>JAJTTW010000010.1:0-1375780 GCA_036971245.1 Arthrobotrys sphaeroides | reverse complement strand
TTATATAATAAAAAAAAAATAAAATAATATTTAAAATATTATCATTCCAAAAAATAATTTTTAAATTTGTTATTAATAATATTTAGTATATAAAAATTTCTAATATAAATAATTTATTTAAAAAAATAATAATTATAAAAATTATAAAAATAATAAAATTTATTAATAATAAAATAAATATATTAATTTTGTATATATTTTTTTTATTTTTTAAAAATAAATTTATAAATAAGAAAGATATAAATTGTATAAATATTTTGTTTTTTATTTTAATATTTAAATTTTTTAAGATTATTAAAATAATGTTATAAGTAGTGAAAAAAATAGTTGTTTTTATAAGTATAAAGTTGAATATAAGTTTTGAAAATTGAAGTTTTAAGATAGTTTTTATAAATAAATAAATTAATTTTTTTAATTTTATAAATTTTAATAATAATAATATTATTAATGAAAATATATTAATTTTTAAAATATTATTTATAAGTGTAAATAAAGGTTTTATAAAAAATATAATAAACAGTTTTTTGTTTGTAAAATTAATATTTATTAAATATTTGTTAAAATAAATATCTAATGATTATAAAATTGTTATAATTATTATAAGGGAGTTTTGATGTAGATTGAAAATTATTAATTTTAAAATTATATTATTCTTAATAATTAACAAATTATTTATTATATTTATTTTTTATTTTATATTAATAATTTTTTAATGTTTAAGTTGATTAGATTATTTTTAGTTTTTATATAAATTATAATCAATAAAGTTATATTTATAATAATTATTATAAACTTAAATAGGGTAATAATTTCTTTCATAAAAATTTAAATATTAGTTAATAAATTAATTATATAGTTTATATATTAAATAATTATTAATTATTTTAAAAATAATAATTATTTAAAAATATATTATAAATTTTTAAATATTAATATAAACTTATTAATAATTTTATTATTTTTTATAAATATAATATTAAAATAATATTTTATTATAAATAATAAAAATATTATTTAAAATAATGATTATATTAAAATTAATAATATTTAATTTAATTTAATTTATTTGAATAGGTAAAATAAAAGATTATTTTTTTATTTTTTACTTTTTTTAATTTTGGAATAAACATTTTTTTATCTAAGATGGATTTTTTTTTTTTTTTGAGATTTATTTTTTTTTATATATTTATAGTTGTTTGGGAGAGTAGTATTATTTAAATAATTTTTTTTTTAAAATAATTTTAAAAGAATTAAGTAATGATTTAATAATATTAAAAATTTTTTACTAAATTTTTTCAAAATTTTTTAAAATAAAATAGTGGGTTATTTATAAATATTTTATTAATTTTTTTTTTTATATTTAATATTATAAATTTATTATTAAAATTTATATTATATATTAATTTTTTAAAATTTTAAATAACAATTTTTAAAATATTTTGATTAATTATAATTAAAATATAAAAGTATATTAGATTTTAATCTACAAAATTGTCAATTATATAAATAAATATAAATAATATTTATTTTTATAAATACTAATCCAAATATTTTATTAAAATAAAAATTTTTATTATTTTTTTTTTTTAATTATAATTTATTCTAATTTGACATAAAAGTATTTAATTTTTTTAAATAATTTAAATACTTATTTTTGAAAATATTAGAACAATAAGAATTTTTCTTAAAACTTTTATAAATAAGATTATTAATTTTGATTACAACCTATTATATTTCCATATAAAATATTTTTTTATCCATATTTTTTTTATATCATTCTTCTAAAATAATTTATAATTTAAGATTTTTTTTTAAACTTTTTTTAACTTGGTAATAAAGGTTAATCTTGTTTTAATTAATAAAAATTATAAATTAATTAAATTTATAAAAATAAATATAAACAGAATTTATCTATTTAAAATTATTAATTTTTTTTTAAACAATAAAATACTTATCATTATTATTATAAAATTATAAAAAAAAAATTTTTAAATTCTTTAAAATCATTAATAATTTTAATAATATTTTTATTTTTAATTTCAACATTATTATAATAATCCAAATAATTAATAAAAAATTAAAAAATAAATCCTTTAAAAAAAATTCTTATATATAAAACTTTAGTTTTATTATTAAAAAATTTATTAACTTAAAAAAGGAATTAAATAAAAAATTAATAAAAAAAATAATTAAATTTATAAAAAATTTTTTTAAATTTATTTAAATTATTAATATAAAAAATTTTAATTATTATATTTTTAAATTATAATTTAAACTCAATTCCTTTAACATTCATTTAATAAACCAATACTTATAATTTTTCAAATTTTATAATATTAATATTATCAGTTAGATTATTAATTAAAACAATTATTTTACTTAATTTTATTATTTTATTTAAAAAAGATATTAATTTTTAATATAATGTTTTTGATTTTTTTATATTTATATTTTAAAAGTTTTTTATGTGCTTCTATTTGTTATTATATTATATTATTATTAAATATAAGATTATATATAAATAATAAATATTTTTATTATAATTTCTTAAATCTATAATAAAATTTTGTGAGTATAATAAAATCAATAATATCAATACCTTTTTTAAATTTAATATTCTATAAAAAATCTTTTGGTATTTAATAATTTAAATTTATTATATTTAATTTTTATTTAAATTTTTATTTAATTTTTTTTATTAATTTTTTATAATAATTTTTTTTATTATTTATATATTATTATATTATTTATTTTAAAATTTTAAAAGTGATTGGTCAAAATATTATATTTGTTTTAGGTTATTAAGATTTTAGTTTTTTAAAACAATTAGTTTTATTAATTAGTTTTTTTTTTATTATTATTTTTTTTAAATTTAAAAAATTAAAGATTTCATAAAATAAAAATGAAATTTAAAATATAATTTTTTTAAGGTTATAAAAGTTTAAAATTGGTAAATTATAAAAAATATTAAATTAATTAATAAAATTTTAAAATAAATTGAAATATTATTATTTAAAAAAATTTTTAAATATATAAAGTTTGAATATATAAAAATTATATAAAATATATAAAATATAAATATAAATATATTTAATAATTTATTATATTTAATATAATTTATTTATTAAATTTATTAAATTTTTATATATTTATTAAATATGTATATATGTTATATTAAATATTATAAATAATTAAAAATTTTAATTATTAAATTATTTATTTATCATAAATAAATAAAAATTGTTTGATTCATATAAAATGATAGTAAAAAGATAATTAATGTTTAAAATAAATAAAAATTTGAAATATTATAAGAAGAATATTTCTATAAGATAATAAAAGTATGAAATAGGAAGTAAGGAGAGTAGGGATGTTTATCACATGTTTACCTCCCATACTGGATGTATGGAAGTTGTGATAGTATTTAATATTTTTTAATATTATTTGTGGAGTTGTGTATATTTTTATTGTTATTTAAAAAATAAATGTTTATATTTTTTTTATAAAAAAATTTTAAAAAAATCCATTTTTAAAAATTATTAAAATATTTAAAATATATATTATAATAGATTATAAATATATAAATAATTAAATAAAATATTATACTATGATTATAATAAAAATTATTTGATAAAATTTAAAAAAAATTATAATATATTTAATAAATAAGTATATAAATTTAAATTATCTAATACTAAATTTACTTA
This sequence comes from Arthrobotrys sphaeroides, assembly GCA_036971245.1. Classification (NCBI taxonomy): domain Eukaryota; kingdom Fungi; phylum Ascomycota; class Orbiliomycetes; order Orbiliales; family Orbiliaceae; genus Arthrobotrys; species Arthrobotrys sphaeroides. Next base: position 1,372,073 of record JAJTTW010000010.1, on the reverse strand, counting down.
TTATTGATTAAAAATATTATATATATGATTATCTATATATGTAGATTTTTTAGTTTTTCATAATAAGTTACCATATTTTATAATCTGATAATTATTTTTTGGGCTTGTTTATTGAGGTAGTTTATATGTTATTGTATGGTATTCTGTTTATTGAGTTGTTGTTCGTCTATGAGAGCTTTCGCAGCGTCTCGTGATACACACTGTTTAAATAGTGAAAACCGTCATTTTCATCAAAATATAGTGTTTCGCCACAGTGGTGTGTTTCGCGGGCCGGTGGATTACGTTAGACGGTAGGTTTGTGGGCTAGGTGGATTACAGGTCAAAGTTCATGCCCTGCTGGGACAGCTGGTAGGCAGGTTATTGGGCAGGTTAGGCAACCAAATCCTGCCCTGTTTAGGCCTAATAATGACACCCATGGTTCGCGTTGGTGGTGTGGCTGGTGGATTACGTTAGTGCCTCCAGGTCTGGGGTTTTAGTTGGCAACCAGGATGGAGCCGCATGCCAAGGCTTTGCCCTGTTGACTTCGGGTGACAGGGTCAACTGCTCCAGGATCATGCTCCCCAACATTCTACAGCCAGGCTCCTGTATAAATACTGATCGAGAGTCATGTTCTCGATACATCTATGACTGCACAAAACATTGATACTCCCATGAAAGCTTGAAAATCGACATCAGATAACGAAATAATTCTCAACGCCAACCCTATCACACCAAAATGAAGGATCCGTTTCCACCGTGCCCGGAGGCTATTGTCAAAGCTGTCACCCCAATCTGCAACGCTGTCGGCTTCACAACCCTCCCGAAGCATTTCCACGAAGTTATCGGTGCCTTTCTCCTATATCATTTAACCAACATCTATCTATCCCCTCTCATATCGCCACTACTCTTCCCTAAGACGTATCGTTCTTTCAATAAGCGGAACCGGATCAACTGGGACATACACGTTGTATCACTGGTCCAAAGCACTCTCATCTGTGCCATATCACTGTATGCAATGCTCGTCGACCAAGAAAGATCTCTGATGGATTCGACACAGCGTGTATGGGGCTATACTGGTCTCCTTGGAATGACCCAGGCATTTGGGGCAGGGTATTTTCTATGGGACTTGATGGTTAGCACCCAATATCTTAGTATATTTGGGCCTGGCCTTCTTGCGCACGCGATCTGTGCTTTGTGTGTCTTTTCGCTAGGTTTTGTATGCGCCATTCTCCTCTCAGGTCGGTGCATATGGCGTGGATGCTAACAAGGCAATATTTAGAGGCCATTCGTCAACTACTACGCCCCAACCTTTCTTCTCTATGAGTTATCGTCACCATTTCTCAACTTCCATTGGTTTATGGATAAACTTGAGATGACTGGCTCGGGACTGCAGCTGGTAAATGGGATCTGCCTCCTGGTGGTTTTCTTTTCCTGTCGCCTTGTCTACGGTACATACTCCTCGTTTCGGGTTGGTTCGGACATCTACTTTGCATGGCGAGACCCACCGCTCGACATCCTCGATCAAGGGCGAGCGGTCCCTGCATGGCTGGCGCTTTCCTACGTCACTAGCAACCTCATTCTACATTTTTTAAACTTCTATTGGTTCGGGAAGATGATTGACGCCTTGAGGAGAAGGTTTGATTCGTCGGCAAAGACAAAGACAAGCCGTCCCAATCATAGACATGCCGAAGTCACGGAGGATGAAGTGAATATTGAAGGATCGGATCTGAAGATTCCAGCCACTTCACAGCTTCATCAAGGTGTCGTAAGACAACGAAGTAAAAACACTTAGCGTAGAAACCGGCAGAGGGAGTCTGGTAACGGATGAGTGTACGGATACCTAATTGACATTCTTCGGTCTCGGGAACCAACCAACTTGTGGGATTGTGCCTGGTTGAAGATGATGGCCATTGGTTCAGCTCAACTTCAATCCCATTCGACTTCCCTCCTTCATCCCTTTCTTTCGGCCAACCAATCAATCTTATTTCTTTCCTTCTCTGTGGTACCCTAGCATTGATAGGTCTTCATTTGTTGATAACGGCGGCGTTGAAGGTATGTTTTATGTCTCACACGTGGACTCATGGATCCCGCTGTCGTAGGGGTCATGGATAGTAAAGGGTGTTATATTGATTCTGGGAAATCGTCGTGTTTTGATGGATTTGGAGCATCTAGACTGCATTACAGTTGGAAGTTCTAGATGGTTGCAGTTGGGCGAACTGAGGGCATTATATGAGAATCGATTTCTAGTTGGTGTCCCTGTCCCTAGCTAGTCGTCGATATATAGTTTGAAAGGAAATGCCTAAATGTGAGATGATGGCCTTCACGAATGTTAGGGATGCGGCTGCGGATATAATCGGTAGTAGCTAACACTTGCCAGTGTAAGAAGTAATAGGTAAGTACTTCAGTAGTTAAGGCACTTTAGTACTTATAGTTTCCAGCCGGGCTCCTATGTATGTAGGGATAGTCTTGTATATCGGGACTATGGTACATAATACTGGAGCCTTGCAGAGCTTTGGAATAAGCTGTCTTGATTACTCTGAAAGTTATTTCAAGGTGGGTTATTCATTCCAAAAAACAGTGGTTTCCCGTAAATTGGGCAGATACTAAGTAATTAAGTGCTTAAGTTGGATGCGTCAGGTGTTGATGTTCATTCTTATGTTCCTGGAGAGACTCAACAAGTTCATAATTCCCTTTCATTTTATAATTGGATGGTCGCGACCTCCATCGCCAGAGGGTGATGTGTTGTGGCTGCCATCACAACACAACCGATAAATGAAATTTGTCAGTATTCTCCTTTTTTCCGTCCACTTCATCCTGCATCGAGGGAACACCACAAAGACGCTTCTCTCCTCCGCTTCCTACAGATAAACCGGCACCTCGAAAGTTTCTATTACGGCACGCATACTTATTATTTTCCATTGGAGTGCCTTCCTATTCCATCCATCACGCTCACGCGTCTTGCGGTCTCGACTTATCTTTCTTTCTTTCTTTTTTTTTTTTTTGGTTCCGCTGAAGGAACGCGGACAAAAATACACACCGGTGGTTTATAATCTTTCGGAACCCAATTCAATACTTTCAGTGGCCCATATTAATGCAATGCGGCTTGCGAAAGTCAACCTGCTTCGAAATGGCGCTTCAACCTCTAGCCACAAACATCCGACGTCCTTAACGTTTTCCACGGACCGAAATGTCGTCGGTGTTTTCTGGTACATAAAGGAAGAGCTGGATGAGAACGAGGCATGTTTTTCCCGCCCCGGGTACCCATAGTCGGGCTGAGGGGCTCATATTGACTAGAATTTAGGCACGGAGAATTGCGCGGTCTAAGCAAGCCAGCGGCCATCGTGGGAATATCTTCCACGGTTCAGCTGAACGGATTTGGCAAAGGGTACGTGGATTTGGGCCTACCTGGTGGTGTAACTACGATTTCCTAATTTTGTGTATAGGGCGATTATCGTAGAAGTCGCCCCCATACAACTAAGCGAGAAAAAGCGAAAGCGGATATATGGTCGGATAGTTTCGCGGGTCGCTCCTACGGGTTACTTTCGGATGAAGAAGAGGATGACGACGAAGGAGTTACCGACGGACTTGATTCTATGGATCATCAATCCTCGTCGCAGCAGAGCTATCTCTCGTCCACCACCCAACAGGATCCACTGTCACCGCCGCTATCCCCAACCCCTACCCGGGAGGGTCTCGATATAGTTACGAGGGCCCGAGAAGATCGCGCACCTGCAATGCCAGGCTCGTTCGTTTTTGAAGAAGATACGCCAGCCTCGCCTACGTTTTCTTCTAGTCTGACAGAATCAACCCAGAATATCCCAGATTTTCTATATTCCACTCCAAGTCGTCCCTCCTATATCAACCCTGGCCTTGCGCTGGAAAATCGGTATGATAGTTCATCCTCTCTACCTCAACATTCTAGATTCGATATGACACCACGGCAACTTGCGGCTTTCTCACGTAGAAAGCAAGAGTTCGAGCGCTTGATGGAGCGTCCCGCAACGCCTTCCGCGATGAGCGATACGGATGATTGGGAGGTTTCTGATAAGGACCGGGCAGAGCGCGAGAGACGGAGGAAAGATCTTCAAAAATTCCGGCTGGAAAGGCAGAAGCGGCTGCGCCTTGAAAATCGGCCTGAGAACCATGGAAGTAATGATATCGTTAGGAAGCGAAACCGCGGATATTTCGAGCCGACCGATTCGGAGCCCCTAGCTGAAGAGGCACCCTCGAAAAGAAGTCGGTCGTCTGAGTTATTTGCAAGGGCGCTGGACAGAGAAATAGCTGTCGGCTTCAAGTCACCCGAACCTAAACGGGCAGCAAATAAGGGTTCAGATATTGTGCCTGTTTCGGACGCTATTTCTGGGAGCTCCCAAGAGAGCGGGATACCGCCGCTTCAAAATAGTACATATTCCGCACCTACGCCGTCGCCTTCTCCGCCCCTACCCTCTGAAAATGTCGCCCCCAAACATGCTCAACTCCACATGCCGAAAGTACCGTCTGGGCTTCGAAGGGCCACCAACATATCCAGTTCACCTAGCACTTCCCCCATGAAAGTAAGCCGGGGACTTCAAGAGTCTCACTCTGGGGCGGTGATGGAAGAAAGTGACTATCGGTGTAGAACGGCCGTTGCAGCGGTAAGTAATCCATATTTGTCGAGGCGCAAAACTTCCCTGACTAATGGTCTGTACTGCACATATTCTAGATTCCACGGTCATCACTTCTGAGCTTTGAATTCCCCCATTCTAAGGCTTCCTTCGCTTCTGAGGTTAACCCGGGGGCTGTCCAAGAACTTATGAAGTACCTCAAATCGATCTCCGCTTGATACCGACTAGCCCAAGGCTCCAACATCGATCCTGCACAAACATGACCTATTGTATAAATTCACACCTTTACCCACAAGTATAAACACCTCCCTTGCGGGAAAAATGAGATTCTCACCCAGACTCACTGTTATGATCAATTCGCACTCAAGACTTAGCGTTAAGACTGCTTATGTTACCCTCTTCAATTCTTTTTTTTTTCTTCTCTTTTTTTTTTTTTGGATACAAATAGCGAATCAATGCCTAGCACATGAATAATAATACAGGATTTTAATTCGGTTGGTGCAGCTTCTTTTTGACGAATTTGCCCGAGCAGTATTGGGCTGAGTAGCGAGTGCTTGTATACTTAAGTACTTAAAAGTAACCATGGTTTTTTTTTTTTTTCCTCCGACGCGAAGAGCAGAAGGAACCCCGCGAAGTCGTCAGCTGGGTGCTAGATGTCACATGCATGAGCCGCAGGCCGCCTCACACGCTGCCGCCAAGCCACGGCTCCTCCAGAAAAGCCTTCCCCTTGACCGTGGGGCATCTTTTTCATATTTTAATTTAGATCCGAGAAATGACACAACCGGGCGTCTTCAACAGCCCGACCATTCCACTGGAGTTTCTTCTAGGCGCGATCGTTCATTACTTATGTACTTGAACCCGACCTAAAGGCCTTATACCCCTATTGCCAACAATGACCTGAAAATCCTGACAATCCTGACGCAATTTCAGGTTCCGCCCCATCCCGAGACCACATCTTCAAGGGCACATAGTAGCCAAGTTGCCATGTCATCGCATCCTCAAACAGAATCAAATACACCGCCCTTATCGCCCCAAATGCACGGCGCCCCCGATATCCCACAGCTCAGGAAAACGTCTCCTCCGCCTCCTCTATCAAGCGATGATCTTGCTTCACCGGCATGTGAACCAGCTTCGGATACGGAGTCGAGAGCGAGAGCAAGATTCCGGTCAAAATCCCCCGGCCTCACCAGGGCTAGTCACTGCCAGAAACCTGCATCCGTAACAACGAAAACTACCAACGGGTTTCTCTCGCCTCCATCATCCGGCTGGAGAAGCTTTTCGCGGAGCCCAAGCCCGTTGGGTTTAATTCCGATTCATCAAACGTTCCGTCAGCTTGTAAGAACCACTACTGATGATTTGAAGAATACCTTCGGCCAATACTAATCCAAGCACTTAGGTTCATCGGCATGAGGTCCCTCGGAAGGTCTTGCATGTTTCGATCGGATTCCTCGTTCTACATCTTTACAAAACCGGAGTGCAACCCGCGACCCTTACGCCCATCCTCGGCTATGCCCTGGTTCCTATTGTATCGGCTGATGTTTTGAGGTTTATTTCGCCTTCCTTCAACTGGCTTTACATTAGAGTCCTCGGTGCTTTGATGCGGGAATCGGAGTTCTCAGGTTGGAACGGGGTAATCTGGTACATGATCGGCACATGGACAGTGCTTGCCGTCTTCCCTAAAGATATCGCAACGCTATCTATCCTGCTGTTGTCATGGTGCGATACGGCAGCTAGTACATTTGGGAGGTTGTTCGGGCGGTACACGCCTCAGATAAGAAAGGGCAAAAGCCTTGCTGGATCATTGGCAGCCCTAATAGTTGGGAGCGCAGCCACTGCGTATTTTTATGGTAAACTGGTCACAGACACCCCGTTCTGGCCGGACGACCCGACTCCTGCCCTTAGCTACCTTGGTGCGCTTCATCTACCAGTAATAGGGAAGGTGGGGGGATCAGTAGCATTGGGGATTGTAAGCGTGGTTACAGGTTTGGTCGGTTCTGTTAGTGAGTTGACTGATGTATGGGGTTTGGACGATAACGTCGTTATACCCGTTCTTAGCGCTGCTGGTATCTGGGGTTTCTTCCGAGTATTTGCAGTATAGATGTATTTGGCTTTGATTTAGTTGGAGAAATGCCCGTTCATCAATATTAGGGATTCCTGCCACCCCCGGCAGAGCGTTGTTTTAATATATCTTTAAAGGAATGAAATTTGCCTGTAATACTTTCGACTTAGCTTTCTCATCTACCATTATAGCACTCAAACAACGAGCGCCTAGCATTGATATCATACGAATGTAGTTGCTCGCCCCAAGTCTCGGGGCTACGCCACTGGACTACCGGGCTGTTCCTGGGACATCCCAGGTATCAATATCGGCCAGGGGTAGCTAGTAGGGTTGAAAAGAAGGCGATCTTCTCCTGAGCCAGGACGGAAGCCCTCTAAGCTAATATATACCTCGAGTTGCGAGGGGATTCGCGTGAACCGTTACTTTTAGTATATGTATTTTCTCCGTTGGCCGATTCTTCTTGTCGACCGCCAGGCTCTCGAACTTCCCTAGCGTCCCGCCCTCCTCGGCACCATCGATGACCTTCCCGAAGATAGTATTTTTGCCGTCTAGGTGAGCATGTTTGGCGTATGTGATGAAAAATTGGGTACCATTTGTGTTCGGTTGCCCTGAGTTGGCCATTGAAACCATCCCACGAACGTTGTGCCTTAGAGATGGCCTGATCTCATCTTCGAAGGGGGTCCCGTATATTGGAGTCCCGAGAGATTTTCCAGTGTTGGTGGGTGACGGGTCCCCCGTTTGAAGGATGAAACTGGGAATTGAGCGATGAAAAACACAACCGTCATAATAACCGGCGGCGCAAAGCGCGAGGAAATTCTGTTGGGCAACCGAGAGGGAGTAAGTTTAGCACCAGAACTTTCAACGGTAATAAGAAAATATTCAAGGAGTTGATACCTCCGCAGTTTTGGGAACAGCTTCACAGAATACTTCGATCTTCAGGTCACCAAGTTCTGTGTGAAGCTATAGTGAGGTGTAAGCCTAGAACAAAAGGGGGATATGTGAGCGAGGACGTACTGTGACCGACATTATTGCAGAGCCTTTGGATACATGTGAGTCTTGGAGATGTATGTCTGAGGATATTAGACCTATGTTATCACCCGTCTTATTTCTAGACTACTATGTTATTATAAAATATGATTGCCGTTCTTTGGAGGGTGAACTATAAAGCGTGTTTCTGCCAAGGCGACCCCAAAGATGGAGCCAAGGATTCTGTTCACAGGAGACAATTACACTCTCGAGGCAAACCAATGGAAAAACTAATGTACACGCTAAGAACGTCAAGCCTACTAGCTAGGCGGGAGGCGCTTCTGCTAGAACACACTTATGTAGTTCCCAATCCTGTCTTTCTGGTTTTGGGCTATACACTCGGCAATCCATGTGATATTGCGTATTTCCTGCATCAGGAAGCAAGTTGCATTTGTCAGAACCCAATAAGGTTTAGGAGGGTAGGTCGCACTCACCTGTTCCTGTAACTTAAGCCATGCGTAGACAACGGCGAACGTAAAATGGTGCGTGAACGTATCCTTTGCCAACTCCATCTCTTTCTGATAAAACACATCCTCAAGACTCTTTTGTGCCCCTCCTCCGATCCCGCCACCGCCTTGTCCGATCCCACCTTGATCAAAGAAGGATCTGTATTCACCGACCATTTCTATCGCCAGTCGAACAGATTCTGGGTCATCCGCACGGCTTAGCATGAGCGTGCCTTCCGGATGAAGTTTTCCAATTTCCGGATAAAGCTTTTTACGATCGGATTTCGATAACTCCGTTCCGAACGAGTTCAAGGTAATGTTGATAGCTCTCCGGTCAGCTTCAAACCCCAGGATTTCTGACATCAATTCCGCGGTTGGCGTCCCAGAAAGCTCTGGATCTGTTGTACAAAATTCATGGAAGGCTTCTAGATAGCTCTTGTAGAGAGTGTTCCGAACTATCTCAATATTGAGCTCGTCGAGATCTGCAGACCGAAGATTGTCCTTGAAAAATGGTGCCAGAGGGGTTTCCACCAAAACAATACTGTACAGCTCTTCGATATTCGATGCAACGCAGAGCGCGGGGAGCCCCTCAAAGAAACCAAGTGGATGACAGCGTTCCAAGAGATCCTTTGTATCTCGTTCATGTAAGGTTCCTGTGATTAGCAGGGCAACATTGTCAATCATGTATGAGTAAGTGAGGAAATCCATGAATTTAGCGAGTGCGCCGGTTGCCTGGGCTCTCAAGTATCGAAAGTCCTGAACAAGTTTTTCGGTTGCTTTGGCAGCAATAGTTGACGTCGGGAAGGGCGATGCGACGTTGGCCAGGTGTTCCCCATAAGAAGGGGTAAGCTGTAATTTAAGATCTATAGGTTGCTATCGATGTTAACAAGGGGCACGGACTTCGAAGAACTTAGGGAGTAAAGAAAGCTTGGACAACATACCTTCTAGGGTTTCGCATTGGGTCAAGTTCGAGTAGTTCGAGCTGGTGAGGAGGCTGTTGCGATATCCGCGAACAATACCCTCCACATAACCCGAATGTACGTTAAAGAACAAGCCCTCCATATCCGTGGGGCCCAGGGCGGTACTAAGAAAGGGGATTGATTGAGTGCTGAGAAGTAAAGAGAAGATGCTGGCGTGTAAGGCTGATCGGTTTGGGAGTCCCGGCGACCGTTGATGTGTTCGCTATTGAAACGCGCTATCCTCCGGTGCCAACGTCACCCATTTCGCGTTGTTCACAACACAAAGATCGGATCTTTGATTGAGATTAGACTAGATTAGATTAGATTGTTTCGACCCATCCTTGGCACGAGATTAGATTAGATTAGATCTTTATGATAAGGGCTATCCCGCTGCCCTAACCACTCATGTTCACCAGCCACACCAACCTCCAAAGCCTCCCTTGGTTCTGATTGTAGCATTAAACGTATTTTCTCATTTCACCAGCACAGGCTCCTTGCGTTCGGGTATTATATTCTAGGCTGTGGACATTCTACGAATTAGCATTGGGAGTATCGAGGAAATCACCAGAAAACCGTTGGAACAGTGGGCTCTGCGACGTGGCGTTCAAAGCCCTACCAGCCAACCTAGCCACTTCCTTCCCTCCGCCAAAAAACACCTTCACAACACACAAACCTTACAAAAATTTACCCCAAAACCCAAACATCGAGCCATCTCAGAGCTTCACCGCTACCTTCGCTATCACCCAACCCTCTTCCCGACTTAGCTCCGGCAGCATATTCGACTCTACAATCACAATGGCATCCGCCAAAAATCTACCAGCGATCTTCAATGCCACATCCCAGGACATCGAGATGCTTCTGGCAGCTCAATGCCACCTAGGATCAAAGAACCTCCAGGTATGACAACCTCATGATTTGGATGAGATAGGGCCGGAACTACAAGGCTCGGAGAGGAGTATTCTGACCCTGAATTCAATGAAAACAGGTTCATATGGAACCCTATTTGTGGAAAACGAGACCGGATGGTATCAACATTATCAACATCGGAAAGACTTGGTGAGAATCAGTTCGCCACCACCTGATAACCCGACGTTCGCCTAATAAGAGCCCTATTTTCATATCTAGGGAAAAAATTGTTCTTGCCGCCAGAGTCATCGCTGCCATCGATAATCCAGCCGATGTTTGCGCCATCTCGGCCCGCCCTTATGGTCAAAGAGCCGTACTTAAGTTTGCTGCGCACACGGGAGCCACCGCAATTGCGGGTAGATTTACCCCCGGAAACTTCACGAACTATATCACTCGGTCTTTCAAAGAGCCACGTCTCATCATTGTCACCGACCCCCGAACCGACGCCCAGGCCATCAAGGAAGCTTCATATGTTAACATTCCCGTCATCGCTCTTTGCGACACCGATTCCCCTACCGAATTCGTTGATGTTGCTATCCCGACTAACAATAAGGGTCGACACGCTATCGGTTTGATCTGGTGGCTACTGGCCAGGGAGGTCTTGCGACTACGCGGAACACTTGCAAGTCGAGATATCGACTGGGATGTTATGGTTGATCTGTACTTCTACCGCGACCCAGAGGCCGAGGATCAAAAAGACCAGGGTGCTGAGGAATCAAAGGCTCCTGGTGCCGAGGAAGCCCCAGCTGCCGCTGAGTTTGCCGCTACCGCCGCTGATTGGGATGCCACTGGCCCTGTTGGATCATTCCCTACTGTTCCTGCGGGTGCAGGAGGCACAAGCTGGGATGCTGAGGCCGACTGGCAGAGTGGTCAGCCAGCTGGCGACTGGGCTGAGAGCGGGAATGCACCACCAGCTGGTGAAACTCAGACAGGATGGTGATTTCCTTGTATGCCTGCTTTTTGATATCCAGTTTTCCGTTGACCAGCTTTGACTTACATTTCCCCTTGTGATGATCTTCTTAACACTCCACCTCCCGCCCTTCCTCTTCCTTTCCCAAAAAATACACCACCACCACCACCACCACCACCTCCTCCTCCTCCTCCTCCTCCTCCTCCTCCTCCTCCTTCTCTCATAATGTCTACACTCCAATATTTTTCTTGTACGTACGACTGCGGGGCTTTTCAGAGGGTTCGTTAATATTTCCTACTCATTTTAACTTTTCCGTGTTCGGTTTTCTTATTCGCTGGTATGATAACTGTGTGCTTCGTCTCTTTCCATCCCCAACCATCAGAATCCACCTTCCTACCTGTACTCATACTCGAATCGAGAGCTGAGGAGAGGCGCCTCCCTTGGCCCAGACGAACTCACGATATGATGATCGTACAAACACATTTTTCCTAGCCTCGAATCCAGGCGCCCATGGAGCCAGGGCCTTTCCCACGCCTGTAATCACACCGGAGCCAAATCGTAAACCTTGAGTTCCTACCCACATACCAGTATATAAGTATTGTAGACAAGGCCAGCCTGGCCCTTGTGGAGTTCCTCTGCTCGAAAGCCTCACTCAGTCTCGTAGCTCGACAATTCTCACCAGACAGAATCAACGACAACGCAAGCAAATTTTGTAACAAGGAAAAGAAAAGAAAGCGGAAAAGGGAAACCCAGAAAAGAAAGCATTCAAGAACTGTGCCAAAACCCCCGCCCCAATAAGGCAACCTTTCTTCTTTCATGGATTGCACTTCAACTGATTCGGTGCTTCAAAAAGATGCCTCATTTCTAAAACCAACACCGGCCATCAAGCAGCGCTCCCTTCCCCAAAATCGAATGTCAGCCTGCGCTGTTCCTCCAACGCTTCTGCCGTTAGAAATATCGGCACAACCTCCCCACAACCCCATCAATCGAGCATCATAGTCGACTGTTAATGCTCTCCCGGCCTATGTTCCTTAAACATGCCGAGGGAAGACGTGACCGTTGACCACTACGCGGCTCTTGAGGTCCCCATAACCGCCACTTCTGACGAAATCAAGAAACAGTTTCGGAAACTTGGTACGATTCTAGTCATCTAATCGTTTCACGATGCTAACGACCTCACTAAGCTCTGAAATACCATCCTGACCGGAACCCCGGCCGCGAGGCCGAGTTCAACGCGAAATTTCAGCAAATCCAGGCAGCCCACGAGCTTCTGATAGATACAGGAAGACGAAAGTTGTATGATCGAACCCGATCGCACTACAATGGCAACAATAAAACCAAACCGGACCGATATGATAGCTCCGTGCCGGTGAACGAATCACCCGCTTCCTCGAGGAAGTACGCCAACCACACACATAGACCCACTTTCGCTCCAAGCACTCGTCCTGGTGATGCACCATTCTCTGCTAAATCTCAATGGGATCACGCCTCTCGCACATACACACCAGGTGGAGCATCCGCGTGGAAGGCTGCGCAGGAGCGGTGGCAGCAACGCAACTCTCGTGAGATCCCCCGCACGCCTAAGAAAACCCGTGAGAATCCCTATGTTAGTGTGGACCCCGAGCCACCCTCTGCAAGTGAAGCGGCCTACAGATTCTACAAGGAAGATGGAGCAAATAGTTCCAGTGGGAAGAAACCGATAAGGCATGGCTTCTTTGGCGATAGGAATCCCCGTGAGAAGGAATGGATGGATCCAGGTTCAGAGCACAAACCCGGAGGAAACTATAACCGGCGAAGCGGCGGGATATGGGAAACCAAGTCGTCATCAGAAGAAGATAACCCCCGGCCGTCAACATTTTACGCATTCACTCCTAGAACCCGTCTAAAAACCAATCCTCGAGATACTAGTCCGGATAGACCAAGTCCACATGGGCACAGTCACCACTCTGCGAAACCAAAAACGGCAAGCCCCTCAGATCCATCAGTTTCACCGCAACGCTCTGGGATTTTTACTAGGCCTCAGGTAACAAGGGAATCAAAAGAGCATGGCGACCAGACCACGTCGAGCCACGATCGACGAAAAAGCGGTTCCTCGGTGGGATTGGAAGGTACAGAGAGGCGCAAATTTTCTTACTTGTTCCACGAAGATGGGCTTCGGAGACCTCATCGCGCAACAAAGCAAACCGCAGGAAGCGACCATGAAGCTGAGGATGACGCTTTTTCGAAACTCCGAAACATACCAATACGGCAATCTTATCCATCCTCACGGCGTAATGCCTTGGACCGGGACCGTGACGGCGTAGCATCAAAGGGCTTGGGAGAGAGCCGGAACAGCCACGGCCCTAAACACTCAGAGCGGCAACGCTTCAGCGGGCATTCATATGGGAAGTCTGAAGGTGCGCACTGAGCCACGTTCAATTCGGTGACTACAAGGCATACTTCGAGTGCAGCTAACATTTTTATGTAGACTTCCAAACGCCGCTAAGTTCCTTCAAATCGTATGTTGCCCTTTCTCAAATGAAGAATTTGTCTAACATCCATTTACTTCAGGTTTGAGACGAATGCGTCATCACCCATCGGCTTCCCCGGCAGTCCCCAAAAGGAAGAGAACAGGCCTCAATCCTTTTCCCCTTCGGATTGGAACACTGTATTCAGTGGGACCGACAATATTTTCGCCCCGCCTGTTCGAAAGGGCCCGCACAGCCCTCGCAAAGGCCCGACAATACCGAACATTCAAACTGGTGGTTTTCGTGCTAACTCCTCCCGACCCGGACCGAACTCTGCTTCTGGCGAGTCGCCTATTGCGCCTAAAGATACAGGCTTGAGTGCGTCGTCGCCTCGGGGTGGTTCACCAAAACCTCGTGCGGGCACCGGTGATACCCGCGACCCTGACGCATTCCCAAGGAATGCATTCGTATTCGAGGATTGGCAAAAGGCATTTTCGGAGACGAACCCGTTCGATATAAATCTATCCCATCAGCATACCTCCGGATCTACAGCGGCGTCAGCTTCCAAACATCGTAAACCAACAACTAAAAAGAGGAGTACTGGGTCTTTCACGACACAGAAACCACCTGCAGATACTTGTAACAGTAACGCAAACAGTTCCGCGTCAACAACGCCTACAGAAAAGGATGTTCACCCGCAAGAGAACGAGCAAACGTTTTTGCCCAAGGACGCCAATTCGGATGCGAATACGAGCATCCCTTCACCAATTGCCATGGATATTGACACGCCACAGAAGAGCCCCACTACCATCCCAACAGCTCCAGTTACCCCCGTTCAACGAAAACCCTCACCCTTGAAAAACTTCCAATCGGACAACAGCCCTGCTGTTTCTGAAGAAGATCCGGTCTCTCCCATAAGGGGAGACGGCGTGCCGATTTCCCCACTACGACCTGACGAAATACCACGAAGAGACGAGGAACCGGTTCAAGCACAGACATCCGAACTCTCTCCAGATGAACCGCCTTTTCGCCCAAAAACGGGCGATGTCTCCGGGGGGGCAGACTTTCCGGACCTTGGAAACCTTCGTAACGTTGAACCGCTTTCGTATGCCTCTGTAAATGGTTTAAATGATCATTGGCAGAGTATGCGAGATAATCTCCCATTCGAGTCCAAAGCTGCTTCTTTCGCCCGGCTATCACCGGCGCACGAACTCCCCAAGAAGTCTATCAGCCTACCAAAGGCACCAGATCCTCCCGTTGCACCAAGAGACATTTCGATTATATCGTACGATAAATACTGTGGGATAATGATGGTATACCAAACCCAATGGAACGATTATAATGCGAAAGTCGTCAACCATTTACGAGCTAGACTCGACGCAGATATTCTTCAATGTGCCCGGGACAACGGCTTTGCAACCGGGACTAGTACAAACATCGAAACCGGGACGCAGCTTGATTTAAAGCAAACCATAAAGGCGATAGCGGAATTAGAAGAGGACCAAAGTATCCGCGCCGAATGGGGGAATGCTATTGGTATACATAAAAAGGTTTTAACGCAATGGAAGCTGTACCTCGAGAACCTGAGAGCGTCTGCCGGGTTTGAGTAGGTTGTCCAATCCATAATCCCACGGTAATTGAATGATGTTCAATAGCCCTGTCACCATCGAATTTATTACGATTTGGTCCCTGCAGGGCATGTTTTATTCACAACTCCACGTATTTGCTAGCATTATTTTTCACTATCATGATCAAAGATACCCCAAAGCGTTTTTCTGCATTTTATGGTGTACGTCGCGGTGGTGGTGGTGGTGGTGGTGGTGGTTCAGCAATGCATTGTATCTTTGGGCTTATCGATGCTCGTTAACTGGTCAGACTTCCTTGATTGCCCACCCGTCTTCGACAACCCTTCCTGGATTTCAACATGCAATGTCATGGGATTTCTTGGAAAACTTCTTCAAGTTTTGTTAGAAGTTTAGTTGTTTCTTGCTCCGTGCCAACAGTTATCCTCAGACACCCTGTACAACCTAGCTCGTTCCCGCGATACCGAACGACAATGCCCTTCATCTCCGCCAATTGCGAATACACCCTCTTGGCCGTCTCGTTATCTGGTTGGCCCCCGCAATTCCTCGGCCCATTGAGCATTTCAACGAGAAGAAAGTTGGCGTCATAACCGCCGAGGAACCGGCCGATCTGTTGAATTTTAGGCAGTTCCCGGACCAGTCTGTCCCTTTGCTGAATTATAAGTTCGCGGTGTCGCCCCATCACCCCTAGGCCCGATTCCGAAACAGCCTGTATCGCGAGGGCTGATGTTAAAGACGATACATTGTATGGCGCCTTAAGGTTGTTCAGAAAACCTGCTATTCCCGAGGGCGCAAAAGCGAATCCCAACCTAGAAAAATTTAGAGTCTGCCACGGCAACGTATTCGGGGGCAGATGCATACCGTATACCTGCCATCCCGAAAGCTTTCGACAATGTTTGCATTACAACTAAATTCGGGTAATCATTTACCCAGTGGGCCAGGCTTTTACCGTGGTCCGCAAAATCGATGTATGCTTCGTCGAGAATAACTACTCCATTCCAGCTGCCTCCCAGAAGCTCTTTTAATCGATTAGGATCAACTAGTTTCCCCGTCGGGTTTCCCGGCGAACATATGTAGACTAGTTTAATCCGACTGTCGTCTTTGAGCTTTTCCAGGATCTTGGTTGGCTGGATGTCGAAACTAGGCGACTCTCCCTCAACCTCTAGTGGTACTCTGACAACCTCAACGTCATTGACCTGAGCGGCTACGGTATACATTCCGTAGGTCGGAGGGCAGACCAAGATTTTATCGACACCCGGGATACAAAAGCATCGTATTAGCCCGTCTATCGCTTCATCGGAGCCTACACCAACAAACAGGTTCTCAGGCTTCAATGCTGCCGGAGAACCCACAGGCCTTCTGAGGTCGCAAAGGAGCTGCTTTAGCTCAATTTGATGTCTAATTGCTCTCCGGGTTAGAAACTTACTCTGTTCTAGTCTTCAGCGTTCGGTCGGCACAACTTACGGGTCTGGGTATCTGTTCAACCCTGCGAGCTTCAAAATGCTATCGTTGATACCGTGGTTTGTTAAATCCAAGGCAATGGATGGGCCGTACGAATTCTCGTTTGCGTCTAAAAGGGTATTATTTCCATCGTCCTTATAGTCACTACAGTAACGAGCCTCGAAATTAGTTGGCGGTACCCTCTCAGATTTGGAAGCATGTGATAAACAGACTCCCTAGCGCATCGGTATGGTTGTAGTGCTACTATGTTCGGCCTTGCACAGGCCTTGAGGTCAAATGCAAAACTGCCCATCGTTAAGCGTGCTAATGAGTTTAAGAATTGGTGTGTTTTTGGAGGTCTAGATGTTAGCGATTGAGATTGGTGTTTAAAACAACCCATGCAGCGTGTTCGGCGCTGCTCGAAAGTCCGAATACGGAGAAACAGTGGGTGTCATATTATATTACAAACGTCGGGAAGAACAAATCGAAGCGGGCGAACGAGCACAAAACTGTGGCAGGGTACCTAGGTAGTCTCGAGGTACTTACTTGAGTACTTACTTCGCTACCCTGGTGTACAAAAGTTAAATAAAATGGTCCAGCCCCCACCGACGAAGTGCCAATCGTAGTTATCGAAACGTGCCTGTCCACGCCCCATGAGCATCGTCGCACTTGCGATATTATTATTTTATTTTATTTTACTTTATTTTAGTAGTGTAGTATAGCACCGCGTTCACCGGACTAGTATAGCACCTCCAGCTCAAGCACCAGATCTAACTTGGTCGCCGTTTCGTATGCGGCGAGAGAACTAAACGATAAGCGAAATTGAAAAAAAAAAAAAAAGCTGAGCAGAAGTTGACACCTAACC
The DNA here is from genome assembly GCA_036971245.1 of Arthrobotrys sphaeroides. NCBI lineage: Eukaryota > Fungi > Ascomycota > Orbiliomycetes > Orbiliales > Orbiliaceae > Arthrobotrys > Arthrobotrys sphaeroides. The sequence continues at coordinate 1,354,849 of JAJTTW010000010.1, read as the reverse complement.
CTGAGAAACCTTTAGTCCACCCCTTGGTCCATACCTAAGTCTCTAGGTCAGCCTTCTCTTTGGATTTCACAGTAGGGAAAAGCCACCTACTGTCGCTAAGGATTCCGGTGTCTAGGCCTGAGTGTGGTTTTCCATGTTCATATGTTACACGGCGCCAACCGCAAGCCTCCGAGGGGTCTTTAATAAACTCCATTGTTGGAAACTATAGGGGCGGTGTTAGCCACTTCGGGTGATTAAGGGTGCATTTTACCCACATAATGCTCATTTTTTTTCATTGTTATTACGAAGGGTACATTGTCGAAAGTAATAACGCGGAGCCGGAAGTCTGTAGGCACTCGATTAGTTCTGGGCATGGTCTGGGGATCCATCACTCCCAACTTACAGGTATTATCGGGAATTTTCGAGACTTCCTTCAGGAAGGAATCTAGGTCGGGCGTTGATACTCCATTCACAGCCAAAACGAAATTCGTGGGTACGAGCTGGTACTGAAAGGCCGGCGAACCCCGCGACTGTAAATCACAAAGAAAAGGGGGATTAGGAGCTATTAAATCATAGGAACGAGCGGTTCGCTTACCCGGGCTGACACGTAGACTTCCGAATGCATGTGACTGATCTGCTGTCGAACTGCGTGATGTGGCCGGTGTAGGACTGCCCCACAAAACACAACCACCCGGTTTGTCTCGATATCGCTCGTCGTGACTGTTGGGACCTTTATGCTGAGCTCCTCGCAGTTACGCACGACACGGATGTCAAGCTCGTCATGATCGTACATGACATCCAGGTCTGATATGCGGGTCATAATTTTTCCGTTGAGCGTAAGGATTAGATCTCCTTCCTCCAATGTCTGCACCGGACCGCAGGAGACCTTTCGAACAATAAACAGCTGGTGCCTCTGAAGGTTATCTTGCTCAACCTTTCTAATCCAATCTTCGGATACACCCATAACGCGGGCTTGACTCATTTGGATAGTGTGGAGTTCGACGTCGAGGATTCGGAGGTCCGGAATTTGTCCTTGTTGGATTTGTCGAATGACGGGGAGGATCGTTGGCGTTGATAAACCCAGGTGGTATTCAATATCTTTGGAGCCATGCGCCCGATCCCCGAGATAGGTTAGCCACAATGCCTGCACAGTACCATCCTCGTCCGCGAGTACGCCGCTTGCACACTGTGCACTCAGACTCGTATCGACGGTGATCGCATCCAAATTAATAGCCCGGTACCGGGGTGCCATCGAATTTGCCGGAATTGCGACTGTGGTAATATCCGTTATTGTCGTCTTCGTCGTCACTACTCTAAAATTATGATTGAATCCGAAAAAAACGGTCGACGAACCCTGGCGCACGCTTTCGGTACTGAGCCTGGCAGATTTAACTGGAGCATGAACAAGTGCGGGGTCATATTGAACGACGGCATAGTTCTGCAAAGGGTGCAAGAATACGACTTTGCCTGGGACAACTACCGATTCGGCGATTGTCAACGTTAGGTCGCAAAGGTCGTAGGGGACGAATGCTCGCGAAACCACTACCAGTCCTTTTTTATGGTCCACGACAACCCCGAATCCCACCTAGAATAGATCGTTAGCGAGTTTTTATGAACAACACTGGGAGCTAGAGTTACCTTTCTCGGGAGTGGGTAGCCGTCAATTTTCAATGGCATCTCGCAAGCTATGCGGACAAAGCTTCTAACTAGATCGGATGCCCCCGCAAAACCGGGGTTGTCGAGCGTGACGAACTGTGCAGACATCGGTTGGAGGACCTTTGGTGGCAATGCATCTGCGACCTCCTTAAAATCCCATAACCCGGTGGAGTCTAGGGGTAGTGGTTTTACTATAAGAATCTCAAATTGCAGGATCCAGAGTAGGGCATACCGTTACGAATTGCCATTCGCATTTTAGAGGTCCAATGCCTGTCAATCTGTAGTATCGAGGTATTAAGTGTATGTAGATCCCGCAGGTGTCTGTATGTTACAACGACCCTAGATCGATCTTTTAAAACGGTAAGCGAGGCAAGGGTGAGCATTCTCTGTGGTCAAATCATACCTGGGATGCTCTTCATGACGTTGATAAATGTCTCGAGGTCGGGCGTTTTCTCATTGTCCACGGACTGCATCTGTTAGCTTCGGATGCTGACGGCTGGGGTAGCTACATACTGCAATGATCCATCCTTTGTCAGAGCCATCGAATCTGAATGTGCCAGCGGGCTCGGAGACGTAGACACCCTTAACGGGTATTGCGTAGAGCCTCGCGAGTTGATATGATAAATCGTGAAACGAGGCACCACAGACGGTGAGAAACCGGTCTGGGGTGATTGCGTGGAGATCCCCTACGGCCAATTCAACTTCAATGTCCTGGGCTCCACGCTGGAGAAGCAATTTGATACAGCTTCCAACGTTGCTATCCAGGATATCATCCAAGCGAACAAATTTGGTGATTAACTCGTCGTTAATCTTTATGAGAATATCACCTTCCTGAGGACGCAAGTTAGAGCCACCAAAACGTTAACGGTTTAAAAGCGGGTCCTGATTATAATACCTCGATTGACTTATAACCGGGCCCTCCTGGTAATACTGTTTCAGCGACCAGCATCCCAATTTCTTTGGGGAAGTTCTGCCGAATAGCAGCCTCCCAAGGAGGTGTTAGTCCAAGCCGACGACATTCGTCAAAAGGCTTGATTAACCATTGGGTTTGTATTGTGCCACGAGCAACTGGTTCGTTGCTTTGAATACATTGGAGTGCTCGTAAAGGGCGATCAAGCGGCAGAAAGTAATCCGTTGCGGCTAAAATTTCAGGTCAGAAACCGGGGAAAAATACCATGACTATATTTCGCCCTACCTTCGGTGCTTCCGCCTGCCTGCAAAGCGACCGCAAACCCGTCGACATTGACGACTGGGGAACCGGAGCTGCCTCCGCTTGCTGAGGCAGCTGCTTGGATGTAATTTGTGTCTACTAAAGTTAGACTCCACGGATACGAAAAGGGTGTCCTTGACTTACTAAAGTCATTGTACCCATCGCCGTAATCAGGCGCATTTCTATCGGTTCTGCTGATGACCCCCGAGAGAATACTAAGCTTTTCCCCGGCGTCGTTCCCTACAACTCGAATCTCTACACCAACTCCTGGAATTAAATGCTTCTTAGCAACCTGTATCGCCAGAGCCCTTGGGGGTCCCGTACTTGCAAGGTCAGGGCGTAACGTTAACTCGCCAACTTCCATATACTTTATTTTCGAAGGGTCGAACTTGAGGATCCCAAAGTCGTGCACAGGGTCGCGGTAGACAGGGTATACGTCGCACTTTAAAGATTGAATGGTTAGTATTACGACGATCCGGAGGGTATACGGTTCAGCAAGAATACCTCTTCATGGTTATCAAAAACGCAGTAGCCCCAAAACGGACCTGCACATGCGACATGCCTGTTGGTGAGAATCAACCCTCTGGTTTTATCGACGACAAAGCCAGTTGCTTCGCTCGTAACAGCTGGGTCCGCGTCGAAGGAACAGGTCTGACAAAATCTGATTGAAACGACATTCCTAACAACGGACTCAATAGTTCTTTGCCATTCGACAGAGTCTCCGGTTGAAGCGATATGTGGTACCATTCTCGGCTCCGGTTGTGCTTGCTCTAATACTGCCAATAGATCTTGCTCTGCGATCATGTTGATATCATTATCAGCATCCTCGTCGTTGTATTCGGCGGTGTCTTCGAACTCAATTTCGAAGTGGTCGCCTTTCACATGTTTGCTGGGGCGGATGAATTGCGCCGAACCAGAGTGCCTCCTCTTACTTCGAGATTCTGTTGATGCCTCCATTGTGTCCTTCTCATCCCTTTCTCCCCCTTCCACTTCAAAAAAAAAAAAAAAAAAACGCGGGTATGTTATTGCGAGGGTCGGTTTGGTATACAGTCTTTCGTTCAAAAAGGTTTCCTATAATACCAACGAAGGCTCCGTCGTATGCCGTATGGCCCTAGATTCGCGTGATCCGGCTAACGCCTCTATGTGACATTAACGGACTTTCTTCAACGGAGAAACGCCTCTTGACGATGAAGGCGTGACCAGATCGATGACGCCCTTCGATAGCGTCCAAGCTACGAACCGATTTCCGTTGTATACTGGGCACGTTGATATCCAGTTAGCGATCTGCTAGCCAGGATCGACTGTTAGCTCGTATATGTATCCCGTTGGCGTGTGCTGCTTCGGATGTGAGTTTATTGAACGGGCGAAGGCGCAGAGGAAGCCTAATCGCGAGAAGCGTTAGGACCTGGGAGAAGCTAATAATTCAACACAGCGCCAAGGAATGCTGTGCAAGGAGATGGATGAAGGAAAAAAAAAAAAAAATACAAGAATGGTAGCAACACCAACAACTTCAGAGCTTGAACGTAACCACCCTCAAGATAGACAGTCTCGTAACTTAACTAGAGCGCTTCATCACACGGGGTAATCGCAACAACGACAAGATCAACGAATATATACATACTTAAGCATATATACGAAAATGCTATACTGTATCGGATTGGGCCTCGGTGATGAGAAAGACATTACATTTAAGGGCCTGGAGATTGTGAGACGAGCGGAAAGGGTCTACTTGGAGGCATATACCAGCATACTGACGGTATCCCGGGAAAAATTGGTACGAATAAGTATAGATTAACGATAATCGTAAGCTTCCAAGGCGATAACTGCTGTATTTTCTAACGAGGGCTCACAGGAGAAATTTTACGGCCGGAACATACTTGTCGCTGATAGAGAGCTTGTGGAATCCGACAGCGATGCGATTCTAAAGGACGCAATTTCAACAGACATCGCATTTCTTGTCGTTGGGGACCCGTTTGGCGCCACCACCCATCTGGATCTATTACTTCGAGCACGAAGCCTTCATATCCCAGTCAAGACTATCCATAATGCCTCAATTATGAATGCCATTGGAGCCTGCGGCCTTCAGTTATACAATTTCGGACAAACCGTGTCAATGGTTTTCTTCACGGACACCTGGAAGCCATCATCTTTCTACGACAAGATCCGTGAAAACGTGAACATCGGACTCCACACTCTTGTATTATTGGATATTAAAGTCAAGGAGCAAAGCGAAGAGAATCTCGCAAGAGGTAGAAAGGTCTATGAACCTCCCCGTTATATGACAGTTGCGCAATGTGCTAGCCAAATGCTAGCTATCGAAGAGATCCGCAAAGAAGGGGGTAAGCATTTCCTTGGGGCATGGCTGCTAGCACCGCTCAACGCTCACTACAGACTTATGAGAATAGTTTACAAGAAAGATTCCTTGGCTATCGGTATAGCCAGGCTTGGGTCCGATGATCAGAGCTTCGCTGTGGGGACACTGGAAGACCTCACGAGGGCTGATCTGGGGCCGCCTTTGCACTCGCTCGTCCTTGTGGGCAAGGTTCATGACATGGAAATGGACTTCATTAGAGAGTTTGCAGTTGACAGAACCGCGTTCGACGCAATATTTCCGAGAGACACGTGAAAGGACGCCAGTTCCTCCACCCCCCGTGGCATCCCCCGTAAATGGGTGGGGCTTGTGAACTCGACATGCTCCAGTAGGCGAAATTCGGTGTCTTGGGTTCCAAGACCGCCATGATCACGGGCCAAGGCTGTGCAGGTCTTCCGGAAACGAAGGCGGTCAGAGGTGCTTATCACTGTTTGAGTCCGAGCTTTCCTAACTTGATACGAGGGAAAACGCCTATCACAAATGAGTCTTTTCTGCACTGTCAGCGGAAAGCGAGCTTATACTACCTAAATTAACCAAAATTGAGCCGGCAGCTATTTTCCAGGTCTTCAGATTCAAGGGTCCCAGTGCAAACGTCGTCCTTGAGGCTGCCATTAGAGTTGCGATGATGAGAACTTGTATCACATATCCGGCGATACGGTGGTACTTATATCCTGCCTTTGCATTTTCCAGGGATCCAAACACGCGGGGTGTATAAAACTGCGCAAACCCGATGACTGCCTGCGCTAGAAGGGCGGCGTAGGCTATGAGCCCCAGAATCGCATGCGGGCTATCGAAATGAGAGTGTCCGACCCGGAACTTGTTAAGCACTATCGCTACACCACCCCCACCAAATAATAGTAGAGATATCCCAATTAGGATAGAGTGAGTGGTTGCGCCTTTAAGTTTTTGGTGGGGTGTGTGGGTAGGTTGCAGAAGCAAGACGGACTGGACAAGGAGGAGAATGGAGATCTGTAGACAGAGGGACTGTAGTTAGCGTAGGTCGTTGGTACCCTGCACCATTCGAGTTCTCTCGGATGGTGCTGGCCAGTTTTGGTTACCGTACAGAGTTAAAGAGCTACGTGAGTGAGAGCATATATGTTAGCGAGTACCTAGGTACTTATCAAGTAGACTGGCGTTGCTTTATATCCTGCAGGCCCGATCGATGGGTCCTCGCACCCATAGGACAAGATATGACAGGACTCACGGGATGCAAGGTGAACAGTCCGAAAGGAAGGGAGAAAACGGCAGTCCATATAGTTAGAATCAGAACCAGGAGACCGGCTTGGGCCAAAAACCCCGTTCCTACGTTGAGACGAAGTCAGGCAACTGTGTGGAAACAATTCGACTGCCAGCAAAGAAGAGATTCGGCGTCCGAGCACGGAGATACCTAAGAAGAGGTTCCTCCAAATGGGAGCGTCCTCCTGTTGGCTTACAGCACCCGGCCTCCCAAGCAAAGGTTCCGTTTCCCGCGACACTTGGTTTGGTCGTCCTTCTTGATTCGAGTTTGCCGTCGAAGCGTCCGACATGTCGATAAGATAGGGTTAAGTAAGGTGGTTCTAAGCTAAGTAAAGATTAATCGATATATATAAGAGGTACTTAAGTACTTAGGTAGTCAAGCCCTTACAAAGATCGAAGCGTCGATGTGGTTAAGGGTTATCTCGTATATAAACCAGCTGCGTACTTGAATTATTATAATCGTCTTTGAATGAGAATGAATCGTTATCCTGGTTAGCCCTGGCCGGATACGCACGTATTATTAAGTAAGTACTTAAGCGCCCAATATAATATATCCATTGAGTACCGAGCGGGGCCATATCGGGTGATGATATCATGGACGCCGTCATCCAAAGTTTGGGTTCGGTGACACAAGCGAGCTCCCGTGTCAACCAATAGAAATCATTGAGCTCAGATTTTGGGATGCGCTTGTGTGTACTTGAAGTTGCTTATTATGATACCTAATACTAACTATAGGGCTGGGTGCGCTGCCACTATAAATACGAACGAATTCCAGAATCCGCCGGCATCACACGTACATTACTAAAAATTTGCGCTTGAGCCAGGGGACGTCGAGACAGGTTCACTGGATCCTGGATCTTCCGTCATCGTGGGGTCATGTTGTTCCGAAGCCCCGGGGATACTATGTTTCCCCAACCACTGCAAGCCGCTCCGCTTCCGCATCAGACATGTCAGGAGGTATTCGAAGGTCTCGCTTTGCAGCCCTTGTCCAGTACATGAATGTGCGATCGTTGATTCTCCTGGGATGGCCAATCCGCGACGCGTGCAAATTCCTTAGAGCTCGGTAAAAATCCCGCGCCTCAATATCCATCCCGCAGCATCTAAGGCATCGAATCATCCTCGTGATTCTGAGATCGTTGTGACTGTTCATCCAGTTTCTCGCCGCCCTGGAAAAACTATCTGGGTTCGGGGCGATTTGACAGAGTTTCTGGTCGGTTGCGTCGTTGGTGTCCGAGCTTAGGAGTTGATAATCGAAACCCAGGAACCTGAGCATCCGGGCCAATGCCTTCCGCATGGAAGCTTGCAATTCGGGGCTGTTCCGAAATACTTCCATGGTTTGTTCGTCCAATGTTGCCGCCGGATAGAGCATGAAGTTGGACCTTTCGGGAAGGGGGAACAGGAGTTGGATAAAGTCGTGGGTGTATTCGAGTCTGGCGTCTGACCATTGAAGGATTTCCTCCAAGGTCCGTCCTTGGATATTTTCACCTCGGTAGAACCTGAGAATAGGTGATAGGGCTGCCAGGTCTTTCTTCGTCGGAGGGTTCGCTAGGGTTGTGTTTCCGTCAGTCGTATTCTCCATGGTTTGGTCCGGATCGCTTTGCGGGACGACCGAGCCGCTCTGCTCCGGATGTTGAATGTCGACGTCGGTTGCTTCACCGCTGCGGCCCGAGCCATGAGGCTCTACAATGTCTGGAGGGGCAAGACCCGGTTCCGTATGGGTGGTGGAGGCCTCGTCTTCCATCGTCGAGGTTGCAAGGTGTCCTAGGAAGAGGGATGTCCTTGTATTACTAAAATGAAAGGGGGGATGTTCTGGGGATATTTGTTGGCGAGGATAGGTGCCCTGATGGTCTTAAGTACTGGGTAGCTTTCATCAGGGTTGGGGGGGTTGATGCTGATGTTGACGGGGTTGAGGCTGGGTGGTCAATATAATGCAGGATGCAAATGCAGGATGCACTGCGGGACGCATTGAACATCCAACAAGGCTGCACCACCCGCAGGGGAAGCATCCGAGATGCATTTTCAGAACCGACTGATCCAAGGACCGCTCAGGGCGGTGTCTGAGTGTCTGGGGGCCCAGCAAAAGGAATTGATTCCGAAGACCAGACCCCCTTAACGAGTTGCAGCTCAACACTTTAAAATGTTGTGGCAGGCTGCTCCCATCTCTCTTCGGTCTTCGCACCAATCCAACCGCACAACCACACCACGGAACCAGAACGTGACAGTTCTCCAGATACGTATACGCACACCTCCATTCACACAACGGGCAGCGCTCTCTAGTCTGAAGCGAGGGGGGGAGAAGGCAAACGACTGCGATATGAGCCTGGAAGCCGGAACTGGCGCAGTGGTTGTAACGAACGGTTCATCCATCGTCCAAGAATTCACATCCGAAACGTCGCAAGTGGTGGCAACCGATGATTCTACAGTGAGGAGCCAGGGAAATCCAACACTGCCGATACACGTGATATCTGATGCGGCCGATGCAACATCACGGGAAGAAACAGATCGCGGGGATGTCGTTTCTAGGTCGAGGGTGCCCAGCCCGGCCGGAGACACTCTCCAAAATCTCGCCGCATTGAATACCGCAGCTCTCTCGGGGCCGAACGCCGGCCTGTCGCATGCGAATGTATCGAAGATTTCCTTACAAGGGGCCGGAAAGAGCATCATCAGGGAGCTAACCGTTGAAGAGGAACTGATGTCCCTGAAGGTTCGCTCATTGTACAATTCGGGAATATCACCGCCGGAGGCACAGAGTTCCTTTGGGTCTGTTCCATCTGGGAGCATTAGGGCTGGGCTGGAACAAAATCGCCTCTCCGCAGTATCCAATCGGTCGATCAAGCTCCAGGCGGATCAGCTCAGCGTTCGAGATTCCATCGCGAATAGCGCCAGGAGTTTGAATGGTGTTGAGGCCCGAGCGGACTTTGAGCTTGCTGGGGGCGTCGAAGACTGGGAAGATATAGACGCCGATGATATAGACAGGTGTGTGTTTTCGGCCGTACTCACGCGGTTTTAACCTCGACTCGGTCGGCTGAGTGTGACTACAGGTACGGGTTCATTATGCCCAAGCCAAGGGTTACAGCGAACTTGAATTCGAAACATACCGCGACTGGTCGGCCCAGTCGTAAAAAGGCGACTTCGGGACCCAATCTGAAAATGGGTCCGAGGCGGCATAGCCGACCTGTTTTCGCTCGCGGCCGCCACCTCAACGTTCTTATCTCCAGGTTTCAGAACAAGGGTGGTCCTGAAATGCTAACAAGCCCTATAGCGGGGTCTAACGAGAGGATGAAGGTGAAAGAGGTTGAGCGAGTCGCTAAGTGGCATAGTATGGCGCTTAAGTTAACCGTCCTCCCGACGGGCGTGGTAGCTGGAGGGGGCACAAACTTCGACTTTCCCACCTCGAACCCCAAGGTATTGTTGCCTTCTCACCCCCTGACGCTGACGCCGCACCGTACATGAAACCCGGGACTAAAATCGCCGTAGCTTGTTGATAGGACTTGGAAGGGAATACCCGATTGCTGGAGAGCTGCCGCCTGGTTTTCCTTCCTTGAAACTAGCGCGAAAAAACAGGACGACTTCAAGTCAAACGATGATTTAATTGGGTGCTACCATGTCTGTAAGCTGGATAGGAAAGGATCACATCTAGGTGCAATTCGCTAATTTATCATATAATTCAGAGCCTCTCCAGTCAGAATTCACCCGACGACGTTCAGATAGATTTAGATGTGCCACGAACCATCAGTTCGCATATTATGTTTCGGCGGAGGTACCGGGGAGGGTGAGTGGCCTCTGTATCACCCGAATGTGAAAGCTCGGCGATTGTGTTCTAAGGAGAGATTCTTTTGTTTAGACAAAGGCTGCTTTTTAGGGTCCTCCATGCCATATCGCTTTACTTCCCCGATATAGGGTATGTACAAGGGATGGCCTCACTCGCGGCGACATTTCTTTGCTACTACGATGAGGATGCGGCATTCGTTATGCTAGTACGGTTATTCGAACTTCGGGGTCTGCATACTCTGTACAGTAACGGATTCGGAGGGCTGATGGATGCGTTGAATGAATTTGATACGGATTGGCTACGGCCTGGCCACCCATTGGTCAGCCAAAAACTGGTGCGTGCGATCAGGAGACCGAAACTTTTATGTTGAATCAGCTGACGGGGGGTGGCAGGAAACGCTTGGGATTTCGGCTCTGTCTTTTGGGACTCGGTGGTATCTCACGCTGTTCAACTATTCGATCCCATTTGCAGCCCAATTGAGGGTCTGGGATGTGTTTTTGCTACTCGGAGACGATGAGTTAGGCGGGACGTTGGACGTACTCCACGCGACATCCGCAGCGCTGATAGAAGGGATGAAGGATGTTGTTCTTCAATCGGATTTCGAAGGGGCGATGAAAAGCTTGACGAGCTGGATAGCCATAAAGGATGAGGACGTGATGATGAAGAGTGTCAAGGCAGAATGGAAGAGGCGGAAGAGGCGGAGGCTGTTCCCAAGGACCATGCTGTCGGCGGTGAGTCGGCCGGCGACAGGGGTCAGCCGGAGCGGTTGATTGCTTACTCGTCAGAAGCAATCCACTTGATCGTTCAATTCCTTATATTTAGCCCTTGTCCGTCTTCTAGCGCGTTGATTTGGCATATCGGCCTTTAATACAGAGAGTGCTGCGTAATGTACGAGATAAGCACTCACTTACTTGCTTGCTTACATACTTATTCTGACCTGTCCATCTGATTCCGACTCGGCTTGCGCAGGTCCACGTTGCAGAGCCGTGCAGATTAGTGGCTACGGGCACTACACATGCACATGTACCGGTACATGTGCCTGGGATGGGATGGCTGCAAGTCAGAGGTCAAGGAATGGCGTGGGTGGGGCCGCTGGCCAGGCCATCCAAGCCCGGGCGCCCAAACCGGCTGGAGCGGCCGTCAAACATCGTCAAATCTTGCCGGCGGAGACCCGCTGAGAGAGGGAGCGTCCCAAAGCGGACAGGCTGCCTTCCCTTTTGAAATTTCAGGAGCCGGGGTCCTCGTCGGCACGATTGAAAGGGCATCATTCCTGCCTCGATTCGTCGGGGCCCGCCCTTGGTTCTGCACAGATGGGCCTGCGTACATGTACTGGCCGGTCACGCTGTCCGTTTCTCGTGTGGCTTTGACCCGATCCAACTCGATTCGATTGATTCGATCGCAGTCCTCTCTTCCTCTCCCAGCATCGCCGTGTCCATTCTCGCGGCTTTACAGTTTGACTTGCTCGCCACTAAACCGGCGCCATCCTCAAGAGGAGGAAGAAGAAGAACAAGAAGAAAGCAGTAATTAGCCTTGACTCGAGGACTCAATTAGCAGCCAGCCGCTCGTAGCACCTGACGGCCTTGCCCTCTTTCTCTCTCGCTCTTCCCTCCCTTTTCTTTTTTCCCTCTCTCTCACTCTCTCCCTTTTTTTTTTTTTCCTTTTTCCTCCTTCTTCCCATTTCGAATAAAATCTCGGTCTCAGTAATTTTTCCTAACAGGAAAAAAAAAGAAGATTCGAAGAACAAGAAGAGAAAGAAGAAGAATAGGGAAAGAAGGCCTGGCAAGAGTAGTCGCAGTCGTTTCCCTCTTTCCCCCAATCCATTCTTCCTCTTCCCTCTCCCCCATCTTCCCTTTTCCCTCCCGTATCCCTCACCGTCTACCGCCACGCCTTCGCGGTCCCTCAGCTCCACCTCACGGTCCATGCTTTTTCTGTACCCGCGGTCCTTTCCTGTCCCGACACCGCCGCCCATCGCCGCCTCAACTCTCACCGCGGACGTCCCACCGTAGCAAACTCGTGGCTGTGTTGGTTTGGCAGCTGCAAGAGTGGTACATAGTCCGTACCATATCTTCTACACGTTGGTTCGTCTTCTCCCTCTCCAACCTGCATCTGCAACTTGCCTGCCCGTTTCCAACCCTCGCCCGGCCCTCCCTTCCTTCTGCTTCCGATCAACCTTCGACATAACTGTCTTCGATGGAGCCAACCGCTTGAAGATGTTCCGAGAATACCCTCCACGAATTCATAATAATTTGCGGCAGAGCGGCAGGTACCCGTCTACTGACGACCAGAGCGACGATGTTCTTGTCTCCCTTCCATACGACCTTAATTTTCAACTGAAAAGAAAAATCAAGATAAAATAATAAAAGTAAAAATAAAATAAAAAGTAGAAGTCCAAACCGCAACCACGATCGACTTCCGATATAGCGCAGAGATAGCCAGGCATCAAGGTAGAACCCGCCCTCTAGCCCCGCTAGAGCTATCAAGCGTTAACGTAATGACAAAAAGCTTCCTTGCCACGATTCCATCGACGGACCACATCAACTGGGGATTCTACGCACAGTACCGTGGACCGCCATATTGCATCTGCCGCTGTATCCGGTCGACTTCATTGCGATGTCGACCTCACATCGGGGGTTGCCCCCCCCAGCAGCCATGGCACTCCCCGGCCACTCGCCTTCGTCAAATTTGAACCAACTACCGGATCGATGGCAGCATGGCTCTGAAGAAACCCAACGGAGCTTTCTCCAGGCAAAGTCGGACGAAGAGAAGCGTCGCCAAGAAGAGGAGAGAACGAAACAGGAGAATTTTAGACTTGAGATTCGACGGACGGAACTTGAAATGTTGCGTGAAGCATTTCGGGGGGGCATACCCCCTCAACTCGTGCCCATGATATTCACAGGAGGCGGGGCGCTTGCTAGCACAAATGCAGAATGGGTAAACCATTATATATCGCAAATCAACCACAATCAACAGCAATTGCTTCAGGGCAACGTAGTTTCGCCGCCTGATTCTCGGCTCGAGTCCCGGCTTTTGACTGCCACGGAACATCAAACCCCAAAATCGAGCGTTCTATCGTCAATGTCGCAAACCCCCGCGCAAGGTTTAGCCACAACTTCCGGCGCCCCTCCCACGCATGGCCTACATCATTCTGCATCCAACTCATACTCTCCATTTGGTGCCTCGGGTCTCATACCCACCCGAAGCCACCCCCAGCAAATCCACACGTCGGAGCCCCCAAGGTCGTCGCTGCCTCGAATCAATACTAATGAGATGCATGTACAACCGTCACCCCAAGGCCCACCCCCTGGTTTAAATATGCAGCTTTCGGGCATACCCCCACCGTCTCAAACGACTCAGAATTTGATTACCCATCAGACTCCCCAGGCCCATGGCGCACAGCCAGGACCATCCGAGGCCCATCGGCAGCCCGAATCTTCGCCCATTTTCTTCCATCATTGGCAGCCCCCTGCTACACAACCCTCAACATCTGCCCCGGTAGCGTCGACTTCACCTGCGTCAGGGAAAAACGTCGACTCATCACCATTTTCGAACCAGCCTTACGCTTCAGGTAACGAATCCTCGCATTCGCCTAAAAAGCGAAAACTCGCGAGCGGTGGATATAGCTTTCAATCCCCTGCTACCACCAACCAACCGCCGAGCGTACAGGCTAACACCTTTCCTTCTTCCATTTCTCCAGGCTCCTCCGGAAATGCGAACAAACGTAGAGGTGTGAACCCAACCCACAATCGCCACCGAAGTGACTCAGGGTCTGCTCGTGGCTATGAACCATATCCCAAAAATATCAATTCCCGACCACGGAGGTCGGATGCCGGCGATGGTGGTGGAAGCGCAACCACTAGCCACTTTTCAATCTCACACATGACCGGCCGTGAGTCTTCTCCCGAGATAGCTCGTCGAGAATCAATGACGAAGACCCACGGCAGCCAGCATCAAGAGTCGCCCCTATCACATCAACAATACCAGGCTGGACCTGACGGCAGACTTGACCATCACCCGCGTAAGGAAAGAGAGGGTTCGGAGAGTCATGGCGCCCTACCTCGCAATTGATACCCATACCATCGCGAACGAATTTCGACTTTTAACATATATCCTTCACTGTATCTCTTAGGGATTGAATCTTTCGGTTTTTCTGGCGTTTTCCATTAATGCTTACAAATGTGATTCGGTGTTCTCTTTTCACGTCTAATTTTCTTTGTCTCCTTCCCTTTTGTTTCTTTCCCCCCCTCCCTTTCCCCTCGATCTTGACAAACTTGTTGGCGGAGTGGTTTCCAGCCTAGGAAACTAAGTATCATATCTACCAGTACTCTTCCCTTTAGCTGTATCTGCAGAAAACCGATAAACAATAGCTGCTTATATGTCAGTAGCTTCAGGAAGGTTGGCTTCAGTACACAGGCCCTCCTCACATTTTCCAAGGCCATGGGAATCTTTGGAGCCAATCCAATCTTGTATACAACCTCCCTGTACTATATGATGAATGAGACGAAGAGCAGATGCATATGGAACTAGTCGGTGTGGGCCAGAGCGTACATTTCAATCAACCCTCCGAGATATCACAATCAGGATTGGAGCTGACAGCGGACCGGATGGTATCGAGAACTTCCGTAATCTGTTTCTCCGAGAGACGAGATTCTAGTTCCTCGATAAGCACATCGAGCTCTGTCTCATTTTTCGGTAGATGGTTCATCATCATGAGGACTTCTATTTTCTCAAACTGGAGCGGCGATTTAGCCAGCGTTTCCACGAGTCTCAGGGTAACATCGGAAGTCTGTGCGGTTGCTGCGGTTGTAGAGAGGTAGTCGATGATCTAGACCAATTAGCACCGTCTCCGGAACAGCGGCTCGGTCCTCTGTACTACCTCTTTCATCACGGTTTCCAGGTTTCCAGGCTTCATAGCCGCTGTAGGGCCCTGTTCAGCGACTTGATCTCGGTACCGCTGTTTAACCTCCTGGACGTGCGCCAGGACCTCAAAGTTGCTAAGCATCGCCTCGCACGGCTCAAGGACCTACGAAAGTGAACGGGTTAGCTGGAAGAATTGCATGTCAGTGGTAGGGTTGCTTGGTTGGAACTTACTTTCATCGTGACAATGCAGGCGACGGGAGGAAGAATTTTGGTGAATACTCTTGGTCAGGTTAATTTGGCGACTGTGCTTTTGCTTGGCAGAATAAAAGCGGAAGCAAAATCCAACGTCAACTCGGCGGAAACGGAAAAGTTGCTGGAAACAGGTCGAGCGAACCCATCCCTTATCTTGAACATGTCAGACCCCACACCGATTTCAGATCCGGCGTCGATAGCCAATGAAGCCCTCCAATATGGGCCGCCAAAGCCTCCAACGCCGGTGCAGACCCTCGACTCCGCCGTGCAAGATTTATCCCAGCTGCCCTTGTTCATGAGCTCTCTTGACGATGTACCCGAAGGGACGAACGACGCTATCGAGGCCCTCAAGGCCCTCGCTTATGAGGGGGAACCTCGTGAAATAGCTGAAAATTTTCGACAGCAAGGTAACGAGTCTTACCGGGCGAAATACTGGAAGGATGCAGTTGAATTCTACACCAAAGCACTAGCTGTGGGCTGTCTGGTGGGGGAAATCAATGGTGCTTGCTACGCAAACCGAGCCGCCTGTAATCTCGAACTACGTAGGTCTTCCATCTGGTTAACTCCGAGCCGCCTTTTGAAGCACCTAGAAGATTTACACGCAGCGGGTAGGGAATTATCGAAAGGCCAATCTGGACTGTGCTGAGGCTCTCAAAATAAATCCTCAAAATGTCAAGGCTTTATATCGGTCGGCACGTGCGTGCTTAGCCCTAGATAAGATACCGGAGGCAGAAGACTGCGTAAGCAGGGCTCTCGCCATCGACGAGAAAAATAACTCGTTGAGAATTATACGAGGGAAAATACTACACCGGAAGGAACTCCTTGAGGAACAACAACGGAGTAGCAGGGAACGCGAGCAGCTCTCGAAAGCTAAAGAGTCTGCGCTTCGAAGAGCATTAGAGGTATGCATCGTCTCTTCGAGCTCATAAGACAGCCTACCTAATCAAGACGTACGCAGAACCGCCGCGTGATACAAAGGACAACTACCATGCGGCCTCCCAACTTGCCTGAGGATGCCGTGGTACAACTTTCTGATCCTCTAGATCCCGAATCTAGTCTCCGTTTCCCAGTAGTAGTCCTTTACCCCCTTCATCTCCAATCCGATTTCATCAAATCGCTACCAGAAGATGACAGTATTTACTCTCAACTCGAAATCATGCTTTCACCGTCGAACTTGCCGGAGTGGGACGAGAGGGGCGAGTACACTTATCCCGATGTGGAGGTACTTACTGAGAGGAAAAAATCCGGTATGGACGGCAAGTCAAGCCTGAGCAAAGTCGGACCGCATGCTTCCTTGAAAAAGATTCTTCGCGAGGGGAAGTTGGAGTTAATAAATGGAATGCTGGCTGTATTCGTAGTGCCAAAGCTACGGGTGCCGGAGTTCGTCGAGAATTGGAAGCGGGAGAACCCGAATTGATTCATTTGAGGATATGCTACCGTTTCCCAGGGAAGCGGACAAGCTGTAAAGATGGAAAGGGAGAAGCTAGAATACACTTCTTCGATCGCTAAACAAAAACCAAAGGCCCGATACAACGCCAAAACAACGTAGATATGAACAAAAGACGGTAACGAAGTTGGGTCTGAATCCGGTACATATCCCTCAGCGCCCAGGGCATTTAAAATTGCGTATGGACAGTATTCAGGAAATAGCAACCGTTAAGGTTTTTGATAAGTCCAGCCACCGTTGTCGAGTATACGTTGGCGCTCAACTCTGTCTGCTTCGATCTCGGCTGTCGTTAGCCGATCGGCTCCAGACCAGTTCGCGGAACTTGTCCGAGCCCTAAATTTGGCCCTATCACTTCTTCCTCGAAAGATATCCTCCATCGAAAGGGGCGCTATTGGGCCAAAGATTGTTTCGGGGTCGATTCCTAGTTGGTCCTGTAAAGCTTGCCGAAGCTCAGGGGAGTCGGCCCACTTAGGGACGTGGAAAGACTTATCATCGTCGTCGTCCTCGGAGCTAAGATGGAAGTGGGGTTAGCCTTTAGTTCTTTTCCGAGGACGGGTTTAGAATGGTTCTCACTCTGTGTGAATCTCTGGGAGCTCAATGCTTTCTGGGTTCGGGTATACCGGTGACTCTCTAGGGGCTGCTGAGAGCTTTCTTCCAGCTTTTTGCGCAGAAGGTGTCACCATAGTTCCAAATTTCAGCTTGTCGTGAGAGTATTTTACAGCGTCTATTTGAGGTAAGGGAGTAGATTTTGGAATATGGGCCGGTAACACCGACTTGGCCAAGGTGGAGCTTTGGCTGTAAGATACTTGGCTGTGAGTCGTGGGTGTGTAATCCTGACTGAAGATCCCACCAATTTTGGATGGAGGAAGATTTTCTTTTTTCGCAGTCGACTGTCGGATTGGGGGGGCAAAATTGTGCGGTGTAGGAGTTTCTGCCGATTCCTCTGTTCTTCTTCGTTTTGGGTCCTGCTGGGAAGTGTCTTTGGGATTGGCTTCTTCCCTTTGGACCTTAGCTTCCTCTTCGCCCGGAAATACTCGTTTATGCTGACGTTTCAGCTCCGGCTGGGACTTCGAAGATGTCAAAGGGCCGCCTTTGTGGGAGAGGACGGCCGTCTTTGGAAGTAGCTTGGATGGATGGAACAATGACTGTGGTCCTTTGCCTATTATCGGGACCTTCTTTTTGGCATCCTCCTCGTCAGGGACCTGTAAACACTGTGAGAATATAATCGCAACGCGTCCGCGAGGGAGAACCGACCTTCGAAAATTGTTTCTTCGCTACCTTTGCAAGTTGCTGTTTGCGTTCCTCCTCACGCCGGGCCTCTTCCCGCTTTACATTCTCCTGTCTCCTGCGTTCTATCTCTTGTTTTTGGGCAGCTTTCCTTTCCTTCTCCTCTTGCTCCTAGATGCGATTTTAGCCACCTGTCGTTCTAGATAAGCTATACAGCAGAACAGACTTACCCTCTTTTGTGCTTTTGCTGCGGAGTTAAGGGCAGCTATCGATTTTGGGGCCTGGCGACTGTGTGTAGACGAGCTTGACATTGCGGAGACAGGACGGGAATGTGGCTCTTTGCTGGGGCCAAACGATTCAGCCAGAGCACTCGCAAGAGTTGCGGGGTTTGATAGAGGGTTATGGCCGCCGTTCTGAAAGAGATTAGAGTTCATTTTTTATGGGGCAAAGTTGGAAATAAGCTACACACCTTACGTTGATCCGTGTCACGCTGTTGTGTTGTTACAAGTCGAATATTCGAGGGTGTAGTCTTTGGCTTTGCGATTCCACTATCCTTGACGCCGAAAAGACCACGATTGGGTTTTTTAGGATCACTCGACTTCGAATGCAGAGAGGCGCGGTTACGTGGATCTTTGAGGCTTCCAATGAGAGGGCTCCTTTGAGTTTGCTCTGGTAACGTGCTATGCACTAATGGGATGGATCTAGAGTCGGCGGTAATTGTTGGATGATCGTCATCAGATGCATCCTCGTCTGCTGATGCAATCGCTTCGAAGAAAGGTGAGCCAGGAAGTGAAGGGTCATTGTCGGAAACAGTGGGCGATCTTAGGAGGTCGTCCGCGTGTTCCGGGATGATATTTATCCCGTCTATCACAGCAGGAGAAGGTCCTTTGAGCTGGACTTCACGCTTGGGTGATCCTCCATATGCGATCAAGCCCCCCTTCTGCGACTTTGATGCTCCTATGGAGCTTAGCTCTGTTGGGCTTATTGGTTCTACACTGACGTATAGATCTGAGTTGAGGGAGGTCTGTATTTCGGGGTAGAGAGCCTGGTTTCCAAATGATGGAGACGTGTCTTCTAGGTGGCCTTTGCTTGGTGTTGCTTCGTCGCTTGGATTTTGTGACAACCCCCCCTGAGGGGCTGAGGGTTTCGGTGATTCTGAGCGGCCTGATCTCCATAACAGCTGTTTGGCGTATGAGAAAATAGTCGGTTGGGTTTTTTTTATGGTAGTGGTTTCTGAATCATCCGAGAGCACCTGCTTTGGAGTCTCAGCTTTGCTGAGTGGCCCGGGCCCTGGCGGGAGCGCTGGATATAAGTCGTTCTTTCCCGTAGTCTTATTCACGGATACTGGCGTCGGCAGTTTGGTTAGCATCGGGGTCGTGGTTGTTTTGTGTGGGGAGGCTCGGGCGGCTTCGGCAGGAGGTTCGGTAAGCGGTTGGGGTTGCGGGGATTGGTCTGCGGCCGGATGCGTCCCATGGGCTTTCGAGACGTGGGATAGGGATGGTATCCAATCCCCTTCGTCAGATCCTGTAGACTCCCTGGGCCTTAGCGATAGGTCAGAGTTTGTGGCGGCCGCCGGCTTGGAGATAATGCGGTCCTCGGATTGGTTTACAACGAGGAGGGATGACGTGGATGTTGATTTAGACAGCCGATTAGTGCCCTGTTGACTGAGCTGCCTGATTTTTTCGTCAAGACGCTGGGTGGGGTTCTTATCGGAAAATTGCATAACAGAAGCCTTGTTAATCTCGGCGAGACGGAGCTGCTCATTAAGGTCTTCGTCTTCATCTTCTTCATCGGAGGAATGTTGATGGTCAGATGCGATAGACGTTGAGCCCGAAACACTCGGTGTATCCGTGAGCCCTACTTCTCCAGTGATGCTTGATGCACCCAGGCTTTTGCTACCTGTGAGTCGGCCAAAAAGACTTGCTCTATCATCTACATGGCTACTCCTCGGCCCGGTTGGGTTCGAGCCTCCCATACTTTTCTTATAGGTCAAAGTTTCCCGGGCAGGCAGCGATGCGAAGTTCATACTGCTTCGCGCTACACCGGTAGGCGAGGCCGCATCGCTCGGTGTATCAGAACCAGTTGCTTGGTCGGCCGGTGGGACCTTCGGGGTGATGACATTGTCGGTTTGCTGGATCGGTGATATAGGGGAGGATGGTGCAACAGGAGTGGACGCTTGGATGGGCGACACAGAACACTCCTTCTCGAAAACCCGGGTTGCTACGACGGCGTTGGGGCTGAGAGATGGGGCTGGCAAATTGATATGAGATTTCGCAGGAGCCTTCGTTGGACTAACTTGTACCTGAGGAGTTTTGTCCTCTCCATTTGAGTGACGGTCACGGTGGCTCGCGGTTCCCAGCGCAATGGTTTCGCCCACGGTATCATCTTGATCAACAGTGGTTCCTCCTTCAAAGGGAAGAGGAGACTTGTGGCTCATATCGGAACACATTCTCCGCTCTGCAGTCTCGCCAACTATATCAGGGGCATGTTGGTAGGACGGGATTTTTGCGGGAGAGCTTCGTTCGACCAGCTCACTGGAGAGGATTCCGATAGACCCAGCCGCGGATGATCTACTCCACACTCCGCTATCCCTCACTAATTCTGGGGTTGAAACGGCGCTGTCTGAACTGGAATCAGAAGATTGGCTCAGCTGTGGGGTTTTGGACTTGGTCAGTCCTGCCTGGTCTAACTGAGATGACGGCGCGGCTCTTGCACGAGGGGTTGCGAAAAAAAGGCTGTCCTATGCAAAGATATCAGCAAAACAATAACCCAGGGAAGACCACCAAACTGAACAAAGTACCGTTTGCTCATCCATGTCTATAGAACCGGTTTTTTGAGGATTTCGCGGGGTCCTCCCTCTAAGTTTCCCGGGCGTCTTATACAGCTCGGTGATATCCCTATTCGCCAGTGTAGAAGTTCAGCGTTTCTGATGTAAGCAAAAAGATTGGGCTCGAAGCATACACTGTTGATCCCCGCGTAAATACTTCTGCCATGTGTTCAGTGAGCCATTCCAACTCGTTTCTGAACGCAATTGTAAAATCTTCGAAATGGTCCGCTTCTTTGAGATGCGCGTCGGAGAGTTCGTTAAAGATCCATTGGGCGGACCCCACTTCAGGCAAAACGGGTTTAGAAGCCATCGTTGAGAGGCCCTCGTGAACGGGCGCGAGAGCAGGAAGGTTCGCCTCTTGATCTCTATATATTCGCTGCGTATGGAGGATGAAGATAGAAGAAGGCGGGTGGGCTGCTGATGTCGGTTTAAAGGCGGTCGTATGCTCAGGAAGCTAATAACGTTGGCAATTGATGAAGTCAGGTAGCGTCATCGCAGAGGAGTTTGCCTTCCCGGAAGTCGTCACAATAGGTAACAATAAGCGGTACCGTGGGTGATCGAGACGGTAGTTGTGATAATGTTAATGATGATGATTATGTTGACGATGGTGGTGGTCGTTGAGATGTGGTTGGTGTTGAAGGGGATGTTTTGCGGTTGGATTGTTTTTATGGTTGTTATGAAGACCGGACAACGCAGTGCGCGCCTAGGCGCTGGGGGGTTGCCCGTTTCCGGGTGTCTAAGTACGACTTATAAGGACTTAGGTACTTGCGTCGTTCCTTCCTCTGCCTTTCCTCAGTTACTCTATCAGTTTCGGTACAACGATGCGATCATGGTGTAGTAGCAGGTTCGCTACCTTGGTTGGCCTGGTGTTGCATAAACAAACAACAGGAGGTCGTTCACCGACGCGTGTGGTTTGCCAAGATCAATCTTCTCATTAGATTGGACCACCTCCGACCTCCGCTATCACCTCCGTATGCATCCCATGTCTCCTCTGAATCGTCATCATATCCCACCATGGCAAACGACCGTTTCAAATACAAGCTGGAAATCCAGCAGATGATGTTTGTGAGTGGGGAAACAGGAGAACCATCGCCTGAAACCACAGGTATTATCGAGGATATCGTTCGTGGACAGGTTATCGAAATGGTTAGGCCCATTTACTCCCTATCATTCACTGGCTTGTCTAACACTAAACCTTACAGTTAATCCAAGCGACTGCTCAAGCTGCAAGGCGCGGCTCTCGCTCCATATCCACTGATGACCTTATCTTCCTCATTCGCCACGACAAAGCAAAGGTTTCTAGATTACGAACCTATCTCTCTTGGAAGGAAGTCCGAAAGACAGCGAAGGATCAGGACAGAGATGTGGATACCGCGGATCTCGTTGAGGACTCAGCTGCCGGTGACGCGCTTAAAATGCGACAGAAAAGGGCTAAAATTTCTTTGCCGTGGGAGGTCGCCTCGTATTTCAGTGAACAGCCCCCTGAAGGCGACGATGAGGATGATGAGGAGGAAGCTGAAGCCAACGTCGCCACTCTCGCTAGGCTGAAAAGCGCCGACGAACGGACGAAAAACATGACCAAGGATGAATATGTTCATTTCTCAGAGTGTAGGCAGGCAAGCTTCACATTCAGAAAGTCCAAACGGTTCAGAGAGTGGGCTGGGTTCGGCCTAGTTACTGATGCAAAACCAAATGATGACATTGTCGATATTCTCGGTTTTTTAACTTTTGAAATAGTGCAGGTGCTTACTGAGGAAGCGCTACGGATCAAAGAGGCTGAAGACAAACTTCAAACGTCGAACAAAGAGAATGATAAAAAGAGAAAAAGAGACCGATTTCTCTTCGACGGACCGGGTGAAGGTAGAACCCCAGTGGAACCTCGCCATATCGAGGAGGCATTCCGAAGACTCCAGCGGCCTCGGGCCAAATCTAAGGCTATGCGGAATTTCGAAGGTGGTGGGGTCATGAAAACGCGAGTCGGGCTTATGTGATAAGTCACCGACTCCCTAGGGCTATTGCGTGGTAAATCATTCCCAGTAATCTAAATCTCGTAGAGAGATTCATCGGGCTGGCGTTGGTAGGAAAGGTTAGCGAACTGCACCATTCATAACGTATGTGGTTTTGATATCAAAGGCGCTTGGGTTACAATACATATCATTTTAGTTACGAAGGCTATCCAGCATCGCCGTCGGTGTCATCTGCGTGCTTTAAGACTTTTCTATATCCATAATTAAACCCCGAGCCCCAGTTAATTATCTTGGTTTCGTGCTGGCGAACCCCCCGAATCCCATCATTCGTGCCATAACAGCAGCATCATCTTCGAGCCCACCGACCTGCTCGGGGTGTTCGGATGCTATCTCTGCTCTCCTTTGCCTTACTTCCTCTTTTTTTACCCTTTTTCGTTCCTTCCTCTCCTCCCGATCCTGCTCCTCGATCCTCTGACGCTCAGCGAGCCGCTTGGCCAGATCGAACTCCTCAGCCTTGTCTTGTTCCCGCTTCCTTTGTTTCAGCCAGGCTAACCGTTCCCTCACCATCTCTAAAGTCGCTCGTTCTACGGCGTCTGTTTGGCCGGTTGCGTTCAAATGCTGCTTGCTATTCAGGTGTTCGACATACTCCAAACTGTTTGTGAAGTTTAAATCGCAGGCTTCGCAATAATAGCCTGCGCCTTTCCCCCTCCTACCCCCCGTGGTGCCCAAAGGAACGATCTGGACTTTGTTGAGGTTTTCGTCCAATCTAATACGGTCCCTTCTCGCCTCGATCATTTTCGAATCATCAAATTTTGTCTCCCCGGCGTCGGTATTTGGCCCGGATTTTGGCATATACTTTTTCCCCGCCAGTTTGGCTTCATATCGCTCCTTGCGTTCTTTGGCTTCCCGAGCCTGGCGCTCCGCGGCTTTCTGCGCATATTCTTCGCGATCCCACGTCCGTCGAAAGGACGTATCGCCAGACGCGGCATTGTCGTATACGCCTTTCGGTTTCGACATCGCAGCTCCTGTTTCCGAAAATATCGGCTCGACCGCCTACATATATGCGAAGGATTAGTGGAATGGGCGGTGTGGTTCTGACGTTGACTCCGCTGAGAACCTTGTGGTTCAAAAAAGTGGGTGGCGGTTGTGGTGCCTGCAAGCAGAACATGGAACGCAACGCAGAACTTGACTCATATAAACTTTCTGGTGACGAGACTGCTGATGGCGAATCACCGAGCTGATAGAAATTTGGCCCTGCATTTAAATCTGCGCCCTTGCGCGGTTGTATGCACTCAAGTAAGTAAGCACTTATGTAATTGAAGTTCGGTGCGTTAAATTTGGTGCAGAGCCTCGTACTGAACATACATACGTCTCGTACCTCCCCATAGCGTCATCGTCAACAATAAACTCCAACACACCAAGTCTGGTGACGAGACTGAGAGTTACGGCCTCAGGTTTATAAACCTACGATTCTATCTAGCAGAGCCTACCGCAGAAATTTAACGCGAGAGAAAGCCTAATTTTATCGAAACAGGAATGGACACATGCCAGCTCGGCTGCACAGGAAGTATCATACAGAGTTCTAAGTAAATGGTTTGAATCAATGCAAGGTGCCTATAATACAAGATGTTTCGTTCGTCCCCTCAAACTAGGGTTCTTCACAAAGATACTCAGGGAAGATAGAGTTCGAGATAGCGCCTAAGGAAAAGCAATACCTCGACTGAAATCGTCATGTTGCAGTGCCCAGCGCAGAGGGGACTCGCATTCGCAGCACAGCCGTTGAAATAAAAAAAGAAAGGAAAAAAGAAACTGGTGAAAACTAGGACGCTTCCTCCGAAGGCTTTCTCTTCTTCCTTTCGTGCTTTTCTTTCTTGTCTTTCTTTTTGTCTTTCTTCTCCTTCTTCTCCTTCTTCCCCTCCTTCGCCAGCGCTACCTCTTCGATGTCGTCCTGGCCGGCCGGTTCACCATCGACCGTTTCTATTTTCCTCTTCTTCTCCTTCTTCTCCTTCTTCTTCTCCTCCTTGCTTTTTCTCTTCTCTCTCTTATCGTTATCATCATGGCCAAAGGAAACACCCTCCATGGCCTCTCCGGTTTCTAAGTCGGCAACGGCTGCTTTCGCTAGATCCGCCGCGGCCGGTGCATCTTCCATAACCTCATCCGCGTCGGGGTTATACTTTTTGGCTTCCTGGATAGACCACTTCCCGGATTGGACCCCATTGGATGGCAATTTGGGTAGTATTGGCTTTCCCTCCAGATACCTAACGCGATTTTCAACCTTCTGTCGCATGTAGACACCCAACGCAGACGACTCTTCTTTATCATCCACAAGCGCGTCGTATCGAATACCCAGAGACGCCTTTGTAGCAAGCATACGAGCTACTTTCCCCTTGTTTTTCCCTGTCGACTGACCGATCAGCGATGCTTGGTAGATTAATCCGTACTTGGGTGTATCGTGCTTTGTTTTGAGAGCTCTGAATAGCGCCTTCTCCGCACCAAGTATCTGGATCGTTGAAGCTGGTGACTTGGCAAGGTTCATCAACGACCCAGCGTGGGCTATCAGCCTTGCCCCAACTAACTCCCCCACCAAAGCCGTGAGATTTGGCGCGATCGCTTGCATGCGATTCGACAGGTAGGTGGCCAGTTCTGTTCGATACTCACTAAAGCCTATAACTTCCTCGGCAAGGCTATTGATGTTATCCAGATCTTCTTTGGTAATCTCGGTACCCATCGAGATCTCAGCTGCAGCCTTGAGGGCGTTCTCTATCTCTTCCGGAAGGACAGTGGATAGATCTGAGGCTGATGCATTCGAACGGATCCCCATGATTTTAATAACCCTGGCGTATGCCATGTTGTCGTTGATAATTTTCGCCATTTCCGGGAAGTGCCAGCCGTACCATTCCTTCAGACGCATGGCGTAAGTGTTAAGCTGTTTGTCGAGATCATCGAGTAGCGCAATGGCCTGAACAATCATCGTATCGACTTTGTCGGGGGAGAACTTGAGCTTATGACGCGAAAGCGAGTGAGACAGACCCAGCGACATGGTGTTCAAATCAGATGGTAAAAGGCCTGGTATCAGGGAGGTAAGATGTTCCCGAATCGCTCGGTAGAGATCCTGTGTGGTGGAGTCCGAAACGATGTTAAGAGATAAGCCGGGTATCTTATTGATAGCATTGCCTGAGAACAGTAAGTTAGTGGGCACTCGAACTTCTTGGACTGCGGTACATTACATACCAAGCTTCACATCGGCAACAACTAAAGACGCTTTCTTTTCATCCTTGAGGGAATCAAGCATCCCAGCCAACATGGGGGAAACCTTTCCTTCAATCAATGCAGTGACCTCTTCGAGAGCGGTAGCGGCGCTATCGAATTTCGAGAACTGCTTGAGTTTCAGAAGCCCGCAAATACCATCCGAAGTGCTTATGTCTTTAGCAAGATCATCGCGCTTCAGAAGTTTCTTATCCTTGGCTTTGAAAAGAGCATAGCCGGCCGACGTTTCTGTTAAGATAAGAAACGACATCTTGGCGGCAGGCGAGATGAATAGTCGGTCCGTAAGTATAGGAATTCAAAATATGTTGAGCGAATAGGGCCTATAGCTTTGCGGCGACAATAAGTTCAGGAAAGCGGTTGAGACTGTGTCTGCTGATTTAATCGATTCTTCCACCGTTTGCTTTTTTTGTCCCTCCAGGATATGGGCGTCTTTATCACCGGATGCCTTAAGAAATGAAGGTTGCTGGAATTGTCTTGGGTCTTTGTTTGATTTGATGCTGTCCAGTGAACCTTTTCACGGGAAGGACTGGATAGTTGTTGATGCTGAAGGGAAAAAAAAAAATTTGAGAACTAGAAACAAAACCCTCCTAAAAAACAAGCCACTGTGGGTTAGACAGTGTGGCTGGTGAAGCGAGCAATTTGTGGCGGTGTCAAATTATTTCCTTCCGAAACACCGCAAATCGAACGACAGCACCGATAACGCTCCAAGGCAAGTGACCCCGCGAACGCCCCGCCCATAAATATGCCATCGCGAGTCCTCTCCTCGCTGCAACCACTCGCTTCCAACCTATCGTCGGCATTCGCTACGTTCCGGGCGCCGGCTGAACGACTGACTCAATCTCTATTTCCTCTTGGCCATTCACAACATCTCGCTCGTCGTTCTTTAGGAGGGCCGGTACCATACTGGATCGCATCAAACGCATCCTTACACACGTCTTCGTTCCTCAACGCCGGACGCAAGAGAAAACCACCTAGCAATCCATGGGCGGTAGCCAAAGCCGCTGAAAAACGAGACAAGGTCAGGACAAGGAAGGAGGAACTTCGACAACTTCGACAAGATGCAGCATCAGACCCTATAGTTGGACATCTGACCCCTTTTCTCCAGGCGATGGATTCAAATCCCGACGCTCTATCCCCAATCGACCATCTTGTTCCTGCAACCGATGCACACGAGAGACAAGAAGCTTTCGAGAAAGTTGTAATTGCGGAACGCCTTGGCCGCCTCAATCACTTCCTTCAACCAGAGGAAGTTCGAGCGTCCCTCGCGAGGTCTAAGGCATTGGAAGATCCACCACTGCACGCTGTGGTGGAGAAGACTGCCCACCAAGCAAAAGAGATGCACCTAAAGGCCACAGCGGCGATGAACCGCATTCTATCGCTGAGCAACGGCTCTTCCAGAGATAAGACTAGAGCAAACAAAGCCTGGTGCGTCGACACATTTGGTCGCCATATCACCGATGATAAATTCCCACTACCAAAACATCCATCTATTGCAACCAACCCGGAAATAGATCCTATCAAAACCCCACGGGTTGGCCGTGACACAGGCAGCAGCGAGGTTCAAGCAGCATTATTAACAATGAAGATCAGAACTCTTGCTAAACAACTTGAGACGAACACACACGACAAGATGAATAAGCGGAACCTGCGGCTTATGGTGCATAAACGACAGAAATTACTGAAGTATCTTAAACGCAAAGAACGGGGAGGCCAGCGTTACCGTTATGTGATGGAAAGTCTCGGCCTCGATGATGCTGCCATTATGGGGGAAGTTTTTATTTGATGGAGCTCACATGTATCCCCGCCGCACCGATTGGACCAGTACTGCGGTGCTATTGTTGATCCTGTACACTATTCAGTAGCATCGTTCTTGTATATACTTTAAACCCGCTCATCAGCGATCTGCTACATAATAATTTCGTGTACTCAGTATTACCGCGATTGGTCTGCCTCGTGAGCCCGTCCGGGCTTCATCCCTTCAATTCTGACCCGGCCCAATGCAAAGCTAGTCAATTCTCCAATCTTGGTTTTTCGTTTGCAACGTTTGGTGACCAGAAGACCCCTGTAACATTTTCTTCAATGCAGGACGACTCAAGAAAAAACACACAATCCACCAAAAATATACATGCGCATGCGCATGCGAGACAGCCCATAGCAAGATATTGCAGCGCCACGCGGCCTCACGATCGAACAACCTTCCGGATGGTCCCGAGATTTATAGGCTACGGGCAATGCCACAGACCGATATTAAAGTCTTGCAAGCCCTGTATTTGCTGGATTCCAGCCGCCAGAAAAGATGAGGGTATAAGACGGTTTCCTCTAGCAGGCATCCGGCCGTTGAGTTCCTCGAGCACCTCGACGCCGCCCTCTTTTGCGCCAAAGCCGATTATCGCGACCAA
Organism: Arthrobotrys sphaeroides; assembly: GCA_036971245.1. Lineage (NCBI taxonomy): Eukaryota > Fungi > Ascomycota > Orbiliomycetes > Orbiliales > Orbiliaceae > Arthrobotrys > Arthrobotrys sphaeroides. The sequence continues at coordinate 1,326,382 of JAJTTW010000010.1, read as the reverse complement.
ACCAATTCGTGAGAACCCGCACCTATTCTCTCAAAACTGTATAAACCGGAACCTGTCGGTAGAGTCCGCGTACCCCGCGCGCATTGCAAGTCTCTCCGATAGTCTCTTCGAACTCAGAGGCTCTCTCAACCTCGCTCGGGGCCAGCAAAATACACTCAGTACAGAGATAAAAGCAGCAACATCATGGAAAAATGAGCGGCCCGAACAGTGGCAACGCCTCCAGGCCCAAGCGAAGGAGTTAAAACGACAAGTATCTGCCCAAGAAGCCGTGGAGCAAAGGCTTGAGGATGAAATGAACGCTCTCGCAGCACAGTTGCCAAATCTCACGCACCCTGACACCCCAGGCCCCGGGCGGCATAAGGTGGTCGAATATATCAATGAAGATAGGCTTCCGACCCCACCATCATCATCTACGGAGATCGCTTCAGAAAGGGATAAGGTGACAGTTCCAGAGTTTCTATACCTAGGTGCTCCTGGTGTGTCTCATGTAGACATAGGCACTGAGCTCGGAATACTTGATTTCTCCTCATCAAGCAAAACATCTGGTTGGGGTTGGTACTTTCTTCATGGCGACGCAGTATTATTAGAACAGGCTCTAATCCAATATTCCCTTGCCTGCGCGAGAAAAAAGGGCTGGAGTCTGGTAAGTCCACCTTCGATAGTATACTCGCACATCGCAGGGGCGTGTGGGTTCAAGCCGCGAGATAATAATAATGAGCAACAAATCTATCATATCTCGCAAGGGCTTCCTTCGGAGGACTCGCAAGACTCTTCCCGGCCCGAGCTCTGTCTAACGGGTACGGCGGAAATCCCGCTGGCGGGTATGTTCGCGAACACGGCGTTCCCACAAACTTCTTTCCCTAGAAAGATGGTAGGCGTGTCACGGTGCTATCGAGCGGAGGCAGGGTCTCACGGCCTAGCAACAAAGGGTTTATACCGCGTTCATGAATTCACGAAAGTGGAGCTATTTGCGTGGACGCTGCCCGACCCAGAGATATCCGATCGAATCTTCAATGAGATACTAGATCTCCAAAGACAAATCATTACGGACTTGGGCATACCCGCCCGAATACTCTCCATGCCTTCCGACGATCTCGGGGCTCCCGCATATAGGAAGCATGATATTGAGGCTTTTATGCCTAGCCGAAAAGGAGAAAGATATGGAGGATGGGGCGAGGTTACCAGTGCTAGCGAATGTACGGACTACCAAGCTAGAAGACTAAACGCCAGATGCAAGTACCCTAACGGGAAGCTGGGGTTTCTTTGGAGCTTGAATGGGACGGCCGTCGCGGTTCCAAGGGTTATAACAGCGATACTTGAAAACAACTGGGATGAAAGCAAGCGAGAAGTGCGTATTCCGGAAGCCCTTCAAGGATACATGGGTGGCCTTGAGGTCATCAAAAAACAAATTACAGCACAATAATCCAGGACATAAAAAGACACTACTGAATCAGCCGACTGAGCGCAGAGGGGGTTCTGGACGAGTTATCCAACGAACCATCTGCCAGTTTATATATCCTGGTGGATCATGTAAGTAAATTTTGAGTGTAGTATACTAATCTACTTGAAAGTATTGTTGCATGGAGCGAAAGAGGTCCTTGGTTCCTAGTCATATTTAAATAGAACGCTAATACTCTCGCCGTGATGGACTCGGCGGATAGCCTGTAAAACGGTTAGTATCTGATAAAGAGTCACCGTAATCCGTATGAGCGATCATACCTCGGAAAAGACACTCGACACGTCTAACACTTTCAATTTTGGGCACGCTCGAACATTCTCGTTTTGGGGGACCGAATTGGTAACGACCACCTGGTCGATTGCGCTTGCGTTGATCCGGGCGATAGCATCACCGGAGAATATACCGTGCGTTAACAAAGCGTATACTTTGGTAGCTCCCCCCCTTTCTTTAAGCAATTTCGCAGCCCTTGTGATGGTGTTGCTAGTGTCGGCCAAGTCATCGACTAGGATCGCGGCTCGTCCAGATATGTCACCAACGAGCATCATTGTTGCGTTCTGACGGTCTGTGATCTTGGTAGGTCGCCGTTCCTACGAATCTGTTAGGGCTAGGCTGTATGGATCCATGCGTGTTGAGATGAAGTATACCTTATGGATTAGGGCGAAGTCCATACCGAGGGCGTCAGCGATCGCTGTCGCACGCTTTGCGCCACCGGCGTCGGGGCTGACGATAACAGCTGACTGATAGTCCGGGATTTTTGTCTGTATGTACCTCTGCAACAACGGCCGTCCGTATAGGTTATCCACCGGGATGTCGAAGAACCCTTGATATTGAGGGTCATGTAGGTCCATGGTAATGATATGGTCGGCGCCAGCGCATGTCAGCAAATCTGCTATCAAGGTTCCGGCTTGCGCAACCCATTGCTTATAGCCGGGCTGTTTGTGCTGATCCCAGTCGCCGCCGGTCCCATTGGCATACACGACCTTCTGAGAATCTCGTTTTGTAGATCCAACTATCTCACTACCGGTGTGCTGGCGACGGAGGAAAGATGGCCTCGAGGTCAAGCTGGGCGATCCAGGCGTCGTGTTGGATCCTCTTTCTTTGTCAAGAGAGAGGCGACTCAGTTTATGCTCCAATTGCCCTGCCGGGGGGCCACCGGAGCCCGTGCCATCTGGTTGCGGCGCAGGCGTCCCGGGGCGGCTCTCAAAGGTATAGTTATCCTTTTGGATTCCGGCTTTGGCCAGCGGTGCGCCAACTTTGTTGTACGGGATATCTGGCTGACGACTGTATGGGAATAAGGGCATCACAGCGGTCACCCTTTTGGCAGATGCAGTTTTGCAAGCCGAGATGGTGATAAGAAGCTCGATGAAGTTGTCGTTGACCTTTCCACAGCCTGACTGTATAACGTAGACGTCCTTCCCTCTGACGGAGTCCTGAATCTCGACCCGAGTTTCTCCGACAGAAAACTTGGATAATGTAATTCTCCCAGGAGGGATACCCAGCTTGATGCACATCTGCTCGACGAGCTCTGGATGCGACGATCCGCCTAAAACGACGATGTTGCGGACCATACTTGTGGTTCTTCGAGGAAGGATAGTTCCCCAAGACAATATACAATTGAACTGTCGAATTATCGGATGGGCGGTGTGGGTCGGTTCCGTGATCTTGAAGGGAGAGTAGCTATTGAAGGGTTAGCATTGCTTTCCCTACGCTGACGTACTAGGCGGCCACTGTATTTGTCGTTGTTATAAGAAAGAGGGTTTTGCCGGTGCTGGTGCCGGATGCCTTGATTGCTACATGTGTAATAGAACGGATGAGAGAAAGGATGAAACTCCGTTGATGCTGTTCGGGGCTCGGTTAAAAAAAAAAAAAAAAAAAAAAAAAAGGAAGACTAACATTAAAAAAAGCAAAAGAAAAAACGGCAAAGCACGAGCGACATATTCACACACTCCGCCGAAAGGCGACTAGCACATCGTCGATATCGCAACCTTGGTATACATAGACTAGACAGCTGTTGTAGCCCAGTTTGAGGTTTGGCCGTATACACACTTTCTTCCCGTCAAGTTGACATCACTAAGGCTTCTTGACTAGTCGACATCCTCGATGGGTTCGTCTATGGGACTGATTTCCTGAAGAACAGGCTCATATGAACATAGGAGATATATAGACGTATTCAAATATCCAATCGTATTGAACAGGGTATCTATGTTACGCAAGAAAACTCGAACATACGTTTCAGGACAAAAAAGGGGCAGGGGAAAAAAGAGAAGGTTTGGACGGCGAGAGATAGCGAGACAGGACAAATTCTAACCCACATACGCCGCGAATCGAAAAAAAAAGCACCATGTTGCGACTTACCGATTTCCCTTCTGTTATTCTTTCTCCCTTCCCTGATTCCCGCCCGGGAAGGCTAACCAGTCCCTCCCATATTCCAGCTACCGGGCAGACCGAAGTTCCAGTTCATTTCACCTGTCCCAAACATCGGGTCCATCCCGGGCATAGTAGATGCCATGGTGGGCGCCATCATTCCAGCTGAACCCATACCAGCTGCGTTCGTAACCCCCATCATGCGGGGGTTTTGTTGGGGCCGCATCATCTGAGCCTGCATTTGCTGCTGGATATAGAACCCGGGGTTAAAATTCATCGCATTCATGTTCATCTGGCCGCCTTGTTGCTGATGCATCGCAAGCTGAGGATTTTGCTGCTGCTGCTGCTGCTGCTGCTGCTGCTGTTGACGGTTGATGGCTTGCTGCTGCTGTATCTGCTGTATCTGCTGCAGTTGCTGCTGCTGATGGGGGCTCATTTGGCTCATCCCGGGTATGTGGGCCATATTTTGAATCGGGTTGTGTATTGGATGCTGTATAACGTTCTGCATCATCGAAGATGCTACCGCAGAGTTTTGGTTCTGTGGCATAGCGCCTGGTTGGATGGGTTGCTGTTGTGGGTGTGTCTGAGCCTGCGGTAAGGGATGTTGGTTGGTGCTAAGCTGCTGCGGTTGTTGCTGCGAGGGCGGCGATGATTGGGGCATCTGGGGTTGTTGGTTTGGCACCGGCTTCATGGCGGGATTTGCCACTATCGCCTGGCTGTTGCCTCTTGCGTGCCCTGATTGGGGGTTCGGCATGGTGGCCATGGCGCTTATCCCCGGGAATAGGGACTGAAGCCTTTTGTACGGTTCGTTTAATGACGGGGTATTTGACGGCGGTACAAGGAGGGCTGGGGCAGCGGGTAACGTTGATGTCCTTCGATCTGCCATGGCAGCGAGGTAAGCAAGATTAACCTTGAGTCGCTGAAGGCACCTGGGGATCGTATCATGGTTAGATGCTTCGGTTTGTGACACACTATCAAGGGTAATCGCCCTATCGGAAGATTCCTACTCATTGTAGCTTTTGTCGAGGGCCTTGATGTCCTCAGTTGGGTCATTGGCTGCACTGGCGGCGGCCTTTGTGGCCTGAAGGTTTAAAGACTCCTTCAGAAGTTCGGTGTTGATTTCGAGCAGAAGAGAGACACGAGACTTTTCGAGCTGCAGCTGATTCTGGTTCTCCTGAGCCTTCTGCATCAGAAGCTGTTGCTGTTGTTGCGCGGCGAGGTTGCTGTTCGGGACAGGAGTCCCCGATGGTTGTGTGAGCACGCCTTGGGCCGATGCGAAGGGCACGGGGACTGCGGCCCGATTGCTTGCGAGTGCTGGGTTCATTTCTGTGGAGGGCTGATTCCCAGGTGACGCTGCCTATTTGGAGGTTGATGGTGAATCGATGTTGGCGGCCGAGAGCGTTTCTGGTCTTCTGGATGTTGGGCACTCAAGTTGTTGCGCGACCAGGTCTGCATGCGCTTAGTCAGCAAGGCCACCCCTTCCCTCAACACTTGCTTGTATCTCCATCGGGTACTTACTTAGGTACTTAGTCGAGAAACAAGGGGGACGAGGTACCACCTAAGGAAGTACTTAGGTACCTAGGTAGCTATGGGTAGTAGGTAAGTACTTCGGTAAGTTGGTATTCGTAGCACTCAGCAGGCACTTCATTGAAGCCAACCTTGAACGCGTGTCCTATACGCTGGCAACCAAACGGACGTAAACATACACGGCTTAATGCGAGGTAACAGTACTCCCAGGAACCAAAGTTGTAAAGAAGGGGAGACAAGACGAGAAAAGCCTGCTTCTAGATATACGACGCTATGAAAAATTAATGCTGGCGTACACTTAATATTTACAGGAATGAAAAAGAAAATCGGATCCCATCCAGATGCGTAGACACGGAAGGACCCAAGGTTAGCCTAGCTTGAAACATAAGCTTGAAATCTATCAAGTTTAATTAAATACGCGCCAGAAACCCGGTATTTCAGTCCGTACTCGAGGACTTGCGGCCCCACGGTGCCCATCTTCCGAATGCACCTGTATTAGAGGTGTTCGCCGAAGACGGAGGCCCCATAGAAGATATTGTGGTAGTTTGGCCGGGTGTGAACACAGTGTTAGCTCGCTCCATTGACGCCTTCGACGGGGGCGTGCTGTTGGTAAGCATCTTACGCATCGCCTCTAATTTCGCTCTGGCCTCTTCCGCTTCTTGTCGAGCCGTTGCCTCCGCTGTTTTCGCTTGAACCAATTCTAGTAACAAGGCGTCTGCAGAAGCGGGAGCTTGATTATCTGTACTTTGAAGCAATGGTTGAATACCAAGACTACTTGAGCGTTTGTTGTACGTCGGTGGGGCAGATGTAGGCGCTTGTCTAGGACGGTTGCTGGGGCCGCTATCGGTTCGGTTTAGCTTGAAAGCCCGAAGCCCATTCGGCTGCTTCTCTGATTCCGCCGTCGGGCTAGCATCCTGGTGGTCGAAGTCTGATGTGACATGCTTCGGTAACTCTTTACGAGCTTTGAGATCGCTGATCGTTTTTTCGAGTCTATGCTTTTCTTTCTGGGAATCCTGCCACCGTGACCTAGACTCGCTCACCTGTCCCTTTAGTCGGGTTACTTCCCCTTCCTTGTCGACGAGTTGAGATTTGATGTCCCTCGCCCGCGATTCTTCTTGTATTAGTCTTTCTTTCGCCCTCTCTAGCTCCTCAACAAGTTCCTTATATGACCGACGAGGTTGAGCGGGGTCCTCAAATTCGTCGAAGTTTTGGGAAAGTTGACTACAGAGTTCTGCAATCTCGGAGCTGGATTCGTTCGGCTGAATCGGCTCTTGTGCTACCAGTGCAACCAATCTTTTTGACAGCCGACGCTCCTCCGCTCTTTCTTGTCGCAGCGCCTGGAGCTCATCTATCTTTGCAGCGTGTTCCCGCTGTAATGCGCTCATAGCAACCAGAAGGTCCTCAATCTGATTGTGGAGGTCGCTTTCTTTATTTTTACGGTTCGAGGATGATGCCGATTTGTTGGAGTTCCGGGGATCATCCGCTTGCGGGGTGACCTCATGTTGTACGCTCCCAGGCTCGGATACCGCGCAATCTAGGGAATTCATTGTCGCAATGCTTTGTTTCGACCCGGTCCTTCGCATAATTGCGCTGTTGGGTCGGGATACCCCAGGAATTGGCAGGGCGCTGAGGCTCATTGGGGGTGTGCTTTCTCGTGGCGATTGGATCGTCCAAAACCTTCCTAGAAACCTCGCAGCAACGGCCTGTACACTGTTCTCTTGAGGCTTCGTCGACTGAAACGGCACGTGGGCTTCCTCCGGGTGCTCCTTTTTGAACCTTTCTTCTAGCTCTACAAGACCCTCCCTCGTGACCATCCCGGTAAGGCTGCTAAAGTCGTTTACAAGATCATCAGCGGAGCATTTGTAAGTATCCCAGAGGCCTCGTGCCAACAGCATCTGCATAACTTCTTCGAACTCATGGCTGGCAAGCAGACGCGCCTCGTTGCGGCGGAGAAGAGAAATTGCGACCCTCATAATCGTTTCAGGCGCTCCCTCTAAAAATATCACGTCGTATATTCGGAGGAGCATGGGTAACGGGCAGGTCACCGCAAAGAAAGATAAGAACCATTGTGTGGCGTATTCAGCCTGAATACCAAGTTCATCGAGATGTTTCGCGAGTTCCGGAAGATGGATCGCAATCAGATTAGATAGCTGGTACAGCCGTAGTTGCAGCCCATACATATTAGGCAGAAAACAAGACCGAAGCTCGTAGTTCTCCATAAGCCTATATAGACATTAGTTTCCTTGTGGTTTTCGGGCTGCCAATAAAGGGAAAGGGGGGAGGGGAAGAAAAGATAAAAAGAGACTTACCTAACGAGGACACAGAAGGCTTCTCTTTCGCCCATATGCATCAAGAGGGGGCCGACCAAAAAGCCGAGCCTAGATAGGATGTTAGCAGATGAGATCGCCGTATAAAACTTAAAAGGTAACCTCACCCTTGACAGTATCCGATTTGTGTATCGTAAACACTAAAGGCGCGTAGGACCCTCCCCAGCATCCTCTGCCCTTCCCCTCCAGCTGTCGAAAAGATATCAACTCCCGGGAAAGTTCGGTCTAGGTCTTTGCCGATAAGGTGCTCATACGGGGAGGATTCTCCCTGGAGCCGGTCATACGTTGATTCTAGAGTCGTATCACGCGATCCTGACATTGCTATCCATACCACGCCACGTAGAGGAGGCGGAATGCCGCTTCTGATCTTCTTGCTTAGTAGGAAAGGTAGCTTCATGGCCGTGCGGTGGTAGTCATTTACCAGGGCCGCGTAAAAGTCGAGATCAGTCAATGGTGGCGGCGAAGGGAGCATTGAATATCTGAGGGTAGCTGGATCTGGATTGTCCATTAATTTCTTAAGATGGTGTAGTGATGGTGGCCTCGGCTGCCCTGGTACTGCCCGGGCAGCCTTCGGATCATTTACGAGACGAGAGTTCTCCTTTTCGAGGCGCGCTAGCAAGAAGGTTGTGCTCTATACGAGAGAGGAGACGTTAGCAAAAGAGTCGACCTGCCGAAGGATGGTGCCGGGAAGCCTTCAGCTAACCTCGTCAGCTGTATCATCCCTTAATTCCTTTTCCTCCGAGCGCTCCAACTCCGCCCAGTCGACAGCAGTTTCCTCGGGTTCGGAGCCCATGCTATCTCTTCGAAAAGCCCCTATGCTGGAGGTAGGCGACGGTTGTGATATGCCGATGACGGGATCAGTGAGAGCTCTTGGGCCAGTGGACTGGTCATCAGTGACCAACTTGAGTGACATTCTTTTTGGAGGGATGGACTCGGAATTTGATAGTCGTACCGTAACCATACTATCAGAGGAATGCGATGAGCGTTGGGATTCGCCGGTTAAAGGGCTACTTGGAGCCCCGAGGTCCAGATTCCGTGTCATTCTGAGGGCGCCTTACGTTCCCCAAGACTGTCCTGGATGGACCGGTATACGGGCGCAGGGATCTAGGCAGTGGTCGCGACTGTGGCGGCGCCGGACAGTATTCGAGTTGCGCAGATATGCTACCGTCTGGTACTATGGTTCAAGATACGAAAGCCAGGCCTCGTTCCAGGGCTCACATGTCCTTCGCCGGAATTCGGCGGTTCCTGGTGGGTGAAGATTGTTTAGGATTGTGGGACGTATATCGAAGTTTGGATGGAACTATTAAAGTGCCTGTGTTCTCAGGTAGCGGTTTTCCGGGAAGTAAGAACCAAGAGTAGGTACTTGCTGGTTACAAGCCTAGTGGCACACTAATACGTCCTAATGTGGTAAGATATTGTGAAGTGGCGGACCGGGAATGGTATCAACTACCTTTAGAAGTCTTGAATTGAAGTAAGGAGAGGTTTGGGGAAAAGTGGGAACAGGGATGCGCAGTGTGTAGTAAGGAAGATCAAGAGGATGGCAGGTCCGAGAACATGTAAGATACTTAAGTATAAAAAGTATCCAGGATACCTATTACATGTACTTATCAAGCAGGTAGAGGGAGCAGGTGGTACGAGAGAACAGTGTTAGAGGAACCAATTCGGGTCGTCAACAGACGTTTATCGAGCTTCTCGGACTCAGTAGTATCTGGGAAGGGAAAAAAAAAAATAAAAAAAAAAAGGAGCTAGGTATCTTTCCAACAATTGATTGTGTACAACTTTATGCTATACTGGGTGTAAAAATATATTACTTGAGCAGAAGTCGGTTTGGGGGGGTTAATCGTAGGTACAAGGAGTCTGATAGATGAATCGAGGGAAATGCGTATACGGGCAGGGTATAAATAGGGACGTAAAGTAAGTAAGTGCAGAGTAAGAGTAAACACGAGCGTGAGTAGGGGCTTAGGTGCCTTTGGTGGACAGGAGAATCGTCCTGGGGATACGGAGCGGTTCCATGGTCAGGTTCTTGAGGAAAGGTTTGTGAGAGGGAAGAACTCGTCGCAATCGAGGAGGGATCCCGGGTACTTTGGCTGGTGTGATAATATACCCGGCAGTAGAACTCCTCGTCCAGACAAGATCAAACGACGGTCATGGCATAGCAGGGCACACCTGGGACATTGACCTGGAACTACTTCTTACTTTCGAGTAGGTTAAGGGGCCGCCCAGGATCGCAGGTTCTTTGTCCGGTTGCAGGGGAGAAAAAGAAAGAAAGAAAAGGAGTAGCCCAGCGAACTCAATAGCGGACGGATACTGGTATTGTACCGCTTGTATCCCCGGAAGTACCTAAGTAAGCACATGCCTCATACATAGCTACCGTACTTGGAGGGCCCACGGCTGTTGTCCCGCCGCCACATCTGCGCCACAAGGCGTGTCATCATCCCTGCATGTGCACCGCCATTAACGCGAAAATTACACCAACCCGCCCTTCACGATCAAACGCTGTCGCACCCACGACCCAGCCCACGACCAGCAGCGATAACGACGACGACAACAACAACAATAACAACAACGTCAACATCAACATCAACACCAACAATACCGCGAAGCAAAAAGCACCAACAGCGACTACTCCTATACCACTCGCCTCCTCCTCCTCTTCTTCATTTCAGCTCCCAAGCCACCCAAGGCTTCACAGAGAACTTCACAGAGAACAAAAACTGAGACTCCCTCTCTAACCTCAACCCACAGCTCAGACGACGCGCCAATCCTGACCATGGACGACTCGATCTTCGGTATCTCAGATGATTCGGATGGCTATGACCCAGCGCCTGTATGCCGACCCAAATCCTTCCCTACGCTTCCGTCTTGCTAAGTACATTCATCGATGATTATAGAAGAAAAAGGCCGCGATGAAACCCCCTGCGAAACCCGCCGCAAAACCGAAAAAAGCCCCCGCTGCCTCCAAAGCTGCTGGTAAGAAACGTCCCGCGAACCACTACGACGACGACTCCGACGGAAATCTCTCTGGAACCCCGCCAAAGAAGGTCAAGAAGACTTCAACGACTAAGAAAGCAGCTGCGGGACGGGCGACGAAGCCTGCGAAACCCCTTCAGGATCTCGAAAATCTTAATGATGATCCTGATGAAGATGAGACACGCGATGTCGCCGGAGAACGGGTTAGCCTGGATAACGCCAAGAAAGGGCAGAGCGCTTCTGACCGTTATGAAAAGGTGGGTGTTACTATTGATCCCATACCCACACCTAGTTTGATGTGCTAACGAGTGCCCCTGAAGCTCTCCCAAGAGGAGCACGTTCTTATTCGCCCAGACACCTACATTGGGTCAATTGAGAGGACGGAGAGCAAGATGTGGATCCACAACAAGGACGAAGACAGGATGGTGTACTCGGAGGTCTCCTTTGTTCCTGGTCTCTACAAAATTTTCGACGAAATCATCGTCAACGCCGCCGACAATAAAATCAGGGATCCTAGCATGAACACGTTGAAGGTCGAACTCGACCGCGAAAAGGGTACAATCAGCGTTTACAACAATGGTGCCGGTATCCCAATCGAAATCCACAATAAAACCAAAATATACATCCCGGAGATGATATTCGGACACCTTCTCACCGGTAGTAATTATAACGATTCGGAGAAGAAGGTCGTTGGCGGAAGGAATGGGTTTGGCGCGAAGCTTTGCAATATATTTTCGACAGAGTTCACACTTGAGACCGCGGAGAAGAAGTCAAAGCAGAAATACAAGCAAGTTTGGAGGAATAATATGAAGATATGCGAAAAGGCGACCATCAAAACCACCAGCAAAGCCGAGGAATACACGAAAGTTACATTCAAGCCGGATCTCGAAAAATTCGGGATGTCAGAGATTGACGACCATTTCGAGGCTCTAGTTCGCCGCAGAGTGTACGATCTCGCTGGTTGCTGCAGAGATTTGAAAGTTTACTACAACGGAGAACAAATCAAGATAAAGGATTTCAAGGCGTTTATGCAGTTGCATGTTGACTCAATCTTACGAGATAAGCAAGAATCCGGTGCCGTCCTCGAGTTAGACAGCAAACCGCCCGTCATAGCGTACGAAAGGGTCAATGACAGGTGGGAGATTGGGTTTGCCGTCTCAGACGGCACCTTCCAACAGGTCTCCTATGTCAATTCCATCGCCACAACCTCTGGCGGAACCCATGTCAACTACGTTGCTGATAAGATTGTAACTCGCCTCACCGCGGAAATGAAGAAACAGAAGGCGCTTGCAGCCCTGAAACCAGCACAAATCAAAAGCCACTTCTTCCTATTCATCAATTGCTTGATCGAAAACCCCGCCTTCACCTCTCAGACAAAAGAACAACTTACTACCCGGGCCAACGCATTTGGAAGCACATGCGAGATTTCCGATGCGTTCTTAACAAAGGTTGTCAAAAGTGGGATCAAAGAGGCCCTCTCCGACACCGCCCAAACCAAAACCGATGCCCTCTTGAAAAAAACAGACGGTTCCAGGCGGGCCCGTATTGTTAACTCGAAACTCGTTGACGCAAATAAAGCTGGAACGAAAGATGGCTGGCAATGCACCCTAATCTTGACTGAGGGTGATTCGGCTAAGGCGTTGGCGATGTCTGGCATGGAAGTCGTAGGAAGAGATCTCTTTGGTGTATTCCCGTTGCGCGGGAAAATGCTAAACGTTCGCGATGCCCCAGCGGACCAGATTGCAAAGAACGCAGAAATTCAAAATATCAAGCAGATCCTCGGGTTACAGCATAAAAAGTCCTATGATGAAAAGAATATCAAGGATCTCCGTTACGGCCATCTCATGATCATGACGGATCAAGACCACGACGGTAGCCATATCAAAGGATTACTCATCAACTTCCTAGATGCACAATTCCCAAGCCTTCTCAAAATTGATGGATTCCTGCTAGAATTCATCACGCCAATCGTTAAAGCATACAAAGGCCCTGTCACGAAACCCACAAAATCGAAGGCATTCTTTACCATGCCTGAGTATGAAGAGTGGAAGAACACAAACACCGAAAAGGGATGGCAAACAAAGTACTACAAGGGATTGGGTACATCATCAAGTGCTGAGGCGAAAGAGTATTTCTCTGACTTGGATAAACATTTGAAGGAATTCCATAGCATGAAGCTTGAGGAACGAGGCCTCATCGACATGGTTTTCTCGAAGAAGAAAATAGAAGAAAGAAAGGAATGGCTTCGGCAATTCCGCCCCGGGGTTTATCTCGATCATAGTATCGAAAAAATCTCATATGATGATTTCATTAACAAGGAGCTGATTCTTTTCTCAATGGCCGACAACATACGTTCCATCCCCTCCGCCGTTGACGGTCTAAAGCCAGGCCAAAGAAAGGTTCTGTTCGGCTGTTTCAAGAAGAAACTCACCAAAGAGGTCAAAGTTCAATCTCTCGCCGGCTACGTCTTGGATCATACACATTACCAGCATGGTGATGTTTCGCTCGCGCAAACTATCATCGCTCTGGCGCAAACTTTTGTTGGCAGCAACAACGTCAATATTCTAGAGCCGATTGGCAATTTTGGGTCAAGGTTAGGTGGAGGAAAAGACGCGGCAAGCGCTCGTTACATCTCCACGATGCTCTCGCCATTCGCCAGAGCCCTCTTTCCTGCACTTGACGACGCCATTCTCGACTATAACTATGAGGATGGGGACAAGATCGAACCCAATTGGTATGCGCCAGTCCTTCCTCTCATTTTAATGAATGGATCGGATGGTATTGGTACCGGGTGGAGCTCAAGCATTCCCAATTATAACCCGGAGGATATAGCTTTGAACATCCGCCGTCTTTTGGACGACCAGGAGCTTGAACCAATGCAGCCGTGGTACCGTGGGTTCAAGGGCCGAATCGAGCGTCTAACCCCCGAAAAGTACCAATTCTCCGGGATCATCAATCAAGTTAATGATACGACAGTCGAGATTACCGAGCTGCCTGTCCGATTGTGGACCCAGGAGTTCAAGGAAAAGCTCGACGATATCATGAAGCCCCCAGAGAAAGACGGCAAAGATAAAGAGAAGAAAACCACGAAAATCGAGAAGGCATGGATAAAGGATTATCTTGACTACAACTCCGATCTCAGGGTTCACTTTATAGTAGAGCTGGACTCAAAGGTATCCATGGAAGTCGCCTTGAAGGAAGGGCTTGAGGCCCGATTCAAACTCAATAAAACGGCCAGCACCACCAATATGGTCGCTTTCGACGCTCAGGGTAGATTGACAAGATACGAAACTCCCGAGGATATCCTCAAGGAATTCTATTTTGTTCGTCTCAAACTTTACCAAACACGTAAGGTAAGGCAGCTACGAGATATTAAAAATACCCAGGCCTTCGTCCGCCGGCTAACACAATCAACAGGATTATGTTCTCAGCGAACTCAACAAGCAGTTGAGGAAACTCACCAACCAAGCCCGATTTGTTCAAATGATCATCAAAAAAGAGCTCGTGGTATCGAACAAAAAAAGGGCCATTCTTATCGCGGAGCTTCGATCGCAAAAATTCGATGTCATTTCGACTAAAAAGGAGGCTGAAGAAGCCGGCGAAACCGAGCCAGTCGCCGACGAAATGGACGTCGAGGACAATGATGTCGGCGACGGATATAACTATCTTTTAGGAGTATGTATACCAGCTATGGAACGGAGAATACGGGTTTCTAACTTTATCCCAGATGCCGATCTGGTCCTTGACTAAAGAAAAGGTAGAGAAGCTACTCGCCGAGTGTGGGGCCAAAGAAGAAGAAATTGACGCCCTTGCCAAACGTTCACCAAAAGACTTGTGGAGAGAAGACATTGATGTCTTCATGGAAGAATGGTACAAGCAATTGAAGGAGGACCAAGAACGAGCAACGAAACGTAGCGCCTTGAAGAAGTCCAGGAAGGTGAAAACTACAGCTGGGAAGGCTGCCGCTAAAAAGTTAATCACTGGTTCAGATGGAGAGTCAGATGACGACTTCGTAATCAAACCAAAAAAGGCTAAGGCTGCGCCAAAATTAAAGCAGATGACTCTCCCGGTCATTAAGAAGCCGCTACCTACCGCCAAGCCCGCGAAGGAGGATACAGGGAGAAATATCTTTGATATCAGTGATGACGATGCTAAGAATCATACACCCGTGAAGAGGGCACCAGCACGAGCCACAAATACAAAGGCCTCGAGAATCATTGATCTTTCAGACGACGATATAGATGAGGATGACGACAATGACCAAATGAATGATAGGTTTGGAATCGATGAGGGTAGGTCAAATATTCCAGATCCCCAGATAGGCTATGCTAATCACGAAGTTTACTTAAAGACGGCTCTGACCCGAGTAACCCTCCAGCAAAGACTAAGGACAGGCCATCCATAGCTGGGAAGGATGCAACTGCAAAACCGGGAGCCAAAAAGTTACAGTCAACGGTTTTTGCATCGGATGGCGACAACCCCATGGTAGGAAAGGCACAGGGAGCGAAGAAGCGTGGGCGTCCGGCGGCGGCGAAAAGCAAAGGCCCAGCTCCGAAGACCGCCAACCAATCTAGAAAAGTTAACCTCAGCGATGAAGAGACAGACGAAGATATCAAGCCAGCTCGGAAATCCGCTCCGGTTACTATCGACTCAGACAATGATTCGGAACCCGTCGTCCCTCGAACTAGGCCTGGGCGAGCCGCGGCTACCAAGACCTCAAAATATGTTAATGCGTTCGACTCAACCGAAGAAAGTGCTTCCGAGGCTGGTGAAGAGGAGCAGTCCGATTTTGACGACGACGACGAATAGGCGACAATGCTCTACAAGACGCTACGCAACTACTCCCTGCAATTGGATGTCACTTACTATCCATTGCACGGCTGTTACTGGAATATCCGCGTTTACTCTTCGCCTTTATGGTACATCTCCTTCCATCAGTCATCCTTCCCCCCTCCTGTACTGGGCCTATTTATAGCTCCACCCTTATCAAACACATTGGGCTAGACTACCAAGAATAGATGTGCTTGACCTAGGCGTTTTTTGGGTTTTCTTTATTTTGGTGTTCTAATTCTTTATTTTTTTTTTTTGCTTTCCGCTTCCACTTGTATTCGTATAATAAATTAACCCCAGCGCATAGTCAGTCCCCTTGTCTACAGTAGAGTGTCCAGGTCCAGTTTGGGCTTACGGAAACGAACGGCACACGAAGCACACATTGATCAATTGAGCGGGTTTGCCTTTACCCAGCATACGATATTTCCGCCCCTTGTTTGAAAGAAAGCGAACAGAAAACTGCAGGCTCCCATATATTAAAGAGTGTGTGCTGGACGAACCCTAGTAAAGAGCACACCGGACCAATCTAAAAGGATATTTAGTTGGGGTATAGCTTAGTCTGGCAGTCGCAAGGTGTAGACAAGGTTTAATCTATGAATGGTTCGGTACCATCGTAGTCAGGTAAAGTGAACGTTGAATGCATTGAATGCGCATCAATGCTAAATGTCATTAAACAACCATCAAATGGAGTCCCGCATTTCCAAGCGGGTTTACCAGCTCAGAACCAAACATAGTTTTTTAATACTGAATCGATATCTCCACCAGCCGCCCAAAACAAGACAAAACCTTTTAGAATACTAGCCTAGTCTATATTTCTCACTGGGATTGCAGTGAAGTGGGGACATAGGAACCGATCATCCCGCCAACCCGGATTTTTTATTCATGATAGACAGTTAACCTGTAAGGCTAAATAAACGGTGTACCTATGGCCACTTTAGCACACCATACAACTGTGTTCCCCATACGAACTTCATATGCTAATATTATCGGCGAGGCAATTCGCGGGAATGTCGACGGGGAGCTACAAGGCCACTGCGGATTCGTCGATGCTAGATATGTAGGGCGTACATATTTATGATAGTTCTGAAGAGCGACTAACCGGCTGGAGATGATCTATTACGCCTATAAACCTATAAGCCCAGAGGAGCAAGGGGCAACCAGAGGAGCGTGTGCTATAAGCAAACAGAAGCTGTATGTAGTAGGCTAAGGCTAATGGTTTTACTTATCCCCAGTTGATGATCGATGACCAGACCGGGACCTAGGACATCAGTACTTGCTTCAACTCTCTTTCTTTGCACCACATTGCCCTAACATTGCCATGGCTACGACTCATCCATGCATGCCAGTAAGCGAGCGGAAAGACGGGTTCAGTTATGAAGAAAGCCGGGTCAACTATCCCTACTATTTTCCGCAAACCGAAGACTTGCGCCAGTCGCATCAATTATTTCAGATTCAGATTCCGTCGCCCAACTCCAATATACACGATACAGACCCCAAGGATGGGCGCTTTTATCGAACTTTCCACCGTGATCTTAAGTATATATTGAAAAGAACGGATTTGCGCGGTAAGAATCTAAGGGTTCCAAGAATATACACACTAGTACATATAGATCCTTTGGATCCTATGATATACTAATAAAGCTTCGGCGAATTGCAAAGAGCTAACCTAGCAGTAACACTGTATCCAAAGCACACAAATATACATTCACAACTCAAGATCATGATTCTGGACGGGAGGTCATACATTCAGTCCTCTGGGACTACGAAACAGGGCATGTTCGGATCAGCCCCATGTTTAAGTCGTCAGAATTCGATGCGCTTCGGAAAAAGGTATGTTTGGAATATGAAGGGCGGTTGCCATCATAAGAAACTTGCTATGGGCTGAGAACATCCTTCGCATATCCAAGAACACTCCGCGCCGCTGCGTAACTAGGAACGGGCTTAACGACTGTTATGCAAGCATAACCGGCGGTAACATCGAAGCGCAGGGTAAGCAATTTCTCATAAGATGGATTGAGAACGTACCACTAATGTAGCTGACTACCCGATATAGGTTTCTGGATACCATACCTTGCAGCGAAGGCTCTATGCTCCCGATTTTGCTACAGCATTCGCGATGCGCTTTCGCCTATTTTCGGGAACGATTTCCCGTCTTTATGCGAGAAGGAGCGTGATAGTATTCTATTGAGTGGGAGGGGATATGGAAGCGAGGAGACACTTCAGATTGAAGGCTCTATAGTGGAAGCTGTCAAGGCAAAACAAGCAGTCGTAGAGTGGCAGATCAAAGTTGAGGAGGGTGTTATGAGGACTGACAGGCAGGAGAAGTTACCGCCCATTGAGGAAGCATGGAGGCAGTATCTTACTACTTGTAAAGGGCTATCGATGCCGCCGCGGCTCTCATACCCAGAGGCTCCAGGAGATCAACAAGAGGCCGAAATTCAAGCTGCAAGTATCCTGATGGAATTAAGATATGGAGCCACAGACTGGGCGAAGGACTCAGGCCCCGGCTTGTATTCTTAGGCTCTCAGCCCGGAGTTGGGACTGGGATAGCAAAGCAACCCACGCCATTTTTCTCGTCCATGAAGAGCTTTTTGTATCTCGAGGTTCAGAATGATACTCTTGTTCAACAGTAAGCGGCAGGCTTCTAGGGCGCGTGAGTTGCGGGCGTGGTATTGTGGTAACGCACCACAAAGAAATACTCCATTCCCAAAGCGGCATCCAAAGCAAAACACCAAAACACTGACATTAATGACAACAAAAACAACAACGCGCATGGTCTGGTTGCCAGACAAGTCCCAATCGCCCCAACACAAGAACAAAGAAGGGTCACCGAGACCACCAGCCCCTACGTATACCAACGTCCTCATCGACATCGCGACATTCCGTGTAGTCGAAACCCACGTAAACCGTTTCAACCTGTATCTGGACCGGTTTATTTCGTATCCAACATGAATCGCAGGCTCTCAGCACGACAGCAAAACAACCTCAAAAAGTCCGCCACAGATGTCACCACAGATCTAGATGCCGATGAGAAACCGGCATCGCCGGTAAAGTTTATTGGTGTTAAGCAGTACTACACGCAGGAACAACGGCTTAAATCATTCACATCACCACCCACGCGCAAGCGACAGTCCAATGCAAAAAAAGGATCAAAGACTCCGAAATGGAGCTGGCCTGCAAACCATCCTACTGCGGAGTTGGTACGGTATCATCCCAAGTGACTCCCGAAAGATCATTTACTGACGATAGATCTGGCGACGATAGATGGCTCGAGCAGGCTTTTACTTTAAACCTACGCCAGGTGAAGAGGATAATGCGGCTTGCTTTTTATGTCAGAAGAACATGTCATTCTGGGAACCGGACGATGATCCAGCCGAGCAGCACGGGCGACACGGTACCACATGCGGGTGGGCGCTCACTATGTGCCGGGATCTAGTGGTTGACGGGGAGATAGTTTCCGAACCCCTCGGGGAGGCAATGTGTCAAGCACGACGAATGACGTTTGACCAATGGTGGCCTCATGAGGAGAAGAAAGGATGGAAGCCAACAGTGAATAATGTAAGTTGATCCAGAAACCACCAAGGTGCCTATTGCTGTAGTAACTAGGATCGCTAAGATATACTTTTTTATATATTAAAGGTTGTGATGGCCGGGTTCATATTTAGGCCGCGGGGGGAGGGTGATGACACAGTTTTCTGTCCATATTGTTCGCTGTCAATTGACGCCTGGGAAGAAAATGACGATCCAAGGTAGTGAGCGTATTTGCGTACCTCCTTATTCAGGCTGCTAACTCTATCAATAGGGAAGCCCATGAATCGCTTGGGTCGGGAGACTGTGTATTTCTACGTCAGACGGCAAGCATCTCGGTTTCGGCTACGAATGAAAAGGATGACAAGATACTCCAACAAAATAGTGCTGGGGAAGCGGGGGACGTTTCCGGATCAAAGAGGAGAGTATCCCGTGCTCGGAAGACACCCGCTTCTACTCAACGAAAAAAGGCTGCACCCCAGGGCAAACCAGACAACGGTGACCAAGATGATTTAGTATCGAAAGATGGAGACTTCGAAGGTGATGCCAAAGAGCCGAAAAGGCCGACACGGGGGAAAAAAAGAGGCAGCGCAGCGATGGAGGAGGGTGGCAAGAAGCTCCTCTTTTCAGGCAAGGGTGAGACAGTAAAGCCCGTAGAGGCCCAGGAGTTTCCTACCCAGGATCACGAAACCCAGAAGCCCCGCCCGGCTAAGCGCCGTGTTACGAGGGCCAGTATGGTGAATCAATCCTCAACCCTCAGCCTTGTCGCTAGCATCCCGGATCATCCAGCCCATACCGGAGATGATGGTGGCATAAACTCTACACAACCCCACAATGCCCCAATCAAAATCAAAGCGAAAGAAAGAAAGAAAGCCACTCGGTCGTCAACCGCCGCCGCCGCCAAATCAGCGAAGGGCACGAAAAAAGCTGCATCGAAGGCTGCTCTAATCATCCCTCGGCCCAGCGACGAGGAGATCGACAAGGAGTTGGAAAGAGATATCATAGAGGGACACAGTACTCTGGATACTGGTGTCGAGGGGGTTAGTGCTGCCATTTCTAATCACGGGGTGGAGGAATCGCGGACATCTAATGATACGCCTGAGCCGGAGACTGTTCAACAACCGGTCAAAAAGGCCACCCGTAGATTAACTAGGACGAAGCCGGTGTCTCGGCGCTCTCCTACGCCTAATTCTACCGACCTCATAGATGATCAAGAACACCAGGAGCAAAAACCAGGGCGCAAGAGGCTAACACGCGCCAAACCCAAAATCTCGGATGCCACAGATATATCATCAGTGGTTGGCCATTCCATTAGCTCTAAGGAACCCGATGGTGTCGAGAAGAGTAACAGCGCCGCTTTGACACCCTCGGCTACGGTTGATGAAGTCGAGCTAGCGGGCAACGACGAGCCTGCGCAGAACTCTACTATACAAGCTTCTATGCCTAAGAAGGTTGCTTCCACACCTCTTAGCGTCGAGTCAGAGCCCAAACCACATTCCCCAATCTTAGCCGCAAATTTGCCCGCAAATGCTGCTGACAAGATCGATGCCCCTTCAGAAAGCTGCCCACATTCCCAAGAAACTTCGTCTGTGCAACTCGTGGTCACTCGCTCTACATCTATTTCTCCCACCAAAGATAAGGACATGAAGCGAAAGTCTGATGTAGTGACAGATGACGGGCAAGACAGGCGAACCAGCAAAAAGAGAAAAACGGGGAAGCTGAGTAAGATGGCGAAGCCTCGGGGGAGCCCCAGAAAGGACGCGAAGAGTATTGTTTCTTCCGAGACACCCCAAAGGTCTCAGAACGTGGACCAGATAAAGGCTACGGGCCCCGAGGCCCCGAGGAGTGATAGTACTGATGAAGTGGAGCCTAAAACGCGTCCGGGGACGCTATCTACCCAAGATTGTGTTCCCGTTACGGCCCCAAGGCTTGATACTGAGGTACCGGAGCGGCTCAGTGATCATGAAGACTCGATTACGACCGAGCATGACACGATTCTGGATGCAGTGAGAGACAGTGATTTCGGGGCTGAACAGGCGAAACTAGCCATAAAGGGATCATCCGAAGATAATACCATCGATGTTATCCTAAACGGCTATGCAAGCGAGGCTGCCCCGCCGAAATCAACTCAAGATAGGAGACCCCCAACATCGAAAGCCGAAGAATTATCGTTGCCATCCTGTCCGTCGAGCGACACTGGATCCCAGGATAGCATCCCGAACACCCAGTTTTCTGCTCCCCCATCACAGATGACCGTAGCGACCAGCTTCCATGGGTCTCTTAAAGGCGTGAGTTTCCGGGATACAGCTGAGGAGCCCGTCCCAGTAGAACAAGAGGCCTTTTCGGCGGGAGATGTTCGCGAACAATCAATAGTGGCATCTCCGAAACAATCGAGGACACCTCTTTCCGTCCTGGCAAGGTCGCACAATGGGGCATTGGCACTGATGACTCCCCGAAACCGTGCAGAGGACGTCACTTTCGCCCAGGTTCAGTCACAGAGGCCGTGGAAATCAATGGACGTTGAACCTTATATCGACGACTTGAAAGAAAACCAAGGATCGAGGCACCAGGTTAAGAGTCTGTCTGAGTCTGAACGGGATATGACGGTTGCCGAGTGGATTGCGGATATTTCGAAGCAAGCCGAGAAGCAACTTATGCAGAAAGGCGAGCTACTGGTCAGGTTTTTTGAAGGCGAGGCGGAGCGTGCAGTTTCAGCCATCGAAGCCATTGAGACGGAGTAGCCTGGACTGTCACTATATTTTGGTATCACTCCCGATTTCACAATGATTCGACCCCTGTTAATAGTATCTTTGATCTCGGTGTTCATGGAGCAATGGTATAGCTGCTTTAGTGTATTTATTTTATTTTTTTTTTTTTTTGAGCGTAAATCCGGGGCTGACGTCATGGGCCCCTTACATCACAAATGACGGAAATGAAATTATTTCGAAACTAAAGAAGGGAGATATCAGACTGACGTAAAATCAAATTCATGTACCATTCGCTGGCCGTTGATATCAGAAAGTCTCATTTCTCAATACAACAGCCCGTCAGACTTGCAACCCACAAAACAGCACCCATCTCATCCAAAAGACATTTTGAGAAGACACTCACAAAGTTACAAACACACAAGCTGGCTGTGTGAGCTTGATGAACCTCGTCTTAAGAACTGAAAGCATTAAATACTGGAACACCTCCATCATGTCGCTCTCGGAATCTGCCACCAAACCGGCCGACCCTTATAAAGAAAAGAACCTCGATACCGAAACCTCAGTCGAGGGGAAGGTAAACGATCTGATCGATTTTGTAACCGGATGCAAGTTCGGCATGATGACTACTCGGGACGCTGTCAGTGGGATGCTGGTGAGCCGATGCATGGCTATAGCCGGTACTGAAAATGGCATCGACCTCATCTTTAATACCAATGTGGAAACGGGCAAAGCGAATGAGCTGAACAGCGATCCGCATATCAACATATCCTTCCTCAAGGGCTCCGTACGTGTTATCCCGAGGGAGGTTTGGTAGGTGAGAGACAACTGACTTTGTGGTTAGGATTGGGCATCAATCAGCGGTACCGCTCAGGTTGTCCAGGATGTTGATGAGATAAAAAAGTACGTGCGTCCTTGAATCGAAGCCTTTTTTTCTCTGCCCATCTGACGAACGAGGCCACCGACGCCTCAGACACTATTCCTCAGCTTTGAAGGCCTGGGTTGGAGACGGGGGAGATGGTGTTCACGACGGCTCGGTGAAGGATCCGGTAAGTGACAGCCATCGGTGTCCCTACTTCCCTATGGGTACTTCCTTAAGTGCCTACTTACTTCAGTACTTAGTTAATAAGGAACTGACACCTTAAGTACTGAAAATAGAGATTGGGTGTCATCAAGATCAGAACTTTAACGGCGACCTATGCCATCGCCCATGCTGCTAGTATTAACCGTACCCTTGAGGTTGCAAAGGGGGCGGTTACAGGGAAAGCCGCCAGCGTCAATACACTGCGTGAGATCAGCGTGAAGGACGTGGAGCTGTGGAGGAGGAGCAAGGAGCTTATCGCGTGAGCGGAAGTACTTGCCCAGGTACTTGCGGGCCTAAGCTATGCCATGCAATGACATGATCGGGGATACCCCACGCCGCCAAGTGTTTAGCATGGTCTGTGCGACTGTGACGTCGGCGGATTTCGGTCTGCTCTTCTTTACGGGCCGTGCATAGCGATAATGCCAGATCGTGTACTTATTCCGAATCGAAGGCTTAGTTTGTAGCCAAATAATGCAGTGGGGGGGAATGCCTCCCTCGATCAGTGGCACGAGAGGCCGAGTCAGAGCACTCGACATCGTGAGAATTGACATGTGGAGGGGTCATGCTAAAGTCACAAGCTTAAGCCCGCCGGCCTGGCCACCTGAAAACCGTGAAAGCAGAGAAATTCTCTCCCACGCTTACAGTACTTGTTCGAGACTTCCGATTTGGGCATCCCACAGTTTCCTGGTTTATCCTAGGCCAAGCTTGGTCTTGCTCTTAGCTTTCTACATTATAATGATGTGACCGCCGCATACCAGCATATCTGTTGTTTTCTGCTCCTCAAACCCCATCCCGAAAACCATCCCTCGACACACCCGACAGCCACCATTACATTCGTACAGTATCGTCAATACAAACCCCGCGGCCAGAGGTATTCCCATCAGCATCGAGGATAGCTAAGTTTGAACTGTCGCCATCATGTCAGAAGAATCTTCCGACCTCCACCTGGTGGTAGACCACATCGCCGCTGACGTCAATCTTGGTGAGGTAAGAAACGTTCGAATCTTGACCAACCTTATCGGCTTGCATAGGCTAATATATCACCAACCTTTTTCAACCCAGGCTCCCTGAGGCAGTGCCAGTCGCAGAACCCATTCTCAGTACTGACGATGTAACTTCAAAGACCGCTCAAATGAGGCGAACCCGTTCACACCAAGCCTTCCAAAGGAGTCCGTTCCAAAAGACCCTACCGTCACACATTTCCATAGTTTCTTCTATGATACGTTCACCGTAAGGCCCATGTAACAAAAAACCCTGGAGCCAACTCACTAATGAGGTAAATTGTAGTGGAAATATCCTAGAACCACGGGCCTGCTTTTTGCATCATCCCTTGCATTCCTTCTCCTCGGACACTATGTCAATATTCTCCGATACGCATTCAAAGCGGCATACATCACGTTTGCTGGTGGGTGTTCAATAGGCTGCATTCAAAACACCAACTTTTTTACTTATTTATATCTGTAGCTACTGCTGCAATCGAATATCTAGGAAGACCGACAACGGGCACCGGCTTCATGACTCAAGTTCGCCCACAGAAATATTACACCATCCCTCGCGAGAACCTCGAGATGGTCTTTGCGGAAATACACGAGTTCTTAAACTTCATCGTCTTGGAGTTCCAGCGAGTCATCTTTGTGGAGAACTTGACAGTTACTATCTCTTCATTTGTTTTCTCGTTGATCGGGTACTTCTTGGTCAAATTCATGCCAATTTGGAGTCTCTTGATTCTCGGTATGTTTGGGAGAGCCTGGTCCATTTAGCGAGCTATAGCCAAATACTAATAGGGCTGCCAGCCGACGTCCTGCTATTCACCATTCCCCTGGTGTATCTTCAGAATCAGGAACTCATCGATCGTCACATACGCCAAGCGTCCGCTGCCGCCAACGACCAGCTTCAAAATGCGCGCGGACTAGCCGAAAAGCACACCGCTGACTATTCTGCCAAGGCGAAGGCATACGCCAATGATATTACTGGAAAGCTGGTCAGCGTCTATCAGGATCGTCAAAAGATAACTAAGGCCGATACGACGAAAACGGAGTGAAGCAGAGGCTGGTGGGTGGGGTAGGGGCTGTTGGGCAGATTGGCTGTCCCCTAGCCACTTGGTTCTTAGTGACTCGACTTCATCCGGATAATTTGCAAATACCGACATTGTTTTTCCGTCCATAGCGATCTGGCTTTCGTTTCAACAAGTTGGGTGCTTTAGTCAGTTGAACTACATAAGTCCTTTATGTCCCTTTGACATCATTTCCCATTCATCACAGTATGATTTTTTGTTCAATGGAATTCAACGTGTCGTTCTGCAAGGCCCCTAGCTCAGGTTTATCCTTATAAAAATTGACCCGCATATTCTCCTTCGCCGACGCCCATGTGAATATAAATTGAACGTGAATGACACTCCAATAATCATCATACGTGCCTTCTGTGGTTCCGCACATGTGTTGGAACTGTCCCCCAATCCTTCGGCAAACCATCGAATCTGGCCATCTTCGCACGCGATTGACCACCAGAGATTAAATCCAACATGGCGGCTGCTACTGCATCAGGCCAAGATGATAAGACACGGTTTGAGATCGAACTCGAGGTAAGTTTCGGCCGTAACCCGCCTTGTGCTCAATGCCTGATTCGAAATCACTAAACTTGCCACAGTTTGTCCAATGCCTTGCCAATCCGTTCTACTTGAACTACCTTGCGCAATCTAAGTATCTCCAGGATGAAGCATTCTTACGGTACCTGGAATATCTTGACTACTGGCGGCGCCCGGAGTATGTCAAATTTCTAATGTAAGTTCCTCGGTATACGAGGAGAATTCCATTGACACTGGCTTCACATCGGTGTACTGACCCCACAGATACCCTTCCTTTACGCTCAACGCCCTAGATCTCCTTCGGCAACCACAATTTCGACAGGACATCCTGTCGCCGGATACTGCCAAAAGAATCATGGATGACATGCTGGTATCAATCCAATCGCAGAAAGAGGCGTGAATGGTCATTACGGATGCATTAAGGATGCACCAAGGATGCGTGATCAAGGTGGGCGGTATGGTTCCCGCCTGTTTTGGATATGAAAACCGTTTATACACCATCAAGAGGATATTCGGTCCTGTCGTACTATTATCTTGGTCTTGCTATCGCTACATAGTATCTAAATACTAGCCACCTAGTCCAGTTGGGAGGCTTGGTTCGTATACAGCACATCCACAACAGTGCTTAGCTTCTTAATAGTCTCAATAGCGGCCTCAAAGCCCTTGTCCTTCTGCGTCTCCTCGTATATGATAAGACACTGGCTACCACGGTCGATAACCCCGTTGATAACTTTGTCTAATATCATCTGCGATAGTTTGTCCTCAACCTTGGCCGGGCTCATATCACCAACTAGTTTGGCAATATGAGCTATTTCGACCCTCGAGAACGGCTCGATAACTCTGCACAGGTTCTGCTCGAGCAGTGTATTGTAGAGGGCGTGCAGGTGGGACTTAATGAAGCTGTCCGCAATGAGCTGGTCCTTAAACTCCATCAGCGATTGCTGGAACTCTGCAAGTGACCGGTTTGAGTGGGCCTTTGCCACAGCCTTCATGGCATCAACGTCCTTTCCTGCGTAGCGCAGCGCAACCTTTCCTGTGATGATCGAATGAACGTCATCTGCTAGGTTGAGCATGATCTTGCAAAGAAGCATATATTTCAGTGCCGCCACCGCCTTGTCCGTGTCGTCCTGTGACGCGTAACCCTCGAGAGCTTCGATAAAGTATGAGAAGGCGGTTTTGAAGTCCTTCTCTTCTGAATGTAGAATACCGGATTGCATATCCAAGTTCGCCTGCATTAGCGGGGGGCAATACACAGAGTTTGCTGACGTCCTGGCCGAAGTCAAGGATGCTCTAGCTTTCGGGATGTTTCGGAGGGCATGGTAGACGCGAGATTCGAGCAGTTGAACTTCTACTAGAACCATCTTATCATCCAATCTCTTGAGCTCCTTCAGGAGCGAGTTGATAAGGGTAAGGGCCTCGTGGTATGATTGTTTTTGAAGGTAGAGGGCAACGAGTCTGGTCTCGAGGTTCTGTCGGAGGAAGGACCGGCGTTCGGATATGGCCCATTGTACACATGATTTTGTGACACTGATTTGGAGATCAACGGTATCGGGGATGGTGGTAAAGAGATCGACTAATTGGCGAACTGTATATATGGGCGTTTGTTAATAATCGAATGCTGGGCAGCTACTTGCGATCAGTCGGTACCTACCAATCTTCGCGGTCTTTGCCTTTGCAAAGGATGTCATCACACTTCGGCTTGTAGTGATCAACTCAGCGAGTTCTTGTGTCTGCCTATTGATACGGCCAAATATGATTAAACCCCTATCTAAGCTACAAAAAAAACGCAGCTGATAGCTAAATAGTTACCTTCGATCTCGATAGATACCACCAAGGTCCATCAAAGCAAGCTCGTATTCCTTCAACGCAGCTTCGTTCATCCCCGGATTCTCCGAAAGTATCTGTTTGTACAGAGCCACTGCCTTATCAGGGTCCGTTTTGGAAACATTTTTAGCTTCCTCGTAACGCGATGACATCGTGGTTGGGTATTTGAAGAGTATGTGACTCTCAGATGGAGGGGTTGTTTGGATCACGGGTCGTGGGGACGTGTTCACGTCTCAATCGTTGGATGTCCTCTGGTACGGCGGGGAGGTCAAGATGACGGAGATGAGATGCTCGATAACGTGGACATGTGGTGGTGATACTAGGTGGGATGGATGGGACGGACAGGATGGTTGATGCGGGTCAAATGACGGGGTCGTTGTCCTGGGTACGGAGAGAGAGAGGTAGGTGCTGGGTGGCTTAGGTAACCGACGTTGAAGCTTGCTTGCAACACGCAATCTGGGTCGGATGTTCTTCTCCAGCCTCACCTGTGTCGCACCTGAGCCCTGATTTAACTTGGTCACACGAACCCGTGTGCCTACTGGTAGGTTGCGCCAGCAGGACGGCGAGGTCTAGAGTATTCGAAGTGTGGTATACGTATGTTTACTCAAGTACTTATCTACCTGAACGCTGATTACTAAAACCTAAGCAGTGCTATGTATTTGCTGTAGCCAAGCTGGGCCTTGGTTGCGTGGTATAAACAATCTGCGACGCTTTCAGATCCAAGAGACAGGTAACAATGCAAAACGAAGACAGTCATTTTCCCTTAGTTCTTTCCGTTCAGTTCGTTGGTAGCATGTCTGCCACGGAAGGTCTTCATCGCATCATCGCATCCGCTGATCCACCTTAGCAGTCTCTGAATGCTAACAGGAAGAACATGCATTACTACGATCCATTTGGAGTAGAGAGGGAGGTCTAAGCTCCCAGCAGCTCCGGAATCAATTGCTGACATGATTTCTTTAGCGACATCGACTGGTTCCAGCACAGGGGCAAAGAAGGTGGATGGGGTGTCGACGCCGTCGAACAATGGGGTAGAAATCTGGCCGGGACAGACAAGCAAGGTCTTTATATTCTCATACTGTGCGACTTCAGCGGTAAGCGACTCATGGAGGAGCCTTACAGCTGCTTTCGAAGCAGCGTAGTCGCCTAGAACTCGGGGTCAGTCTTGATCTGTAAACTTGATATCTGGGATGTCGCGTACTGCACCACTTGGGGCCAATGTGTGATAGAACGCTTGAGATCGTGACAATGGTGCCCCGCTTAGCCTCAATCATCCCCGGTAGGAATTCCTTGATGGTCCAGAAATTGGATAGAACGTTGCTGCTGAAAGTGCTGCGGGGATGTTAACACTTGTCAAAACAGAAATCGATAATGCATCGGCGTTTCTGGTGGGATCTACCTTTGGATATCGTCCTCGGATAAGCTCAATATGGGTTTCCCGTGGGCCACTGCGGCGTTATTCACCAATACGCTTGGTGGGCCGAGCTTGAATTCACGAAACCTCGTTAGAGAAACTATCTTGAATTCGAATTTTATTGGGACGCCATACATCTTCGATGATCCGCCTCGACACTGCTTGCACCTCCTTGTAGTTGCCCACGTCGCATTTATAATACTCAACGTTCCGAACCTCAACTTCGGGTTCATTGACGTCGAGGATAGCCACAGACATGCCCCTCATACCGTAGACCTGTGCTAGCAGGAGTCCTAGCCCGCTGGACCCTCCTGTAATAACGAGCACCTCTTCGCTCTTATCAATTTCCCTGTTCTTTCCGTACGCAAGTCTATAATTGAGCGCCTGCAAAACCCATGTGACTGTAACTATGGCTGCGTAGAGCATCGAGCCCCAAAGGGGTGGGTGGTGCCATTGGAAGGTTAAAGTCCGTAGGGACAGCGGCAGCATCCACGCGCCGAGTGGGTGGAGAAACGTAATGCTCGCAACTTGAACCAGCAGGTCGATGTTGAGGAGGGAAAGGAGTGGCTTGTCGGTACGAAAACCGGACGGGGTCGGAGGAGCCTCCATTTTGTATGAGATGTGGTTGAATCGTGATTTTTGATGTGATAGTACGCTTCAGCTCAGTAGGGAAGATCGAAGAAGGCCGGCTAGGACTCAAGTATTTATAGGGGTGTCCCGGTAGTGGCGGCTCTGTGCATCGAAATGGTTTGCAATTGGTCGCTTGTAGGTACTTGGTAGCAATATCCTAGTATTCGAGTTCAGGGTGTGATGGTTTCATCTCTGAAGCATGGGCGACCTCGATATTTAACAGTTCGGGTTTCAAATATCAGGCCTGGCGACTCTGGCCTTAACAAGCCCGGCAATTTCCTCTCCCGTGCGAGTCCCCAGTAATATATTTACATCATGGCCAGTAGAAGACAGATACTTCTAATTAACTAGAAGTGGCAGCACAAGCGCCACCAAATGCACATCCGAACAACGCCAGTGAACATGTCAGAACGAGAAACTAGACGCATCTGAGAGCCAAACTCCCAACTAACCAAAGCTAAAATACAAACTCGCAGCTTGGGTACTTGGACGAGCTAAAAACAAAAAAATAACAACGGATACTTATTTCACTTGATCGATAGGTCGCGAGGATGTCAAAAACGTCGCAAATCAAGCTAGTGCATCATCGTTGGTCATATCAAGCACACTGACATCGCAAAGAGCGTTTTCATCTTCAGTCGTCAGCTTCCAGGCCCCCGGCAAACTCGGTCTCGTGGCGATCTTGTCGAATTTTAGTCGTCCGCCGGTTTTACGAGAACTTTGCTCTGGCGCCCTAGCTTTCGGTATGGGCCGGCTTCCCACATCTTTGCCGGCATCTCGATCTCGGTCTGTGATCGGTATATTCTCTTTTCTGCTGATCGCCTCCAAGTCCAGCGCTGGGGGGTTGGCTACAGTGGATTTTATGACGTTGGTAGCGGCTTTCTTTTGTTGAAAGAAAGAATGGATGGTTCTCTGATTCGAAGCAGTGGTTGTTTTCGCCTGTGTCCGAGCATTCGATTTCATAAGCTTGTCTTCCGCTTGTTTCGCCTTTACGGCCCTCTTCTTCGACTCGTTGTCGTCCCATAGCCGAACATGGCTACTCGCACCGTGAAGGACGAACTCCTCGTAAAGCCAGACTCGCTGGTTGTTCCTAGGGTCGTACTCCACCTTTGGGCGATTGGGCTTTGCGATGACAGACTCGGTTGTAGCGACACCATTGACTCGGATATCGTCCTTGTCAGAGTCGCTGTACCCATTAGGGTCGTCCAGCAACTCTTCTATGTCCAAAGCTGGCACAGGCCGCACATACACGTTATCTTCCTCATGGCTATATCGCAGCGGCACTACCTGGATGGGCGTGAAAGTGACTCTTAATCTATTCGGCATCCCATCCTTAAGGCCGGATGTGCGCTGGTGGATAGAAAGGATCAAGGCATCAGCACCGGGTTTATTATGGCCGAGTTGCCATGATAGTAACTTTTCGGATAAAGTTCTAATCAACTTGCCAGTACCAGTCCACTCAAATTTGGCCTTTGTGATCTCTCGTAGGGCTTCCAAGTTCGGTTTGATCTCCCAATTGATTTCTGGTGGCGCTTCCGAAATTGTAGGGTTCGTGTAGTAGTCGAAGATCTGGAGATTCGGGAAATCTTGGGGAATCTTAGCTTTAGGTTGTCGGCGAGAGAATATTTTGTCGGCATTGGTTCTTAGGCTTGTTTCTAACCCCAGCCTCCATTCCCGGAGAGCATTGCCGCCGTCCGATGGCGCGAGCTTGCATGCTCGAAGCAATTCGTCTCCGTAACCCGCTTTAGCAGCAGCAACAGCCTGTTTCATTCCTATCCCTGCAACTCCCGCAGTGTCATAGTCTCCTCCACTGAGCAAAGCGGCCAGGATCATTCCCGGTGGGGTAAGACCAGTTCTATCTCGTATCATGCGTGCTTGATAAACTTGAACGATCTCGAGGTTTTTCGAATCATTGGGGCCGGCTCGCCAAAACTGCCGGCAACCGAACATCAGGGTATCAACGTCCTCCGAGAGGACGGCGTCGACGATACCTCGTTTTTGGAGGAAAGCGCATTCGGCTTCGGCCTCTCCCGGTGCATTGTGGATAGGGAATCCAAAGGCGGTGACTAGACGCCGGGCGAGGGCGAGCTGATACCCTTCGTTCCTATGGATGACCTTCCCTCGTTTGAAGTCTGGTCTGTCCTTCCCGTCGAAGACGAAAACGGCGTGGATATTAAGAGAAAGCAAGCTGCATAATCGGTAGTAGAGTACCCGCAGAGGGGCATTGGATCCGGCATTGTGGCCCTGGACTGTCTGGGATTGGAAGGACCAGATAGCGACGTCTATCGCCACACGGATGTGACGTTTGTGTTTCTTGAAATGGTCTATGCTTAGCTTCGCGAGAGGGACTTTATCTGGGACACCGAGTTCGTCGTATAAGCTGTGTAAGATGAAGTAGATTAGTGGTACCATACTGCTGGTGTTGGAGGACTGGAACCAACCCTTTGATACCCATTGCCTGTTAGGTGGTTTGCACGTAGCTATCGATCGCTTGTAGTAGCTGGACATGGGTTGGTGTTGGGAGAGCGGTTGGCTGCAGCTGTAGACCAGTCTCGGGATGTGGTGGGTAGAGAGTATGTTGGTGCGGTGTTTGGGAAAGCTGCTCAACACCAGACGGGTAGCCTAGGCAACTTAGAGAGACGCCAGGGCACCTGACAACGCGGGTTGGCACAACAAGCTCGACCTCGTATCATCACACTCCTCCATTAGCTTCACGATCTTAAACATGGCAACCTCGAATCCACCTACAGCGTTCGGTCCCAAGGCCTTGGTTGCCTCTGCTTGGAAGATCATACCCTTCTTCCAATGTCGGGATATCCATGCAACCGTTCGTCTTTACACCGAAGAACTCGGCTTCACTCTCGGAAGTGAGGAGTCCCACTTTGCGTCGCTTTTCGCAGGGCCAAAGGCGGCCTCAAACATCTACTTTAGTCTCTGTGAGGAAGCATCCGAATTTCGGGCTTCAAGCGCCATGATTGCCTTTGGAGCAGAGCAACATGAAGCTCTCTACGCAGGACTCTTGGCTAGGGCGAAAAAATGCGCGGATGAAGGATTGTCAGATCGGGAAACGTTCAAGATTGTGCAGGAAATTAGGAATGAGGACTGGGGGTTCCGTCAGTTTTCTATCGTGGACAGGGACGGCAACCGGCTGACCTTCTTCCGCTTCCTCCAAGGAAGTAATGGCGAGGAGCTATGGGGGGAGAGTTTCGAGGGACCAAAAAAATAGGCCATACGTACGGATGTATCAAATCTGGGCTGTGACATGCACTGCCAGAGCATGTATAAGAGAACATCTCGTCGGTCTTTCATCTTCGGTCTTTGTTGTCGATCTTGTCGGGCATCCACGTGATCATTCCGAGATTGCACCGGAGTGACCCCGGTGCACGTGTGATGCTCGGTCTGCTCCCCGGTGGCCCCGGGGCCATATTTTCGACCGAAAAAAAAAAAAAAAAATACAGCACCTAAAAAAAATTGAAAACCTCCTCGTCGGACAACAACCACCATTGAGAACGGTCGTCGCAATGGTACCTGCTCCCCCCCCGTCAGATGTTACTGTGATTGAGAGTTTCCCTTTCCCTAACATATAAAGCTAACTAGAAGCTGTCGTATTTAGAAAGTCAAGACCCTTTCGCGATCCACATCCACATATGTTCCGCAAGGGACCACCTCCGCCCCGGTCCCTCGAAACCTAAACCCGGCCCTTCATCCCTTTGAGAAAGCGCGGGAGTACACCCGAGCGCTCAATGCGACGAAACTGGACCGTCTTTTCGCACAGCCTTTCCTGGGCCAGTTAGGCAACGGCCACGTCGATGGCGTATACGCATTCGCTGTCGATCCAAAAGTTCTGAACCGAGTCGCCAGCGGGTCAGGCGATGGTGTCGTTAAGCTGTGGGAAATGACGGATCGTAGTGAGGTCTACTCGGTCAAGGCCCACGATGGAGCCGTCAAGGACATGTGCTACTCCGTGGACGGGAGACTTTTGACCTGCGCGAGCGACCAAAAGATAAAACTTTGGGACCACCCGTCGAGATTGGAAGGCAAATCTACCAAGGACCAGGTCAAGCCAGTGATGACGTACCTAGGTGCCAACTCATTCAATTCAATTACCCATCATCGGTACGATCAGGTCTTTGCGACAGCTTCTTCTTCTATAGGCGTCTGGGACATCTCGCGAAGCAAGCCAACGATGACCTTGGGCTGGGGGTCTGATAGCATCAATGTCGTCAGATTCAACCCTACCGAAACCTCAATCATGGCATCGGCCGGAACCGATCGGTCCTTGGTCTTTTACGATCTGCGCATGTCCACGCCCGTTACCAAGCTTATAACTACTATGAACACGAACGCCATAAGCTGGAACCCTGTGGAGCCTTTCAACCTGGCGATTGGTAATGAGGACCACAACGCCTATGTATTCGATATGCGCAAATTGGAAAGGGCTCTGAACGTGCTGAAAGACCATGTCGCTGCTGTAATGGACGTATGCTATAGTCCCACGGGACAGGAGCTGGTCACCGGAAGCTATGATCGCACGCTACGAATCTACAGTGTTCGAGAACACGGTCACTCTCGAGATATCTACCACACTAAGCGCATGCAACGGTAAGTCGGCGGGGGAACTCTCCCCTTTATGACACCTTGGAAGAACCCGGTTACTGACGATTTACCACCCGCCCACAGCATATTCTCGGTCGCATTCACACCTGATGCAAGATACGTTTTATCTGGGTCGGACGATGGGAACATCCGTTTGTGGCGGGCCAAGGCCTCAGAGAGGTCGCACGTCCGAAGCACCCGAGAAAGGATGAAGTTAGAGTACGATGAAGCATTGAAGAAGCGGTATCAACATATGCCAGAGATAAGACGGATCGCTAGGCATCGACACCTTCCGAAGACCATCAAGAAAATGTCTGAAACAAAGAAGATACAGCTTGGAAGTATCAAAAGAAAGGACGAAAACAGGCGCAAGAACGGGGAGGAATCGACGGCTAGGGTACCTGAGCGGCAGAAGATGGTCGTCAGAAACATCCAATGAAGCTCCATCTGTTGTTCTCTTTCGTCTTTGTTGTCTTAAGGGCATTCGGCAGGCGTTTTGGGGTTTGGTTATCTTACACCAGTATCTCGAGGTCGTTTGAAGCGTTTGAATATGTATTTTCCATTTGCATGTGCTATATCCTCGTTCCGCAAGGTGGGGGTACGTACTTAGTTTGTGCACCTACGAGATCACAATACCCATAATACCAGTATCGATATCACTTTGGTAATATCAAATTCGCTCTGACGGTTGGAACTGCTCTGCCCAGTTTAACATGAGCCAAACTTAGCTTATATTTTAACCCGACTTGGTTGTGAACAAAGCACACTTAATCGAGCAGCCACAACTCACCGCCGCTGCTTCGCTATCGACACCACCGCTCCCACCCTTATCGCCGAACCCCTCAGGCCCCCATATACACTCACGCCAGTACCCTCCCGTCCATCCGTACCTAAAAGCTGTTCCTGCGCGGAGGCTAGACGCATAGCGGTTCCAGAGAGAGCGCCCTTTCGCCCCAATATCCATGCCGCCTAGTCCCTAGAACATGGACTTGGCCAAAGTTGACACTGAGAGCAATGGCGACGAGCACTTGAGTCTGGACCCAAAACCGAAAAGAGCGCTCCCGAGGGACCTCCCAATGTCGCTCGACGACAGGCGGCGTCCTCAATACGAGGCCCAGGAAGGGGAGATGTATGATGCCTGGCAAGGTTCCTAAGCCCCTCCCTTCCAATGCAATTACATCTCTCGCACAAGGCACATTCCACTTGAGCATTACGTACTCAAATATCAACCCCTTTATAAAGCCCCCCATCCAACATACGCCCCGACGTTATTTTTACCATGTTAACCAAATATCTGCGGAGCTGACAGGACAATCGCAGTACTTTACGACACCGATGCCGGCTAAACTCAACTTCTCGCTGGACATAGACAATGACTCTGATGAAGACCGAAGGGAGAAGGAGCGAGAAATCAATGACAAACGGCTCGAGTCTATGTTGGCGGCCCAGGCTGCTTTTCACTCGGATGATGCAGAATTAATCAACGAGGATGACATACTCAATAGCCCAACGATGTCAGAAGCAGAGAAAAAGACCAGGCTTCAGAAGCTTCTCAACATGGCAGCGAGCAATGGTGAACCGGAAAGGGTAAAAAAGATTCTGAGTGGGAGGGCGAGGGATTATATTGATGTGGACGCAGTTGATGAAGAAGGCTCAAGTCCTCTAATATACGCCGCCTGCTTTGTAAGTTTACCACACATACCCAATCCCATATTGATACTGAAAACCCTCTCTAACCTCATTCGTAACTAAGGGGCATGAAGAGGTAGTTACACTGCTTGTGGAAGCAGGGGCAAACGTGAACCTACAAGACAGCCACAAGTGGAGCCCACTTACATGGGCGATGACCAATCGCCATAAAGGGATCGCGAAGATACTCCTCGACCATGGTGCCTCCTCAGAAATTAAAACAACATCTGGTGGAACAGCGTTCGATTTTGTAGAACCCCATAGCGAAATGTCCGACTACCTACAGGAGACTGGATATATTGGAAATGCCGGTATCACGGAGGATTTTTATGATACAGGGCTGGCGGAGGAGAGGTTTGAAGAACAGATGCTGGAGTATGAGATGAAGAGGCGGATGATGATGGAAAGTTCCATAAACCTTGAAGTCGACCTCTCGAGTCTAGGACTTGACGAACAACCCGACGTACGTTGCAAACCCAATATTGTCACCGACTGTTTACTGAGCTAGTTGTGATCAGACACCCCCCAATGATGACTTCGACGATAGTGAGGATTTTGTCTGGGACAAATGCCTACCAGATCAAATGTTCGTCTTCTCAGATCGGGATCTACCCAGGATTGTCGACATCGTCATCACGAAAATGCTTCCCCAGAGATCACCTACCCAGAAGCCTGTCCCTGCGAACGTTCTCTTTCTTAGTGCCCGGTTTGCACATTATAGCGGCAACAACGAGCTTCTGAGCAAACTTCTCTTTAGGTCCATGGAAGCTATTAACAACGTCGTGGAAGAGCATCAGTGGGATATGACAATTCTCGCATTCTGGATCTCAAATTGTACTCTCTTACTCCACTATCTGCGTAAAGATACCGGCTTAGTAGGGAGCACAGTCGAGTTCCAGGTCCAACTAGCTGAACTAATTAACGAAATATATATCTTGATTGTGCGCGACGCCGAAAGACGGATTGACAAAGTCCTGGATGCTTCAATGCTCGACCATGAAACAATCCCTGGGTTTGAAGAGATTCACTTTCAAAACGAATGGAGGATATTCAGAAGTCGGAAAAAGGTCCACCCAGAGCCACCTATGAATGTCAAGCGATTCCGACCGCCGAGCCCCAAGCGCAAGG
Source organism: Arthrobotrys sphaeroides (assembly GCA_036971245.1). Lineage (NCBI taxonomy): Eukaryota > Fungi > Ascomycota > Orbiliomycetes > Orbiliales > Orbiliaceae > Arthrobotrys > Arthrobotrys sphaeroides. Next base: position 1,289,726 of record JAJTTW010000010.1, on the reverse strand, counting down.
CACAACCCTCTCCGAGGATGGTTACTTCGCTCTTATCATCAACCCTTTTCGTACTAGACCTCTACGATATTCATTCCGTTATAGCGACCCAGATTCTATCGCAACTATTTTATTGGCTAGCCGCTGAACTATTCAACCGGATTATGTCTAATCGGCGGTACCTTGCGCGGACGAAAGCTATGCAGATAAGGATGAATATATCAGTTCTAGAAGATTGGGCGAGGTCAAACAACAGATCACCGGAACACTACGAGGGCGGGTCATTACATAGCAGTGGTGAAACAACTACGGAGGCATCAAAAAGACACCTAGAACCCGTGGTGCAGCTGCTGCAATGGCTACAATGCTTCTCTTCCATGGGTGAGGATCTGGAATCACTGAAAACTACCATCGACCAAATGGACCGGCTGTCCGCACAACAACTACTTCACTCAGTAAAGCACTATCGGGCCGAAGTTGGAGAAAAAACGTTGTCGAGGGAATGTATGCGGTTCTTGGTACGCCAAAGCTTAGATATTAACGACAGAAGAAGAAAACTCCGGGCTTCTATCTCGAACGCAGAAGTCACAAGCCCGACGGTCTCATCTCCAGCATCACCTAACCCTGGAACTACTAAGGGAACGGCGGGGAGGGCCGAGAATGGTCCGCCACCGGTAGAAGAAGAAGATAGTGGAGATGCACCCGAGAATCTTTTGTTCGACCCCGCATTGATGCTACCGTTCGTCTTGCCAACGTCGACCGATATGTTGGTCACATTTGGAGCCGGTATGGGTGGCGTAAACCGAGAGCGGGAGAGAAAATACCAACCGTTCCTGCCAGTTGAGTTTCTCAACAAGCTAGACGCCTCATCTGGGAAAGACGACCATGATCATGTGGGTTACGTTGGTCCCTCTCCATGGGATCACGACGACGAGGATGACGATGACGGTGACAATGAGACCGAGGGCGCGCAAAACGGTAAACGGCCCTGAACCGAACATGATGATATGAGCACGTTTCTGGAAGCCCCTTCTCAGCACTTATCGCATTTAAAGTAATTTGTCTGTGGGAGTTTTTGAAGAAATACAAGTTCCCGATTCCCTTTCCCTTGCACCTTGCACTCTTTTCTCCTCTGTAATATACTTACTTACCTCCTGTGTATACGGTTGGGCCTCAACTTTTCACAAGCGATTTGCAATTCTTTTGTCGGATGCAATCAAGCCATTAAATTTACAATGATATCTACATGAAATTAATTATTTGTCGCCAATCAATCGTAACATACTTCCATATCGAGCGTAAGGTCAATAAATCAGGCGAAGCTAGATGGTAAACGTTATAAACTCCTTCGATGTGAGGATCCAATAAACCCATCAAATGCAATATTCGTGCGACACCAACCCAAGAACCACAGACATGCCCTGATTACAAATGTATACCTGCGCATAAACGAATGCCATCGGCTTTTCTGGGCATACAGTACTTTCCAAGACTCCGTGATTGCCCTCGTATTTGTGGAAGGAAAAATACAGAAAACCAAAACCCAAAGTTTCCACCTCCCAAAAGAAAATGAAAAGAAAAGAAAAGGAAAGGAAAGAAAAGGGCTGAGCTTTACCGGTACTTTTCGAAGAAGGTCAACCGGCAAGAGCTTGAAGCCAGAATCAAGTAATTGAGGATAGGGCTAGACTTAAAGAGACCAAGGGGAAAAAAACAAAACCCACGGCCAAGGACTGAAGACACAAAGGGATCAGAAGGAGAATATATATCCGAGAGGGCCCAGCCGCATCCTGGACAAAGGGAATGGCTATAAAATTACCCTCAATCGATTTCCTCATCTTGAGTGGCCCTTGAACCTATGCTATCTCTTCTTCCACTCGATGCGCTTAATCCGGATGGGTACCGTTTCTCACCTTTTGCGACATCGTCGCCTTCCAGAACCGCAGCCTTATCCGCAGATTCGTAGCGATCTGTATCATCATCTTCGATTGTGTCTAAAGTTGCGAGGCCCGCGTCTTGTCCCATCTTCACGAACGGTAAGTCTGTACCGTCTGGTACCGGTTGGTCCTTCGGTGTAGAAACGGAATCGGCCGCACCAACGCCCACAGCTTCGTTTTCCTTGTTTTCGCCACTGGTGTCGTCACGAATGGTAGGCTCCATAATAGACCAGCTCGTTTTGCGCGACGCTTGAGTGCTATTTCGGACACTCTGGGCTCGACGGACAGCATTTGGCGCCCCGGAGAAAATAGCACTCCCGGAAGGTGTTCGATTCTGCGGCTCCACACCGTTTATACTCACCCCCGGATTTGCAATGTTCGCGCTCACGATCCGACGACCGGATGTCCCATTAGCGGATCGTGTCGTTCCGACAACAGGGGGATGAACGACGCGGCGAAGAGGTTTCCCAGGGGCCGATGCAGACTTAGCCAGGAGCAGAGACCGAGACTGGTTAATAACGCCCTCTACCATACGTCTCTCAAGGGTCTCAGCTCTAGCTTCTAGAAGTGCCAGTTCCTCCCGTCGAAGAGCAAGAGCGGTTTCGATGCTCGATAGTTCGGCCGAAAGTTGCTGCTTTCGTTTTGTCAAGTCGTCGTTGTCGATTCGTAAAGAACATATAGAATTTTGGAGGTTAAGTTCCTCTGCCTTCAAGGCCGCGGTTGTCGCTTCAGCGACTGACTTTTCGGCTAGTGCCTTCTCCTTGGCCAGTGTAGCCTCCGCAGCTGCGTGCCGCTCCGTAGCCGCACTAGTTTGAAGCAATATGGTTTGGTTGGTTATGAATTCCCCAACTTGGATGGAAGTACCCTCGACCTTCTTCTGGATATCTTCAAGCAAAGTTATCTGAGAGAAGAATTTGGCTTGTTGATTGGAATGGTTGATCAAAGTCTCCAGCTTGGCCTTCACGCCGGTATCATCGTTTTCTTGGCCTGTGGGTGTTGATGTGACTAGAGATTTGATCTGCTCGGAGAGCTCTACCACGGAAGACTGGATCTCCGCCAGTTTTGGGTCTTCCTTGGTCATCATGGACGAATGGATTTCTACAAGTTTTGCATCGTCCTTCGTCAACATGGAGGAGTGTATCTCAACAAGCCTCGAGTCATCCTTCGTAAGCATCGAATCGAAGATAGCGCCTAATTTCGCGTCGTCTTTCGTGACCATCGACTCGATGATCTGGTTCAGTTTTGGATCGTCCTTTGTGAGCATTGAAGAATGAATCTCCGACATCTTTGGGTCATCCCTGGTCAACATATTGTCGAGAATTTCCGTAAATCTGAATTCATCCTTGGCTGGTAGAGCGTCGAGAATTTGCGTAAACTGAAGGTCTTCTTTCCTCGCCATTGTGTCCATAATTTCAGTGAATTTGAGATCTTCCTTCCTCGCCATGGAATCAGCAATCTCGGTGAAATTAAGATCTTCTTTCTTCGGCATAGCATCGAGGATTTCTTTGAACTTGTGTTCATTATTGGTTGTCATGGATTGAAGAATCTCTGTGACGTTAAGGCTTTCGATGGATCGCAGGATCTCGTCGAGTTTTTGATTGTCTTTGCCCACCATGGCTCTATCTCCGGACTCCTCTGTTCCAGTCGCCGCCGAAGATTTCGCTAGATATTCTGCAACATCCTTCATTGCCAACAGAATCTTTGCGAGAGTGCCATCGTCGCTCTGAAGAGAAAGTACCGACTCTTTGACAGATTTAATGTCATTTTGGGTTTTTTGTTGGTCCTCGCGAGCGCTTTGGCAATAACTGTCAAGCTGTTTTGAAAGCTCTGAATTTCGGGTTTCCGTGGTGATGACGGACTGGGCGAACCCTTCCTTTAGAGAGTCAATCAAGCCCTTCAACTCGGCTATGACCTTGGAATTCGCCTCCTTTTCCAGGGCGAGCTCTTCTTTTAAAGGGGCCTTCGACACCTCAATCGCCCTCGAGTTAGACTCCTGGAACTCCGCAAGAGTAGATTCCAACTTCGCTACAAGAGTAGCATTTAACTCCTTAGTCGACGCATTGAAGTTCTGGACATTCTCCTGGACAGCTGAAACAGAAGCCTTCACACTTTCGACTTGTTCGGCGTTCGTAGAAGCTTTTTCCCCTAGTGTATCGAGATATTTCGCAACCTCAATAATTGACTGGGCAGTATTGGAGGTGGTTGACTTAAACTGCTCCTGGACTGATCTAAGAAGAGTGGAAAGTTCTTCAATCGGGGTCTTTACCGAAGTTTCCATTGATCCGACAAGACCTCGGGTGGTGTCGTTGGTCCTCTCATTTGCCTCTGATTGAGTCTTTTGGAACGCCTCCAGGATTTCCTGGATCGAAGCTGTTGTGTCGGCGATTCTATTACTTCTCGTGACGATTGTTTCCAGGTTGAATTTGATATCTTTCTCGGTTTGGTTGACGACACTCGTTTTCTGCTCCTGCGAATGTGCAATTGCCAATTGAGCCTTATCAAAATTGGCAGCGACCGTCTGGAGCTCTCGCAGGATGATTTCGAGGGCTTTTTCGGTGTGCTTCTCACGCCCGAGAACGTCGGCCTGTAAATCCTGCATAGCTTGCTTGACCCCGTCACCGTAACCAAGGGCTTCTCGTACTCCGTCAACCACCTTTGTTGGGACACCTCCAACCGATTTGTTGATAGTACCGATTTCTCTCAAGATTATTTCCATCGCTTTTTCAGTGACTTTCTCTCGGCCGTTGATATCACTCTGGAGATTTTCCATGGTATGTTTGAGGTCTTTCCCCATCGCGCCAATAGCACTGACTGCAGCAACGGATCCGTCGAAATGCCTGGGAGGAGGAGCTTCGCCCTCTTTAAGCTCGCCTCGAGGCGCAAAAATCTGAGCGCTGGCACTCTCTGTAATAACCTGAAGCTGTGTTTGAATCACGTTCATGGAATCTCGGATAGTTCCCTCCACCGTGGCAATCTTCGTCTGAACATTCCCAAAGTCCTCCCGAAGATTGGTTTGAGTGGCAGAGGCAATTGAATCTGCGCTCGCAATTTTCGATTCGATTGATGGAGATACTTTGCTAAGCTCCCGGAGTATTATTTCCAGAGCCTTTTCTACGACCTTTTCTTGAGCGCAGATATCGCCCTGCATACCACCCAGAGTACTCTTCAAGTCAGCGAATATAGGCTGGAGGTCAGCCGTCGCAGTCGCTACAGTAGGGGAGCCATTGGTCGGAACCCCGGCTTGGATAGTAGAACCTCTGGATACCGCTGCCGAAATTTCCCCTAACTTTTGCGTCAGGACTTCAGCGGCCTTGTAAGTCCCAGCCTCATTCCGAGAAGCCATCTCAATCAGTGTTTTGAGCATATCTTTGAGCTCGATCGTACTAACAGCGCCCTCGTCGTTCATAACTCCTACGCTTGAACCTGAGGGTAGTGCTTCGAGTCTTAAAGCGAGGTCTCGGATTTGAGAGCTCAAGCCTTCCACAATCGGTGACGGTACAGGCCCGGCTCCACCCAGATGAAGACCAGAGATGAGATTTTTAACCTCTTCCGTAGCCTTGATATGGTTTAGAAGTGCGTCTTCAACCGGCTTCAGGTGGCGCGACACGTCACCCATGCCACTTGAAGGCGTATTGTTGATGAGGGACAAAGAGTTCTGAAGGTCATCCATGCGCTCCTCCATGCTAGTCTTCAAGACATCAAGTAAATCAAGAACGACACTATGGTCGTTTTCCGTTTCCTGATTTTGACCTGCATACCGGGCAACAGCGTTAGGCGATGAGCTCCTAAGCCCTGCTGATTGGATATTTCGGAGAACTTCGGAAAACTTGGAGGTGGCAGATTTGCCCTGAGACAAGACCTCAGTTTGAATGCTTTCAAGGAGGTCGGTGACTCGGCGCTGGCTCTCTTTGGTGGCCATCTCCCTCAGGATGCGATCGCTTGAGTGGGTCTCCATAGTGGCTTGGATGTCTTTACCGATAGACTTGCGCTTAGCGTGTGACTGTCTCAATACTTCTTCCGCATCGCTGACAAAGCTACGATGGATGTCTGGAGCTGATCCATAACGTGTAAGAGCACTGTCAAAATCCAGTGTCTCATTGGTAGACGTAAGGGCTAGTCTCCCTCCTGGACGCGTGAGCCCGGAAGCCAAATCTTTCAAACTCTTTCTGATATCCTCATCTCTATGGTTCGTGGCTTCCTTGAGAGACATCAAGTCCATCGCATTGTCCTTAGATCGCCTACTAAGGTTTGCCATTTCCTTTTGGAGGCTGTTGGAGATTGTAAGGAGGCTATTGAGCTGCCCTGACAAAATATGAAAGTCCCCAGAGCTAATTGCAGAAGTAAACCGATCAGGGGTGACGCTTGAGGCCATCTGGGCGACGGATGTAGGCATGGGAGGGGCAGCTGTGCTTGAAATTGGAGGAGGGGCATCGTAAGCTGGAGGCATTCGAGTCATTGGCGGTTCGGCCTTTGGTTTGACTCCACCGAACAAGGGGGGGATAGAGACCGTCGATATATCTCTATCCTTTTTAGCTACCGGGCTTTCATTTTTGACGGGGCTCGTGGAGGCACCATTGGCGGCCTTAGAACCCCCAATCTGGCTGTTGAAGACGTTCGAGAGTTCCCGAACATTGCTTGATGATTGTGTTTGGAGAGAATTCAGCCGGCGGTGAACGGATGCAGGTGTGAACGATTTGGTAGGCGATTGCTTAGTAGGAGATGTAGTAGTTCCAACAGGGTGAAGCTCAGGATGGGTGTTCTTGGGAAGAGGGGCTGGTCTCCTCAGTGGATCCGCGGAATCCCACCTACGCGAAAGTATGAAGGCAGGTCAGTACCAGTAGTACACAGTCAAGGGCCGAAAGACGGTGCTCACATCGGGGGCGAGAAGTTTTGTGAGGCGGGTTTCCGCAAATCTGGGATCTCCGAGCCAGTCGGCATTGTGCCCGATGATGTTGCGGGATTTCCGAGAAGGGAAGAGGTAGGTATAGGTACGACTACGGAAAGCCAATGTCAGTAAAAGCTTCAAAGGTATGAGTTAATGTCATAGGTTTATTACCTGCTAAACCTCAAGCCGCCGGGTCAAGACCAGTTGATCAGTTGAGTTATGTTGAGTTATCGAGGTGCAAGGTACCAAAGTAGCTTAGATCCGAAGTATGAAGAGCTGTGAATCGAAAGAGGAAATGGTAGCGACAAGAAGGGACAGTTTGGGAAGGGAACAAGGGATGGAGATGCAGATGAGAATGACGAAGCCGGTGATGGATGGAGAGGGAGAGAAGACGGAAGATGGCGACGAACGGGGGGGCAAGCACGAGCGGCGGCGACTCCCCTGTCATATAATATATGCGAATTAGCTGTCCATCAACAAAACAACAACACCGGAATCTGCAGAGCGACCACCGACGCACCCATGGTTGTCGGCATCGCTTGTGTTGCCAGGGGTAACTTGTCCTGTCATGTGATCTCGTCCTTTATCTTATCTTATCGGCAATCAGATCCATCTGGGCGTCTTGGTTGTGGTGTTGTATTCGTGGTCTTCTGTGTTGGGACTGCTTTATGACTAAAGCGGCTTAGTTCCACCTTTCTCGTCAAACCCGCAAATTTCCAAACCATATTGATGTTTTGTTCAACCGCATCGCCAACAGCATTCGACAACATCACCATCCGACAGACCGCCACCGCCGCCCCGATACACCGACAGACCACCCCGTTCCATCTACGAATAGTCGACAAATATTCAAAATGAAGTGTACGTTTCGATGTCCTCGTTTCGACAGTTAGAATTGTGGAGGAACTTTGATATCTTGTTGGACATGTGGAAGGAGTCGTTTCTGACATGAACCTACGTTTTTAACAGTCTTAAAGCCCGGTCGTGTCGGTATTGTCACCAAAGGACGATATGCAGGAAAGAAGGTGCGAAACAGAAATTCCAACCCCTGCGACGGACGACAAGGAGCCCTTCGACGCCGTTGGTGGTCGTGGTTTTCGGTCGAGAATGGGAAAGGACATAAATATTGACATATCTTCGGCTGGTTACAATAGGTCGTCATCGTCAAGGTCCTTGATGAGGGTACAAAGGCCCACCCTTTCGGTCACGCCCTAGTTGCCGGCATTGAAAGATACCCAAGCAAGGTCACCAAGAGAATGTCGAAAAAAAGAGCCACCAAGAGATCGAAGGTCAAGCCTTTCATCAAGGTCACCAACTACAACCACATCATGCCTACAAGATACACACTCGACATGGATACTATTAAGGGTACTTTGTCTGCGGACACCTTCAAAGAACCAACACAGAGGGAGGAAGCCAAGAAGACAGTGAAGAAGGCATTCGAGGAGAGATACCAGAGCGGAAAGAACAAGTGGTTTTTCACCCGTATGTATCCAAAATACTCCGAATACCGCACCACAAAATAGGATGAATATATGGATAACGAGCTAACGGTTTCGATTTTTTAGCACTGCGGTTCTAAACGTCTTTTGTTTTTCCCTTTCGCCTTTCATTCCCAATGCTTTCCGGCGTAGTCCGCTGTAGCTTCGCCTCCTAACCTCATCTTCATTGATGTACGGGCCTACCATCGGCATCAAAGACCCTTCTCCGCGCTGTCATATATACCTCCTCCTCCTTATGATGCATCCTGTCTTACGATACATTTTACTCCTTTTCTTCATGTGCTACCAACATCCTTCAAAAGGTTTCCTTCGGCGTTGGTCTGTTTTACTCACAAGAAATATAATAATATTCTTTGTATGGGCAAAAGACGCTAGTTTGTCTTTGTGTGCTCCCTAGCTTAACTACCACTACAGAAACAACATGGCCTACCAAGGATTGTGTGGAGGGCCTGGACCCCACCACTTGCCAGCCTAGCACTTAGGCTGGTATCCTCCGAAATTTAGGTTTTCTGAAGCTTTGGTTCGCTATGAAGGATCAACCGGGCTGCTTATTATGATATATCCGCGGCATTTCCGTTATAAAAAAAAATGTGACCAAAGCTTCCTGTATGATTACTTAAGTATTGAGTGTCTAGCTCTAAATAAGAAATGGATGTGGTCTAGGCTCTACGGTATATAAATCTACTCAGGTATATATCGCCGGTTAGTTGAGAGCAGCGGGCCTCCTACTCTCGTATTAAACTAATACGGCACTACAGCCGCCCCATGTCTAAAGTTTTAACTCCTGGACACCATCAACAAGACGGCGCTCAGTGTTCGCCCTATATTTGTTACCGTTAGTCCCAGAGACGAAAAGACGAAACGACGAAAAGACGAAACGACGAAAAGACGAAACGACGAAAAGACGAAACGACGAAAAGACAACGGCTTACCTGCTGTTGACAAAGTCTGGGTAATTGAGGGTCAGTTCCGTAGCCCCATTAAGAATGTTATCCACGGCTTCAACACCAAGCATAAAGCTATGGTCCTGGTTCCCAACCTCATATTTCCAACTACCGAAGCGACCTCGGCTCCAGATACCCATATCCTTCAACTTCGGGAGCAGCTTATTCAGTGCCCCGTTTCGTTCAAGGGCCGGGGTGGGGTAGCCGTGATCGAAAGCTCTGTGGTACGTGCTAACGATCTCGTCTTCAGGCCTGATCAGCTCGGTATTGACAGCACCCTGTATTGTGTCCCTCAAGAGGTTATCAACGTCCACCGGCTTCATAGTTGACTCCGATACCTCAAACATGAGTGACCAGTATGGACCTTCCTTAGCCTCACTTGAAGTGGCCGCGGTGCCATTGGCAAGTTGCAGCGTGGGCAGCTTCACCGACGGCTGGGGCTGGTTGTTCGGCGAGTAATTGCTAAAGATAGTTGCCCGGTAAAAGGGACAATCATCCTCTGGGAAATAGAGCTGATAAACTCCGATTAGTTTACGGGTACATGCATACGATTTTGGAACGGAGGACTAACCCAGCATTTATCTCCTATCCTGTCCGGTCGATCTCCACGGATACCAACACCAATGACATGAGTGGTGGAGTAATAGAGGTCCTTGGCCCAGGATATCAGTTCCTTGTCACCCATGAAGTTGACAAGGCTGTCAAGCGCCATGGTATTGATGAGCTTCTTGTATTTAACGGTGGTGCCGTTTTTCATGGTGACGAGCTTGTTCGCTGCATCAACAGCAGTTACGAAGCCACCTTCGCCAAAAATCGTCTTCTCCTTTGGTAGGGTGTTAGCCACTGCAATCCAGATACCGCCGGTTCCGCCTTCCGCTGGAAATCTGAAAGTGGCATTGGGACCCCAGTTGGGTGCCGGCTTGTTCAAGATGATGTTTTTCGTGACGGCTTTCAAGTCCGGTGCGGCAACGCGTTCTCCGAGCCACTCGCATTGCATCTTCGTCGTTGGGACCGCCCAGACCTTGAAGTTATAGGGTCGCATAAACAAGTCCGCGATACCCTCCCCCATCATTCTAACTATCCATTCGTCGAAGTTTTTGGGTTTAGTGTTCGCAACACGGCATTCGAGGGCCGCGTCGATCATGCCATTCATGCAGGAAACCTTCTCATCTTGAGGCAAAAGAGAAATGTTGTTCTGGAAGGGATACGGGACCCAAAGGTTCTTGCACCTCACATAGGAGACCCTTTGATGATGGTACCAATCAGATTCCTTGGGGAGAGCCTCGTCTAGGCAGTCATCGAAGTACTTGTAGTGAGAGAAGATAACGTGACCGCCAACGTCGTACAGCTGTATATATCGGGCGCGCATCAGCAATGACAACGTGTCGATAAGGAGAGTGGCAGACTCGCGACTTACAAATCCTTCCGGTGTCACATCGGTAGAAGCCAAGCCGCCGGGAATTTCGTTGGAATCCACGATCAACCAAGACGCGGAGCCCTGTCAGACCATTGAGGGGTTAGCGGAGGGGTTTTTTCACCGGCGATATCAAGCTTAGAGGTCCGCCTCAGGTGGTGCCGTGGTACGGAGCATTTGAGGGTGGGGCAGCAGAAAGACGACGTACCAACTGATTTAACCGTTTCGCAGCTCCAAGGCCCGTCGGACCGGCTCCAATCACCAAGACATCGACTTCCCTATACCGAGCGAAGCAGAGCAAAGTTAGTCAACCTGCGATACAACGGCCTCTTTTTTTTTTTTTTTTTTTTTCTTTCTTTCTTGCAGGTCGAAGAGCTTATGAGGAATAAAACCCAATCGTTTGAAGGACAACAACAGACTGAACTGACTTCGCAATGGACGGGTTTGGATGAGGTTCAAACGACGGTGACGGGCGATATAGACACGGAGGGTGAGGAGGGAGGGAAAAAAGCCTGCCACCGAAAGTTTAAACAGCAATCATAGCAAAGTCCAAGCTCAAGCTCGGAGCTGCAGCTGCAGGACACCATGCTCCGCCTTCCAACCAGCTGAACGTTGAGGGAACGACGACCAGCGAACAAGCTCTGGCAGGACTAGTCCGATGCATGGGTCCCGGAGGCAGCTCAAGCTGTCGAGGGGAGGGCCCTCACATTCAAGCTTTCGGGATGAAACGCTGCCCGGTTACGATAACCCAGTTGAGGGACGACTGGTCTCCGAATCTTACGACAGCCAGAGACTCTGCCACGACCGTGCATCGACAAACTGCCTTAATTGGTATGTCGGGTTCCCTCATCATGTGTCCTGTTTTCAGAGAGTGAAACAAGCGCCCAGCACCATACCGGTGTTCTCGAACTCTTTCAGCAGGGTCCCGCGACATCCTGGCCACGATTGTGGGTGTCGTACCATCGAGTGGTATTTATACGTATGCTTGGATGGCGTCGAAGGGAACGGCCTCGAGAGGCACAGACGGAGTGTTATGGTACACGGGAGGGGTGACGACGGCCTCGTCTACAACGGCAACGTGGCTGAGGGCACAGCTCGTATCCCCCGAACCACCATCTCAATTGAGGCCGTCGCGATGGCTAAGATAGCTGCATCCGGGAAGGAGACACTGTTTCGCTGGGTGTTGGTCAGGCAGCATCGCCTGTTGGATGGACGGAAAGGCTGGCTGGACGGAGGTGCATGCAGCCGGGTTAAATTCGACGTGCTGCCCACGCTCGTCTCCAATGCCCTTCTCCTCCTCGTCCTCCCGTTATTACTATTATCACCATCACCATCGCCATCACCCTCGAGATTAACCAAGTACACACATGCACCTTGTATGACCGGGCGCCATCTCCATCTGACAGCGTCGCGGGAAGCCAAAGCTTAAATTTCCTAAATTTCCACGTCCCTCCGCCCACATACGAGCAGCCATCAGGGTCCTTGGCCGCTAGTCCGTCCAGTCAGGACCGAACTGTAGGTAGGTGCCGTTTCTGAGCCTCCCCCCTTTCCGCCAATCCAAATTTGTCTCGATATCTTCCTGCGTCGCTGCAAATTACCTTGCCAACTTGCTGACTGACAAACCCTCGGAATTGGCAGCAGCCCTCTCCTTCCCTCTCCTCCTCCTCCTCCTCCTCCTCTTCTATCCTGAAATCAAAAGGCTTGTTCCTGTCCGAATCTTGCCATCCAAAGTCGTCGAACTCGAACCCGGGTTTCTGGTTCTGCCCGAGGCCAACTCCACCAACAAACACCGGGCGAAAACTCTCACAGCCCAAGACATCCCACACCAAAGTTTTTCTCCCTTCGCGGCTTCTACCACCGACATCCAAACCACTCGCACCGCTCTACCCCAGCCACAAGGCTCCGTGAAATGTCGTCGAGCAACGATGCAACGGAGGACAAGAGGGAGCCTCTCATGAGCGAGAGCAGAGATGACCCAATCCTCCCCGTCAGCAATATTCCGACACCCCCACGGCCCACAATACCTTCTGCCATCTACGTGATGTACGTCCTCCACGTCGCAACATACCATATTCCATCACAGGTCCCCCCTAACCTTTACGTTCTAGAGTGTGGATCGCCTTGAGCGGAAGCGTCATCCTCTTCAATAAAAAAATCTTGGACAAGGAAAAGGGTCTTAATTTTCGTATGTTCCGCCCCTCTTTCATTAACCCGCACCCGCGCTTTCGCTAACCAGAAATCACAGCCTTCCGTAAGTCCCACCTCTGCCTCCCCGATCCCCGCAGTTTAAGCTACCCCGCCATTCTACTGCCCTCGCGAATTCCGGCCTCTGACACCACTGACCCGTCCTCTAGCGATTTTCCTTACGACATGGCATCTCGTGTTCGCAACAATCATGACACAGGTCCTGGCAAGAACATCGAGTCTCCTTGACGGCCTCAAGACCGTCAAGATGACCGGCAAGGTCTACCTGAGAGCGGTCGTACCGATTGGATTCTTCTTCAGCTTGAGCTTGATCTGCAGCAACCAGGCATACCTCTACCTCAGTGTCTCCTTCATCCAAATGCTCAAGGTTCGCTGCCCAGAACGCGAATGACTCGCTGGCTGAAGCATCATATGCTAATATACGCTCTTAAATCGCAGGCCACCACTCCCGTCGCCGTTCTTTTGGCAGGCTGGGCCCTCGGAAAGGATCGACCCACCACTAAAACGTTTGGAAACGTCTCTATCATCGTCCTCGGAGTTATCATCGCATCATACGGCGAGATCAAATTTGTGATGGTTGGGTTCATCTTCCAGGCTCTCGGTGTCGCCTTTGAGGCTACTCGGCTCGCTATGGTGGAGAAACTCCTCAATTCGCCGGAGTACAAGATGGACCCCTTGGTGTCGCTCTACTATTTCGCGCCCGTTTGTGCCGCGATGAATTTTGTTATCTTCCTGTTTTTGGAAGCCAGCACGATCTCGCTTGATGACATCTTCCGAGTTGGGCCATTCGTTCTTCTGATCAATGCCCTCGTCGCATTCGCGCTCAACGTCAGCGTCGTTTTCCTGGTAGGATATCCTGAATTTTGCCCGGCCACCGTCAACATCACTAACAAAAAGCTGTGCTAGATCGGGAAAACTTCCTCCCTCGTTCTTACACTTTGCGGTGTCCTGAAGGATATTCTCCTCGTCATCATCTCCGTCGCATGGATCCACGACCCTGTCAAACCCCTCCAGATCTTCGGCTACTCCATAGCCCTGGGCGGATTGGTCTACTACAAGCTAGGAGGTATGTTCACCGTGTTCCACTCTTAAGATTTCAGTGTTAACACCCTTCGCTCTGCATTAGCCGACAAAATCAAGGAGCACTACGGCAGACTGTCGAAGGAAGGAGCCCTTCGGTGGAACGAGTACGGAACGAAATACCCAGCTTACCGAAAGGCCGCAGTTTTCGGCATCTGCGCTTTCGTCGTTCTCGTTATCTTCTTCTCCTATAGCAACGCCGGTACCACTGAAATCTCTTCGCAGGTCGACGCTGTCGTTCGGGCTGGCGTTAACCACATTCACTCTAAACGTGGCCTTGAAGCCGTGATTTCGTATTTCTGAGGTCGTCGCTATGGCTGTTGTTCTTCTTCAGAGTGGTTCTCTTCTCTTCCCGCCTCAGTAAAGGCATCTCACTATTTCGTATATAGATTTTTAGTTTTTCAATGATTTTCAAAGGGCAAATCTTGGTTGAAGGCGCCCGGAACGGACGGCATCATGGATGAGGGTAAGATGATTCGAATACCTGGGTACTTTGAGGACGCATCTGAATGTTTATAGTTGTGCTGGAAGTTCATTTAGCTTATATAAAGTAATGGCATCATTTTTAATTATACAATCTTCACTTCGTTGGAAAAATGCCCGCCCAAGTATACGTACGATGGGCTCCAACGGAGTTACCCTTCGCTGAAAGGATCCGGAGTGGAGCCAAGGGAAAGGTCGAACGGATGGGATATGTGAGGTCGAACGGAACTGGAAGCTTGCAGTGCACTATAATTATAATCATTGCAACCGCTCTCTCAAAAACTCTGGCAAAGAGCTCTCCGAATAAGTGGGGGGCGACGCAATGTTGACATCCCCAAATTCAGTCCTGATATGTGCTTCCAATCACGCATACGTTTTATGTGCGAACCAACTCAAAAGCGCGAGACTTTCACATGCAAAAAACTCTGGATGGTGAAGCATCTCGCTAGTGTGGGCCCACCCGCGGACCCACCAAATCCATTATCGTGGATACCAGGAGCAAGAACCGCTTCCCTTCCCTTATCGAACCCAATTGAAGGCCGCCATAGCGATCCTTTGGTTAGCCTAAGTTTAGAAATGTTCCGTGCGCAGATGTGCTAACATGCCGGGTGCTCGTATTTGGCATCAGGATGTTTGTTGGGTGAAATTATGGAAACCTACGAGCTTCTCGAAGAGGAGAAGCCCGTTCAGTGTGAGGGTTTCGATGATACCTACAAACTCTAGCGCACATTCACGTCCATGGCCACAAATCGATGACAATACAATTCGTGGGCGGGAGCGGTGCATGCAATCCCCTCCACAAGCCCGTGTTCCTATGTACATGTACATGTACCTGTACATCTATACAACCCCCAAACGTATGATTCCCCAACGGAACTCAAAGTATATGCGGGCTCTCGATGCTTTCCCCTTACTTGAGCAGGATGTACATCGGAGTATGTACTTCACAGTCGACGCAACCCCGGGCGCGGAATCTCGAGCTTGACAACGTGTGCACCGACTGGTAAGAAGCCACCAACTATATCAGCCAGTCCGGCTTGCGAGGTGGGGCGCCTCCTCAGGATTCAACAGGTTCCGTCGACAACGTAGCTGCATATGCGCCTGCATGGGGCCTTGCAACATCTCTACCTGAGGATAACGACTTCCCCTTTTCTTTTTCCATCACTCTCTTTGGTTCCTATGAATGCAGCACGGCCGGAAAACCTCACAATCCAAGGCCGAGATGGATCGAATGAACTGAAAAATTTTTCAAGATAGCTCTGTCATAATAGGAGCTATCGTAAGCATGTGCTTGAAAGACATGATCGTGATAGTGGCCCCCCCATACATTCAGATCCGATTCGCAGAGGGCAGCCCTTGCGACGGTCGCGAAGATTAATTTTCTTTCTTGCTTTTATCGCCGCAAACACCCCGCCGGCTTTGGAAATCCAACAATAAGGTCGGTCAAGCAGGCACTCGATTACCTATTCCTATCAGCGAACTAGTACTTGATCCGAGGTGCGAGATTCTTTTCGTTGGTTTGTGGTGGTGGTATGTGCAGCCAAGGTACGTATCGGAGTGTACCAGCGCAGTGTGGTACTTCGCAGGGGTGCCAGGACTGGAAGGGACATGGGAGATTTCGATAGATGAGAGGAGTGGAAATTCTCCTTCCCGCCCCTCCATCATAGCTTTTGCTCGGCATGTGGATTTGGGGGCCTACGTATTGGGTATTTGGTGGGTAGGGAAGTATAAAGGCTCGAGCATGCCCACTTTGGTGAGGTTGTTTCCGTAGTGCATATTGTGACAGTTCTCCTTCTTCTCTTCGAGGCCAGATAATATTTCGACTATCCTTCCTATCAGGCAACATTTGCACCTTGATATATCATTTATACAATCGCGACTGAGAGAACTCGAGCTGAGGTAAGCTTGGACCCCGTCAGTGCTTTTTGCTGAGTCAGGCTGTGAGAGAGTTCAAGCATGTGATTTTGTCAATTCACCTTTCCAACACACCAAACCTCCTGCCCCTCGACGTCATCGATACATACCATTCTTGGAAGCATATATGCTACCTACCAGCCTTCAACAATCCCTCTTGTTAATGACAGTACTGATCATCAGCGTGTATCCGGCAGAGGCATACAGTTCAAACAATGGCGACCAACGGCGAGACCCAAACCCACAGTGTTTTCCTAAGCCATCTCGGCTCTCTACCCGTTGTTAGTGACGGCGTAACTTACTTCAAAGGTGAGGTTAAGGATTTACTAGCTCAGTACCTATATTCCGTGCTATATTTCTAACAAGCAATTGAACCAGGCCATCCCGTTGGCCAGAGATCCCTCTCGATCTCCCAATCCGTCTACGACACCTTCGTCAAGCCCTTCTCCCCTTACCTTGCCAAAGCCAATGTTTACGCCGGTCCATACGTCAGCAAGGCCGACCAATTCGCCGACTCCGGTCTCGCTCAGCTCGAAGAGCGGGTCCCTATCGTCAAGGAGCCTACCGAAAAGCTCAAGCAGAGATTAATCGACCTTCCTGTCTATCATACTGCCCAGGAAGCCCTCGCATTCGGCAACGAGAAGAAAGACTACGCCCTGAAGGTCTACAATGATGAGTATAACAAGGCTAGCAATGGGCAAAGGAGTTTGGTTTCTGTTGCCAAAGCGGGGATCTCCACCACCTTTATCCTGTCGACACAGACAATCGGATGGATTGCCGGCTACTTGACGGCGAAGAAGGACGAGGTCAAGGAGGTTGTCAAAGAGAAGAAGACCGCGTCTGAGTAAAGGCGCCTTCACAGATATTGCTCGTGTCTTCTTCTCTTCGTCCGATTACCCCTTTTCCACCTTGTAGTATTAGTATGTTTTGTTAAAGTAGCGTCTAGGATTGGGTTCTTGGGTTCTCGGGTTTAGTTCATCCTTATTCTTCTTTACTTTGTTCAATCCCCTCTTCTTCCTTTGTGTCAGCTGGAATGAGCGCAATCAATTGGTTATAGACGTCAGTACCGAAAAAAAAACATATTTGTAATTAGATCCGAGAGACGAAAAATGGGAATGCAAAATGTTTACTTTTGGACACAATATTCACAAGCCCGGGATTGCGCTGCTGGGGTTGTACTTGATCGGACTCGCAGCATATGTCAAAATCTCGTGTGACGCCGGCACGCTCGGTGATCCGTGAGTCCTCGAGGATTCGGTAGTCGGGATACCCAAGAGCAGCATCCAACGGAGTCCCTGGTGAAGTTTCAAGGGTTGAGCGGTTCTTGGCCACACGGCTAGTATTGATTAGGAAAGTTCCAAACAGAGGGTCGCTGGTCAGTTTTGAAAGAAAATTTCCTGGCCTCTGGCTTTGGAAGTTCATCGATCGTTCTGACATGTGAAAGGGATCGTGGGTACCGCAGGGCTGGGAGTGGGCTGGCGGTTTGGTGGCGGAGATGATGGCATTTGGCAGGTGGGACAGAAAGTGTGGCGAGTGGATCACAACACAGTAACGAGGTTGACACGGTGTATCGGACCATTGACCGGTGCTTCGTCCCCAGGCTTCTCTTAATCTTGCATGTGCTAGCGCTTTGGGTCGGGCTTTATGTAACCCACAGGTTCGCACCGAAGCTTGTTTAAGAGAGCTCGGGTAGCATCGTATTACTAACTTACATACTTAGTACTTACATACATATTGTTGGGCGGGAATGTGGTCAGCCTCTCACGATTGATTGTACTATTCTACAGGGATAACATGGCTGGACAGGCGTCATCCGAGTCATTCTTAAGATTCTCCATCTACGCGTATACGCTACCCATTCTACGTGGGAGTTCGACTAGGCGCTTTAGCAGATAGGCCACTACTCGACCATCCTATTATATTGGGTGCCGGTGAATTATCTCGAAGGGGGCAGCCTTCATAGTAAATGCGACTGAGGACCCTAAAACCTCGCAAACGCAACATCTATTGATATAATATAGACAAGTGGTATCTTAGCTCATGTCACTGAAATTTCGGAAATGTGAGTAGACAGCGTTTCAACTTCCACGCTGTGATGTAATCTCGCAGGGTGCCGTGGACACCACGATGCCAAACGGACCCTCGGAGTATTTATCACAGCGTACCAAGCCTTGCTTCGCAGTTACTTGTTATCTAGTCAAAGCATGGTTAATCAGGGAAGAGGGGTAAAGAAAGGGAAAACAGAGGCAGACATCAGGCTCAGCCTCCGCGAATTCGGAACTCTCCCTCCCAGAATATCCGCGCCTTCTGTGCAATGCGTTGGAATTGTTGCAAAACGGCAAGGCAAGCCCACACCAGACCAGAGACCGACCAGTCTCGTTACGGCGGTCTCGATCCAGTTTACTGCCGAGACTTGCAGCGTCTCGTATTACGTACACCGGCCTGTGTGCTTCATTGGCTGCAGGCCAGAGTGGAGCCGTTTGGAACCTGGAACTACCGTAGGCTATGACCTAAAAGCTTAGCTATCTCTCGTTGTTTGCCCGAAGACTCTATCGCTGATAGACAATCGATCGAGTCACGCATCTTGCAATGTGAAGCGAAAGATACGGGAACCCTCGCGGGGGCGCAGCAGATGTCCGACGGCCGGTGAGGTTGTGGTGCTTGTTTCTTTGTTCCCATGCGCGATTATCTTGGATTGCACACATTAAATTGGGGCTTCGCAGCGCACGAAGGAGTTCTCCGCATCCACATTCACGAATCTCGAGGCAAGAACTCTGGGACCGGGTTGAAGCTGCAGTCAATTACCGGCACCGTTGAAGACCGTTGACACTGAAACATCGTTAGTGCAGCAGTTCTGTATAACCACACCCGAGACAGACCGAATACCTCGTACATCCAAGGTAACCTCCGTAGTATGTAGTTTGCCCATTCGACCAAACTTAAGTCAAGTCACCTGGAATCGGGTTTGGGAGATCTTTTCCGGCGACGAGTCTCTGTAGACAAGACAGACGGATTGGGCACTCTGACTGACATCCGGTCTGGTTGCCGACATCCGGGGCTTGGCTAAAAAGCTAGGCGGCCGTTATGCGCAGACACGCCTACCTTCGAATGCGGAAGACGGTGGGAAAGCATTCGTGATGGAGGGTGCGCCTGACCTCGTACATTGGACACAAAGTCCTTGCTGCGCCCTGCTCGCTCTGTTGCCTCTGCTGGCCTTCAACGAGGTCTCTGGAAAGGTGATGTCAGGCATGGGTGTGGGGAACACCCATGCCTCCACCCATGCCTCCGCTTGCTGTCGATTGGACGGTCGGAGCGAGCCACCCTGGTTTCGCCCGACCTGCGCATTTCTTGAAGCCAAGAACTGGGGTGGGCTGTTGTGGATGTCATGAATTGGAAGAAGTCTGTGGGCGGCGAGAATCGCCTGAGAAGGATTCCGAGCGGGTTGCTGCTTCCTGTGCAAAGTATATAAGGCCCGGTGGATCGCTTCTGGTTTGCACCGATCGAATTCTTGATCCTGTCACACCACCATCTGCATCGATATCCATCTGACTCGAAGCTGAATTCATCAGAGGAATAACTTCATCCGATCTCGATTCATTCAACTGTCACGTCAAAAATGTCTGCTACCGACGGAAAGGCCGTTTCAAACGCTGCTGCCTCCTACAATGGAGCGCAATCCTCCACCAGGTCGGCAGCTCCCCTCGTCGACGTTCAGCCTCCCCGTGTCGAGGACCTTCAACCTAGCTATGCCAAGTTGGTTCCGGCTGTTGAAGATAAGCGCGAGAATAACTGGTATGGAAGCATGAGTGAGTAACAAGAAATCCACCTGATAAGTTCCCGCCGTGAACAGGATCTAACGAAGGTAATTCCTAGTCAACGGTCTCGGCGTCATCATAGGATCTTTGGGCGCCATCCCTTGCTGCATCTGCTGCCCAAATCCGTACAAGCCGGTCTCTCAGGGCAATGTCGGCCTGGTCACCAAGTTCGGTCGATTCTCTCGCGCCGAGGACCCCGGTCTCGTCCGCATCAACCCTCTCTCTGAGAAACTCATCATGGTCGATGTCAAGATCCAGATTTGCGAAGTTCCTCAGCAAGTCTGCATGACGAAGGACAACGTCACCGTCCACCTTACCAGCGTCATCTACTACCACATCATCGCTCCTCACAAGGCCGCTTTCGGCATCTCCAACGTCCGACAAGCGCTCATCGAGCGAACTCAAACCACTCTTCGTCATGTCATCGGTGCCAGGGTCCTCCAGGACGTTATCGAACGCCGCGAGGAAGTCGCCCAGAGCATCGGTGAAATCATAGAGGAAGTCGCCGCCGGTTGGGGTGTCCGTGTCGAATCAATGCTCATCAAGGACATCATCTTTTCCCGCGAGTTACAGGACAGTTTGTCAATGGCCGCCCAGAGCAAGAGAATCGGAGAGTCTAAGATCATCGCTGCACGCGCTGAGGTCGAATCAGCCAAGTTGATGAGACAGGCCGCCGATATCCTCAGCTCCAACGCCGCCATGCAAATCAGATATCTCGAGGCCATGCAGCAGATCGCAAAGACATCGGGCTCCAAGGTTATCTTCTTGCCCGGTGCTAACAACGGCCCGGCAGCCCTCAAGCAAGGCGACTACAACCAAGATGATGCTGGGCCGTCTGAAGGTCCATTGAGCGAGGCATATAAGGCGCAAATCCTCGAGAACATGTAAAACGCCACCTGATTGTAGGATTGCAACTTTAGCACTCTAAGCTCTTGATGGCGCGATCATACCTTTCTTTTTTCTGAACCCCATTATCCATATTCTCTCCTAATGCTTATTGTTAATTAACACGAGATGTGAACACGTTTGCCTTTGAGTGTCTCTTTCTGATTACATATCCTCTTACTCGAGCTGCGTGTTTGAGCATACGTGTTTGGTCGATTTCCCCTTTACCACGAGGAACGATTTGGTTTCTGGCGTTCATGGTGTATCTATCGGGTATTTCCTACGTGTAAAAGACCTTGTAATGATAAAAGTGATAATATTCCCTATGGTTCCCTGATAAGTTCCACATAGTAAAGAAAGCTCTCCGTGAATTCTATTAAACGAAAAAGTAACGATAGAGAGGAAGTGAGAGAAAGCCCGAGGTATGAGAACCGAATGGTGGAAAACAAGTTCATCCAGAAGAGATAAACCTTCTTGGAGTATGTACCAGAGGACTTGCAAGCGATTGGATTGATGCATCTAGTCGCCTGACCCCCTGAGAGTAGCAGTAGACCTGGACACCCGAATCCGTGTAACCTGGCCTGAAATGTGATGAAAGCGAGAGAAAAACGAAAGAAAACGACAGCAACTGTGAACGGTGATCAGATTGAGAAGCCAGCATTGATACGGGGTTGAGCCAAGTCAGAAGCTGATCTCAGAAAAACCGGGGAAAGAAGGTAGGAGAGCACAAAAGTGAACGAATTTCTTAATAGCCCCGCTAGCAAGTCTATTAAGTATGGCGTTCGGGAAGCCTTTCAGCGGTTTGAGGGGTGCCAGCACCTGGAACGAACGGGCGGCGCCTTGGTTCCACGATAAGCATTGTATCCGGGTTCCAGATCGATTGGTCGTGAATGATCGGTTCCTCTTCATCCTCCTCGTTGACTCCTTCCACGTCTCCCTCTTCATCAACTTGACCATCGTCGTCGCCGTACTCAGAATAGTCATCGGTCATACTTCCACTATCAGATCCGCTGTACTCGCTGCCCATGCCATCGAAAGGCCTGAAGTTCCAATTGTAGTGGCGAGCATCGTATCCTGCGGTTTCACCGACCTGGGTCGGTTCTTGGTCTTCATAGATTTGGAACATTAACGATGGAGCAGGTCGATAGGGCACGAATGGAAACGAATCGATGGTCTCAAGCGAGATGACTTGTCGGAGAGGCCCCATGTCGCGGAGTAAGGTCGGTGCTTCGTCACCAGCGCCATCGGTTTCACGCGGAGGGTTGGATGGTCCTGACATATTACCGCTATCGGTGGACTCGGTATCCGAAGATGTGGACCAATCGGGCGAAATGGGCTGGTTCGTTGCTGCAGAGCCACCTGAGGAAGATGGGAATCCTCCTCTTTGGCCGGGAAATGACGAGGAGGAGGCGAAGTTGCTGGGACGGGAGGTGGTGATGTGGGGAATGGAGGCAGGTTGTGAGGATTTCCTGATGGGCTGCTTGCCTTTGGTGTAGAGACAAGTGGGAGGCCGGCGAGTCCGTTTGGGGTTCAAGGTGCGGGTGACGTCTCTGTTGGTTAGGAGGACCTGAGAACCGCTGAGACGGAGCATGGTAGGTGGAATGGGAAACGATTGGGGGTGCTTGTATAGGTATATTGAAGCACAGGATTTTAAGGTGTTGTATCACAATGGTCTGAGCGAGGCCAGGCTCGATGGATGGGGACGGTCTACTGTGGAGCAGGGTTGAGGTGAAGGTTGGATCTGGTGTTCCTGGAGGATGGGCATTTGGGTACTGGATATAACATATTGGTATGTCAACCGACCCTTCCCTTCCCCCGTCCTCTTTAAATCGTCCTCGTCCTCATATCTGGTCTCTCCGAGCAACAATCTCCATCCGCAATCTCCATGCGCTTAGATTTCTAGGAGCCTCCCATCGGCACGCGCCTGGACTCCACGGCGATACCACATATTTCTACTCTATGGTGCTCTGGATTGAAGAGCCCTATCCATCTATCATCGGTGAAGATGGTCCGACCGAATAAAATAGCGTATACGCGCATATATTATATGTTACCTCGTATACCAAGTCCTCGGGTCCTGAGGAAAGTGTTGCTGGTGTGGTGGATTGCAGCACCAGCCACACAGCCCGATGCGGCAACACGTTTCTGTGGCGTCGGGCGGGTGCGAACTCGAGTGGCGGTAACTAAGCCATTGACAGGCATAACAACAATAAACAAAGCACTGCCTGGCAAAGCAACATCCGCTGTTGGCGGTATCTCCACCACAATCACATCGCATCACCACTTATCTCAACCGTCACCTGTCCCCTCCGCTATTGGCACCGTTCGCGAATTCGCAAACGAACGCACAAACAACCAAAAAGAAACTTTTGATGATGCGAGCGCTGGCTGTTGGTATGGGCACCTAGGAAGCACTCCATTTCTACAACAGCCGGCCACCATCCTCTCCCCGCCCCCCGTCGCCATCCCGACAGCTGCCCGGATGGGCGCAAGCGGTGGTCCATGCCTCCCGACCACCAGACCCAACTCTTCGGTGTTCGACGACCGCTCTCCACGCGCGTTCAACTTTCCCACCAAGGTACGTCGGATCACACTAATACCGTCTTTTGCGACATGCCCTCGGGAGGTCGCTGCGGTATCCCGCCATTCTGACGGCCCGTTGTCGCTGTTGTCTAGAAATACAACTCCTCCGTGAAATTGTAACATACGCCTCTGTCATACCCGAAACCACTCCCTGGAACGCGCTCTTCCATGCCTACGATGCCATCCTCCGGAAGAAAGGAATCGATGCCGCTTTGGATGATAGATGCTTCCGTTTTCTTATGCGCCTCGCCGAAGTCCAGGGCACCTCCTGGTACGATAGATACGCTACCTTACTCTCCGTATGCGATCTGTATCTTCACTCTTCCTATGCGCTTCGCATTGTGCTGACTTTTTTTTCGGTCCTCGTAGATGTGGCGCTATGACGTCCCTCCCAAAACCATACTCTCCCCAATGAACGACCCGATATCGTACTCCTCCGGCCAGATTTCCACAAATGTTGGACCCTTCACCATTACATTTAAGGGAAGCCGCAAAACGAACCCGTACGAAACCGGCTTTAAACCGCTCCCAAGTCCCCGTATCCGGGATTTAGACGGCGACGGCGACGGCGACGGCGATGACGATGACGAAGACGACGAAGATTACGACTACGATGATGGTGGTGATGATGATGAGGACAAACCCCCAGTTTTCAGGAGGGCTAAACCCGACGGAGAGAAAGCTCGTGTCAACGATGGTAGAAGTAGCCCGCACCCGAGTCTCCTCCAGAGGAAGAAGCTCCCCCCTAGCGACGGGGAGAGGCGGAAGCGTGAAGAACTTGAGAAGATGAAGGCAGAGTTTGCCTTCCCGACATCGCTCTTCGAGACCACCTCAGAAGTGGGATTACGCCCCGCTGATGAAATGGAGACTGCTCTTACCCGGGCGTCTTTCTTGAATCAAGAGGATCTCGAAGACCAGAATGATGCGCGCGAAAGCACGGAGCAAACGGCATATATTCCACCGATTAGAGACAAGGCAGGTCTGATTGCGGCGGCGGAGAAGGCCGTCGCCAGGTTCAATAACAGGCAAATGGCCTTCGCGGCAGAGATTTTGAGGCATTGGAGGATGCGGACTTACAAAGCCGCCGATTATCATCAGCTTCAATGGGACTTGGCTTGCTGTAAGGATCAGCGAGTTCTTGCCTCCCAAGTCCTTGATGTTTGGCGAGCTGGTGTCTACTGGAAATCTCTTGAAAGAAGGGTTACGGTGCGACGGCAGCGGGCTATGCTGTCGAGATGCATTGAAATCTGGAGGACAAAGGCAGTGCTTAAAGCTCAGCGTAAAGCTGTCATTGACCGTAATATGTTGATGCGCAAATTTTTCAGAGCGTGGAAAGCACATGCCCAGACTACTACAGACAAGATCCGACAGTTTCAGCTCGCTAATTCCCTTCGAAAATGGCGGCAGAGGCTTGCCCAGAATCGTGCGATGGAGGAGGTGGCACGGCGACGATATGACAGCGATCTCAAGTTCCGGGCATACTGGACTTTGTTTTACGGATACTGCAATATACGAGCCCCGCAACTAAACGAGCTCCGCCTCAAACGGTTTGCAGTTCAGCTAATGCAAAACCGGATCGCGACGCTGAAGGAAAATGAGAGGATTGCTGACGATTTATACTGCTTTACCTTGCTTAAGAAGTATTTTCGCGTGTGGCGCGGCGATCTCGCGTGGACCCAAGATATTGCGGTGAAAGCCGACGAAGAACGGCGGTATACGCTGCTCTATAAGGGTCTGCTCACATGGAGACGGGAGGCAAGATACGCCCCGCTCGTTCGTCAGCAGCAGGATACTCACGATATCAATCAAGCTACTGCCTTGGTTGCGCTGTGGAGGAACCGTTTGCGGCAGATCAAAGCAGCAGATCACGTCAAAAAAATCAATGTGCTCAAAACGATGTTCCGATCTTGGAGGCTTAAGCTGAGGCTGAAGGAGCACGAGAACTACGTTAAATCTGTTTACCTCAGCGCATGGTTCGACCGGTATAGTGCTGCGTTGGCGGACCGATGCTACCAATATCATGTATGGAGACGGTGGCTTCAGGGGTGGCGCGGCCGACTGCAAGCTGTGAGGGACTACGAGATCACCGCCGAAGACGTTGTGGAGTCCACAGTTCACAGCAAACTCAAGCTCGCAGGCGTCCAGGCGCTCCGCGTAAAGCTCTCTAGACTACAAGAGCTGGAGCATAAAGCCGCTGAGTTCCGGAAGAGAAGGCTCCTCACTGCTGGACTCGAAAGCCTTGTTCGGAAGAAGGAGAAGGTTGATCAACTGAACGCCTGGTCTGCATCCGCAGCCTACTTCCTCGGTGCGAAGAAGCTAGTGAAGGTTTGGCAACAGACGATGGAACGGCATAAGCGACAACATCGGAAGGATGCCTATAACCAAATTGTTCGCAACCGTGCGCTTCGCATCAAGGCCCAGGCTTTTAACGGTTTGTTCACTAAGCACGAGTCTCTTGCGGCTTTGAATGTCACTGCCCACGACTTCTATGAGTCAGGGTGCAAAGTCCAGGCTGGGAACCTGCTCATTGAATGGAAGGAGCGGATGCGGGACACCCGGGAGCTCCAGTCACATGCTGATGAGCTTCGTCGGGGTAACTTGATGGCGCTTGGGTTCGGGGCGATGATGAAGAA
Source organism: Arthrobotrys sphaeroides (assembly GCA_036971245.1). NCBI lineage: Eukaryota > Fungi > Ascomycota > Orbiliomycetes > Orbiliales > Orbiliaceae > Arthrobotrys > Arthrobotrys sphaeroides. Next base: position 1,263,470 of record JAJTTW010000010.1, on the reverse strand, counting down.
GCTTCAGTTTATCCGTGACCTATATCATCTTGGGGAGACCTATAATGAGATCTCCCGGAAAGATAGGTTGGCCGGTACATTCAGGAAGTTAAAGAGTGCGCAGTTCCATCGCAAGCTCGAGTCCGTTAGAGCCGACATGTTTCGAGAGCGGGCGGAGGCGAACCGTCGGAAATCGGTATTCCGGTCTTGGTACTGGGCGTCAAAAGACAGGATTGACCGGCGAAACGTTAACGACCAATTGAACCGGGAAATGATGCTGGATCAGGAAAGGCAGGTCGAGGAACAAAGACAAATAGCAGCGGCAGAAGACCAACTTATCCGGGAACAGCGCGTCCACAGCCGGCGACGGGATCACGGAAGATCGGAAGTTGGGGATAGGTCCGTTCTTGGACCCGAGGGCCTCAGCATGTTGGACGTTAGTGAATGGATAAATTCCAACTCGGCCGCAGCTAATCAACAACCACCTGGTACCGTAAATCGGGTACCTCAGACTCCTAGCGCGAGGGCGGCTCGAGCACGGGCTTTGTTGGAGTCACGAAACACGGCAGCTCCTATCACAAGGCTGAAATTAGTCTCAACCACCCCGGTAGCCTCCCCGTCCCGAAGGTTTTCGAAGAGTATTGCGCCCTTCCGGCGTAGCATGTCCGGAAGACCCAACGACCTTCGCTTCATGCAATCACTTAGTAGCAGGTTGCGGCAAGAGATCAAAGAGGTTGACGAAGGGGATGAATCTTCCATCGCCTTTCTAAAGAGGATCGACTGGGATGAGAACGAACAGCTTCCGGGTGCTTATGATGCTGACGATTCGCACCTCAAAATGAGTGGTGGAAGTACGACGGCTGTTGCCACCCACGATTCACCAGGGCGGTGACCCCTAGCCGTTCGTGGCTAACTTGCCTAGCCTACTATTACGTCGTTTCTTTTGGATTGTTTGGAGTTTAATTTTCTCACGACTATATTTTTGCTATACTAGTTCGCATCTTAGCGGGAGTTTGGGGGCGCTCTTTGGTGATTGTTGTTGACCTGCTGTTCCGCTGTCGGGACTGTGATTCTATGGAGGTATGTTTGGACGTCTACTCTGTCAGACGTCTGGGTTGTTTAATGATAACCACCATCGAGTTGACTGTATTTGAATCCCCAGCTTGTAATATTTTCTACGAATGACAAAGTCTTTGGTCTTCTTTTCTAAGCGCATGAGGACTATCGTCAATAAAAGTCTAACTCCAAAAGGATTCGCTATGCTCGATATAACATAAACGCCCTAGAGGCACACCGATACAACATCCCTTAAGACAGCTCCGCTCATATCGTGACAATGTCGCTCGACCCCTCACATGATGATAATCGCATCGTCCTGGCCGCTCGGATTCGACTGATTCGCGGTCGACTGGGCGTTTTCACTATCTAAGGGGGCACCAGTCTTTGGTACTTCCTCTGGTACTTCCTCGAATCGATCCTGCTTCTTCTCCAATGGGGTGTTTTCGACCATAGAAGGCTCCAGATCAACCGCTGTCTCGATATCCATCTTATCTGTACTTCCACCAGTGACAGCCTGCGCCCCAACCTCGCTAGGGCCAACAGCCCACAGCTGTTCCCTGATCCCTTCGTAGTAATACATCAAGCATTTCCATAGCTGCAAAACATCCTCCTTCTTAACCCTGCTCATCTTCTTCGATTCCTTTCCCTTCTTCGTAACCAATACGGCTGAACTATTAGCCCTCTCCGCAATCGCTCTGTTCTCCTGTAGGAGATACTCGCAAATCTCCACGTTCTCGGGGCTAAGGAAGTCGACGGCGACTTTGATGCAGTCTTTGATGTTTCGAACTTGGTGTGCGCAGCCGGCAGGGATCATAACCGCGTCTCCGGGGCGTTGGAGAACTCTGTAGGATTGTACACCGTGTTCCTCGTATAGGATCTCGAGGTCTTCTGGTGACAAATAACAATTCTGACGATGGAAGGGATCGGTAGGTTGGCCTGGGAATTGTTTGTCAAGGTAGTCACGGATGTGCTTCGTAGCACCGATTGGGAAGATATCCCAGATGGCGCCGGGGGCGTCCAAGTCGTCGTCGACGGAAACAGCGTACATCATGAAATTGATGGCGTCGGTGATATCACGATGAAGGTTTGTTGTACCGCCAATTCGACCGTCCATCTGAACAGTGGCCGGGAAAGCATTGTACATCTTGGGGCCAAGGTCTGGTCGGTTGTAATCCTCGGGAAACCTGCTGGCGAGGTTGTAGATGCCGTCGTGCTTGATATGGTTAGCAACAGCCTCCGGAAGCGCTCGCTCGAAATCAACCATAAGTTCGGGGAAGACGTCAGCGAAGTTGTCAGCCGGCGGCCAGTCCTTGAGCTTTAACGCTTCGTCGTTAAAGTTACCGGACGGTACACCATCCTTTGATGTTAAGCTACCGACGCCATGGGCTTTTCCGAACTGTTCGAAAAATCTTGCGACTTTGGTATCGTAGTTTTTGAACGGAGGGCAAGTTTGGACGAGTGCGCAGTCTTCGTGGCCGTGGTTGTTGATAAAGTATTCGGGGTCCCACGGGAGACTGAATCTATCGAGACAGTTCTTGATAATTATGGGACGTCCATGCATCCCCCAAATATCTTTGAATGTTCCTTCCTCAAGATGGTTCGCATTGAACTCATAAACAGGAGCGAACATCTTATCACGAAGCGCACGGATAGGGTAGTTTCCACGATCCGGACCGTCGGTCTCTGGCTTCTGGAAGCCCCTCGACTGCTCCATGAACAATTCCAATTCCGTGACGACAGCCTTTAGTTCACCCTCACAGGCTCGGACTGCAAGAAGCAACTGCCGCTTCGTATGCGTCTTGTTCCGGGAGCACGTCTCAAATCTTATGTTCCCGCTTTCAGTCCAGTCATCATAGCAGTCGGGGCAGTACTCCCGCCCGCAGATGTGACAGACATAGCTGACAATGAAGAGAGTCGTGGCGCACGAATCACATAAGCTTCGCTGAGCTGGGTCCTCCGCAATGCGGATGATTGGGTGACCTGGATTTTCTTCGTGCTTTAGTTCCCGTTTCAAGCTCTTGCACAGCGAGGGGGCAATTTTGGACATGATGTAAGCGTCCATCTCTGACAGAGGTTTTGCAACTTTCGCCAACATTGCGGAAGCCGAGAAGAGGCAGTTTTTGTCCTTTTGAGCGCTCAGGTGTGACTTCCTGTCACCGACGAGAGCATAGTTGTGATAATCCAAACCCGTAGGCAACGGAGGGTAGCTGTTTAGCTTGCGTCTCTTGCTGGGACCGATGTTTCCCCTGGATACCTCGCCTGGAACGGCATTGACAGTAGCATCTTCCTGCTCGTCACCGGGGTTCAGAAGCTTGAATGCCCGAAAGCCAGCGAACCGACAGCCTCCGGAGTCATTGCGTCGCTCAATACAACTCTGACCTATATATTGACGGCAGATTATGTTAAGACGATTGCCTTGTATCAAAAAGCCGTGTCCGGAGGTTAATACTAACACTGGATGATATCAGCGCCATTCTTCTTGAGAGACTGACAAGTCATCCTCTGGATGAACTTGTGGGCTGGTGTCGCCTCCGTTGGGACCGGCCCGCCAACGGCCGTGTCAGTGTCGCATTGGGGACCAGGCGGCCCAGGCGATCCCTTCCTGGGCCGCTTCGTGGTTCGCTCCTTCGGCGATTGGCTGGTCGAAGCACCATCGGATTTCCTAGTCCTGGAGCCTGCCATTTGATAGAGATTGATTGGGCCGCGTCGGTTGATATGGCACTCAGGATGTAATGGATACTGATATCTAAAGGCGGCGCGATATCGATTGCAAATTGGCCTGGAGGGGACAAGGGGGGGGAACAGGCCAGGATGATTACAAGGAAGGGTGTGCTCGCGGGGATGGATGGGAAGGGGGAGTTAATGTTTGCCAATGGCTTTTACTCCGCGAGGAGCGGACTTGTGAAGCTTGACAGTCGCGCTTCAAGATCTTCAAGACACGTTCGCACGATATCTTGTGGATTGTAAGCTCTTGGAAGCTCTCCCACGGACAACCTCACATCCAACACATATTGAAATGCATGCCGACTAACCCTGCCTTCGAAGCAGTTTTGTACCCGTTTGGACCCTAATCTAGACTCAATGGGATCTGGGGTATCTGCGCGGGATCCGTTTCGACCTATTGATACCTAAGGAAAGACAGTATGGTATTCCACAAAGTCGATATTATCAATGCAATAATAATCGTGAGATGTTAAGGTATGCAATGTTCAATTCCGCGCCAATGCACGCCGTCTGGGGAGGCAGAACAGCGACGGTAGCCGATTGGCTGATATCTCCCCCGCGCTGTGTAACGGCTTGGTTGGTCAGGATTCGGTTCTTATCAACTTGACCTACCGAATTGGTCTGCCCGATAATGCAACAATGTCCCCGTAGGCGCATGAGGCTTGCATCCGGCGAGACTAGCGGGGTTGATCAGGTGGCGGACTGTTGGGCACTCCTTCAAACCCGAAGCCTTAGACTCAAGTGGTCTTTCCCAACTTCCTTGAATGCATTGTTTGCGCGGTCAACTTTCTTGATTGTTCGTTCGAGGGCTTTGCGACCATGATGAAGTCAACAACTGCAATGTTCCAGGAGGACCCGATTCTCCTATGCTTAGTTATCGCAATTCTCCTCACAGCGGTCCTTTTCAGATCATATTCGTCGGCGTCTACGGTAAAAGATGGCGTTCCCTCAGATACCTCGGCGCCCACGACGCAGGTATCGACGAGTAAAAGAAAGCCTGGGGGTTGGTGCACCTTGCAACGTACCGAGATATCGATATGTGGACAGGACTGATGCACCAGTGGTACAGAATGGATACCAATAGACTTCAAGGCCCCGGACCCACCGCCGTACCCTGACTGGGATGTGAAGCTCACAAAGCCATTACCGTGTACGAGAACTATCCAGGACACAATATAACTATTGGAAAGAACTATATTGATCTCTTGTGCGATACTTCTAGATCGCCCGTTCAAATATGGCCCCAATTATTTTGTCACAATGGTAAGTGTAACGAGCGACGCCGGGGAAAAGAAGGGGGGGGGGCGGGGAGAAACTCCATAGTCACAGGCTAAGCACACTTCCTCATCTCGTAGGGGCTTCGGAAAGGGGATTTCGATGACTGGATAGAGCTCGACAATGAATATCTTAAATTCCACGCAATAAAACACCAAAGGATTGAGTCTAGAGGCGACAAATGCTGCAAGACGGCACCGGAAGCCCTTAACGCTGCGATCGAGCTACTAGAGATGCTGTACGTACCATCCCAGAACCATCAGGGAAACTCTCGCTGACATCCTCACAGATGTGATTATCTCCCCAAACGCTACCCATCAATGTTCACAAGAACCCCCGTGGGTATCAATAACACGGTCACAAATGAAGAGTTTAACATCGTGCAGCGCCCATTGGCTGAAGAGCCCATGAAAACAATTGGAAGGTTGATCCAGGATGATATTGCGATCATGGTGGAAGGGCCGGACGGGCAGTCCTACTTGAAATCGGGGAGTATACTTCTACCGGGATTTTGGAAACTGGAAGATAAGTTTAACATGAACCTTTCGGAGATTCGTAAGTTCTGGCTACATATGTTTACCTGTTCACCAGGCAGCTGGCTTACTCGAAAAACCTCCAATACCCTCCATCTGATATTCAGATACAAGCGGAAATGTGCCACAATTTCGCGAGAAACTGGAGAAAGGAATGGTCAATTTCTTTAAAAGAGTGATGCCGGACGACATGGTAATAAGGCACAATGTAGGTTTCCAACAGATAGTGTGTTTACTAAACTCGACCTTCGGAAACTTACACAGTCGGTAGTACTTCATCCAAGTTGACGACGATTTAGCATGGTCTCCCAGCATCGGTCCTGAGGACTCTGCTCATGTGGGCTGGTTTACCGCGGAGAAGGACAAGGTTATCGAGGAGCATTGGTTTAGATCAGAGAGGCAAACCCTGAGGCGGTATGTGCCAGCACCATAGCGAAGAGGTTATCGTATATCTCTATTAACTCGTATCTGGCATAGGCTACCCAAGAGTGGCGGTGTAGTGTTCACCATCCGCACATACTTTCACCCCGTTGTAGAAGTCGCTAAGGAGCCATACGTACCCGGACGGCTCGCGTCTGCTATTCGGTCCTGGGGTGACGACGTGGCTGCATATAAGGGTAGTGAAAAGTACAAGGGTATCTTGCTGGGGTTTCTCGATGCGGAAAACCAGAAGCAAATCGATACGGGTTTGATTACGGAGGAAGGGCAGAGCCGTTTGAAGTACCCCTACTAGAACATAGAATATTCGACAGCAGTGATTGATGACGCAGTTCTGGGGGATAAGTTTGAATCGGTTTAATAAGGGAGGCGTCGCTATATTTTCCGTGGGGCTAGCGCCTTCAGCGGCTTGTCTATATTTATGAATGGTGCAGTCACCAGTCGTCTAGACAGATAATGGAAATAGGTATGCACCCCTGCTGTAGAAGTAAGGCTAGCGCTGTCCACCAGATACTGGCGAAGCAGAGCGCTGCGGGATAGACTATGTTCAGAATTCTGAAGAACAAATTGAAAGCAATCGGAGTTTTTTTGCATATGTGAGAATCTGAGAGAAGGAACAAAGAAGACACTGTTGATAAGATTTACAGGTGAAGCTGGTGCCCAGAGGTGATGGTGCCCAAAAATGTTCCAACCCAAGGGCTAAAAGTCAAAGTGGCTGAAGCTGTCCATGGTAGGTTCTGAAAACGCGGCCGCGGGTGGCTTGACAAGGTTAGTTTTCTCGGGCTGTTTTGGCATATGATCTTCAATTTTGAAATCATGCACCATATCGTCCACTATATACGAGCTCCTCCTCCTATTCAATGCCATTCTCACGTCTAGAAGACCGCTAGATTTGAGGCTGGTGTCCAAAAAGGCCCAGTTTTTTACTATAGTGACTGTTAGCCTGTATTCAAAGCAATGGAACAAGAGGGGAGCATGCCGTACCTAAGTCCAAGGCAAGGACGTCGCAGCCCATCCGATCGTAGAGCCTTGCACAGTGAAGGACGAATTCGAACTCAGCGCCCTTGGGTATCTTCTCGGCCCCCCTTAAGCTTTTCAAAGTTTTATCGCGAATTAATTTGTAGAGGATGACCAGAGCAGGATCATCAGCTAAGAAGATCTTGCCAACACCGGGGGATTCGGTCTTCGTAATCAGCGAGTTTATAGGCATCATTAGTGAACGGACAGCGAGGTCTTTGTGATCCAGTAACCAGAAGGCCCACGATGCAAGCCACTTGTTGCCTTCCTTTGCGGCAAGTGGAAGGACTTTATCTTCAAGTAGTTCTCTTAACACCGGGCCCTCATCGCCATCGTAAATCCTTGCAACTGTGATGGCGAGTTGGACATCGTTCATCTGTGTAAAACAAACGTTGACCGCATCCTTCGGACGGTCGGCGAGAAGGAAGAATGCTGCGGCGTATTCGAACCGCTGCTTTCCAAGGAGAGCGTAGGCGTTCTTCGCTGCGATTGTCCTCCACTTTGGGTTGTCGAAATCGTTGCTCAGGAGCTTCATGGTTGCTCCTTGCTCTTTATTCCAATGGGCAATCCTCCACAGCCCAACAAGAACAGTCTTCTTACGGAGGGCAAGATAGTAGAGGGAGCAGTCCACAGGGTCTCGTTCTTCCTTGCCCATGTATTGATTCCGTGCTAAGGTCTCGAAATGCACCTTAAGGGCGGTAGGGTCTTTCAACCACATGAAGAACCCAGCGTCTCGGGCTTGACTCCATTGCATTTTATTTTGGTAAGTCTTCATTACCAGGTCCACAAGGATTTCTTGGGTCTCGCTTTGAAAGGCCCAGGATATTTCTCGAAAAGAAACCCCTGATGGCCGGGAGAAGAAGTTGGACTTTTGAAGGGCGTAATGCTTGAAGAAGAGCAAGTATCTTACCCCCCATTCGTCGAGTGACTGCCGATGGAGCCATTCCTCAGACATGGACTCGACGATTCCAGCAAGTGACATTTGTTCCTTGCCGGAGAGGTAAGGTATTGAGACCTCCTTGAGCTGAGATACAAGTTCGGAGCAGAGGTTTTGATCAAAATCTGGCCGGGAGAATCCGTTCACCAGCCTAGGACCGTCGTCGTGGTACTCATTCTATGATTCTGTTAGCCAGAGTCTGTGGGGTGAAAAAGGGCATCCCGAGAGCCTCACTTCGTCTAAATCATTAAAGTCTTCCGGGGAGAGACCTAGAGTACTCTCGATCTCCTGTGCCATGTCCTTATCTTTGGTGTTGTAGGTAAGTTCTACAACGATCTGTTTGGCTAGCTTCATTTTTCCAGCCAGAACACACTGTTGTAAGAACTGTGGATGGTAGTGTGGAAGGGGACCATTCAGTCTGGAGACCAGGTCAAATATTGTCTCCATTCGGGAATCATGACCCGCCGGGGTCCAGAGGCTCTGAACTGATGGGTCGCCGGCATCCTCGGAACGTATATTCTTCGGATGGATAAACAACTGGTTCCCGCATCCAATGACTAGAGCACCATCGGACAGCCAGATAGAATCCCCTATGGGGTGAGGCGTTACACTGGGTTGTTAGCTACGCATCGACATTTGTAATATGATTTAGTGTTTAGCGGAACATACCTCGCAGTATTGAATTCACGGAAGGGGGCCCAGGCAGGACCGGCATTTAGATAGTCGTAGCGGAGTTGTGAAAAGAGCACAACCTTGTGGGCGAAGCCAACGGCGAGTATACTTTGAGAGTCTGGTGTACACGTCCAATCGAGATCTCGAACGAATTCTCCTTCATCAAACCCGAATTTGTGTTCAAGCTGAGCGTTCTTTATGTCCCATATTGTGAGTAATGTTTTTTGGCTATCGATAACAGCGACTTTATGCATGCTACTCCCTCCTATAAGTGATGAGTCGGTAAGCAGTGTCTCCAACGAGGATGTTTGTAACCATTGGACCTCTCTCGAGGTGGGATTCATTCTGGCGGTCCACGATTGCACGAGGCCTTTCGGTGTTATTGATACAGCAACGTCGCGGTTAAACGAATCAAGGTTGTCGGAAACTGTAAAGTTCCATCCCACCGGATCTACCGGAACCAGCATCGATATTTCATCACTCGTGGGTAGATTGAATGTGGAGTGTTTTGTGATGGTGCCATAGGAGTGCTCTGGCCGTGATCTGATCGATGATATACTGCTTCTTCGACGGGGTCGGGGAATCTTCACCGCAAACACCGTTCCGGAGCGAGATTTGTCAATCACAAACACATGATAGACAGTTTCTAGCGTTTCATATTCTGGGAGCAGGATCAAGGAGAAAGGTTGCGCAGAAATTTCAATCGGGCATCTTGATAATTCCACAGCAGAAGCGCTCCGGCAATCCCACAAGCAGACCGAATCTGGATGAAGTGTTACGACATACCATCCTGCGCGGTAGAATTAGCATGACGGTGTGGCATGTACTTTGGGTCCAGGGATTTATACCATTTGGCAGGATAAGGGTTTTCAAAACCTTCCCTTCACCGGATATATTGATCAAAGACTGCCTCTCGAGGTATGGCATGTCATCCTGTAGGGTTCGTCGCCAAAGTACGTGCTCCCACTCCTTCGACGAGGAAAGTAGGGAATTGCCTCTCGCCGTTCGTTTTAGATGGTTGATTGGTTCTAAATGCCCGGACCAACTTATCCTGTCTCTTAGCTGGCATATACTTGACGCGGGGTCGAGCAAGTCTTCAATGCTAACATCAAACCAACCAATCTCGCCGTTTGAAAACTGAACCGCAAGTTCTAAGCCTACTCTTCCCATCAACAGGGGTTTAAGGAATCTAAGCAGCTAATATTGGCTTACCAGTGATGGCTTTCTGACTGGCGAGGGTTAGGATATTTCTTGGCCCACCACAGTCCTTCGCAAATTTCCAATCGAGTTCAACCTGGTGGACGATGCTGAAAACATTGAAAGTTTTTTTGGATTTGCTTCCGATACTCTCGATACCCCAGGCTGATAGGTATCCGGAACTGTGGAACATAAGAAGCACTTCCGAGCTTCTCTTCGCGATGTCGAACAAGTTCTGGAATTGCTGTTTAGAGGCTACGTCCTGTTCAACATGGAGGACCGCTTGCTCAGTAGCGACTTTGAGAACCCTTGTGTCGATGAGGGACAGCACCGCGTTTAGTTCGAACCCTTGAGCTGCCTGAGGAGGCGGTGTTAAATCCGACTGGATCACAGGCCCTTTCAGGTCGAGCAAGGCACACAATTGAAACGGGTAGACCTCGTGGGGATCGAGAGGTGACCAGGCTCGAAAAACTCCATCTGCGGAAAAGGTATACAGAACGTTTTCTGTGGCGATCTCCCTGTGGAAGGGCTTTTTCCAGACTAGAGAGGTGACGACGTGGGGGTGCGGGAGGTATGAGAAATCGAATTCGGCTTCTCCGAGGGCGTACGCCTGTCTCCTCCACAGCCTGACAAACCGGTTCCATGTGCTGGTCGAGGCGATGAAGGTTCCATCGTATGAGAAAGAAGCTATATCTGGCGGATTTGCCAACTCTTTGCACCATATTTCTCGAACATCGGTGGTCCTCACATCCCACAGGTGGAGGCCGGTTGCGGCGGCCAATAACTCCGAGTTTGCGCCCCACGACAGCGAGTGAATCTTGCCATCATGATTTTCGAGTATAATTCGGACGTAAGACTCCCACTACTGGAATAAAATTCCTCAACTCAGCCAGTCCGTCCAGGGTAGATAGATTTGAGCAGGCGCACGTACTTTTGCGGTTTTACTGAACGTAGAGGAGGGAGAGTACACATGAATACAACTGGGCAGGGCGACGGCGATCTAGCGGTATAAGTTTAGAGTCCATACGGGGAACAAATCCGGAAGCTGGACGAGGTACCTTTCCCGTCCCCTCATCGAATGCTAGAACTTGAAGGTTTTCGTCATGATATAATGTCTGGACGAGGTCCTTGGTATTGCTGGAGATAACCAAAGCTTTCCCTGATGCGTAGGCCTGGACAGGTAGACACCAACGTGAGCACACTCCGGGCTGCGGGCCATCATCTTGAACGGGTGGTTGGCATACAATATACTGGTCTCCCTCCCACTCAGCTGCCGCCAGTGATCGGGGATCCGAGTTGACTCGTCCTGGGAGAACCCGCATCTGGTCTGAACGATGGATACCGGTGATTAGTTTTTGGTGGGAAATTCAAAAGGCCGCCGAAGGCTGTACATCATTGAAGGTCAAGCGGCATTGGGGGAATGCACACGCTGGTTCTGGTGTTTCCACAGTCGCAATTCAGCTTGAAGGGGGTTTGGAGGGCACCGGCGAAAGAGCAGCTGCAGGGCAAACCGTCGTACAGCTGACGCAATGCGAAGATAAGAGGGGTCGAGACCCGGAGCTTTTATGCGATGGGGGCAGATGCGAAGGAGATAGATAGCTAGATAGATAGATAGGGTACGCAGAAGATGTGCTAAGGTGAACGCGACAGCTGCAGGTGGGCCGCAACCTAGTAAGAATTCCCGAGCCGAACGGATTGCTGTGGGTAGGTCAGTAATGATTGATTAGATAGACGAGATCCAGGTTCGAAGGCTGCGGTTGAAGGGGAGGACGGAAAAAGCAAGTGGCTTCGTTTGACAAAATGCAACTGCAGGATGCTTGGGACCTAAATATAGGCAGGTTGTCTCTGTCCGAGAAGGAAATGGAGAGAGAGGTCGAGAGAGAGGTCGAGAGAGGTCAAGAGAGAGAGAGAGACAGGAGACGGAGAGGGACGGACGCGGATCTAGAAGGCCGGCAATTAGCCCTTCGAGAAGCCGCATGTAACGTTTCGCTAAGTTGAGATGCATGAAAAGGCGTGGACTGGTCGTCGTCATTTATAGCGTCATGTCGATGCATTCAGTACGAATGCTCGTATCAGTGTATGCCTCGATCGAGCATGTGGGATCGTTTATAATCGGGCATTCACTCAGTAACGTATGTACGGTCAGTGCAGAGGTGCACCGGGGCTAACTTCGGCTGCAGCTGATATAAATATAATCCTCCACGGCTATATCGTGCAATCCTCAGACAAGTGACTGATCGATTCGAGGTTATTAATAAGTACCGTGACGTCCCTTGAGCAGGTATCATGGTGATTTTGCAGTGCCTCGCTGCTGTCTCGTCCAGCACGGCGCGGGAAACACATCTCGGGATCGATCAGGCACATGGCATCGACTGCATCCAGTCAATACGATAGAAAGTAAATAAATAAAATAAAATAAAGTAAAATAGGACGAATAAGATTTGATTCTTTCCTGCAAATTAAACCGATATAAAAATTGAAATTAAAATTAAAAAACGCGACGGATCCCTGGCCGCCGGGCACAACTGAACTGACCACCTGCTCGCTCAAACATCATCAAACAAGCCCGCTTCAACTCTGTCTAAACTCCTCTTCCTCCTCCTCTGCTCCCACTCGACCACCTGCTGCCGTCGCCCACCTCTGCTCCTTCGTCCCCTCCCGTACACATTCTAGACCCAGTCCTCCCCGCTTTCGTCTTCCGCTTTCAAACCTCCTCCGACATACGCAGCATAGCGTCACTGCACTGCACCGCTCTGCTCGCTCGGGTTCCTGTCCATCGCCTAGCCTTCGACGCCCTTGAAACAAAAACAACTCCGGAAAATTGGAGCCGTAACGGACAGGAGGTCTCGTCCGAACTGCCGTCCTCCCTGTGCAGCTCTCTTATGGAAGAATCATTGGCAGCGACGACGATAGTATCCTTTCCTTCTCTCCGTAGCTGCATCCCTTAGTAAACAGCACCGGGAAAACATACTGCTTCTCTGGATCAATACACCACCCCGGCAACCTTAGATGTATGTGTGTATGTATGTATGTCGGGTTCGGCATGCACCCTTCCGCCTGCTCCGTCGTCCGTGTACGGTTCTGATCTCTTCTCTTAGGCCGATTGGGCGACCAAACTCGCATATCGGACCAGCCAGCATCGGCAGCACCACCCTTGACGTCCTTCTTCCTCCCGGTCTCGACCCACGTCCCACCCAATAAACTGTCCCTCCCGATTGTGGGGTTTTGTGAAACGGAGTCCGGTGAAGCTTGATACACCAGTCAAATGGAAGATATCAACCTTGGGCAAGCTCTTGGCGGGCTGCGTATTGCGAACAACCCGGACTTTACCCCTCCAGACACACCCGTACAGGCGCCGCGTCAGGCAAGGGCCACGGATCGGGATCAGTCCGAGGGTATGGAACCGGCGGGGTCCTCGAATCGCCTCGACGCCATGGGCGACGCAGCTGGAGAGCTAGCTCGCGCCGATGATCACCCTCCACACCTGTCCTACCGGGATCCCGAACCGCATTCTGCCTTCGTAGGTTCGGCGTACGGTGGAAGTGGCAGCCAGCGGCCTTTGGATATGCACCGCGGCTATTCGGACTATACCGCGCAGCGTCAGACTCGCGGCGAATCGACTATTATCCCCGGACAGCCTGCGATGCGCAATTCGGTCGTCGGCGATGGATTGTATCGTGAACGATCCGTTCGGAATTCGGCAGGCGGTATTTCGCCGCACATAGGCAGCGGCCGTCCTCATAGACAGAGCCAGAGCCAGAGCCAGAGCCAGTCGGCTTACGCTGTCGAAAACGGTCCTCCCATGAGCAGCGACGAGTGGAAGGATAGAGGTGCCGCTGTTAGCATCCAGCGGCATGTCGATAGCAATGGCAATCAAACACATCGCATAGTGAAGAAGGGTGTTCAGGACTTCAGCTTTGGAAGAACGCTGGGAGAGGGCAGCTATAGTACCGTTCTTGCAGCAACGGACCGACAAACATTGACCGAGTATGCCATAAAGGTTCTCGACAAGAGGCATATCATCAAGGAGAAAAAGGTCAAATACGTCAACATTGAAAAGAATACATTGAACAGGCTCGGAGACCACCCGGGAATTGTTCGTTTATACTACACGTTCCAAGATGAAAGAAGCCTATACTTTGTTCTGGATCTCGCCACCGGAGGAGAGCTTCTCGGATTTGTGAAAAAGGTACTGTCCCTCCTTAAAATCATTTCCTCTGTCCTCTTACAAAGTTATATATACTGATACCTATGGATTATCTTAGCTTGGCTCGTTTGATGAGGAATGTACCTGCTTTTATGGAGCTCAAATTCTTGACGCTATCGAGTATATGCATTCCAAGGGAGTCATCCATCGAGATCTCAAACCAGAAAACGTTCTTTTGGATGATCAGATGCACGTCAAGATAACGGATTTCGGAACCGCCAAAATTTTGGATTTCCCTGCCCAGGCCCGAGCGAGCAACGTGGACGGCAAAACACAGCTCGACCGGCAGGAACAGGACTTTGCTAATAATATCGGCATACCCGATCACGAAAGAGCGAACTCGTTTGTTGGTACGGCAGAATACGTATCGCCAGAGCTTCTGACGGATAAATCGGCCGGCAAAGGATCTGACCTCTGGGCTTTCGGCTGCATAATATTTCAACTTTTGGCTGGTCGGCCCCCGTTTAAGGCGGGCAACGAATACCAAACCTTCCAAAAGATCGTTAACCTTGAGTATCAATTCCCTCCGGGGTTTCCGAAGGTCGCCCGCGATCTTGTTGAACGGCTCCTCGTTTTAGATCCCACAAAACGCTTAACTATCGAGAATATTAAGTCTCATCCTTTCTTCGAAGGCGTCCAATGGGGTAAACGGCTATGGAAACAGAAAGCCCCACGCTTAAAGCCATACACCCCACCGACAGAGCAACCCAAGCTCATAAAGCTGGATTCTGCGCAATCTACATCGTCCTTCGCACGGTCTCTAGGAAATCCCAGTATCAACCCAACCCAACCTTCGGCCTCGTCACGACCTATCCCACCCAAGGTGATTACAGAACTGCCTCCTCCAACGCAATTGGACCTTCAATGGTCACCCGTTTTGACAAAGACAAATGAGCGGATCCTAAAAGTTGGAAACATGACAGTAACATCGGCCCCTGCTCCTCAGTCTTTCGGCGCCCACGGATCCGGAGGAGCGTTTGCAGAGCAGACTCCAAAGAAGTTCTCCAGATTTTTCCACGGGAACCAGGTCAAGAAGCGGCAGAGGCTTGTGATGGTGACGACCGGGGGCAGGGTGATAATTGCGGGGATTGGAGCGGCTGGGAGTGACGCAAGCAAAGTTAAAACCGAAATCGACTTGCTTGGGTTGGGAGTAGTGACACGGATCGCGCCTCCATCGACAGGTCAGAAACCAGGTTCGGCTTTTGTGGTCGATACGGTAAGTTCTACTTCCCGCCAGCTCAGTAACTATAGCCTGTTAACGTTTTACCGTAGAAGGATAAGTGCTTCACGTTCGAGGATCCCAAGGATCCTGCCAGCGAGTGGCTTGCCGCAATTGAAAATTCCAGAGATCTGGCGTCCGCACAGGCTAGCAACGACGAGCAGAGCCATTCTCATGGGAACAGCCCGGCAACTACTCTGAACGGCACCTTAACGTTGGACAAAGGTGGCAGTTCCAGGCACATAAAACCTCTCGATGAAGAGAAACGGCCCTCGAAGAGGTTCAGTAAAAGGAATAGTAAGAATGGACTCGCTGCCGTCTTTTAACTTGGTCTCATCTCCTGGTAGGAAGGTGCCCTCTCACAAAAGCAAATCTTCCGCGATGGTATCGAACAAAAATTAGCGACTGGAATATCTACCGATCAGTTCGATCCACGCTGTCTCGCTAATTCGAACCCAACAAGTCCCATCTCGTTTCCTTTGTCTTCCTACCAGGGCTAGCCTAATGCACGAATTTCTCAATGTACAGAAGCGTTTCCTTTGTTTGCATGTTTCTCTTCAACGGTCTGTCGTATGTTAGCGATTTCTGGGTACATTTGCTCATATCTTCTTTGTCTTTTGTCGTTCTCTGCCCCTTCCCTCTCTCCGGTCTTTGACGGGTTTATCGGCTTTGTTATCGGAAGATATTGCACATATATTATTCCCTTTGATAGTTTTGGTTCCTATATTCCTTAGCTCATCTCATGTTACAAATTCTCTTAAGATCTTTTGTGCCTATTGGCATGCTATTAGACCTATCTAACAAGATTTATACAAGAGGGCGTGCCTGACGAGGTCAGCAAGAGGGAAAACCTGGACAGCTATATGTTTATGCATCTACCCTAGTGATTTGGCTATTTGAATATTTTGTAAATACTAACTACCTACGTACTTTTTATAAGGCACATTCACTAACTAGCTGCGCTTCATGATTCAGGACTAACGTCAACTATAGCTGCTTATTAAGTAAGTATCTACTAAGCACCTAGTCATAATATAAGGCCCACCCGGCTTTTCGCTTTTTCATCCTATATGAGCGCGCTTTATACCTACTTGGGTATATACACAGATCGAAACTTCCGTGGCCATCTCCAAGGGATCCGCCTAGGCCATGCTCACTTGGATTGATGTTTACAATAGTTGACTTCGTTAAATTGTTAAGCCCTAATCTCGCTGTGCTGTTGTTGCGTCCGCCAGAAAAAATTGGCCGAGGTGTTGGGAGATGCCTGTCTCTCACGTGATACAAACGAAATATATCAAGCCCGTAATTTTTTTTCCTTGTCAAGAAATCTCCACCACTATCCATCCACCAACCAACATCCCTCATCCGTCTTATCCCACATCTACCACTCCCTCTAGAAATCGTATCTTTCTTGTTATTCTAGTTAAGTCGATTTTTGACTACAAGCTTGATACTGTGACTTGAGATCGAAGAGCGCATCACACCGTCCTGTGGAGGGGCTGGTCTTACTCCTCATGTCCGGGTCTGCAGCGCCGCAGACATGGGCCACTGTAAGCATATCCTAAGACGGCACGCTTCTAAGGTTCCGGTTACTAATATAGTACTTTCTCGCCCTATAGCTTTGCCAGGGAGACGTCGTCCGCGAGGAGGATGATGATAGTCTGTTCACATATCGTGTAATAGTAAGCCGACCATGCTATTAGCAACACCTTTCCCTTCCTACCTCCCTTTGACGCAGCTTGCAATGGCAAATAGCCTTCAAGTGGTCTGTAAAGGCTTGGGCTGATTCACGGATTGATGAGTAGAAAACATGGCATGAGGTATTTACCCATCGTCTCACCACTTGATGTAGGTGAGGCACACAAACAATGCGTATCATGACGTGAAAGCTTACAAACGCCCTATGATAATTTAAGATCGGCATAGACGACCCTCAACTCGACGATGCTGCGTTGAGCTGCCACCCCAGTGCTACACCTCAAGTGCTGAATCAATACGTCACAGACAACGAGGTAATGAACACCCCGTCCTATGACCCACGGCCATCGTGCTAATTCTGGACGTATGGTTAGCTAGCGCGATATCATGTCATTCTCGCTGCATCACAACAAACCAATCTGATAGCGCATGAGGCATCCTTGCACTTGGTTGATCGACCATTGACGTATGGCACAATCGTCAAGAGATCTCCGAAAGACCTTCAAAGTGGCACAGTGCTTGATATAGGTTGTACCTACGATGTTGCTCACAGTTTTACCACTGTTGAAAATGATGAAACCCCGTGTGACCTGCGAAGGGTTATCAGAGACATTGCAGCTGAAGACCTACTGTTTTCCCGAGAGTGGGAGGTCGGCGATTATCTCATCTGGAAGAACTGCTGGCTTGGAGAAGTAGTGGAACTTATGGAGTCTGTTACAATCTGTTTGAGCAACAGCAGTGTCGTTACCGTCGAGGTTCCAGGCCAGCTCAAGCTCAAGCTCACGATACCTCCTACGTTTTCCGATCCACCCTCACCCCGGCCCAGGCAGGGACAACGTCCTACTCCTGCTTCAACGCTCATAAGCGGGCTTGGGGCCGATGTCTCTGCCCTCCTCGACCGTCTTGTCCCCCGGGAAAGCGCCGATGCAGTAGAGTCTTTGGAGTTCGAGGTCGGCCAAATCGTGGAGACAACGAAGGGCAACCTTCGCAGAGGAAAATGGCGGTTTGGCGCATACGACCCCAATATCGAACCCGTTGGCAGGGTTGTTGAGGTTCGGCCGACGTCTCTTTGTATTGATTGGATCTGCCAGAATATGATGGTCCGCAGCCGTTTCGTGCCAATCGAGCCTCCCGAATCATGGGTATCAGACGGCGAGGAAGCCTGGCTCCAATTGAAGAGGTTTAGTCGCCTGACGGATGGCGAAGCCGACACGAAGGCTATAAACCTTGAACGATACGACCGTGTCCGATTCAAAGACTTGGATGCCGCCATGGAGAAGTACAATCACCGGGGCTCTGGAGCCACCCAAGGAACAATCGAAAGAGTTCCGCGTTCAACAACTCTCGGCTACGATGTGAACGAGTTCATGGTGCTCAGCAGATCGTCTTGGGCTACGGTCCAGTGGCAGGACCTCTCAATTACACGAGAAAAGTCCGTGGACCTAATCCGCTGCGACAGCAGCGACGAACACGAACTCTGGCCCGGAGATTTTGTGATCACGAAGCCTGAGACCGGGAGCGAACCGCAAACTTTAACGGCGCCCCCACAAACACTAGCTCAGTCGACGGGCGTTCCTGGTAACCACAACCAGCTTGATAATGATGGAGGAGATCCGCCTTTGGTATTTGTCTCTCCGGAAAAGCTCGGTGTTATTCAGTCTGTGGACGCGGGGAGACGTATCGCCCGTGTTCGTTGGTTCAGAGCCCCCAAGGTTGAACTTGCCGGAGAAATGATTATTCCTGGGTCGAGTACCGGCGAATTGGATGAGTCCATAACCGAGGAAGTTAGTATGTATGAAGTTGCCGCACATCCGGCGTTGTCTATATGCCGGGGCGACTTTGTCTTAGTGGCTCCGGAGCAAGTGGTAGAGCAAGAGGCGGCCGCCACATCAGGCCCTTCATCCACGAGTCCTTCTACCTCACCAGCCACCCCACTTTCCACGGCTCATACATCTACAACCGGCCAGCGTTCCAGCCTTGGTGCCATTGGTGAAGCTCTCCGTGGAATCGTCGACACTGGGTTAATCGCGAATCTCTCGGCTTCGCTTATCAACACCACCAACCCACAGCTTCACACACTCTCTCGTATGTTGCATCAATTCCCTCTCGGCTTGAGAGGTGATTTTGGACAACAGCCACCCGCTACGGCAGTTCCGATTGCCAACACTTCACCTGACTGGTTTGGCGAAGTTATTGATAAGGGTCGAGACGGGCTGGTAACTGTCCGATTAGGCGCCTTGCAACCCGTCAAAACCATCAGGGTCCCCATCGAGCGATTAACCGTTGTTTTCGATGGCGAAGAATTCAGTGACGAGGAAGATATGGATGATTCGGTCGACCTAGGATCAGATGACGGAAGCAGCGGAGACAGTGGAAGCGATTATAGCATGGGAGCTGATGACTGGATCTCTGAACAGATCTTCTACGAGGGAGGAGAGCCCATGGAGGCTGGAAATGAGGCCGATTGGCTGACTGATGAAGAGAATGCGAGCGAGATCGATGAGATGGAGGTTGATAACGCTGTTAATGGCACCGATCAAACCCCATCGGGTGACACTGCGGACTTGCAGACTGACCGATCCAAAATTGGTTATCCTTCGAAAGAGAATCCTCTCAATAAGCCTGCCTCGAAATCACCACCACGATTTAGTATCCTCGAAAGCATGGTCCCGTCGGACCATGCCTTCATTGGACAGCCCGTTATCGAACAGCCCGTAGCATTTCTCAGGCGAGTAAACAAAGAACACAAGATACTGCAAACTTCTCTCCCCGAGGGAATCTTTGTCCGGACATGGGAGTCACGGCTTGACCTCCTTCGAGTCCTCATCGTCGGTCCGAGGAACACTCCTTACGAGCTCGCTCCTTTCGTTTTCGATTTCCATTTGGGACCCAACTTTCCATCCGTTCCTCCAACCGGACATTTTCATTCATGGACGAACGGGATCGGAAGGGTTAATCCCAATCTCTATGAGGATGGTAAAATATGCTTGTCCTTACTCGGTACTTGGCATGGCGAGAAACGGTCTGAGAATTGGTCCAGCTCAGGGTCAAGCATTTTGCAAGTTTTGGTGAGCTTGATGGGACTGGTGCTCGTTAAAGAGCCATACTACAGTAAGTAATACATAGTTGTACAATCCCTTCCGGCACCCGTATCTCCTTCTATGATGACAAGAGTGCATTTGGCTCGAGTATTTTGGCCTATCTGGATGTGGCATTTCTTGCTCACTTCTCGGAGCCGTCAATTTCGATGAGGAAAGAACACTGCTACCTTATTTTCTTTTCGTCTGACATAATGGAGAAACTTTGAAACCGTGCTACTTTGATCAATCTCATAATCATATTGATTACTGACGAATTTGACAAAAACAGATGAAGCAGGCTTCAACGTTTATCTCGGAGCCGAAGAAGCAACCGTCAATGCCAATCTATACTCCGAACGAGCTTACATCCTCTCACGAGGGTTTGTGAAACGAGTGCTCGAGAAGCCGGTTCCCTGCTTAGAGGATATTCTTGCTTGGCTATACGATCCTAAATTCGACGGAGGGATGGCCCTTCTGGACGAGATTGTCAGAAAGGGCAAATATATCGTCACCAGCTGCGAAGGCGCACGGTCTGCTGAATCGAGCTCTGCTGCAGAAGCCTCGGCCCTTACGTCGACGGAAATCGACGGCATTCCCAAATTAACCGAGGGTGCTACCGTGCTGCTGAAAAAGACGCTTGTGTCACTTGACGAGATCCTGACAAAGGCGCTGCAGGAACAGCCGTAGCCAGAAGGGGTAGACTGATCAGGATTTCTTTTTACTTGAACTTTACTTTACGTATTTAGCGTGGGCGGGCGGACCTGTGTTCAACAACTTCTTGTGGCGTATATACACTGGAGGCGTTACAGGATGGGTACAAATAATATCTAATTCCTGCGAAATCCTAAAACAAAAAAATTAAGCCGCTACCGGTAGCACTATCGACGGGTTCCTGAGTCTGTGAGAGATAGATAATATTCGGGCTGACCCACGTGGCCGTGTGAATGCAAATATTTTTTTTCCTCTTGTCAGTAGTCAGCTCGTAAGAAAGATCACATCCGATCCATGCAAACATGCGTAGTGAATGAGAGAGGTCATAACCATATAAATTGCAGAAGTTAATTGCGTATCAGGTCCACATCTCCTTCCTTAATTAATCCTGGTAAGCTATGGAATGACCATGCAGGCTTTAGCCGTGATGTCAACCAAAACCTGAGGACCGGGATTGAAGCCTTTAAACCACGGGTTTCCTGCCTAAGAGCAGCAATATTAGTCCGTACGGTGGAGTAGAACGGGTAGAATTCCCAGGGAAAAAAGAATAGGAAAAGCAGCTTGTGATGTCTATCTGCAGTGCATTGATTCACAACAGGGTAGAAGAACCGAGGAATGATCTTAATAGCCCGAGCTATATAGACGGACAAGGTCAGGCCTGGTGAGCCATGTTCGAAATCATTTATCATGAGGTCTAATGGACGAGCGTATATCACTTGGACCTGGGACCCGGGCTCTGCACAATCGGGACCCGGCTTTGCCCTTGTCAGCGCAAACAATTGACATCTCGCATTTGAAAACCTGAAACCGGACCATCTGGACGGGGGGGCGTGTGAGAGGCCGTTCGTGCTTTCATTCGTTCGATGGATGGTTAGTCAGTCGGTAAGTCGGCCAGCTGTTCATGTTCAAGCAGTCGGTGGTACGTATCATTCGGGATTATTAGGAATGCAAGGCGAGATTATTGTGATTACGCTGAGGCTTCATCTTGGAAGATCTGGACATTAATGCATTATCTCATTTCATATGATAGATAGTGCTTAGCATGTGTAGTAAGTATAGGTGTATACGTACGGAAGTACGCTCGATCTTACAGAGGGATATTATATCTGGGTCTGGGAATATGCCTGAGGCAAGGGAATTATGGCAGTTGAGTACACACATACCCTCCGAGGATGCGATTGCATCTCGTCTGACAATGATGAATATGACAGACGACGAACAAATGACCGTGATGAATGTGATTGATTGAATAATAGAATCGAGGATGCTATCGATGGATGTAACAGTCTCCGGCGATGGGTAAAGTGACCCTGTCCGTTTAGCTGTAAAGCCAGCTGGAAATGAAACGGCTTTGGCGCGGGCCAACCAAACACGCTTGCCCGATAATATTTTCGTGTGTTATCAAACGCCCCTTCATGTCATTACCATCATCCACCCCATCCCATCCCATCGCCATCCTCCACCTCCATCGCTGCCATCACCGTCTCTCCCACTGTCCACCTCGCCTCGGCTTTCTCCCACGGCTTTGCCCTCTAGCTACCCGGAACCTTGCCCTGGAGCATCACGCCTTTATCATCAACTGCTCCCAGAGGTTTTAGGACAAGCTCGATCCCGGGACCACCCATCTTATCCGCATCTTGCAATCTCATAGGGTCGTCATCGCCATTGCCGCACTGATACCAACCTCCACTTCCTTGCACCCGATATTCGAGACCTGCATTAGACGCCTAGCCATTTAGTCCTGAAAGCCGAATTCACTCCGAACCTCATGACTCTGGCCATCGTTGCTGGTTAATTACACAGGGCATCCACTTTAAGGTAGGCCTCGATTCGCCATTCCCGCCCTTTGCACCCCAACCATAATGATCTTCATATTAAGTGGCCACCGATGTGCTGATGCCTGCATCGGAAAAATAGATATACCACAAGCTTCTCTGGGGGTGTTCCACGGTCTACCCTTCGTCGGTTTTGGTCAGAGTTAAATTAGGACACCTTCCAGAACACCAGAAGGAAGTTTCGACACATAACCGAGAGAAGCCTTCCAGAAGGTCACTTTACTTTTTCCTCACATCTGACCTTCGAGCTACCTTGGATTTTTCCGGTTGCCGAGTGCGAGAGGGACAACAGGAAGAAGAGGAAGAGCACTGGGCTGAGCAGGATCGAGTCCAAGCAGAATCATGAATACCATGGCGACTCCTATAAATTATCCAGGGAGGATGGGACCTCAGTACCCCCATCAACAGCTTCAAACTCCCACTCGAGTACCCGCCCAAGGCGCTATACACGTTCAGCAGAATAGAAGAGGCCCTGGACCTATGGTCACTCACCAGCAATCTGGTCATCAACCTATGTCGCAAGCACAGATGCAGCAGCAAGTTGCCCAGGCTCGGGCTCTCGAGCTCGAGCAGGCCAAGCGGCGAGCTCGAAAGCCGACGGACAAGACCATATCCTCTGCAATCGAGGATATCGCTCCTTTGACAACTTCCTACAATGACATACGGGGTATGGAGCGCAGATTGGATGCTGCCATTATGCGCAAGCGATTGGATGTGCAAGACTCCGTTGCTAAGTCTACTAAGGTACCTTTACATTGACGGCTCACTCCACTGGTGGAATGACTCGCTAACCTGAGATATGATATCTAGAACCATAGAGTTTTTCGACTGTTCATTTCGAATACAGCTTTTCATCAACCGTGGCAGGGAACCACGAGTCTTGACGAAAACTCTTTCGATTTTAGCACAGATCTCGTCCCATCATTTCGTATGAAGATTGAAGGTCGTTTGCTAGATCACGAGGACGGCTCAAACCCGTCGGCTGGAGACAGCGCGGCGGAAAATCCTGAGGCGGAGAGCTCGAAGGCTCCCGCGGAACCCAAGGACAAGGACGGAAAGGTGGGGGAATCGAAGATCCCGAAGAAGCTTTCTCAAATCTTCAAAAGCATCCGCGTGGAGGTCCTCCGGTCCAGCATCGATCCGAGCTTCGCGGAGAACAATCTCGCTGAATGGCAAAGACCACCACCACCCGCACCCGCGAAGCCAGGTGCGCCTGTGCCTGCACCACCCGCCGAGTTTGATGGGTTTGAATTCGAGAGGAAGCTGGAGGTCAGCGCGCCGTGCACTATTCAATTGGTCAGAGACGAGCAACCAGACCGATTTCAGCTCAGCCCAGAGTTGCAATCCATTCTGGATACCACCGAGGACTCTCGAGCTGGTATCATGCTCGGGATCTGGGAATACGGGTACTTGAACGGCCTTCAAGACCGAGACGAGAGAAGGAATATCAACTGCGATGACAAGCTCAAAAAGGTAGGTTAGAGTCGAGCTAATCGAACACCTTTCACGTCTAGCTAACGAACCGCGTTCCGTATAGGCTTTCAAAGTAGATCGGTTCCAAATTCCTCAGATTCCTGAGCTGATTGCCCCTCATATAAAACCCATTGAACCCATTACCATCAAATACATGATCAAAGTGGATACTGCGTCGACCTCTCCTGTCATTCACGATATCCTCATCGCCGAGGACGAACCTTTGAGGCTGAGAATGATCAAGGTTATCAATTCGCAGATGACTAGTCCTCTTCACAGGAATTTGAGCATGGAAGATGACAATATCGCTGTCCTCGTCCAAGCGATCAATCATTCTAAGGCCAAGAGGGACTTTTGGACAAGCCTTGGCATGGACCCAGCAGCCTTCATCCAACAGTGGGTCAGCAGCCAAAAGCGGGATTTGGAGGTTATCTTGGGCGAGAAGGGAGTTGATAGCGAGGAGAGCAGAAGGGCAGCATTTTATCACAGGGATGCGGTAGCCCAGAACGCCTACCTCCTGCTTCACGGCCGAGATCAAACTGGGATGCGATAGTACGGACCCAGTGCATCTCTGGGTCGAAGCACAGCTTTGCCCCCGGCCCGGTATTGGCGGTAAGCTGTCGTCCACATACGACCTATGTAGTCTACAGTAGCACCTGTCACCAGTTCAACCTCTTTTCCTATCCCGAGAGTGGCCTCGGTCGGCCCGTTTTCAACAATGTCATGCACCCCCCCAAAATTAGAAGGTTGAGCGCGAGCTTAGAGGCTTAAGGTTTTAATTCGCAAGGTATTCTTCTCGAAAGACATATTCGATGTGTACTGTATAATTATATGAGAACCAAACAAAGATAACTATTCTTTTTAGAAAACTAAGGGTCGTGAAAGATTGCAAACTGTCGTAAATGGCGTTAGTTCGAAAGAAGAAGAAACTCGTCAGAAAAAAAAAATTCGTCAGAAAAAAAGCTGGAAGGCCAAAGGGTATCGCATTTTCTCGTTGCTGCTTCGCTGGTCGAAAAGGACGCCGTAAATGTCCCAATTTATACTCCCAAACCATGATACTCTACTTCGTTTCCCCCGTTTACAATTTACTGGTTCTAAAGACGGTCATTCCGTAAACACATTACTCTTCTTCGCTCACCTCGCTCTCATCGCTCTCATCCTGCCGGCCTCCCGCCGAACCGATCAAGCTTATCGGGCCGCCCGTGCTGCTCATGTTACCGATGCCTAAGCCGATTCTCGGTTTATCATCGTCTTCCCCTTCAATGATAAGCTCTCCCATACCGCCCTCGCCTTCGTCGTCATCCTCGGCCATATCGCCGAATTGTTTGAAAAACTCCTCCTCCAAATCCCACCCAGATTCCTCTACGTCGCCCTTATCCTCACTCTTCGGATCCGGGAATTCAAGCTCATCGGGAGCGTGGGTCGAAAGAATGGATCCCGAGAACGATGTTTCCCGTGACATGTCAACTGCCTGAAGATGCTTGTTGATTGGCTGTAGCGGCGGTCTTCTACGGTCATCATCCTCGTCACTGGAGTCGACATCCGATTCCGATGATTCTTCCTTTTGCTGGACACGGCTGTTCCTCGCGGCTGGCTTTCGGTCGATGTGCATCGGCGAAGGGAGGCTGGGCTGTGGTGACATCGATGCTCCCTTGCTGCGCCCTGCGACATCCGGGTGGAGACGTGGTGAATTGGTGGCATTTGATACCGCGGGTGCCTTCGGTTTCCGATTGGGCTTCATGAACGGGTCGGGTGGTTCTCTCGGTTTTCGTTTGAGCGTTCCGCGTGTCGGGTTCGGTGTCGGTGTTGCAGATGAGACTGGTACGGGTGTGGATGCTGATTGACCCGGCGTAGCTGCTACCTCTTTCTCCGGTTCGAGTTCAATAGTGGGTTGGGCATCCACATCCTCCATTTCGACGTCCGTGTCCTCTTCTTTCTGGTCTTCGCGTTCGTCTTCATCTTCTTCGGAGTTCGGGAGTACTCTGTTCGTGAAGTGCCGGACGTCAAAGGGGTTTTCGGCATCGGCTAGTTGGGCATCTTCGTCATCGCTGTTTCCGCCTGCGGCGGCTATTGTTTCGTCTTCGTAGGTTGCTGAGGGTATTGGCGAGATATCTGAGAAAGGGTGTGATTGGTTGAAGGTGAAGACGGAGGAGGTGCGTTCGAGAGTGAAAGTATTGTCTTTGGGGTTGTAGACGAGGATGCACTCGAGCTTACGGCCTGGGCGTTGGGTGCCGGTGTAGGACGTTTCTTTGCCATCCTAACACGACTGAGTTAGCGTGAATGATTCTTTGTATAAGAGAGATAAAGTGCGGTGCAATAGAATGGTTTGTATTTTGTACCTTGTACGAAAGGTTGAACTGGCCATTGTCACTTATTGACAGCTTCGAAGGACCGGAAGGAGGTGCCGCGTTGTCTTTGGAGCGTAGAAGTTAGCTTCGGTCGAGCTACAATGAGTGAATACCCTCACGTATGGATGAAAGGTTCGCTTACATCTGAAGCTGGAGTATACATTCGACGATTGAGCTTCCTCGGCACCGGGTTTGAGACTATCGCCAATGAGGACCTTGAATTTGCCCTGTCGCGTCGGGTTGAACTCGACTGCCGTGGCCGCGGCCATGCTCGGCGAAACTGGAGCGACTGGAGTTCTCTATTTACGAAATGGTAGTCGAGATCGGGATGGATGGATATGTAAATGAATGGTATATACGGTAACAGCCTCCCAGTATCTGTGGAGATTGGTCTATTGCACCGTGATAGAGAGGGAGACGAGAAGGATTGTCGATGGGATGTCGGAGGAGGATGTGGAAGCTCCTCTTTCAGAAGGCTGCGCTGACAGAGGATGCATGGATGGGGAAGTCCCCGGTGTGTTCCCGGAGGTGGCGATGGCTGCTCCGGGCTCCGGGCCAAATCCGCACCCACAACCACTCACAAGACCGAGACGCAGACCACTGTCACCCAACTACCATCCTCTGAACTGTTCAGTATCGACATTTGGATGTTCGCTGTTCCCGTTCGCAGGAGAGCAGCGTGCAAGATAGTCCCACACGGATCTAGAATACGGATACACCCCGTTTCTCCGTTATTCCGAAGTTTCACCGCAACCTCGTTCGCAATGGAGGGGCAGGCTACACCGACAGATGCCCCTCCACTACTTTCATCATCTGATACGGATTACACCAAATGGACCCAGGAAGCCCTCATAACCCGTATCCGTCAACTGGAGTCCTCATTAGAGACGCTTTCGAGCTCGGAGATCAAGTGAGTGTGTAAAGTATGACCCGAATACAATAGCATCGGAACCTTACAAATAAAATCCTTGAAAGGCACCCGGCCAATTAACAATTCTGCGCTCAGACAGCCATTGACAATTCTCCCGAAACCGCCTCCGAAACCCGATTTTGATTTCAGTCGGTACACGAGTCGGCTGATAGGCCTGAAGTTCGCATATATCGGTGGACCGTATCAAGGGTTGGAATACCACTTTGGAGGCCAAACGCCGTTACCGACTGTCGAGGAAAAACTATTCGAAGCTTTGCTTAAGGCGAGATTGGTGCCTCCGAAAGTTCATTATAATCTTGACGGGTCGGTTGATACGACTCAGGTGTTCACCAGTGGGGGTAATGGCGGTATCGAGGATATCGGGAAGTGGATCGATCTAGAAGCGTGGGAATACACCAAATGCGGGAGGACTGATAGAGGTGTCAGCGCCTTTGGACAGGTAGTCGGTGTCAGGGTGCGAAGCAACCGTCCGAAGACTCAGAAGGAGGAAGTATTGGGAGAGGACGCATTGGTGGAGGATGCAGAGGATCGAGGTCGCCCCAGAAGCCCGATAAAACCGTCTCGAAACGACGAGACAGTGGAGTTCGATGATTCGAACGAGCTACCGTATGTCACAATATTAAACCGCCTCCTGCCACCGACGATAAGAGTTCTAGCATGGTGCCCCAACCCTCCGGAAAACTTCTCAGCGAGGTTTAATTGCCAGGCCAGGACGTATCATTATTTCTTCACAAACCCTCCGGCACCGCATAACCACGGCGAGCCACCGAGGCTACTCGATATCGAGGGGATGAAGACGGCAGCAAAATATTACGAAGGCTTGCACGATTTCAGAAACCTGTGCAAGATAGACGCCAGCAAGCAAATTACGAATTTCAAGAGACTGGTGGAAGAGGCGGATATCGTGAAGGTTGGTGGGGTTACACCGGTGTTTTCGTCGGCACCGTATGATGGTTCTTCTGATGAGGAAATATTACATCGGCGTCCGGAGATGTATTACTTCAAACTCACGGGTTCGGCGTTCCTGTGGCATCAGGTACGGCATATGGTTGCTATATTGTTTCTAGTTGGGCAGCGGCTTGAAGGGCCAGAGGTTGTGAAGGAATTGTTGGATGTTCAGAAGAATCCGACGAAACCGTTTTACAATATGGCAGATGATCGGCCGCTGGTGCTATGGGACTGCATATTTGATGAGAAGGAAGTCAAGTGGGTTTTCCCGGAAATAAATCGGGCGAAACAGAACAGCAGGGAGGATGTGATCGGATCGTTATGGGAGCTTTGGCATAACTCGAATATGGATGCGATGTTAAGCGGTGGGCTGTTGGCGTTGGTCTACGGCCAGCAGGAGAAACATTGCGAGAAGGTATCAGCTGAGGGAAACGGTGATCTAGAGGAGGCGGCTAAGAAAAAGAGGGGACGGGATAGCACCTGGATCGTTGATGGGTCACCGATGCAGTCGAGCTTTGGGAAATACGTTGAGGTACTTAAGAGGGGGAGGATGGAGAGTGTTGAAGTGATAAATCGGAAATTTGCGGCGAGGAAGAGCGAAGAGTGGCGGCAGAAGTGGAGTGTGGAAGCTAAGAGGGAGAGGGGAATTGGCGATATGACGGACTACGATCATGATGAATAAGTAGACACGGTACCATGTTCTAATATAAAATATACACCGTGGGTTTCGAGATTGTGTGATACAGAATAGAAGGAATACCAAAGCGATATGCTCCACACGCCCCTCGAAGTTACAGCCGTTCATAGTCCAGATTGACCGATGCTATCTCTCATCTGCTTGAACTGGTTGATAAAACCGAGGTATCCTCCCTCAGGCAGCGAGACCTCGGGAAGATTAATCGTGTAGACTCCTCTATCGCTTGCGTCCTTCTTTTCCACCACATCCGGCTCCTCGACCTTGGTGGCCTCCATGACCTGCCATCGCAGATTCTCGACGAACCGTAAGCGAGCATCGTACTCGCTGGTGTTCTTCCAGACTTCGCACAGTTTGGCCAAGTCTTCGACCTTCTGGGTAGCCTTGTCTACTTCCTCGTTTAAGAGGAGGTAGGAGATCTCGTCGGTGAACTTGTCGGAACCGGTAGAAGGGTTACCAGTACCCTGGCCGGGTCTCTTACGGCCGCCCTCCATCACCGCCGGCGACGGTGACCGAGACGGGGGAATGTAGGCACCCAGGGAGGATGTGGTGGTGGTGGGTAACGGGATAGACCCCTTTTGGACGTCGGTGAGAGTCCATTCCATTGCCTCGCCGAAGACCTTGATTACATCCTCCAGATGGCGACGGACGAGGGCGAGCGTTTCAAGACGCTTCAGAACCTGAGGTTTCCCCGGTATTTCCGGTGCGGATTCGGATTTCCTTTTTTCCTTGGTGGCCTTCTCCGTCGTTTCCAAGGGAGAATTGGGAGATTCGTCGAGGGATACGTCGGCCAGACAATCGGTTAGGTGACGGGTGCTGGTCGACGACAGGGTGTCGGCGAGGGAGATGACATCGCTACGGAGGACTTGCAGTTCGTATGAGAGTCTGGGGGTCGCTCGGAGGATTTCATCGGTGAGGGTGGAGAGGTTGGATTGGAGACGGTTGAGGTGGGCGTCGAGGTTGGAGAGGAGGGCTGTTGCTGTGGTGTGCAGCTTCTGGAGGGAGACGGTGGGGGAGGACGAGGAGATGATGGAGGTGGTGGAAAGGGGAGGTAAGGTGGAATTGAGGTAGGCGGTCGGGGAGAAGGCGTCGGAGAGGAAGGGCTGCAGAGCCGGGTCGGCGAGGGGGTCGTCAGGCATGTTTGGGTGGTGTATATTTTAGTGTTTGGGGTGTTGACGTGAGGCTCAGCGGAGCTGGTTAGGCGGCTGCTGCCAAGAACGGCCAGCTTCCCCACAGACGGGCGCTCTGAAACGGAGCTGGGCCAATGCGCCCAAACAGTCATATCTGGGTTGCTAGTCAAGGATCAGACGTGTAGCGGTAGCAGGTGAGTTACCCACCAAGTCGACCCAGCAAGTGAGTCTCCCGCACGATGTGGGATGCGAGATGCAGTGATTCACAAACGCAGTCAATCCGTCTGTACGAGGCTGATTCCCAATACCTCGACGGCCAGCATCTGACTTGAGATCCTTCCTGTGCCATCCGTCCCTCCCTTCCGTCTTCCTCCCCTCTTTCTTTCTTTCTTTCTTTCCTCCCTTTGTTTTCTTCTTCTTCCGTATTCCTTTGTTGTTCTGTCGAGGGCGTACTATCGATACCAGTCCATTATCGTTGATAACGCCGCTTCCCCCCAAAATTAGACCGTCGTAACCTCACGCTCAGCGTTATAATTGCACTATTGTAGCTCCCCGTAATCACCATCGTCACCATCGTCGTGGCCTCCACCAGCTTCGCTTTCGACGCCTCCTCCCGTCTCCTTCTCTAGCTCCCCTCATATCACCAGCCGTCCTGCGCATCTCCCGCTCAATCCAACACCCCAGTGATCACCAACGCGAGCACGATTAAGCCCTCCGGCCTCCGTTTTTGCTCTCAACTGCCTCACTGACGGCCTCGCCCTAGATTCACCATCAGGATCCAAAACGCACATTCTTGTCTAGATCCCGCCCACAACCTCAACCAGCTGATGGGAGATACGCTTTCTCTTCAACTCCTCTCCTATTTCACAGCTATCGTTCCATTTCCATCTGTTTCGTTTCCCTTTGAAGGTCGGGACCTCACAGAATAAGCTATAGCTAGCCACTTCGTTAGCTTTGATCAGCCACCATGCCAAGGAAGGCCTTCGTCGCCGACTTGGAGCAGGCCCAGTCTCGCTCCCCTCACGCCTCCGTCTCCTGTGAGTTACCATGAATAATTTCCATGCTTGAGGATGGTTCCTGAGAACAAACGGACTGACTTTTCTCGATATTAGGTATAAAGAAGGGTGAAGATGACGGAAGTTTTACCTTCGAGGTTGCCGACGGCACTCGCGCCATCGAAATCACCGCCCTGATACCAGGTTCGGAATTCCCGCTACGATGCATCCTTGTTAAACGTTAACTTTAATTCTGACACCCCGTGGTTAGAGCTAAGCGATTATCCTTCCGCACACGAATGTTTCCTCTACATCTCGTCGGAAAATGCTCCGGAAGCCATATCCAAGGCCATCGAAAATCTAGAGGTCAGAGCTAAAAAATTGGCCGACATCATCAATTCAACCGCCACCGCTATCTGCTCGAAACGTGGAATCAAAAGACAACACTCTAGTGAATATGACCCTGATTTCGATGAAGATTCTATGGATATCGATGAAGATGAGGACAGCGAGCAAGAAGATGACGACGAGTACGACGGGGGAGACTTTGGGGATGACGACGATGGTTCCATCGGTGGATGGTCCCCCGCCATGTCGGAAAATGAACTCGTCATTGGGGACTCGCAAGTCGCAGGGTCGGCCGACCCTATGGAGTGCGAGTATATCACAGAGTTTTGCAAAGACCTTCGCGCTGTAAAGAGCGCCGGCTTCAAGGTTGGAGTCCTGGGTAACCTTCCAGGTGGATCCGGATACCTAGCCATATCCATCAAAATATCGAAACTTGGCATCAGTGACGAAGCCATGACAGCCTGGCGACTCAACCCGGACAAATACCTCGTGCTGCTGATGCACTATCCAGCCGGCTACAAACCGCTGTCGGCCATGGCGAAGGATAGCTATACGGCGAAAAAGTGGATTCAGGCCTACGTGGGGACATCTTCACGATATAAACCGAATTTGCAGGAAGCAATCGCCGCATTCACCAAAGTCAAGAAATTTAAAGAGGATCAAGACGGAAGCACCCATGTTTTCAAGGCTGAGGGCGGGAAGCTGGACATTCACGGCCTCAGTGACTCCCAAGTGGACCCGTCAGCCCCCATATTCGAGGGCACGTTTATCTCTCGCCCCGTTTCAGAGCTGCTGAACGAGAGGCTGCTTGCTCTGACGCTTTACCGCATCTCATACGGGTTCACTTGGGACGGCGCAGAACTGTTCTACGAAGGTATGGCGACTGGGAAACAACGTTTCCGATGTGCGCAGTATATTTTTGCTAACAAGGTTATGGGTGCAGATTTCCAAGGCCGAGAGAGGACGGATACCGTCGAAGATAAATACTATAAAGATGACGAGAGCATCATAAACGTAGCTCCTATCGTCCAAGGGGACGCTCTCCAGGGCGGAACTGGGGCTAGAACATACGAGGACATCCCTTTCCCGTTGGTGTGCATGCAATATATGCTCCGTCACTTTGTCCGCTGCACCGAGTTTTGCCTCGTTTGCCATAACAAGATCGAGGCCAATTTCGAAGCCCTCAAACCATACGTCTGCGACAAGCCTCTGTGCTTGTACCAGTATATGGCTCTTGGTTTCGGGCCAAGCATGGAATACGAGATCTTGGACCAACCTAGCGTCATCGACCTACTTATCAGCTTTTGTTGGATCTCTGCTACTCACGGGAAACTGTCCGAGTTCCCTACTGGCCTTAAGTATGGCTCCCCGCTCTACCCACTAGCACCTTGATATATTGCAACTAACACTTCCTGTACAGCTTGACCGTACCACTTCCTGGACTGCCCCAATACAATGCAGTTTTCGACCGAGTACAGCAAGAAATATCGGTGGACATCATGGACAGTGACCCGATGAGGCTCAATACAGGAGACTGGATCGCTATGACCGCAAGTGCCGGTTCAGAAACCATCCACTGCAGAGTAGTCGACGGAGAATATTTCCCCAAAGTTAGGTTGGCAGTGGTAACCAGTAATCAGACTTCGATATTCCACCCGGAATGCATCGTCAACCCTATCCCTGGGGATTCGAGAATCCAAGTCTCGTTCACAATCTACAAATCCAACTTTGACGAATTATCGGACGGGATCAAGAGAAACTCGATCGTTCAGATGCTCGAAACTTTGCCGTCAGTAAATGAGATGAGGGAGTGGCTGATCCTGAACACGAAAGTCGGAGAGGAAGCTAGTTTGAAAGCCTGGAGAAACAGGATCAGCCCTAGCGCTCTACTATTGCTCCGGTGGATTGTCGCGAGTAACCGTAGTTGCATCGTCCAAATCGACCAAACACCGGACGACCCAGTCGATTACACCCACGGCGAGCTCCCGCCGGATGTGGCTTCTAGTATGGACGAAACAAAGGAGAAGAAGAAGGTTATAATTGGGGAAGAACGAGTGCACGGGATGGACGGTTGGATCCAATTTAGATTCGCGATGGGTGCCCCCGACAAGGAACAGCGCTTCGTCAACGAAGTTCGATCCGCTGTTCAAAACAACGGGCTTGCGTGTAAGTTTCCGTTTCCGACGACCTTTATCCATATCGATTTTTCTAATCACGAAATAGTCCCAACGCTCTTCGCATTCCACGGATCTCCGCTTCAGAACTGGCATTCGATTATTAGAGAAGGGTTACATTTTAGAGAAACAGGTCAGGACCGTGAATCAACCTAGAAAGCCGAGAAGTAATGACTAACAAAAATCTCTTACTAGCCCATGGCCGTGCTTACGGAAATGGTGTCTACCACAGCTTAGACGCAGGAGTTAGTCTTGGATACACTAATAGTTATCGAAGCTATACATATAGTGGTACAGGTTCAACCAACCAGAGATGGTGGTCCAAGAGCCACTTGTGCATTAATAGTGCCATGTGCCTCAACGAAGTTGTTAACCTTCCAAATCAGTTCGTTAGCAAGGTAAGCTCCCCTTTACGCCTTCGTCTATCACAGTGTGCTAACTCCACCTTTTCCAGAGCCCACATCTCGTCGTGGACAAGGTTGATTGGATTCAAACCAGATACCTATTTGTTCAAACGGGAAGAGTTGCGTCTGCCACCCCCGCCCAAAACTTTACGGCATCAACACCAGCGGCTCCAGTCCCGCTTAAGGCTCTTCCACAAGACCCGGCGATGGCTCCGAGAGGTATCGGGGGAAAGGCCCTCGTAATTCCGGAAACCGCCTCGACTGTTCGTACTCGAAGTGGAAATACTCAGATTATCTCGCAACCTCGCCCATCTCCTGCTAAAAAGTCTAGGATAGGTACCAAGCTGAAGGGTATCGTCAAACTCGGACTAGGGTCGGCAAGCAACCCAGTCTGCATAGACGACGATGGCTATTCATCTTCTGCAACCGACGCCGAAGACCGAGAGATGCTGTACATTGATGAAAAGGCGAATGGTAGGAAGGGGGAAGCCTCATCCAAAGGCAAAGAGAAGCAAACTGCCGGCAAAAAGAAAGACGCCAATGCCTTCATTCCCGGGGATCTGGACATCGGCTCTATCCAACTCCTTGCCGAACCCGCTTACGCCTCGGCATTAGCGACTAAACGCATCAACCAAGAACTCAGGACGCTCGTAAAAATTCAAGAATCCCATGACTTGGAGGAACTTGGCTGGTATATCAATCGGGACCATATCGAGAATGTCTACCAATGGATCGTAGAGCTTCATTCGTTCGATGCGAGTCTACCACTTGCGAAAGACATGCTAAAGAATAAAGTCAACAGCATTGTCATGGAGGTGAGATTTGGAAAGGATTTCCCGATGACCCCTCCATTCTTCCGTGTTATTCGACCGAGATTTTTACCCTTCCAAAGGGGAGGTGGTGGACACGTTACGGCGGGTGGAGCTCTATGTATGGAGCTTTTGACGAACTCTGGCTGGTCTGCAGTCTCTAGCCTGGAATCCGTTTTCCTACAAATCAGGGTATGTTCCCGCGAATTAACTGAGGATATGAGAGTCGCTAACGAATGCAATACCACAGTTGGCCATGTCCTCCGTAGATCCAAATCCTGCTAGGTTGGAGGGAGGGGGGAGCAGCTCCTACACCCCATACGAAGCTAAAGACGCCTTTATTCGGGCTTGCAAAACGCATGGATGGCAGGTTCCGCCTGATTTCCACAGTATCATCTAAAACGGATCATCGCATGACGCCCGACCTTCTATTAATTTTCACCGCATAGAAGAGGGAGGGATTCTAGAATACTGGCTAAGAAAGAGCTGGACGTACAAGGCGTATCATTTTATTGTTCGGCATCAAGAGGCGTTTACTATTACATTTTTGATATACTCTATCCTTCATCCCACTTTGACGGGTATCGTTACGTTTGCGGGGTGGTGGGGTGTATCAGGTTGACGGTGGTAATAATGGGGCGCCTAATACTCATGAATTGTATATTCCAATATAAAGTCAAGTGGTCTAAAATACTAAATATAAATGTTATCTAGAATATTAGTATTCCCCTTAATGAGGTAGCCCGGCGTCTCTTGCCTTATATACATTTTGGCAAATAGGGTAACCTCTGACATTTCGTCGCGCCCGCCACGCCATCTTTAGCTATCCTATACCCACCCCACGCCTTAGAACCTACAGTTTTTAATGATCTTGCTCACGATAACAGGGGGCTAACCGACGGTGATCTGATGCCTTTCCCTGCCGCTAATTCCTCCAACCTCTCCGCCAACACCTTATGCTTCTGCATAACGTCGACCCACTCGCCACCTTCAGCACTTGCCTCCACGGACTCCTCGCTACCGGCGCCTTCGACTCCCAGCAGTCCCGTCGAGAGGATCATACCGAAATCACCACCCAATCTCCCTAAACTACCTGCAGCGTACAACAACTGCGTTAACAATGACTCCCTTGCCGATTTGTCCGACACAACTGGTAGGTAGTTCCGCATCGTCGACGTTAACATCGTCACTAAGTGCGGAACAAACGTAACCAGCGGACTCGGCGTATCGGTTCCATCACCGGATTCCCCGTCAGCGCTGACCACACTGCTCCTTCTGAGGTTCGGCGTGAGCGGTGTCTGCGGGGCTAGATAGGCCGAAGCGAGATTCATAGCCGTACTCCCCGACGGCGGGAAAACAGCTCTATACATCGTTACAATCGCAAAGCTCTGTTCGCGAAAGACCTCGATCCATCGTTTTAGATACCTCTCGGTCTGGTGACCCGTCGTTTGTTTAGGCTTCCTAACACTATCACCGTTCGCACCCGTCTGTGATTTCGCCCAATCTTCTCTTTCCGCGTCTGCGAGCTCCCGGAGCGGGTCGAGTGCTTGGAATAGACTGTTTAAGAAAGACAACCGTGCGACGAGGAAGATGGAACCCCATACTTCCTCGCCCGGAGCTATATTCGGCGACGTACGTTTCAGGTATCCAATCGTTTTTATCGCAGCCGGGAGCTTCAGCGGGCCGCGAAGGGTTGTTAGGAGCTGTGTATTCAGCACTTGTAATAGGGCATCGCACTCGCGGGTTACGGAGACGATTATGGGTGTTGTTGGGTATAATTGGTGTAGTCTACGGACGTGGGAGTGGATGTCGAGTGCCAATGAAGGGTTTGATGATGAGATGGCGGATTGTAGGAGGGTTGGGAGTTCCAAAATGTCGAGGAGTTTTGGGAAGGTTCGAGCTATGGTGTGTTTGCGTGTTCGTTCTTGGAGGACTGGGGAGGATTTGTGGTACTTTTTCGAGAATTCGGTGAGGTGGGCGTCCAGCGCTGGGAGGTGTGATTTGAGGGTTTCGATGGAGTCGTTGAGTTTGTTGAGGGCGGTGGGGATGGTGGAGAGTTGTTCGGAGGAGGATATGAAGCTTTGGTAGGATCTGGAGGAGAGGGATTGGAGGGAGAGGTTGATGGAGTGGTGGGAGGATTTGAGGGATGCCGGTTCGTTGTTGACGATGTCGTTGAAGGAGAGGGAGGTCAGGCGGGAGAGGTAGGTAGATGCTGAGGCGGCGCTGTCGCTACCGCGCTCTGTTAACGAGGGAGGGAGGCTGTCGGAGAGGAAGTCGAGGAGGGGGTCGGCCATTGCGTGTATATGTCATGCCTGACAGCATCAATCACCAAGTCGGTGATGATGGTGAGGATGGCGGATGGAATAGGTTCGAAGATGGCTGGCTGGTTTGGGTCTTCGTTAGCTGTGGCTTAGCTGGGAAATACCACACCAACGCAGCCTCGGAACCATTCTGTACTTGAGAACATGGATTTTGAAAGCACTTGTTTAGCCAGCGACAGCCAGAAGGGAATGAATCGAATGACATTTTGATGTATTAAGAAAGGTTTGGGTGGTATATCTATATATACAAGAGAATTCCGATTACAAATATGACTATTGCCCGAATAGACGCTTGGTTTTGATCCTGCAAAATAATTTTCACCGCCCATTATCCCTTAACGCCATACAATACGATATGTTATAGCATATCAACTTAAGCATGCGATTGTCTGCAGTCTTTATTCCGGATAGCAAAGGAATCCGCTGATTCTACCGTTCCAGAAATTCTGGGACTTGTAAACCCCGCTCCAGGAGTGATCGTAGTCCCAGAACCTTCCCCACCAGTCATTCATGTCACGGATTCCGGGGTAGTGGATAACCTCGGAGAAACCTCCCCCGTTCTGCAAGCTGCAGTCTCCATTGCTGTGTTAAAACGTGATTGTTAGTTTCTTTTTCTCGTTCTTTTTTCTTTTGTAACATAGTGTATACTTACATGCAGAGGGTGCACCTGGTACCCCTATCCGGGCCGAATGACAAGATTTTGTCGTTATAGCTAGACCCGACTTCGTAGAACGTTCCTGGCTTGAGGTTTACTCTGTGCCAGCATTTAGTCGTCCATACAGCCCCGACGCAGTAGAAGACGCCGAGGGGCTTGGTGGCGCGTGCCTGTGATTGTTGTAAGTATATATTTAAGCCTGCTATTGGTATATCAGATCAAGTGGTAGGAACGCACCTCGATATCGTGTTCAGACTCCGCTTTCGCACTTGCTTCCGGTGTGCCTGACACGAACGAGGCGGCGATAGCAGTGAAAGCGGTGGCAATGTTTGCGAAGTGCATTTTCGAAGAGAATGTACGGGAAATTCCTCCAAGAATATCGAAACCTGATTAAATATGCGTAGGTAGATCTAGATATATAGGTGTAGTTCGTCAAAGTGAATTGAGAGCTAGCTAGCTATATTTTTGATAGGAGACTCGCAAAGGTAGTGAGCTGGACAGATGATGGTCAAAGCTTGCGACTGGACTGGACAGACAGGATTCTAAAACACTGGCCCACAGAGGCCCTTTTATAATTATATTCTTCTATCCTAGAATCCTTTGGCTCCTAGCAGGCCTGTCCAAAGCCGCATAAACTTTCCTCTTGGTATTCCTTGGGTGAGCCCCTTGCGAAGCTTTTTCTTCTTTCTGCCATACGGTAATCGGATAATTGGCAGAGCATTAATTGGCTGTTCCCCACGATATGTCGGTATATTCTCTCTGGTGGAGCCTGACTGACGGTCGGATATCGATATCGGGTTCGTTTCAGCGTTTCAACGGGTGTTCGGGTGCAATGCATATGTGGTTGAGCACGTATACGCATGTACGTGTGCGTATATGGCTATGTAGTACCTGTACCTGCCGCACAAGCTGCTGACCGCAGAAGTTCAAGGGGAGCCTGAAACGGCGTGACAATTACACACCCGTTATATATCATAACCTTATAATACAGCACGCGGTGTATAGGAGGGCGTGTGCACTTAAATAGAGCCCAACCCGGTTGGATACTAAATTTGACGAGGTTGCGCCAGGTCTTTTTTCGGCGGCCTGGCGGAGGCACGTTTCAAGATGCATCTGACATGCAGCGTCAGCAGAGAGCAATCAACCTTCCGTTGCGTTGGGACGGTTGCCGGGATCACAGTGGATTGCGTTGCGTGTGTTGTTGCGTGTGTTGGGGAATGTTTGTCCGACGTTGCACTTCAGGCTTGGCGTCAGGGGCTTGGCGTGGCACCTGCATTGAAGCGCTCCATCTTGGATCCATTCTTGGATCCCGTCTTCGTCTCTCCAGATCTCATTCACTCTGTCCCGACATCCCGTTCCTCCACACCCCCTCACTCCTCGAAGGTTTGAGGCTACTGCATCCTCGTCGACGGCAAATTCCCATTCGCTTCACCCATCTGCACTAGGTCTGGGCACGCGGCCGCTTTGACCTCCTGCGACTCCCGCCCATCATGTCAGAAAACATCCCTGAATCCATCCCCACGTCGATGGACCCTTCGTCGCACCGACCAAATAAGAAACGCGCCCTCTCGCCGTCCTCAGCCCAGGCCGCGCAGGTCGCCAGTCTGATGAAGAACCCCGACCGCTATGTGTCGACCGCTAAGACACGTGAGAAGAAACTTGCGCCGCCACCCGAAATCGTGGCCAACGTTCAAGGTTCCAGCGCTGGTGCCGGGTCGGGTGAATTTCACGTCTACAAGGCTAGCCGGCGAAGGGAGTACGAACGCCTGAAGATGATGGATGACGAATTAAAAAAGGAGAAGGAGAGGGAGGAGTTTGATACAAAGACCGATGAGTGGAAGAAGAAGGATGATGCCAAGACAGCGAAGAACAGAGCGAAGAGGCAGAAGAAGAAGCTGGCGCAGGAGAAGAAGAAGGATAGGGAGAGGACGGGGACGCCACAGGTCGAAGATGCCGAGAACGACGGCGATGATGCTGCTGCGGACGCTGCATCTGGCTCGGCGGATGAAGTAGGACCTCAAATCAAAATCGTCAAGAATGCATCAACATCAAACGGCCCGTCGTCGGCCGCTCCGGCCATCAACTCAGCAAATGGTAGCAGATCGATGGTTGTATTTGATGATGACTGATATTGCATTTCGCCAACTAGTCGCTATCGTTTGAGTTTCGGACTTATCTTTTCGCAGCATTATCTCTTTCAGCGATCGCGACACTCGGCCGAGTGCCTTTTTTTTTAATCATCCTTGTATTACTAGTAACCTTGACTACCTTTGGGTATACAGATGCTTTTGGCGGTAAAATGGTCAACAGGTCTAATTGATTCTAATCTCAGAAACATCATTTATTCTTCGGCACCACCTCCACCACCCTGCTTCCCGCTCTTCGCACCGCAGATTTCGTCGACCCTCAACAGCAGGCAGGCGGACTGGATTCGAGTTAGCATTACCGTTTATGGATGGGAAATTGGAAGGGGTGAGTACCTCAACAGCAGTCTTCA
Organism: Arthrobotrys sphaeroides; assembly: GCA_036971245.1. Taxonomy (NCBI): domain Eukaryota; kingdom Fungi; phylum Ascomycota; class Orbiliomycetes; order Orbiliales; family Orbiliaceae; genus Arthrobotrys; species Arthrobotrys sphaeroides. The sequence continues at coordinate 1,223,162 of JAJTTW010000010.1, read as the reverse complement.
AGCTTTGTAGCTTGACCGCTTCTGGTTCCCAGACACCGTACTCGTGCATGTCGATGATCTTGCCAGTATCGCCGTTGATACCCCAGGTGTATCCACCCTCGGCGTGCTTGGCCCGGAGCTGTGTTAGAACCCTGACAGGGCTAGCACCGCAGTTCTGGATAAGCGTCCTGGGGATAACTTCCATGGCATCAGCCACAGCCTTATACGGCCACTGCTGAATACCCTCCACCTGCTTAGCGAGCTCTTGGAGCTTCACTGCGACAGCCATTTCGGTAGCGCCACCTCCGGGCGACAACCTAGGATGGAAGAAGACATTTCGAGCGACCGACATGGCATCCTGCAAATTTCGTTCAATCTCGTTCAAGATATCCTTCGAAGGTCCGCGTAATAAGATTGTGCAGGCCTTAGGGTCTTCGCACTTGGTAATAAAAGAGAAATACCTGTCGGCCCGTTAGTAATCAAGCCTGCTCAAGTGTTACAGGGTCGAGCTACGTACTCGTCACCAATCTTCTCGATCTCGAAAAGTCCGCACTTGTTCCCGACGTCAGATTCTTGAAGGTCTTCGACCCTGTTCACAATTGTAGCACCGGTTGCTCTTGCTATTCTGTTGTTGTCAGACTTGCGAACCCGTCTCAATGCTGTGACATTGCCCTTGAGCAAATAATGTTGCGCGAGGTCTAGCATAATGTCAGCACAGTCATATGACCCGCATGAGCTCTGTTTAACCATACCTGATACGCCCTTCTCTGTGATGACCAGATCCGGCTTCAATGCCAAGATATGGTCGCACAAGGCCTTGACCTGCTGCTCCTCAATTTCCAGAATCTTGTTCCAGTCCTCCTCCTTGGAAATCTCAATATTCGTCTGCGATTCACCCTTCTTGTATTCCAAAGGACAGTCCAATAAGACGACCCTGGGATTCTCTATCCTTCTCCTCATTTTCGGATGTGTGATATCCTTGTTCAGCATGACGCCGTCCAAAACTCTGCTGTCCTCGATCTGACCACCGGGGATCTTCTCCACCCTAGCGTATCTCTTGATATCGACCTCTTTCTTCCCTCCACTGGCCTCAGCAGCTACCACTCGCACAGCCTTCAGTGCTAGGCTGCACATGAGTTCGCTCCATCGAGAGACGAATTTCGTGCCAATGGAAGAGGAGATCAACTTCAGCATCTCCTCATCTGAGCTGACATCGACGGGGATTGAGATCCTTTCGATAACTTCAAGGGCGTCCGAAAGGGCCCGCTTGAAGGCCTGGATGATAGTAACGGGGTGAATATGGCGTTCGAGGTGAGGGAGAGCTTGAGCCAGGATTTCGCCAGCTGTCGAGTTGCCCAAGTTAGTGATCTTTCAAGAAACCCTCATCACGCGAGCTCGGTATTTACCAAGAATAATAACTGTTGTAGTTCCGTCCCCGACTTCCTCATCCTAAACCCAACAAATATTAACCAGATGCCCACCGCCGATGAGCTAACTATTACCCCGTACCTGCGTCCTGCTCAGTTCGATCATACTCTTGGCAGCCGGATGAGCAACCTCGATTTCTCGTAATATTGCGTGGCCGTCGTTTGTCAAGACGATACCACCCATAGGATCCAGCAACATCTTCAACATAGCTTTGGGACCAAGACATGATCGGATGATATCTGCGACGCTAGAGGATTCGATGGTTCCGTGATTAGCTAAGGGGGCCATTATCGTGTTTGAAAGGCGGAAGGGGGGAAATCTAACGTTTTCGCGGCGGTGATATTCGATAACTGCGCTTTCCTACCGATTTGCCGCTCACCGGCTCCGGTGTCTGCACGGTATAGTGATTAGATATCGTTCCTATCTGATTCATTCCGGAAGCTGCAGAAGCTTACTGAGCATGATAACTGGAGCTTGCATCTTGGGCAGCTAGCTTCCGGGTGACTGATCCGATATTCTTTGGCGTGGTCTATACGATTCTGATGTTCCCGGAGATGTTGGGTCGGATATGGACTGAGATTTCGAGATAAGTTCGTGGATGACGAGGCCGGGGTATCTGGTGGGCAGTGGTGGGGTTGAGGTTTACGCGGTTCAAAATTTTTGTGGCACAAAGCTGCTCTGGGTTTCGTGGAAACGGCTATCGATAAAAGTGGGCAGCGGATTGGCTGGGCTGGAGCAACGCAACAACGCTTCATAATGCAACAATCTTCTCGTGGTTTCGAAGCTCACCGGTTACTGACTCTGTACTAGGAGGGGGGCGGTACCGCTTGGTCTCTGTATTGTTATTAACAATCTAGTCTTGTGTCCTACGATCACGACTTCACGATTCAGGCTTGATGGTGTCCCAAAGCCTAGTCTCGAGAAATCAATATTATATTCCCAGTTTGCACTGATGAAGGGAATTTGTAGGAGTCGTGTGGGCAAGCGCGCCAGTTTACTAATATTATCCTAAAACGTACCTAAGTAGACGGACTTTATCCAGTGAAACTGAGACTCGTTAATGCTGGATTTGAGAATAAGATTACTCCAGAAGCACTTAAGGATGTCTTGATCCACCGGATACATAAGCAGGGTGCGTGACATTCCCTGCAATTGTCTACAGAGTCAACATATCTCTCAGGTAACTCCTAAGGTATTGGAAGCGCGGAGTAAGTCATTCAATTCGCCATGGGGGTTTAGTAAATGTTAACCGTACAAGCTCGCTATCCATATTCTAACCATCCTATTCCTAAAATCGACATTACAGGCCCACCAGACGCCGCCCCACCCGGCGCCTCAACTACCTTCAGTGGATAGAAGGCTGCCGATTCATATACCCGTATCAGCATGTGATAGTTACTTAATGGCCTCCCGAACAGTACGGGAATATGTAGCATCTACTAATAGTTAATCGCACCAGTAGGGATTCCAATCCCTCCACAGCCCCTAGAAACTGGGTTTTAGGGATAGAATAATATGTCAGTCGCAAGGAAATAGTATCCCAGCATCTTCGGTAAATTCAAACCGGGCTGCTAGCTCTTGTCGGTAGATGTGGTAAGTTTCGCCCGGTTGGAAGATGATGAGCTCTGGTGCTCCAAGGTTTGGAATCGCGTCCCTCCCTCCGGTCGCGATTCTACTTTCTACGTTCGGAGTGCTTTCGGCTTTCATGATTATCGTATCCCGGCTCCGGATTTGCCAAAATACGCACAGATTGCTTTACTTCGCGACTGCAGACAATAGTGGATGACCTTGATTTCTTTGGCGTCTTCGTCATAGTTCGCGATTTGGTTTAGGTCGCCATTCCTTGGTAGATAAAGGACGACATCCGGCGAGATATTTCGGGCTGATGCATAGATCTCCCTCCTAAGTTTTTTTTAGCGCGTCTCCCACAGTAAATTTGGAGAGTTCGAGACTTACCCTCCGTATGTCATTTCCTCCAAATTGAACACCTTTTCGTGCTTGTAGCTTGGCCCTCCCCAAGGAGGACTCAAAAACACGGTACCTAGCTCAATATCACCTTTCCAATTTTTCGCGAACTCAAAAAAGTCCGCTTTGACAAACTCGATCTTGTCTTCCACACCGTATATCTTGGCATTGTGCTTCGCGCATTCTATTGTCGCTTCGTCGTGATCCAGCGCGATGACCTTCTCACATTGAGGCGACAATGCGAATTGTATAGCGTTTCCTCCAACTCCACAGAATGCATCCAGAATTATTTGAGGTTTCGGAAGGCTCGGCGGTAGAATGTGACGTGCGATTTTCCTAGCGACACACTCGGGGGTTACACTATAGAACCCTTCATCGGTAATCCAGATTCCATCATCCCATAGCGAGAACAGGGAATACCGCTGATGCCAGTAACTAGGTCACGGTTAGCTGCTACTGTTTTTCGGCGACTGTGAGTAACGTACTGAAGAAGGTCCCAAGGAATGCTGTCTCGTGTGTACAGGTTGACTCCTGAAGGAAGGGCGTCGTCCGTAACCTTACGCTTCTTCCCACGCGGCGAATCGTCTGTGCCGTTGGGCTCGTAATTGTCGGTACTCTGACGCTTCATGGTTGATCGGAACGGGGTGGTGGAATGAGTAAGAGAATTGGCGAAGGGATCGATTGTTGTGCAGGGAAACTTTAAACTGCAGGTGTTTGTCGCATCACTGTTTCGCGCCCGACTTTCTTCCTTCGTCATCCATCAACCTCGTCACCATCGCCAACAGAACCCAGCATCACCCCAAAATCCGCCTCAGCAAGCATCTATCGGACGTGTACTCGGGTCGCCCGTGCGGGATAAACGTTATCATGGAGCTGGACACCGCCCAGCCAGCGGCAGACCCCTTCGCACATGCTTTCAAAGCCAGAAAAAACAGGCCTAGCAGACAGGCCAGGAATCGAAGTGAAGAAAATGACGCTACACCAGCTGAAGCGAAAGGCTCAGGTACACCGCAACCGTTAGAAGGCGACAATCAAGATGCAGCAACCAGGGATCACTCCAAGGACGATGTGATGGAGGAAGACGAGTCATCAATTCCCGTCGCCGAAATTCTGCGACTCCGAAAGCAGAAACCGAAGAAGCGAGGGTTCGATTTCACAGTGGACAAGAGGGCGAAGACACCAACCGCCGAGGAAGAAGAGGCCATAGCGGAAAAGGACGCTGTTGACAAAGAAGTCAACGCTGTTGTCAACAGATTTACAGGTCAGACAGGCGCCATTGTTGATGTCAATGAGCATATGTAAGAATTCGCCACCAGCTTCCATTCAAGCTCCACGAAAAGCGGATTGCTAACCACATTGTCAGGATGAAGTATATCGAATCAGAGCTGGCCAAGCGCAGGATGACCGATGCCTCGGAGCCTACGCCTGCCAGTGATGACAGCGACAACGAGATCAAACGAGTTTATCCCGCTCCACTCACATCGACGAAAATATCCGAACGAAGAATCGGGAAATGGCCCATCAGGCCGGATTTCCGCGGCGCAACCCTTGGAAAACTACAAGAAATCGATCTCGGCGTTGAGAGTACCCGTAAGAACGTTGAGAGGACTGAGGAGGCGAAACGGCGGATCGAGGCTGGCGAGGCGTTCAAAGAGCCGGAGCCGGAGGATCCGAAGAAGAAGAAGCGCGGAAAGAGAAGAAGGAACAGCATGGATATCGAAAGAGACAAGTTGGTAGAAGAGGTTTTGAAGGAGTCACGATGTAGGTTTCCTATTTGCGTCTTAGGTTTCGCCCTCATCGCTAACAATTTTTAGTGGATATATACGAAGAGCCAGACCCGGCAACTACTAAGGCGCAGGCGGAGGAAGACGATTATGCGGCGGATGACCGAATCGCAGAACAGTTCAGACGGGAATTTATGGACGCGCTCAATGCTAGACGGAGAGGGAGAACAAATCATAACAAGAAGAAGGATGATCCAAAACGGCCTCGAGGACCGAAGCTCGGAGGTAGCAGAGCTGCCCGTGCCGCTATGCGGGAAAGCGAAAGGGCCGCTGGAAAACGATAGTACTCCTCTTTTTTTCTCGCCGGTTGGCGTTTGTGGCATTCGATTTATTTGGACACTGTAACAATATTTGGAACCGTATTGATTTAAATTTTGTCTATCCACTCTAATGAGGGGCATCTGCAGTCTAGGCATGTATAATAATTCATGGAATAACATCTTAAGCCTTTTTCCAGGCTTGGTCAACTTCTTGGTGTTTTTCCGTGTCTGCTTTCTTAATTCCTTGCCTTCGGTCTTTCTTCACCGAGGTGCTAATTCCCAACTCTTTATCCCTATTCTCAAGCGCTGTTCGAAGAGCCGATGGAACCTGATGCTCCTTCGTATAGGTTGCCATAAGTTGCGGCTCACCCATTGGGACATCATCCTTATCCACTTGCCACAGATGATACGTCTTCCCGTACATCTTGATCAGCTCTTTCATCTCAGCATCCTCAAGCGTATTCCACGCCGCTGCGGAAATGGGTGAAATCGAAGGTTGTGGCATCGCTAGAATTCCAGATTTCACCTCGAAATTGTGGGTATGCCAAAGTTTCTTTTCGGTGTCGGGGAGTGTCGAGAATATCTTCTCAGTAATTAAGTACTCAACTAGAAATTAAAAGGTCAGACACGCGCCCAAACCGAATCTGTGAATACCTAAGTAGGTATATATATCTTCAAGGCTCAGGGACACCACTTACTTCCAATGAGTCGAGCGCCTTGTTCGTGGGAATCGAAGATGAGGCATTGGCGCATATCTGCAAATGAGGACCCATTAGCCAAGCTGGTCCCGAGTCAAATGATAGGCTCAATCTCGTAGCATACCTTCACCTAGTGGCGAGCAGAAATGATGCGCTGATATCCATCGAGAGGGATCGTTTGCGTAAACGTGGATTCCATGGAGCCATGCAATATACCAACAGCGAGTATTAGATAGGGTCATTTAACGGCTCCCCGGGGTGACTGCGTAATCGTCTTCGGGATCGAATTCAGACATAACACTCACCAAACATTTGAGAGAGGACCATTTCCCTTAAATCAACCCTTATAGTCAGTCCAGTACACATTTCAATAAGCAGACGGCTAGGGTTATACCCGAGTTATACATACAGTAAGGGCATTTTTCCCGACAATAGCACCCGCGACTGCTGAAGCCATCCCGAAGCTTTTTTATCTGCTGTGTTATCAACGAATATGCGTCTTGCAGGCAATAGGATATTCAATACTATACTATTGGCGATATTGTAATGGATTCAATAAATAGTGTTCGGCTGGGCTTATTTCTTCATCTATGTTATGCCCACTTGATTGAGTGTGAGGATTGAAGCATTTTTATAGACTTTTAATCCCCAAGTTCAATACTTCACGACGTCATGCAAACCATGGTCAAAGGGTAACTACTTGAGTAGGTTGCACATTGGTTGCCCTGGTTTAACGTTATATACGTTATCTGACTACGATGTTGACTGCTTGCAGCCGTCGTACGAAATGAACGAAAGGAGCCAATTGAGAATCAGAAATCTTGATATCCGTTTATTCGCGCCACCGGCACCGATTCCTTAAAAACTTGGAAATGTATTTGCCACACTCTATCTCTGGCCTCAAGACTAACTCTATCTCGACAACCATATCGACAACACAGTCTTTGTTGCATTTTTACAGCACAGGCCAGCGGCCTTTGATAGCCTGCTTCAGCCCTGCTCTTTCCACTATCTCCTGAGCGTGCTTTTTAGCCATAAGCATAACTTCCTCTTCGTCCATTGTTGTCAATTTCCCGTCCTTCAATAAAATCTTCCCGTTCACAACAACCAACTCAACGTCCCGCCCCGTAGCCGTGTAGACAATCGTGCTAATCGGGTCAAAAGACGGTGTCAAATGCAGCTGCCTAAGATCAATTGCTACAAAATCCGCCTTTTTCCCAATCTCTAGTGATCCGATGTCTTTCTCCAATCCCAGAGCTTTTGCCCCGTTGATCGTTGCCATCTCCATGACGCTCTCGGCCGGTACGACGGTAGGGTCATAGTGAGTAGCCTTATGGATGATAGCCGCAAGCTTCATCTCTTGTAGCAAGTCATTCGAATTGTTACACGGAGCACCGTCAGTGCCTAGCCCCACATTAACCTTGGTATCGAGCAACTCCGGGACGCGAGCGAATCCAGAGGCGAGCTTGGAGTTTGATGTAGGACAATGTGCCACGTGAGTGCCTGTTTCGTGAAGGAGTTGTATATCATTGTCGTCCAGGTGAACCATGTGAACAAGAACAGTCTTCTCGCCAAGTAGACCCACCGATTGACAATACGTCATTGGAGTGTGACCGACGGAGGCATAGAATTCTCGATCTGCGCGGACTTCGGCGCAGTGCATCGTAATCGGAATGTTCTTGGATCTAGAAGCCGCAGATATCTCTTTGAGAAGATCGTCGGAGACACTGCGGCCGACCAACGTCAGCTGTGTTCTGATCTACCCCGGCTATTATATGTTCGATGAGACATACCCCGGCGGGGTCCTTGCTCCAAACCAAACTTTAATCCGCCCATCTGCCTTGCCGTCCCACTTCTCGTGCATCTCAATCGCCCCCAGGAGGCTCTGCTCACGGGTTTCAACAAGGCCGGGATGCATCATTCTCTTCTCTTCCGTTGCGTATTTTCCCACATCCATGACAATTTTTCCAAGACACCCTCTGATCCCACTTTCCTCGACTACCTTGGCGAGACCATCGAATCTGTATCTATCCGCGAACTGTAAATCGATATCGGTGTTACTGGGAGGTCAGCTAGCGCTCGAACATATTTCAAACATTAACGGAATCTTTGGGAAGGAAATACCATGCTCTCCAGGAAGCAAGTAGTCCCAGATTTCAACATCTCCGCGATCGAGATTCTGGCGGCGACTTCTCCATCCTCAGCTGTAAAGTTGCCTTGGAGAACCCAGATACGATCACAAAGCCAACCAATCAGTTCAAGATCGTCGGCCGCTCCTCGGAGGAGGGCCTGAGCCGTGTGCATGTGAGTTGATATTAAACCTGGGAAGATCACACGCCCGGTGAGGTCCATGACATCTTCTTCTGGATAGTTTTCAGCGAGAAGGGTCGCTTTCCCGATATCGATGATTCTGTCACCTCGGACGAGAATACCACCGTCGTTAATAATCTCCCGCCTCTCGTTGACTGTTACAATGGTGCCGTTTGTGTATAGCATTTCGTCGGCGTTTGAGAAACAAGCTGAGGCTAGTAGCTAGTGTTTTTCAATTTTCGGATATCACAATAAATATATAGTATATGGGCAAGTGTAGAGAAATTCAGATGAGTGTATGGATACTGTGTAAACCGGGCACATACACCCTATTTAAGTTTCAGGACTTTGTTTGGAGGTAAAGAGGCTTGAGGTTCCTCGAAAAGCTCGATAGCAGGCTTTGGCCTAAGAAAAATGCAACACGGACGGATCCGTCCGCGTGTTGTCTCAAGCACTTCGCATATCTGCGAGATAAGGTATCGAGATCCAGCCGCATAACAAGTAACCTAATACCGAGATCCCAGAAATCTGGGGGTACCTTTGAAGGACGTGGTCTCCCATGGTGCCAAGCACCGATGTAGTTAAGATAAGGTTGAAAATTAGTTTGTTAGAATTACCACGTGGATCTTTATAGCGGCATCATTCCCAATTCGTCTGAAGATTCCGAAGTATTCAGTATCTCAAGCACGCAGAATCACTGGTATCATGATAGAACCCATAGCTGCGGCATCAACTGGAGATTTCCAGCTTTTTTCCGCCACGGCAGCCTTGAGCCCCATATCAGTCTATCTCAATATCTTCTCGCCAATGGTTGTAGATCTCGAGCATCCGCAGCGCGATAGTCGTATCAGAAACAGAACTACACGCTCAACCTTCTCTTCGTAGGAATAAAATGCTTTATTTTTCGGGCGACCGCATTAAATACATTCGCCCGCCCCCTGAGGGCCCCATTTATGATACTTTCCCACAAACACCCGGCTATGACCTAAGAACGACATCTTACGAATAAACAATCCTTGAAATCTCGATTCGGTACCAGCACAGCCTGGATCTACCGTTATGTCGGTAGATTTCGGCCCGGCAGGTATACCCTTCATGACGGAAAAGGAGTATAACGAAGCTCTCGAGAGCCAATAGAGCCAACCGAAGAAATCAAAATGGAATCCCCGGAACTGGGGGCTTTCGTGTGGCACGTGGACATTTATCATATTTGTAACCATCAGTGCCATCGTATTGGGTTGCGTGATTCCCTTTACGATGTTTTTGCCGTTATATTATCCGTCCTTTCCGGGGCTTAACTACTCCCTGACAGATACCTGTGAGTAGTACCGCTCCATTTCGCCATCACATGGCAGGTTGTACTAATAAATGACGCTGAATGCTATCAGATGATGGGAAATTATTCTTCGATTCGTATGTGCAACCTCGCCGTCAATGTTGTGACTACGAAAGATGTCCTGACACAAAGACAGTTTCGACTATGGAAATGGAACTGAGGCGACCCATGGGTTTACAAAGTAGGAACTATGCCTTCCCGAAGCTAATGAAGGCTTAATTACTGATTTGTGGTAGCTATGTAACGAGGGATGGCGCTAAATGGTCGAATTTGACATATGCGAGCTCAGACCAAGCTATCATACGAGTGCTCCCCACGGATAATACTGGCACTGCCGGACGCCCCACGGTCAAGATTCTGTCTAAAAAACGGTATAACCACGGGCTATTCATCTTTGATATCAAACATGTCCCGTACGGGTGCGGAACTTGGCCCGCAATCTGGATGGCTGATCCCGATCCTGGTAAGCATATCAATCTGTGCTCTGAATGACTTGCGGATAAATCCAAGCCAGATCTAATCGACCCTACAGATGTTTGGCCGAGACACGGCGAGATAGATATCGTTGAAGCAGTAAACCAGGGCAACCGTGGAGCTCAGTTCACGCTACATACCTCGGAAGGATGTCATATGTCCGTGAAGAGAAAGCAGACTGGGGAGACGTTGTCAAAAGACTGCCTGAACAGTACCAATTACAACATGGGATGTGCTGTACGAGGGGCACCGTCTTCGTACGGCGAGGAGTTAAATGTCAGTGGGGGCGGGGTTTACGCCATGGAATGGAGAAAAGCAGGTATACGAATTTGGTTTTTTCCGAGGGATCAAGTCCCTGAGAATATCAGTCTCGGAAGGCCGGATCCTTCGGTATGGGGCACCGCGACAGCCGACTTCCCGTCCACCAAATGCGATATCGACTCCCACTTCAAGAATCACCGACTAATCATCAATATTTCTCTCTGTGGTGACTGGGCTGGCGCTCCCGCGGTGTACAGTGGGGAATATAATTGTCCAAGCGAGTGTGCCAGGTATGTTGGGAGTAACCCTGAAGCGTTCAACGAGGCTTATTGGGGCATCAACAGTATTAAAGTATATACTGCGCCTAATTCGTGAGGGACCACGAAGATACTAGCTAGAGACTAGGACTAGATTTGTACTTGTGTACTTGGGAAGTACATTATGGTTGTCGTGTTGTTAACGTTGTTGATTAACCTATCAAAATGGAGATAATTCTCTCGGGACTAAGAACAAGCGCGCGTGGAAACATACGCTTCAACGTTGATAAAACGTGGATATTATTAGCTAACGGTTCTAGGCGTATGGCATACCTAGTACCATGGTACGCCCATCTAAGCTTGCAGTATCGACTACTGCAATTCTGTTCACAGGAAATAGCTTAGGCGTACTTGTCAAGTTTACCAGAGGTCTTGAGCTTCCGAATAGAACATACAAGGAGATAAAAGAAGGATTGAAGGTCTACGATATACCCCCGCAGCGGATCTGGGACCCGGTCGGTGGGAGGCAATCTAACTGCATCGAAATATCCGAGCTCTATGAAACGGATCGCATGGACGAAAAGGTCATCCAGATCGATGTCGACCAGGCATCTCATGACATAGCTTCCGGTGCAGCGCACCCCTACACACGATCCGCCACCGCCTTGGCGTTCTATACAGATAGCACAAACTGCTCCACAATACCTACTATAGTATTATTTCCGGAAGTCGCAGATATGCAATTGAGGCTATGCGAACATAGAGAAACTGAGGTTGATTGTCAATATCAAGAATTTGATCTTGGGAGCCTGGGGTACCCTTGGCCGCAAAGGATATTGTCTTTCCGAGAAGTATTTCCCGCATACCATTTTACTACCGCGCCCGAAGAAGCATCCCTGCCAAGTTGGAATCTTGAAACGCTTCCCGAAGGGCTTAGCAAGCCTAGTTTTATCAACCTGGAGGCATGGGACCCTGAGAGCGGTATCAATATATCGAATTTGAAACCGGACGACCCAATACCGGGTAACTTGGAACTCACGCATGGAATATCATTGGGAGGCTCGGACCAAGATCTTAGGGAACACATAGACCCTGATTGGGAGACGCTTATGTACGAGTCTGATTGTGGTGGAATCGGAGTTATAGGATCACGGGTAATACCCTCTACAGAAACTGATATTTGGTACGGCATGCCACCGTATAATTTCCTGCTATCTGATGGTCGGGATCACACAATCAACGATAAAAATTTACTGGAGTGTACTGATCGGGGAGATTACGTTAATTGGATTGAAGGAGAATACGCAAATTATCGGCGCAATTTGATGAAGAGAGTGGTACTAGCGGAAATGTCAATGGAGGAAGCGGTGGAGGATCTCGAGGCCCTTTACGATGTTAACTTTGTGGGCAATACGAAAGCACGGGAGATTGCTAAAGCGGTATGGGGAGATGAAGGGATTGAAAGGCTAAGTTAAGATAGTAACGATTGTATTTGCTATCTGCCGCTTCTCACACGCTATCTGCGAACGTTAACGTTGCATTTTGAATGATACCTGTGTTGTTTTGCTCCATGCGTATAACCAATAATCTCTTCTGAACCAGGCACATTTAATCTTCTGCGATCAAGTCTGTTTGGAGGGCATCTAAGACCTTAACGATGCCAAAACCTGCCGATAGTGTAGTCATACAAGGCGGATGCCTGCAAGTAAGTGGAGTTTGCAATGAGCTCCGGTAGCGTGAGCGGGATGTTCCTCTTTGTCCACCCTTCCCGATAGGGGAATCTCTCCTCCTCAAATATCGCCTTGATATATTCGAACGGTACTCTGTCATACTCTGTGACGGACTTCGCACCCCAGACGGACATGACGAGAGCAACTTCTCCGAAGGCTAAAATTGCCTCACGGAGCCCGAAATTGAGCTCCGGGTTGTCTTTCTTCTGTTGTTCTAGACGTCTGTTTCGAAATTTAGCGAAGTCTTGGATGGTGAATATCTTTCCACCCTTTCCATCATCGGAGGCGGAGGCAAGAAGGTCGTGTAGAAGGTCCGGTTGAATCGTTGTGTTATCTCCTTGCGCGATGTCCCGTCGCACAAGAGATACGTCGTGTTCCACGGCACCGTGTCGTCGAAGTTGGTCAATGTTGAGTACTGGTTCACCTTTGTCGTTGACTTGGCCCGGGTCTCGTAGCCCGGCTCTAGATTCTGAGTTCGCCGTAGGAAGCTGGGGAAGTTTGCTTAAGAATCCGTGGAAAAAACCGGTTGCTTCCTCCTTTTTCTCCTCAGCTTCAGCATCTTCCCCTTCTTGCGTATGGACTGTGAAGGGTGGCTTCGTAAGCCCAAAGGCTACATCTACGCCTAAACCGAGTTCCTCTTGGAATGCTTTCATGATATGGTCGGCGGTAACATTACGGCCATCTCTCGGAATAAATCCATGATTTGCTAAGGAGTTGATAATAGGACAGGGCCCTCGTAGGTCTGTGACTTCGGGATGCTTCCACTCGCCTCTTTGGGGTGGGGCCTGTGCGTTCTCCATAACGAAGGTTGGTGGCTGTTGCTTTGTTTGAAAACAAGATGGTACGCTGTGCCTGTGGAGACTATGTCGGTGGTTGATTTTGATATTCTTGAGATATTTGCCCCTGTATAACGGCCCTGGATACGTAGTTGAACGTTCGAAAGCGAAGAAAGCGAGCCGAGTAAACCGCCGATTGCACTGAGACGCTCTCATAGTTCAGATCGAGGAGGTCCCGCATCCTTAAATAGTGGGGATGCCCCAGCTGTGATACAAAAAATGGCTCCAGTAGCCAGCTTGGGCTGGCCGAAGCTCTGGCTGAACCCGGTGTGCATGATTAGCATGCATCCCTACCAGTTAGCGAACGGGGCTACATGCACCATATCCGATACATTGCAACATTCTACGGCATGCATCATGCATAAGCTGACAATCCCTCATTCGACTGGCTAACTACACCAACCTGGCCTTGAGACCTTCGCAATTCTAACATGGCACACCGGGAGGCATCGAGGGCGAACTTCCAGTCATCTTGAGGGCTCCTAAATACCCAAATACTCCCTCAAGTATTTGAGGAAGCAAGGACCTATGTATTATTTCCTATTCGGTATTCTAGAAGCCGTCCTGGCTTGCATGTAGGCCGAAATATCTACTTGGGGCCTCGAGCCTATTCCTGTCAGCGGTTCCAGTTGAGGACCGCTGCATCTCCGTGTGCCGTTTTAGCGGGGAAGCTCCACTTGCTGACTAACCAACAGGGGTTCCTCAGGACGAATTTGCGAATATGCGAATCGAATGCAGTGTGGATGATATACGTAGGCCAAGAACTAGCATTCGGTGTTCCCCAAGAACGGACAGGTGTGCTGATTACGCTGCGTCTCATATGCAGGTCGCTTTTATGTCGGGCTAGACCCTTCTACAGTGGGCTGAAGAGGCAGGAAAGCCGTGCTTGATATTGTCAGCAATGTAATATCGTTGTCGAACAAGAGTATTAAGCAGATTTCGGTTCTGTCGAGATACTGGGTCTGGGGTGAGAGTCTGTGCGTTGGTGGGTCGCCAGGGCAACGACAACTCCAGTTTGAACTCCAACCACAACAAATTCGCAACACCACAAAGGACATCTCCATCCTCACCTCCTATACCATCTACAAAGGCATCCTCCGACTTCATCACCGACCGTACCTATCCTAGGGGTCCCACCTATCAAATTACTTGAAATAAATCCAGGCTCGTCGACAGATTCTCGCTGAACCCTCCAGCTGTCGGCGAAGCTCCAGCTCCCACGCCCCCGTATTACCACAATGGCTACGCCATCAAGCCCCGCAAAAATGGTTTCTTCAACCAACCTTTCGCTCTCCAACTCAAGTCCCTGGAGACTCAAAGTGACTGTCGAGGCCGAACCGGATAATGACATGTTTCTGGACCTTGCTGCGGAAGAATCCCTGACGAAACAAATTCGAAAGCCGAAGCTTTCGAGAACCCGACTCGTTTCCAAACCCATCGCCCCTCCCCAAAATGCAAGAGAAGATACTGCAATTAGCGAGGATTCATTGGGTCTCGACAATGTCAGCGGGATTTTTGCAGCCGATTCGACCCCGATCCGACCACCCGTTACACCGAAAAGACCCCTCTCAGGGGGTTCCAGGGCGCCAACTACTAGAATAGTCCCATTGAAGGGATCCGAGCGAAAACAGAAACCGCAGAAAAGGAAAGGAACACCTGCTCGTAAAAAAGCAAAAGCGATCAATCTGTCGGCATCAGAGCCTGAGATCGCCCCACCACCGACGACAACCCCCAAAAGGGGACGCGGCCGACCTAGGAAATCCATTGGCAATGTGGTGGAAGCAGCGTCGGGTTTGGCTAGTCGTGGCGACGAGACTCCAGCGGGAGTACGAGGGGGTGAAATAGACCAGGTAAGGATGAATATGCCAAAGCATTTGGGCTACACATGCTAACCCGGTGCTAGAATGGCACAGACATCGAAAAAACCCTTCCACAACCCCCTGCTGAGGATACGTTTCATATGCCATCGCCCCCAAGCTCACCGATTCCGCAGACACTAGACCGAGATGGAATACTTTCGGGGTTCCCTCTAGATGAAGACCAATCCATCATGGCGAGTGAAGGATTCTCGATGATAGCTCCAAAACTCTCCACGTCCACACAAGATCCAGTCGGCTTGACTACTCCAC
Organism: Arthrobotrys sphaeroides; assembly: GCA_036971245.1. Taxonomy (NCBI): domain Eukaryota; kingdom Fungi; phylum Ascomycota; class Orbiliomycetes; order Orbiliales; family Orbiliaceae; genus Arthrobotrys; species Arthrobotrys sphaeroides. The sequence goes on along the minus strand of JAJTTW010000010.1, from coordinate 1,207,715 downwards.
GGCCTACACCGGATGTCGAGGATTCAATCCCTTTCCCCGGACCTTTGTCGGATATCCGCCCTCACGGCGCTGGGACTGTGGAAGAGGAGACTGTACAGGTTGATATTGCTGAAGAGACCACCCCTCTTTCTCTTAAACCTGGACCTCGACGGCGGAAAAGCTTGCGGATCGCATCAAAACCCTCGGAAGATGTTCCGGCAGAACATTCTGTTGGAAGTTCTAAAGTCGTTGAAAGATTCCGTGAGGCCACACACAATACTACGAATGCAAACGAGCCTCCTCCTAGAGATGAGGCTTCGAGCTTCCGAAGATTCCTACAAACCAAGCCCGATAAAGTTGTCCCGGGAAGCTATGAAGAATCTACCGTCTACTTTGCGCATAATAAGCCTACGAAAAGTATAGATAGGAGAAGACAGACCCCGGCTAAGAAGTCACGGTCCGGTATTGTTGAACCTGCTGAGGGAGAGTTTGGGAACATCCTTCCGGAACATCTTCTCCCACCAGCGAAGCCAATAAGTAAACGGAGTGTCGGAATTCAAAAACCAACTACAGGTAACCGGGCCGTAGTCGCACGGGCCCGGAAAGAAGTTCCAGCGATGCGAGACGAGACACCGGATGGTTTTGGCGACGAAGGCAGATCTGTGAGATGGCACGAAGATGTCATGGGTGGGAGTTTCTCCCTACTAAATTCAAGCTCTATGGAGCGGCCTGAGCCCGATGCCCCCCAACAGGAATCTACCCATAGATTACTTGAGAATGAAGTTATCGTGGAACCATTCCGACCGTATGCTGGCAGGCTGAAGGATGGAAGACCAATGCCCTTGGTCGTCCCTAGAGAATGGACCAATCATCACTGGGCAGTCTTAACAGATGTCTCGTATCCCAATACCAAATTGGTAACAAGGAGCAAACGGTCTATGGGTAAATTACATCCGGAGGAGTCAGCCGAGCAGGGCATGGAACGAAGACGAAGAATCCTTGAAACCTTCCCGAGAAACGAAGAAGGACATTTAGTGTTATCTGAGCGGGACTCCAACAGCATCGATGCCTTCGAGGAGTATATTCGGCGAGAAATTTTAGGCGAGAAACGGATCGCAGGTGAGACCCGTCGGATGTGGGGTTTCTCAAGACATCAGATCAAAGAAGCTTTGATTGTCTTGCAGGTCTCAAGACAGAGGCGGATTCAGTGGGTCGTTTCCGCTGGGGAAAAGCTCGAGGACTGGGGTCTTGCATGAACCCCTCACTTCCTAACCAGTATTTCGTTTTTTATACATGTATTGTGGCGTTCGAATACGGGAGGTTTTACCGGCGTCTATGGTCTTCTAGAGTTTACAGTGTACGGACTAACTTAATACCGGTCTAAACGGGCAAGATTATACGATGAACGAGAGGTTTTGTTTACTTGCCCAATCAATATGAAGGGCACTAAAGTGACATCGGCCGCCACAATGATGCATGCCAAGTCTGTCTTGTTATATTGCCGAGAAACTTAAAAGCATCATCTATTCTGCCTATTTCAGATTCTTGCTCAGATCCCCAATTTTATATCACAAAGAGTGTAAAGGCCCTGTTATAATATAATCCCTCCGTAGATGTTTATCCAGAACCATGGATTCCACCTATTCAGCCGCCCTTTCCAAACCAAAGGACCACTGATTAATTCCCGGTTTTAGCATCCGAACGACTTTGACCTAATCTCGGGGGCGGGGCTGCTCATGCACACTCCTCAAAGGCTCTCGTGATTCTCGTTTCGAATTCTTCCGGATTCCACGCCAAGCGATCTAACCTTCCGGTGGGGAGGGTCTTGGAGTGATTACTACAAGCTTACTCTTCCCCCCTGCCAGCGTATGCTAAACCACATGGCTGTACCCGTCGGCCCGGATGAGCGAAGCAACAAAGCAACAAGACAACGAAGTATTGGTGCTATGAATAGACAATTGGCAGAACATCGGCTACCGAACCATGGATGAACATATATCCCAGCAATTTAGTCTGTCGAGGCTTTGCCAATATATTACGGGGGGGTCCACCCCCTTGGGTATGCGCTATCACGGTGATTTCGAGGATACGGACAGGATAACGTCTTCGCCAGAAGTCATGGCGTTCAGCGATCTCGAGGCCGATATGCGCCCCGGATTGATGCGGGATAGCATCAAGTCCAAGCGTGTTTTATATACGACTGCCGTTGGACTATCGCGGAGGCATACGTTTTCGTCTCCAGATAGGTTCAATCCAGTTACGCAGCGGAAAAGGACATATCTCCAATCCTGTGACCCTGATACGGCCTCCAGATATCCATTTTCTCGCATCAAACTCTCCAGAAAGCCTTCACACCCCGCAAAGATGCCCGCGTCCGGCCAGAGAGCCAAGCTCCTAGACTTGCCTTCAGAATTGCTGGCCAACATTGTCATTTTTGTTATCGAATCACCCCCGCACGGAGAGCAGGAATTCTTATCGAAAACCGCTTTTGCACAACGTCCGGCCCGCCGATGGACTCTTGACACTACCCCGCGCCACGATGATAATATTTTCGACATCAGCTCTTTTCTGAACGTTTCAAGGCCCAACTACCGCTACGAGACTCCTCAAAATAGAGATGAAGCCTTCTATCCGAGCAGAATGCTCAACTCCCTTGCAAGCACCTGCCAGAAACTACGCAAGCTAGTGAGGCTGAAGGAGTGGGATGCACGATTCTGGCGACCAGCGGCAAGGCTCTATTACCACCTAACTTACTACCCAAAAGTTTTACCAGACAGCCTGGACCTCATTCAGGGATTCTTGCCCACCAACCAGACATCCTGGAGAAATTTCTTAACCTGTACGGTTCATTATGTTGATACCAGAAGAAGAGGTGTGGAAAGTTTCGGGACGAAGGCCGGTTGCAAGCCCGCCATTACATGGAATGATTACCAGATCGAACTGGGCAGAAGTCCGGAATCCTCGTCACAGCCTCGGAATCTCATGATGCTGTGCCGACAGCCCGGTCCGGACCTTTTCGACATCTCATGGGACGCTGCGACCGAAAGATACACGATCGCGATGGGGCTTAGAGGAGGTAAATCATACGCCTCGGTCGATAAAAGGGGGGTATTCACTCGTGGGGAGGCGCTCCAGCCGGATCTAATCCGCAGTGTCCGGGGCCTGTTTCCGGCGGATATCCTCGAAGTCCGGAACGACCGATTCGGAATTGTCAAAATCGGTGCGAGCAGGCTAAGCCCTGTAGCCCAACCGTCGTCTTCGCAAAGCCACCCTTTCCGCCCTCCTCGGACTTTCGAGGAAGTTTTACGCTGGGATCTCTCGTGTGTACCGGAAGTTCTTAGTGACGAAAAGGCCAGAATCGCAAGGTGTGCTTCATGGGGCCAATACCTCTGCTTCACGCTGTTCAAACAAAACTTTGCGGACCCGACAGCCCCGTACCTAGATCCACAGGAAGATAGTATGGTGTATTGCATCAGAACGAAATCCGAGATTGAACTTCACGGCGACCTAACTCAACCCCGCAGCGAGCTTCTTTGGTCTCATGACTTCAAAACCGTCCCCGAGACGCAGGATGATGATGGGAGAACACTGGAGCCCGCCGTCTGCCAAATCGCCCTCTCGAGATCGTATGCAGCAATTCTCCTACGGTGGAACAGCACTTCTGTTTTTAAGCGCATCGTTAACGATAAACGGCAACTCTATATCATCGACCTTCAATCTACGGATGTGGTTCGTTGCTTTAACCTCCCAGTCTTCGATTGGGACTTTCGTCACACCGATATGGGAGAGGAGTACAAGCAAATCCGACTTGAAAAACTGACCGCATTGTACGACGACACACAAGCAGTTCACAGGGCAACTCGAGTTCACGATGACAAACTTGTACTACTTGAATGTGACTCCCATTTATTGTCGAATCCAAATCGACCTGCAGCAAAAATAATCACCGGGAGCCATGACTATTGCAACTGGGTATGGGACCTCGAACAAGAATCCGATACTGAACCGTTCATAGTCCTAGATGATTTCTATTGGGACACGGATACCGATGCGCAGGGAGGACAGCAGCAGCAGCAGCAGCCTCCGAGGGCTAACAAGTGGAACAAGTTCAAGGAACGGGCCGGATGGTGGTGCTCGACACCAAACCAGGTACTCGATTTTTGGCACGACTTTTCTATTACACCGGACGGCAGATTTTTCGCGGCCATACGGGCTGGTCGGACGTTTATCTGGGACTTGAACGAGAAGAGGCCCACGATCAGAGGCTACTCGTCCGATCTCGAAGATGAAGACGAAGAAATGGTATCCAGCCCGCTGAGCGCAAAACCAGAAAAATCACTCGAACGTTACCTCGGCCGCCCAACGGAAGCATGCTATCAGCGGCACGGTCACACGTTTTTACGTTGGTTCGAATTCAGAAACCGGGTGCCCGAACAAGGCCTTTGGATGGTATTCGATGACTGGTCAGTAGTATACCTTGACCGACACGATATCCTTGGGGCATGCGGGCTACCACATCGAGAGTGGCTATTTTCAGAGGAAGACTTTGAGTCGATTAATTCGAGTTTAACCACGCCGGGGTTGGTGACTATCGACGACGGAGAGGAGGACGAGGATATAGAGGGGTAGCGTGATAGAGGGGTGGCGTGAGCTGGTCGACGCATCTAATGAAGTATGATATCACGATAATGTATAGTTTTTGTTATCGCATCTGTACAGCCTATCATGTATGCATCCTGAGGGACTTTGGCGGGCCAATCATGCATGGAGTTCGCAGCGGTGCATTAGTGCGCAACGTTTATCAGGTACTTGATACTCAAGTACATCCATACTCAAGTACATCCATACTCAAGTACATTAATACCTCTTAGGTAATTCCAGAGTGTGATTGATCAATTTCCGTATCAAGTTGAGGCTCAGTGGCTTCGGAACTTAACACAGATATCAGGAACCGTTAAAAAAAAAAACTCAAAGCCGTTTCAGCGGGAATTATATTATCGCCAGTAGGCTGGTTCCGGTCCCACCAATTTAAAATTCGACTGAGAGTGGAATGACGTATGGGATCTCGACGGCTCTGCCACAAAAGCGCCAGCTAACAGTGCATTCCACTGCGGGGAACGCAACTGCATGACAACATATCTTGGCTCCGAGCTATAAAACCCGAGGCGGAGGCTAAAAAAGTCACTAACGTAGGAATTATAATCCCTCAGCGGCACGGAATTCATATCTGTTCACCTTTTCCTCAAAACTCACGATAGCATAGCTACCCTTCTTTTTTTTCTTGTTCGGATAGAAGTCGAAGCGCGTGCGCGGGGACTTGAAGGAAAACTCCAACAAAATGTCGACGGCCGCGGCTGCAGCAGCTACGGAAACTCGAGAGCAGGAAACTCCAACAAAGCCTGCCGCGATAAAGGTGTTGGTCGTGCTTTCCTCCCATGAGAGACTGGGAAACACTGGGAAGAAGACGGGATGGTATCTTGTATGTGATCCCTGATGGTTATCTTGCATGTGCCCCAATGGCGGGGCGATAAGGTGTAATTGAACGCTATCGCTAACTTTTGAAACTACACAGCCGGAATTCGCACACCCGTACTATGCACTTGAGGTACTTCCGCCCTTCGCCGATGAAGTTAACATGGATAGATGAAAACCTGGTCGCGGAAGAGATGCTGACGGGTTCCATTCGTATATTCCGTTTATCGTAGCCACACGTCAGTTTCACTATCGCATCACCGAGCGGCGGTCCGGCACCGCTTGATCCAAGCTCCATAGCAGCGTTCGGGGAGGAACCGCTTTCGAAAAAGTTTTTGGCAGAGAATGAACATCTATGGAATAATACGGAGATGCTGTTCAAGTTCTTGGGGAAGGCGAATTTATTCGATGCTGTTAGTATTACTTGTTTTCTCGCACGGCGCCGACGAAGCCGTTGATTATACGACACTGATTCACCGGGTCATCATGACTGCAGCTCTTCTATGTTGGTGGACACGGACGTAAGCAATTTCGCCCCTCGTCGACATGCCCATGGTCAAGTTAAATTAACAATTTATTCCAGCCATGTTCGATCTTGCCGTCGACCATACATCCCAAGCCATAATCAGGGAATTCCACGAAAAAGGCAAGATCATCAGGTACATTAACCCCTCCCACCTCGTGCACCGCCACATTGGGGAAGAGATCGATTGATTAATATAAAAATCCAACAAAACCTGCAGCGCCGTTTGCCACGGCCCCGCCGCCTTTGTCAACGTTAAACTTCTGGACAGCGGACACTTCCTCCAAGACCAACCTGTCACCGGCTTTTCCAACGATGAGGAGGATGCCATGGAGCTGAGCGACTTCATGCCGTTTGCGCTCGAGGACAAGTTGTATGAATACAGCGGCGGGAAGTATGAAAAAGCACCGAAACCCTGGGAGGCACATGTTGCTGTTGGGAGAGGCGGCAGACTTATCACCGGTACGTGGGAGCCCTGTCCATGTCCCCATGACCGATAACAACTTGTTGGATTTGACATGGACTGATATATGACGGCACGCTTTAATTAGGACAAAATCCGGCCTCTGCGGCCCCCCTTGCGAAGGAATTGTTGAAGCAGTTGGGGATTAGTGCCTAGAGCTTGAGGACTAAGTTTTGATCGACGAGATCACAAAAACAGACACACACACTTTGGAGTTATGGCGTTTAGTGCGTAGGCTGGTTTACGAGACAAAGTTAATACCTAGGTACGGGCATTGTTTGTAACATCGGCATTTTCAAATATTTTTCTTTTCCTTTACTATCGGAGATTTTAATGTGAAAGGAACGTGCAACTTATCTCTTAAAGGATATGAGAAGTAATGAAACCATTTCCATATGTGATCCTTCCTATACACTGAGTAGGTACACACATCCATTGGAAGTATCCAAGGCATCAGCAAACAGAGAGGCCGCTAAGATATTTCCCTACAAAGGTGAAGATCGGGTCTGGTCGATCGATCGATCCCGGTTCTAATTCCTCCCCGCCCGGGATTTCCCCAATCTTTCGGATACCGAGGATATTTCCGTGGCTTATAAATAGTCTATGTAAGTAGGTAGTATGCAGGGCTCTAGATCTTCGGGGCTATCTATAGTTATTAAGAATCCAGCCTCACGGGTAGCTATCATCCCGCGGAGAGACCCGTGCTCACGGGGTGTATGAATTGCGCAATGCAGGTCTCATCTATACTAAAAACACAGCTGTGCACGGGTCTCTGGCTTGCATTGACCAGCCATTCGCGGTGAAGTACGGCTCAGTCGAGGATACTAGTAAAGTAGCCATGTCGACGGACGGCAACTTTGTTAGAAAAGTAACAAGCCAATGCTGCCTAGGAGCCAGGATTTTTCAGCATGGATTTTTGGTTATTCCTTCGAAGGGTTTCTTTCTTGTTGCAATTTTTGTACGGGTTGTTGTTACACATGCTCACGGACACCTGCATTCCCGAACACGCCCAGAGTTAGTTCCCAGAAATCTACTCTCCGAGATGCTTTCCCCCCTCCGTGAAATCGATATCATCTATGAAGGTAACGTTAAGAAAAGGAGGACCAGACGGCGGAAATATCTACAAGCCCCCCTCATGGGATCCGTAGGTGCAACGTAGCAAAAGGAAGGGATACCCCGGAGATTTCAAAAGACGCTGGTCCATGAAATCGAATGTTTCTGTGCTTTGTTCTGGAGACATTCCCTATACCGGTCGAGTAGTATAACCCCATGCCCTGTCACACCCGTCTCCGAAGGACCGGGAAAAAGATTGAGGGAGGCCTCCGGGTATGTAATGCACCCTTGAAAGAAAGTCTTAAGTGTTCTAGGCTGCTGGATTTTGACGGGTAACTACATGTGTCGATGGTGCAAGATTCAAATGCATTGTCTCGAGTGATTGGAGAGACGGAGAGGTTAGATGTTCATGTGCGACGTCGGCATACCGCCTGTTTTGAGCTGCTGGTTTCCTGAGCTTGAAGCTTGAGATAGCTTGTGCCTGATCCCGAGCCGAAACACTGCTTGTGAACTTGACCCCGGAGACTCGAAGGCTAATATAGTGATTTCGATGGCAATATTTTATGCAATTGCAGGGAAAGAGACGAGGAAGGCTGCTTGAACTTTGTAAAGTGGAGTCCCTTGCTTTTTTCGTAGTAGCGAGCTATGTGAATATGCAAGCCCAATGCGCGCCTGATGCTAAAATATTTCGTGCTTCGCACGAGCAACTTTGCTCATTTGACAACCGCAGTTCGAGCTCGACGATAAAGAAGTAATAGCAGACAAAACATCTAGTGGGGGTATATTTTAGTAATTGGTCCTTCAACTCATCCGAGCTCTTCAATCGACCAATTTCGTTTACAGTTTATATAAATTTCATGATCTCAGCCTCTGTACGTATTTAAATGAGTATCCAACAATTAATTGTTAGATAGAGCAGCTATTCAATCCACCCTCGTCTCTCGGAACAAGCTGTTGGAAAGCAGCGCTTATGCAGGTCCAGACGGGACCTTTTCTTTGCCAGCTACCCGTCGAAAATTTTTCATTCGACGAGATGAGTCGCTGTTCGAATTCGGCAGACGGTTTCGGATGCTGATGATGCCACTGTTGGTGACCTAATTCGAAAGGAATGCGCACACCGGACACGACCGAAAAAGTAATATCCGTTTCGTCTACGGAACAGGGTCGACCACTGGTCCTAGCTCTGCATGGCCTCCACCAGGAACCGGAAGACCGATGTGCAGGTTGCAACGAAGCCCTAACACCTGTCATGGATTTTTACGTAGGATCTATATTAGACCCGGCGCCTTTTTCACGGTTGGGGTTTCTAATCATTATTAAGTAATTACTTAAGTGCGGACCAGCCTGGCCCATGACGGTGACCACGGCGCCCATGAGGGTTGTTGAATGGGGTTCGCCGCCGCACAAGGTCTCAAACGGGACCACTTTGCCGTTGGGTTTCAGGGAAGGGAACGAGAAGGTTTACCATCGAATCGATCCATCGGGATAAATATAAGACCTTGCTAGATTCCCCTTGCCTCTTGAATTCCTTAGACTCTCTTGTTATCTGATGGGAATCATGAATCAATCGCTGTGAGAAGTGACTTTGCATTGGGCTTTTTTTTTTTGTTCAAGTGTGGTCGGGGCAGCAGCGCAAGATTCTTTGTCGCCTGTCGGAATAACTTTTTTTCGACAACCTTTAATTCTTTATTCTTTCCCTCTAACTTTCCCCTGCCACCCGTCCGTCCCTCACGCGAAGCTACCTAGCTTGGCCCACAGATAGCATCGATGGCTTCCCAACAGCGACCAGAAATCTTTCCTTCTACGGCGAGGGAGGTTATCTGCGTCCTGACATTGTGCTCGTCTGTCGCCACAGCGAGTCTCGGCTCAGGTATCTTTCTCTTTCTCTCTTTCTCTCTTTCTCTCTTTCTCTCTTTCTCTCTTTCTCTCTTTCTCTCTTTCTCTCTTTCTCTCTTTCTCTCTTTCTCTCTTTCTCTCTTTCTCTCTTTCTCTCTCTAACACTGGACAGGTGCTTTGCAGGTTGCTCTCCCACAAATCGGCAAGTACTACGGCATCAATGGAGGTCAGTATTGACATATAGTCTGTTCGCTCCATCCGCTAGATACTGATGAGTATCTAACCAACCTACAGGAGACTTGACCTGGATTATCGCTTCTGGTACCTTGACTGCTGGTTCGTTCCTTCTGCTTTGCGGTTCGCTGTCGGTAAGTGTATTTCTTCCGTGCTATATCTATATGTGTGACGGTTATACGAGGAATTCCGTCGCTGAATAACTTGAAACCAAAACAGGACATTATCGGTCGAAAACGTATGCTGTTCTTCAGCTACGGATGGTTTTCTCTCTGGAATCTCGCAGCCGGGTTTGCTAAAACCCACATCTTGTTCGATGTCTTTCGCGGTCTCGCCGGAATTGGTTAGTTGTTCCTCCCCGATCCAGCTCGATCGAGCTGAGGGTCGATGGGTGTAGTCTAACTTGATTGTTTTATATCTAGGAACTGTTAGTTGAGAAAGCGTCCCTGAGCTATTGGCTGCTGTCTGTCTTGGGCATGTTCCGCGAAACTGACAAGGATGATCCGCTTTCCTCTTCCAGGCCGGAGCGATCCCAGCCTGCGTTGGGATTCTAGGTTCGACGTATCAACGGGGCACGCGGAAGAACAAAGCGTTCGCTGTTCTCGGCGGCTTCCAGCCTCTCGGTTATGTCTTTGGTAAGCTTTGACATCTATCTCTGGTGAGCCTAGGAGGGTTCCCGTTAACTGGGTCTTGGACAGGTATTGTCACCGGTGGTATTGCGACCGAGTTCCTGTCATGGCAGGCCAACGTCTGGTTCCTGGCGATCTTGTACACCGCCATCACGGTTCTCACATGGTTCTTCGTCCCGTCCGACCAAGCGCTCCAGGAACATGTCCGACGGCAGGAGATGCGGGGCAACCGGATGAGCGGGATCAACCAATCCCAGGCCATCATTGTCCAGGAACCGGTCTCGAAGCTTCTGAAGCAGGTTGACTTTGTCGGTGCTTTGCTTGTCACGGCTGGGTTTGCGCTCTTCGTCTTCTCTCTCACTTCTGCGTCAAAAGCGGCGACCGGATGGACTTCTCCTGAAATATTGTCTTGTCTTATCATCGGACTTTGCCTGGTTTTGTCGTTCTTGGGATGGCAGTGGTATGTTGGTCGCGCGGGCAATAAGTCCGGTGTGCAGCCGCTCATGCCGCTGTCTATTTGGACGTACCCGAATCTTGGATTGGTAAGTACCAAGTCTATTATTGTTCACACCCTATTCGGATTGCTAATAGGGATTGTTAGGTCATGGTTATTGTCACGCTCGGGTTCGTCAACTTCACGGGTGTTCTGATGTTCTGGAGCACCCTTTGGTTCCAGGAGATCAACAAGGTCACACCGTTGATGACGACGGCCCGATACCTGCCTCAGGTGATCGGAGGATTTATCGTCAATGCTTTTGCGGCTTATACGTTGCATATTATGTGAGTTTCCCTCCTATTACACTATTTTCTGTGAGAATTTCCGCTGATGAGTCTGAAAAATGGCAGACCAGGGAAAATTCTTCTTATCGTGGGGATGGTCTCCTTCACCGGTTCGACTTTGCTGTTCGCTCTCCAGCCTGCGGATGTTTCTTACTGGGCTATGGCTTTCCCTTCGCTGTGCCTGTCCGTCGTGGGCGCTGATCTGGTCTACATGGTCGCCAACCTCTTCGTGACGGAGTCCGTGCCGAACAACCTCAAGTCGACGGCGGGGGCGGTGTTCAACACTGTCATCGCACTAGCGAACACGATCGGACTGGGGGCGGGTGCGGCAGTTGCCAACTCTGTCGCGAATCGCGGACCGCGTACGGGGGAGAGCGATCAGGCATTCATGGTCAGGACTTACCAATCGGCTTTCTGGTTCGCAACAGCCGGAGCAGCGATCGGTGCCATTCTATGCCTGTTCGTCAAAGTGGGACGACAGGGACACGAGAAGCCGGGAGATATCGAGGATTCCGGGTCGGAACATGCCATCGAAGCGATCGTTCAGCCGGTTGGGAACAACAAGAGCGAGACGAGCGTTACGGCTGTGGAGGGGAGGCCCATGCAGTCGGTTTCCGGGTTCGATTCGGATGAGAAGCGGTCGACGGCGTTTTCCACCCCGGTACCGCCCAGTCCGGCGGAATATAAGGAATGAAGGCACGGACGACTCATACCATGCGTTTTGTGCTTTAAATAACTACCACCTACCTATATACGCCCGTTACAGAATTCTCTTTTAATTTTCTTTCTTTTCCTTTCTTTTCTTATAACGTCCATGAGATGAATGGATGATTGTCATGCGCACGTTTTTTCCTTTCTTTTCTTAGACATGCATGGCAAAGCATTACACGGCGTCTTTCTGTTTATATGATAAATACGGTGGTTAACGTTAGAGGGGTAGATACTATTAATAAAATTATTACAGAGAACGCTCGCTCGCTCCTCGATGACACTAACATGCATAATATAAGTATAAAACTACTGAGATAGGAGGGCCTGAACGGGCACGGCTTTGAGACCGACGACGACGGAGCCGGGTATGATGGATTCGGGGTTCTGGACCCAGGTGAGGGAGCCGTAGAGGACGGAAAAGGTGTTCCAGTTGAGAGGGGAGGTGCAGGTGAAGGCCCTCCCCGGTGGAGAACCGATGAAGCAGGTGAGGGGGACGACGCCGAATTGGAAGTCCTGCTCCCAGCGGAAGGTGATGCTGTTCCTGCTGGGTTCTATGACGGCGGCCCAGAGGATGCCGGGCCAGTAGTCGACGAGGACGAAGAGCCTGCCGTTGGGGTGGAGGTGGATCGGGGTCGCCTCGAGGGGGTTCGAGGTGGTGATGAGTTCCAGAGCTGTGGGGCCGGTGTACTCCCTTGTTTTGAAGTAGAGGCCGACGGAGCCCGGGTGGGTTGAGGAGGCGACTTGGAGGGCGAAGAGGGAGACGGTGGCTGTGGGGCCTGTTAAGACGGTTTGGACGACGAGGTCCGGGGCGACGGCGGTTGCGACGGTTGTGGTTGCTGATTCGGTTGCGACGTAGACGGTGGAGGTCTCCGTGACGGTTGTGGTGGAGGGAATGGTGAGGGTGGTTACGGGGGACGGGGCGGTGACGGTGAGGATTGTGGAGACGCCGATGCAGGAGCAGGCGGAGGAGTAGCGGACGCTGCCGGAGCACCAGGAGGCGTAAGTGGGGATGCTGTTGCCCGGTTGGACTTGTCCTTCTTCTTGGCGTTTCTTGTTCCAGTGGATGCCCATGATGCGGAAGTTGGTGTGGGTGGTGGGGAGGGTGACCGTGGTGACGGTTACCGTGTGGGTGGCTTCGGCGAGGTCGGTGACGGTGAGGGACAGGGTGTCCGTCACCGTTGTGGGGATGGCCAGCGTGTAGGAGTGGGTTCTGCACAATAACATTAGTATATATACTTAATATATAAGAGGGGGTATGGAGTTGGGGGGACATACGAGGTCGGGGGGGTGTAGGTGGTTCTCCAGTACGACGAGCAGTCCAGCTCGCCTTGACTCCCACGCTGGGTTGCCCGGACAGCTGTTGACCATGTCAGCACACAATCTTATCTTATCAAATTTATACGATACAGAATATATCGATTGATATAGTATAGAATATACCAATTTATATAGTATAGAATATCTCAATCGATATAGTAGTATAGAGTATAAGATATGGAAGGGAGGAACTTACAGCGCAGGCAGTTGTCGGCGTGGCAGATGGCCCGGGGCTGCAGCACCGACCCGGACACGGCCGCGGCAGCCGTCAGTGCAATTGCCAGCGAGAACAGCATTTTATATCCTGTCTACAAGTGTATTATACAGTGTGTATACAGTATACAAGTATATTATACAGATGTATGTGGACAAGTGTGTACGAGTGTACAGAAGGATGCGGACTCGAAGACGGGGGCCACCCGTATTAATAGAACCGCCATCCCCATGATACACCGGCAAACGGAGGGCCGGCAAGAGCGTTAATAGCTGAATCTTTAGAGTTTATATCGAACGTCGTCGTGTGGCGTCCGGTGTGATTGGACGGGGTGGATTCCGACTGCGAGCGATGCCGCATGGGGACGTTCGCCGTGCGTTGGCGCTGTTGCATCCTGCGCGCCCCTTTGACGCCTTTTCTTGACCGTTATTATCTCCATCAATCGGGCGTAGTCTGTTATCGATCGGGCGTAGTCGGCCTTGGTGATATTATAATTGCCGTTGGAGTGTGTGTGTGAGTGAGTGTGCATTGGGCGGTGTCTACGCGTATGCATACTGCCTCGCGGGCTTCCTTCGACACCGTCTACGCAGGTAAAGACGCAGCTGCGGCACGCATTCATGTGATATCTTTCAGGCTGTATCCAAAGCGCAAGCGTGTCGGCGGCACAGCTGCGTCTTCTTACTCATCCAGCGTATTATATTATATCGTGTCGAGGCGGGACATCGTACGAGCCGGGGAGGCCTGTTGGAGTATTTGCATTGGACTGCTCCTTCCATCCTCACCATTTAATGCATCCTTCGTCCCCTTCTCTTCTCTTCCTCTCTTCTTTCTCTTCTTTCTCTTCTCATCATCTTTACTTCACTTACCTCTTGTAATAATTGCATTCTCATCTCTTCTTTTTTAATTGCAATGGAGCAGTCTGTCGCCGCCCTCCGGAACCGCCTCGAGATGAGCCACATCCGCGCCGGGCCCTCGCAGGTCGCCCGTCGGGACTCTAATAATAGCCCCGACCGCGACCTGCCCGAACTGCCGGCGAACCTCCCCGCCATCCTCCCACCCACCTCATCTTCAACCTCATCATCTTCAACTAGAAAGCCACCACCACCTCCTCCTCCATCGGCCCCTCCTCGCAAGCCCAGCGCCACATCTTATTACACTCAGTCGCCCGTGGAGTCTCCCATCTCTCCCACCTCGAAGCTCGCCGAAAGGGACCTCATGGACGAGCAGCCTCCCATCCCCTCGTCCCCTCCGCCATACGCTCCTCCCCTCCCCACTAGGCAGCCCAGCATCCCCCTCGCTCAGAATCAACAGCGGACGGCCCCTCCTCAACCACCTCAGCTCCCGCCCCGTCTACCTCCCAGGACAGCTCCGAAACCCAAACCCGAGTCCTTCGCCTACAGCCTGCTCAAGAAGAAGACCATCCCCTTACCCCCAGGCCAGGCTCGAAGCCTGCCTCCTCCTGTCATACCCCCTCCCGTCGCTGCGAATTCATGGGGGCAGAATAGCCGGCCGGAGAGGGAGGACCTCAGACGTCCCAGCGTAGGATCCAGCCGTCCCATCCAACCTCCGGTCACGGCCACACCGACATCCACTCCAATCGTCCCACCTCCACCGCCAGCTCGACCTTCACTTCCTCTCAGGAAGTCCCTTCCCAGCCTACGGGCTCCATCAGCGACCACCACCCTCCCCATCCCACCTCTACCCAAGAGGATCCCCTCTCAACCGTCAATCGAACATGTGCAGCAGGCCGAGGAGGAGGAGCCGCAGCGAACGCTACCACCGCCTCAGCCACGCAGGAACATCCTGTCCATGGGCTTCGGTGGCAAGCAGGGCAAGCTCCCTTCCCCACCTCAGACACCCCAACCGGAAACCAGACCCCCTCCCGTCCCAATCGGCACCCGTCCACCCGCCATCAACACCACCACCAAGCCCACATCCAACGGTCCGCCACCCCTCCCGGCAGCCAGACCCGGCACGTCCTTACCGTCCAACCAACAACCCATAAACACCACCTGTCTGAAATGTCGGGACTTCTCGCACGTCGACGCCCACGCTGCAAAATTCCCCAGGCACGCCTACGATGACGTCCACCGTCTCGCTCTCGATCTAACCAGGCCCTTCGGTTCGGATACCGACAAGGCGCGAGGTAAGACACACACCTCCTATTCCTTCTATTTCTTCTACAACCAAAGCTAATATTCTCGTTAATAGTGATATTTACGTGGCTGCACCACAACGTCAGGTACGACGTCGACGCATTCTTCAACAACACCGTGCAGCCCTCCACCCCGGCCAGCACCCTGCGCACCGGTCTGGCCGTGTGCGAGGGCTTCGCCGGCCTTTTCGCCGCCCTGGCCATGTACTCCGGCCTCGAAGCCGTCGTCATCGGTGGTCACGGGAAGGGATACGGCTGGAGCGGCCCTAACTCCGGTCCCATCCCGCCATCCCCCGGCGGGCACGCCTGGAACGCCGTCCGCATCGACAACGGCGTCTGGCAGACGATCGACCCCTGCTGGGGCGCCGGCCACCTCTGCGGCGGGCAGTACAAGCAGGTCTTCTCCCCGCACCACTTCACCAACACGAACGAGGAGTTCAGGAGGACCCACTTTCCCGAAAACCCGAACCAGCAGTTTTGCGCCCAGCCCATCACCTGGCGGGATTACTACCTCATGGAGGAAGGTCCCACGCTGTACTCCACGATCTCCGAGCCGGAGTACAACTACGGCAGGTACACCGTGGAGCCCGGCGTTAAGGTGCTGCGGCCGCACACCCAGTACAGGTTCAGGATCGCCGGCTCGTGCGAGCACAAGGGGGCGACCAACGATTGGGTTCTGATGATGAACAACGGCCAGCACGAGGAGACGATGATGCCGGACGGACGGGGAGGGTTCATAGCCGATATAACCACGGGGGCGGCGGGCTCGAAGATGGATCTGCGGGTGCTGACCCTGTTTAACAAGCAGAGCGCCAAGGGGATGACCATCGAGAGGTGGAAGAACAAGAGGGGTGCGAACAGCTGGTCGTACTCGGGGTTGTGCATGTGGGAGGTCAAGTAAGACTATTTTTTTTTTACCAAAATATTTGCGTGGGATATATTTCACTTCGGTTATGCAGGCATATATAGTATTTGGGATTTTTAGCATACGAAGGCACGGCGTAGCATCAGCGGTGGGTTGTAATGTGTATTACGGCGGTTGGGATATCTTTTGGGGTTCTATCTTTGAAGCATTCATGTTTTTTTAAGCGTTTTCTATTTATTCCTTGCATCCGAGTTACTTTTGATGACCAAAAAACAAAAAAGCATCCTTGCTATTCCGTATTCCGAAGCAGTGGACCAAAAGAAACTCCTGTCTTCGATAACCCGAGGCGGTGACAATGATGACCCGTGATAAAAATTACCCATGAACCAGACTCCTGAACGACAATACCAATGCAATCTTTAACCAACCCGTGCTTCTCATCCATAACCATTCCTTCACCCATAACAATATGATCAACCGACGAATATCAGCAAAGCCAGCAATTCTCGCACGGATAACAGCAGACCCGACGGAACAGACACCCCTGCTGCCTAGCTCTAATCTGAGCCTTCAACTCATGATCCTCGAGTACCTTATTCCAATACTCCGCATCCTTCTTTTCCGGCTGTTGATCGATTACACCGTCCGTATTCGCTGCACGGGTGGTCGTAGGTTCGGCGGGGGAAGCAGGCGACCCCGGTGTCGATGGAGAATCCGGATCAGGAGGCGTATCCCGCTCACCCCAAATGTAGGCTGCGAGTTTTCGTCTGATGGATTCCCGTGGTTCGGGTACTCGGTTCCCGTGGCGGTCACGGAGTGGGACGGGATACTCTGGTCCGGGGTTACGGTTGTAATAGGGTGGGACGAGGGGTCCTGGGAAGGTTTGTTGGGATGGTGGGGGTGGTTGTTGTGGGCCGAAGATGTTTTGTGGACGGCGAGGGGGCGCTTCGTAGGCGTTTGGGGCGGTTGGAGTGTTGGGGGGTGGTAGGCGAAGTCTTGGGCGCGGGGTTGGGAGGGGAGGGTTGTGGGGGATATGGGGAGGATGCGGGCGCCGTGCATGTTTGGTTGTATTGTATATACTTCGTATTGAGAGGTCTGTATTGATGCTTTTGTATTGAGTGTAGATGTTTGGAAGGATGTGGAGAGGGGTCTGGTGGGTGGATGAGGTTTTGGAGGGAGTGGTGGAGATGGTGGGTGTGAGGTTGCAATTGTCTAGAGGTTCGTGCTGGAGGTTTATATGATCGCATCGAGAGCGCTTCTTATACACGCGGTTTAGTGGAGTGTCGATGCTGGTTGACTTGCGGAATATCACCGTCGATGCGGATTTTATATGCGTTGAAATTGTTGTATTTTTGCACGTCTACGGCTTCGTTATTATACGAGACTGGTTATTATATGGGGCATATTTGGGTGAATATAAATCATCGATATTCGTATTGACAGATTAATTTAAGAGGACTTCTCCTTCTATAAACCGTCCCGCAAATGCAATACGCAGTACACCGACCCAACCCATCCGACCTCTCCAAATGCAAGCTAAAAACGCCATGAATGCTAAAATAAAGAAACAGAGAAAGATCTAAATCATTCATCCCTCTTCACCGCAAACTTCTCCAACCACTCCCTCGCCTTATTCATCGTATCCAGCTCGTCGCTGGCTTCCAGACTCACCGCCTCCACAGCCTTCGTACACCACTCGACCGCCCAACCTCCCCTCCCCTGCGAATCCTCCGCAAAACTCAACATCTCTGCCAGATGCTTCCTCTTCGAGATCGTTTCGTCCACGCAGAAGTGTAACGGGTGACCCGTGTACCCCGCCTGCAACCCTTCCTTCGTAACCAACGGCTTCACCATCGCCGTTGCCTCCTTCGGTGGAACGGCTGGCAGTGGTGGTTTCCGGTTCGCCCTACCGGCCTTACACATCTCGTTTGTGCACCAACTTTTCCCGCACCCCTTCAGCAGCTGAGTTAGATATTTCAGCTCCACCCGCCGCACCAGCGCCTGGCCCGTTGGATCGTACTGTGATGAGTACAGAGGCCCGTAACACACCGTACACAGTCCCAATTGGTTATCCGTGGGATCACCGAAGGTATCCGTCTTCGTTCTCGCGCAGTTCACGTTCCTGCATATCCTGGGTAGCGGTTTCGATTTCCGCTCAAGATCGTGGTTCTTCAGATGTACCTCCATATTCTTGAGCTGCACTATCCGTTCGCAGATGTGGCAGTTTGTGGTTCTGCCACCGCAGCTGGTCTCGTGCGGTGCTAGACCCGTTATCGCGGCTGTGAAGTCCGTGTCTTCTTCCTGAGGGACGACGAGGTGGCAGAATCGGCAGAGGATGAGCTTGTTGGAGCAACTTGTTGTCTTGTGGGATGCTAGTTCTTGGAGGGACCCGGCGCTGTACTGGCAGGATGTGCATTTGCGGGCCGTGTGCGCGATATCCATGTGCTTGTTGTAGGTATTACGGTCTGGCGTGTTTAGACCGAAGGCCTTGCATTCGGTGCAATGCCAATGATCTGATTCAGTGCCCCTTTTGAAGACCTGGCCGCAGCCGTGGGGGCAGAGGATGTTATTACGGAAGCAGAAGTTTTGGTGGAGCATCATGGAGCGTTTTGGGATCGATCGTTTGCAGTTGGAGCAGATTTCGCTGTCCGGCGCGGTGTCCGTCATCTCGTCGTCTTCATCTTCGCTTGAGGGCGATGATTGGGTTATCGAGAGTAGGAAGTTTGTCGGAGGGGGCATCGGTTTTTTGGAGTTCGAGTCTATGAGACTTTGTTCGTAGACTTGCAGTGAGATTCTAAGCTCCTTTGCGGTGATGATGGTGGGGTCATCCGGTTGGATTATGATGGGCTTTGTGCCGTCGAATCTGGCCCACGTCCATTCTTCGAGCTTTGGATATCCCTGGATGGTATCCGTCGAGACCAAAACGTCGACATTGTCCTCCGGTACGCTGATGGATATCGGCTTCGAACGATCCCATGTCTTCAGGTTGAATCGGACAAAGTTGCCATCAGATATTGTTCCTTCTTTAGGACCATCGATTTTTATCTGGCCACCGGAGCTCGATTCCGCCTTCTTACGCAGCTCCCGCTGCCGTAATGATTCCTTCGCCTGTTCCTCATTGAGGGGTTCAATATCGACTTCTAGATCCGTGTCGACGATACAGATGGCCTCCGTGCCCTCGGGCTTCACCTTATCGATCAGGAATTTGAAGTCCTTCCCGGATTGGTGTGACAGCCGTGGTACGGCGAGGATATTGTTAACCACCAAAGTCGTGAAGTTCTTCTGCAGGTGATTTTCCAGAACCGACTTCCAGTCCTCCTCGTACCCTGCATCCAACGGCCGTAATCGGGCGAAGGTTCCTTTTGGAATGTTGGCGGCTTCGACCTTGATGCTACCTTCCAGCTCTTCAGTTTCCTCCCCCTGCAGTAGCCCGGAGCTAGGCAGCGCTAGACCTTCTCGCAGAAAGTTGCTCAGGATGACCTGTCCTTCCTCCGCCGAGAACTCTCGGATACCGGCGTACGCTACTCGTCCGTTTACTAGGTTCGTAACACGGAATACGAGCGGGTGGGGCAGCTGCTCGCGAGCATCGTTTCGCCTGGCGAAAGCTTCATGAGGGGGGACGTAGTCCCACGAGGCTGGATCGTGGGGTGTGGATTGCTGCAGGTGATTGGCTGCAGATTGTGAGGCAGCCTCGAGTAAGCTCTCTAGAGCGGCCTGTGGCAAAAGCAGTTTGTCTCCGGTTAGGGATGGCGGGGGAGGGGATGAGGAGAGGCGGAAGGTCGAGGACCAGGCGAGAGGAGGGGGAGCGGGGGTCACCGCAGCTGGTTTGCGGGCCATGGTGCTTGCTCGAGGTTGATTGCTCGTTGACTAGCTGGGTGGCACGTACAGTTGACGAATAGGTCGACGGCGGTAAGGATGTTGTTGTTTGCGCTTTCACATATCATGCAGGAAGGATACCACGCCGCAGCTGGACTGGTGAGGAGCTATGTAGGGATTGATTGCGTCGGATGCATGTCGACGGTTTCTTATATTTGGGATCCTGACGGTGCTTGCTAAGCTAAGGAATGCCTGGTTTGGCGTTGCGGTTCCAGCACGTTCGATCATCCGCCACGCAACACGCGACCTTACTCACAATCCCATTCACGCTCAACTCACTTCAACGGTTCCGAATATAGATCACACACTGCACACTGCACACTGCACACTGCATATGTGGGCTTGGTGGTTTGGACTGACTTGCATTGCGCCTGCATCACCGAGCAAACAAACCGAAGGCACCGCTGAAACAACTAACAATGTTGGACTGAGTTCACTGAGTTAACCCCCTGCTAGGACATGCTTTCCAGAAGGATGAATCGAATTATACCCCTGGCACGTGGCCGGGTGGAGATGGTACCACAGTGCACGGATCCAGTTAGATTGGACGGTCCCTGCGTGAAGCTAACAGCTCGATAGACGGCTTGAGATGAATATCAATATCGAGTGATCCTGGAGTGTCAAGTCCTTCACTTAGACCGGTCTCCGATATATGGGCCATCTTCGGCTTAAATTGGTTCCGGAAACTGATATCGGTGTGGCCACCCCTTGAGCGAGAGGGCCAGAACATGACGGAGGGAGTTGAGGTCAGATCTAGCCAAGTTGATAGTGGCAGCTTCCGTCCCTCCTTGGCTGATATCTCGCGAAGCACGGTTTACGATTCGATGAGGCCATCGTCCACACCGACGATACTTTCCACAAACGTTCCCGCTGTGCAGCACGAAGCAGATGAGATTTCGCTTCCGAACGGGTCTCCGATAATCTCCAGGTCTTGGTAAGAATACGGGATTATTTCGCCCGATTCATGCAAGAGAGTTTTGAGTATATTGTATGTTACAATTTTGGAGGCGGAATCCGGGCTTGGAAGATTTCGGGTTTGGAGGATTCGGATTGGGTCGCGGAGGGAAAAGGCTTCATGTACGATCCCGTCCCAAGGACGTCTAGAACTGGACCCTTCGAAAAAGGCGTGCCGCTCGACGCTACTAGCTTCGGTACCTGCATCGGTTCTTCACGAGCTTGAACGGCCGACCTCTCATACAAAGTAGCCATGCACGCGGTGGCTATACGCCAAGATATCACCGGTGAACAGCGTCACACGTTTGGCGTAGCCGGACGAACCTAAGACTTGAGAGGCCCAGGAAACCTTATCATTCCCAATTTCCGTGGATGTGGAAATTAGGATGATATCAGTGCTCCCTGTTCTTAGCAGAGCTGGTTTTGACATCTAAGGATACCCCCGACCCGCGATCTAGAATGGCTGGGGCCGTTCCCGCGACGTGCTACATCATGCTATCGCGACGTGTGATCGTGGAGGATGTTCTGTGAGCAAACCGAACGTGAACGAAACTGGATGTTTGTCAATGTTTCGCGTTTGCGTATACCAACAGACATCCTAATATTCTTACGTAGGATCCTTCTTTGTCCTCGACTGAACTGTTTGCAGCGCTTGTTCCTTCAACGGACGGATTCCAGGAACAAGCAGCCCCACAGGTCCGTCTTGGAGCTGAGACTAGCAATCATAAACCTGGCGCTAAAGCAGGCGATTCCGAGATCGATCTGTTAGGATAAAACAAAAAAAAAAAAAAAAAAAAAAAAAAAAAAAAAAAGAGCCAACATCATTTCGAGAAAAAATTTCAATACCCGACGAGAATGCGATTCGGTCTTCACACACGGAATAAGATTGCAAGACTGACGGTCTCGCAGGGAACAGTGAAATTCCTTTCGTTCGGGGCGGATTCACTCGAGCCGTGCATCCACCCATCCCAATCAGACACGCCCTCGAGCGTCGACGGTGCTGATCCGGGTCGACTGCTGTTCCAGCTCAATTAGGCACGTCACGTTTCAGACTGCATTGTGCCTGAGCACTGGCCAAATACCGGAGTGTTTTGC
Organism: Arthrobotrys sphaeroides; assembly: GCA_036971245.1. Taxonomy (NCBI): domain Eukaryota; kingdom Fungi; phylum Ascomycota; class Orbiliomycetes; order Orbiliales; family Orbiliaceae; genus Arthrobotrys; species Arthrobotrys sphaeroides. The sequence goes on along the minus strand of JAJTTW010000010.1, from coordinate 1,185,559 downwards.
ATAGCCATGCATCCAATATATATGGCTTAAAGTGCCTGAGGATGTGTTTTCGAGGCATGGCAATAACTCCTAAGGTGACGTTGATTAATCGGCTCACCGCCTGCAAATAACGTCGAGGGCGTCGACAGGTCTTGGTTAATTAACTGCTGAGCTAATGGCATTTCTGCACCGAGAGAGAGAGGGAATAGCAATCACCATCTGCAGAAACCACTTCTCCCTCAAAAAGCACTTCGAAGGGTTACAGGCGGCTTGAATATAACGCCTCCAATTGAGTGGAGCCAATGGCCTTACAGTGGCACCATGGGCCGAAATCTATTTTCGAATCCATCTCACCGCTTTAACTCGAAGCTCTCCCACCCCTTCCAAACGGGGCACCTTGACAGAGAAAACCCCGACGGTGTGAAGGGAGGTGCATCGTCCAAACATGCTATGCTATCTCCATCAATGAATGAGCTTCATTCGACAGCCTAGGCAGAAGGACCTACGTCAGATGACGCTCCTCCTACGGGATGGGCCCGTCTGCCGTACATACTCTCTCTTGCAATCCGCCCTCTTCGAACGCAAAGCAAGGAGGAGGCCCATGTTTCGGATTCCGATAGCTCTCTGAGATACCGGCAAGATCTCTGATTTGCTCTGCGGGATGCCCAATTCGGCCCTCATTCTTTGGCTTCTGGTCAGGACATCCTCCCGTGCGAGGGGGTGTTTGCCAGGGGCAGCCCGCCTTTTTCTTCTTCTGCTCTGCTTTCCCTTACCTGTGATGTTCGATGCGTGATGAGGGCTTGGGTCTGGGTGGTGGGACTTGTTCGTCCCCAGTTCCCCTTTTTGCGCCAAAGGCGACAGGACCCCTGAACTAAGACTAAATGAAGCAAGCCAACTCTCTGCTAAGTCTCCCGCCAACGGACGCATGCGCATGGGGGGGACAACAGGAAGGACTCAACGCGAGAAGGGAAGAAAAAGAGACAGCCTTGGGCTTCGAAGGAATAGTAAGAAGAGCGCCTCTCTTTTAATTCTCCTTATAAGAGGTCTCTTGCTTGTTTCAACCTTTTTTTATTTTAACGCAGGTTGACGTTCACATTCGGATAGGGATTTTTTTGGATGTCAAGATGGTTTCGTGTCCTGCAGGATTGCCCCAGGAATATTTCTAGCCGAAAGCTCACAGACAACAGATGAATGGACGGTTTTTGTGGATATAACAATTCACGGTCCCCTTGAACAAACTTATACTTTTTGTCTCTTTCGTTCTTTTTTTCCTTTTCTTCCCTTTCTTATGCATGGTTTATATTTTCTTTTGAATGATTGAATAGTTATCTAGAGGAGGAGAACCCCCCGCAAAAACGAGATTTTAAACGGTTTACTCGAAACAATAGGAACTTCGAAATCGAGGAATGGCTGGTCGCATTTTATGATACTCGACACTTCCCAGACATCACGAGCCGAGATACTTCTACCACCCTTGCGATATCAAACGTTACAACCATATCAACCTGGAAATCCCACCCTCCAAAGAAAAAAAAAAGTTTATCGGCGACTACCCAAGAATTACAAAGAAAAGGGACCCTTTTTATTTACGATCTGTGTTTTTTTGGAAGTTTTTGGATAAGAAGAAAACTTTAGAATTGATATTTTAGAAGGCCGTTTCGATGCCGTCCGCGACCATGGCGGCGAACCGCATGAGCATGAAACCTGCGTCGGTTGCGTCGATATCAGGCCCGCAGGACGAACTCAACACCCACCTGGGGATGCTCCCCTCCTCACCCAATATCCTGGTGTTACCCGCGGTCAGCATACCATCCAGATTCTCTCCAAACAGTCCGATATCACCTTCTGGAGACTATCCCACCATCGATGTTAGGGATTTGGTAACTTCGGCGTACGCGGCATACTCTGGAAGACAAGAGTTGGCGGAAGGGTTTGTGGTGAATCATCCTTCGAGAGGGGTTATTCTGCAAAAGGGGTGGATTACGTTACTGGCGGAATGCGCACAGTTACTGCTGGAGACGAGGACGTGCGAGACGGTGGAGGAGGCTGTGGCGGCGGTTAAGTCGATCTGCGACGGTGGGATCGAGGAAATCGAGACTGAGGAGGAAGTTGAAGTCGAGATTGATGTCAGTGATACGGATACCGATAAGACGCCGGTTATTGAAGAGGAACCGGAGTTGGAAGAGGAGTATGATGAGAACCCGCTCAAGCCACAGGCGGTTACACGGCTATCGAGGTCTTCGTCCATGACTTCGAATTCTTCGAGTTCCGGGAGGAGTAGATACAGGACATCGGATCGGTCGTTGAGTTCTGCTACGACTAAGGTTGAAGACCCGATCGATGAGATGGATGAGGATAGGATGGTACCGCTGAGGATGAGTAGGTCGACTATCGACCTCCACCTGCCGCGGTCACGTTCTCAAGCCTCGATGAGGGATCGGGATAGCATGGTGACCCCTCCACCTGGCGCTCTTCCTTCGACGGGCGGTAAGAGGAGAAGTGGGGGTAATGGGCGCGAGGGGAAGAGGTTCCCCGTCCGAGCTGCTAGCATGGACAACCTATCCGAGTTCGCTCTCTCCGTCGTGAACGACGAGAAGAGGTCGTCGACCCCGGCGAACGGTACCGTTCCGAAGTTTAGCCTGCCTGAGAAGAAACGGGTGGAGGAGAAACTGTCCGATGAGAAGTTGAATTCGACACTGAAACGGTCCTCCGAGCCGCCAGAGCCGTTACTTCTGAGGGACCGCACGGTCGATAAGTGGAAGCCGCAGTTCCAGCACGCGAGAAGTTCGAGTACCGGCCGTGGAGGGCTCTCTCGGGACTCCCTCCTCAGCTCTGGTAACTCGCCGCGGGTTTCGACGCAGTCCTTCGAGAGCAGGAGCTCGACACCTACGAGGTGGAGCGATGAGATCCCGAAGAGGACCAAGAAGGTTATCGAACGAAGAAAAGTGAAGACGGTGAAGACTCACCCCCCACTCAAGTTTCAGGAAGATGTCATGCTATTCCTCCACGATACGGAAACATCGCCAACGTTTATGAGGCTGGTGGATGCGATATCCGTTTCTATCAACAGTATCCCTTCGACACCGTTCACGCCTTCATTTCCTTCGCCATCCACAGCTTACCCTTCACCACCAATGTCACCGACGACTCCAACTATTGTCGTGGAGCAGGCCGGCGACAGGCGAATGTCGATGTCGTCGTCCATGTGCGGTACCCCAAGACTTAGCCTTTTCCCGCGCCCGAGAACAAGAGATTCGGATAGAGAGCCGGAAAACTTTGCGGACCTCCTTAGGACCAGATCTAGGCCGCCGACGAAGGAGCTTCCTCCGATCCCAACGACGAGGCTGATAACGCCGGTGAAAAAGATCGATGTAGCAGACGAGTCTCCCCTAATCATTCAGAATGAGATCCGTGGGATCTTGGGGGATAGGATGACCGCTGTGCGCAAGTTCCCCACTGTGGTGCAGGGATTGGCCCTAGGTATGGGCTTGGGTTTAGGGCTTTTGAATTACGGAGGCGGTGAATCCATGGGGAACAGGTTTTGGTCGCCTGTGCTTGGAGGGTATGGCGCAGGAGCCTCTGTTGATATGATCTTTGCGGTTGGATATGAGCGCGGATGTGAGAAATGGGGTCAGCGGTTGGTGCAGCGGGTTACCAGTGGCGTCGGAAGATGTGGGCCAGCCCACTGCGTATCTCTAAGGTGAGGATAACAGATGAAATCGAAAGGCCGTTTTCGAGATGGACGCTAACATCCGATGTTATGTTCTCAGTTACCTTCTTTCCCTGTCTCTGCGCCAGCTTAACCCATCTGCGCCAAACTATACATCGCAGGTTCATGCGGCGCTGTCTGGGAAGTATCTCGTCCCGCAGCTCGAGGACTACTTGTCGGTCAACTCGAATACCAGGTGCTTAGTGATCACATTCGACGCTGCCACCGTTCCCAACACCAACCTCGAACCCGTCCGTGAACTTCGAAGGGTTTTGGACGGAGCCCGTCCGGATTCTTCCTTCAAAATCATTTCCGTCATCGGAGGCCCGGTCAACGGGAAGGAGGAGGAACCCACATCGCCCAAGATCGACCCCAAGCGCTCTTCCAAGAATCCTCCGCAGTCACCGACCTACCGCACAAGCCCTGTTTCCAGGAAGACTACCCAGAATGGGCTCCAACAGCCCGCAAGGCCAAGCTCCCGTGCCGCTTCACCGGTCGAGAGGAGCCCACCGAAAAGGCAGAAATCGAGCGCTGCCTTGAGGGCGGATGAGAAAACACTCATGCGCAGGCGTGAATTGGAGGCGCTGTCCAACATGCTCATCATCCAAAAGCCCGACGACCACGATGCCTTCGAGTCACATGTTTCCAGGATCTCTGAGCAGCTCCGAGAACGGGAAGAGAAGACCGGTTCGTACAAGGCATTCGAGTCGACGTTTGATGAACCGGAACCAATCGAAGAGCCCGAGGACACACCTGCTCCTGAGTATACATCTCAGCCAGAGGAAGAAGAATCCGAAGAGGAAGAGGAGGACGACGAGGACGATTTCGAAACAAACTACCGAAACGTCTTGATGACCGTTGACGTTCCACAACAGCAGCAGCAGACACAAAAGTCCCGCGCGAGCACCTGGAGCAAAATGTGGAGCCGCGAGGGGAAGAAGAGCAAGTCGAAGTCCAACGGCCCAGCCCACTACGCATCTCAAGAGCAGGTGCAAGGCAGCGCCAAAGCGTTCAAGCTTCTTGGTCTGGACAACTAATTGATATTTTTTCGAGCGATGCAATCCTTTTTTATTGTTTCCATTTTATCTTTTTCTTCGAGCCAAAAATAACTGGAGGATACCTCAGCAAAGTCTAAACAGGAAAGCGCAGGCGGGTCATGATCGGTTTTTCATATCTTTCCATTTCCCTATCATCATCACTATCACCACCATCATCATCGTTATGATATTTTTACATTTACAAGATTTCCATTCTTGGGAGCAACCACCACTGGCGTTTCTACATCTTTTGGACAAAACTACCACCATTTTTACGAAGCTCATGACTCGGGAAAAAAACGAGGCTTTTCTTGGAGCGCAACCTGTTTGACATCGATACCTATCCATTCGAATTCTACTATACTTACACATACCTTATAAGCTTATATACTTATTTTTCCGTCTCTGGTATTCCTTTAAAGTTTAATGCTGTAATTAGAAGTTACTTGTTGGACCTGTTGGAGGCAATGCTGTACCGTTCTCGCTAGATGATTCACGAGGGCTCAATAAAATATAACTCTTATCATTCAAACTACTTGCGATCTGTTATCGAATATGAAACGGGCTGGCTGTTCTAAGGAGTTCTGTTTGTAATTAACAGCTGCTGTGAGGTCGAGTCCGACAGTTCCTGAGATCCGACGCCAAGCAGTGCCGGCTTGTGAACCCAAAAAACGGCGCGAGAAAGTAGTCCCTGTAAAGTACCCGACCAGAATTCCTACCCGCTCCATCCCAACTTATCCGAAGGGGAGACACCAAGTAACCCCAAGGCATGTCGATTCCACGATAAAACATATCCCACGAACCATTTCGAGCATTCCCATCCCAGAAACAAAGCGCTACATATCTGTTCCGCCATGCCACCGCCACGGGGAAGTAAGGGGTCTGGCAACCACCTACTTTCCTCCGAGTCCTACGACGATGATGCATCCACGCTCCGAAACTCCTCGGAGGAGGACGAAAGAAGATCCCTCGCACAGAATCTGGACGCTATAAATAGGGGTGTGTCACAGGAATATGAGGAGGAGCACCGACGGATATTCGACGATCTTGACGACGACGAGCTAGTAGTTCACCACAGTGAGGTTAATATGGACGACCGAGATGTTTTGGATTCGGAGGACGAGAGGGAGAAGTTGCTGAGCGTGGCTAAGGACGATGCTTCGATCTTTGGGAGCTTGGGGAGGAAGAAAGGGAGGAGGGTGTTGGTTGGGAGTTTGAGGGATAGTTACAGGATGGAGGAGGGTTCGGCGAAGAAGGTGAAGGTTTACGATGTCGACAGAGAGACTGTACGGGTTTTTAATTCTTTTTCCCTTTCTATTTATTGCTGGTGTTATGGAGGCGGGTGCTGATGCTTTGGAGGTGCTGACAGGCTCGACGACCGACCATTATCAAGCTGGCCGTGTTTACGATAGCTCTCACGGCCTTCCTGATCGCCTTGATTGGAGGAGCTATGCAATATTCCTCGTCGAGCTCCGGGTTCTCGAAGTCGATTTTGAGCAATGGGACACACGAGTACCACCCCACGACCATCCTGATCTCACTCGACGGGTTCCGTGCCGACTTCTTAAAACGAGGGTTATCGCCGAATCTCCAAAAGCTCATCGACGAGGGTGTATCTCCACCGTACATGTACCCGAGTTTCCCGAGTGTTACCTTTCCAAATCACTGGAGTATCGTTACGGGACTATATCCGGAATCGCACGGTATCGTCGGGAATTCCTTCTGGGATCCTGAGCTCGAGAAGGAGTTCTTCTATTCGGACCCTGAGAGATCTCTTCAACCGCACTGGTGGGGCGGTGAACCGCTATGGTCCACCGCCGAGCGACAAGGGGTTAAGGCTGCCGTACACATGTGGCCTGGTTCTGAGGTGAAGCCTGCTCCCTACGAAATATCCTACCTTGACCATTTCAACAAGTCGGAGCCGGTTATGGTAAAGATTGGTCGTATTATGGACTGGCTTGATAAGCCGATCGATATGCGGCCGCAGTTTATCGCTTCGTACTTCCATCAGGTTGATACCGCCGGGCATAAATACGGACCTAACTCGACGGAAGTCAATAACAGCATCAAGCTGGTGGATAAGACTCTCGGTAGCCTACTTGCCGATATTGAGGCGAGGAATCTGACTCGTATCGTGAATGTGGTCATCGTATCCGACCACGGTATGGCCACGACGAGCAATGACCGACTTATCTTCCTCGACGATATTATCGATATGAAACAGATCGAGTTTACCGATGGTTGGCCGCTTTATGGTCTCCGCCCCAAATCCAGTGTTAACATGACCGCGCTCCACGCTGTCTTGGCTAAGGAAGCAACTCAGAACGGTAACTGGGATGTATACCTCAAGGATGTGGACATGCCTGAACGGTGGCACTTCTCGAAGAACCCAAGGATTGCTCCGTTATGGCTCATCCCCAAGACGGGATGGGCGATCGTTACACGTCCGGAACATGACCCCTCAAAGACCAATAAACCGTACAACCCCCGCGGCCTCCACGGCTACGATAACATGCACCCCCTCATGCGTTCCGTCTTCATCGCCCGCGGCCCCGCATTCCCACACCCACCGGGTTCCAAAGTCGAACCCTTCGGAAACTGGGAAGTATACTCCATGATCTGTCACAGCTTAGGTCTCCAACAATCCCCAATCGGCAACAACGGTACCATGGCCTGGGGTACACCCAACGGCGGGTTTAAATTTACCTCATCACCGGACGAAGACGACGTTCACGACTTCCCCTCTGAGGCTAGCGTGACGACCGCGCCGGCGGCATCATCCGTGCCGTCGGAGAGTTTTAAGCCGACGAAAACCCTGGATGATAACGAAAAGGCCATGTTGAGCCATATCTCGGAGGCTAAGTCTATCCAGGCCGAAGAACCGGTGACTGAGAGTGTGGTGTCTGCCACCACTACTGCTAGTCACCCCAGACCGACGGTTGATGAGCCGGCTAAGGCGTCGGATGTGGTACCTACCGATGCACCGGCGGTGAATAGACCGTCCGTCGTAGACGATTCGACAGGGAACAAGACAGAGGCGGAAAAGCAAGAGGAGGCGAAGAAGCATGGGTTTAAGAGTTGGTTGGAGTATATGAAGGATAAAGCGAAGTCGATCACGCATAAGATTTCGGAGTGGTGGAAGAATTTCTGGGGGTCGTAGACGGGGTACTGATGCTTTTGATGGTTGATTTGTACAGTACGGCGTTCCTTACTACTTTTGATGGTTGCTTCCTTTCGTTTTTATTGTTTCCTCTCTCTCCTTTCTTTTTCTTTTTGACTAGTGCATGGCGATGGGATCTAGGGATTGATAGGTTTATTTTAATAAAGGGAGCTGGTTGTGTATATTCAAGTATTTTCGATTAATAGACTGATTTGTTACATCGAGTTTCCACGGTTCAAGATACAGATGAAGTTGTGGAATGGCGAATTGCCATCAGGCTCAAATTCCCAAAGTGCCATCTGACTATGAGACTAAGCCCCAGTTGGATTTAATGCTCTGTATATATAAGCTGTGCACAGCAATGCGAAGGTCCAGATGTACAGCCGACTATCGCTGCGTATATACACGGACGTACGTACATGCCGGTGAAGAACCGTAGGTAAGCTAGTCGCTACCGCTCATGATACACCACGGGACCAAGAAGAAAAAAAAACTCCCAAATCGAAACCCAACGATACTAACAAATCCTTAATGTCCCATGCAATTGACCTACCCGGTTATCGATTATACAAATACGAAAAAAAAAAATTCCTTCGGGTTCTCCAATACCTCCTTTTTACAAAACTTTTTCTTATAATTAGTCTTTGTGGCACTTGACGAGGACCCCCTTTCCGCCGACACACATTGTCAAAGTGGCGTTAAGCTTGAGGAACGGGTTATACTCTGCGGTTTCAAACCTGTTGAAGTGCTGGAACATTCTGACGATGGCGTATGAAGCTTCGATGAGAGCGAATTGCTGGCCTAGGCAGATTCTTGGGCCACCATTGAATGGGAGGAATTCGAAGTTGCCGAAACCTTCCTTGTTACGTGGTTCGCCCCATCGTTCTGGTCGGAACCTGGAGGGTCATCAGGGTTAGGAGATGTTCATTTCCGAAGAAGTGATTGTGTATTAGAAGGGCCTTGTCTTACCAGTTGGCATCAGGACCCCAGATATCTTCACGACGGTGCATGGAGTATACGGAGTACTCAACAGCAGTACCCTTGGGCACAAAGATCGGGCTCTTGCCATCAGGTCCACCTCCAAGGGGCAAAGTGGTATCCTCGAATGCAGCGCGGACGTTAAATGGAACAACAGGGTAGAGTCTCAAAGTTTCGTCGATAACCCAGCGCAAGTACTTGCAGCTCTTCAAATCGTGGAAAGTGAGGATATCGGCATCGGTTACATCACCAAAGTCCTGTTTGATCGCAGCACGGAGTTTCTGTTCAACTTCTGGGTGGCGGACGAGGAGGTAAAACACAAAGGATAGAAGACTGGCGGTGGTATCTCTGCCGGCGAGAAGGATGTTGGTGAGGGCGTCACGCAAAACAATCGGGTCCTGGGTATCTTTGGCGATCTCATCAAGGAAAACGTAACGTTTCTTTCCGCCTTTCTCGGGTTCGGTGTGTCCACCCCGTTTCCGCATTTCGATGGCCCGGTAGACGTACTTGTCGACGAAGTCGTGGCAGGCTTTATTGGCATCCTTGAACTCCTGTGGGTTGTGCATGTAGTAGTAATCTCTGAGACGGTACCTGTTGATGATGTGACGTTGGGATAGATCGAAGGCGGCGGCGAATTTGTTACCCATGGGAGTTTCGTTGACTTCGCCCTGGAGGACGTTGAGTCTGTGTTTAAGGACTTGACAGCTCCTATATATTTGCATCAGCATATGTTTTTGAGGATAATGGTATATTAGAAGGGGGCATCTCTTACTCTCCGAAGAGGAAGTGGGTAGCAGAATCAATGGTCAATTCGAAGAAGAGTTCCTGAAGGTCAACGACAGAGCCGCTTCCTTGAATTCTGATGCATTCGATCATGGTCCGGATGTGCTCTTCCATGTTTTCCAATTGGGTGATCTGGTCCTTCGCGAACTGGGGACGGAGCAGAGCCCTCGAGTGCTCCCAGCCGCGGCCATCTATGCTGAATATTCCCTGTCCGAGGAGGGGAGCAAAGGAGCCAATACGTGGAGGGCCAATGCCAAAGTCCTTGAACTGCGATGTGAGAACAGCCTGGATGTTACGAGGTTCCCTTGTTGCAATAGATGTCGAGCCTGTTGTATACGGTGTTAGTAAGAATCCCCAAGGAGCCTGGTATGCAAGACCATCATCCATACCGAGCATGCTAACGGTGTAAGTGTTCCCGTGTCTGTACGTGCAAACATGTCAGCCTACGTCCTTCCTTCATCTGTCTCAGATTATAGCTGAGGCTGACGCTGGTCTTAGATTACGTACTTTTCATATTCCTGTCTACGGACGCAATCCGTGTTAGCCTTCGCCCGGTTGTACGGACACTGAATGAGTATACGGGACATACCTGGCCCATTCCGGGAGCGTTTGATGTTCAAAGTGCTACGTCACACGTACTTGTTAGGGACGCTCCGGTGAAGTTTTGTGCCAGTTGGGACGAATTAATACTCACCCACATGATAACGCTGTAGATGTCCAGGCCAAAGGGGAATGAACCAGTCTTTTCCGCCGCTCTCTCCGTCCCATGAAGCTTCCTGAACCTCCGCTCCCTAAGCCAAAAATCTATCTTGGCCCAGATGGTGTATCCAGCCAGACAGACGCCGGCCAGACCAAGCCACCGTAACATGATGGGCAGCAATGCAAGCGTGGCTCCCTACTAAGTGTGTGTTGTGTGTGATTCTGGATGTTGAGAGAATGGTGATTGGTAGAAGTCGATATCAAAGGCACTCCGGAAAAAAGAAGAAGAAAAGAAGGAAGAGGAGAAATAAAAAGAGGAAGGAAGGCTCTTCTATTTACCCAGGTAACCAGTCCGCCAGCAACAAGGGCGGGGAGTGCGAATATATATAACTAATCCAGCGTAGCATAATTGCACAAACCGATGTCTGTCATTGGAGTCAATCGAATCCGCCATGAGGTGCCGGAAACAAATTGCGGGAACCAAACCTAGCTAAAAATTCGCCCCGCTTGCATGTAACAACTGACGACGGCATCTGGGGAACAGGAACGAACCCATATCAAACCCATGCTGGCTAGCTATCAAGAGCCCTTGCCCTCCGCCATGTACACACACCTTCCTTAACTTCTATTTCTCCAGGTTCTGCGAGGAATCGGCACGGGACCCTGCTAGGGAACAAGCATAAATAACGATATGCAGGGAGTTGATGTCATGTCGTATTCAGACCACGAAACTGGGTTGCAGAAACGAAAACCCAAGCCTTCGGCAAACCTTCAAGAGCCGCGACATGATCCATTCATGATATCAATCTCAGGCTGGGCGTCGACTAGCTGACGGAGCATCGGTTGAATTTTGTCTCTGGCGCAGGCAATTGCCAGCGTTCGGGAGCACATCTGGTCCTGGCAATTGGGCCGAATGTCGTCTGGGACGGGCAAGAGGCGGCGACGATCGAGCTTCACATGGAACCCCGGCTATATGCAGCTGCTTAGCGTCCCTTGTTCGGAGCTTGTGATTCCAATTTGTGGACTCGACTGACCTAAGCGTCAATACAACAGCGCTGTTTGGTACATTTCCAGTCGGGTTGGGTCCACGGTCATGGTGCCCATGGCGGTCTCCTTGACCCAGATGCATGCCAATGCAATGCAGCTTCGAGTACTGATACACGCATGGGGAAAACATATCCTCTTCCTTCTGGACCTCAGTCGACCCTGGCCTTGCAGCTTTTTGTCCGGTGGGTCTGTGGGGAAACTCTCCTGACAATTTAAAAAGTATAGTCCACCATATCGCGCGACTTACAGCGATCATGTCCGTGGGAATTCTGCTGTCCGGGTCATGTGTGGATCAAGATTGCAAGACCTGTGGAGAATAAATGCACGCTAGCAAGACGGATTTCGAACCCCTCGAACAAGGGCACGACTCGGACGACTTCTCGGACGGCTTCTCGAAGTGCCGTCGAATCTTCCTTTGGTCCAAAGACCCTTAAATGGTCATTTTAATTTGAGCGTCATCGCTGCGTCAATTCGGGACTAAAATGAAGCCTGGTGCCCAATCGAATTCAGCTGATTCATGGCATGTAGTCTGAATCGCGCCAGCCAGTGGCGCTTTACCACCTTGCTGCCTACCAAAACAGCCGCCAAAGCTCAATTTTGCGGCTGTCAGATCTCGGATCTAAACCTTATACCCTCCAGATCTCACATTCGCAGTTGCAGTGCGGTTAACGTTTTCGATTGCGAACCGGTAGATGCTGGCTTTTGTCTGACCGCGACCACTTTGCTGTCGCGATAATGCTTGTTCGCAGCCGACGGAGCATTCCAGGCTCCTTCATTGGCTAGGTATCAAAGTCCCACTCAGAAGTCAACTGGGAAATCCTGTCCACAGAAATTATAGCGGTCGACGCTATATCGGTCAATACCACGCAATATTATAGCAATACCCACTTAAACATGGGAAAGTGAGCCACTAATCCCCAAACTCTCAGCTTAGCTCATAAGATGAACAGTCTTATAGACAGTTTCGAACACGATTCAGACACCCGACACGTTTCATTCGACGTCTAGAAAATTCCGAGGATCCGAGCGTGATTTTGGTCAGGGACGTGCGTCAAGAGATTAAGAGCTCCGTCGAGATTACAATTGACGCACATATCACCACGGTATCAACGTGCTCAAATTCAATATGTCTATCATAATCCTGAGGGTCTCACCGACAGGTTTCTCTCACAGGTTTTATAATAATAACAACTAAGGGAACCCTTGAGAGCGACCCGTCTACCCTGATTCACTTTGCTGATGTGGCCGCTCTGAGACGGAAAGGGACCTGGTCGCTGACTGAGGAATCTCACACATCGGTGCATGAGAACCGCAGGGCTTACTGCGTACAAACCGACAGTCGACCTTTGTGGAACCAACCGACGGTTACAAGACTGTCGTGCATAACATTCCTGTAACATCGAGCGCATGGAACTGCCGCCCCGTGGCCTTACCCACCTCATGGCAATGACCCGAATTAGCTATAATCAACACCGAGTATGCCGGTTCTTAGCTGCACAGAACCCAACTTCAACGCCACAGAAAAAACCGGAAACCTGATATCTGCTGCCTCTCGGACGACTTGTCCCTTTTGACGCCTTCAATGCTAAGATCCGAAGTGCGAAGTAGGAAAGACGGAAGAGAACACAAAACGCTGCAGGTTGATTTAAGCATCAACCTGTTTTGTCATAGTCATTCCACCCTACTATTAGCCTAGACATCTATCCGTCCTCTCGCTCGGGTAAATGGCAAGCCCAGATGGATACTTGATCGATATCCTGATTTGCGGTTCAGGATCAAGATACTCAAGTGGTCGTGGCTCATGCACTCTGCGTTGCGGCCTATTTCTTCCAATGCATTACTTCCTTGGTTGGGTCCTCGAGTCGCATGATTGTACCGCAACCCGGGTGGAAGCCGTTCGGTGTTAGGTAAAACGTTTTGGAAGGGTTGGGCGGGACGAAACTGCTTTTATAGGGTGAGTCTAGATTCTTGGTTGAAATGGCGAGCTGTTTTATCTAACTCGGGTAATTTACACAGACGAGGTTTTGCACGGAAACGATATGGGAAACGATATCTCCTATCGCAAGGCAGCAATGCCAACCGTTCGTGTGGGAGCGGACAGGCTTTCGGCCCAGGGTCCGAACCCGATCATGATCCAGCGAGATGGAACCGCCATTGATTCGAGTGCTGGTTCGCTTACATAAAAAACGAAATACTTGACGTCTCCGAAGTTCAAACTGGTTTCAACTACAACTGGACGTGGGACCATGATTCTGTTCAGCCTGGGAAGAAGAACCCGACAGCTCGGAATTAGGTAATGTCGAAGAAAGTTTTGGCGATGCAGAAAATTGCTGGGTCGAAGCTTTGAGGCATGGGCCGTTACATCATCAGGCAGCTGGAGGTTTCTCTGCCAATTGTTTCCCACACGTGTTTGTGCAAACCAGCTTGGGCGAGACCACCAAGCGTGTGCAATGCTGCCTAAGACAGGTAAACTCCACGTGCGTCGCTTGGTACCAGCGTCCCAGGCCCTCTCCATTGGTATCGACAGTCCTAATCAGAAATGAAATTTTGCTCCTGTAGAATTGTCCGACTCGGTTGAGTGCCGCCGAGGCTATGGGAGCCTGCAGCGTCGTCTACCAGGCTCGAAGCCTCGCGGCTGGCAATCTTCAAGGCAACTTCTCCAAGACATTCCGAGATGCTTGTCTCGATAGTCTCATGCATCAACCGAGAAGCTTTACAGGCTGGTCTCGCAAGAATTTAACCTTTTCGGCGGCAGAGCCGTTTTTGTGCCATCCTCGTCCGACATCGTCAGGCGCTGAAATGTGAAGATGGCCACAGCTTCAAGTCTCACAAACCCATCGAGATAGGCTGGTGGATCCGAGATGAGAGACCCACAAGCCGCTGCATCTTGCGAATTTCCAGCAACAGTCTCTATATCACCCCCAAATGCGGGTAACGCAGCCCTCCGAATATATGGTCTTTGCACCTCTCAGGGTTCCGGCCGCGTTTTAGGCAGGCAGTCCGAGGATGTCAGAGAGTTGGTTGCGACCCCCGCGTAGTGAGACGCATGGCGAATGGGCCAATTCCGCCAGGGTACGACCTATGGGATCAGGGAAATCAAGGGCAGCCGGTGTGGGGTGCCATGCATGCAATGTCGAAAAGCATCAAGGATGGCACCGAGTCGACTCACATTCGGCGAATGGGAGCACTTGATACCCAGCCCTGGCTTGACCGACATGTTGCTGATTGTGGTACAGAAGCTTTGGGAAATGGGCATCCTGGTTACATATGCACGCTTAGTGGAAGCGGCGTGGTTCTGGGAGAGACGCAGATAGGCTCGCTCCGAAAAGAGATTTCGACGCCCTCTTTAACTGAAAGGGAACCTCGTTCTTGGATGCGCTGATACCGGTTTACCTTGGTCCGAATTTCGCCGTCAGAAAAGTTTTTCTTTTGCAGATGTTCCCACACCTCTGGGTCTGGATGGGTGTCGATATATAAAGACCCACCTGCATTTCTTCACCTACCTCGCCTGGCGAGGTCCCAATTTTGACCTTGATCGCACGACTTCAGACATACCATTGGCCGGGTCACCTTCGCTATCTTTTGCAGATCACTTACATCCTTCGGTATATTATTATATCAGCAATTCCAACCGTCGTCACATACTCAAGCATTTACAACTATAGGCCGGTACATTTAGGGACCCGTCGTATCGACTATATCCACCCACCGCTATCCCGCCTGGTACGCCGTACCAGATCCTGCATCCCATGGCGGAGGATAGGGCGCTCTTCAATATGCCCATGTACTTTGAGGGCAAGAAGACATTGTACCCACAGTCTTCCATCGACTTTCTTCAGAAGGCACCAGTGCCCAAACCTCTTATAATATCAACATCAATGTCGTCCCGCGACTCCGTTTCATCCAAATCGATCGGGTCGTCGTATTCTTCGAGAAGTAGCAATATACCACAGACTGCGTCTGATGCTACAAAATCGACAGCCCCTAGTCCAGCCGTTGAATTCAGAGATACGACGAATGCTGCCAACTTTACGCCGATTAGCACACAAGATGTTATGATCTTTACCTACGGTTATCGGGGTTACAGCGACCCCCTCTTGATACCTGGCGGTTTTGAGACCATAAGTTGGGACGCTGAGAAGATTGAGGAGACGGTTACGCCGCAGTTCCTAAAGGAGAGGATTCCAACAGCCCAGGGGAAGGAAAGACTGAATGTACCATTGGGGTTCGGTGACGGGCTTACTGACGAAACATACGCTGAGTGGGTGGTTCAGAAGGCAAAACGGTACGCATGTTCTTCGATCATCTAGTATTGCTATGGATGACTTACCAATCCAACCACAGACTCTTCCTCCTTCTGTTGGAATTCGGTATGCCGGAGAAGATCTTTGACGTTGTCGATTTATCTTGGGACGACGATGACCTGCCTCTTGAGGCTACAACTATCCGCCGTTTGAAACTACGGGAACATTATGACAAAGCCTTGGAAAATAAGTTCTACAAGCGCCAGTTCTCTTACATTCTTAAGGAATTCAGGTACAAAAGCCACGTCGAATTTCAAGAGGAAGATGAAGTCCCGCTTGTAGTGTCATATCGCCAGAAAACTCCTGGGTTTTCGTTCCCTTCAGACGATCGAGTGCATCGCCCGAGGCACAAGGATCTCCTCATGTACCGTCGAAAAGTTACTCTGGGGCCAGGACCCGACAGTCTTATGGAGCACGATTTTCTTTCAGAGGTCGATACACTACGAAACCTTCATCACGCCCACATCGTCGACATTCAAGCTACCTACACCCACCTTGACGCAGGTTACCTCCTTACAACCCCAGTCTGCGACTGGTCTCTCAGGACTTTCATTCAAAGCCCATCGAGTAGTTTCAAATCCCTTAACAAGGAGCAAAAGCGGAGAAAGATTTTGGGCTGGATCCACTGTCTCGCCGATGCTCTTGCATACCTCCACGACCAGGGCATCAAGAAACTTGACATCCGACCACGCACTATTCTTGTTAACGGCGATAATGTATATTTCTCTGATATCGCGGTTATCACTGGCCTTGACGCAAACTCCGGGAAAATCGATCATATCGAGGCTGAACGTTATGAGTACGGTGCACCTGAGAACTGGGCCCGGGTCCAACAATCACAGAGCGTTCCTTCCACTCCTGTCACATCCTCTGTCCGTGCCCGTTCTTTCTTCAAATCTATCTCCATGATCTCGGGGAACAATAACAGCAACAACTACCCACCCACCACTACCAGCGACGGCAACCTCTCTGATGGATCTGAGCCATCTGGTTCTTCCGACACCATTGACAAAGTCGCACCAGTATCCTCCATCCAGGTCGGTGAATGGGTCAGCGACACCTCGAAACCGTTCAAGTCATCAACATTTTCTCTCGCCTGCATCTTCATGGACCTTCTCACCTTCAACGCTAAGAAGAAGCCCTCCTCATTCCAATCCCACCGGTCAACGAAAAAGAGTTCCTCTCGGGGCGGTGGCAAGCCCGACGTTTCATTCCACGCAAATCTGGGGCAAGTTGCTTCGTGGATCGAAGTTCTCGAAACAGAAGCCACTAAGAAGGGCGACGACAAAGCGATCAAGAGGGTTCTACAGATTTGTTCCAATATGTTTTACCGCGAGCCAGATCTGCGACCCACGCAGCGCGATGTTGCCAATCTGATCCGGGACATCCTTTGTGCCGAGAGTGGAACGCCGCATTGTGGAACGGGTCTCAATGCACCATCGAAGGAAGAATTTGAGGAAGCAGCTTTCATTCGTGGTCATATCGATCCCGAGTGGGATTGGCCATGGGATCAGCGACGCCCGAGCCGGACCAGACCCATGACGGGAGCGAGTGGGATGGAATATTTTTAATCGCCCATGCGGGCGTAGGATTCGCGGAGGCCCCGAGCGGGCGGCTCCGATACAGGTTTTCTGAAGTGCCGAACATGAAAATTTCCCAGACATTTCCCCTTTGTAATCATCCCCACCTGAAAGCTTATCTTGCTTCGGCCTGCATATATTTTCTTTTGTTCTAGATAAGCGATAGGTTTATTTATCCCCTCGACATTGTTATCACTTCCTGCAGTACATATTTATTTCCTACTTCTTTCTAAGTGTTATTTTTCATCATCATCTGGGAAGGCGTTCATCATGTGTCGGCGTTGGTGGATAATTGTGGGTACACTGTTTTTCCATAGCTCGGCTTCTCTTATCCTTTAGCTCAACCGTTTCATCCTTTCCGGATTGTATCTAAAATATCATTACTGGCTACCAAGAAAAAGAATTGTATTATAGCATCATCCTCAATCGAGCCCTAATCCCTTTCGTGGCCTCGGAGTATTCTATCCCCCCCACTAGAAAGAACCCCACAGCGGCGACTATAATAAATTATAACTCCAGTGGGGACTTTACACGACAACGCACCAATCTGTGGCATTTTTAACAGCTGGAGCTCTGCTAATGCTGGCTCCGACAACGCGGGACTAACTAGTATTGGCTAAATTCCTACTTATGCAAGCCTGAGAAACGGCTGGGATTACTATGAAGGGTTACTTGGAGGGTTTTGATATCCACATGTATATCATATAAGTTGTTAGGACTTCATGGGGTTTAATGGTTAGCTCATAGTGTTTTTATATTTACACTGTGAGGTATTAATTGCTCGTCCGGTGATTTTCCGTTTGTGTAGGTAGTGGTTATTTCGGTTCATAGGTTCCTACCGAGGGGTTGAGATATCCTTCTAGCCCATGTATTTGAGATTTAGCCGTGGTGTGGTCGATTGCAAAGTGCGGTGAGCATGAGGTTATAAAATAAGTACTTGTACTGCGGTATAGCCCGGGTATCCCATACTAATTATTCATAGCATTCTAGAAGGGAAGGAAGGAAACAAAAGACTAAGAAGCAGTATTCATTCATAAGATCATACCATATTCAAATTACGATAAATTGCCAGAGACGACAATGCCCCCACCTCTCCAAGGCATCAAGATCCTCGAATTCGCCGGCTGGGCCACATCCCCATTCTGCGGCCTCCTCTGCGCCGACTACGGCGCCGACGTCGTCCGCGTAGATCGCGCCCAAGACCGTGGGAACCCCACGCCGGACCTGCTATACCGTCATAAAAGGTCCATATGTATCGACCTCAAGGACCCAAATGATATAATAAAGTTTAAAACACTAGTTCGTCAGGCAGATGTGCTGATTGAACCCTTTCGCCCCGGGACGATGGAGAAGTGTGGGTTGGGACCTGAGGTGCTGATGAGGGAGAATGAGAGGTTGGTTTATGCACGTGTGACTGGGTTTAGGAGAGATGGGGTGGATAAAGGTACTGTGTGATTATCGTGTGAGGGGACTTGTGGATGTATGTGCTAACCAGTCGGTTTTTTGGGAGCCTGGTGTAGATAAAGCGGGTCATTCGATTAGTACGTCTCCAATCATGATCAATGCATTGGTGATAAAAATCCAACACTAGATTGTGTTGCCTAGGGTTGATTCGAAGAAGGGACGTTAACCATGGACCAACGATGTCTCCTCGTGGGAAATAGATTATGTTGCACCTTCAGGGGTGTTACACTCGCTTGGGAGGGGGAATGTGTCTTTGCCAGCGAATTTGGTGGCGGCTTTTGCAGGTTAGTCGGTTGATATCGATTTGATATGATATCGAGAATTGTCTTTCTTTTCCGCTTCGGCTCGCTTGGTAGGCAGACAACATAATCTTTCACGGATATTGCGCCGGAGTGGGAGCCTAAACTTCTTTTTCTCACTGGGTACCGTGCCGCGGCAGGTTTCTTGCGTTCTTGCAGATATCATAAGCTGAAAGTTTGGTTTATTTTATTTTTTTTGATGCTGCACTTCATAGATATTGATGATAGTGACTGATATAACCCCCTTCTCTATCAAACGAAGAAATAGGTGGTGGCGCCTCATGTTTCCACGGTATCTTACTCGCACTATTCGCTCGAGAGCGGACGGGACGCGGACAAGTTGTCGACGCGAATATGGTAGACGGCGCAGCGTACCTTACCACTTTCCCGCGGTTGATGAATAAAACACCAGGGTGGGTGAAGTCAAAGAACACCATCGACCCGGATTGTCCGTACTACAATACATACGAAACAGCGGACGGGAAGTTCATGGCGGTAGGCGCTTTCGAACCTCATTTTTTCAAGAAGTTTATGGATACACTTGGGGTGCCGGTCGATAAGGAGACGGTAAGGAGGCGGCAGGATAAAGACACGTGGGAGGGGTTGAGGGAGGGTATTACACGGATGTTTAAGAGTAAGACGAGGGAGGAATGGGAGAAGGCGTTTGGAGGGGTCGATGCCTGTGTTACACCGGTTTATGGTGATGAGGAGCTAGAGCGGAAGGGGTATGAACGGCGGGTGCCGGTGGAGTTGAGTCTTACGCCGGGGTTGAAGATTGAAGGGGAAGAACAAGGGAGGGTGCTTATTGCCGGGCAGCACCAGGATGAAGTCTTCGATGAATGGGTAGGTGGGAAGGTTTCGAATTCTAGAGGAGTGGATGGGCCGCAGGGTTACGTAGGTGTCGCAGCTAAGAGCCGTCTATAGTTTCGGTTTCACGGTGTTATATTATAACGGTATATGAATATCATTAAAAATGGAGTTTTGTGACCACGATAGGGGGTGGTTCCCCGTGGGGTGTCATTAATCGTCGGACGGATAATGTAGATATGGTACAACCAAGAGTATGCATTAACCTCGGATGCGTTCTTCGGGTAGTAAGGGTTTTGAGGGTGAGTAAGAGGTAGTAGTAGTGTAGGAGGAACAAGCGGATATGTATAAAACTCCCTAGGTGAAAAAGATGCCGACAAAAAGGAACTGGAAAAAAGGAAAAATTGCTGAAACAAGGAAATATATACAAGGCGATTATACAATTCCGAGTTTCGATGCAGCTATGAGTATAAAATGTTAGCAATTGAACAAAACTCTCGTCTATGAGTGGTCTCCATACCAATATCCAGAGCATCAGTCTCGGCACCAAGCTTAACGAAAGCCTTCTTTCGGCCATCGGGTCTTATTAAGGTGTTAACCTTAACTGGCTTGACATCGTAGAGCTTGGTGACGGCAGCCTTGATCTGCCTCTTGTTGGCCTTGACGTCGACAATGAAAACGAGGGTGTTGTGCTCTTCGATCTTCTTCATGGCGCTCTCGGTGTTAAGAGGGTGCGAGATGACCTTGTAGGCGTCCAGGCGAGGGGCGTGTGGGATCGACTTGCGTGGGTATTTGGGGGTTCTCGAGAGGGTGAGGGTCTTTGGTCGGTGGAAGGAGGCCGATAGTCTGACTTTTCGGACCTTGTGTGGGTTGACACCCTTGAGAGCAGCCTTCTGGGCGGCTTTGGCCTTAGGAGCGGCTGTAGATTAGATGGTACGTCAGTCTCCCGTTCTGTAGATATTGGTGATGGTCCCAATCGCAATATCTAGATGTAGATGTCTGGCAGGTCCAAATCTCTGTTCCCAATCTTCCCATATCATTCTCCGCCTGACAGCCTCTGAATCATTCGTTTCATTCCTTCCAGCCCATTTCGATGATGTTACGGATCGATAGATCACGTAGCATATGGCCCAGCTCTTAAATCGCCATCAATTCGTCTTCCTGCTCGTCCATCCCTACGATCTCCAAGCTTCTTCTCTTCTTCCTCCAGAGTTCCAGCCAGACATCTTCCATCCAGAATTGCGAGAGCGATATCAACCAAAATTCGGAGCGATGAGAAACCCACACTTGCCCTTTGTTGCAGCAGCCTTTGGTGGCATTGTGTCGAATGGTATCTGATGATCTGGGGGTTTGTCGACGGTGTAGGGTTGGCGATGTCGTGAATGTGGTTGCTGGATTTTTTGTTTGGTTTGCGAGAGTCTCAAAAGGCAAAAGGCTTCCCACTGAAAATTAGCGAAAAAGCAAAATGTTAGGGCTTTCTGGTGCCCTAATTCTCTGGCCTGGAACGGAAGTTCTATTTGGGGCAAACACAACGCAGCAACACTTTTGGCGTTAGGCTTCGAGGGTGCGACGGTACGAGCACGTTTCGATATATTGACGCATTGCTGGCACGTAAGCAGCATATTGCATGGCCTAGCTATGAATACCCTCTCCCTCGTAACGGGTCCCAAATGACAAGATCGACCTATCACAATCCTCATGGCGAAGCAGCCGTCATTCCATATGCATTCGAGCACCAGACCGCGAGGTCCCTGGCGTCACTGCCTCATTCCCATACTTCTAAGTCTCCTATTCACACGCTTCTCCAAAGCTACTCCGATACATCTTCCCGTAGAAGTCTCATCAGGATCGGCCATTCTGTCCAAACGTGGGGGCGTCTTTTCCAGCTGCAACCAATGTCGACCTGCAACTGGAGATACCGCAACTTTGTATTCCCCTTCATACTCACAACCGGATTATACCGTTAGCGGTAACCCTGACTTGGCGGTCTCTTCTAATTATCTAAATGTTGTCAACGGAGCGGACGTATTAGACCCCTCTGGAGGGTCTCAGAGCGTACCGCCGTTGCATGTCACTGCATCACAGTCGCTGCCTCACACAGGGGGTGCGGGAACAAGTGTGATATCAGAAATGGATCCGAGCACTGCGCAGCAATCGATCGAGAACTTGAATACGGGTTTAACGGGATCGAATAATAACTTTGCTGGGATTTCGGTTGCGTCCCGCCCGTCTCAGAGCCGCTACAGCGCCTTCAGCCGGTATGCGAGTGTAACTTAAGGGATGGCAAAAGATGGAACATGCCATCTTTTCGGCTACGAGGTACCGATGTATAGGAATATAGAGAGGTTAGCATTAATATTTTTTACATGTGATAATCTATTTATATGTATCTCAGTGTATTCAAAATCGAAATTGCCATATTACCAGCATAAAAATTGCCAGCCTTGCGAGGTATCGCTTATATGACATCGAGCTTAGGAACGCTGACGGGTCAGCCGCAGCTGTGATTGCCTATGCATGTTATGCGCATGCGTGGTATTGTGATGAGATAAGGAGAATGGAGTGGGCATATCCGTGCCGTATCAACCAACCGGCGGGTAGCCTCATCGATCGAAGAATCGAGCACCATTGCAAAGAAATATACGGCCCAGACTCGAGGTTCAGCTCGAATGCAACAGTGGATTGTGTTGCACAGTCAATATCCAACAATTTGTCTCTGCCTCAATTGAAAGACCAATTGCAACCATAACATCGATTCAGAGCAGAATCTCGACACCAGACGGACATGTGGACAACCGCCTGAGGCTACACAACAGGGTCGAAAGCTGAGGTTCCAGATGGAGCGAGAAAAGGAGGCCGGCCAGAAGCCAGCACTCTCCGGCCTACGCGTGAGGAATCCGACCCCGTCAACGATTGAGTACACGGTCACAACACGGCCTGAAAGGTGGTCTCGTCGGTTCACAACTACCCTGGTCCTGAAGGCTATCGTGCTGGGGATAATATTGTTCTTCATTTTACTTAAGCAGAATTACTGCGACAGCGGGCTGCAGGATGGCTTGAGGAATTTCATTCTTAATCTCAAGCCGGATATTCATCCAAAGCACCTCTCTTTGTTGCGCGGCAAGGTGCATTGGTTGTATCTTGCGCTCCTTGGTTTCTCCGGCGTTTGGATTGCGAGTTTGAGGGGCTATACAGGTTAGTTTTCCATTGAATCCACGAGGTCCAAGTTGTCTCTCCACTTTGTTTTATTTTATTTTTTTATTTCTTGCTTCCCGTCTTTTTTGACTTTCGAGATATGAGACACGGCATCTAATCCCAGGCATTCTTTGACTTTTCTTGCATATGTTTCTTGCTACAGAGGAAAGCTTGCTAGTGCTTCGAGGGCTTGGGGTTCAGGTCACAACATCATCTTCGTCCTATTTTGTCAAAGCAAACACCAGGTTCATTCCCACATCCACGATCCAAGACATATTCATCCACGAAGGGTTCGTCGGCTTCGAGGTTCGGTTCTACCTGGCGATCGTCATCATAGACGAAAGCGAGGTCGTGGTGGTTTTTCCAAAGCTGCTGCCCAGGAGGGAGATATTGGAGAACGTGTGGCGGGGCAGCCGTAGCCTGTACGAGCCTGCGGTGAAGGCCCAGTGAATCCTACCGATCAGTCTTAAGATCGGTTCGATATATTCGATGTCCAAAACTGAATATATGCCGAACATCGGATAAGAAAAAAAAAGCTGCACCTGGACACTGGACTGTGGAATGTTGCCAGGTCACCGGAGTCTACGAATTCGTCTTAAGGAAGGGCAGAAAAAGGATCCTCGACCCTTGTAGTATGTTCTTATGTCATAGTTATCAGCATGGGATCACATGGAGGATGTTAGCTTCGCATTTCACGGATCCCAGCGTCTTCTCGATGGATCCCCAAAAAATGGCTCGAGTTTTGACGTTTTTAGTTGGGCCGTCCTCAGCTTGATTTTTTTTTGTGTATTCTATTCAGTCCGCTTTCTTATCAGTTGGGAAAAAATGCCTCTCGTAAGCTGTCATGATGGAACTGTTGGGCTTGCAACCATGATGCAATGTTCGGAGCATCCCTCGACAACATTTTTCCCGATAACCCATGCAAGGTCTACGATCTTAAGGCCATCCTGCAGGGAACGGTGAGTCTAGACGCACGGGTTGGGGTTCGAGGACGAATTGGATGGTGCAAAATATTCAAGATACAGGGGAGGGCAGCACAGCATACGCGGTGTGAAGGGACCTGCATTATCATGACTTCATGAGCCAGAACCGGTCGAGCAAGTACAGCGAGGCCCATACGTGCCCGTACATGCCCATACGTGCTCATACGTGCCCACACGTCCCCATACGTTCCCAGAGGTCCCTCTCGCTGGCCGTGCAGGAGGTTGAGGTATAACAGCGCAGCCTGCACCGGTAGATGGCTTCATACGTGCGTCCGGCCGGACAAAGCTGAGCAGGGCGGACCGACCGACAGCAAAGTCCTGCCCTCCGGATCCGCAAGATCGAATCGAATCCGATGGGAAAGCCGTTTTCCTTTTCGTGATCCTGATATCCGTCTTATACATAAAACTTGTTTCCAATTCGCTCGCCGGATGGGAATATTTCTGATTGTCTGGGAATCCCCAATCCAGCGAAATTGCACAATCTCCCAAACAGCCACCAGCATTCCATACCGGAGGGAAACCCCTAAAACGCTGCGGGTCTGCCACCTGCACGAGTGTACATAAGTGAGTATACAAATATATATTGTGGGGGTAGCGGTACCGTCACATTTCGAGTGGCAAGCAGCGGAATCGACACGAGCTAGTGAGCTATCGTCATGGCCGGCGCCCCAGACACAGGCACCTCCCAAGTCGGATGTGCTGTCTGCTAGCCGCACTATCGCTGGTCGGTTGGACGAGATGGATGTCAAAAGGCTTGGGGGGCTGGCAATAAAACCCGCAGCGGCACCTTCTGACCCAAAACCAGAGATAACACCCTGAACGAGCAAGCTATAATTACAATTTGATGTTTCTTCCACATGCCCGTTTCTTTACTTGTTTACGCAAGTAAGAAGCAGTTGAGTTAACCCTTAAAGGGCGTCGGAATCCGCCTCTCTCTCTTTTCCTGGGATGACATTGTAGGGAATAAAGAATACAAGATTACTTCATATAGACCGTCCTCCTGCCACTTTAATCTTGCAATCCTCTCACTCCGAACTCCGACTCCTTACCATCGTTTCCCCAGCCCTTTTGCACAGTCGACTTTGCTTTACTTTTTCGATATATAAGTAGCAAACTATCAGAAGGGTCTGCATATCCCCAAACGTCCGCCATACCAGACCGTTTAACTTCACCAGCCTGCTTTCGAATTCGTCCAGAATCAATCCACATACAGCTAAATGACACCAACTGTTAGAGGCTCACCCGATCCAACATTTGCAACACCGCCTCCTTAACCCGTCCGGCGTCTAAGACCGTCTGGTTTCATTCCTCAGAGTATTCTGCCACCTACTTCTCTCTTCGAAGCTGCCTCTCTCCAAGACTACAAAAGACCTCTACCGAACCCCTTTCTTTGTTTATCGGAATCGGGAAGTAAAAAACAGTTTCTCTCAACGTACAATTTCAGATCAACTGTCAAAAATATCGCTTTCGCATTCGCAATTTCAGCTTGGAGAGTCGCAGCCACAAAGCTTAGCCACGAACAACACATCCCGATTTTGAACCGACGAAATGGCCGCTCAAATGTGTGCTTTGATGCCGGCGAGCCCTCTTCCCTTGGACGCAGCATCCGCTGAGGGTGCTTACGAATTGATCAAGGAGAATTCGCTGCCTGCTGCCGTTAAGGAGCTGCTCGACTCCGTAGATTCCTTCGTGGGTCGCCAGTTGGCGGACAAGCAATCAACATGGTATGCATTTCATCTAGCTCGTACTAGACTCTGGTCGTGTGACCTGTGTATATGGCTGCTAATTATCGTTTTTCTCTGGAAATAGCTTCTGTTCATACCATTCGGACCTCGTCAAGTCGTCGGAAAATCCGAAGGAGTTGGAGGATATGTGGATTCTTCAACGGGATATCAGCGTCCAGCTTTTCAAGATCATGATGGCCGTCATGCGTTCCGCCGGTGATCTCGCCCGCCGGTATCGGGGCTCTCAAGGAAATGTTTCCGCGAGGGGAATCAGCACCCTTGACGACTCTGATTTGGAGCTGGCGTTCACCGGTGACGCCAGAGGCGGTTATCAGTGGTTGAATTGCTTGGCCAGGGACGAGTGTGACTGGGTTTGGGAGGCTGTCAACGACAATAGCCAATCTCTTGAGTGTGAGTTCTAAAAGCATTATCACAAGTGTAACTGATTCCTTTACTGACATTTTACGTTCCAGCACACTGTCCCGCATGTCTCCTCGGCCGAGCCATCGATTCAGAATCGACAATCAGACTCCTTATCACCGCCGCCAGACTTCTCAAATGGGATTTCTTCGCCGTTTCGATCCAAGAACATCTCGCCTCCGACCCATGGTGGGGGCCTGGATACTGGGAAACCATTGAGCCGAAGGCCAACGTTCTCGGATCACAGATAAGGGAGCTTCTCCAACAATGCTCGGAAATCCGCCAGAAACTTCGGGAATTAAATACTCGCGAATGTGGCAAGCTGGTGCGCTCGACACCTGCTCGAAGAGCTGCGAGTCACGGTCCACTCGACCCGTCCATTCACTGCTCCACGAGTATCCCGATGAAGGTAGATCTGAGGCAGCTTCACGAGCTAGTCGACGTGCTCGCCCATCAAGGCAATCGAGAGGAGCAATCCGTTTCCGGTGCCCTTCGGCCGTATAATCACGCACGGATGGCCAACAATTACAAACTTGCGGCGTATTGCTGGTTCGTGCTGATGTATAACATGTCGTTGACACCCTCGAACCCCAACTCGCCGCCGTACGATCCACGAGTGAGTAGGACGAAGATGAGGTCTCGAACTATTTAAAGGACCTTACTTCCTCTTTTCTCCCTTTAGTTCTTTCTTTAGCCATGCTTTATTCGGGTTATACTTTATACTTTCTTAATTTGTTTCCTTTTATTGATCTCTCGGTTTACCTCGGGCTGTACATGGTTATCAGAATCAGGCGCATTTGGGGCTTTGGAGTATATCATCTTATCAGGGTCGATCTGGGACAGTTACTTGAAGTACTTGGTAGTCGGACACCGTCCATATACGCGGGCCACAGGGCTGTACTTTACCATTCTTTCATTCAACATCTATTGGGGCTTTCTTGGGAATATCGGAGGGGTCATGGGCTACGGTGTATCACCAATATATTTCTTTTTAATAGATAGAATACGGAATCGATGCACAATATATCGATCCAATCTCAGAATACCATCATCCATTCAACATGCAAATTATCCTGCATACTCTCCATGCTCCCACCAAAATTATAATCGATCCGAGTGTCGTGGAGATATCTGACAGATGACTTGGCCGGTGTTGGCTGCATCAGATGACGGTGTTGGCTGGGCGTGTTGTCGGCTGCGGCCGTTGTCTTTTGTCCGGTGTGCTTGCTTTGCTTCCAAAAAAGGCTCCACGCAAAGAAAACATCCTCGCTCTCATCTCCTTCACCCTCTCCGTCACCCAATCTTTGGAACGGCAGAACTTCAGCGTCGACTTGGCTTCTCCTGGGCACACACGTTCACCTGTTAGATGGCTGACCATATATACTATATTCTGACATTTATTCCCTAGACTCTCTTCCTAGACACTAATCTTCACCTTCATTTCGCATCCGGCTTTTCGCTGGCCTCTCCGCCGCCAGCCACAATTTTCCGTCCAGTACCTCCCCGCGACATCTTCGTCTCCTTTCTACGCAATCTCCGTATTCTCATCCGCCGTTGAAGCCGTACGATTCTGGGCACGATAAAGAGCCCGTGGACGTTCCTGTCCACAGATATCCTCACATCCTAGGTTTTACATAACTCGTACAATCCACCTCCCCTGGGCCGAAACAATGGCTTCACCCTCGCCCATCGCATCACCTCACCCTCACCACATGCAGATCGACTCCCCTCCCGCGCTGCACCATCATGGCCACCTTCAGGTCGGCCAGCAGGGGACATCCTCTCTCTCGAAACGGGACAAGCGCCGTTCCGCGATCGCTAATGCCCTCACCGACCTTAACAACAACTTCACCTTGAACAAAGATGATCGGTACAGGTCACAGCTGTCGATACTTAACGCGGAAATGCGAGCGATTGCTGAGACGAACTGCCACCCGGATACCAATGGCATCCTACCGGACTTTGGAGGGGAGGTCGAGGCAGCAATCGACGAAGTATTGAGAAATTCCGGGGTCGTGCTGACCTCGACCGCCGAAAAAGCTGGTAGATTCTACAGCAGGTTCATTGACCTTGTCAATAATAGCGTGGAGCAGAGAGATGTTGAGATGACGGAGTTGAACGTATGATTAATACCACCCTCTGCTTCTGCTTATTAACTATCGTGGTTGCTTGGACAAAGCTGACCGATGCCTACCCTTCCCTTGATATAAAGATGTTTCACGAACGTCGAGAGAAAACCATCAGAATGCATCACGACCTTGCGCTACACCATGCCGAGCAGGAATACCAGCACCTTGTCGGGAATATTCGCCAGAGATTGTTGACTCGGCTTCAGCAAACCCGCAAGAAACTGATATCTGACAAAGATAACCTCGATTCCACCGAGCCATCGTTCGCATTCTTACACCCTACACACTATGCGAACCTACAGCACGAAAAGTCGCCAGCGGGGCGTCTCACCGATATTTACTCCTCGTTGGATGGCGCACCGACCCGCAAGCTGCGAGGTAGGCGTGGGGAGGACAGCAACGGTGACTCCAAGAGTGGAGATCTGTTGACGATCCTCCAAACGCTGGAGAGTTCCGGAGCCCTTCCTTCCAACGGCGGTGTTCACGGCTCACAAAGTCCCGGCGGTCTCGGGAAACGGAAGCGACCAAACAACCGAAAAAGCGCTGCCGCTCGCGATACGGACGACATCCTCTTCAGTAGTTTTAACGAGATCTCTCGTCCTTCGACGCCAAGATCATCGGATGCGACGAAGCAGTCGCGGTCAGGTGTTCACGCGGGGGACTTTGTGAAACCCTTGTATACCCTAGAGAAACTGTTTAGCGACAAAGAACTTTCTGCCGCGACCACAGCCGCTCAGTCAGCGACTGTTAAATACTATATGGTAAAATTTGCATCCGACAACGACGAGCAAAACCAAGGTCTGCAGGCGAACGGTCAAAACGCTAATACACCGACCAATGGGGAAGAGACTGCGATGGATGAAGATGGTGCAAATGCACCTGCGGCAGGACCTACGACGAGGAATGTGACGAGTGCGGCGGCAGCCTCCCAAGGCCACAACATGACACCGGTGATCCCTCCGTCATTTCTTACTAAGAGTATGACTGCGCCACCCCCAGCACCTCTCAAGCCAGAGGATGCGGCTGGCGATTTAGCAGAGATTAGACGGTTGGCGAGTGGCGGTGCTCCATCTTCGTATGTTGTCACCAATGGGGCGATCGGTCGCTCGAACACCCCCAATGTGAGGTCGCTGTCCGGGTTGGGAGGGGCAGCCATGAGTAGGGGTGAAAACCTGAGCACTATGAGCAACCGACGAGGTGGTCTGGGTAAGGAGAAAGATGATGACGATTCCGCCAGTGCCAGTGGAAAGAAGAACAACCTGGGACTTGGAATTACGAGCGCAGGGTTGGAGAGGAAGGCGAGCGGTGACGGAAGTGAGAGGAAGAAGCAGAGGAGAAATTAGACTTCTTCTCTGCAGGGTTTTCTTCCTCTACTTTGGGTTACGTTATTCTAGTAAGGCTTTGCATTTTTTGAGGGTATCTCGCACGTGAAAAGACATATACGCAAGGTTTCGGATAGAGGGTGCATTTTCGGTACTCTTACTGGAAGATGGAGGTATTTGTGTACAGTATGCTTTCCCTTTCCGTATTTTAGTTTTTCCTTCATCCTTTTGTTATCTTTCTCCTCGTTCGCTGGAGATGTTTGACCTGCATTAGGGCGTTATCGGGTATTTGGGTGTATTTTATAGTCCAGTCGGTGAGCGCTTTGTTGGATAGTGTAAACTGGGTTGCCGTCGGTGGGGTCTTAGGTATCTCGAGGGGTAGAATGAAGAATACAAAAGAACGTTATGATTTTTTATTTGAGATGGGTTTATGGATCGGGTGATGTGAGGCTGTAGACCGATCTCGGCATGCGGTGAGGAGGCTAAGCTATAGGATGCGGGTGTGTATACCTTCCTGATTCGTGGGGAGTCCAGAAAGGTATATGATCGTCGGGGTGCCAACGACGGGTCGGGTTTTGTGTGGTGCGGAGTATATAAAATCCAACTGGTGCGGTTCGTTGGATGTTGAGGATTGGAGGGAGTGGGAGTTGGTACATGGACGGGGTGGATTATCTTTCATCCTCTGGATTCCTTGCGACCACTGGGGGTTTTTGATATGGGTATTGCATGTGAATTTGTGCACGTGTTTTAGGTTTTTTTAGAATAGCCAATTGAATGGCGTTTGTGGGTTACGGAATATATTCGAGGCTATATCGTTTCGGTTCCAGACCCTTTGGATGTTTCTTAATCAATTGTACGCGGATTATATGCGAGGTGTATATGGAACTTTGACAACGCCTCATCTTTCGGCTTATTTTCTCTTGAATACGACTGGTTGTGGGGGGATTAAGGTTCTCTAGGGTTTTTTACCTCGCGGTGCGGGATGTGTATCCAATTGGCGGCTGCGTGGTATATCGAACGGCTGACGCGGGTGGCCGTTGGGTATGGTTGACCAGTTGTTTTTGAGGTGTGTAAGTAAGTATGCATGTTGAGTAGGGTATGTACGGATGGAGGGTTCTGGGGGTAATTGGTGAATGGGTGTATGCAGGAGGATGGGATGGAAGGGTGGGAAGATCTGAAGATTTGCTTTGGATCTTGGATCTTGATGGTTTGGGGGACTCTTTGATGCTTTGAATGGATGGATGTGCAGCTGTATACGGGGAGGTATAACGGGCCCGGGAGTGTATGTATACGGGGACGTAGACAGTTGTGATTACCTATAGGCGTGTTAAATTTCACGCGGTTATCTCGGGGTGGCTAGGCTTCATGCAAGGGCTACTATGGTTTCGTGAGATACTTGGTATTGATTAAGAACTCATCAATCAATCGTCTTTGAAATGATATTATATTGTGCCCTTGAGAATTATGTTACAACTCTCCGTATGAGGCGGACGAGAGGATATATCGATGGTGTATCTAATTGGTTGGAGCAGAGGGGCCGCGGGGATCTAGATCTGACTAAATTTGTGGCAACGGGGTTTACGGCAGATGGGGTGGCTTGCGAGCTGATGATGAGGGTACACAGTATCAACGTTACAGTGTCGAATACGGAGTTCTGTGAGGGGGTAGGCCATGCGCTCGGGAGGGACGCCATTGGGGATTGATGGTTAACTACCATGATCGGTACACGAGGGGTTAAGCTAACTTGAGATGCAGGCAGCTATGGTTATGGTTCTACCCGGCCGGCTAGGGTTGCTATTACTCGAGATCTTATGTAGATATCCTATAGCTATATTCCTTTTTCTTCGTCGTTTTCGTGAAAAAGAAAATTGGCCATGGATAGCTAGAGAAGGAGAAGGAGCTGATGATAGACGTGGAGTCGCACCACTGGCAGATTCCGAGGGAAGGAAAAAGCGTTTTTTTAATGTTGGATTTTTCCTTTTCGTATGTAGTGTATGTACGTGGGTGGTGGTGCCCTGTGCGGCGGAACCTGGGATGTTCCCTGGGTGAGGGATTCTGACCGCTGGTGAAGTAGCAGGTATACTAATTGATGATATGATTCTGACTGGTCATGCTTTTTGTTTATGGTATTTGAGATACTTTTTTACTTTAGCTAGCTAGCTAGCCTGGTCTTTTTTTGTTTTATAATGAACTGCCCGGGTGTGGTATTGGATATATGAGGGTTTGTCTGGTATATGGGGTGTGTGTATAAAAAGCTAGCTTGCAAGAGGTAGATTGCGTACGGTCAGCTATTCCTTCCGGGTGGTGTTTCCTTTTATTCTTTCATGTTTTTTTCCTTTTTTGAATGATTAAGAGTATGTTTTATTATATTTAAGCCATTGGCTGGGTATATTTCCTTTAAGGCATGGAGCTGTAGGAGTTAAAGGAATATAATGCTAACTAACTAGCTGCGATGCTCAGGGTGAAAGATTTGCCTCCGTACTAGTGTTAAAATGGTTGAGGTTTTTGACTAAACCTTTAGCCTCTTCTGCTTCTTTCTCTTGAAATGAATCCAGGAGAACGAAGGGGAAGTAAGCTAGCTGGCTGGAGATGTCCTCGGGAATGCAATGGGGGTCTCAGTTGAATAGTAAGAATGTATGAAATGTAGAACAAGTGCTACCCGCATATCCAGGCGGGATGTCTGATTAATTAATTCGCATATTTCGTTCGCCAAAAGCCGAGTCTAAACTACAGTTTAAATGATGGCGGCTATATTGAATATGGTTTTTTTCATGCAGAAGGGAGAGATGGTTACTAGTCTTGTTTTTTAGAGGACGTGATAATTGCGGTCTAGTCCCGCCATATCTTGCGTAGAACACGGGTCCGGATCCGTGTCTTTGCGCTTGGGAAACCAGGAACCTTGTAGCCGGTATCAATGGAATGTCCATCGAAGGCAAATTTGAAGGGCTCGGCAAATGCCTTAGGGTGGCTGCTACTAGTTCGCAGCCCGAAGGCAGGGGGTGTAACAGTGAGTGGAGTAGACGGATGATCTACTTTATGCGACGGGGAATACTATGAAGAGGAGGAGGTGGAGATGTTGGATCTTGCCCTCCCGTTGTGCCCTAGCTGTTTCTTTTTGAGTATTCGTATTGTTCTATGGAAGAGAAGGGTGGGTGTAACGTTAGCTTTTGGTGGCTGTAATCGTATCTGAGGGAGTATTAATAGGATATTGTTCAGCAAGTCCAGATTGAGGAAGAGATCGAGCAGGCATTGATAACGTTGAGGTACCCAGTGGCGCCATTCGCAATATCTGCGCTTTAGTATTGGACGAACCTCCCCCCTCAACATTCGTCCCACCGATGGGATTAGCTGCTAGCGGGTATTGGGGGGCAAAGAGGAGTTCGTATCTCTACTATCAACTGAGGACCGTGTGAGCTTTTTTGGGAGGGGGGCCAAAGGGAGGATAGTGAATTGTTTCACTGCGAAATGCATGCGGCGAGCTCTTTCTTGTGCAAGTATGTGTGTGTGGTGTGTTGCTTTTTGATAACCGTCGACGGGTACGTGCAAGGGCCTTTCTTTGCTGGGGGGGCGTCCGCTTCAGCCGCAGATATATTAGTCTTAGTGGTTGTGGTGTAGGCTATAGTTCCTTTTTTTTTTTTTTTTTTTTTTTTTTTTTGGGTGTTTTGTTGGTTTTTTTTTTTGGGTTTTATTATTTTATTATTTTTTTTTTTTTTTTTTTTTTTTTTTTTTTTTTTTTTTGGAGGGTTTTCTGGGTTTTCGTTTTCGAGTATAATATCATATCACATTTCATTAAGTTTCGTTTCCATTCAATAATAGAAACGAAAAAGGGTACCTTCGTTCAACTCTCCATCCGAGGTTGTGTAGTGGAGTCCCTTAGCTCCGAAGCATGCTCATACAGCCGACCAAGCGAAGGTATTACCAATGGCATCCCGAATTTTTAGAATACTGAGGTAGACGGTGGCTTGCTGAGCCGGGAAAGCATAGGTGGTAGCTGCGTCGCGGCTTGAAAGGATGAGAGTTTCGTGAATGTGGCTTGCGAGGCTTTTTTTATCCCTCTTCCCTTTCTCGTTGATCCGCATATTTCCATTCCATGGATTCCCATTCGAGAAGGTAGATAAAAATGTAAAACCTCTAAACTCCGAGCGCGATGTGTGACCTGGTGCGTGAGTATGAAAAAAATAAATTAAAATAAAAAGTCACCTTTTGTATCTGTCTAACATGTTGCATGTTGAATGTTGAGGGACGGTTGCATCGTGAAGAAAGGTAACCCAAGTGGCTTGTGCACACGTTAGTGTGATTTTTCCTTCTCTGTCTCTCTTTCGTTTCCCGGGACCCATGTCCACATGGCCCTTGGAAAAGGTACCCCGTATTCGCAATCTAGGGAGTGACAAGGAAATCTCATGCATTTGGGCCTTGTACCTGGGTATATGTGTGTCGTCCTATAGATCCATCTTCCGAACGTGGTAAACACAGGGCGAAAAAGAGGCGTTTTCTGGGTACGCTTTTGGCGATGAAAAGGCTAGAATGGAAGCTGGGGTATTTCGTATGTACGTATGCAAGCACCTGGGACCGGTGGCTTCCATTTCGCTCTCACATGGTCATCTCAAGTGGTTTTTTTTCTTCTCCCTATGTGTGATGTTTCCCCTTCCCCTTCGCTAAGATAGAGGGAAAAGGGATTGAGATGCAGATGGGTTGGCGAGGTATACGGCCGATAGGGAGTCGTGCTCGGAAAGCCACAGTGGATACTTTCTGGAGGGTAAAGGCGCTTAGGGGGTGTGAGCGAGGAGTCAGTTCTGTGTAGAAGGTTTATATGCAACTCAGAATCTCTGTTGCATTCTCCTGAGGACGCCCAGGCGTTCGGCATGCAGGAAAGCGAGAAAAAAAGCCTCCCAACGGTTCCGAGGGGCAGCTTGAGATTCCAGAGGCCACGTTTTAAAACCGGACACGAACGTATGGGAGGGAAAAGGAACTTATGAATGCGTTCGGGAGGTGTTGGGAAGACCGAAGGCATTCGGTGCGAGGGAATTCCTCAAGGATAAGGACTGGAAAATGTGATATTGAGAAGTGCTGGAAAAAGAAAAGAGGGTTAAAACGGTGGCCTACCGAGGACCCTGTCTTGGCCGCTGTCTGGAAAAGACAGCAGTTAGCCGAACGGGATTGATTGAGGGAAGGGAAGGCCCCTGTAAGACGACGGTGAAAAAGCAAAGGGCGGCAGCGGAGTCAAGAGGACAGACCAAAGGACTCCGGGTCTAGAATTTCTTTCCATCCGCTTCCAGGTGGCTGGCTGGTCACCTCGCATTCGAAGACACGGTCTGAAAAAAACCTTCCACGCACCTGAGGATCGAAATCCTAATCTCGGGACCTCTTGATCCCTTGCCGGGGATGTGTATATGCTGCGTATGCACTGTGTGAGTAGCCACGGAAGCCGTCGGTGCGCCGTGTGTAACGCTGCCGGTTTGCTTTACCCTTCGGTTCATGGTGTTTAACGTTATGCAGCGTCTGGTAAGACTTTTTATATAAATATACCGTTGAGGCGTATGCGTGTACGCAGCTACCTAGCCTTTAGCTCGGAAGCTCGAAGATGCGAACGGTATGGCGCCGGATCCAACTTTAACGTTGAGAACAGTAATAGTAGTATTCCAACGTGAGCAGGAAGAAGAGAGTGTGCAACAAGCGCGCTTTAAAGGGCAGCTCTGCGGAAACGACAGGGAAGGGAGCCCATTGGATATGCAAGTGACTTCTGACCTGTCCCGTCGATGC
Organism: Arthrobotrys sphaeroides; assembly: GCA_036971245.1. Classification (NCBI taxonomy): domain Eukaryota; kingdom Fungi; phylum Ascomycota; class Orbiliomycetes; order Orbiliales; family Orbiliaceae; genus Arthrobotrys; species Arthrobotrys sphaeroides. Next base: position 1,150,180 of record JAJTTW010000010.1, on the reverse strand, counting down.
TTCTGCAGCACGTCAAAATGTCCGTTCATGCAGCAGTTGAGGTCCAGCGGTGGGGGAGGGTTTGCTTTTTGGCCGCTGTCACTTGGGACATAACCTTCTGAGATACCCACTCGGTGGCTAGCTTTTGTTCTCGTGCCCGACATCCACATGGACAGGTTCGAAACCCGCACCCTCACTCGAGATCTCTTGGAGGTTTATACTTTTTTTTGTCTGTTCCTTTGTGATGGGGAGGGTGTTCGGAAGATGGGGTTTCTGGCTGAATGCCATGTGTGGGAGAAGATACTGATGGAATAATCAGCTTACATACACACGGACAGGGCATGGCTCGGACGTCGTGCCTTCCCAGCTGGTGGTCGAAAGCAGCAGCAGTCTGTGACCTGGGCTGGGAAGGACTAAGGCCGGACTAGTGCTCACGCAGACGAGGGATATTGAAGCCCATGCCCAACCGTGCCGATCACGTTCCCAGCAGGCCGAAGAATTGAAGGTTCCGGAGGAGAGACGAGAAAGAGGAAGGGGATGCGAGAAAGGAGAGGGAGGATCCATCCATATCAAATCACATTTTCGGTTGCAGCGGTGGCAGTTTGCGGACGGGGTTTCATGTGCTGTTCTGTGTCAAAGAGAGTGAAGCAGAGAAAAGTCAAATGCGTGTGCACCTGAGCAGTATTAAGTCAAGAGGGGACACCGTCGATGCATCCAAATTAAAACTAAACCTCGTTCCAAACCACGGTCTCATCCGTAAAAGACACACAGCGACATCCCATATTGACGGCGGAGAGTAAGAAAAAGCACGGAGAATAACAAAGGGGGGAAAACGAAAAGGAATTGAGAGAAGAGAGAGAGAGAGATCTGACCAAGAGAAGTGGTGCAAACTTGGCAGGTCTTGAAAGCTCCACCTCAGCCGGGACGGTTCCCCATATCAGAACGCAATATCAAGAACGATCGATATCAGGATCCTACAGAATCCCATATTGAAGTCGTGCTATGGCTTGTTGCCACGCGTGGTCGCCCACATCTTACCGACGATATCACGAAAGCCGCCCAGTCGAGCCGACGAACGACGGAGCAGCAGAGCCGGATACGGGCGTTGGCCGGAGACTATAAAAATAAATAAAACAAGATCAAACGGATGAAATAAAATAAAATAAGATCAAAGAAGATAGAAGAATAAAAAGAATAAAAATAAAATAAAATAAAATAAAAATCAAGGGACGAAAGAGAGTGCAGTGGAGGTTTCTGACATCCCGCAGCTGCAAGCCTCTCGTTCTGCTGCTCTGCTCACAACCTCCCCGTCTGCTCCCCGTCTCTGCTCCTCCACAGCGACCGTCACCACCGCTCCTCTCCTCTCTCCTCTCCTCTCCTTCCTTTCCTCTCTTCCTCCTCCATCGATGCTGCTGTCCTGTCCGTGCAGTGCCGCTTGACAGTTGCTCGTCGTCCGCCACACCCCCTTGCAGAGCTTACAGATGCTTACAGGACACGCTCGCACAACGGCATATTAATACTTCAGACGTACTTACTTACTTACTCAGGTATACCACCTACTATACCTGCATGCTTTCACACATACATACATCCATACATACATCCATACTTTACGTGCATCCGTCCACCCTACACACCCCGTCCACACGCACAGGGCTGGGCTGGGCTGGCGTGTGTGTGTATTTATGCATACCTCCCACTTCCTTACCACTTGCTACATATAACGATGTGAGGAATAGACGACAGAAGGGATATGACCACAGAGTAACGTAAGGACCGAAGGGGAATAGCAACCGTCCTCTTCCATTCCATTTCATCTTGTTCTACCTTCCGTTCCCTTTTATACCTTATCAGACCATCGCTATCATCGATCAGTCGACACTCACATACACCCGGTACTTCCCATCCACCTCCAAAACGTTCTAGGCGGGTCTTTTTCTCCCTTTCCCCATCCAGACAGCCTCTCCGTCGAACTACCCATTTTTCCCGTTTTTCCCCTTCGAACCCGCTCTGTACGACCGACCAGCCATCAGCATCGCATCAGCATCAGCGAGTAAGTAGAACGACCTCAGGTCACCTCTGCCCACCTCTGCCCACCTCTGCCCTGCCCTGCCTGCCCTTCCGCTCTGCGCGGAGAGAGGACCACCCAGCCCGGCTGCAATTGGCTGGGTCCTGAGATCCCTCTCCCTCCAGTCTGGAACCTGCCATAACACCAAGCCCAACCCACCCAAAAAGACCCGAACCCGTCTAACTTATCGCCCACAGCCTAAGCTATCGCTTTCCCATCCCCATCCATCCCGGACGGGCCCATTGGCCTTAATTAGTGGACTTAGCTAAGAACTAGCTTGATATCCCTCTGGCTGCCTGAGGTCTGCGGTCTGGACGTCTCTTTTTTTTTCCCTCTCGCAGCCGGCTCGATAACCTGGGAATCGAAGGGGGGGCAACGATCAATCTCCCAACGCCCTCTCCACTTCCAATTGCTTCCCAAAACCGCCTGGCAGGGACAACCAAGCCGGCCAAAACCTGCACCGAGAAGGGAGCAAATTTTCGTCGATTCACAGCACCATCGCCAAAAGGATCAGGAAAAAGAAAAGACAGAAAAACACCCCCCTCCGAAGAAAAAATAAAAAATAAAATAAAAAATAAAATAAAATAAAATAAGAAGGAGGATTATAAAACGGAAAAAGAAAGAAAGAAAGTCGAAACAGCACCGGCTATTAGGGTTGGAGGACAAGCCGTGAACTCTCCTCCAAGTCCTGGCGGGCGAGACAGCATTCTTCGCTGGCCCGAACAATGTCTCGAGGCGGAGGTGTTACACGGCCGTCGGTTTCTTCGCCATCCCAAATGGAAAATAATCCTAATATACCTGCTCCCCCCTCCACCACCTCTCCCCTCCCCTCTCCTGCTCCTGCTCCCGTTCCACCCTCCAATTCTTCCAACGTCCCTCCGACGCCGTCCCAATCGTCCTCGCCGTCGCCCTTCACGTCCCAGAGCAACAGATCCACCACATCCCCCTTGGCACAATCCGACCACGCTCACACAAATGGTCAGGCCTGGGGTTCTGGTAACCCTCCTCTGTTGACCACGAGTTCCATTGAAGAAGTAGAAGGCACCGAGTATCCTTTTAATCGTTCACCTTCGGAACCGAGTACTCCATCGATCAGACGGCCGCCTGAGTACACGGCCTCGACCATTTCGACCAACAGTGCCCCTCTTCGCTCTCCAGCAAAAATTAGGGCATCTCAGTCGAAAATAGCGGCGTCCTCGAATTCTCAACATAGCCGTCGCTCCAGTCACGGCCGGTCCTCGTTTGGGAAGATCAAGACCATATTAAAGTTACCGTTCATACGGCCTACGCGGAGGGCCTCCTCTCCGGCTACGACTCCAACTGTACCGGATCATCCAGAACAGCGGGAGGATACATATATCCCACCACCTTCTGCGGAATCGCCCCAGGTCGTGTCCTTGGTAGGCGACCGTTCGGCGGTAAACATGAGTAGTACACCTGGCAGCCCAGAGAGTGCTAGTCTCCTCGAAAGGAGAAAGCGGCGGAACGGTGAACCAAGAGATATATGGCCTAAGCCGCCAACCTTAACCCCTCCAGATATGCATCAGGGTGTATCGTCAGCACCACCCGTCATACTTACACCGCCAGAGGAACCGACGCCCGTAATCTGGCAGCCAACACCCGCAACGAACCAGCCAGCCCATCAAACCACGAATAGCCCGCATCCGTTATCACAGCAGCTCCAGTCGACATCTCAACCAGCTGCCGATGATACCGATACCAAGGGCGAATCAACAGGATCCGTTCATTCGACCGAGAGCCAGACTGCTGACATTTTGGCGTCCGTTCTGTCCAACGGCCTTGAGTCAGGCGAGGAATGGCTCAAAGATGCCCTGAAAGTAATGCGTAAGTTTCAGATGCCTCAACGTACAGTACGTCCTCTGTGAGGTTGTATTCTAACGTATCGTGTCACAGTTCTATCACATCCGCCAGATTTCAGGCCTACTGTAGAAGCTGTCAGACTGATTTCGCATGCTCTCCCGTGTCCACTACCACCGAATAGAACACCCGGCGAGCACAATTTCTCGAGCCAGTCTGATTCCGGAGTCCTGCCGGAATCCGCATCAGCGGCCCAAGGTGTTGCCGCCGCTGCCGGTTATTTTATGCTCCCGTTCACGCAATCGAGGGTACCTAACGGTTTGCATTGCTCGGAGGACGAAGGGACAACCAGTGCGTTGGGTGCGATAACGACGGCAATTCAGAAGGTGCACGGTAATGATACTAAGAGGGTTTATATTCATGTCTCCCATGCCATATCGTCTAACCCTGCGGCACCCAAACTCCAATCAACGAATTTGACGGGATCCAGCGTGAACAGCGCTGCCACTAGTGCGGGTAGCTTGGTTCCATCGGCTTTTCTCACGTCCCCGCCCCACGAGAGAGACTTCTTCTCATCGACCGTTTTCAACAGTATTGTTATGGCCCATGATCCGATATCTTACGCCGTGCCTCCTGGGTTTCCCGCTCCAATTCTCCACCGACCTTCTCCAAATCCTGCCTTGCCACCGTTTTCGCTACACTTCTCTTTGCTTGAGCGATACATTCCACCCCCAACGCCTACAGCCGACTCCGCGATGTTTTCACCGTTTTCTTCCGTTCTCTTGGACCGTGTTGTCGAACTATCGCCATGTGGTGGGAGCCTTTTATTCGTGTACCCGACAAAGACCGGCGCCCGACAATTTCTGGACAGGTATCTTGGGAAGGTTTTGGATCCATTGTTGCGACGCTTGATGGTTCTGCACCGGCTTCGGGCAGATCTTCTGTGGGAAATTAGTCGGATGGTAGCTGTCGAGACGATGCAGGAATTCGACGAGCTGAAGGATCGGCTGGAGCACTTCTGCCGTCGACTATCAGAGAAGGGTAAGGATGAGGGAGGCAGCGACAAGCACTTTTTCGGACCCAACTATTTCTTCCCGAACGTCTCCGTCGTGCATGCTCAGAAGGTGAACGTTTCTCTGAGTCAGTCTTCATGGCGAGAGTGGTGGACATTCCAGGAATCAAATCGAATTCGAGAGATCGTCAAAAATCATTTCACCACACCGCCTCAGGAGCCTAACACAATGGCACAACCTCTTCTCAACGAATCACAAGGCGCAGGTGAAACCACAGGCACGCTATCGGCCGCGGTTTACAACGGACCGGTAGATCTAGCCAGAGAGATCCTCGATGGGGTCAAGGCATTAGCGATCCGGCCTAGTAGCCGTGGAATGGGCGAAGCCGTCTTTGCGAGTTCGATGGTCGGTCCAACCTCGAGCTGGCCTATCATTGGCGAAGTCGGCAGCCCCAATCACACCCACAGGAGCAGGCGGCAACAGGAACCGGAAACGATCGAAGTCGGCGTGTTCGTTCTCCGACGGCAGGGCTAGGCTGCGATAGATCGCTGCCTCGGGGAGATCTTCTCGATTCAAATATCCCCTTCATCTTTTTTTTATTGTTCTTTGGCGCCCTTTTCTTCCTTCCACAACAAAAGCGTTTCGGTCACCTTTGATTTTGGGAAATATTTTCCCCTCTTTTGCTTATTATCGTTGTAATAAACCGCAGCTTCCATGATACCACGACCTTTCGAACGCCTTCTGTTACCCCCCTTTTTTTTTGCTGTCCATATACCAATTTTTCGGTTGTATCATGACTTCGGTCAGCCCATACATCCTCTTCTCCCTTAAATCATGGCGGTTGCACATACTTCTTTCCGACGGCACTTTAATATTTTTTCGACCCTAGCATGTTTTCGATTGAAGAGAAGCACATCGACTACCACTTTCTATCTGTCCTTCTAAACCTTTTCCTTGTTGGGCTAGCTGTCTTTGACCATTGCAGGAGTTTCCTTCGTTTTTGTTCTCTTTTGTTTATTAGACAGGGCTGGAGTTATATTCCCTTTGCTGCTCCGGCGGTAGTCGATCGCCGGGGGATTCTGATTGATAAGGAATAATGAAAACATTCAAGAGGGTGGGCTCGGGATTCGGTCGTTTTTTATCATAGGACCCGGACAGACCTCTTTTATTTCTTTTTGGTTAATTGTGATCTTTTACATCTTTCCATTTTAAACTTCTCGTCAAGATAGCGGGATCGATTCATTTCAGTTTTTTATTTTTGCTATCTATATCTATTTGCAATCTTCGTTTTTATCGGTTCGAAACAGCGTGTGTCGTACCTTAAAAAGCCTTTTTTTTTTTTGTTTCCTCCTTTTCTGCTTTGTTTTTGTTTTCGGTTTATATTGTGATGGCGGAGTAGTACCAGACAAGATGCTCTTGCTGTCGATGTTTTGTTCGGTTTTGTTGGATATGTGTGGTTGGTTGCGTGTGAAAGGTGATCAATGTAGGATAGACTTAAGATGGAATGGAGGTGTTTAGTGTCGTAGGATATTGCAAGAACGTATTCACACATCTATTCTCATGATTAGTTTAAGGACTATATAGTATCACTTGTGAACTGTTCTACAACCGGCCTTACTCATTTCTAGACGAACACAGTTATGTGTTTTGGCATGCACGGCTATAGGGCTATGCCTGAATAACAACTTTGTAAACGATGCTGTGTTCCCGGGGTTGGTCTAATGGGTTTGAAATTGAGTAGTTGGGTACATTAATATGTGTATTTACGATCTATATCTTTATTTACTGGTATTTAGGAATTGGTGGGATGGTTTGGGGGGTTCATGAGGAAATCGGGCGGTTATGGGGGAGGTTATGTAAGCGCGTTAAGCGCGTGTTACGGATATGGTAGGTTTGTTGTGCAAGATGGCCGATTGGTTTAAGGCGCCAGATAACACGAAAAGCGGAATTGTGGCCGCACCGTATTATCTATTGAACTTGGAGGGGTTCTGGAGGGCTATTATAGTGTGGGATTTCATGGGGAGGAGGTTTTTAGGGGGGTTTATAAGGGGAATATGGAGGTTTTGGGGGTGAGGGGATGTGTTGGTGGTGGCAACGCATTGGTGGGGGTTTGTTTGTTAGCGGCTATGGGAAGTGTGTAGACGCAATATATTTAATATGAAGGCCGGGGTTTTAAATTTTCTAGGGTGGAAAGATGAAACGGGGATTTTCGGGGGCAACGTAAGATGGTGGTATTTATTTGTGTCCGGCAATAGGACGGTGACAATGGGATAGAATATCATGCCGTGTTATTAAAAAGTGATTATCAGTATGGGTGTGTTTTGTGAAGGGGGGTCGCAATTCGGGTGGTGGTTTCGGTTGCATGGGGATTTTAAGCTCAACGCCACTATGGAGTCGGCCAAGAGGTTATTGCGGGGATAGACGCGTAGGCTTTGGAGGTTGTTTTTTTACGTATGTAGTAGATAACTGGTTGTGGGGTTTTATATTTAGACACGGGAAGGGTGTAGTGACATTTGTGGGCTTGTTTTGTCAGACTTTTGCATGCGTATTCGTAGTAGAGTATGTTACAGACGGATTATTTTCGGATCTGTTCAAGCTTTTTGGAAAAAGGAATGTCAGGGCTGGGGTTACGTAAGCTATGCGAGGCGTGAGATGGGTATTCGGGGAGGGAGATTGGAGGATTTGATATTTGTGGGGGGAGCTCCGGCATATGCTGATGATCGAAGTAAGCTCCGGGTGTGAGGTTGAGAGATGAGTATTTCTGGTTGTGTTGGGTGTGGTGTTGTTGTTTGGTTGGAATTGAATCGGACTTCAACGCGCGCACGCCTTTTTGCTCAATAGGACTCGGGGTTTTATAATTACAGATGGCAGTTAATTAAACGACAGCGAAAGAGAGGAAGAGCGAGCGCCCGGGTAAAGAGGGTTAGGTGGTGAAAAAGAAAGAATGGGAAGTATCTTGTTTGGATTATTAATTAGCCAATCGAACGAATTGAGGCACGGCTGGCTGGCGGGGGACATCGACCGGGTTTTGAGGTCTGGGATTTGGACTGGGATAAGATTATACTCTCATCTCATCTCATCTCTCTCTTTCTAATATAAGAGAGAGACAAGAGAGAGAGACAAGAGAGATCAGAGCGAACGGGGGGGATTCGATTCGATCCGGGTCGCATGCGTAGCCTCGAATCCAGTCGGACCCGGGCGCTGGATGGCTGCAGGCGCATGTTGATACTCATGACCACCCGTCTACGATATAGTCCGCCAGAGATATTATTATTGCTCCGTCTCGTCTCCCTCGATCGGATCTGTCAGTCTCTGACGAGCTAACTAACCCGAACGAGGTCTTACAATTTTTCTCACCACCCGAAAAGATCATTGAAACGCGGCCAAATTTCCGAGCCGAGTTTTAGTTGGAGAGAACCTGCCTTCGCCTTTTCTTCCCGATCAAATCATAAAAAGATCGAAACGGGGCAATTCATCGAGGCAAACTTTGGGAATCGAAAACTCTGGTTTCGCTTTGACTGCTCTGTTCTGCTCTAACCAACTAGTATTATATTGTTCTGTTCGGTGCTTCGTGCTTGTTTGGTACCCACTTTGCCTGCCTTCTCTTCGTTTCCCTCGCTCGGGAACTACGACATCTTCTCTCCTCTCCACCATCTCGCTCTCTCTCATCCCACGCTCTCCACTCCTCCCCCATCCCCATCATCACCCTCACCCTCACCCTCACCTTCACCCTCCCCCATTCCGACACTTACCCGACACCAGTACATCTACACACTCGTTATCGCCACTAACCAACCAGACCGGCCGTGTTTGTTTTCCCTGTTTCCCTCGCCCAGTCGATCAAGACCAGCCGAGCAACACCGATCGCCGCCCTCGTTCCGCTTGGCTGTTTCCTCGCTGTCCATCAGAAACTGTCCTCCACATCACCTCTCTCTCTCGTCCTCCCTTCATTCCTCCACTCCACTCCGACAATTCTCTTCCACCGCCTGGAGGGCCCGTCCGCTTTTCGAAAATTTTCGATTTTTGGGAGTCAAAATAGAAAAACTGGGAACGAGACTAGAAGGAAACTAGAAAAGGAAAGGCAAAAAATATTAATTGAGATAACCAAATCAGTCAAAGTGTCGGCGATATCGAGGTCATCCGGAATCCAACAAGGCGAGGAAAGGGGGCTGCTGTTGCTGCTGCTGACGACGACGACCACGACGACAGGATTCGGTTGTTCCTCCTCCTCCTCCTCCTCCTCCCGCTCCCACTCGACATCGGACGGACCTCAGGCTGGTGGGTGGTTTCTGGCTTCCAACACTGGCACGGACACCCGCTGCATTCCGATTAGATGCGAGAAAGACGTCTGTCGAATGTCGAGATCGACGATCAAGACAACAACAACGATTCATCCGACGACCCTGCGCCGATAACACCTGCTGCCATCCCTGCAATACCAGCTACTTCAGCTACAGTTACAGCTACTACAGCTACTACAGTATTAGATTCCGACGGTTGCGACACAGCGAAGGAGGCGGCGTCGGCGGCCGCGGACTCTAACAATCCGCAGGGGGAGAAAGCGATGATTGGCACCGGCTCCTGGGACAAGGATGACGCGGATCTGCTGTTGGCCGGTGTGAAGTCGGGTCGGAGTAGGATCGGCCGTCGACCGAGGTTACGATCCGTCTGGCATTGTGGGTTCCTGCTGCTATCCGTCACCGTGTGTTCGCTGCTCGGTGTGGCGTCGATATTCCATTCCTCAACAAACCGACAGATGGACCAAAAGGGATGTCGGATGTCTTATATGCGGCCGTCGTATGCCAGGCTGGAGGATTTCGACACGGAACACTCGCGCTTCGCGAGCAAGTATAGCATTTATCTCTACCGGGAGGAGAATGTCGACGACACCAGCAAGTCAGCCCTGATGAAGCCCAAAGGGGTACCCGTGCTGTTCATCCCGGGGAACGCCGGAAGCTACAAGCAGGTCCGGCCGATTGCTGCCGAGGCTGCGACTCTGTTCCGGGACATGCTGAAGGCCAATGCATCGATATTATCGGCCGGGGCTAGGTCGCTGGACTTCTTCACCGTGGATTTCAACGAGGATATAACCGCGTTTCACGGCCAGACTCTGCTCGATCAGGCCGAGTTCTTGAACGAGGCGGTTGCTTATATTCTCAGCTTATACCACGATGCGCGGAAAACGACGAAGGAATCGGATCTCCCTGACCCTGCGTCGGTTATCCTGATAGGACACTCGATGGGTGGTATCGTAGCTCGTACGATGCTTACCCTGAACAGCTACCAAACCAATTCGGTCAACACGATCATCACCATGTCGGCACCTCACGCCAGACCGCCCATATCCTTCGACGCTGAGCTGGTTAGGACGTACGAGAGCGTCAACGCTTACTGGAGGAATTCACACTCCGCGGAGTGGGCGAATGACAACCCGTTATGGCACGTTACGTTAGTTTCGATAGCTGGAGGAGGGCTGGATACTGTTGTTCCGTCGGATTATGCGTCCGTTGCGTCGCTGATACCGGAGACCCATGGTTTTACGGCCTTTACGTCGACGGTTCCCGGAGTTTGGACTTCGATGGACCATCAGGCAATCCTGTGGTGCGATCAGTTTAGAAAGGTTGTTGCGAGGACCTTATTGGAGATCGTGAACGTTAGAAGGCCGGGGCAGACGAAGCCGAGAGCCGAGAGAATGCGGATTTTCCAGAAGAGGTTTCTGACGGGGATGGAAGATTCTGCGGAAAAGGTGATACGAAATGAGGGTATGGTTGATTGATCCATGGTTTTTTAAACGTGATATTTGCTGACGATGCTTGCTTTGGATTCTGTTAGCTCTGAATACGCTTCTTACACTGGAGCCGAATACCCAATCGATTATGCCGTTGGGGGAGACCTTGGTATTGCGAAAGCTTGGAGGGAACAGGAAACCCAGAGCCTACCTTTTGCCAGTGCCGCCGAGCGAAGACGACAAAAAGAGAGGAATCACGACTTTTACCCTTCTCACCGATCGAGATTTGGCCGGAAAAACGCCTGATGTTGAGGTTCTGCTGTGCAGTAGCTTCCCGCTGCAAGCCGGGCAGGCGCAGAGTGTCTTTTCTATGAACATGGATCTCGCGGACGATGTAGTAGATGGAACTAGGCTGGCTTGCAAATCAGCCGCTGGGGATGTTACATCACTGCCTGCGTCGACTCGACACACCAGGTATCCCTTCGAAGAGGTGAAGCCGTTTTCGTACATCCAGTACGACGTGAAGGATTTAAGTGAACATCAATTTATCGCTGTGGTTGATAAATCCCCGATGTTCTCGACCGGGTGGTTGGTCGCACAGTTCAGCGAGAAAGCCCAACGAGAAACGACGGTGGACGTCAGCCTGCCGACGCTTCTCGGCCAGGGCGTCCATACAATACTTCCGGCTGAAAGACCTTTGGTGACCGAATTGCACATTCCGGTTATCCAAAGCAGTTTGCTCGCTTATAAGCTCTCGGTCGGCGTACAAGCGTGCGGTGACGATGGCCCGCTGTTCACGCCACTTATTCGGCAATACCTAAGCGATCCGTACGAATCGAAGTATTTCGTCAACGTCCACCAGGCTGAGATCAGTTTGCACGGGATGGCGCCGTTCATGCCAGAGCCGCTCAAACCTGCCCGGCAGGGCGGACTCACACTGCAGATGTGGTCCGATCCGACATGCAACTCGCCTATCGAGATCTCGGTAACCGTTGACTGGGCCGGCAGCATCGGGAAGCTGGCTATTCGATACCGAACTGTCTTTGCGGCGTTCCCGCTATTGATAGTGGCGCTTGTCCTCCGACGTCAGTTCCAGGAGTATGATGCCACTGGGATCTTCATCACCTTTAATGAAGGTCTCGAGTTGGTCCTTAGACAGTCCTTGCCGGTGACCTTGGTGGTGGTGTCCATACTCACTCTTTCCCTTGCTGTCGCGCAGTCACGACAGCACGCCGGGGCCTTGAGCAGTGTGGTCGATCAGACGAAGGAGAAGGTGATGGAGTCCTCTTCGTTTCTCAGATCCCTTAAGAACGATGCACTCATCGGGCTTCAGGATCCTTTCTTTTGGTTTCTGACACCGGTTTTTGTTACAATCGCTGTTGGCGTCTGTGCCGTCCTCAACTACCTCGTTTTGATCATCGTGCATTCGCTCACTGCCATCTACGGTTGGTTCTCCACCCGGCCGGCGTGGCTGAGCAATGAAAAAGGGTGAGAACTTACTCTCGTATATGTTTCAGAGAGGCATATATGCTGACATTTGTTTCTATTTTAGCAAAAGAGGCCCTCCTTCCGCTTTCACGTCGGGTCATCCTAGACGTAGGTTCTTGGTCACGTGTGCGCTGCTCTTTTTCGTCGCGACCGTGATTCCATATCAGTTTGCATACGTTGTGGTTTGCATTGTGCAGTTGGTTGTTTGTATTAGAGCGCTGAAGTTTGCTAGAGAGAGCGTGAGTTACCCCTACCATCTATTACTTTGCCGTAGATGCTAACTAGTGATCAGGGTTATGGAACTCGTTCGAACATACACTGGGACTTTGCCAATTACAGTCATTCCCTGTTGGTCCTAATGATCTGGATTCTACCGATCAACCTGCCTGTGCTGGTTGTTTGGATACATAATCTTGCCGTTCATTGGTTGACACCATTCTCATCCCATCACAACGTCCTCTCTGTCATGCCGTTCATCCTTCTGGTGGAAACTCTTACCTGCGGCAACATGGTTCCGCGATGCGAGAATCCGTAAGTCCCCATCCGGGTATCACCTTCCGATCATACCAGTAGAGCTGACAATCCCGCTAGACTTCGACATATCACAAGCTTATTGTTTTTGGGCGTTGCTGCCTATGCAACAATATACGGAGTAATGTATGCATATATGCTACATCATGCGACCAACCTCGTGGCAGCGTGGTTGGTTGTCTTACATTTCAGTTCAACACCGTTTACTATATCCGGGATCGTGGAGATGTTCAACAGTCCGGATGAACCGAAGAAACTGCCCTGATGGTGGTAGATTTCCTGCCCTTGAAATGGTCAATTTCCCCCTTCGGCTCCACGCTATTCAAAACCTTTGTCAACTGTACACACCCACCTATATAGATGGCATCTTCTGGATCTCGTTCTTACCGCTCCCTAACCACTTACATTATTCATCGTCCCTTTATCTCCTCCATCATCCCCCTCCTCCCTTCCCTACCATTTTACACCCTAGACGAAACTTGATGTATCGGGGCCCTGAGCGATAAACAGGAAGGTTTTTTAATGTCCTTTTCCTTCCATTCCTGGTTTCTTTTTTTCTCTTTTTCGTAGCAGGTTTACCGGCAGTTTCTTCATTGCTTTCATCTAGACGGCGTACTTGATTCTCTTTTTTTCTTCGGCTCTCTATTTTTAATTAATGCCCCCTTCTTCCCATTCTTCCCATCGACGCGGTATCCGAATCGCCCTACCCAATCAGCGTAGCGCGCGGGGAGATGGATACGTCCCTTTCTTTCTTTCTCTCTTTCTTAGCCTTTCACTCTTATTTTTCCTTCATTTACTCTCCTACTGGGACGCCTACATGACCCGAAGCCTTTTTTTTTATCCTCGTGTCTGAATCAGACGCTCTTCCAATTATAATGTAGATTAGGACGACATCACATCCATACCACCCAGGTCTCGCACTCGGCACCATTCTTCAACTTTCATATCGATCCTTACCAACTAGGGGCTTTTTAAGGCCTCCATCTGTGCCTGTCCGAAACCTTACCGGCTGGCTTTCGTTTGCTTAGGACCGATTTCATGCGCCTTCAATCCGTTCTCTCGTTCCCCCGTCCCCGTCCACAGCCCATTTCTTTCTTGACAGTCACTCTCTTAACAAAGGGCGCTAGCATACAGTAGCATTCAGGAGAGAGGAAGAGGAGGGGAAGAACTGTATATCTTTTTGGTTTGTACTTACTCCCTTCCGACCCGCGAGGAGACAGAAGGGATGTTCAAAGGGATCTTTGTAACGGGTTTTTTTGCCTTCTATATCAGCGTCTGTCTTGTTTTTGGTTTTTATATAGTCCGATCTGATCTGTACTGGCCCCTCCTCTACCCCCTCCTTTGCTCTCTCTTTGAAGCTATTCCTACCAAACCAACAACCTCTTTCTTATAAAGCCTTTTTGCTGAGGGAAGGGGGGTTTTTATACGACGATGTATTATAGTCATCATCATCTACTGCAGGTATCATTTAAATGATAAGTGGGCGATTGGGCCACGGTTTTGAAAGTTAATTGGTGTTTTTATATAAGGAGTGGTTGTTCCAAGGACTTCAATCTATGGTGTAAGGTTCTATCTTACAAAGCTTTCCCAATGAACGAGAACACAATGAATGAATGAAAACTTGGATGAATAGGACTTCGAACAGTGGAGACAGGGAGGTAACCTCACGACCTCGATATGGGAGTTCCATTCCACGTCAGCGTGATCTCCTGTTCCAGTGTTTCCTCCTCCTCCTCTTCATCATCTTTCTTCAACGTCTCCCTAGCCGCTTTATCAAGAAGAAACTCCCCGAGCTCCACATTTTTCACCGCATAATTCCTCTCCACATATTTAGCCCCGATCCCAAAACCTCCAATGTACCTATTAGCCACCTCGTTCCACGCGAACTGCTGTAATAACCCGCCTTTGCCTGTTAATCTGAACCCGGGTATACCATTTTGTTCTAACTTCTCCTTGTCGTGGTAGATTATTGCTTCCAACGGTGTGACTTTTACGAATCCTAAGGCGCGACGGCTGGCTAGCATTTGTCTTTTCATGCCGGGGGTTATATCCCTTACGCTAGCTAGGATTCCCAGGGCGTGAAGGGGGCGGGAGACGAGGGCGCCTTCGAGTTCGCGGATGTACTGGGGGCCTTTCCAGGATTTTGGCTGGACGTTTTTGCATTGGATTGTTAGGGGGAGGGTTGTTATTTCCTCTTCTTCTGGTGATTCTTTTGGTTGTTCTTGATCTTCAACCTCTGGGTTCCGAGTTTCGTAGGGATTGTTGGAGATTAATGACGATGATGAAAAAGAAGAAGAAGAAAGTACCTCCCGTCGTCGGGGTATTCTGGGTAATTCCCAGGTACCTAACAAATCCACCCCGGCGTCATCGCGGCCACCGACGCGGGTTAGGGATATACCCGGCAGACAACGGGATAAAGCTGCTAGAACTGTGTATTCGTACAGAGTTCCCGTAAAGACTGTGGTTGAGGGGTTTAGAGATGTGATATCTGCGTGGCGGAGGAAAGATGGGATGTCGGTGTGAGAGGGGAGGGTTGATAAAGATCTTTTTCTTCTTGATGATGAAGATGGTGATGAGGGGGTTATTACCCCGCCTAGGAAGCCCCCCGGTGGGAGTCTTCGTACAGATGCTATCTGTGGTTGTAGTGTTCTGGTAGAGAGAATGGATCTTGAGAAGGGAGGGAGGAGGAGGAGGGAGTGCATTGTTTGAAATGCAGTGGATGAAATTGAAGGGATTATTTGGGACGATTGTTGCATATTTCGCGTTGCCAGCTCGGCGCGGGTTTAGCTAAGCTGCGTAAGTTGGATGGCTAAGCTGCAGCTCGATTAGGCACTCACCCACTCACCCCCATCCCATATCATCATCCCTCGACATCATCATCTCATACCATCCTTTTCCCTCCTCCACAGCAGCGCCCAACCATGTCGATAAACCAATCCGAAGTCCAGAAGTACTGGGAAATCTTCGCCGTCCTGGCCAACGGCGGCAACCACCTGGACAACAACCAAGCGGCCACGGTGCTCAGGAACTCCGGGTTAAACGATGATCAACTGGAGAGGATATGGAATCTGGCGGATATCGATGTCGACGGACGGCTTGATTTTGAGGAGTTCTGCGTGGCTATGAAGTTGATTTATAATGTTCTTGGTGGTGTATGTTTTCTCTCCCCACTCTCCTGTCCCTTCTACAGGTTTGGATAGTTGTAGAGGATGTTATAAAACCAATTGACTAACCACACCATATAAAATACAGGAATCATCAGACATCCCAGCCCGTCTACCGGACTACCTCGTCCCGGAGAGTAAATCCCACCTGGTAGCAGCGACCCAAGCGCTCACTAAAACGGCCCCAAAGATCGAAACACCGCCGGAGGACGAGGAGGATACGCCCGGTCTCAGAGATGGATTCGATTGGTACATGTCGCCGGCCGATAAGGGGAAATACGAGGCAATTTATAGTGCGAACGTTGATAGACATGGGCAGGTTACTTGTACGTTCCCTCATCCATCCATCCATCCATCCATTTATCTTCAGTACTATTAGGATTTAAGGAGGTAAAACTAACGGGGAAAATAACACAGTCGCCGCCCTCGACGACCTCTACTCCTCCCTCGACGTCCCAGACACAGAAATCCGCTTCGCCTGGAACCTCGTAAACCCCAACGCCGACCTATCAGTCGGAAAAGACCAAGCACTAGCATTCCTTCACATGTTAAACCAACGAAACGATGGTTACAGGATCCCCCGAAGCGTCCCGGCGTCGTTGAGAGCTTCGTTCGAGAAGAATCAGATAAATTACTCGGTTAGCAGCGTTAAATTGGGGGATAGGGCTCCCGCTGGGGGGTCGACGAGTAAGAAGAATGCGTTTGCCGAGGGGTATTTGGATCGCCTTGGGTTGGGGGGGAGGACGGGGGGGTATAAGACTACTGGTGGGTTTTATTACGTATTTGGATACTTTTGAGGGGGGTCTGGGGTTGCTGACTTTTGGGGTACTTTAGGAACGGATTTTACAGCCTCGAAGGAACAGGATTGGGAGGAAGTAAGGCTAAAGCGACAACTCGCCGATTTGGAGACCAAGATCAAAGACGCGGAGGCCGCGGCGTCCAAGAGGGCAGCTAGAGGCGCCGATGGTTCGAGGAATTCGAAAGCTGCGCTGGTCAGACGGGAGTTAGAGCAGATGTTGGATTATAAGCGGAGAGAGCTGAGGGATATGGAGGAAGGGAAGGGGAGTGCGCAGGGTGGTGCTAGCCTTGCGAGTGCGAGGGACGACCTGGAGCTTATGAAGCAGCAGATCGATGCTTTGGAGTCGCATTTGGCACAGAGGAACGATGTGCTAGAGGATCTGAGGAGGCAGGTTGATGATGAGAAGAGCAGGAGATGAAATACCCATTCGTTTGAAGCGGCTGTTTTGTTAGGCATGAAGAGGGGGGAATTGGAGTATGCATTTTGTCTAGCGTATGTGAGCCCCTTCAGTTTTCTCTTTTACTTATTTAATTATATCTTCATATTTCATTGGTGATATTTTATATGTACAGTCAGTCCCCTTTCTTTCCCGCCGTTTTTGTAGACGAGATACCTTTAATCCCTTGATACTCCTATAAAGATGCCTTTTCCAAATCCCAATATGAAAACAAGAACACCTGGGGGAATTGGAGATATATGAAATATGAACTTTTGGGTAGCGACGCAACCATCGGGGTCGCCCCCGGATGAAATTGACAAACTGACTGGTGTCCAATACGATACCGTAAATGATGAACCTCAACTTCTGAGATTCAGGTCGAAAAACTTAGGTACTAGCACCAGCGTCCAACCTGCCTACCTTAACCTGCTCCAACACCGGCGTCGACATCTTAAGCGCCTTCAACTCCTTCCTCGTCTCCTTCCTCTTCATCTTCTCCAGCTTCTCAAAAACACCCATAGCACCGTGCTTAAACCTCGTCAACATATCCGCCGCCTGTCCCTTCGTCAACCCTTCCTGCTTATACTCCTCCACCGACTTCTTCGTCCTCTTCGACAAAAACTTCAACTGTCCATCCGATGCGTCCGCCGCTCTCCACGATGCATCATACCGCATCAATTGTCGCGGATACCTCCCGGAGAGATACGTATCCGACGCATGAATAATCTCCTCAAGGGTGTTAACATGTTCCACCACAATCCTCGGACGCATAAACGGCGTTCCATACGCTTCCTTCACACCTTCCGGCATCGTCCTGGTCTCCTGCGCGAAATAACCCCCTTCCGGTTTTGCCTGAACGGTCATGTAACTGTTGTCGACTAATCCCAGTATGTACTTCCCAGGTCCGACCCACACCCAAGCGTTATTACTGTGCTGCCGCGCGCTGTAATCCGCCTTTGCGTCTTGGATTAAATCGTGGATGCTATCATAGTCTATGAAGGTTACGCTCCAGGGTCTGGAGTAGATTTCCGGGTCGATGTCGTCTTCGTCAATGTTGGATTCTGAGGATGAGGGTTGGGATGTATCCGACTGTTGTCTTTCGAGTTCCGCTTGGTTTCCCTGTTGTAGTTCGAATTTATTCTTGACGACGCTGGATGGTGTTCGGTCTAGGACTTCCTCTGGTGGTAATCCGAATAACGTCGGGGTAGTAACAACCCCACGGTCAATCGACCCGACTACATCGATTACATGGCAGTCCTCTTTCCCGGGGTGTAACCTCATCCCTCTCCCGATCATTTGAACCAACAACGTCCTCGACCTCGTCGGCCTCGATAGTAGAATGCAGTCGATATTCGGAATATCCGTCCCCTCCGTGAACACGCCGCAATTAACCAACACCGGGAACTTCCCCGCTCTAAAGTCGCTCAATATCTGCGCTCTCTCCTTCAACGGTGTTTCCCCCGTTACATAAAACGCTTCATACCCGTACCGTCTGAATAGATTCGTCATATCGATTACGTGTTTAATATCAACGCAGAACACCAACGTGCTCTTCCTAGTCCCCGCCTTCTCGACCCAACTGCGGATCGTAATATCGTTGTTTTCCGCGGTGTTCACCACGTCCGCGAGATCGCTTAGGTTGAAGTCGCCCGTTACTCCAGTGAGTTTTACACCCGAAAGTCGTATTCTCGTTTGCACCGTTGTAAAAAGCACCTTCGATAACCACCCGGAATCGATCATGGATACGAAGTCCTTATGGTAGACTATATGATCCATCACAGCACCCAACCTAAGTCCATCCGCTCTAGCAAAAGTAGCAGAAACACCGACAACGTAAACATCCGTATCAGCCGTCGTAGCGCCGAAGTGTTCCAGCGCCTTTCGATAACTCTTGGCAACGGCGTGGTGCGCTTCGTCGATTAGGATTAGTTTGTGCAGTTCTGGTCTGAATTTACCGATTCGTCCGGATGAAGTGATCGATTGGATCGATGCGATGGTGATGTCTGCCATGCCGCTGGCGTGGCGGTGGCCCATTTCTACTTCGATCGTTTTGTCCGGGTATTGGTTGCGGCAGTGGGTTGCGGCTTGTTCGACGAGTTCGCGGCGGTGGACTATGATTAGGGTTTGGGTTGCACCCGGGCGAAGAGGGGGGATTCGGTCTATTAGTTGGGTGAAGATGACCTGGGTATTCTTGTTAGTAGATGTATATAGGATAAGATGGTATTTAGTGAAGACGAACGGTTTTCCCACTCCCAGTGGCGAGGGAGATGCCCAATCGACGATGTCCCTTTTCCTGGTGATCGAGAACTGCTTGGATACATTCTTCCTGGTAATCACGTAGTGCGAATTGTGCCGGTGTTAGGTCTGCAGTTCCAGGAGACGGTGGTGGTGGAAGCGGCGATGATGTTGTTGTAGGGATTTCGAGGTTTGAGTCTGTCGGTTCCCCTTCCTCCTCCTCTACTAGCGGTTTGGATTTGATCTTCTTCCGTGCTTTCGATTTGCTGCTTTTGTAACGGGCGAAGACGGACCATTGCGCCGTTGTGGCGGCGGGGAGGATGCAGGGTAAGGTGATGTGGCCATGGCGGGGCGGAATGAGAGCCCTGAAGAGGCTCAGGGATCTCCTCATGACATTGTGTGGGAGGTCGGAGCGTGTGGCTGGCGATGAGGGGAGGAGATGAAGAGGTTAGGAAGTTGACGGTGGAGCAGAAGAAGCTCGAGGGGAAGAAAATGAACCCGTTTTTGGTAGTCATGTCGAAAAACACCACATCCTTTTGGTTGGCGATATCACAATATCGACCACCCAAAGGAGAATTTTTAAAAAGCAGAATATCCGAGAACAAAAATGATCGGGTATAATAAATATATCTCGAGATATATTATATCGTCGGATTAAAAGTCTATCCAGAGAAAAATAAAATATAGAAATCGCAGAACGGATATAAATGTAAATGTAGATGTCTATAAATGATACCGAACAAGAAAAAAAAAACCCAAAAACTCAACTTCAACTAACCCACACTCTATCATTCGCTCAAGCACATTCTCCTATCCCCTTTTTCTCCGCGAGAGAATTCGAAGCTTCAGCGTCAAGAGTAATGGCTCGTACGTAGTAACTACAAATTGTTCGCCTTCTTCTTTTCTGGTTCGGGGGAATCAAAATGTACATTGTGGATGTAGTAGGTATATATCGAAGAGGGAAACCAACGTAAGAAGAGGGATTGTGCAATCCAAATTATTTTTTCCTTTCGGCGAGAAGTAAATATGAATGATGCCAGATGCTTGTCCCAGAAGAATGTCTCCGTGATATCAATGGAAAGGAAGGAAAGCCAGACAGATGAATATGACGGAACGGATAGGATGGAAATGGACCACGCATTACTTGGAAGTTATGAGATGGAAGAAAGAATTAAAATATGGAACCCCACGATGATTTTTTTTTTATGTGTTTTAAAGGAAAAAAGTGAAAAGTGAAAATTCCCAGATGTAAGATGTGCGGAAGAAAAAGGATACGGGTCCGTACTTGCTAAACCCCCGGACAATGCTTGAACCTCTTGTCATCGCCGAAGGAGCCGACAAACCTGTCCCTGCTATCCATCCTATTTGGAGTTTCATGAGAAGAAAAGGCTGCGAAGGAGAACAGAGTATCGGAACAAAAAAAAGATAAAATTTTCACGGTTCAACGAAGAGCCATGACCTGTGGGATGAATCCTCGTAACCTGAATAGATTATTCGCATCAAGACTTTGGCTTTCCATGCTGATGATTTCTTTTGCAGGAGAAAAGAGAAGACTTGCGCGCAGAGGCAGCAATGCGTACGCATATGCATGAGTTTCAGCGACCCCCCGTCAACGAATGTATCGAAAGAAACAGCCCACAGAAAAAAGGAAACAGGAAACGTCAGTACAATAAGGAAAGGTGGATGCTCAAATGGCCTTAAACGCGAAACCCCCAACAATTGCTCATCCCATTTTGATATTTTTGGTCGTAAAGTCGTTATTTCGTGACAATACTATACCTTTGATCTTTACCCTTGATAGTTGCGGGTAGGTGAAAAAGCAGAGGGGTCGCTTAGACGAAGCCGGCCTGAGCTTCGATGCTGGCGGCGGGTTCCTTGCGCTTGACTTTCTTGTTGGGGCTCGCGAGGTCCGGGTTGAAACCGTCAGCATCCTCTTCGTCACCGAGCATCTGTTGCAACAGACCAGCGGCACTCTTGGCTCTGCGATGGATGCCATTGCGGGTGTTTCCGGAGACTTGTTGTGGTGGAGTATTGAACTTGGGATCCCACTCCCAGTTGGCAGTACTCCCGACGGGTTGAGATGCTGATTCCTGGGGAGGAACTGGAGTCGTCGCGCGACCTCGTTTGAGCTGCCAATTGCATTAGCTTTCGGGCAGGTTATTTCGCCATATACATCTACTAACCTTCATCTTGCGAATTCCTTCTTCGATCTTAGCGGCCTCTTCGGTGTTTTCGACACCCTTAGCCGCCTTCCCATTGACGGATTCGCTATCAGTCTCATTGTCGCTATCCAGTTGCTTAAGCTTTCTGAGACTCTTGCTCCTCTTCTTATCGACATTTTCGTCAGTCGATGAATCCCTGAACCCGAGGAAACCACTTTGAGTCGACGGTGGTGGAAGTTTGCCGAGATTCTTGACCATATCATCGATTCCGATTGACTGACGCTTTCGGCTGAGAGCCAATCCACCAGGGGACAAAGGAGAGATGGGTGTTAGGTGTGGTGAAAGAGACGGTGATGGTGGTATGACGCCCATCTTACGGAGTTGGCCTGTCTGCGTGTCAGTATCCTTCTTAGGGACTTATATGGGTTCCTTTTGAGGACTTACGTTCTCCGCGATAAAAGATGATGAAAGTCGCCCAGGGGCTGGAGAGAGGGTCAAGACAAGTGACGGTTTGCGACCAGATGAGGTCCTTATCAACTTTCTGGGCCGGAGCAAATCTGTATAAATTCGTTAGATTCCTGTGCGTGCTCCGTGTCGATTTGGGTTCGTTAGTTACCCGGTCGTGTGAGACACCTCTGCTTTGGCTGCAGAAGAGGGCTCTGCAATGATATCTTCTTCATGCATCATGCCGTCCTCGTCATCCTTCTTGGGCTCGAAAACTCCGTATTTTGGAGCACCGTCGGCGAGCACGCGGTAGAGCTTCAGTTTGATCTGGCCCACGGTATTGGTGATCTGAGCGGGTGGGGCGGTCTCCTCGTCATCGTCATTGTCGGATGGAGAGGCAGATCTTGGAGGGGTGTCCTCCATCTCGATTTCGCCGTCGTCGGGTTGCTGTCGTCTGGTGGACGACTTCGGAGAACGGGACGAGGAGGTGCGGGTGGTAGCACCGGTGGCGGTGTTCCTTCTATGGAGGCCACGACGACCAGGTTTGCCTGATTTTGGTGAGTTACTTCCAGAATTCAAACGGATTGCTTCCTTTTCCTCACGAGATAATTCCAATCCACCCAAGAAGGTCTCCAGTCCGACCTCACGCCACATAAACGCCTTCTCACCGATGCTGCCGTCTTCCATCGCACACCACCTGCTACTAATCCAGGTGTCCCTGCGACGGGTCAGCATTGCAGCTGCTTCTTCTTCCTTGCCATCGAGAAAAAGGTAGGCGGCTAGATGCTCTTGGGGGTTATCCGTTAAAGGCTTGTAGTCGTCCGACGAGATGGAAATCGAGATGGCGAAGGAATTCGGTGGAGCCGAGGGAGGGAACGTATTCTTTGGGGCGACAGGGCCCGGTGGTCGCTTAGAGGGAGCCGGGCTGTCGCCGGACGGGACGGCGATGTAGGCGGTAGTGATGGATTTTCGGGTATGAGATTTGTACTCCGGAAGGGGCCCGGTGGGCGTGTGGACCGTAATGGTCACTCCTTTGTGGGTGGGCATGATGTCGGGTTGACGCGAGGGAGCTGGTTGTTGAGGTCGCCGTTTTGGAAGTAAGTTGGAGGGAAGTTACGTAGGTATTACAAACGAACCGGCGATTTCGGGGAAGGTTGGAGATGAATCGACGGTGGATGGCGATGATAAGGATGATGGAGGAGGGATGGCACGACGGTGATGTTGGGAGGTGGGAAGGAGACGGAGAGGGAAGAAGGTGAAGAGAAGCTGAGGAAGGTTTCCTGGAGCAGAGATCCGGTGATTAGCAAAGGCAATTATGATGACATAACATCGAAGTATCTCATCGCCGGGAAATTGGTTAGAAGCAATTGTCCCGTCGAGGCCGCCAGCCAGGCTTCCGAGCACAGAACAGAACAGAACAGCAACGCCACTATATCACCACCGTAGGCACTCTGCTCCCGTGGTTTATGTGTGTGTGTACGAAGGAAGGGAGAGGATCGGGTATGGTTATGTTGAGAAGGGAAAGGACAAAGAACATGTGAGGGAGAGAGTGAGAGGAAGGCTCACCTGATCTGGTGTCTTGGATGCCCTCGAAATTGTATCTTTTGATTAGATTTTTTTTGGGACGGTCAGTTAAATTGGATTTGCTTTGCGCGTGAGGAGACAGCCGGCTGAAGTGGACTCGAACGTGACGTGGAGAGAGAGGTTCCTGTGGTCCCCGTCGGGTATTCTCAGCGGACGAGGGAAGGGGTTCCGTATTCACAGCAGAGCAGAGAAACAGCGGGAGGAGAAGGAGATGAAGACGAAGACGGAGTGAAGTTCGAGGGAAGAAGGAGAGGGAAGGAAAGAATTTGATGGATTGGAGAAGACTCGATTCTGTCAAATAATCGGACGCTAACAACGGATTCGGAGCTGCATGCAGGTTCTTCGAGGCAGCCCGTCGAACAGCTGTCCGGTGATCAAATCTGGCACGCTATCCAGGCCGGGTAGGTCCTCTTCTTTTTTTCCTTTTATTGCTCTCTTCCCGTATGTTAAAATGTTGAATATCGATATTTCTTCAACTGGCGGGAATGGGTGACTGCGAGTGCGTGTACGTGTGAGGGTATGAGTGTGCGTGGGCAGGGATCACACGAGAATGCAAACGATGATGGTGATTCCGAGCAGGTGGCCGATTGAGGTCGTGATGCCAATATTCCCTGATCAGGAACTGTAATTACTTCAATCTCTTGCGGGCCAGACCGTGGCGATGTGCCCGAATAGCATCCGCAGCTATGACTGGAGAGAGTAAATAAAAGGAGGTGCCCTTTACACACGACTGCAACTTCTCTGAATTAACTGCAACGGTGACTTGATCGGATCAGATTTTTCCCAGGAATCGCCCTTGTCGCCCGAATGTTTCTTTTTTGCATTGTTCGCGATAGCTCCAATTTCGGGTGGATTGGGTCGTGTTAGCCCTCCAATTAAGCGGGTGGTTGGCACCATCCACCATATCACCCACTCCCATTCAGAAATATTAACATCGAATGCTACAATCGGAGTCGAAAGAATAGAATATCAATATACTGGAAGAAACATCCACGATATTCGATCACATATACTGCAAGTTAACGTAGAAATAATACACTTAATAACGCTGTCGAAAGATGTTAACAGTGTGAAGGGTGAAAGGACCCACTGCCAGGCCTCCCGAGCTTACCAGCAGAGTTAAATTAAATTTGCCAGCTAGCAAGCTTGAACCGTTCAAGCTCGAGCTCTGGAGCTGCTTTAGCTAGCAAACATGCAAGCATTCACCCAGCTCACCCTCCACAGCCCTGCCCTGCATCCTCCCCTTCCAGAATGAAAAAAAGAACCCTCCAGTTTCACCGTGACCAGCTCACCATATCGCAATTTTTTTCTATTCAAAACTTCTATTTTTTAAGCCAAAAAATTTTAAAAGAAAGGACAAGAATAAAGCCACTGCAGGCCGATGCAATGAGCAGCCCGCCCGCAAAAGGGAGATGGCACAAGGATCGCAAGCCGGTCGTCCTGTGGGATGAATGTTACCTCCATTGGCCAGCGATCCGACGGATGCATGCCAGCGTGCCTGCTCCATGCAAGGAGAAAGCAAATACAGGTTACAGGAAAGGGGTGCTCCTCCTTCCTCGAATTAAGAATCTTACGGGAATGTAAATGCGAAATGCGAGGCGCACACCGCACGTACACCACATGAGATCATAGGCACGAAAGGTATTACCCGTCCTCTAGATCTGTGCGTAATTTTCTCTCCTCCTGTTGCCCCGAAAGCGATATTCTCCGTCTGAACGTCCAAACCAATTCCAATGGAAACCTTTGTTGAGAACCAATTCAATTGACCCAACGCGAAAACTGCAACAGTTTGTACGCATGGGCCCAGATGATTGTATGAATGAGTTCCGAATAATGCCCTTTCTTTGGGATCTAATTTTGTGGGCTTAAGGTCATCCAACTAGCAATTTATTCTACCAATATGGCGAAAAATATAATTTGAAGAAATATGTATATATTTAAACACGCGTGTATACGCTCCCTCCTTCTACCCTAGTGATGCCTATTAATTCTGCCGATTATCATTTTGACTGGTACTATTGTTCTTAGCAGTATGAGGATGGGTTGGTTCAAGTAGCGCTAGTTTGGTAAACGCGCTGATCTAAATGCATCCCCGGTGCTGATTGTAGAAATTATTACGATAATGATGTTGATGTTGATTACGTCGAATCCCACTAAAAGGGAATTTATCCGAAGAGGCCATCGGGAATGATGACCTACTAGGCGCAGAGACTAACAACGCTACCAACTGTGATGTTAGTTTAATATGCAGACAACGAGCTAGAATTTCAAAAATGTATACATCGGGATCATCTCAACGGCGAAGGCTCCCATCGAAGATATTGAGTGCACACCATACAACTAGATCTCAGTACGGCCCCAAGCAGGAAACGAGTTCTTAGACGAGTTGATATAAGAAGGGCGGGTCATCGATACAAGGGTGGAGGTGAGAATGTTGGCGGAGTTCGAGCGGCAGCGGAGGGGGACTTTCCTAGAGTACAAGCAGGATGAGGCGGTTAATATTATAATCCTGAATCTAGAGGCATGGACGAAATCTAGACCGAACTCTCCTGAACAAAACATCTAGGTATATAGGCCCATGGCGCCCATGGGGTTCCTTGGGGTTGTGGCCGATAGAATTAAGCACGAAATATGTGGGCATACAGAACATCCCCAGATGCAAGTTAAATATTGTAAGACAACGATTGCTGTAAAGCGACATCTTGAACCTTCTAGAGTGAAGATTCCTGCTTGCCCTCAGATGCTGAATTGCACCTCGTACCATACCGACATGATATGCGCAAACATTAGTTTCGGTCGTGAGTATCATACCCTCTCGACATCCTGAACTGTTGCATTTTCCGCGTTGCCCACCAGCGCGCAATCAGGCGGTTTCGCAGCCTGCCAAGCCCATCCGTCGAGCGCAAAGCTCCCTTCGAAACCCAAAGCTCACGCGAACCTGCACAAACCCGCACACTCGCGACGCCGCCGAAACGTTCCCTGACCAATATAATATCTCGAATCCCCAACCCAAGCTTCGCAAACTATCCTTACCATGCCATAGAAGTCATAAAAAGCTTACCATGGCAGAAATCAAAGCCATCGAGGGCCGTTCGGTATGCATCACCCGTCATTTCATCTATTATGGACCGTCGAGCTAGGGGATCTCACTGACACGTTATAATGCATAACAGGTCCACCAGATTCAATCCGGCCAGGTAATCAGCGACGGCCTCTGTTCCGCCGTGAAAGAGCTGGTCGAGAATAGCATCGATGCAAACGCCACTTCAATAGGTTGCCTTCCTACCCAATACAATTCACAAATCAAATGTCAGATCCATTTCCAAGCTAACACCCACTGCCCCCAGAAATCAGGTTCAAAAACCACGGCCTCGATCTCATTGAAGTCAGCGACAACGGACAAGGCATCACCCCGGAGAACTTTGATAAACTAGGTGATTATCATATTCTAGGACTCAAAACTCTATAGCACTCATCTGCCTAACCGTCTATACCACGGAATAAGCCCTAAAACACTACACCTCAAAACTCCGCACCTACGAAGACCTAGAACGGGTCACAACCTACGGCTTCCGCGGCGAAGCCCTCAGCTCCCTCTCCGCTCTCTCAAACCTATGGATCACAACGGCAACAGCCGACGTAGCTCCCAAAGGTACAAAATGCGAATTCCACACCTCAGGCGCACTGAAATCCACCACCATAGCCTCCCACCCACGCGGAACCACCGTAGCCGTGGAAACGCTATTCAAGAATCTACCGGTGAGAAAGCAGGAGCTGGAGAGGAACATCAAGCGAGAATTTGCGAGGGTGGTTAGCTTTTTACAGGCTTACGCTATCGTTTGCGTCGGTGTCAAGTTTACGGTTTATAATCATCCTCCTAATGGGTATGGATTCAATCATTTAAGAACCGCGGGGTATATACGCATGTACTGAATGTAAAACCAGGAAGAAGACACTACTGTTCAGCACCAAGGCGAACAAAACCACTAAAGAAAACATCGCGAACGTCTTTGGTGCGAAGGCTCTGGCGAATTTGATCCCTCTCGACCTGGAATTCGAAATGAACGCACCCACATCGGTTCTGCGCCGTGGTAGAGACGACGCCCGCAACGTCAAGATCGTGGGACATATCTCCCGTCCGGTCTTCGGAGAAGGTAGACAAGCACCGGATAGACAATTATTCTTTGTGAACTCGCGGCCTTGCAATTTACCGCAGGTCGCAAGGGCGGTTAACGAAGTTTATAAGTCTTATAATCTCACGCAGTCGCCGTTTGTGTTTGCGGACTTGCAGTTGGATACAAGTGGGTAACTCGTATCGTTTTTTTGATATCGTAGATATCGACTAATCAGTGTTTGGTTTTTAAGCTGCGTACGACGTTAACGTTTCGCCGGATAAAAGGACTATTCTCCTGCACGACCAAGCTAATCTTCTTGAGTCGTTAAAGGTTTCCTTGACGAGATTATTCGATGGGCAGGATCAGACTGTCCCGGCAGCGGCGCAGTCGAAGTTAGGGGCGTTCAAAGCGAGCGGTAGTGAGCCCACGAAACCAGCCGCAAGACGGGCGCTTCAGCGAACTTCTGACGACGAAGACGATGGAGATGACGAGGTCATAGAAGCTGGGCCTTCGGAAGCGACAGAAGTGCCTACCGCATCCCCATCGAAAGATGGAACGGAGGAACCTGAAGAATCCAATTCTACTTTCTCGAGTCTTGTCACGAGGCTTAATCGTAACAGTATAACCAACGAATCAAGCCCTGAAAGCGAACGGCCGAGTTCGAGGGGCTTAACATACGCGCAGAAAGGGAAGATAGCGAAGGCGTTCGCAGCGAGGCAACCGTCTCAAAACGACGAGGCAGGGGAAGAAGCCACAAGTCCAGTCCGGACGTCGCCCAAAAAGCCTACGATAGACGTAGGATCTGGCGATGAGGAGGGAGAAGAAGAAGCAGAAGAAGGGAAAGAAACGACCCCCCACCCACGATCTCAGGCCTCCCCCAAACCTTGGAGAAGAGCTCCTCCGCAGCCGACGACCGTTACGATAGGGAATCGGACGGTAATGTCATCGCCGAAACGTAGTCCGTCAAAGGCGTCAACAGGTATAATATCGTCGTCTTCGCCGACAAGAAGGGTGGCAGCGCGAAGTCGGAAGAACAATTTTGCAAACAAGTTGAAAGGCTTTAGTGCGCCTGGTACGCAGGGTTCATTAACGATCCCGGAAGACGATATCGAAGATTCAGAGGAGGAGCTAGTTCCCAATGGAAGCGAAGTAGAGGAAGATGTGGAAGCTGAACCTCCAAGAGAGCTCGGGGAGAGGGGAGGTATGACATCGACTTCCCAGATAGAGCCCCTCCAGATCGATATTGAAACAGACGACATAGAAGTCGACCGCAATGTTGAACAGGGTACGGGAGCTAAAGCTATAGGGGCAGATTCGGATCTTTTGGTGGACACGGAACCGATACCGACATGGTCTGAAAGGATAGTCTTTCCGTCCTCACCGCCCCGAGTTAAACGCTCGGTAACAGGTTCTGTCAGAGATGTTCAGCCCGTGATAAACGAAGAGAACGGCACGGAAGAACAGCGGCGGGAACAGGAACGTCGCACAGTCGATGAACTTATCGCACGGGCTGAGAAACCTCCCTCAAACCCTTTGGCGCCAAAAACCATCCCTTCCGCAGCCCAGAATATAGATCTAAAAGATTCGACACACTCACTCGTTCAAAACATCCGGTCACTCTCAATCGACAGGATACGATCTCTAGCAGGCACCCTACGACCCATAACAAACACCGACACAACTTCCAAACCTAAAACCACAAAGCAAGATCTGCTAAAATTCAACCCCGCTGAAGAATCCTCCAAAGCTGAGGAGCGGCTATCACTCACCATCTCCAAATCGGACTTTGGGAAGATGCGCATAGCCGGCCAATTCAACCTAGGCTTCATACTCGCTACCCGTCTCTCAGAAAAGGGAGACGACGTAAACGATCTGTTTATTATAGATCAGCATGCTTCCGATGAGAAATATAACTTTGAGAGGCTACAGGCTGAGACGGTGGTTCAGAACCAGCCTTTGGTGAGACCGAAAGTTCTGGAGCTGAGTGCGATGGATGAGTTGGTTGTTATGGATAATATGGAAGTGCTTAAGAAGAACGGGTTTGTGGTTGAAATCGATGATGAAGGGGCCGTGGGGAGGAGATGCAGGCTGTTGAGTTTGCCGATGAGTAAGGATAAGGTGTTCGATTTGAAAGGTGAGTTTGAACCATTCTTTCACCGTTATCATATTCAAGTTGCAGCGGAACGCGATGCTAAGAGTTTTTTTTGGGGGGGTGCACAGATTTTGAAGAGCTACTCCACTTGATCCGTGAGCACCCGAACGATGATACCGTTCGGCCGTCTAAAGTCCGGGCAATGTTTGCGATGAGGGCTTGTCGGAGTAGTATTATGATCGGGCGAACGCTGGGGATGAAGGATATGAAGAGGGTTGTTAAGCACATGGGGGAGCTGGATAAACCGTGGAATTGTCCGCACGGCCGGCCAACTATGAGGCATCTGTGTGATGTGGAACAGTTGGAGACTTGGGGAGAAGATGGGGATAGGGCTTTTGCGGATGAAGATGAGGATGTGGCTGGAGGGTTCAGTGGGGCACAGGGTGAGGGAGGAGAAGGGGAGGGTGAGGATGGTGAAGAGGAAGACGAGGAGGACGATAATGAATGAGCCGAGTCATATTACCTTTTTCTCTTACATCTGTTTGGGTAGCGGTTTAGCGGAGTTTCTTTCTTTACACCAGCGCATTGACTGGAAATGAAGGTATCGGGTCGTCATTTCAGCGGCATTTATCATTTGAGCCTTCATAAATATTTCTTGGATTACTTGCTATATGATAACCGTATCTCATCAAAGGTATCTCCAAAACGCCGATAACACCGATTTCTGCCAATAACTCCCAAAGCATCGCAAACTTTAAGCTGCACAACAGGGACGTCCGCTAGATTGAGTCCCAGAAGAAGTCGGTGTACGTACTCCTCTTCAGTCGGCTATCCAGCTTGATCATAGCTACGTCGCCTTGGTCCTTCTTATCTGCGTGTACCTGTTAGCGGCCTAAAGTTTCCTTCGGAAGGAATTGAGATACGTACTAATGATGGCAGAGGAGTAGCCACCAGCGCCATCTTCCCGAAGTTCGATCCCAAATGACCGATATATCTTCAACCGCAGTCTACGCACACGGTTAGCTTGTATATCGAGTATGAGCGGTCGTCTCCGTGTACAACTAACATAGTTTCATCCTCTGATAAAGCCGTATTACTCTGCATCGGACTCTCCAACTCCAGTCCCTCGTACTCATCCTTCATCTTCGCCAAATTCGCCTCCATCAAATGATTACTCTTCTCCAACTCAGTCACGTTCTTGGCGAGCGCGAACTTCTGCTTATCGAGGTCTAGGATGGTTTTGGCATGTTCCCTTTTCGCGGCGACGGAGAGCGATGCTTCGGCAGAGGATTTTGCGGCGTCGAGGGAACGGGTGAGGGAGCGCAGTGCGGCGCGGGTTTCGTCGAGTTCGGTTCTGCGTAGCTTTTGGAGGGTTTGGGCGTTTTCGTTTATGGTGGCAAGACGCTCGATGTCGGATTGGATGTGGAAGGCTTCGAGGACGCTGTGGCAGAGGGTTGCCGGGGGGGTGTCGAGGAGGGGCATCTTGGGTAGCCTTTCCTGCGCTGGTATGAAATGGGGTGTGGTATGGGGGATGTTCCAGCACGAGCTTGGGTTTTGAAGCTACAACAGAGACAGTCTCGTAACGCTAGGAGACCGGGATTCGTAGGGCGTTGTTTGTGTTGTCTGTGTTTCATTTCCATTTCCACGACAACGCATTTTCTTGAAGGTGTGGCTGGTGGCAAATCATCCGCCACAGTCATGTGATATGACGCAAAGCCTCATTTGTGGGCGGATCTCGTGTGATGTGGGTGTGGCTTCCACTCAAATCTTTCGTTACGTATATTTTGGATGGGCAAGCGCAAGCTCACATCCCCAACCGATCACCCCTCGCTGCTCTCGACCACTACAGAATCAACATTCGCACGGACGCACAAACGAACGGACAGACGAACGAACGAATAGTCAAGACCGAACCTGCGGTATCTCAGAATAATCATCTTCTTCGTCGCTTTTAACTGTCTATCTCCCGGAAAGACAACCAGTTATGTCATCGGATAACCTTCCATGTGAGTGTAAACCCTCCGGCTTTTGGAAGAGTTAGATAGACAATATACTGACGGAATACGTAAACGGGACAGACGCCGCTGATGCGGAAAGGTATTTGCATACCCCACGAGAATATCCGAAACCGAAATCACTACTTTTCGATAACTGACCGAGTTCGCCATTTACACCATATAGCCCGCTGAAGGAAGCCGAGCTCGAGGTCCTCCGAAGACAGTACGAGCGGGAGGGACAATACGTCAGCATTCAGACCAAGTTCAACTACGCATGGGGCCTTATCAAGTCCGAGAAGTCTACCGACCAGCGATACGGCGTCAAGTTGCTTACTGGTACGATATTACCCCTCGATGCAGAGTGGCGATGGTTGTGGGAGTGGTACTGGGAGGGGAAACTTTTTGCTGACGAGGGATGGGGGTTAATTGTGTAGAAATCTTCCGCGACGCCCCCGAACGCCGTCGGGAATGTCTTTACTACCTTGCTCTGGGGAACTACAAACTGGGGAACTATGCGGAGGCGAGGCGGTATAATGAGATACTGCTCGAGAAGGAGAACCAGAATATGCAGGCCATGAGCTTGAAGGGTCTGATTGAGGATAGGGTTGCCAAGGGTATATTTTTGCGTCCAGTCCCCTTCCTCGGTTAGCTATACTAAAGGGATGATAATGATGGCTAATAAATGACGAACAGAGGGCATGCTCGGTGTCGCGATACTGAGCGGTGTGGTTATCGCGGCCGGAGTGATGGGAAGCTTCCTGTACAAGGGGTTAACGAAGCGGAGGTAATGCTATTCTATGCCTTGCCACCCTTTTGTTTATCTCCCACCCACCTCCCCATCCCCCTTTGCCCCCTTCATCCATCCGTTCGGAACTCGAGTTGACTTGAAACTCTCCCATGTGATTAGTCTTTGAGTTCTCCCTTCTACCCCCCTTTGCAGCCTTATATATGTGATGGGTCTGGCCTGGGTTAACTGAAGACTAGGGATAGGGACTAAGGAATACACCGATGGGTGCGCTAAATCTTGTCTGAACATATATAAGGGGGCAACAGGGAGGGAATAGATGCCTTTGTGCTGTGCGAGCGGCTGTTTGTGGGGGGGTTATACGGATCATTTTTTCGATTCGGGGTGGATAAGGCGAGGGTTTGAGCACGCGCACGCTGTTTGTTCCTCTGAGATTGCATCGTTACTTCCTCTTCTTGATACTATTATTATCGGTATATTTAATTGTGTGCAATGCAGGCGTTCTTTCTTTCGCTTTTTTTCCATCGAGCTCTCTTTCGTCGGGTCATCCGCGCACATACGCTTTGTCTTTTCATACACGTTACCCGGTTCTTTTCCTTTCTTTTTGTCTCGTTTGAATGGGGCTCCTCTCCTCTCTGGCTGTTTCCTTAGCCTTCGAATTCTCTTCCAACATTAGATATCGGATCAAGTTGTTTAGAAAGAGCAAACCGGTCGATGTGACTCAAAGTGTAGGATAGTCTGGGCAGTATCACGTTTACATGCGTACGTACGTACGTGCCACAAGGTGCCAGCCAGCAGCCGTGTGCCATCCCATCGATCCTCCCGATTTAGATCCCGAGGAGTATGATATTGGCTATAGTACGCTGTTATGGAGTTCCAGAAGATTCTGTGCGGCGTGTCAAATCGGCTGCGCACTTCGGAGTGCCGGATTTACGGCATTTATGACAGCTTTCAGCTGAGGACTTAAGTAAGGACCGCTTGCTGAGATAATACATGACAGTGCGATGCCTGTTAAATGTTATGTGTCTGGGATGAGTCTGTGCCTGTGGTTCTGAGACGGTTTCCGGTTGCGCTGTGCGGTTTATATATGTTTCCACCGCTCCCTCGAGCACTAGCTCTCTTCTACGGACTGTCTGCCATAACATACTTAAGTAATATACGGGTCAGCGTTCATTGATTGGACAGAGAATCGATATCGGAAAAGGTACGTACTTATATAGCATATGGCCCTCCAATGAAAAGCCCAGCCCGGTTGGCAAATTGACAGACGGCTGTGGCGGTGGCCTGTCTGGACATGATACTCTGATATGATATCATATTCGCAGCTGCAGCTGTGGCTAATAAAAGTATCGT
Source organism: Arthrobotrys sphaeroides (assembly GCA_036971245.1). Classification (NCBI taxonomy): domain Eukaryota; kingdom Fungi; phylum Ascomycota; class Orbiliomycetes; order Orbiliales; family Orbiliaceae; genus Arthrobotrys; species Arthrobotrys sphaeroides. The sequence goes on along the minus strand of JAJTTW010000010.1, from coordinate 1,116,426 downwards.
GCTGTTCCCTCCTCGCACTCAACAACCTCCGCGTTCTCCCCCATCCACGTTCCAATCAATACCCCGATCCTAATTGTCTAATTCGACAGTCCGATCTCGAAGGTTTCCAGCGCTGTCGAGGCTGACCTTAGAACGCTCTGGTATCATCGGTGTCTACCGGCAACACGTATCAGATCCATCACAGCCAAACACTCCAGCCTGACAGCCTTCTTCCTCTTCCTCTTCTCTTCTCTCCTTCAGCTTTCTTCTTCCTTCTCACCACTTCCCTCCAAGAGAAAAACAAAAAACCCCACTCCTCTCCTGCAGACCTCGTCGACACCAGGTATCTATCGCCCTCCACTTTCGTTCACCGATCCAGTGCCGGCCACTTGCTTCCCCTCGATCTGACCGACCTCGATCGCTTCCCTTCTCGTACCTCATCCCGTTTGACCGTTCCATCATCCTAGAATCCTAAGGGACCCTAGCCAGGCCCTCCAAAACCCAACAAAACCTCATCCTGATGAGTGGTCTCCCTCCCGGTAACCAGCGTCAGGAGCTGGTCTACTGCCATCGGTGCCAGAACGAATGGTACAGACACCAGCACGGCCTGGTGTGCCCAGAATGCGAATCCGATTTCACAGAAATCGTAGGTACCTTTTTTTTATTCGTTACCTAATATGCCTGTTCCATCTATATGTCCGACCCCAAATATCACACAACAGGCTACATATAGCTAATACTTGGGGTTCTATGTTAATGCAGCTCGAACACAATGATTCCGACCCGAGACAAGACCGCCGACTCTTCGACTCTTCGGAAGATGAAGACGATGACGACGATGACGAGTTTCACCAGAATCCCTTCCACAATCACCACCATCACTCCCACCCTGGCCAAAATCCCCGGGACATGAGGTACGAACCGGCACCCCATGGCACCGGGTTTACATTACGTATGGGTGGCGGCTCGGGTCCTCAGATCAGTTTTCGCACGATACATTCGCAGTTCGGAAGCAGTTCGAATACGAGCTCCCCTGCACCCCACCACCCGTTCGGAGGCGGTCATGTTATCGGAGGAATAAGTCCGAATCCAAGATCACCTTTTGCAAGCTCGGGCTCTCCGTTCGACAATCATCATGCTCAATTCCCAGGAGCTAGCGCTCGATCTATGCGACCGACCCCACAGACGGACCAATCAAATCAACCAGAGCGGGATCAACCAGGGCAGGATGAACAGCAGCGGGACGAACAGCAGCAGCAGCAGCAACGTACACCCCCCGCCCCTACTCCAAATTTCGGAAACTCGGCTCAACCGATCGCGGAGATGTTCACCTCGATAATACAGAGCATTGTCGGTATGCCGCAACGGGATGACACTCTAAACCACCCTCGAAGCCATAATTACGAACCGGCTGGAACCTTCCCTGGTAGTAGAGCTCCCGCGGCTGGTCAGAACAACCCCGGTCAGGGTTCGAGTCAAGCCGATGGATTAGGTGGACCGGGTCACTCCCCTGGAACTGTGCCTTCGCCTGGAGCTTGGCCGCATGGTGGGTCGCCGATGGGAATGCCCGAAAACCCGTTCTTTATGCAAGTACCGAGAGGGAGAGGCGGAATGACGTATTATTCGTCGACAAGGACCTGGACCGGCCCTAATGGGGAGGTCCGAACGATCAGGACGTCGTCGCCGATGCCGCCGCACGGCCAGCAGGGAATGCCTGGCGACCCGGCGCCGATGGAGTTGGCTGAGTAAGTGTTAACTCTTCGTCTATCGAGGAATGCAACAATAGTGGCTAATGGAACTCATTTGTAGTATTCTCGTCAACATCATCGGAGCTAGCGCCCACAATGACGGCAACAATGGATTCCCCCAATTACTGAGAGCGTTCGGATTAGGCCACGGCCAAACAGGCGATTACGTCCTCAACAATCAGGAGATGGATAGAATAGTAACCCAATTGATGGAACAGCATCAAGGGAATGCACCGCCACCAGCGTCTGAGGACTCGATCAAAAACTTGCCGAAGGTGAAAGTGACACAGGAGGAAGTGGACGAAGGGACTGAGTGCGTAGTATGTCAGGACGAATACAAGGTTAACGAAGAGGTTGTGAAGCTTCCGTGTAAGCATATTTACCACGAGGAGTGTGTCACAAGGTGGTTGGAGACTCATGATGTAAGTTCATCGATTGATATTCACGTTTTTATGGTAGTGGAGATTGGATTCTGATAGTATAGTAGGCATGTCCGATATGTCGTACACCGATCACACCGGAAGACCAGAGAAGACAGAGGCCGGCGCCGGGAGGACCACCTCCCGGAGGACCTGGACCTGGGTTTCCACCACTGCCAAACCAAGGTGGAAGCGGTGGCCCCGGAGGAAGTAGTGGTGGCGCACCTGGTAGCAGTAATATGCACACTACATCCGGATCAGGTGGCGGCAATGGAGCTCGGTGGTCGTGGAGTGCCAGCTTCGGTCGCGGTTGATGCTGCAATCGATGAGCAACCAAACCATGTACGCCAGAGAATAGGACTTTTGCAGAGCAGGGTCCGGAGAAGGGCTTACCCCAGGGACAGCTAGAATGCTGTATCTCAGAGAAGGGCGTAACTTCTTCCACTGCTATATGGCTTGTACTTTGTTTCTCCGTCTTTTATTCAGCCTCCATCCTTTTTTCTTTGTTTCCTGCCCTCGTCGTTCCGGTCCACGTTTCTTACTTTATTCATTTACACGGTCCTTTATTATCGAATGAATGTAATGTAATGGCTGCTCTTCTTCACGGCGATGACTGCGTGGACACACTGCTCCTTTCCCTTCCTGCCTTTCCTCTTCAATTAGCTACAGCGCTAGTATTATAACGGGAGCATCATTTCTTTCCCTTTTCAAAGTTGTTTCCGGAATGCATGGGAATTTTACTATTGATATGATCTCTCGATGCGAGCTTAATATATCTCGATATCTTATTCTCCTATAGTATGTCTGTCCTCCAATGGGGTATTGTAGCTTGACCTGACGCTTAGAAACGGTCGTTGGAGCTGAGTCAGAGCTGCACAGGCCGGTTCCTGTTTCATGCGTTGACAAGCGCTATCTGCAGCCTTATCTTCGTTTATATCTGCCCCACCACCGCCTGCTATTCAGACCCTCGATACCTTTCGTCTTCTTCTTCTTCATCACCACCGGCTCCTGATTACCTTTCACCTCCATTGGAGGCAAAATCGCGACGAAATCATACCAAATCATAGAATTTTAACACGATAATAAAACTTCAGCGCTACCCAATTGTCCTTCAAATCCTCGTCTCGCAACCATGGCAGACGACACCGAAGCCCTCACCGCCCGTCTCTCAAACCTCGGTTTCGCGGATAAAACCATCAAAGAAGCACTCAAAAACCAGAAACACTTAACCTCCTTACTCTCCGTTATCGATGAAGCTACCGGTTCCAAACAGGATTGGGACATGAACGCCACCCAGCTGACGAACCTCAACGCTGTCGCCGTGGCGAGCAAGGACACACCGATCCCGAACCGCGAGTACATCACCACCGCGATCTCTGACGGTCGTTTAAAATCTTCGGTTCAGGTTGAAGCAGCGATTAAATACGTCAAGGAATCACCTGGTGATGTTAATGCTGAGGAGTTTGATAAAGCTACCGGTGTTGGTGTGGAGTTTAGTAAAGAGCAGGTGGTGGAAAGGGTGAAGGAGTATATTATGGAGCGGAAGGAGGAGATTGAAGAGCAGAGGTATAAGATGCTCGGTAGTACTATTGCGAATATTAAGGCGACGACGGAGTTAAAGTGGGCCAATGCTTTGGATGTTAAGCAGGCTGTTGATGCGGAGTTTTTGAGCCTGTTGGGACCGAAGGATGAGAGGGATGTCGTTAAGAAGGTATTTAACATATGGTCTACTGGGGCTATATAATGGGAGATGCTGAATGGAATTATGTGAATGACAGGGCAAAGGCGATGCAAAGCCTGCTAAAGAAAAAGTCGAGAAGAAGAAGCAGGCAATCGACACACCCGCCGAACCGGACCCGTTAAACTCCACCAGCATGTTCGAAGAAGGCTTCCTGGGCGCTCTACACAAGCCCGGTGGGAACCCACAGATCAAACCCTCACTCCGCGACGAGCATCTAAAAACCACTGGTGGGAAGGTGTTCACCCGGTTCCCGCCCGAACCTAACGGGTACCTTCATATCGGACATAGCAAGGCTATCGCTGTTAACTTTGGATATGCGAGGTATAACGATGGATGTTGTTATCTGCGATACGATGATACGAATCCTGAGGCTGAGGAGGAGAAGTATTTTACTTCTATCAAGGAGATTGTGGAGTGGTTGGGGTTTAAGCCGTATAAGATTACTTATTCGAGTGATCACTTTCAGAGGTTGTATGATCTGGCGGAGGATTTGATTAAGAGGGACAAGGGATACGTTTGTCATTGCACTGGTAATGAGCTACCTTCATAATCCTTTATTTCTCGGGATGGTGGGTATGCTGACGTTTTTAAATTATAGCGGAGGAGATTCAGAAACAGAGAGGCGGGAAAGAGGGTGAAGCTGGTGAACGATATGAGTGCATTCATAGAAATAGACCGACCGAGGAGTCATTGGCGGAGTTTAGAAACATGAGGGATGGGAAATATAAGCCTAAGGAGGCTCTGCTGCGGATGAAGCAGGATATGAAGAGCGGGAATCCTCAGATGTGGGATTTGACGGCGTATAGAGTGTTGGACGCCGAACATCATCGAACGGGCCCGGACTGGAAGATCTATCCGACATACGATTTCACGCATTGTCTTTGTGATAGCTTTGAGAATATCACGTAGGTTGGCACTGGCTGTTTGACGATTTGGAGCGGTTACTAATGGATACTAGGCACTCGCTTTGTACGACGGAGTTTATCACAGCTAGGGAATCTTACGACTGGCTGTGCGATGCCTTGGAGGTTTATAAGCCGCGTCAGAGCGAGTACGGACGGCTCAATCTTACCGGAACCATCATGTCGAAGAGGAAGATTGCGAAATTGGTCAACGAGGGCCATGTGCGTGGGTGGGACGATCCGAGACTCTACACGCTCGTAGCGATCCGAAGGCGTGGCGTTCCACCGGGTGCGATCCTATCGTTCGTGAACGAATTGGGGGTTACGACGGCTACAACATATATCATGACTACGAGGTTCGAACAGTCGGTTCGAAGGTATTTGGAACAGACCGTTCCGCGACTTTCGTTGATTTTGGACCCGATTCTTGTCGTGCTGGAGAACCTTCCGGAAGATCACTACGAAGAGATCTCGGTGCCTTTTAAACCGAACGATCCTACGATGGGGGAGCATAAAGTCGCGTTTACGAATAAATTCTACATCGATAGAAGTGATTTCAGAGAGGTGGATTCGAAGGATTACTTCCGTATGGCGCCGGGGAAGAGTGTGGGTTTGCTGAGGGTTCCGTATACGGTTAAGGTTACGGGATTCGAGAAGGATGAGGAGACGGGTAAGGTGACGGAGATCAGGGCGAGGTATGAGAACGATGTGGAGTTCAAGAAGCCCAAGACTTATCTTCAGTGGATCGGGCACGCACCTGAGAAGGGATCACCGGTGAAGGTTGAGGCGCGACTGTTTAATCAGTTGTTCCTGAGTGAGAACCCGGAGAGTAATCCGAAGGGGTTTTTGGCGGATATTAACCCCAACAGCGAGGAGATTTATGGGAGTGCGATTATTGATACCGGGTTCCATGAGGTTAGGAAGAGGGCGCCCTGGCCGGCGGCGGAGGGGGAGAGGAACGGAGAGGAAGTTGGGTTGGAGACGGTTAGGTTCCAGGGGTTGAGGGTCGGGTATTTTGCTATGGACAGTGATTCGACGGAGGATAAGATTGTGCTTAATAGGATTGTGACTTTGAAGGAGGATGGGGGGAAGAATTAGGTCTGTTCTTTTGTTCTACATGGTATTATAGTGTGATAGTGGGGGTGTACTTTATAGACATCGTTTCGAATTCATGTGCAGTTTCTGATATACACCTTTTGATAGCATGTGCGTTGAACCTGTTGGAATCGCCGGGGAATGTCCGAGCTAACCAGACCGGGGCTGCTGGTTAGCTCGAGCTTTGGCTCTGACAAGCTTCCGAGCTGCAGGATGATGCCAGCTGAAATGCATTGCATGGCATGGAATCGGATGAGACCCTTTTAAGCTCAACAGAAGCCTTAAACAGGGCTCGTGACTGGGCCCCTGATCCCTTCTGTTGGGACCGTTTTGGGCCTATTTGACTCCAGACTTTCTGCTCCGGACTTTCGATTCTGTACTTTTGACAAATATACTATTTTAACTACAGTCTACGCATCCAGCCAGCAAACGGGAGAATTTGAAGTCTACACGACCATGATCACACGGTTATACTACTCAACGAACTAAATGCCTCCACCACGATAATACGCACCGATTCCCTTCTGTCGCGCCAAAGAAGCTACAAACCCTCACGATTGAATTCAACAGAATACCAAAGATCACTAATTAAAAGGATGGACTTCCAATCCACCCCGCCCTCACCGTTCACCCCCCGCCTACCACACCCACCTCTCCCATCCTCCACAACCACAAACACCCTCGGCATCATCTCCTCCCATCTATTCCCCTCCCTAACCCTCCACTCCACATTATCCCTCGCCGCCTACTCGGCAGGAAGATTCACAAGCCGCCTCGATGCGAAGGATTTACTGTGGCCGTCTGCATTTGTCGGGAATGTGTGGTACCACGGCGTCGTGTGGCCTTATATGGTCGGTAGGGGTAGAGGGGTGTGGGAGTTCATCGGGGGGATGGGGTATGCGGGGAAATTGATGTTAGGCGGGGTGACGATTTGGGGCGGGAGGTTGTTCTGGAAGGTTTTTTGGAGGGTGAAGGGGAGGGAGAGGGATGATGGGCGGTATGAGAGGTATAGGGAGGTTGTGAGGAAGAGGAGGGTGAGGAAGATTCAGGAGGAAGGGGATGTGGAGAAGGGGAATGTGGAGGTTGAGGAGGGAGATGTGGAGAGGGAGATGTGGAATAAGGCTTTCCTAGGGATTTTTTTGCCGGAGGCTGTGGTGCAGAGTTTTGTGAGCTTTGGGTGGTGCGCTGTGGGGTATTCGAAGCCGTTGGTGCATCATCATCATCATCAGCAGGAGGGGTGGGGGTGGATGCATGGGGTTGCGGTTGGAGTCTTTGCTGCTGGGTTGGCGTTGGAGGTTCTGGCGGATTCGCAGTTGGGGAGGGGGAAGAGGAGGCTTAAGGGGCAGGGAATGGTGAGGAATGGGGTTTGGAGTATCGTGAGGCATCCTAAGTAAGTACCGTTTTATAATATACTGTGTATATGTCGATACTGACTACTGCGACTTCAAAGCTATCTGGGCGACTTCCTGGTCCACCTGTCATTCCCGCTGCTAGCGCTAGCGGACGGAGTCTTCAATCCCATCATGTTCGTCGGTCCCATCGCCAACTACATCTTTCTGAGGTGTATTGGCGGGGATAAGGAGAACGAACGGTATCAGATGGAGAAGTACGAGAAGGAGGCTCCTGGGAAATACAAGGAGTTGATCGAGTGGAAGAGGGAGAAGAACAGCTTTTGGCCCGGGTGGAGGGAGGCCGGGAATATGTGGACTTGGGTGGTAATCGGGGTCGGAGGGGCTGTGGCTGCGGGAGAGTATGCGGGGAGGATATTGTGGGAGGGGAGTTCAACGTTGGCACTGTGATGCCTTTGCATTTTGATATTTGGTTGCGGGTTTAGCTGGTATTTTGGGTTCATACATTACGTTTATAGATCACGGTGATATACCGATACTTGGGGCTTAGCGGGTCGGGAGGGTTTGCAATTGGTATTCATTACAGATGGGGATACGAATCACTAGATATTTTATATTTTATATTGGGAGTTATGCATCCATGAACACGTCTACTTCATTAACACCTATAATCTTCGTTATCGCGGGATCCGCCATAGATCACGCTTGATATGATATCACAGTGATTATTCGGACACTCGGAGAATAGCGGGTGCTGTTCGGGGAATTAATTAAATTGGATCTCTGGAATGAGCCGCTCAGATCTGAAAGTGACAGTGTGGAATCACGCATCGAAAGGACACCCAACAGTGATCCGTATCAGAAAGCCCACACCGAAGAAACTGCCTTCTTTTTGGTTTCTTTGAAGGATGATACTGTTAGTATTGCAGTATAATGCGTAATAGCAAAGTTACATATTATTCCTCCATCGGGAGCGCTGTTGTATACGATTCGAACATGACACGAATATCGCCAGTCCGGCGTTTCTTTGTTCAGGCCGGGTCGGGCTGTTGTTTTTATTGTTCCCAGCCACCTGATTAACGCCTCGACCCCACCACTGCGCTGGCGAGTCCGAGTCCCACACGCCATGCCAGGACGCCATGCCCGTTCCCAATCCATGCCCTGACCGCCCCCAAATCCATGCTGCAGAAGCCTGGGGTTTGGTCTTTCCAGAGTGTCCGGTTGTGAGTGATTTCACGCTGTTGGTTTGGCGCTGTTATAAAAGGCCAGCGCCGCCCGGCAACCTGTTTTTGAGTTGCGACCCGATCTCGACCCAACCTTTTTTTGTTTGTTTTGTTTACAAAACACACAAACTGACTGGTCTCTGCTCCGCACCCCAAGTAGCCCACCGCCCACCTACCCGCCCCGTCGCCCTCGTGTTTTCTGCCGCTGCCTGTCTCTCCACGACAACAATCGATACCCCATCCATCAAAGCTTCCCCCGGTCAACCCAGCTCGACCCTCCAAACACCGCCCCTCCGCAACCTCATCGCCATCCTATCCACACTCCAAACCATCAAACCTTCCAACCTCATCGCCTTCCTCTCTCGGCCTCCGAACAAGTACCTTTCGTCCAATAGAAAGCGCGACTACGTCACAGTCCGTCGCACAGCATAAGACATCGAGATGTCGAACTTCTTCGGTAAAATGACCAAGACGCAGCTGGCCGAGTACGCTCGACCGCTCGGCCTCAACCCTAGCTTAAAAAAGCAAGACCTGGTCGACCAGATCGAAGCTGCCGCCGCGTCCCAACGCTCGTCTCTCGCCCAAGATCCCTTGTTCCAAGAGTACTTCGAAACCCTCGATGATAGCCCAAAGTCCGTCGTCAGAGCTGTTACTCCCAGATCTACGACCAGAAGACGGAGCAGGTATTCCAAGGCCCCAGAGTACGTATTCCGATTCCTGTTTTCTACTATTTCGCACCGGAGCAGCCGAATACTAACACGTTCCATCCGCAGGGACGAAGAAGAAACCCGTGAACTTTCGTCCGAACCACCAACCGACCTCGTCACTCCAGCAAAGAAGACAACAAAGGTCGGCGTCCGAAGCACTCGCAAATCCAACGCCCTCAGAGCCGCCGAAGTTGTTACTGTTTCACCCATCGTCGAACCACCAGTAGTATCAGATGCCCCGGATATCATTCCGGAACCAAACCATCCATTGTCCCCCGGCGAGGTCGCCCGCTCGGTAGCTGTCGAGAACTTCACCCTCGATAAGATCAGCGAGAGCATTGGCACCTGGTTCACAAACGCCGCCGAGACCACTGGATTTTATGATCATATCGACTACACTCGTGAGACCCTATCGGATCCAAGAACCATTCACTTCATCATCGCTACCTACGAACTCGCCTGGCTGTGCCACGATTTGACTCCATGGTCCATTGTTACTGTAAGCTCATCCCACGCTACCCGTCCAGTTACTCCGATCCCACATGTAACTAACATCAATCAAAAATACAGGTCCCCGTCCCAGCTGCTCGTCTCCCATACCTCGATTACAACACCGGCCCAACCACCGTCAAGGTCCCCGACCTCTTCATCCTCTTGTCCTGGAACGCCTTCTGGGCTCCAATCGTCTACTGGTTCTCCCTCGGCATCACCTTCCCTCTCGTCTCCAGCTACTTCGTCAACATCCGCAAGCGCTCCACTTACGACCCACTCACGTTCAGCATCACAAAGGCTTTACTCGCGTACTTGGTCTACACGAAACAAATTATCAAACCTTCGTTGCCTAGTTTGTTCACGGCTGATACACCGCTTTTGATCAATGACATCATCGGAGATGAAACGCCTTTGATTGGAGCTGCGATTGGTGGATTGTTGACTGTTTGGGAAGCTATCCTTTCAAGTCGTTAGGCTAGTGAGAGGAGCCGCTCTTCTAGACTTTGGAAACACAGTGAGCATGGAGAGACCTGAAAACGAAGGACGAAGAGACAGAACAAATAAGGAAATTGTGAAAGAAAAAACCGAAGAAAGAAAGAAGAATAGTAAGTATTAAGCTTTGTCGTTTATCGGCCAGAGCAAGAGTTTTCTTATGATATCAGAAGTTGGTTTTTCCTACAACCTTCTGAAAGTGATGTATTGACGTATTAACGGATACCTACTGGCTGGTTCTTACACACACACCCACAGACACTCATCCGTTGCGTGTCTCTCTGACACTCAACTATCCTTTCCCCCCTTCAATTGAATACTTTATTCATGTAGTATAGCCACTTTCTTCCCGTCTGAGTGTGTGGAGAATTTCTTTTCCCCTTTCCATATTTTTAACTTCAAGGGTGGGCTTTTTGTTTCTTTCCTTTAGGATCACTTGTCACCTACTTTTATAATTAACCCGACTGCACACATCCCCCAACCACGTTTTTTTTCCCTGATGGCTGTTTCCTCTTCCTCCTTCCTGGCGTTCGATATGGGGTTATTATTTGATAAAAGGGTAGCCGATTATTGTTTCCTTCTTCTCTTTTCCTATCTTCTGTTTGTGTTTTGAGTACTTGTCGTTTGAGTCTTTTGTCTGTAGTTAGGTAGTTTAAGTCTCCCTTGTGAGAAATTTCAATAGGAAAGAATTAAAGGATTTTTTCAAGGAAACGGAGTATTTGTTCATTCGAGTATGCTATGAAAGGTCCAGTGTAGTTACATATATGTGGAAGGAAAAGTAGTCATAAACGCCTCTTTCTCCGCTGTGCATCAGAGGTAGAAGTAATAACAATCGTAAAGGTTAACGCCGTAGTAAGGAAAAAGCTAAGGAAATCAACATGTGGGTAAAGGAAAGGACAATTGATGCATGTTTAGGCCGATGATAAGTAACCGATGAAAACAAAAAAGCACCGGTGTCATAAAATCGTCTAAAAAAGGGGGAGGTTACTTCCCCGTCTTTGGGACCTTTTTCAAGGGGGTCTGTACATTTCCGTCGTCGTCGTCCCATTTGCGGAGACGCGTGTGCTGGAAGAACGGTCTGTAGCTACTCGGGAGGATCTACTTCTCGAGTGGTGCCTTTGGTGGCTCTTCAACAGGTGCGGTGGTGGTCTCGGGTTCGGTGGCATTAGCACCGGCAGCGGCGGGGGCGGCGGGGGCGGCGGCCTCTTCTTTGGCTTGAGTCTCAAGCTTGTCGAGGGCGCCTTCTGGGGCGTCGGGTGTTGGAGGGAAGAAGGCTCTGTGGTGGTTAGATGGGATGGGGTTAGTAAGTTTTGATTGTGAGTGGGGGGTGGAGGGGTTGAACGTACGGGATCCATTCTTCGTAGTAATCCATGTCCTTGTCTAGGAAGACGCAGAAGATGACCTTCTCTATCTTACAGAGAAAAGGTGGTTCTGCCTCCTCGGTAGCGACGGGAGCGGCGTCGTTGCTGCCATCCTCGTTGGTGGCCTCGGTCTTCTCGGTCTTCTCTTCAACCTTCTCGGTCTTCTCTTCAACCTTCTCGACCTTCTCCTCGGCTGGCGTCTCGACTTTCGGAGCTTCGGCTGGGATAGATTTCCCCTCGTCGCCCTCGGCGAGTTTGATATCTTTCTTCTCCTCTACATCTTCCTCAGCTTCTTTTTTAATCTCGGCCTTCTCCTCTTCTTCCTCCTTACCAACTACAACAACCTTCTCTCCCTCGGCTTCGACATTCTCCTTCTGTTCTTCCTCATACTCCTCCGGATCCTTACCGAACAAGGCCTCCTCCAGCTGCTGTTCCAAGTAACCTCGAACAGCCTCGCAAGCGTCATGGGCAGCTTTAGCCCCGGGGTATCCGTAAATCCCCGTACTGATACACGGAAAAGCAACACTCGTACACCCGTTCCGCCTCGCAAGATCCAAACTCTTGACGTAACAACTCTTCAACAAATCGGTTGGATCTCGTCCTTCGTCCTTGTGTTCCCAGTAGATGGGACCAACGGTGTGGATCACTTTTTTGGCGGGGAGGTTGTAGCCTCGCGTGATCTTCGCGTCGCCGGTATCACAGCCGCCGAGTTCGGCGCATTCGCGGACGAGGTTCATTCCCGCGGCTCGGTGGATAGCGCCGTCGATACCTCCGCCACCTAGGAGGCTTTTGTTTGCTGCGTTGACAATGGCATCGCAGCTCTGTGGCGGGAAGGGGTGATTGGGTTAGCTATTGACGACGTGAGGGGAGGATGGGGAGGAACATACAATGCGAGTCATATCTGCTTGAACCAGGATGACAGTATCGTTGAAGGCCTTTGAAGCTGAAAAGGTGGCTGGCTGTGCTATTGAGGCATCCAGCTTGCCAGCTTCGTAGAGGTTGGTGAGGGTTGAGGCTTCCAAGTCCTCCATGGTCTTTACTGGACGAAAGTATGCCATTGTGTTCTTGAGGTACGTGGAGGTATTCCGGGCGTAATATGTGGTTACGCGGGACAAGGATGACGGCGGAATTGTGGCGATGGATGGGAGGTGGTGGTTGTCGATGGTGGTGTTGAGGTGGTGGGTTGTGGGCTACGTTGTGGGGGTTGAGGTGGCAGTGAGTTGGATTTGTTGGATTTTTTGGGAGGTGTTTGTCTCGTAACGCGGGGCCAGTCTCGAACGCGGGGAATAACTGGAGCTGGAGCTTCAATGGAAATGCAATGGAGCTTCAACCACAGCTGGGATATGGCAGGAATCGGCTTGAGAAGGAGGAGATTCAGATATGGATATTGGTGATTGGGTCAGCTAAGATGGTATTCTGATCTAGGGATGTATCCGGAGGGTCTGGCTTTGGATGGTTCAATGGAAGATGAGATGAGATGGAGATGTAGATGGAAATGAAGATGGAGATGATGAGAGCTTGGAATGGGACAAGAGAGGATGTTTAAATGACAAGGAGGAAAGGAAGGGAAGACAAAGGCACTGGGGATATTTCAGAAGCGGCCGGCCTGCAGGGGAACCGCGGTGGGGCGGTCAGATCCTTCGCAAGTCTGCACGCGGAAGGCTGCCGCTGCACTGCGCTCCATCGTTTAACGGCCTTGTTATATTTCGGATGCATCGTAGGGCCCAATTGGATCATGAATGATTGATGTATTTACAGCTTTTGCACCCTGCAAAGAACATAATGCGATGCAGGATGAATATATGTACAAGGTGTTTGGCGTTGATATAAGTACTAAGAATGCAATGAAAATGGTTGTGACCGACGGATCTTGCGGTGATGGACCGGGTGAAGCCTGAGGGGTGACGATGATATCTTCTGTACAAGTTAGATCTATCTCTTCTATATTACTCCGAACTCCCCGGTTTTGGTTTTTTTTTTTTTTCCCTTCTCTTTTTCTTTGTTTCCTTCTTTCTTCAATTCGTTCCCTTGCGTTCCTCAATATCATACAGTTCCCACTTCCTCTGTTCATCTTAATTATTCGTTTCTATATTCGTTGTTGTGACGTTCCCGGCATAGGTAAGAGCCTCTATTGAGACAGAATTCTTTTTACATCTCCATCTCCATAGTCACCCCGGGATTGAACGACTTTAGTAGTGTCTGGTACATAACCAGCATAGTTCCTGTCACACGGCGAAGTATCAGCAAAACACTCCCCTTCAATAGTCCCAAGTCCTGGAGGTAAGTACTCACCCGATTGGATACTCGTCCACACTCCTCTCGGCAGAACCCCTCTAAACAGCCCCACCACACCCTCATGCTTAAATATCAGCCTCAAACCCGTCAAAATGCTATCCGTCTCCAAAATCATCGCCCCGTTCCTGATCGGTGCCGTAGTCGACGGCCCTCCCGTCGAAATACTCCTCAAATGACTCTGCATCGATCCAACACCCTTCGACAACGTCGACGGTTGCTTGTGTGGTATGGCCGACGAATAAGTGTGCAGGTGTTTTATTGTCTGCATCTGTCGCGGAATATTTATCGTATGTGTCTGTATCCGCGGTTTCGTGTCCGCAGAAGGAAGTGGGTCGTGAGGTGCGTCGGTGCGAACCTGCGTTTGGATTCGAGTTTTGACGACGTCCAAGGGTGTGGTTAGGGTGCCTGCTAGGCCGCCCGCTGCGCCTCCGGTGAGAATTTCGAGGCCTAGGCCGATATCTTCACCGTTACATGAGGCTTTAGCCCACTTTTGGAATTGCTCTGTAAATTTTAACGACCAGCATTAGTATTTACGGAATACAGCGGAACTCCAATCGTAGGAATCGCTCGTACCCCAGAAAGCGAACTGCAAAGCTGAGAACGGTAGATCCCGCATCAGTGTGGCCTTGTACCCGTAGAACATTGCGTTCCAGCCTTCGGTCCTCACTATCGTCCTCGCGGCATCGAAGGTGCTTCGATAGTTGTATCCACTCTGGAAGAAGGGATTATTGTATCTGCCTTGGAGCTGTAACCGGGTCTTGAGAACCTATATACCGCCTCGGATCAGCAAGAATTGCCTTCATACCATTTCCAATAGAGCCCATGCATACCTCTGAAGGAACGTATACCACGGAAGCGAATAAATCTCCCAAGAACCCTATCCCACGCCGTCAGCCACCCCTTCCACCACCAAAATCCAACGTAAAACCACATACCAGCCGACAAATAAACCACACTCTCCGGACACCACCTCCACTGCTGCAACATCTGCCGTTTACTCCATTCGTAAGTCGCAAAGAATATCATCGTCCCCGGCAGACTGCCCAAAAACGCCGGCGTAACGCCTCCATAGAGTCCTCTTCGAAACCCTTCTTCGCGGAAAATGGTCGTGTACGCTCGACCGAGTGTTTCGTATTTAATCGCGTTCGGAGCGCCCTGTTGGCGGGTTTTGACGGTGTCGAGCGAGTGCATCAGCATGTCGCCCGTGCAGCCGCCGATGCCGCCGGCGAGCATGCACTGTTCGTTTTGCGAAAAGAGGCCATTGTTAGTTTCCGGAATCGCTATTTTTGGATATTAACGGGCAACTGGTGGAGGAGTATTGGATTGATTTACTTGGTAAAGCGGCGGCCGAACGGTATCATTGTTACCGCCACCGGAACCCCCCATCGACAACTATGCGAACAATGGGGGAGAAACAAGGAAGGTATTCCCTAGAAATCCACGAGTAGAGAGAAAAGGAAAAACGAGGGAGCGGGTGTTATATCGAAGAACGGGGCTTCATGCTTCAGTCGGTATCTGGGATGTCGTTCTTTTATATCAATCGAAAAACTCTGTTCAATTTGCGCCTGAAGCTCCGGCGACAGCGAAGATAATTGCTGGCGAGATCCTTCTATGACCAAAAAATCCGCCCCGCCGAGTTCCGCCTTACTAGTTGTTGGGAGAGGAATGGTACTTCGTTGGACCAGACGAAAAGTCGAGATGGAGATATGACGTGGGGGTGAGGCGCAGGCGGAAAGAGAGGCGATGACTAGCCACTTAGCCGTCTTTGGAGTTGATGAGAAGTATAAGATCCAATGCCGGTCCAATCCCAATTCAATCCGACTCAATCCGATGTGAAGCGGGGGACGAAGTTGGTGATGATATCGGACGAATATAAAAAACGGACGTGCGAATGAACCGAAGCTAAGCACAAGGGAGAGCAGAGAAGAAAATTATTTTGTTCGGTGCCGTCGCCAAAGCCAGGATGTTTCCATTTCGGGACTTAGCTCGCCCGACGGCCGCCCGAAACGGTTATCGCCGACTCGGACTTAGCAGAATGCAACATCTACAACGCACATTTGCGTAAGCAGCAACTGGTTTCCATTCTGATATTCCTTCTTTCTTTCCCCCGCTCCCATCTCTGCCAATTGTAAGCCCTTTCTTGTATATGACATGGCTGTTTAGTATATATTATGAGGTAATGCGAAATGCAATCGAAATAACAAAACTCCAGGGTATAAACGCCCGCTATATAGTCAAATATCAGACCGAATGGACCCAAACTAGGAAACTTGATGAAAACATCAAATCAGATCAAATCCCAGATAACCAGCAAAACCAAGCCGAGCATAAAAATCACTCGGTCTAAACGACCACATTGCTGACCCCAAATGCGAAGCTGGTGCTTAACTGTCCCGCCTTCTCCCCCAAATCCGCCCGACTTTTTTTTTCAGGCAGCCCCAGAGCTCCCAGCTCCGCCGATAAATCCTCCACTTCAATCTTCCTCTTAACCCTCACCCCTCTCCCATAATTGTACTCAACCAATTGCTTCAACAGCCCAGCGAGCTGTGCAACCATAGGATACCCCTGCACATATATCCCCTCCGGCTGCACAATAGACTTCTCAGTCCCATACTCCTCCGGGACATACAAATCACTCACAGCATCCGCAAACACCTTAATATCCTTCGTCGAAAACTTCCCAAACTTATCCAACTTCCTCCTATCCAACGTCACAAACGCCGCCAACACCGGCAAAGCGAAATCCTTCCCAAACTCATCCGCAATCTTCCTCAACGCCTTAACCTTCTTTTCAGAAAACTCCTGCGCGGTGAATATGGACTCCCAATCCTTCTGCGGTATAGGTCCCCACCAATACCTCTGCCCATGCGGTAGCACGCAGGGTATCTCATTCCACAATCCCATATCAAGCAACTTCTGCACCGTGACGGCTTTAAACCCAGGTCCTTCCACAGGTCCGTGAACAAGGTACTCATGATCGTACGGACTATCGCACAACCCGGCCTTCATCATCGACGGACAGTGGTAGACCTTGGTATTCTTCGGAAGGTTATACCGATCCAGCACGCAAATTAGTCCTCCCTGGGCAGCTCTACTGTACCCGTACTGGAGAACCAACGCGAATGTGGCAGCCCACGATGAGAATTGCGAGTATATGGGATCTTTACGCGCCGGTCGTTGACCTGAGAGGTGGCCTATGGCCATGCGGCGTGTGACATCATACGGCATATCGTGGATGGATTTGCTACCGCCGTTCGGGATGCGTGCGCCGTTTGCGTCGACGAAGGCGTGTGGGAAGATACCGTCGAGGGTGTTTAGACCCTTTAGACCGCCGCCTGAGGTAGGTGAGCAGGCGCGGAACAGATATCTCGGCATATTCTTAGTAGTTTCTGTGAGGATTTCCCCATCTACGTTAGCATTCCATCCAGACTTATCAATAATAAGTTTATAAGGGTTGGGTAACTATTTACCTTCAAGTTGTCTCAGCTTCTGCACCTCCGCCGCTTTGTTCTTAGCGCTCCCAGAAGATGAAGAAGAGCTACTCGCTTCTAAGGCTGTCACTGCAGCAGGTGTAGGCGCGGGCGTAAAGGTCACAGGTGTAGTAGTTACCACCGCTGGTGCCGGTGTAGGAAGAACCGGAGCTGCCTCCGCTGCAACAGTAACAGCGCCTGGTGTATAAGTCGTTCCATAGGGTCTCGCTCTTAGTACCCTAAAGCTAGGTGGTGGATCTGCAGCCTTTCTCTTCCTCTTTGGTAGAACCTATCATAATAACATCAATTGTTAGTATACTTCTCTTCAATGCATATCTAGGGGAGCTTCGTCGTACAGGTGCCCTGGACTTGAACTTGGATCCTGCCATAGCCCCACCCCACGTCTATACTCTATAGGTCTAGGGGATAAAAGAAAAAATTGAAAGCATCAACCTACCATATCTTTTATTCTCTGCGCAAAACTTTTTTTAGGAGGATCAGCACCAAAACCCCTCGAGTTGCGACTATTACCAAAAAAAGTCATCGTGAACTCGAAGCGTGTGCCACCCGCCGGTCTTTATATTGCCAAACACGAAACCTTCGAATCAACTATAAAACCCCGGAAGGATAAAAGAAAAGGTTTCTGACTAATAATGCACAGAAACCAATAATGGAAAGGGATATGTAATTATGCAGGCTAAAGCTGCACGTGGTGACGTGCGTTCGGCGCGAAAGGGGTGGATGGAGGAGGGGTTGCGGCCTCTGAATCCTGCCGCTAAATGTGCTTCGTGTAAGGCCCCCCCTCTATGGGGGTGGAAAGATAGACCGGGATGTTAGGTCCGCGCGCGGGGGACAAAAGGGTATGAGTCGAGTATATATAAGACCACCAAATCCTTTTTCTTTTTGTTCTTGAGAGCGGTAACTATCTTGGTTAAGAGGTAGTTTTCTTTTCTCCCTCTTGTCGTGCAAGTTATTTATAACCGTTATCAGCTCGTGTGTCGATTAATACGCTCGACAGAATTATTTCAATCGTGCGTGTAGATATATATAAAGTACGAGTATAGTAGATCAGTGGTTGTATATAAATCCAGAAAACTTCGAAATCGTAGGTCCGGGTCCAGATCAAATTATTCGACAGAAAAGATGGGTTTAAAAAAATTGAATATCAAGAGATTTAGATTTCCCCAAATTCGGGACGTCCCTCGAAGCTATATTATATCCCCCATCCCATCCAAGCACGAGACCCCAATGACCAGCTAGTCCACCCAGGTGTACTCTAGGTAAACAACAGTTACGAAAAAGAACACCCTGTAAGCCTACTCACTCATAAAAGTCGCAGCCTCATCCCCCCTCTTATTTAGCACACTATAGCTACTGATTGCGTGGCTTTGACCAATCGATCCCCACATCAATTCGATTCCCAAAAGAGCGGTACAGATATCCTTTCCCACACGTTTTCCCGCACATTGTGATCGTGCACAGGTATCTGATATACCTTGGGTATGCCCAGCTAAAAGCCGTGTAGGATCCATGTGCGGACGTCCACCCGAATCCGCTCCAGATATCTCAAGCGGTGAATTCAAGCAAGGGGAGCAAGAAAAAAAATAACTTTCCTTGATTTTCCCGCTCAAGCACTTTCTGGCCTGTGATACTCCAGGTTTATGGTACCACCGCTGCCGTATATTATTTTAAACCAGTCATAGGGATATGAACAACAAAGCACCCGCATATCCTCTCTTCTGGCCCATGTCAAATGGATTATGCCGTGTCTTTGTTTGTCCGCCGCAGCGATTGGCGTGCCATTTAGGATCCTTCTACTATTTCTTCCGAACCTGCAACTTGTCTTTCGCTTCCCCGGAATGCAATGATCACGAATGAATAATCCTGATCCTTCCTTTCTTTTTCTTCTTTTCCTCTCTCTCTCTTTCTCTCTCTCTCTTGGATATTTCCGGGATTGCCAGTATTTTGGCTAGTCTCCTCATCAGGCTCCGTGAACCGCTTAAGGCTCACACGCTGGAGTCATGGTCCAAAACCGCAAGCCTTGATAACGTTTGCGCTGTGTGTGCAGTTTGATCGTTGGACTCGCGTAGCGGGTGCTACCACTCACCTCACTTCAAAACCCATAACCACCATCGAAAGCTTAATTAATTGTCAAATCCAGCAGCTACCTAATTAATTCCCATACTAACAATGCAATGCTTGAAAAACCCCGGGTGAGAGTAAAAACGAGGCGGGTACGATCTTAAATCCCTAGTTAAAGGTCTAGTCGGTGAGTTAGGTAGATAAGCTTCAAAACATTGCTGCCTTTTGGGATTTTCCAAGGCCAGTGAGCAGAGAGGCTGAGAACCGAAGGAGCCGGTCCAAGGAACAGGATGTGTTGAAACGTCGTTGGTGGGGATTTGTCACGGTTGTGCGCAGTCGCCGGGGCAGAACTGAGCCGGGGGGCTTGCAAAATGGGTAGCGGACGGGTAGATTCGGCCTGCATGAATTTCTGGAGGCCTTGTCCAGACCTTGCTAGTCGATTTTGGGGACATCTTGAGCCTCAGGCTTCTTCGATAGTTGGTACGTTTTTGATGCACACTTGGCAAGGTTCAATCGTTCGAATCAAGCACTTTTGTCAAACCGATCTCGAAAAGCCTTTGCATCTTGGGGTTCCATCGATCATAAATGTAGCATTAGTAATATACCAGAAGGGCAAAACAGTGGAGCATCTAATATACATTTCCATATTAACGTTAATGGAGATTCTCCATTCTGTGGAGACCCCCCACATATTTCGAATTCTCATATATATATTCCTCATGACCCTTAGCTTTCCGAGATACCCAATAGGCCTCGCATTTTCTTCCAGGAAACAAAAAGGAACAACAATAGAATACAGCGAAATGAATAATGAACCAACAGAAGCAACAGCACGCCACACTTTGAAACTCCCAGAAATAGAAATTTTGGAACGTGGTATCGATCACCTTTTTGTACCAGCAAAACATCAACAGCCTCACCCCTAGACTAAACAGCCTCACCCCTAGACTAAACAGCCTCGAGATGCAAATGAAAACATAGGAAGGATAAAGGATAGAGGGAAACAGGGGCATAGTGCATGAAAGTGCACAAGAAAGCAGGGGGCAATTAACAGGAAAGACAAAGGAAGGACGCCGTCTGCACCTAAGCGACATCTGATCTCTTCCTCTTCTCAGAGCATAACGACTTGGTCAACTAGACCGATGTCTGCGTCTCCTGTACCTTCCTGAGAAACGACGTTAGTCGAGCCGTGTCAACATCAACGGGTTCGCTCTCAACAGACTGCAGCAGGCCCCCGAGAACATCATTTATCATGCTCTCTTCAACGCCAGCGCATAACGCCACAACTTTCTTGATGTTAGCCTCGAGTTCCAATGACCGACCCCGAAGCGTCTGTGCTAGCTCATCGAGGTTTTTCTCGTTGCGTTCGTAGCCCAAGGTACGGGCTTTGAGTATGGATGCTGGTGATAGCGTCTTCAAGTACTGTGACTGCGTCGCCGTTAGATTTTTGAAGTCGCCGTTCACCATCTCCGGGTTAAGTTTGTAAGGCTCATTTGGATCGGAAGCCGAGAAGTCATTCTCGGTGGTTTGGCCATTTGTCATTTTGTTGTGAAGATCGAAGGACTTCTTTTTCTCCTCCTGAGTGGCCCGGTTGAGATTAAGACTCTTCTGTCCCAACTCCGCCTTCTCGTTGATTCGCTGTCGGAGAGACTCCAACTTTCGTCGGTCTTCGCTAAGCTTCAACGTGACTTCACGAAGTTGTGTGTGAGTCGCATCAATTTCAGTTTGCTTCTCCTTGATTTCAGCTTGGAAGTCACCATCCAAGCCGCCTATCATCGTAGTCATTGCTATATTCATAGATTAGTCATATATCCCCGCCCTTGTCACAGTGAATCGTGTAAAACTTACAACTGACAATGTCCTCGCTCTTTTGTTGGACATTCTGCGGAACTACCCATGGCTGATCTCTCGGGCGTGCGATCTGTACGGGGTCACCACCTACTCCGAAGTCGAGGGGACATAATCCTGCACGGTTGGGGATGGCGGGATCAGCGCCAACTTCCAGCAACTGCGACACGATACTCTTGTTGCCTATTCGGGCTGCAATGTTCAACGCCGTATCCCCACTCTTATCTTGCGCATTCACGATCTCCGACATGAATCTTCCCAAATTGATACCCTTGCTGTTCGGGTTACTCGAATTTGCGGCGCCGTACTTTACAACGAATTCGAGAAGGCTCTCCAGATAGTACCTGCTAGCCTGGCTTCGCCCCTTGATCCCGGACATCAACGCGATGTGATGTAGTACAGTCCGTCCGGAATCGTCGACTACTGATATTCCCGGATGTAAGAGGTCGAGGAGAGCGGGGAATGTTGAATTTTCCAGGTTGTTTGTAACAAGGCAGCCTCGTGTTAACGGAGTTTCCCCTGCGAAGTTCACTCTCAGGACGGATGCACCCTTTGATACAAGGGTCTTGATCAAGGGAATGTTGGCCAACGCAGCGGCCCAATGCATCGCTGTGTGGCCCATCTTGTCGATTGGTAGTTCGATTTCTTCGGTCGTGAGTTGCTGAAGGTCCGGATGATCCTCATAACTGGCCGGGCCTGCAGATGGTGGGGAAATGAACAGGCTCGTTAAGATCTCTGTGGCTTTCTCAGTCGAGGGGGTTGGGTCCCGTACAATGGGAAGAAGTGCTCGTGGCGTCGACTCCACATCGGCGAACGAGGCACCAAACTGCTGCTCCGGATCCGGTGTTGGTCTGAATCTTTTCCTTGGAGGTTCACCAAGATCCGCCGCCGAATTTCCATAATTATTAGGACCGAAGGACCCCCCATATGCGGATGTATGATCCGGTATTGTCGGCGCAAAGCTGGCTTCTACGGGGTAAGTGTTATTCTGTGTCGATTCCTGAGAACCAGCTGGCATATTAAACGAATTCTGGGGAGTGAGTTTCGGAGTCGCCCTCGGATTTGTATCGTACTGGGCGGCTTTGCTGATGGCGGCGAGGGCGGTGGAGGCGGTTTCGGAGATGTTGGAGAAATAGTTCCCTTGCGAGTTACTCGCCATCTGTGAGCTGGAATTATACATTCGTTTTCTTTTAGCAGCCATTGCCTGTTCCTTGGTGGGCGTAGCATCGACGCCGTCTCTGTGCGGATTGTACTCCAATAATGGGCGTAAAACATCCTCGACCGCATATCGTCGACAGAACTCCTTGCCACGCTCGAAGTTGATCCTAATATCCGGTGGATATATATTAGAGAAATGGCCGTTTTAACATGTACTGCGTGCGGTGCTGAGCGTACCAAGTGCCCTGATATTTCCCATATCCTCCCTGGACCTTTTCATGTGTTCCCGTCAGGATTTCTTTCTCCAGGACCTTCGTCCGTTTCCCTTTCTCAACACCAGCAACCTTGAGGATCTGTGTAGCATTCAGCCAATCGTCGTCCCGCCGTCGCATGACCGCCACGTTGTTCACCGTCATCTCGTATACGGAGACTCCCGAATATACCGCCTAATTTCGCACCCGAACTAGATCAGCCACAAGAATCGGAAGAAGTTGAAGACCTCCTGGTATCGCAACGGTAGAGGAAGGATGAAAAATACCGAATAGATGAGCGGGGCCGAATGCTGGTTTTCGCCGAAACTAGCTGTCGGCGGAGGAGTCTATAGGCAAAATCACACGGAGGGTCAGCAGATCCGATCGCTACGATACTAGATTGACAGTCAAACTCACACCGACAGGTGTCGAATTGACAGAGGCAGAGCTCACACCGGCATTGAAAGAGCCTCCAGGACCAGCATGGCTGAGGGAAGAAGCGCTCCTGTGCAATGCAGCAGGAGGCCTGGCCGTGGTCGCCATGAAGAGTGCGACCTGAAATGACGAAGACGAAGAAAGTCTCAGGAGGGCTGGAACGGTGTGGCGAAAGGGGCGGCGAAAGCAGGAAGTGAAGGCTAGCGCAGGCGGATGGATGATGTGTGGGGATACGAAGCGATCGATCAAGGCCTGGATGGGTTCCGGGTCGCTGAAATCAACCTATCCAATCACGGACCAACCGGCAATGATTGGGGAGACAGGGTGGAAATGTCAAAATGGCTGGAGGAGTTTCAGGAAAGAGTTGCGACCAAGGGATTTCCCTTCTACTACAGGAGTATATCGAATATGAGGGCAGGGAGGGATGAAGGATATGATGAAGGAGAAGGAGCGAAGATGATAGGACGGAGATGACGATGATAAAGATGATAAAGAAGAAGAAGATGATGATGATGGAAGGGAAAGAGGCTTCGACGGTGAAGCGGACTGGAGAGCGCAGTCTGAGCAAGCAATTGTTGTTGCTGTGGGAATTGGCAGGATTCTGACTCTCGATTGGGACGGCTGCCAAACGAGGTTTTTGTTTGCTCCAATCGACCTCGTCCGACAAACGACGGCGCCACTGCACAGGAAATCAAAACAATGAGCTGTGTCGACGGCGCTGGAAAGGATAGCAGCGTATAAGGATAAAGTATGGCGGGAAGGATACGATGTGGAGGTATATGGTATGGAAGGGGGGGTGGGAGACTGCAAAACAAAACCTAACACCAGAGTATATGCAGTGAACCGCTTCAAATGCCGCCGGCCAACGTCACGCGTGAGCCGTCTCCCATTGGCCGCCCTGCGCGGAGACCCACCCGAAAATTGCCCAGTTGAGAAGAATCAGTCAATTATAACAATTCCGTGGATGCGTTTTGGGTATCCGTCTATGAAAGTAGAAATATCATACAGTCGTGCTTTTGGTAGTGTACAGAGCGAGGCAATATTAGAAAGACAGGTAGGAAAAAGAATACTCCAAATCGCCAATATAATCTGTATCGCAATGCAATAATATGCAATCGATCGTGGGTATTAAGGAACGGGGTAGTAATACCACCGTCTACTCGTCGTCCTCGTTATCGTCGCTATCATCACCCCTCTTGCTCTTCTTCACCTGCCGTATCATCTCCTGCAGCTCGTCCGCATCTTTCTTCTCTTCCTCTGTCATTTTGCTATACTTCTCGGCATCCTTCCTCTTTCTTTTACGCTCCCTCTTATCTTCTTTTTGTTCCTTAGTTTCCTGCTTCCCGCTCCATGCCGAGTTCTTCTTTTTGTTCTCCAGCCTCTCTTCCTTCTCCTTCTGCATCTTCTCTTGGAACTCTTCTGTCTGTCGGTACTGTATCCCTTCCTGCCTCTGTTTCTCCCTCGCCTTGTCCTTAAACTTGATCCCGTCCACATCCACCTCCTCAGTCAACCCGAGGTCGATATCCGTGACACCTTTCAGCTCCGGCATCTTTGGCATCTTGAGCAAAGCCCACCCCTTCCCTGCTTCACTCCAATCCACATCTTCAATCCTGAATATCGAACTCGTAACATGAGCCTTATAACTCCTAACCCAGCTCACGAACCCTTGCATCCCTTTCTCATATACCGCTCGATCCCCCTTCACCACCTTCCTCAACTTCTCCAAACCCTCCTTCAATTCCTTTTCCTGAGGCGCTGGCACCTCACTCTCAGGAATCAACCTCATCGGTGTCTTCCTAACCTTCATAAACCCAACATAATCCTCCTCCCTCCCCTTCGTCAATAACAACACCGCCTTCCCCCTCCTCCCCGCCCTACCAGACCGTCCGCACCGGTGCATAAACTGCTTCGGATCTTGCGGTGCATCCAGTTGTACTACCAAATCCACCTCAGGAACATCCAACCCCCTCGCTGCCACATCCGTAGTCAGCAACATCGTAACCCCCGTAGACCCCACAAACTCCTCAAAGTTCTTCCCCCGATTAACCGAAGACTGTCGTCCGTGTAAAGCGATAACTTTAAAATACCCAGGGAGTATAACCGGTAACAAATGCGCAAAGTAGTCCACCGCATGACAAGTCGAAAAGTAAACGATCGTTTTCTGCGGCGGCATAGGTAGCGATTCGATAATCCGTGGTATCCAGAATAGCTTTTCCGAGGCTTGAACGGGTATATACCCTATATCAAGACTAACCGGCGTCCGTTTCTCCTCATCTTTATGATCCCGAACCTTCACATTGATCCTCACGCCATTCCGCACTCCAACCCACCCCATAACCCCCTCCACAGCATCCGTAACGCTCGCACTGAACAACCCAGTCCTCCTCTGCTTCGGCAGCCGCGCAAGGATCTTCATAAGCGTATCCTTAAACCCCAAATCCAACAGCCTATCCGCCTCATCGAGCACCAAAACATCAAAACTCGATGTTCTGACGTACTCCGACTGTAACAAATCATTAAGCCGCCCGGGTGTCGCAATAACTAGATTCGTAGAATTCGACAGAAAAAGCTTGAGATCCTTCTGTGGCGTAGTATTCGATCCTCCAACCAGCAACTGCGGCCGTATCTGACACGGCGCAGCGGGGCTTATACTCTCTTCATCCCCACCGCCACCCTCCGCCACCGGCCAGAACTTTAGTAACCCCTCACAGACACCGTGTATCTGCGTCGCGAGCTCTCTTGTCGGCGATATAACTATAGCTTCCAAAAACCCTTTCCCACGTGTTTCCTTATTCCGTAGAATTCGTTCAATAACAGGTACTAAGAACGCAAGAGTCTTCCCACTGCCTGTGACAGCTTCGACGACCACGTCTTTGTTACCGAGGAACAATGGGATGGTGGATGCTTGCACCGGCGTCATCTTTGTGAAGCCCATTGTGGCGACTGCGTCGAGCAGCCATGGGGATAAGGTTGTGAGGGACATCCATAGTTGTTTATCGGCGCCTGAGGTGGTCGAGGAGGGTTTTGCCTTGGACTTGGATTTGGATTTTGAAGGCATTATCGGAGGGTGTGCTTTGGGTGGTTACTGGCGACTGCGAGGGTAGGTCGCATGGCTTTTGGATAGTTGAAAAAAGTCGACAGGGTTTGAAGTGTGACGGGCAGAATTCTTGGCGGGTAAAGAATATCAAGTGTTGGAATCTTGGAAGGACAACGCAAATTTTGAAATTTCATGGCTATCGACCCTTCAAATGTGACGAGACTGCTTTCAGATTTGAGGGCGGAAAATGTGCTTTTGGACTAGTCTTGTTCCTTTTGAACATAATTCAGAGTCTTCTAGTTTCTTTTGACTTCGTTAATTGCCCAAAAATTCGGATATCTAGAAACCGAAGTCTTGAAAGTGATATGGAAAATGGAGATTATATGATTTCTGCATCTACGCCTGGGTCATGATAATTTATGCTCCCGGGTTCGGGGTTAGCAATTTAGGTAAAAAAGGTGTTTTCCCTACACTATACTTTTATAAATTTAATATTTATTTTTGTACCGAAAATTAGCTATCTTTTCGATGTAATGACTACAATCTGGCTCACAGTAACAACGCTGTGCATTTGGATACCCCTATAGCTAGCTCATATTTCTCTAAGACGTAGTGCATAGATACTCCCGTAGGGCCTTATTATCCATCAGATCAGATGGGTTTTCCTGACCTACTGTATCAGAAAAAGGAAGGTATATTAGTACGGTATAAATATGGAATTTGGCCAGAATACGTATGACAGTATTGAGATCAGAAGATATCATATAATTTGGATTGGAATGGTCTTCAAAAACCCCCCGCTTCAGACTCAGTACTTGATTAAGTGCTCCAGACACCGGACCCGAACAGGAATTGATTCTTAATCTAAGTTTCATCTCTGGTCTCTAGAATGGAACAGTTATTCCTTCGCTCGATGCATTCAACCAAATCCCGTGGATAGCTATATATATTCCGCTCGTTCCGTGGTAGCAAGATCAACTTCTCCAATCCAGTCACCGCCACATCGTTTATCCTAAAATCCCACTTGGTACCTAGATCTTTGGCCGCTTCCTCCTCCAACACGGCCTTTGCATCCGGATCGAGGGCCCCATCGTCGTCTTCACCATCAGTTCCAAATTTTTGCCGCTCGAGAAGCCACCGGTGACAATCAGCGTGAAGATAACCGGTGAACAGCCTCAACCGCTTCACCCTTCCAAAATCATGGGATGCGAACTGTTGCCACCAAGCCGCCGATACTAGGATATTGTACGTGACATCTGTACAATTCTCCGGAGGGACCACAAAAAAGGAAGGGTGAAAAAATACTCTACTCGGTGCAGCAAAGGCGCCATGAGATCTTTGGGGAGCGCTCCGCCTCGAGAGCGTGTATGGGTGGTTAGAAGATCCGAGCGTCAGAGAGCGTAGGCTTTTTAATCCACCGAAGGCAGCCTGTAACTCCTTTAAAGGCTTCCACAGCCTTTTGCTGTAAACCGAGGCAGTCTCGATGATAGACGCTTTCGCACCGATCGTTAACTGTCTGAGGTTCACCATACTCTTAAATACTTTCGGTAGCATATCGAGGTACTCCTTATAGAGATCTAGATTCCATTGTCTTTCATCCGATATACTTCCAGACTTCGGCACCTTTGGTCTCTGCTGAATATCCCATCGAAAACCGAAGCGAATTTCTAGCGTAGCGAGGCTCGAGAGGTCGAAGAGCTCATATTTAAAATGAGATAGAAAATAGTTACTGATCAGATGAACAGAGACCCGGAGGTGAGGATTCGATTCGGAGTAATGCTTTATTTGGTGCAAAAGCTTGTAGTCTGTGGGATTGTGACCTAGCACATCGAAGACTAGGTAGTTTCGGAAATTTTATCTTGTAAGCGCTGCCTGCGTCGCAGAACATCTAAATGCCATCAAATAATATGTCGATGGAAGTTTCAGGGCCACAAAAGATAATACGAGCATTAAGCTGGAACCATCATCCGCGCAGAAGACCACGGCGATACATGTACAGGAATCTCACTTACGCCTTGCGTCGATAAAAATTTCTTTCAATCCCATTTTGCCAGATCCAATCAAGTCCCCCAGCATCCCTAAAAAACTACTGTCCAAACCCTGCTCAGGGTCGAAAGATATATCCGGATTCTTTATCTCAAGACATTGGATATACTTAAGGCTAAGAGCATCCGCTCCGAACTCTCGGGCGAGATCTGCAAGTCCGATATACCATTCCTGGGAATGACGATTTCCCTTGGACTTGGAATAAGGGCCGCAAACTTCGAATCTAGACCAGAGGGCTGGTGCGAGGACCCGGTGGAAATACCGTGATGTCTGAACGAGGGATTTGACGTCCTTCGCCGGGAGATAAGAGGCAACGAGGCTGACTAACTCCGATGGGAGTTGACTTGGTACCGGCATAGCGAATTTGATCAATCGCGGGCGTTAAAGTTACCCAAAGCTTAGTAAAGATTCGGGTCCGGGTGCTATGGTAGGGCGGATGCTAATACATCCTCTGTCAGACCTTCCTCACATAAGAGGATATACCATGTATTCGCGGGGTCCACTCCGGATCCTTTTCCAAAATCCAACAAATGCCTGTCTAGCCTAAATACAAGGCCTCGCTTCTCTCACAGCTGGGCCATGCTGGTGCGCCGGTGCTGCATTTGGTGATACCCGGTCTGATATTTCAGTCTAACTAACCCCTTTCACTCGCGGTGTTCGTCATATCACCTAGGTTCGGTGAGTGTATAGTCCTAGCGTTAACGTGATCACGAGTCGAAACAAGGCCAAGGGTTAACGGCCAGGTTATCGATTTAATTGCTAGAAATAGTCACTAAGATATTCATAACAACTGCACAATATCAAAAGCCCAGGACCAGAATATCTAAGTATATATAATAATACAAGAGCTAGTAGACAATAAAAAGAATCCTCAACACCGCTCGTAAATGTTCGAAATGCTAGTTGCAATGCAATAGATCAATAAACCTCATAAAATATCATAACAGACATAACGCCAATATTGCTGCTCCGGAACACAGCATAAACCCTAATACCCCTGCCCTAACCCACCGAGGGGCGCCATTATACGAAAGCCTATATCGCACCGCACCAATAGTTTCAATAACCGTTCTCTCATCATAATAATTATATTATCCGCACCCGGGGAAAAGGGAAGATTCGCACTGGTAAAGGCTCTTACACCATTGCAGCATCTTTCGTCGCAGCCTTCTTCGCATCCTTCCGTGCATCTCTTATGGTCTGAATTTTTGCCCAAACGTCAGTAATGAAGTCCCAAGTCCGATTCGGAATGGTGACGAAGAGAGTGAGCAAGAAAAAGATCGTCCCATCTCTGATAAAGTGGCCCGCACCTCTCCGGAATCCTCGGTGTTTCTTCAGCCAGACTCGAAACGGCGGTGCTATCTTTCCGAGTAAAACGGCCGAAGCCATTGATACTACTGTGCAAGTAATGGCGGTGACAATAAACCATCTGAATCGGGGGACGCTATCCTGCCATTCGTTGATGTTCATGCCGAATACAGAAGTCGCGAAGGTTAAAGGTATAAAAACGAAGGCAAGGCGGGTTAGTTGCGTGACACTCTCGGCCTGAGCTACAGATCGTCGAGCTTCATGGATCGATTCCTTGGCGAGTATCAAGGCTGATGATTCCTTAATCCCTTCTCGAAGCTCCGTAACTTCATCCATAACCCGCTTCATATCCTTAAGGGTAGCTTCTACGGCGTGGTTCGCATATTCCATATGGGGTTTTCGGGCGTCAAGCCATGGAAGGGATAGATGGTCATGGAGCGATCGGTAGCTTGTGGTGAAGCCGGAGTTTATCCGTTGGAACGCCTTGAACGGATCCGTTTCGCTTTTCCCCCAGGTGTGATCCGGGCGAACGGTTACGGGATGTCGAAGGTCAACGCCGGCTTCACTCAATCCGAAACGACCAATGTGTTCCCGGATCTGATAAACGTCCTGCGAAGTTTCCATACAATGACTCCGGACCAGAGGTAGAATCGATAGAATCGGTTGAGATACGCAGGCCTCCAGCTCCATACTGTTCAGACGGGATAACCGCAAGAAGGAAGTCTCTGCTTCGTTCTCTGGCTGCCGCCAACTATTTAGGAGATCAGGTGAAATGTACTGCGTGGGGTATATGATGTCCCGGTTTATTATGTTGCGGGAGTAACAATTCGATTTTTGAGAAATAAGAACGAGGACTATCCAGTATTGTTAAAAGATGCCCTAAACTAATTCAAGTGAAGGGTAATTCTACATACCAGTCTTAAAATCCTGAGACGGGCCGGAAAGCAATAGAACTGTAGCCTTTTTCCGCCGCGTCCAAACCGCTCTTTCTAACTGTATCGGCGAAAAAAACGATTCTGACGGCAGGAATGTCGGGCAAGTATCGTGAATCGACAGCCGGCTAGTGTCTATCTCTGCATTAAAAACCGTCCTGATGTGATGTTCCTGTAGAGTTCGCGGGTTGATGTCATAAAATGAAGCCAAATCCTGGTAAACGATAGGGTCCTTCTCCATAAAATCGAAGAAGAAGAACATCATCCTCAACTTAGTTCCCGGCGCTGCTGTTTTTAGATGACAGCTGATGTCGTTGGCCCCCCTTATTGGATTGTGTCCACGTATCGAATAACCGTCATTCTGGAGATGTGTAGAATACTGTCCGATGTCCAATGTATATACTACTGTATTGGGTGGCTCACGGGGGCCAAATCTGAGGGTGATTTCAAAAGGTTTCAAGTCGGAAAAGTTCTTTTGGACTTTATTTACGTAGTCGTAATACGACTCGTACCGGATCGTTGGCGACGGATCCGTGGATATAGCGAAGGCATTGGAGATTGCTTCTGGGAAGTCTCTGCTGTTCGCCATTTCTCTGTGATATAATTACTCTTCCTTCTACTCCCTTCTTAAAGAACACCTTCGGCCTAGGCCTTTACAATCTGTGTTAACTTCTAACCGTACCATTTGATCGACGCTTTGGATTTGTAGAGTCGGGATGAAAAATTACCTGTCTTCTCCTATAGCCTCCACAACACTACGGACCCTGGAAGCAGTTGAGTATATTTCACCAAACAAACCGCTTCGGTGTTACCGAGAATCGAGCTAGACGGTACGGGCCGCAATAAGACCTTTGGGTAAAAACAGTTCGAAACTAGACTAGCCCAGACCAATAAACTATTTGGCGCCTCCGTAAATATCGTCGAATGGGTCATAGACAACGGCTTGACGAAAATAGATTGAAATCGGGTTGATAGGAGAGAAAAAAATTCCGAAATGATGCTAGAGACTAATTCATAGAACAATAGAATGAAGGATTCGATTCCAACCTTCAACCGCAAGGCTGCCGTCCAATATATACAAAACCAAGATCCTCCATGTAACACCTTCCACAAGGCGTCCTCAACAGGGACTATACCTCATCACGTCCTGGAGCGGCTAATTTTAGCCAAGCGCTTGCCCCCATGTCGAACGCATATGCAATCACATCCCCAACAGCAATCCGATTCGCTACTCTCTTTCTTGGTTACGAGAACACGCTTTAAAAGACCGGGGAACCCGCCGATTTTCAGACGAAAAAAGCCCTAAGAAATACTTCAAAATGGAAGTTTACATTGTCCCCTTTTCCTTGCATCTCTCTAACCCTTAAACAATCGTCTAATTATCCCATACCATTCATGTATTCAATCCGCCCATCCCTGCACCCGCATCAGCATATGCGTTGGCGTTCCAGAAATACCACACGCTTAAACTTTGTGTTACCTTTGTTCAACCTCAAAACCTCCAATCCCACCCCGTCAACGACCCGAACAATACCCGGCGTCTACCATCTAGGCCTATAAATGTCAACCCCAGACCCGCCGCCTCCAAAGTGGCGGGGTACCCGCCCCTTAAGACTTCCTCTAGCCGCCAAAGTCTCCCTAGGCGTCCTCTCATGGCTCCCAGTCGCAATCTTCTTCTTCGACAACGTCTACCACGTCTCGTGGGTCAGCGGTCGTAGCATGTATCCAACTTTCCTCCCGGACTCAAACGCTGGTATGCGGGATCTGATTCTCTTGAAAAAGTGGAATGCAAAGAAGGATTTGAAACGTGGAGAGGTGGTGGTTTATAGGTCACCGGTTGATCCTGAAGTTACAGCTATTAAACGGATTGTGGGGTTGCAGGGGGATGTGGTGTTTACAAAGAAGCCGTTTCCATTGGATGAGGTTGTAGTTCCGAGGAATCATGTTTGGGTTGAAGGGGATGATATTCATAGTCATGATAGTAATCATTTTGGTGCCGTATGTCCCGAGATTTCTCTAATAACAATTAGCGACAGTGTAGTGGCGCTAACATATGTCTATAGATTAGTGCACATTTGATCCAAGCTAAGGTCACTCATATCGTATGGCCATTCTCAAGGCTAGGCGCCGTGGAGAAGGAGCTATCCCCGTCGACGCGGAGGAGGGTGATACCGGCGGAAACCCACATGTTTCCTGTGGTCCTTGGTTGATCATGATACTTTGGCGAGAGTTTGCGACGATGCGTCAGTGTAAGGTTGGGACCGGCGGATGCGCAAAATTCGAATATTATACTTAATTTTCCATGATTATAATAATGGTATTGTACATTACGAATCGAAAAATCTATACATTAATGTACTGCAAACTGGCTAACTGCTCATGAATGATAGATAGGAGAATCGCTGAAGTGACAATGCTCGGGGGAAAAAAAAGAATACAAACCCATGCTTGCGCTTCCATCTATTTAGATACACAAAAACTCCGAGATTATTATCTTTAGAACAATGAAAAAACGAATGGATGGACAGTCTGCAGCTACTCCGTTACTTTGCTGCTTTGACGATAATTTCGTCCGTTGTATGCAGTCGCTCGATTTCAACGCCAATCGCCATAACCCAAAGATCTCGTTCTTGACGAGATCTAGCTTTGAACACCATCGACTTACCCGTCGACCCCAAAGCCGTAACTCTCTTGACCCTAGCTCTCTTCCCCCCATCGTCTTTGGACCTGATGGACGTATGTTTAGCACCGTGCCAGACAACAAAACAGGTCATTACATCCTCGTCCGTTGACATCCAGCCATCTTCGTAGACGCGAGGCAAAGCGTGGCGACCAGGATTATTGCTATCGAATGTCTGATTCTGATAAAGCAGCTGGCTCTCCGTCGCAATACCACTATAGACGTACGCATCCCGAAGGGAGACTTCTTGCCGCTTGAGTTGATGAACCGCGTCGAGTGGTTCCCCGGTGTACTTTCGGACCGTGTTATTGAATATCAGAAGCTTTCCATGGCACGCCACCACGTGGTACTTCTGGAAGGTGGCATGTCTGGTCTTCTTCTGATATAGATTCCCGCTATGCTATATTAATCGTTAGTCGTATTCACTTGTAATGGCTATCAGCCCTAAGGAACTTACAGTCAGTGTGCGGCACGAAGAAATACCGCAAACGTTCCATATTAGCGGCGAAGATCTAGTGTTCTGAACTTCCCACTTCTTCCCATACTGCCCAATGAAAGCCTCCATTTCCTCATCGATACGTAGAAGATTGAGGTTTTCCTTGCGGGTCTCCTTAAGAATGGCCACATCTTCGCCCCGACGCTTTTTCCAGTAAATTATAAGATCCGCAAGTCTATGCATCCACTCATTTCGGGTTTCTTGGTCGAAAGTCTATCAAAACTCAGTAGGACGCCCATGTTCCTAATGGGGTGTGTGTGTGCATACCTGAAGTTTGATAATGAGGCCACTAGTTAGAACGATCTCGAAAGTCCTTTCATCATCCAAACCCTTCACTTGCCCATCAGGTTGATTCGTATCTGACACTGGCTCGTGAAACTCTGCTTCTCCATCGGTTGGTGCCCTCTGTGGAGGTCCTTCAGCACCGAGCGGCCGAACATGGTCAATTTTCATGAGATCAATAAACCCCTCGGCCCTTAGAACGGAGTTCACTTTTCGTTCCGCTTCATTGTATGCATCTTCGTCTTTGTGCTCCTGAAACGTGGCATTCCCGGTCTTCATCCATCCGATTTCGCCGTCCTCAATATGGTAAGGGGAAACAGCGTATATCAACGGGATGGTTTCTATCGAAACGGCGTCATGTTAGAGGCGTATCGACTGGCATCAAAGATTGTGTCTGCTTACCTATTATATGATCCGAGTCGGGCACCTTATCTCCCTGCTTAGGGGGGAGTTTCGGAGGCGGTGGGGGTAAAGCTTTGGCAGGTTTGCAAAAGCATAGAAGATTGTCATGGGTATAAAAATAAAGTCTCTTGTAGAAGAGTTTTCTTTGATCTTTTCCCATTCCAGAAGTCAAACGAAGCAGGAAACCCTCGACTTTATCATATATGTTAGTCGATTCTACTAGAATGTTATCCTGCAAATACCCACGTACCTGGTGGTGGTTCGAGAACCGCAGTTCCGTTATCTGATATAATCGCGGTAGGATAGTGGACTTTTGGTCGCAACTCTAGCTCATGGGTTTTTTGCATGGCCATCGATCCATACATCTTTTTCTCATTCATCTGATGGAACCATTAGCCAACTATCGAGGGAACCTGTCAGATTGCACTTACCCCGTGCACCCACTCAAGGCGGTCATAACGCCTCCATGCCAACCCGAGTCTATCGTTTTGCTTCCAAAGTCGCACAACTTCCTCCCATTCCTTATTTCTGGACAGCAGCTGGAGAGACGTCCGCATGATGTACTTAGAAACTGTGCCGTCGTCTTTGTCCTTCCTGATTTCTTGGGAAATGGCCTCGTCGTCCACATTTTTCTTCGGCGCATCATCGAAGGGGTCTACTATTCGGAGATTCATTGAAAGGTCGGGAACGTGAACAATCAGGTCCTCGGGTCGATTCCACCCCAACGCCTTGCGCAAGAAAGTGTGCCATTCTACGGATGAGGCCGCCGCTCTCGGCCGCATCAAAAAAATAATCGTCCCTCGTTTAAACGGAAGCCATAGGCATAATGTCTTGTCGAGAGAGGAGTATAGATTGACGTGGGTTTCCCTGGGATTCAAAGGAATTTCTCTTGTCGAATGCCTGGCTATCCTTTTCCTTTCGATCGCCGGAATAGTCTGTAGGAATTAGTAGGTTTCTAAGCTCAAATTGGTATTTTCAAGATAATTACCCGGCTCTTGTGAATCTTCAGGGTGAGAGGTGCATCGTCCTCCCCGGTCTGTCTGCAGACAACCACAAACTCCCTCCACTTTTCGATCGTCCTGGTCTCGATATGTGCCATCTCGTTTTCGTCGAAATCAGGCGATAGGTCCGCCAAAGTCGTCTCAACTCGAACGAGCATAGTCGCCATCTTAACGATCTCTCCCTCCCTTGATCTCCTCAGAGATCTTCCTTTCGGTATCGACCGCCTTCTGGATGCATGTGCCAGTTTTCTCTGCAGTTCTTGGTCTCGGCTTAAGATATCGTCGTTGGTTTGAAATCGCACTAGCCCGGAGGACACTTTATCCCTTTTCTTCAAAGGCTGAATCGGTTCAGCGATCGCAACTTGTGCTGAAGTTGGGTTCGATTTCGTTTGCTTCAATGCGGACTTCATAGGTTTCGCAGCGCTATTCGGTTCTTTCCGTCCCTGTCGATTATGGTGCAAGAGGGATGAGAGTGAATTGGTAGGGTCCGGCGTTTGGGTTCTTGTTCTTACCAGATTGGCCGTACTATCCAGCTCCTGGCTAGTATCCGTAGATTTCATCATAGATAACTGGCTCAGATCCGACGTCGCCGCCGACGGTTCGGGAATCGCACGTTTTGAGAAATCGAGTTCATTAGACGGGCCAGCGATAGGCGACTGGTCGTTTGTTTCTTCGGAAGATGGACTAGCTCTCGGAGATGTTAATGACTCGCTCGCGGTATGAAATGAATCGCCACTGTGATTTCCGCTGCTGCCCGGGGGTCCGGACGACCGTCGCCGTACAATCGGTATATCCAATCCCAGGTCGTGGCTTCCGGATCGGGGCGATATAGGCGATTCCCCAGGATCGATTGTCGGACCCATACATGCGCCCATCCTCGATGATTCGCCATTTGTGATAAGGCCGAGGCCCTCTGCCGCGAGAGGGGTAAGGTCTGGTTTTGTGCCGAATCCTAGGGATGTGAGCCGTCGTTTCCTGGAAACATTATCTTCCGCTACCATCCCAGCCTCCTTCCTCGAGTAGTATCCAGTTATGTGCCGTGTGTACCATGATTGCTTGTGCGCATTAAGCCAGCCTTTTGGTACCGGTCCAATGAATCTGTACCATAGAAAAAAGTATCTTTATTAGAACACTGGCCTAGAAAGAAAAATTGCATATATATGCTGGGGTCGTATATCGGGACTTACATTCTCCGGGTTGTTAGGTGTAAATGCTCCGGGGTGGCATGGTGCTGGTGTTGTTGATGTCATATTAGCCAACAATGTTATTCGGAACAACAGTACAGTGTCAACGTAAGGAAGACGACGGCGACAACAGGCTTACCAGTCTGTGGGCTGTATAGCTAGAAGGGTCCAGGAGTGACGGGTATTCATCTTCGCAGCCCGCTTGAATCCGTGATTCTGCCGCAAAGAAGGGAGTGTCGTCGTCCGAATCCGCCATCTATCCCTAGAACAAGGGCGTGCTAGGATCGATGTTCGGTCCAAAGAGTGTACGTATTGTGGTACTCAAGTAACCAGTCGTTGTGATTTCCGAGAAAATAAAAAGATGATGGGTATCGAAGCTAAGGGGGAGATCGTTGTTCAGGTCGAGGAAGACGGTCTAAAGGCGAGCATTCTCCTGACGTTCGTACGTAAATTAGAGAAAATGGCTTGGGTCTAAATCAAGCGGTTTTTGCCTTGTGAAAGTTGACCAGGTGCTGGCTGGACTGGATCTTGATCTCGAATGCAAATGAGGCAGTGGTGGCTGGCCTTGGCCTGGAACGATGTGCCTGCAACCGCGTCACTTTTGGCACCGCACAATCTCAAGCCGTAATTTCGACTGCCGTTATTCCCGCAATTGTTGCATATAACGAACAGCTCTGCTGCGAGGGACAGCTGCACTTCTTTCAACCCCCGCATGTCCAATGAATCAATTTCTTGGTTTACGCAAATGGTTCGGTCATGTTCCCGCAAGAATCTGCACCCTTTTTTCCAAGGCAGAAGAAGGGTCCCGAATCTTTAAATTCGAACGAGGGAATCTTCCAGGAATCAGATGTCATGCAAAAAAGGCTGTCAATCG
Organism: Arthrobotrys sphaeroides; assembly: GCA_036971245.1. Lineage (NCBI taxonomy): Eukaryota > Fungi > Ascomycota > Orbiliomycetes > Orbiliales > Orbiliaceae > Arthrobotrys > Arthrobotrys sphaeroides. Next base: position 1,079,137 of record JAJTTW010000010.1, on the reverse strand, counting down.
CACCCCCGAGCTTGCGTGACTAGCGTGATGTCACATTCCGACCCTGCAAATGGCTAGTAGTTCTTTTTTTTTTTTTTTTTGCCTGCCGTAGGCAGGGATCGAAGACATCTGAGTTCATAAAAAAAGAAGAATTCCAACGTGATATCCATACTTTGCCATAACAGTATTTTGTACTCCGTACTCCGCAATATAAACAAGTATACTTGAATATTGAAATAGCACAGAATCTCAAGAAAAGAACTTGAAAACTCAAGTACCAACTTTGTGCCCAATCCTTCCTGCCTTAGTATACTACCGACGCAATACGAATATTAAAATGCATGCATGCACCCTCGAAACAGAATGCGTAAACCGAATAAGGCTTGCGGACCAGAAGAACCCCTTCCCCAGGTCTATACGTGTAAACGTAACGGCGGACGCGGGCAAAGCTTCGCCATGGCCCCAACCGTGCCATATCCGCCCTTATATTATGCAATGCTCTGTCGACTGGTCGCCCGCATGTGGTTTCCATGATTGGGTGTCCAAGGCCCGCCATGGTTTATTATTGGCCATTTGAGCGTGATTGACGGCCACCGTTCGGGGAAAGGCCCCACACGCTCCGCAGCGTCTCCCCCGTGTGGGGCACGTCTCCTTCTTAGAGTTTCTAGGATTAGCTCGCATAGCTCCCAAGGACAGCTGTTGAGAGTATAACTATCGTCTATACCCCTCATTCACTCTTTTCGAACCATAGCCCCCTTCTCCCTCAGTATATTCATCCAGTATCAGACCCCCAGTCCCCGATAAATTACCATTGTCGTGAAAAATGTCGGCTTCTTCTTCCGAAACATGGTTCGACGGCCTCAAGCGCAACTTCAAGGATGTCAGCACCGAGCCTGGCGTTGATACCGCCCAGTTCATTGAGGCGTCTGAGTCCTTGGTCACGCTCTTTGGTATGTGACAATGCGTGCCCTTTGCACGGGGAGTCCGCAATTGACGGGGCATTCGGGGTTCCGAACTTCGGACCGTGCCATTTTTTATACCACCGTCGTCTTGGATCGAAGTGTATATTAACGGATGAGCTTGACCAGATCTCCTCGGTTCGACCGCCTTCGGTGCCGTCATCTCGGACATGAATGGAAACATCGCCGTATGCGCCCTTTAATTTTGTTCAATTGTTATATTTCGACTATCGTACCTATTCAAAAGGTAGTTAGCTGACATATTTTTTGCTACTCACTTTAGAAAGTCAAAGCCCGTTATAACGATGCCACCGACAAATCCGCAACCCTTCAAACTCTTGTCCATGAAGAACACAAGGAAAAGGGAAAGAAGGCAAGTGCCACGGAAGGTCTTATGTGGTTGCTCAGGTTAGTATTCATATTCATTGTCAATTCCGTGCAATTTCGTCTGAACGCCGAGTGCTAACTCCATACTCAATCGTTAAAACAGAGGTTTCGAATTCACCTCCAAGGCTCTCCGCCACAACGTCGACAACCCAAATGAGGAGCTCGCTACTTCTTTCCAGCATTCCTACGATGGAACTCTCAAGCAGCACCATAACTTCATTGTTAAGGGTGTTTTCAGTCTCGCCTTGAAGGCTACCCCATACCGCGCGGACTTCTATAAGAAACTCGGTGAAGACAAGGCCAAGGTTGACACCCAGTCCGTTGCTTGGCTCGCAGCATTGGAAAATGTCACCGCCATCATGCAGAAGGAGTACGCCGACAATAAGAGTTTTGGTTTCGCCTAGAAGAGGTGTTAAGAGTCAGGTATTCCCAGCAATCTCGCCGTAGAGTTTGATGGCAATGCTTACCCTTAGCCCATCTGACCGGAAACAAGCTGCTTGCTTTCTTTACCTTTCGTTTATATATATGAAAAAAGAAACCCCCAAGCAGTAGAAGTCGGGAAAAGAACCGCTGTATATGAAATAAAAAAAAATGTCGATGGGACAAAAAAAAGAAGGGAGAAAGGGTACAGGGAAACATGAGAAAAAAGCGAAAAGAAACGCCTAGGAGGGAACACACATCTCACACAGATACCTACACGGCACAGGCACACAAAGAACAGGGTTTCTTCCACCTGCTCGGACACGGATTCACGGTCTTTCAGTTTTACGTCTCTCTCTTTCTACCATGCTCTCGCTTTTTTTTGTCCTGTATGATGAGAAATGATGAATAGCACGCTACACGATCATGCGTTATGATTCTCAGAGAAATGCCCTTTCCCGTTCCACTTAAAAGTGAAATGAAATTCGAGAGGAAACCTCGTATCAAAAGCTCAGATCATGCAGCTGTACGGAGTACTACAGCTCTGCTACAAACCCACTCGGGCTGCCATAGCTAGATGGGCAAGGACCTACTCGGGTCAGCTTTTGTTATCCTAATTCTACCATCAATGCTACCTCATTGCATTCGATGACGGAATATACCCCAGGTACCACTAAACCAGTGTTCGCCGAGCTTGAAGCTCTATTCTATAGCCCCAATATGGGGCCGTCGCATTAGTAAGACCGGTAACCCGGCCGGACATGTCCGTCCGTGCTAAGCTACACTAAACGACCCTGTTACATTTCCGAATCAGAGATCCTTCACCAACTTCGATTGCCACTCCAGATTAGGCTACCAACTTCTCGGGATGTAGCTGGAAGCTCTATATAAACTGTCTCTGTATAAAATTCAATTCTTCAATTGTGCAAAGGCTATTCATCCTCGGAACCCTAGCTGAACACTCAATTGCATACTATCTTCTCCACAAACCTACCTCCAATTCCCAACATAGCCAACACCTAAAACTTTCTGTTTCCTCGACTCAAGATGTCTGAATCTGCCCCACCAACCGGCATCATAAGGAAGGCCGTCAAAGAAGGTACTCTAAAATAAATAAACTCTAGAGAAAGTTGGTTTCTAATCAATTGGCAAAGACGTCCCCGAGATCCTCGCCATGGTCCGAGAACTCGCAGAATACGAAAAAGACCTCGCAAGCTGCAAAGCCACCGAAGAGCTTCTTTACAAGAACCTCGGGTTTACCGGCGGGCCTGCGTATGCTCACACAGTCCTAGTATGTGAAGGTGACAAAACCGTCGGAATGGCCTTGTACGTCCTTCCCTTTTGCTTCAATATGCCCCATATATCTCGAATGGATATGGGAGAATGTGGTATTGATAGTATTATACATATATGATACAGGTATTTCTTCAACTTTGGAACATGGACTGCGAAGCCGGGGATATATCTCGAGGATCTATTCGTTAGACCTGATTCCCGCGGGAAGGGGTATGGAACCGCATTGCTAAGTTACTTAGCAAGAGAAGTGAAGCGGATGGACGGTGGAAGGTTGGATTGGCAGGTTCTGGATTGGAACAAGCCGAGTATAGACTTTTAGTAAGCTCTTCAAAACCCGTGTGATCTTCCGGTAACGAAATCCATGCTGACTGAGATACAGTAAAAGTATTGGTGCCAGACATATGGAGAGTTGGTGGAATATGAGGGTGGATGGCGACGGTTTGGATAAGCTGGGAGAACTGGGCCCTAAGCTCGAGGCCGCCGAGTAGAACCCATAACCTGTAGACGAAACATTCGGTAATATATATCTGTATAGAATTTATGCCCCGATAGCATTCCCCGGGACTTTCCCTTCCGCCTTCTTCTTATCCAACCAATCCGAAAACGCCGTAGCCTTCCCTTTCGTCTTCTTTCTTCTCACAGCCGACTTCCCAGACAGCCGTTTATTCGGATTCAATATTATCCCTTCCGGCTCCCCCCTCTCATCCACTCCTTCAAAATCCTCCGGGTCTCCCTCCGTATGCAGCATCGTCGTCAACACCGGTGAGTATACAGCGACAAACTTCTCAGCGCTGGGTTTATACTCCAGCGTTGAAAACTGTTCAAGAACGTGCTTCAGTATCCTCCGCTGCATTCTCGGATTATACGCATTCGGTTTCTGTATTCTCGGCCCTGCTCTTGTTTCCCGAGTTATAAACTTCCGTTTCGGCAGGATGGTCTTCCTGTAACCCATCACCAACATCTCGAGTCTTTCAAAGTCCGTTGCTTCTAACGGGGGTGTTATTCTTTTGAGGACCGTGGATCGGTGTCGCCATTTCATGTTTGCGATCCTACGACGGGAAAACGGTTTCCCTGACACCGAAAACTCTGGGATTTCCGGTTCCGTGAGCTTGATCGTTTTTCCGACATGCCCTTTCAATAATGCCGCCAGCTTCGGCGTCAACCCTGGTGTCGCGGACCGAACACGATTCGGAATGATAGGAGGTTCCGGCACGACTTCTTTCAACAGAGGCTACATCACCACAGTCAGCCCACGCATGCTCCCCCCTCCGCAATCAAAATCCATAAACCAACCTTCAACAATTGATGCTTAATCTTCCCCCTCCTCCCATAAGCATGTTCCAAAACATACAGCGTCCGCCACTTATCCCCATTATTCGCCCTCACCAAAGTCGACAGCACCCGTCTCCCATCCTTCAACAACTTCGTCCGCCTTTGTTCATCCGTAACCTCCTTGCAATCCCTAAACCGCTCTCTAATCCTACTCTTAACATTCTGCCGCGCGACTTCATCGAATAAACATGATGCTTCGCGGTATAAGCTGCGGAGGAGGTATATCGCCTGCTGTGATTTTGTAAACTCGACGGGCTTGCGGAGCACGATGCTCGGGAGGGAGGACATGCGCGTGTTATTTCCTTTATCCCATTACTCCATATAAAAAAGAGGGTATATCGTAAAGCTAGTTGTACCTGGAGTCTTTCGGCCATCGGACTTCAAAGGTGGGATGAAAACCTGCATGGATATCATCGGCCTCGGCTGTCGCACTAATCCGGCTACGGCCTCTCAACACAAGAAAAGAATACCCTTTCACAAGGCCCAATCTCGAAGCTCCCTCATCCCCCCCTCCATTCCTCACAACCTTCCATACCTTCCGGTCACAAAATCACAAGAATGAACACCTCGATCCTCTTACGGCGCACCCTCCGTGCCAGCAGCCGACCAGTAACAATATGCAGACCCATAGTCAGCACTCAATTCTCACGACTGGCGAGCACACTAGCCCTCTTCGAACAACGGGACGGTAAACTCCAACCGTCGGCGCAGAATGTCGTCACCGCGGCCAAAAAGCTCGGAAACCCCGTTATCGGCTTCGTAGCTGGTAAATCCGCCAAGGAGGTAGCAGAGCAAGCCGCAAAGATCGAAGGTGTGGATAAGGTCGTCTATGTTGCGAACGAGGCTTATGAGAAGGTGGGTTTAACAGAACCGCTATTATGTGCCGGAATTGAGGGATAAGATAAAAATATATTCTACGACAGCGAAGGAAACAAATACTATGAATAGTACACTCATAGCTAATGTGATATGAACCCACTCACACAGGGAATGCCGGAATCATATGCCCCACTGGTAGCTGAAAACGCAGCCGACGATGTATCCCACATAGTATCAATGCACTCCGCCTTCGGCAAGAACATCATGCCCCGTCTCGCCGCCATCCTAGACGTTCAACAGATCTCCGACGTCATCTCGATCGAATCCACAGATACCTTCGTCCGACCAATCTACGCCGGTAACGCCATTTCCACAGTGCAATCCTCAGACCCCAAGAAGCTTCTCACAATCCGTGGTACCGCCTTCGGAAACGCCCCAGCAGGCAGTGGCGCAGCTGAACTCGTTGAAGGAAAGGATTCGAAACACCAGGGGTCCGTAGAGTGGGTTGGAGAGGATCTTACACTATCCGACAGACCGGATTTGGATACCGCGTCCAAGGTAGTCAGCGGTGGAAGGGGTCTTAAAGATAAAGAGAATTTCGAAAAGATCATGATCCCCTTAGCGGATTCCATGGGTGCGGCTATTGGTGCTAGTAGAGCGGCTGTTGATAGTGGCTTTGCAGATAACTCTCTACAGGTTGGTCAGACCGGTAAGGTTGTGGCACCAGAGTTATATTTGAGCGTGGGTATTAGCGGGGCGATTCAGCATTTGGCCGGTATGAAGGATTCGAAGGTCATCGCTGCGATTAATAAAGGTATGGAAGACTCAGGATATCAGCTTTTGGCCACTGTTATGCTAACGATTTACGTACAGATCCCGATGCACCTATATTCCAGGTTGCGGACGTCGGCTTGGTAGCCGATTTGTTCAAGGCGGTCCCTGAGCTGACCGAGAAGCTGAAGAAATAGATATCCGATTATCAAAATATTCAGAGTACTATCTAATTCCCATGTAGCCTGTGTACATTAGAAGGTATATATAATATGATTTCAAGCAGGTCTATAGAATGTCACAAAAGCTAGCTGGATGTTCTTGGTATCAAATTACTATTCTTTATTTGACTTCTGTTGTTCGACCTTTCGTGTCGACTAATGCTACTAGTTTATAGATAGAGGAAAATCGTCATCAAGGAATGCTCAAGGCTGGGTAAGGAAAAGCACGCAAGGGAAGAGGACCAAGGAAACAAGGGTAGTAATATATACAGGAAGAAGAAAGGAAAAAAGAGAACCCATCCGTTTCCAAAAAATCCGCTCCCAAACAAACCCCGCCGGTCATAGTAAAGGAAAATTAGTAGTTATTTATATACGTTGATTAGCCGGGAACTGAACCCGTGCGGTAGGTATCTTTCTTTTGGTAATCTCGTAATCGATCTGGATGTTTTTGCAAAGTCGGGAAAGCAAAAGACAACGATGTAATGGTGGTAATAATCCCAGAGATCCGCTGCGCCATGGAAAAAAAGAAGGAAAAGAAGAAGATCCTGATTATGGTAATGCTGCTATAGTAGGAGGATGCAGTGTATTTGCCGGTGTCGAAGTTCGAATGGATTAGTGGGCGTCCTCACCGCGGCCGAGGGCAAATTCGAGGATAATGAAAACGACGTAGAGGATTAAGAGAGCGGTTCCCATCCATCTCCTTCCACCGTAGAAGACAATAACGGTGAAAAGAGCGGATGAAACCCATGTCATAATAATTTCGAATGAAGTAACCGAGTTGACGAATTGCTTGAGGTCGCCGGCGAGGAAAAGGACACCGGCACAGAGGGTAAGCAAAAAGATATTGCTACCCGCAGTATTCGCAACGACGATTCCACCTTGACCCTTTCTTCCACCGACCACGGCAACGAATTTCTCCGGGAGAGTGGTGGCGAAAGAGAGGAGGGTGACACCGACAAGAGTATCCGACAATGCGAAAGATTCACCGATAGTGCCGACGCTGTGAGAGAGGACGTAGCCAGAAATCGAAACGGTGACGAATCCGACGAGGAGCTGAGCGAAGTGGTAGAAAACGGAACGGGCAGGCTTTCGCGGTAGGGCGTGGGAAACGCTGGTCTTACGTGCGTGACCATTGATTCCGTTCATCTTATGGCTGATACTTGAGGACTTCCTGTGGGCACGAAGTGGGATGGCCTCGACGGACGAACCGCCATCATCACTGCTGCTGCTGCTCCGGTACCCCTCCATAACCTTCTTCATATGCTTCGCGGATTCCTCATCATCGGCCTCATCATCGGAAGAGTCGGAATCAGAGTCACTATCGGAATCCGAATCGCTGTCTTCCGGTGGGCTCATGACACCTCGGTAGATACCCCATGCGATCGAGGCGATGTAGAGGAAGAAGGCGATGCAGAACAGCCATCCTCCGAACCGACCGAACTGGACACGGTAGACGGCGAGGAAGAAGCAGAAGACGGTAGTTATTATCGACAGAACTCCGACATAGATCTTCGAGCTGCGATCAAAGTAGATGATAGGATCTTTCGAGAACAGAAGGCCGAGAGAGAAGGCACCGAGGATGTTGGATATCGAAGAACCAAGGATGTTTCCCAGGGCCAGGGCAGAGTTATTCTGGGCTAACGATGCGACGACCACAACGAGCTAGACCGATGAGTTAGTGACGTTTCCCTCAAATAAAAGTCCACCCGGAACCATGGATATCCGAGTAGTGCAGATTGCGTACCTCTTCCCATTCCGCGCCCGCCGTGAGCAGACCGATCAGTGTTGCCGAAATCCCAAGTCGTCGTGCTATAACAGCGGTGTGGTCGACGAATTTATCTGCTCCATAGTCCAACAAGAACAGCCCCGTAATAAAAGCACAGACGTTGAATATCAGATTATCATAATTTAAAGCTGTTGCCATCTCTTGAATAAAACTACCAAGCGTTCCGACTTGTGTAGTTTCCGAAGGGTAGGTTGACGGTGATGAAGATGGTCGGCGAAGAAGGTTGCGAGAGGAGGATCGATCGGAGTGTTTGACCTTTGAGTTTGACCTTTACGTAACCCCCTTGGAAATGGAATCGATCGGTCTGGAACGTGAACGTTAAAAGAGCAGGATAGCTAAATATTTTAAAAGGAGGGAGAATGGCGACAGAAGACAGAGGCAATTCTTATATTATATATTAATACGAGCGAACGGTCCGGTGGCCAAGGTGGAAACGGACGGATCGGATGCGGAAAGGCCAGGCGTACGACAAAGCGGTGATAGTCTGTCTCGACTTTACGACTGCGAGTCTGGGTACTTTAGTGCACGGGAAAACGAGAGGAAGTGACGGGAGCGCTTCGTGGAAAGACAGAGAACGAATGGACGCGGCTGAACTGCTGGGCGACACAGGCCAGAAATCCGCAGCTGGTATTATGGATGCTGGATAGCGACAGACAAAAATAAATCCGACCGACACTTACGAAGAACGAAGGGCAGCGAAGAAGAAGATGAAAGAGGGAAGCCCGAAAAAAGGGAGAGGGTCAAGGGGGTGACATTGAGCCCACGACTCCAGCACAGCAGGCCCTGCGATTGCTTCCAGTCAGAAAAGGAGTGATATTAAACCACACGCCAACTGCCTTGGGCTAGAACCGATCCACTTCTCACCGCCCAGATTACTTCTGATCCAGCGAACGTCACCCGACTGGATTAATATCAATACCGTTCTGACTTCTCCATGAGCGATATATGCTGCTATCTCCAGTCACCAAGGATCTGATCTTTGGCGGTCTGTGGCCGTGATGGCGAACATCTAAGCCTCCCGTCGGTGTCATCACGACCAGATTCGACGCCCCCGGGCATCGATCAAAATTGCATCCCAATTAATCCGAAGAAGCGTGAGGGATACGCAATTTCCAGTCCCTGGCGCTGTAGCTTCAGGGGTCCATTCTTCCACCACAGAAAAACTGCATCACCAGAATGGAAGGTTTGGGTGGGTCGACTTGGTTCCGGTTCACCTGCATGCATGCATACCAAAAAGCTGCCACCTCCGGCTTAGAAGGGATAACAGGCGAAAGCTTTCGCTTCTTCGCGAAGTATTTTTGGGTCATAAAATGGGAGGCGGGTGTGTAATCAGGCGTATCGATTTCGTTGAGGTTGACCCAATGGATTCCATGGATCTCGGCACGAATTCCATTCAGACGATTCCCCAAACCGGATTGCAACAGCATCAACGCACACTCACGCCATACCGTTGTTAGAATGGCCTGGAGAACCGTCCCGGCTTCGTTGGTGATTTCGTGAAGCTAAGGGTTATAGACTGACCTTCGGGTGCGATTTTTCGTAGGGCCGGTGAAGAAATATTATAACGTTATTACTTCCAGGAATCGATCAGGTCCACACCGGATAGTGCATCCTGTCCGTTTAAGCCTGCGGTTCGCTGATTCTTTATTCGCACTGGTCCACTAATTCCTGTACACTCAAATATATTTCATCAAAGAGTGATAGCCGTGAATATATTTTCATGCATAGTGTACATCAGGCTTGGGTCCTCTATGGTTCTACTTCAATACATTAGTGTCATTGTATGGTGGTTTCTCTCTCGAATAGACACTTACCTAAATGATCGGACTCTTGCTAGTGGCCTCCTACTAATAATGGCCTCCTTAAGCAACCAAGGGCATCGATGCTAGGATGGTCTCGGGACCCGATCTCACGAATTGCGCTGAGCGATGACATCCACCATTGGCTGAGGCGTTGATAGACTCTCAAGGTTGTCGTCTCGACGGAACCGACACCATCAACCTCAGGTGTCGACGATTACACCCACCATCGCCAACCGAAAACCCAATTTGAAGCAAAATGGCTTACATCACAGGAATCTCCTGTCAATTGGCTATCACCTCCCGTTGTCGGAACCGTGCTATCACCCCTCGTTCCCGCGTAGGAAGACGTCAAAGTTTGGCAGTTTTTGGTGAGAAACCCGAAGTCTTGGCATTTAGACGCCTTCAACGCAAGAGCATTTTGGGCTCGAAAATAACCACGTGACTGCGCCAAATTAGGGAATGCTGCAAAATATAACAGGGTCAACGCAGAAGCCGTGCATACTTTGCAAGCTGTCTTGCGTGGTGACGAGACTGGTCTTGTGCTACTTCGTAAGGTAATCGACTTCTTTAAGGCGATGATATTAAACCATGCAAGATACTATCCACGATATAGTCATATTGAAGGTGCAGACTTCTCATGTATCTTATAATGACAGGCTCAGACCCTTAGTTGCAGCATCGGCATCGAAGCCGGATGGCCATCGATAGGACATCGTCTCAATCTGCTGGTGGCAGCGCTACTATACGCCAGCCGCGCTACCTCTCAAGCAGCGACGATATCATACTCGACTTTGCACCACACAGAAACAGTCGTTGTGAATACCTGCGGGCCGGCCGGCTTCGGGCGTTCTAATCCTATATGAGAATGTACGATGGAGTGCATTCAGCTCCGATACCTCAAGCGAAGGAAGCTTTATAACTTCGAGTTCCCAAAAGGCATTTCCCCAGTCACGACGTCTCCCTCTTCTCAAGGAACAATATTCGTTACGGCAACCCTAACAGATGACCCTAGAATCCCAACAACTTTCCTGATGCGGGCACCGATACCAGGTATTATTGAGACTTATGTGAATATTTCGAGAAACAGACCTATAATTATCGATCTGAACTCTAGAAACCGAATGCGCTGACGGGATTAACTCAGCTATGAATCGAGAGCTGTAGATAATACCAACTTTAGGCTTCTGCCAAATAGTACAATCGCGATAGTCACCCGTCTATTAGTTTACATGTATACAGACGTTAAAAAACAGTTTTGGGACATTAAACGACTATGGTGATATTTTTATCCTCTCATAGGACGGCATTTCCAGCGGTGATATCTACCATTTTCAGAAATACGGGCTAAAACTGCAACACCTGGTCACACAGCTTCAGGTTTATAAATTTATAGAATATACCTAGCCCAAAGAATGGTTTGGGAATATGCCATAAAAATGGCAGCAGTTGGGGCGCACGTTCCTTCGAATTTGAAGGTTAATGACCTCTGATACGGTCCTGCAGTGGCCTCCTCAAGTGAAGCCTCGTTTTGAAGCGTGGTCCACTTTCGGGCCCAAGGACGACGGCTGACGCTTACGACATAATCACCCTCGGAACTCTCTACGTCTTTCGAATTCGCTCCAATTTATTAATTTTCACTGAAATTTATATATCAACAAGCGTAGCAACCACCGGTGCACCAGCTCGTTTATTCCCGTAAGCACCGTTATAAGCACCATCTCTGATATACAATACGCCTCCACAACCTACGTCCGAGACCTGCGATGGTCACCGCTCGCTCCACAGAGGCACAATATGCTTACACTACCCCACCCTCATTGACCTGCTTCGGTGACGTAAATATTAGGTCGGCTGTTCAAGAACTATCACAGCGCCGATAACAACGGTGTAATCAACGGATACGAGTATTACAGTTATCCCGTACCTAGTGACAACGGAATACACCTCTACAGGAACAAGCTTATCAACGGAAACCGTCTCAACCAGCAACCCTGGAAGATATCTATAGACTATTGGTATATCTCAGGCAGAAATAACCTCACTTTCACCTTCTACCTCGCATACTATACCACCGTATCGGCCACAAAATTACGAAATAGGTCCCTGGGAATATCAAAGAACACGGTAGGGTTTGGGCTAGGACGGCTATTGCAGTACGCTTATTTCAATCTTACTGACCGGTGTGCATCGATTCTTCCTGCAATCGATGATTTTAGGACCACGTTGCGGACTTGTCAGGATTGGACGTCCTTCTTTTTTGGCTCTATGCAAATACTGGGTTCGAGGCTTTTGCTGATGCTGCGGGGGATAGTCTAAGTGGCACCCGGGAGTTTGCATTATCTGTATGCGTTATGGTACCTAGTTTTCATATCGTGGCGTAATACTCGACAATTAATTGATTGGTACATATCATCAATGGCTTAGCACTCGTACTCGGATTATGATTAGGGAAGTGGTTCTGGACTCTGCGAGGCCACTGTAGATTAATATTATAATTTTTAAACACTTTAAACGCCTCCGAACCAGTGCATCCGGGTCAATTTTTAAATATATTTTTTCAACCACAAGACGGAGAAAATGTTTGAAAAATAAATCTTCAAGGAACCAAATGACGGCGGGCAAATTGGCATCAAAATTGGCATAGTCCAGACCCCTCGGCAAACCGGTGCCGGTGACAGTTTTCTTCCACACGCCATGTGGGTCTGTAAACGAAACTGATCATCAATGCAGGCCAGTTGACAAGCTCTTCTAGACTTGCTTGTTGATGCTTAGGCCGGTGCTTTTTTTCTGTAAGGTTCGAGCTAGCCGTCGAGAAATGTTTCTTCGAAACCTTGGAGAATCTGTAGTCTCGCTAACGTTCCCGGGATATGTTTAGAATAGATAGGACGAATTCCAGAGATTTCTTACAGCTGACTAGACTGACCATAGCTCGGTGATATGATTGCCGTAATCCAAAATTTCTACGCACGCGATCTATTCAAGAGGTGTTCATGTGTGGCTTCTTCCCGGAAATATAAAGCAAATGAATTCCGGGGATCATGTCCGCTAATTTTGCGAGGGGTAAGCTTATACCGAATTTAATAGGAGGAGTATGCGGTACTGGCTCTTTAAGTTTACCATCACTTTATATTACGTTCTTCAAGGCTTGCATTGGTAGATGTGCCTGGATTGCGTCACGCATGTCACAGAACCCACATGGATGGGGTCAGTCTTCAGGGCGCCTTTGGCCAGGCTCTAGGTGACCGGAAATTTTATTTTATATGGAATTCGAACCGCTGGCGGACTTTTAAAATTTATATAGATTCCGTAGATTTATCGATAGTGCTCGAGAGCATGATGAGTTAATTTGTAAAGGGACATCAGCGTTCAAAGTTGACTTCTTTCTGGCTCTGCCATGGCCATCAGTTGAACAAGCTTAAGATTATTGGCTTGGGTCAGGTTTCAAGCTTTCCAGGTTGAGGTAAGCTACCTGCGCCTTCTCCACCGGTCTCGCCAACGGGCAACGCTCATACGTATTGTTCTTTCGACACTCACGAGACTCTGCAAACTAAAGCCAGAAATTTAAATATCAGCTCACATTTAATATCACAAGGGCGAGCATTACATAAACAGCTCCACTATCATCGATTCCTGTGCGCGAGAGCTCCAAACCAAGAGACGGCGGCGGTCCTTGGCCCTAGCTCGGACATCGGTCCTGGAAAAGGCAACGGAACACGGCAGCCAATGAGGCCTGCCTGCTTATCAGAATCATATCATGTGGCGACGATGGGAATGCTGGAACGGCAAGCTTCTGCATGCGTCCCCTCTCGAAAGCCCGGCCGTCTTTTATCTTCTTCGGTTTTGCTAAAAGTGCAATGCATGGCACTTAGCAAAGTGCTCGAATCCCGGATGCAAGCTGTCGACTCGACCAGCTGCCTGTCGACGTCGAAACGTTCGAAACTGGCCGTCATTCCTCGCAGCGTCTGTTATACATCATCTATATCTGCAGGCTTCATCTGATAGCTGTCCGGAACCTGGAAAAACTGCGCAAGACATCCAGATACGTCCCACGTTCTCGGAAGACACCGACCACCGTCTTTCCAATGGATTCATTCCCACCACCCAGTTATATGCGCCTCGCGGGATCATAAAAAAAAACTTTGAAAGCGGAATGGAACGATGCAGACGCTATTCAGCCGTTCCTTAGCCAAATCTTCCAATTGGCCAGAGTCTCGACTAGCACGTTGGGACCAGGCGAGTTTTTCTAGGGCTCATGCACCATAGTGGGGCTGGAAGCTGGAAGGTGCAGAAAGAGCAACCTCGACCTTCGTTCGCGCTAAACCTCGACCGTGGGAACGTTAACCTTCGTCGTCGCTAGCTCCAATATAGCTTGCCATTGACCAGGTCCTTCGGCGACGGCGTGTCAATTAATTGCCATCAACCTTTGACGGCGAAAATATGCCTGCGCTAGGGCCAAGGTAAGCCACCGGCCCATCTGCCATGCATGGTCCTCCTCAACAATCACGTCCTCGAGGGTGGTTTAATTCCCACGCGGCCTGGGTTCTATGTAGTAGCGCCAGCGACCACGGTTCAAGGCCGGCGAGGGAGAAGAAGAAGAAGAAGATGGGAATAAAAAGACCGACCCTCAAGATTGCCATCATGAAAAGTATATTAAGCCCGCACCCCCTCCCCGATCAATTGTGATCCTGCCCTCCCACCTCCTCATCCTTCTTCTCTTTTCGAGGCCGAGATCCGTCCCCTCATCCCGATCCCGCCTTCTCTCTCCGACCCCGCTTTTGTAAAAAGGCACCCCCAACACACCCTCTTCCCAGTTACCCCCAATTGCCCTCCAAAATGACGGCTGGCGCATGGGAAAGAGATCAGGTTGCGCGCCTGCAAGGCGACCGCGACCATGTTAATGCGGTTGCCCGTGAGAACCAGGCTGCGGACGAAAAGGAGATTGCGGGCGAGACCACAATCCGGGACATAGAACTTGCGACAGGCGAGAAGATGCCATGGTACCGCAAGGTCACCCACGTCGTATCCAAGTTCATGCGATTCGTCGGTCCTGGTATCTTGATTTCTGTGGCGTATATTGATCCGGACAACTTCCAGTCCAATGTTGCGGCTGGCGCTGAGTTTAAGTATAAACTGTTGTTTATGATTCTGCTTGGAAATGTGATTTCGGCGTACCTTCAAGTAGGTTTATCTATTATCTTCGTGCAGGTTTAAATCGAATATATGGATTGGAGACTGACGTTTATATCTTTCACCGTGAACAGTCGATGTCTATCAAACTTGGCTCCGTTACCGGACTGGACCTGGCGCAAATGAACCGAGCCTCCCTCCCATTCTGGCTCAACGTTTCGCTCTGGCTTTTGGCTGAAGCCGCCATTATCTGCACAGACGTCGGATCCGTCATTGGTTTCGCGATCGGTATCCATCTCTTGAACCCAAGCATTCCACTGCCTGCTGCCTGCGCTATCTCGCTGGTGGATACCCTCTTGATCCTATTCTTCTACAGGCCATGGGGGGCCCTGAGATGGCTGCGCGCATTCGAATTCTTCATTGCATCGATTGTATTCGCAACCGTCATCTGCCTGATCTATCTCCTCGCATTGATCGATACCGAGGAGGCACCGGCCGGCCAGGTCTTCCTTGGCTTCCTCCCCTCCAGAACTGTCTTCGTAGGTGAAGGTCTTCTCGAGAGCTGCGGTATCATCGGTGGCACCATCATGCCGCATACCATCTACCTCGGTTCCTCGATCGTCCAAGCCCGTCTCCGTGACTTTGACGTCAAATCCAAGAACTACACTCTCCCAGAAGACGCAGACGAGAAGGAAAAGACAGTACTCTACCGCCCCTCCCTCGCCGCTATCAAATCTTGCATGAGCTACTCCATCGCCGAACTCTGCTCCACCCTCCTCATCATCGCCATCTTCGTCAACTCCGCAATCCTAATCGTTGCCGCCGCATCCTTCGACGACGATGACGCAGAGGAAGCAGATCTCTTCGCCCTCTACGAACTCTTCTCTGACACCATCTCCCCAGCCGCAGCTACTCTCTTCGCATTGGGCCTCATGCTCTCCTCAATGGCATGCAGCGTCGTCGCAACCATGGCTGGTCAAATGATCCTCGAAGGCGCAATGCAATGGCACATCTCCCCCTTCGTCCGAAGACTAGCCACCCGTTGCATCTCCATCATCCCAGCCATCGCTATCGCCGCCGCCGTCGGAAAGGAAGGTCTCGCAAAGACACTGTACGCCTGCAACATCGTTCTATCCGTCAACCTCATCTTCACCTGCGCTCCGCTGCTATGGTACGTCTGCAGGGACAAATACATGACCGTCGCCGTCAACGGATCAACGACCCAGGTTCTCCCCACCGCCGGAAAGGAAAAGAGACGGGAGGAAGCGGAGAGGGAACAGGCGCTTGACTCTGTCTCTTTGGCGAATGGGTGGATCGGAATTGGTGTTTCGGCGATTATTTGGATTTTGCTGGTGTTCCTTAACGTGGCTTCGTGGGTATTGCTCGGGTTGGGCAAGATTGATGATTTATAAATCGTACCTTGCATTGATCGTGATTTGATCGTGATGGTTCCCTTGAAGAAGGGGAATGGGGGAGGTAATATTGTACGAGTTTCCTTATATTTTATCATTTCAAACTTATTCTGGAGTCGGTTCCTTTATATAGAGGATCATAGACAAAATAACCTGAAAACGAATCTTTTTATTGTTTGGATGGGGGAGTCTAATTCCCCACTCCTGATGTTTATATAGTCATTTACGAATATAATGTATAAGCAGTACGAGTATCATCGTCTAAGCTTCAGTCATGATAGAGTGGGGTGCTTCTGAACATCGGCGTGGTGTATGTTGAGGCACCAAAATACAACAGTAGGACTTCCACGCATATCGTCTTAAAGTGTCCTGTGAAACCAAGTGCGCCAAAGGAGAATATCGCATTACACTGAAACTAGAATTTTGCATACAAAGCACCAGGCGGGACGGAGGAAGAGGGGGAGCTAGAGAAAAAGGAAGGTAAAAAACTGGAGGACGTAATAAATACATACAAGTGGAGAAGAGGAGTAAAAGTAAACCACAAGAGAAAGGAAAAAGGTGTGCACACAGCTAATACCGCTTTCGCCGATTTTTTTTTTTTTTGTTGTCCATAGACTAGCCTTCCCATATCTGTCTGATACGATGATGAATTACCTCCCCTCTTTATTCCTTAGTAGTTGTAGTATCATTAATGGACTTCGTTGCTGCTCTTCATTTGTTCTACAGTCCGGCTCAAAGATTTTGGTCGATTACTCGTCGAAAACTTCTTCGACTCTTGGTTGCATACCTTGCGCGGTCTGCACCTGTTCCGTGGCATAATTCATATGAACGTCAGCACCAGAGGGGGTGGGTCCGAATCCGGGAGCGTCTATGGGAGAACCGTGAGAGTGGGAGGCTCTTCTCTTCTTCTTCTTCTTCTTTTCTTCCTTGGTCTACACACAATCATCACCAAGAGTTAGCAACCATTAAATTCCTCAACAAATCAAAGCTGAACAGGGAAACCCTTACCTTCTCCCAAGCCCAAACAGGTCTGAAGCTGTCAAAGAACCCAACATCCTCGAACAAATTCGGATAAAGCCACAAACCGGGTGGAACCGCGAACATGGTTATAACGAACAAGATCAACCTGAAAATCGCCATCAAGAAGAACAACCCTAACAGTCCCAGCATGCCCATACTAAGGTACCAGACTCCTAGGCGCAGAACGGCAGGCCACAGGGGGAACATGACGATACCCAGCAACAAACCGAGGACACCGAGACCAATGATCGTTCGCTTCCACTGGGGTCCCTCGTAGAACCAGACATAGTACATGTCCTCGCCGGGGGCTTGTTGGGGGACGATCTGGACATTCCATTGCCCCTTGATACGCTTTGGTTTACCGTGGGAGTGGTCGCCGTGGTTCTCGGCCTGTGGCTCGATCTTGTGGACGCGAAGGGCCATCATGTGGCGAGGGAGGAGAAGGAAGGCTAGTTCGGCTTCATGGCGGTTGGTGATGGGTGGGAGGTTGGAGCCCTTTTTGGCCTGGGCTTTGGCGTAGGCTGGGGACTCGAGGGCGCGAAGAGCTCGTTTGACTTGATGGGTTTCTTTGTCAGTATATCGAAGCCTACTAATATACTGCGAGTTCGCAGGTAGGAAGGGCTTATTGTGAGCTACCTCTGAACATCTCAACACGTTTGCCGCCCAATATCGAAGTTCTAGGCTTCAGCTCTGAGTTCTTGAGGAAGTTGGCGACGGCGAGAGCTTCGGGAGTAGGAGGCTGGGGCCCCATGGGCTGCTGTCCTGGTGGAGGACCAGACATGATGGACTGATCGGTGACTTGACGAGGTGAAAGGGTTTCTGGCGACGGCCGGGCAGATAAGCTGCAACAGCTGGGTAGCTACAGGCCAATGGTTACCTAAGTGGCTAATTGGATGTTGGAAGGTCGTTAAAGTTGGGCTCAACGGTTGTTGATCGATGGATAGTGAATTGGATGATGTAAGGGAAAGGTTGGGAAGATTAGAAGACACGAGGGAAAGGAAGATATCTTGCAGGGTCTTCGTTTTAACCAGCAGGCGCCGTGTTCAGGCCAGAGTTGCTGTTGCGCAGAGGAGAAGTTCTGACAGAGATGAGAAGGAAGTCTCGAGAGTCGGCGGCATCCCACTTTTGGACGGGGCGGCGGCTTTCGAGAAGGTGCGTTTGGCCGGGTTGCAGTTGAGAACAAAGTGTTATCCATCGCCCCAGCCACAGGCCTCACTCGCCCTGTTCAGCCACACTTTGTCCATTCAGGTGGCGCAGATTTATATTCTCATCCAATGGTAGAAGTGATTATGATATTTGTATGTTTAATAGGGGGTATGGTAAGGGATGGGGTATGTGGGATGTTTAAACGGCTGTTTATTATATTATTGTACATTTGCATCGTGAATAATCATCTGCTATGCTCGGGACTGAACGCCTTCATCAACGCCTCAAAGTGTGTCTTCTGCTCAGCCGCTAGTTTACCCTCAGTGTCCTGTATAATACCCTCCTCAGTTAGTGTGGTCAGAGTGGGAAAGGGGTATGGATAGGGTTGTATACGCACGCTAATAATCGTCAATGTCAATGAATAATTGTTGAACAGAAACCGTTCCCGCTTCGGCTTGTCCGATATACTCGCACTCAACTTTGTCAGGAACGCCTCGAAGTCACTCCGTATCCTCCGAAGACTGGCAAGAAACACCGTCAATATAAGCTCGCGATAGTGGATAATATATATGATTAGATCTTCTCACCTATTCGTAGAGGGCTCGTCGTCACCTCCGTCCGAACTCAATGACAGCAGTGAATGCATAAATTGCGCGAATTTCTGAGTTAACGGATGCGGAGCCGCGCTCTGTTTCGCCATGTCGTTCGCTGCCGCCGCAATGGCCGACTGCCTCCCTGAGCCTCCCGCCGATTTCCTCAAGTTTTCGCTATGCATGTCCATCACCATCTGAAACCTCGGCCACAGCAGAATGTTGGTTCCGTTGATATAGTTTTCCAGCACTGGCACACGTCTTCTTTGCAGAAGAAACGCACACTGTTGGTTTATCCTGACACACAGAAGAATACCCAACGCGTCGAGTGAGTTCTCGATCAGTGATTTTGTGAATAACTGTCCGGCATTCAAGGTAGGGTCGAATATCTGGTGAAACATCTTGGAGACTTGATCAAACTTCTTGTGGGCGAAGAATTCCGTAAGAAATATGAACTCGGATCCGACGTTTTCCGCAAGAGCCAGGTTGTATGATCGGAATGGTAGTTCGATATAATGACTTGCCTTCTCGTCCTCGGCTGCTTGGGCCTGGATCAAGGGCGCTTCCTGATTCTTGTATACGTCGAAACGGCGGCCCAATGTGATAGCGTCAACTGAGGATGGAATGGAGGCTTTCATTCCTGGAAGTAAGGGTCCTCTTCTCCCCGTATCCTCCAGGCCCAAGAGGTCGCTCTTTTCGATGTTATGTAGCTTAATCTTTTCCAGCGCCTTCTGGTATCGCTGGAAATGGGACAGATAGTACCACCGCATAGTATTGATGTATGCCTGTCCGATCTCATCTGCCAATTGAGGGTGATGTCTCGCCATAAATCCAAATAGCTCCTTGTAGCGTAGGAAGCCGTTCTGTTGGATGATTTGCGCATTGGTGTTCGGAATCCTTAGACTCTTGATCTTGGTAACGAAGTAATCCCGTAATCTTTCGATTGCCTGTTCGGTTTGTTAATTTTGTTTCACTAGGACGAAATAGAGGTATCTTACTCTGTTCGTTAGCTTCTCAAGCTCTGGTTTGATATCCTCTGCGGCCTTTATATTCTGGGTTTTCCGTCTGTCGAGAGCCTTGATCTTCTTGTCTGCTTCTTGCAGACTCTTAACCCAGTTCTCGTTGACGTCGCTCTCAGCTATCACTTGTATAACAGCTGGTGATAGCGCTACATCCTCTAAGATCGGGGCAAGCAATTTCTCAACATCCTAGAACATGGTGAGGGTCAGTGATATCCTTTGGCTTTGGAAGGGTTACGACCTACCTTTCGGTTGTTCAGCCTTGTATTCAGGGCCAGCGATCTATTCTGTAGAGTCTCAATCTCCGTGCTAACGCGTCCAAGATCGGTTTTGAACGATGAGAGGTACGATTCGACGGATTGTAAAACTTCATCACAGGCCTGGTTGGTAAGATTGTCTAAACACTAACATCTCTGGGAGCTTTAGCGGAACTGGGCAGCTTACCTTGATCGATTTGTGCAGGTCTTGAAATTTATCCTTCTCTTTCTCGTCTGAGAGGCCTGTTAGCACCATATCAACCTGTTTAAATGCTTTGGGAACTCACAATCTTCCACTGTTTGCTCTATGACAGGCTGGTCTTGGGATGTTCGCTTCGGGACCGATGTGTCCTGCTGCAGGAATTCGTCTATGGACAGGTCACCGAAGTCCAGATCCTCGTCTAAACTCAAGGCTGCTAGAGGGCTTTCTTCTTCCTCTACAACCTTGCCATTTGTCATCGGCTTGGAGCCTAAGATATCTCCCAACTTCTTCAGCGCCTCCTTCCCTTCGGACGGCTTGCTGGATGACACTGCACTCCTATATCCCTGCCCACTAGCAGCATTAGCTAAACCAGGCGCCGGCGTACCCTGCCTCGAGCCAGCTCCGACGAGGGATACATTGGATGAATTGGAGAGATTGAGATTTAAGGATGAGGACCGTGGCGTGAGTCGCGGAGGGGCAGTAGAGGTACTTCCGTACACTCCGGAGAGCACTCTCGTAGGAGGGCCAGGGTTGAAGACGGGCGTCCCGGTAGCCGATCGGTTAGGTAGCGGAGGGGTGCCAGTGGGCTCCTGAATGGATTGCGTGAATTTGTTCCACATCTAGGACTGGCTGATCATGACAAGCTGTCACGAAGCATTGTCTAAGGATATGTCTGTACGAGACCGCTGATAGGAGACCGGCGACGACGGTGAGCCTAAGGATCGTGTATATGTCAAGGGACCTTCGATGCTCTTTCGCGTACCTGGAGAGCTGCTGCTGCTGGCGTCTGGACAGGTAAGCTGTTGGACCCTGTGCAGTGTGAACCACTTGTACGCACGACAGCAGAGACAGCTGTAGACGGCTTCAAAAGCGGATAATAGAATATTCTGGATCGCAAGGATGGAATCTGGCCCGGTGCCAGTGAATATAGTGAAGCTGCCCGGTATTCGGTCGTTCGAGCGGTGTGGAAGTGCGTGGTATGTCGGTGTCGGTTGGATGGTTCATTTGGAGTTGCGGTGTTGTGGCTGTCCGGCCGGCTTTCTGGCGCGCGTTTCTTTCTGCCCCCGTCAAATCGCCCACCCGCCATCAACGTCCACCCATCTCAATCATCTCGATCCGGACCACCAGCTTCATCACCCGCCCCACGCGACATCTCCGTCACCTACCCTTCACACAGACGCCCGTCTTCGTTATCAAGTGCACCGACACGCCGCGTCCTTCCCCTTTCTCCCGCGACCAAGCGAGCTCCATCCTGCAACGGGCGTCCCTCGCCCTTGACAGCTTGATTTTACGAGGGAACCCATCTACCAAGAAAAAAAACTGTAGGCGACATTGACAGCTCCTCTCCAATTCATCCCATTGCAACCGTGGCACCTGTTTCATACCATTTGTAGCTGCAATTTTGATGGTTAATTCTGAGCTGAGGCTAATTTGTAGACAATCGCGGGAGCAGTGTACCCTTAAATTCATCTACAATGGATCCAGACCACCTTGACTTTGGGTCACCGGCGACATCAGGTGCCACACCAAATCCATTGGCGAATCTGGACCGCCTAGCTTCTCACAGCCCTCTCCCAGGGGAGACGGAAACATCGACTCCAAATCTCGATGGTGGCGATGATGATGACGATGACAATGATAAGGAGGGCGATATTTCCATGCTAGAGTCGTCGGAGAACATAGACCAGAAGCCCAAGGAAGAAAAAAGCTCAGCCAACGGTTCCCCAGGTGGCGACGACGACAACGCCGATGATGCTGGAGAGGGCGACGATGAGGATGAGGTTATGCAGGGAATGGATGGTGCCGACAAGTCCACTAACGGCGACAAGAAAGATGCCGAAGAGGAGGACGCCGCCACAGCCGCCAAGTCGAGCCTCGTGCAGCAGACATACCAGACTGTAATACCGAGCTACGCGACCTGGTTCGAAATGAATACCGTCTCCGACATCGAGAAAAAGTCTCTCTCCGAATTCTTTAATAATCGCAATCGGAGCAAGACGCCATCCATCTACAAGGACTATCGAGACTTCATGGTTAACACATATCGTCTGAACCCTGCGGAATTCCTCACCGTCACCGCTTGTCGCAGGAACCTTACTGGGGATTCCGGCGCTATCATGCGCGTACACAGGTTCCTCGAGCAGTGGGGCCTGATTAACTATCAGGTAAGAGCTATCTTCCTCTACAACTCTAATCTACGAAGCACCCCGTCGACCAATATATATGTCGAATCTATGTCTCTAATGAATCATCTGGATTTCGTAGGTCGATCCGGAGAAGCGCCCTAATAATGTTGGGCCGCCGTTCACTGGTCATTTCAGAATCACTGCCGACACACCCCGTGGTCTTCAACCATTCCAACCTGGATCCGGCTCGCAGACTTCTTCGGAGGGTAAGCCCCTCCCTATCACCGAAAAGGCAGCTGCGGCCGTTGTTCCTAAGACCGAGCTCAAGAGTGTCGTGTCTAAATCGATCTACGATGCATCTGGCAAGGAGCTTGTTGAAGCGTCCAAAGCCAACGGGCACACTGAAGAGCCGGAGAAGCGACAACATTGGTGCTACTCCTGTGGTGTCGACTGCACTCGAGTCAGATATTATACCACCAAAAACAAGAAGATGGAGCTCTGCCCGAACTGCTTCTTAGAGGGACGATTTAACAACACCTACACATCTTCCGACTTCCATCGAGCGGATGACGTTAGTTACCAGGCTGTTGAACGGGACGCTCCGTGGAGTGAAGCCGAGGTTCTTAAACTCTTGAATGCGATACACTTGTTCCGGGACGACTGGAACTCTATTGCAGCCGCCGTTGGCTCCCGTACACGTGAACAGTGTGTCCTTTATTTCCTTCAAATGCCCATCGAAGACCAATTCCTCGAAGACAACCCGGAGCAACTCGGACCTCTTCAATACGATAGAATTCCGTTCACTCAGGCCGACAATCCTGTCATGAGTGTTGTTTCCTTCCTCGCTTCTTTGGTTGACCCAAAAATCGCTGCTGCGGCAGCTCAGAGCTCTGTTGAAGAAATGATGCGGTCTCTGCGCCAAAAACTCGAAGAGAATTCTTCCAAACCATCTGGGACAGACACTGAGAAGAAGGCTGATGAGAAGGCCGAATCTGCCGCTCTTACCGCCGACACTGGTTCTAAGGGTGCAATGGATCTAGACGAGCCAACTAGCTCGAGCGCTGTGGTCAAGGCAGAGAAACCGGGGGCACTCGACCAGATGGCCTCTGTCGCTCTTGGTGTCATGTCTGCCCGTGGATGTGGCCTCGCTGCCAATGAGGAGCGTGAAGTCATGCGTCTCGTCGCCGAAACCATTAACGCGAACCTTCGGAAGATAGATATGAAGCTGAATCACTTCCAGGAACTCGAGAGTCTTCTTCACGAGGAGCGAAGAGAACTCGAGAAGCAGAAGCAGCAACTCTTCCTTGATCGTATCATCGCGAGGCGACAAACGCAGAAGGCCGCTGAGCTCATCAAAAAGGCCCACGCTGCCGCTGCCGCTAGCGAGGAATCCCTCAAGTACGTTAATCAACTCGGCTCCATGAGTTTCGGCGGGGCGCCAGGCGCTGGTGTCGACGGTTCCCGTACCCTGATGGTTCCAACTGGATCCGAGATCCAGTCGGGGACCTCTGGTCCCGGAGCAATCCCGCCGAGCCAACTGGAAGGCTACACTGCCTTCGAAGCTTAAGCCCGGCGTTATCAAGTTCGACCCCTCCGGATCAAAAGTAATGGCGTCATGTTCTCCCTCAGTCCTATCCTCTTTCGCCGCTTGGTTTTACGCCTATACGAGTGATCCGCTTCTTTCTGAGCTACAATCTTTCTGTTTCTTATGTTTAACTTCTGTCTCCGGGGTTCTGTGCTGCTTTTTATTCTTATTCTCAGGCCTTCCTGGAGGGATCGGTTTGATCCCTTAAAACTGTACTATTAAGTGAAGTCTAATAGAAGGCGCGGCTCATATAGGCTCCTTTTTTAATTACCTCCTCCGTTCTCTGTGCTTTCTACTTTCGCCAGGGTCTGTTCCTCGGTTCATCGGTTTGCAGAGAACAGTGTGATATAGTCAATGCAAACCTGTTCCGTTTAACTAACACGAACCTCCACGAGTCAGGTTTCTGGACCTCCAATGAGGGCTGGCTCCAACTTTATGTAGCCAAAACCTCTAACTCTTAGGCCCAGCCAGCCCCTCGAGCACCTTCCGCCTTAGCATCCCGCAGAAGCTTTCCCAAACAACATGATCAACCCCTCTTGTCCATCTTAAAAGAACGTACGATCCTTTACTTGCCTCGGGCTCCATAGATGAAGCAGGCAGACTAATAAAATCATGGTCCCAAGCGTCCGTTTCATCCATCATCTCCCCAGCATCCTCTTCCTTCCCTTTCTTGTCTTCTTCCCCTTGAATACTCGGGCTCTCCTTTACCGCGGGAGGATTACTAGCACCGATGAATATACCAGCTGCGAATCCAAACCGAGGTTCGGGGGGTACTTCCGTAACTTTTCCCTCCGCTGCATCCTTCTCAATCATTTTTCTTCGACGTCTAGCTGCTCTAGCCCATGTATTCCCGCTTGTCTCGCCTTTTCCGTTGGAATATAAGTTTTCGACTGTGCCGTACATTGTTGCGAAGAATGGTAGTTGGATGGAACTCCATTCGAAGGTCTCGGTTGGAAACTCTCCGCATGACTTCTTGATTAACTCTTCTACCTGCGGGAGTAGCGTTGATAATCCGGCCTCTGTAGGAAGTGGTATCTTGAACGTTGTCGGGAACGGAAGATGTGATTTAAGTGAATGCGAAGTCGGTTGGCGTGATATATGCTACACAGAATTAGCCTAGTCTCATCCAAAGACGCTAACATAGACCGTAAGATGGTTGAAGAACTCACATCACCACTCCTCCGATCCCCAAAACTCCACCCAACAGCCCACCTCTTCGTCCTTGCACCCTGTACAAACTCTCCAACCACATAATTCCCCACCCCAACCTCCCTCAACTTCTCCACCACCTTTTCAACACTACTCCTCTTCCCTAGCATAGACGTATACCATCTAATCTTCTCCTTAAGCTTCAAACTCTCTTCAACCATACGATTCACAAACGCAACCTCACCTCCGTCGGTTACCATCTCAGTCGTTGAACCGGTGCAAGCTGATAACGGCGGTACCGCCTTCTTTTTAGCGGAGGAGAGCATATCGTTGATTGAAGCGTAGAATGGGGGGTTACATATCGTGAAATCTATTGTTTCAGGATGATTTGAAATCTCCTCCGGGAAGATAGTAGATGAAGAAGAGACGTTGAGGAGAGTTATTCTATCCTCTAGCGAGTTTTGGGAAATATTGTGGAATGCGGAGGAGAGGGATTTGGAATCAATGTCCGTGGCTAGGAAGTGCCAGGTTGGGAATTTGGCGCAGCCTAGGAGTGGATAGATCGCTGAGGCACCGGTGCCGCTGGGTTACGTATTAGCCAGTGATAGTGCAAGGAGGGATTATTGTGCGACTTACATATCAATTCCCGTGACCCTGTGCGGTCCCGGTGACGGCCTTTCTTCGTGGGTGTCTGTGATGAGGTCGTTTAACCAGAGGATGTAATTTAACCTAACGCGAACTCGTGTGAGATTTCAAAGGTTATCGTAAGTCTATAGGTGAGTTAATACCTGTTTGGGACCTGGATAATGTGATAGCATTAGTATAGCTTTCAAATGGAGACGGGGTGGTATATTGTACCCCAGGACATAGTCTGTCTTCTGGCAGGTCGATATCGAGGTTAAACTCCTTCTTGAGCAGCGCCTTTGCAAGTTGCCTATATGTTTAATACAAATGTAAGACTATATTCTTCCAACTTTTTAAAATGATTCACGGTCAAAAGAACTTACCTGATTGACTCCGGATCATGGAAATCGATAGAGCCGGTCACTTTCAAGCTAAATTTCCAGAGTACGGTTTGTAAGCTCAAAGGTCAAAAGCCCGTAGAAGCTTTAATAAGGATACAATACCATTTGGCAAGACCTGGGAACTCCTTCGCCAGTTGCGCAAAGCTCACGCCGTTCTTATAGACGTTTTTGGGATGCATACTTGGCGATAACTGAGTACTTCGATCGAGAGGAAACTTGCGTTGGTGTGTCCAAAATACAACAGGTTGGACCTCTGCAGACCTAGTTCGAAGGCGCTTTAGTAACTCTTTCGTTCAGATCGAGCTCCTCCTTCGCGGATAAGGATATTGCTAACCCGATGCTAGCAATTGCGCGTGGGTCCAAACGATGCTTTTGGATGTTTAAAGGTTAGTCGACTTGAATAGTGTAGGAAGAGTCCAGACCGCGAGCTGATTTATAACACGCCTGAAATTCGATATACAAAAAATGCAACACCGTCGAAAAGCTAACTTTTCGTTCGTATACGGCAATACCATGCCATAGAATCCCCAGTATCAAAAGTTCCAAAAGGATGAAATCCATCCTTAGATACTCTTCTACCCGTTCGACGGCCCGGCGCGGTCACAGAGCCAGAACAGCATGCGATATCCGTTTCATAGGCTCTCTCCACCAGCCAGGCGACCCACGAGTCGCCGCCCAGCGCGCGGATGCACCGTTTCGACTAGCTATCATAGGTTCCGGGCCGTCCGGGTTCTATACGGCGTATAGAGTGCAGAGCAAGCTTCCCACTGCAAGGATTGATATGTACGAGGCATTACCTGTGCCATTCGGACTCGTACGCTTTGGAGTAGCGCCGGATCATCCGGAGGTCAAGGTCAGTGCTTCTCTTCTCTTTACAAGATACATGTATCAATATACACTCGATCCATTCATAAATTCACTTGTGAATCTAAAAATCGACTGACTAACCTAACTTCAGCCCCTCAAATGACCCCCCTCAAACCGAGGAATTAAACCAAACAGTTCTGCATAAACAAATTCGACGAAGTAGCCCGTCACCCAAATTTCACATTCATAGGAAACACCCCAATAGGCTCTTCCCCATCCTCCCTTCAATTCTCATCCCTCCTCCCAAATTACAACGCCATTCTCCTCTCCTACGGTGCCTCAAAGGATAAAACTTTAAATATCCCCGGCGAATCAACGTTATCGGGTATTCACTCCGCCCGCGCATTTGTAGGGTGGTATAATGGTCTACCTGAGCATAGAGATTTAAACCCAAATCTTGAAGGGGAGGATGGAAAAGTCGTGGTGATAGGACAGGGAAATGTTGCATTGGATGTTGCGAGGATACTTTTGACCGGGGTGGATGAGCTTCGAAAGACGGATATTACGGAGTACGCACTCGAGGCTCTGTCAAAGAGTAAAATAAAAGAAGTTGAAGTTGTAGGGAGACGGGGCCCATTACAGGTACCTATTTCCTTTCTCTACGACAATATTATCAAACTCAATAATCTAATACACACACCAGGCAGCTTTCACGATCAAAGAATTCCGCGAACTAATGACCCTCCCATCTGTTGGGTTTGAACCCGTCCCTCCCCCAATAATGCCCGAAGACACCTCCACCCTCCCCCGTGCCAAAAAACGTCTAATGGACACCATAATCAAAGGCACAAAATCCTACCCTCTCCAAAAGAACTGGAAACTCTCATTCTTCAGCTCCCCATCCGCATTCCTATCATCACCCTCAAACCCTTCTCACCTATCACACATAAGATTCGAAAAAACCGTTCCAGTGGAGGGTACAAATGGTGATAAAGTCACTGGAACAGGCGAATATAAAGACGTACACGCCTCCCTCGCTTTCAGGAGTATCGGGTACAAGAGTGAACCGATTTCTGGTATGATAGAGGCAGGGATTCCGTTCGATGAGAAGAAGGGGATTGTATGTAATAGTCTGGGTAGGGTTTCTAGGCCTAATCCTGAGGGAGATGTACAAGTTCCCGGGATATACACCGCAGGATGGGTTAGGAGAGGTCCGACGGGGATTATTGCGTCAACTATGATGGATGCGTTTGATGCGGGAGATAACATCGTTAATGATTGGTTAGGCGGGGTTGAGTTCATGGGAAAGGAAGGGGATGCTAGGATGGGATGGGAGGCAGTGAAGAGGGAGCATTCTCAGTTGGGGGTTAAAGCGGTACATTGGAGCGATTGGGACAAAATTGATAGAGCAGAGAAGGAGAGGGGTACGAAGATCGGTAAAGAACGAGAAAAGTTTGGAACGGAAGAAGAGATGATGGCTGTCCTCTAGCTTTATATCCATCTACCCAACCATGTACATTACCCTCCTCATAATACCCTCATCCATAAAGAATCCCATCCACCATCTCCGCAATCCCCAAACTCGACGTCAACCCTGGACTCTCAATCCCCAACAGATTCACAAAACCCTCAAACCCGTCCTCCTCCTTAATCACAAAATCCTGAAACCCCGCACCCTTATATTGTAACTTCGGCCTAATCCCACAATAATCCGCCGCCAAACTCTCCTTCTTTATCCCAGGTAAATAAGCACTCACCGCCCCCACCGCCTCCGTTAACCTCGAATCCCTCGGTACCAAATCATCAGGTCCATCAATCCACTCCACATCAGGTCCAAACCTCATCCTACCCGCCATATCAAGCGTCAAATGTGTCCCCAACCCACCGAGCCCTTCCACAGGACATGGGTAAATCAACCTAGAAACCTTCGGTTTAGAAGCCGAATAAGAGAAATAATTCCCCTTAGCAAAGTAACCCTGAACATGCCTCTCCTTCGGTAACAGCATATTCGACACCAAGGGCGCAGAGAGTCCTGCGGAGTTTATAACCACGTCCGCGGTAACCGTAAATGGCTCAGAGTCGCCAGCAGATTTTGCCGTGATCTCGTAGTTCCCGCTCGAAGACTTTCGAAGTGATACAACGGAAGTCAACAGCGATATGTCGAATTGTTCAAGAAGAGAGGCCAGGTAGGCCATATAATCGTGCACAGATATAATCCCCGTAGTAGGAGAATTAAGCACACCAAACGGTGCATGAACCTATCCCCCATTTTCAAAACCATTAGCCAACTCACAATCCACACCTCCACCATAAGCCATACATACGCAAGCAAAGACCTACATCAGGCTCCAACTTCTCCGCTTCACCTCGCTCAATAAACTCCGTAGGCACCCCCAACCGCCCACACTTCTCATGCAACCCCTCCAGTATCCCCCTCTCCCGCTCATTCTGCGCAAGAATCCACTTCCCAACCCGTTTATGCGGAATTCCCTGTCTATCGCATAGATCGTACAGTAACTCCTTCCCACGAATGCACAGTTTAGTCTTTAAAGATTTTTCCGGGTAGTATATCCCCGCATGGATGACCTAGTTGTTATCATCCCACAAAGAAATTGACATATATCAGTTCACAGCTACCAAGAAATCTTGACCCTTAAATTACTTAACTAACCTCAGAATTCCTCGACGAAGTCTCAGTCCCATACTCCCCATGCCGTTCAATCAACAGCGTCGGTTTCTGATATCTAGTCGCAAGCCGGGATGCAACCGCAAGACCCACCACGCCGCCACCAATGATCTGTTATAGAACCCAAAGAAGTCAGCGTTTTTACATTAACCAACCTCAACACTGAGAACAAATGAACCAAGAAAACATACACAATGTGCAAAGTCACTATTCCTCGATATAGTCGTCGAGAATAGACGACGTTGGATTTGGAGCGCCCTGCTACGCATTTTTGCGTTGGGAGTGATGTTGACCGGCTTTACTATCGGTTGGGTCGTTGAGAGATACGGCGTATGTATGATATCTTACATTACTTATCCTCGACTTACACACCGGGTTTGTGGTGTCATAATAGTACTCGGGTGCCGGGTATCAGAGTTCTTTGAGCCTCGGAAGTTTTCCGACACTCAGGGAGCTACACGTTGTTGGCCTTCTTACGAAAATCTACAGCCAAAACACAGCCTACAGCTAAACACGCTCGCAAAACTGAGGAAAATATGTTGTATTCCATATAAAAACCTCTTCTAGCCGATACACATAGTGTATACCACTACCAAGAAAAGTCGGGGTGTGGTAGAAGCTGCTGGTAAAGGACGCAGCTTCAAAGGTATAAACAGGTGTTCCCCTTATGATGATAAAACAAGAAACAAAGCAAAAAGGAAAACCGATAATTTTTGTTGACTATATTATACTAGAGAAAGGAAAGAACAAAGGAAAATGATGAAGAAACGGGTAACATAGTCGTAAGGCTGAAAGCGACCAGACGTTATATTTAGAGCTTGTCGTAGTATTCGTTGACATCTGGGATACCTTCCTTGAGACCTTTGGGGTTGTTAGCATGGCTCTTGACATATTGGATCTCGGGGTTGATGAGAACTTACCCTTTCTCTTCCTGGCTGGCGCAATGACCTTAGTGTAGATGTTGGAGGTGGGGTCGAGGGCGTTGCCAAGTTCGACGGCTTGCCAATGGTCGAAGACGAGCTGTGGGAAAGCTTGACCGCTGGTGGCGGCACGGAGATCGGTGGTGAAACCGAAGGACTCTCTGACGGGCAAGTAGGCCTTGATGGTGAAGAGAGGAGTACCGGGACGCTGTTCCTCGTGGAAGACCTGTCCGTTTTTCCTTGTCAAGATGGAGTAGACACCACCCATGGCGGTTTCTGGGACCTGGATCTCGACCAAGTAGGTAGGCTCCATCAAGTTTGGCTTGGCCATGAGCAAAGAAGCGTACATGACACGACGAGCAGTTGGGATAACCTGACCACCGCCTCTGTGGATGGCATCGGCGTGGAGGGTAACATCCATGATGTTGAACCTGATCGATCGCATGGGTTCCTCGCAAAGTGGACCTTCTTTCGACGCCCATTGGAAACCAGAGACGACGGAGTCCTTGATTTCGTTGAGGTACTGAACAGCCTTGGTGGTATCGACAACCATGTTGGGGCCGTTAGTATCAGGACCGAAAGCCCAAATCTTCCTGGCCTCAGTAACATCCCAGCCGTAGTCGTCGGCGAGAACACGAGCACGAGTCTTGAAGTCGTCCTTGGCGCTGACCTTACCAGCGTCAATAGCGACGGAGAGCTCCTCCTCAAGTGGTGCGGCGTGGAGGTAGATACGGTTGTGCTTGTTGGGCGACTTGGACAGGGCGTAGATTGGTGGGTGCTTGCCATCGGGTCCGACTGGTTGCCTCTCGTCTCTGGGAGTCTCGGTGACGGTTTCACGGTATTGGACGACAGGGTCAGAGATCTTGAGTGGGATACCGGCGAATTCTGCAAGGTCGTTCAAGCAAATTTCCAAGTGCAATTCACCAGCACCAGCGACGACGTGTTCACCGGATTCGGAGGTAGTGATCAAGACACAAGGATCGGATTTGGAGAGACGCTTCAGACCTTCGACGAGCTTGGGCAGATCGGAGCCGTTCTTGACTTCGACAGCACGCTGAACGACTGGCGAGACGGAGAACTTCATGACCTTCAAGTTGTGGGCAGTCTCAGATGTAGCCAAGGTTCCGGACTTGACCAAGAACTGATCAATACCAACCAAACCGACAATGTTACCAGCTGGAACGCTCTCGATCTGTTCAGCTTGACGACCCATCATCAGGACGGTACGTTGGATGGCCTTGATGAACAAGTCTTCCTTCTTTCCGGGCTCGTAGTTGGGACCCTGGATCCTGACCTTCAAACCGGACTTGGCAGTACCAGAGAAGACACGACCGAAAGCATAGAAACGTCCACGTTCAGATGTCGGTACCATCTTGGAAACGTAAAGCATGAGGGGGGCGCTGGGGTCGCATTCACGGATACCGTTGCAGGACTCATCATCGTGAGGACCCTCGTAGAGGAGCTCGGCACGGTAGCGTTGGGCGTTTTGAGGGGATGGCAAATGGATGACCATCATCTCTAGGATAGCATCGGCAGCTGGCAAGAACTTTCTCATGATAGTCTTGAGAAGCGGCTTCTGCTTCAACGCCTTTTCTTCGGTGGTGAGCTTGACTCCGAGTTTCTCGACGGTGGCCAAGATACCCTTGTCACCCTCGAGTTTGTCCTCCATAACTTCCTTGAAGATCTTGGTGATAGGGTCCATGATGAACTGGTTGAAAGCACGGTTGAGTGGCTTGCCCTCATGCTTGTCCTGCTTGGTCCACTTCTTGGTGTGGGGGTTGAAGTAGCTGTCACCCTGTTCGTTCGATGGCGGTCAGTTCCGATTCTCCCTAATTGCGCTAGAAGACAACAGGAGAATTCTTACCCATAGACGCTCCATCATCTTCTCCTTGTTGACACCGAACTTCTGGGCATATCGGGTAGCGAACGACCTGATAGTGAAAGCCCAACCCTGGAGAGCGGCAGCGAAAGCGACATTTCCCTTCTCGGGGGAAACCTGCCAGTCCTGGCCGAGCTGCTTGTCTTGGTAGGTGGCAATGATAACGTTGATCTTCTCAATGTTATCACGGAAGCTGAGGAAAATCTCCTCGGGGGTCTTCTGCAACTCAAGCAAGGTACGGTCGACCTTGTTGATACACAGGACAGGCTTGATACGCTCAGAAAGAGCCTGTCTTAAGACGGTCTCGGTCTGGACGGAGGCACCTTCGACGACATCGACGACGACCAAAGCACCGTCGGTGACACGGAGGGCGGCAGTGACTTCGGATGAGAAGTCAACGTGCCCGGGGGAATCGATCAAGTTGATCAAGAAGTCGTTGGATTCTAGTACAAGTTTGTCCTTCTTATCCTTCTCAGCCTGGACATTGTACTCCTGGATTTCCTTGATATCGACAAGATCCTCCTTAGGAATGTCGGCGTGCAGGGAAATGGCAGTAGACTTGATAGTGATACCACGTTCCTGCTCGTCTTTCCTGGTGTCCATGTATCTCTGGTCACCGGCCTTAGCCGCGGCAATGATACCAGCGGCCGCGACTAAGGAGTCGGACAATGTGGATTTTCCATGGTCGACTGTGTTGCGGGGAAGGCAAAAAAAATTAGTTTGCAACATTTTATTAGTAATGAGACCCCACTAACAAACCCCGCCATGGAAGGAGGGGAAGATAGAGGAGGTATCAGAGGTATTCACGTACCGTGGGCAATAACCGACATGTTACGGATATTGCGCCGGTTGTTCTATTGACAAGTCAGCAGGTAGCTCTAGGACGAGATTCGGCAGCCAATGCATCATGGTGGCTGCCCGGTGGAGGTGAGGGTGGTGACGGCATACCATCAACCCATGGATCTCGTCGACCGTGAAGCTACATCATCGAGGCACCGGTCAGCAAGGGGAAGGACCAGAATAGTAGCTTTCAGAAGGAAGAAGGAGAGGACGTACTTAACCATCTTGACTGATTGATGATGGAAGCCTTTCTAAAAACTGGGTATTGGTATTGGTAGTTGAGGTGGTGGTGGACGGAAGAGAAAGAAAGAGAGATGGAATGTGTTCTGGCGAGCAAAGAAATAAAAAGCCCTCAGAAACGAACAAATTTTTTTCTTCTTTTCCCGCCCTCTGCCTGTTTTAGCAAAAAACCGGGGTTTTGGACCAAAAAAAGTTGGAGGAAGACCACCCTGATGCCTTTTCACTAGGAAGAGGAATCGGGTAGGAGTGCCTTAGCTTGTTCTTGATGTTCTTTTTGTCACTAGACGGGGTTTGAATTTGAAGGGGTTGGGGTGGTAGAGAGTTAAGAAGTAGAGGTGGAGGAGGAGGGAGAGGAGGGGAGACGTTTTTGTGTGGGCGTCTGCAGCTATAAAAAAGAATTTTTGTGTGCGTCGACAGTCAATCGAGCTGCTGCTGGTATCCTTAGCTTAGCACCTCAGTGCATTCATTGCATACACATGGCTTGACTACTGTCGAACGAGCCTATGACAGACCAGGTGAGGGGTTAACCGGCCAGGGCTACCCAGCAAAAAAGCAATTTTGCCATCCAGCGGGGTCGAAGCTTGAGCTATTGACCTCAAACCAGACACCCAGCATGACCATGATATCACGCTCGTTCAGAAACCAAATTCGGCTTTAGGCAAGTCTTGTTACCGCCTAAACTCCTGCCCGTCGAACCTGCGCTTGAAACCGGCCAGTGGACGACCGAAAGCGTGTTCTGGCGTATCAATGGGGAGAATGACTCTGAGGCGGCGGATCCGCTATCTAAGTATAAGGGCACTAGGGCACATCCCGCTGATTACCTTATCACGTTACTAGCACTGCACTTTCGAACACGAACATGAAGTCACAATGAACCATAATGAATGATCGAAAGCTCTGAAATTAACTCCAACTAATATCGTACAGAATCCCTCCCTATAAGCTTTTTTCTCTGACTGGTGCAAAGTCAAACACGTGAAGAGACAGTAATATGTGTCATGACATTCGATCTGATCGATATCCGGACACTTACAGGCCAGCGAGACCGAAAAAATATCACTCAAACAACACAAACAGGTCGCTAATAATGGATGCAAGTGAAAACGAAAACCGACACAAAGAAAAGTGAGAACGTAGTCATATCACACCGCTTGAGCGTACATCTGAGTAGCGATGCTTGGGCTGGTGGGTGTGGCCAGTGGAGTGAGGAGCGAGTTTTGCGGGAAAAACACAAATCCAGGGCTTGGGTTGGGGTCCTGTTCATGATACGGTGGCACCGGATCAACGTCCTCGACGTTTCGTGGTCGCCACCGCTGTTGGTATCCAACAACAGGGATAGGAGTGCCAGTGGCGGCAGGTGCGGAGAGGTGTGCATTGCGACGATGCTGTTGCGGGGAGGTTGGAGTCAGCTGCAGATGGTGTGCTTGGATCAGTTGGTATGGCTGGGCGGAGAGGTGCTGGGGTCGTTGTGCGTGAGGGCTGGGAAGATCAAGGGGGCTACGTGGGTAAGCAGACTGGTCTTCTTCGCCAAAAATCCAGTTTGCAATCCTGGAGACGGCGGAAGTCAGTCGGACGGCTGTGGATGGGGTCCGTCTTTCCTCGTTGGCAGTTGGAAGCGGCAGAGCTGTCTGAAGCTGAGGCAGCACGGGCCTTTGACGCTGTTGTGGCTGTTGGGCTGGGGCACGAGCAAGAGTTGGCGGTGGAAGGGAGGTCCTCGGCGTAGGTGTGACATCCTCGAAAGAAGTTTCACGGCTGGAGTCAGTTCGAGTATCCTGCTGAGGTTCCGATGACTCCACAGTGGTGGACTCGACGATAATCTCGGTGCGTGAGGACTGAGCGGTCGTTTCCAGAGCACCACTAGCAGTCAAGCTGCGGAACCTTGCTGGCCGTTGAGAGTTCCCTCTGGTGATGAGTCTATCCAGTTCCTGGAGTCTTCGTTCGAGAGATGCCTTCTCTTCCAAAGCGATCTTGATACGCACAACGGCTTCCTTGCATTCAGTTGAAGCCTGCGCTGAAGACCCCATACTTTCCACCTGAGTAGAAGGGGAAGCAACTGTTTCAGGCTCGGTCGAAGGTGGCACCGGCACAGACACCTCCACAGGCTCCTCTACCACCGGCAGAACCTCCTGCGGGGGAATCCCCACACACTCCGGTTCACTCATCGTCGGCACCGGCACCGGCACGCTCATATCAGAATCCATCGAAGAATCATCAAACGAAGTCGTATCCGTAAACGTCCCCACCGAATCCCTCCTTGTATCAAAAGTGGTACTACTGGGACTACTAACCCCGTATGCCCTCCCCAACCTCGTCGGATACGGTGCAAACTCCCCGTTCCCCACATGTAACTGTAAATTCCCCATACTCTGCGCAGCCCTAACGTGCGTATGCACTGGCGAAGGACTGGCACACGATCTTAGATCGCCGGGCATACTCGCCCGACGGGTATGATTTGATAATCCAGACGTTGGACGAGGGATGAACTCTCCGTTCATGAAAGCGTATTGTCCATTACTTAGCGACGATGTAGAACCGAGAAGTTCATTCGCAAGGTGTGCATCGTGAATGGTAAGCGTCGGTCCATACGGCGAGTTACCACGCTGTGCATCCCGGGTGGAAGAAGGACAGCTATGTGATCGGACCGCATGGGGACGCTGAGGCAAGGGAGTGTCATTGACAGCAATGAGAGGGAATGGAGTCGGACTCCGGGTTTCTGTCGATATCAACGATATATTAGTAAAGTTATGTATCCCGATACACCTGAAGTTTATACATACCCTCCGGTTCCTCCGAATTCCTCCCCCAGTTAAAGAAAGACCTCTCACTGCGACTCCGCGCATGTGACTTCCTAGCCTCGAACTCATCCAAGCTCCTTGTCTGCCCACCGTTCTGATCAGCCTGCTCTGCGGAAAACGGAAAGCAGGTGCCAAATATCGATTGAAACGGCATGTTGAGATATAAGAAATAAAATAAACAATAAGAAAATAAAATAAAAAAGACGATATGAAAAGATCGATATCAGGCGGTCGTTTTGTAGATAAGGAAAGACGAACTTTTGACCGGATAAGTATAGATATAAGGACCCGTAATCAACAAAAGAGAGACGGCATATAAAAGCAAAAAGACTCAGAGAATAAGGAAATGAGAGAATGAAACCGATATCGTTGTATCATCGAAGTCTAGCGAGGATATAAAAAGAGAGAAGAAAAAGGAAACACAGATAGTCGACAGAGAGAGTATAGATAAAAAGACCGGACCCGACAGGAAAAGAGAATTCCGAAGTAACTTACACCAAAGCCAAGGGAAGCCTCAAGCCCTCTCCTCTCTTTTGCAAGTCAGCGTCCGAAGTCTCCTTATCAACGAAAAAAATTCCCGAAAACCTCAAATCAACGGGTCCTCGGTACCAAAAGTGGCTAGTAGCTATTCGTCTATCCCTCCAAAGATGTGTCCGGCGTCAGTCAGCTCGCTGCCCTGACTTTGAAAAGAGAGCGTGATCAGTAAAAAAAAATTTACACGCGAGGAAGACGAATGAATGAGAATAACCCCCTCCTCATATATACTCCAAAATAAAAATGAAACGAAAAGGGAAGTGGGAAGGGAAAGGGAACGAGATCGAGATCTCGAGTATCGGTCCGAAACCTAACCTCTTATAACAAACCATCCACGGTGCAGACTTATATCCCCCCACGGTTCCAATGCAGAACCACAAAACACGATATCCTCATCCGAAAGGTACGCATTGCGTGCATAAAAAAGTAAAAAAAAGGGTCCACCAGCCATCCTTACAACCGAATATCTGGGTCTAGTCGAAACTCGAAACCGTGAAACCGAAAAAGGGCCCTTCGCCTCGGGAAGCATCTTGCATGCTGGTGGCGGCGGAAAGGCTTCTTTTGCTTGTGCCTGTATCCCAAAATAACACTTGAGAGGGTACTAACGGCTTCCTGATGCATGTCAACCTGAAACCCCACATCTGAACATTAAAAATCCCATGCCTCGACTCTTTTTCTACGTTGGTAGTGCGAAAGCCGTCGTTAGCGCACGGCTCTCCAACCTCCAAATTCGAATCACCTCCAGGCCAGGGAGAGAAAGCAAAAACCGTTCAAAACAGGCGTACCAACAGCGTTATGTTGGGGAGTAACCATTTTTTCCTTTTTCAACGCCTGCTTGCCTTACATACTCACTCATCCTCATACCTTGCAACTAGCCTGTGAAAGTCCAGTTTGCATTTGATAGGGCTGTTTCGCACCATCAGCCCGAAGCGCGAGATGCTGCTTGTCATTGGAAACCCGCCAACACGGCCAACCATTGGTTCAGCATTAAGCGCACAGCGGGGGGAAGTGGAGCCTCCTGAGATCACCACTTCCCATCCCCGGAAAATTCAAAAGCTCAATTTAATATGAGCTATTCTAAAGTTAGACCGTCCTCGCGCTTCAGACGTTAAATTACCGTGTAAAGCCAGGAATCGTCGGGGCAGCTCTCTTTTGGGGATTTCTCGTCGATAGCTAGTATCCGCGGCCGCAGCGAATCGCCAGGCATCCCGACCAAAATAGGGCTACGGAACAACCGTAATGCGTTTCCATTGGCCGTTGGATAGCATTGCACCAGGAACATTGGATGAAACAGCAATCTTTCCCCAGATATCTTCTGGCGAGCCACGCTGGAGCTTCACGAAATCCGAAGTTGACACGACCGACAACTCCAGAGGGTCTTGAAACGTTCAAACCAGAATTTCGTGAATTCAGAGGCCACGATGTAATAATACAAGGGACACAGAATCTCAAGGCAAAAAACATGAAACAACCAAAATGTATATCTGTTTAATGCTTTCCAAAGATCTCTCGCGAAACTTCAGTATCCTTGTTGAATGCATAATGACAGCTAACCTATCAAATGATCCCATCGCTCTTCCTTCCTAGCATACAAAGAAGAAAAACAATACACGAAATATGCCCTTTTCAACGCCCCATTCGATACACGCCTGATTTCAGGACGCCAGCTTGCACAAACATAACAATAAGTTGTAGATTCCCAGCAGCTGCCGCGATGAAAATGATTCTCCCTTGTGAAACATCGATACCAAAACATAAACAGTGGATAGCATAGCAGACGCAATATAACGACGGAACGGACAGGTGAGACAGATAAAACAAGAAAAGCACAAGGAAGCAACGGGTATTTGCTCATCAATGAAATGAAACACCAACCTAACGGCCCCACGGATTGTCGTCATTGGCTAGACTTCCATACCTCATCCTATCGTCGACCGGGGTGTCGTTCTCCTCTTCTTCGCCATCCTCGGTTATGACAAAGTTCCCTTGTGAACCAGTTCTGGACGCACTAGCCCCCGATGCATCGGTATCGTGTCCTCGTGTGTCAACTGGTGGGGGGATATGTTCCGTTTCAAACCCTGATCTTTCAACGTGGCCTGCATCCTTTGGAGGATACTTGGTGACAAAAATTTTGGGATCCTCTTCGTTCCAACCAGGGCCACCCTCCTTGCGAGCACGAACACGCTCAATCTCCTCGGCTTCTGTGTCCTCGACGACGAGATCCACGATCCCGGAACGGTCCGACATGTGAGACGAAGATGATTCACCCCGTTTTAATGCATTAGTTGCTTTGGCCAATAATCCCTGCGATTCTTCCTCGTTATCAGAAAGTTTTGCTTTACCCTTACGGCTGCGAGAGCTAGACGTAGATTTCTGACTGCGGCTTCGGGACTGAATCCTGATTCGATTCTCGGGTTGAAGGAGGGCTTGGTTTGTGGCGGTTGTAACGAGATAACGGGATGACTGGTAGTTTTGTCGGAAACGTTCCGCACTATACGGTTCGTGTGCCGTTATGACAGGGTACTATATTGACAATCAGCCGTGTTCTACCCATCCCGGGAGAGATACTATACTCACGTTATAATCCCCAAACTCCATACTTCTCGCATCATCATACAGCCGCTCCATTTCCTCATCAGTACCCTCGTCCTCGAGCTCGTCAGGAGCTACGCTTCCGTATGACCTTCCAGCGCCAGCAGCCGCTCTGCGAGCAGGATCATCTGTGATACCGGCTGCAGAACCAACCGCACCCAGCAGGGCCGTACGACTCGAGGGCGCCGGCTTCGGTATCCAATACTTTCCCTTCCCACCGCCCTGATACCGCATTCCTTCCATGATTCTTGCCATTCTCGCCGCACTTTCAGGATGTGCCATGGTGGTTCCATCCGCCGAATCAAAGTTACGGTATTCGTACCCCTTCCCGCCAAAAGTGACCTTTGTGTCATAGATCAAATCGCGGATACCATAGGCATCACGGAAGGCATACTGGACCGGCATACGGGCTGCAGATATAGTCGGGTCTGCGTAGTCCTTCCATGAGAAGGCGTACCAGTGTGCAATAGCGAAGGCCGGCATCTCGCAACAGATCAGACAGTCTTGAATCGCAGCGGCAAGATTGTCACGGGTGTACTCCGGTGTATCCGGTATGAACTTGAGCCACACCAATATGGACAGGAAAAATCCTTGCCAGTATGAGGCAAAGATGATAAGTTTGATACACAAAAACTAAACCCTCGTTAGCAATGGAACATTCCCGTGATCCAAACAGCGGGAAACACCAACCTTCGGTACCGGTCTAAACGGCTTCAAGTCCCGATGCATACACGCCCAAAACATACCCAAGCTGTACAAACTAATCGTCACGGAAAGATTGTAGATAATCCCACTCCAGAAGTACCCGCTATTAAGCCCAATGTAACCTTCCTGATAGGTATCGGTAGCCTTCATGATGATCGTGGTGATGGCAAGCACGGGTTTGAGCCATGTGTACTGGAGGATTCCACGCTTGATGTTGAGGAACGAGTATGGGTCGCTGATGTCGACCTTCGGGAGGAAGAGGTTCATCGGCCATAAATGCGGAATCGGGGCTCGACCGTGGGTGAGGATTATAAGGGCTCGTTCGCCGCCAAGGAAGTTGATGAGGAGTTGGAAGAAGGTGTAGATTGTGAATGCCTGTTTATGTGCTTATATTAGTGAACCGCTGTGTCGAGACTATGTTGAAAGGGTGGGTTATTTGGTCCCACCTCGTATATATCACGGATCGGGTCGAGAAAGAAAGCCGCCGCGGAGGACTTTAAACTGAGCCATGAGGTGATGGCATAAATCGGAACCCTGTCACCACGGTCAGAAAGAATCTCAAGTTTGAAGGATCATTGGCCATCACGAACATCAACAATATCCGCACCACATATCGTTGAAGCAACGGTTTCCGATAGTTTTTCCTATCAAAACCGGGTTAGCCCATTTGTGCCCCTCCAATAAAGCCCTTGTATCTTTGAATTGCATATGTACAGTTGGAACCATATCGAACTATTTCGAGTTTGTCATTAGCCCCTTCGTCCATCACCGAAAAGAGAAGCATCGTGTGATCTTACACCACCGACAACAAGGCCGCCACTATCGAACAGACCCCCGAGAAAATGATGAAAAAGTTGCCGAGCCTGGCGCCCGTGCCACCGGGTTCAAGAAAGCCGGGCATTTTGGGCTATCGAAACTTCGATCGATCGGCAGGGAGGCTATCTCTGAAGCATTTGGGAAAACTAAGGGACTTCGAGCTGTTTTTGAGCGTTGACTAGTGCACTGGCGTCTAAAGGAGTCGAACGAAGGAATCTAGTATCGTTAATTAAAGAGACCACCGGAGGTTCAACGATGACTTCAGAGGATCAAGCCCACGAGAGAGGAAGGGAGACGATTCGTCAGAGGAGGGGAGATGACGCGCGGGTCCTTGGAAGTGGATTAAGTTAGGTTGGGGTTTGTCAAGCAATGTGGCCCATGCACGGCCAGGATGGAAACGTTCTGCTGGGAGTGCGAAACCGGGATCCCATCGGGTGTGATTTCCTCGCAGGCCCGGCCCCACGTGAGGGCAGTATGCAATGCCATGGTCCCAACGTCAACGTGCATCCGACCGATGAACCTGATATCGAATCAGGTCTCCATTCTGCGGCCTGCGGCGAGAGAGAAAAAATTTCAACTCTCTTGGTAAGTAATCGAATAAAAAGGCATATCGTCAATTCCAGCAGTGTAGACTGTCCTGGACGAGATTCTGTGGCCTCCGAATTCACACGGATGTTACACACCATCATGCAAGGCACGTCGCTACTGATACATATTCAAGTCGGAACCGAAGGAAAAAAGATAGAATAGTTGGATCTAGATGCTATCTTGCTAGGATCATTACCTAAGCCTTGTCCAACCGTCCGAGATAAGCCTCCCACCCTTCCTCTTTGTACGCCTTCGCGGCCGCAACAGGATCGGGAACCGCATAGATTCCTCGTCCAGCGATAATGAAGTCCGCCCCGGCCTCCACAGCGGATCTCGGCGTCTGATACTGCTGTCCCAGCGTATCGCCCTTCGACGCCATATTGACACCTGTTGTAAAGAGGACAAAGTCCTCATTCTCCAACGGAGCAACTTCCGTCTTGATATCCCCTAAAGTCCTCGATGCCACGAACCCAATCACAAAGTGACTGTATTTCCGTGCACACTCCACCGAAACCTTCGTGTACTCTCCCGTAGCCAATGAACCTTTACTGGTCATGGTTGCCAGAATCAACAATGCCCTTTGATCCTTGTACTGGAAGTCCTCTCTTTCCGATATCTGGGTCAATGCTTGGACGATACCTTCCCCGGGAAGCATCGTACAGTTGACAATATCCGCCCAACTGGATATTTGCAAAGCCCCGCCGTGATACTGCTTTTGAACCGTATTCCCAATATCGACGAACTTGCGATCCTCAAATATCAGGAAATTATGCTTCCTAGCCAACTCCTTCAAATCTTCCAGCACTGTCAGACTGAAATTGTCGAGTATATCAATGTGTGTCTTAAGCACGGCAATGTATGGACCGAGCCCTAAAGATCCATTAGCCGTGGTTTCTCCGTGCTACATGCGTTTTCGGGACACGTACTATCGGCGAGATCTAGCAGTTCCCCTGCTCTCGTAACATCGGCGGAGACGACCACATTGGTCTGCTTTGTCTCTGCAATCTCGAACAGCTTTCGAGCGACAGGGTTCGCATGTTGTCTGGCTCTTTCGCCATATGACAATTGGGACTTCGAGGACATTGTGGAATTAATACTACTGAGTTGTATGTATTTTTTGGTAGCAGAAATCTCGATAGTTCTTGGATGGCCAGAAGAGTTTTTTTTTCAGGGTAACATCGAAGGTTCAAAACCGGTTTCGTCGCCGTCGATGCAACAATTTTTAGAAAACAACATGCAACACCAGCCACGTTGTTGGAGATAGACCGGCTGAATAGACTGGCAACATGATATATTAATATATTGATAGTCAATTCTGTTGATGGAAGCTCGAGAATTTATCTTATACACTGTGATATGTTAATGGAAAAGATACCAGGGCAAACTGTGAATTTGGATTTCTGTCATTAGAATTCCAGAGATAGGTCCGGCCGTACTTATACGCACCACGGCCGCTCGCTATGGGGCTTTTCCCTA
Organism: Arthrobotrys sphaeroides; assembly: GCA_036971245.1. NCBI lineage: Eukaryota > Fungi > Ascomycota > Orbiliomycetes > Orbiliales > Orbiliaceae > Arthrobotrys > Arthrobotrys sphaeroides. Next base: position 1,035,829 of record JAJTTW010000010.1, on the reverse strand, counting down.
CCAAGCTAAGGGGCTGACTTGCCATTGCGCCCCCTACCATGAATAGTCGGAATATATTAGAGTACTGGATTCGAAATTGCGATTTGTGGTCACCATGGCACGGTTTTGTAAGTAGAGTATGTACGTTAAGGTAAGTATATATATATATCCGAAAACTTCCCAATTGATCTTACTCCTCCTTTGTCTGTAAGCCGACTGGATGGCAGAAATACTACATTTACCTATCCTCACAGACACGCGAGTGAAAATAAGAAGCCTATCACAAAGAATCGCGGAGGTTGCCCGCTCAAGTGCCGCAGTAGCAGGGAAATAATAGATTTACACATCATCCTCAGTAGGGGCAGCTCAGAGAGTACTAATGTTAACAATTCTAGAAAACAAGCGGGGAAATAGAACTTCAGCAGATGAGAAAGAAAACGAAAGGGAAGAGTTAACTATTAAAAAGCGAGAATGAATCCAAATAAGCAGCTAGTTCACCAGGTAAACAAAGACAAGTCGGATCTGTGAAGGAATATAGGCTTCAACCAAGTAGGCTAGATAACGCTCATCAACCGGGCGGTAGGCCGAGGCAATCGCAGCCATGGTCATATAACTAGTAAGTATATAATTTTATCGGTTCCCAAGAAGCTAGGGAACATTCATATCTTCAATCTCCATCATCTTCATCGGCTTGGTCCGTTTGAGCATCCCGCTTAACCTTCTTAAATCCACTTCCGGCCCCAAACCCGAACCCCGGCACTCTGAACCCATCATCTGCTTCTAATGACTTTCCCACCCACCCCAAAGGGTCGCCTATCCGGTTATCCGGACCCTCAAGATAATAAGGCTCCTCGATTCCAGGCACAAGATACTTATGATTCACCTGTCCGCCCTGCCCAGCGGAACCGGCTGCAGGGTTCCGCCAAGTTGCAACGTGTCTGTCGCTAATCCACCACAGAAAATTAGGCTGTCTCCGTTTCAGAAAATCCGGTATACGCTCGAGGGCGTCGAGATAATCGTCAATAGTGGCACCCGGCACCTTACGCGGCTGTCTTAACTGAGCCTCACAAATACAGTCTAGGGATTCCAGTAATCGATTAGCTAATGGGCAGGTTCGCAGATACGGTCTGCAATCGCAATAGGGCTACGGATATCCTACTTACCATACCATTGTTCACATTGTCGGGGATGGTCTGGATCATGGCACCGTTCATTTAACGCCACATTTCGCAGAAGAAAAGGATTTGCAATCATACCGCCATCGGGGCCGCATTCGCAGTTTTTGCATCTGGCGACCCGCCTCGATGCAGTCGATTTGGTATTAACAGCTGGCCTCTGTTTACCTCCTATCATAGGGTAGTCACTGGGATTTTGACTCATCTGCCGCTGGAGGTCGACGGGGCGCGGGCAATTTATGACCCACCCATAGAAGACATTAGGTAAGAGGACACGAGGGTGGAGGGGCGTATTGGACACCGAGTCTCCCGTGTCATTCGTCTTGGTGGGCGGCACCTTCTCTTGTACCCAGGCCTGATCCTGCGGCAGCGCCGGTATTTCTGAATTTTGAGATGCTTGTTCTAGAGAAGGAACGAGAGTAGGGCTGGGAGTTGCTCCCGTAGAGCTTGAGATTTGGGTGGAAATGGAAGAAATGGAAGAGGTTTCAGCCTCTTCAGCAAGTGCCAATAAGGTATGAGGAAATCCCGACAAGAGGAAGAGAATGGCAAGGTGCCCAAAGAGGTTGGTGAAGAAGATCATATTGGAAATGACAAGTCAATTCTAGCTCCCGGATTTATCGAACTGTCCACCTGCTACGGCTGCTAGGAGATAGCTCGTGTGCATGCTCCTGATCACAAGTGCATTTGGAAGGACAGACGAGCTATATACTCCAACGATACATTCGAAGAATATCGAGGTCACAAAACCAGGGTAGCACAGATTCTTCACGATATTTCCCATTGATATGGCGTAGGCTTTCCCTAGTTGCTAGGCTGAAACTAGCAGCCTTGTTACTACTGTGCCAGGAAAGGAGGGTCAATTGATACGGTATCAAGGCAGTATTAATATCATGGCCATAATACGTATTACAACAGCATTGGAAGCGAAGAATGTTATATACCTGCTTAGAAATATATTCAAAATCAACAATTTTCTGGCACAGTAATTAGTGTCAATCAATAATGGTTGCAATGTCAATATATCAACGTTATATAACGATAGCATGACGAATTCGCGAAATGAGGGGCCAACAAAGCTCCGGAATCAGAGCTAAGTCATTTAGCTGTGCATCAAGTGGGATTCCAACATGGAGTGCGAAGCTACGTCGTTATTCCGCTCACTAAGACTATCAAGTTTATCTTCGAGGCCCCCCGAATCGAATCCCACGCGCCAGGAAAACCCATCTCAATAATGGGATAGGCAGCTTCAAGAAACCCATTGATCAATTGAAAGACCTAGTATTCTCTGAATCAACAAACTTGAAACTATCAGCTCGGCCTCTCAAGAGAAAATGCGACGTTTAAAACGATCCAAGTACTAACGCCCGAACCATAGTAGCTAGGACTTCTCAGAACCTTTTAAATTCAGGGATCCGGAGACAAACGATCCCACGAACTGATTTGATTTTGCCGTTACAACTCCCCGAAGTTCAAGAAGTACCGAACTTGGAGATAACCAGAGTGGTAAGACTCAACCTAATCTGCAAGTTACATGTACCCACATATTTTTCTATCCAACTGCACGCCAGGTTCATGTATAACAAGCCCCGCCTCCTAAGAAGCTTCCACAAACCCCACACAGTGCCATAAAAATTTATAACTCTGGCCGTTGGTTGGGGATAAGGGGGCAAAATATCTATTGATCGGGTAGTTGTACAATTTATGGAGATAGAATTCGAATTCAGGGTTGGGCTAGCTGAAACGCTATCTTGCATGTTGTTGAATTCTGTTGAATTCTGTTGCATTTCGGCGCAGTTGTTGCATTTTGGTGCAGAAGAATCTTCAAAGAGTTGCACTTTGTAGAAATGATTATATCGCGCAAATTTTATTTAATATTTCATCAAAGTAGGTGAGATGGCCGAGTTGGTCTATGGCGCCAGGTTAAGGTTATACCTTAACAAGTGACATCCTGGTACGGGTAACCGTGCGTGGGTTCGAATCCCACTCTCATCATCACTTTTTTACTGTTTTTTTGCTCGTATATCCACGTCTGTGTAGACGCTGGCCTTTTTTTTGTCAAGGTCAGTGTGTGGTGACAAACGTGTTGTGGCGGCGCTATTCTGTTATGAAGGTGTCTCGCAAACAGTCTCGTATTCGCAAAGCGCTGTTGGATCCCCATGTCCCATGTGCCGTGGTGTTGACGCTTTCCCACAACTTCGACGTGTGTCAGTCTATGAGTTCGCCTTAAATCCGGACTATTGAGGCGGAGACTACGATAGATGGCCATTGAGACGGCGTCCAAGGTGGCACCGTGTGCACGGAAATACTAACCTATGTGCATCTTCTGGTATTTTGGACTCAGATATCTTCGGTTTTGGCGTATACGTACCAAGTAGGTACTTATATATCGTAGAGATACCACACACTTAATTAAGTAATACGTACACTACTCAAGTAAACAGGAACTGTTAATTTCCTGCTCCGGGACTTGCGTCTACATGATCCCAGACTATCTACATGGCTAATACATACTTACTTTTATGGGATGGGCCGCATACTTTTTTTTTATGGTCTCAGCACCCGTCTTGTTTCTAGACCGTACTACGTACTTAAGCTAAGTACTTAAGTATGTTACAAGAATGCCCTACGGAGTCGACTCGAATTGTTTTTGGGGCTTGATACCAATGGAAGCCCTCGTCCTGGAAGGCGCATGATACATAACAACGGCTTTATGATACGCATGAGTATTGCAACTGAGCACTAAGTTGTCATTCAGCACGATTGGGACAACCATTAAGGCCTTCGAAACAGAATTTATTGTACAATTGTTATAACGAGGGAGCTCATCATCAAGCCGTGGCTTCTCAGGCACATGTACATACATGTAGTTCGTCATATTTGGCCCACGCTGGCCCACTCCATACTTAGTGATCTCACGGAAACTCGTAAACACTAGCCATGCTCGCCTAGCTCTTAAGTACTTCATAGTATTAAGACAGAAGTAATATGTTAGATACCAAAGTTACGTGGACGGTGCTGTACATGTGCGATAGAAAACAAAGATATATCGCCCCATTGGTCCATTGTTCATTTGGTGTTTAGATCCTGGGTTGACGTTGTAGGACAGCTTAAGCTGTGAGATATGAGCAGGACATTTTCTCATGATCTGGGAAAGGCAAGTTTCATGAATATATACTGGCCTGAATATACCAATCTGGTAGAAGCCCACAGTTAATCTAACGAATACATCGACCTAGCTTGAAACCACATGTACATACATACTTGAAGCGAATAAAACGCCTAGATTCCCCCCCGGCTGGCTGTATAAGGCGGTTGTTGTAAGCCTAGTCCACCACATGCGACCGATGGGGCTGGCCAGATACATATGCGAGGTTCTTTTGATCGTTGTCGTTAATTAAGTACTTTGAAGTTGGTGAACTTTCTTTATCGAGGTCTCATGATCATCCAACGAGAGCCGGACACGTAGGTTGGAATCAGAAATCTTTCATTCCGGGGTCTGACCTGGCCCTAGAGCCACAAGGCCTGCGGTATGCAGAATAACATATTACCTGTGTCGTTGAGCACCTCTCCTATAAGAAAAAGATGTCGAATGGGATCGACATGAGGCCAGAGAACACTGCTAGACGTCTCGCCTGCTGCCAACCTGATATGTGGCGCGTGCGTTGAGCATGAGCTCTGTGATCAATATATGATGTAAACGGCCCTGGTTCTCATCGAGGGAATTGGATGTGTTTTGTGTACCCATGTACTTTTGGATGTCCTTTCCAGCGCAGCTGTCATACGGAAATCTCCGCATGGTTTTAGTTTCGCTTTTGTTTATATATATTTTCCATGCTATAACAGTATAACGAGTATCCAAAACACATATATGAAGGATGGACATGTAATTGTCGATTAAGGATGTGAGGCTGTAGGCTTTTGCAGCTCGATCTAGGTTATGAGACCATCCAGACCAAACTAGAGTGGTGTCCATGAGAAACTGGGGGAGCTCCAGACCCAGATGCATCGATGGTAGTATTGTAAAAGATGAGCGAAAACGCACTCACTTCATCCCCGTTGCTCATGCGTAGGTGCATCCAACTATATATATATTAACCGTGGGCCTCTGCAGAAGGGGCTTAATCCTCCTGCATGACAGACCCAGATTTGTAGAGCTCTTGAAGCCGGCCGTCACCTTGTCAGGCTGTAGGCGTAGTAGGGAACCATGTTTCCATAGTGGAACAGCCGCAGAGTCATACCCTCAGAAAAACCATTGGAACTAACGATCCCAACCGGGTATCCGCGCCCAAGATAGTATATTTGATCCAAGCATTTCGCTTGTTAGCGATTATATCTGCGGTCTCGCCCGCTAACGACCAGAAGCATTTTTCATCCATCGGTGTAAAAAATGTCGTCGCCCAGAAACCCGGACATCTGGAGAGCCCGGATGTATGGCGGAAATCCTGCATCAAAACGCCCTGAAGTTGAATCCACGCGATCGAACGTGAATTTCAACGCTTGCTTTGTACGAATACATTAGCTCCGCACAGAAATATATATATTTTCGAGAGTAGACATAAGGCATCTCGAGAGGATTGGCTGCTGATCTAAGATGGCTCATGTCGCCTCATTATTGAAGGGCTTCTGTCCAGAGCCTGCCTACGGGGTAGGGATCTTCGAGACCCCTCTTGCTCCGAAAGAAGTCGATAGTTCATATATATATTAATAGTTATATTGAGGGTGAAAGGACGGACTTGACGGAGAAATTTAGGCGGTATGCGAGGATCCTTAGCAGCCTTGATAATTGTGTGATATAAACCCTCAGCATGCCGGTACTATTAATGCGATGATACCGAATTTGGGAAGGATGAAAGGCAAGATGTAGAAGTAATGGAGGAGAGAGAAATGTTTTCAAGTGTGGGGCAGCTGGTGTATTTATAGGTGAAATTCCAATTCACAAGGGTTCCAAGTAGACTTGGAAGCGCTAGGGCTTGTGGGGGCGTGCAGACGCTTCTGGACAATCTAAGGTTATAGAAGAAGCAGGATCCTGGGAGCAGGCATAGATACCTTACACTTATAATAAATCCCTAGGAGAATATTCCCGAACAAAGATCATATTATACTAGCTTGATATGAGTTGGGAGGTCTTTCACCCGAACCACAATCTTCTCCGATACCAATAAGCCAGTTACCTAGGTATCTTTGATCTAGCTGGCGATTGAGCTGATATCTGAGAGAACCTCAAGATGAGACCTCTAAAGGAGAACCACTCTGCAATTTTTACTGGTATTAATCAGTCTCGTGGATCACGGGATTTCCCAGAATCCCTGTACCCAAAAGTCCGAGCGTGGTATTTTGATAGGTGGTGTGTTGGACGGTTACACAGGCGTCAGGATATTTAATTTAAAATGAGCACAATGTTTCACAAGGAAGGTAAGGGTATTTGGTCAGCTTTCGAGGTGACTTGGATGCAGCGACCTCTGACCAGGATAGCGCCGGAGATCTGCTTGGACCCCCTTCGTCGGCCCGCAAATACCCCAAACTGTATAGTATCCACACGGCCACAGAGTTCTAGATCTTGCATAGTCTGAGGGGTCTTGCAGTGCAAGCACTTGATTCTAGATTCTCTTCATTAAAATTTGAAAATCCGTCCTACAGGGTAGCTATAGCTTCAGTGTAAGTTACTTAATTACTCGGGCTTGCTGGTGTTGATGTCTTATATAGCTACTTAAGTATGTAGTTCCCGTGCCTCCTGATCCAATCTTACAAGCATTCTATATGCGTGGCCAGTCAAATCAGCAAAAAGGTCCCACGTTGTGTCAATTCCTCCATCTCTTCATCAACAGCTTTGAGATCGGGTGTGCGGGAGGACATCGATCTGAGGCTACTGTTCCCGGTGCCCAACTCCCTTGGCCTCTTATACGACTTTTTGGGGATTGGAACTGGAGCTAATCGTATCGGTTCACGTTTGTCTTCCGGAATTGTCTTTGCATATTTGGTTGACGGTCCCGCACTTAGCGGGGATACCGGTGAATTTAGAATTATATCTCTCTCATCGGCTGAAATCTGAGACCCGAGTTTTCTCAAATGAAGAGTTTGGGGTGGAGATCGTATATTCTCGGCCTGGGTCTCCGTTGGGGGCATAATGTCGAACAGGGAAAGCAGGAACGCGAGGAGTTCCCCATTGGTGCTATTCAAACCAGATCATTGACATTTGAATATACGACTACTATTAATCATGCTTCTGGGACCTTACCCTTTGATTAAAACTCCTAGGTTTCTCCTATAGCTCCCGAGCAATACGAACAGAACATTCCCGGCTTCCCCAGTTGCGAGCTGATGATCACTATAGAACTCTCTGAACTGTGAAATATCCTCTCGTAGTTTTTTGAACCCCGTCGAGAGACTCAGGAGCGCTTCTGCACCTTGGCTGCCGGGCCCGGAATCTCCTTGAGTGCGGATTTCTTGAATTATCTCGCAACAATGAACAAGAGTGCGAAGTAGTTGGCAGACACGGTTCAGTTCTACGATGTTGGGATGCTGGTTTGAGTTTGGGGACAGGTCGACGTGAAATTTCGGAGCTGGGGTCATCTGGGACGGGAAAGACAAAGAGCTGCGGCCGGATACCGCGACTCTGGAGGAGAGGTATGCGAGTCTTTGCTTATACGTTTGGGTCTTGAAGACTCCCAAGGAAATCTAGCTGTTAGAATCGATATCATATACCAAGCTTAACGCTTCTCACGGGTTGAAGAGGCATACAATCTGAGCCGTGATTTCCGCCTCGACTTCTCCGAGCCCAGCTTCGACTGTGCTTAGTACATAGCAACAATCGAAATACGCCCTTGCAGCCCCCGTGTATACTTTAGCTTTGTCGAGGATGACAGCCAGACGAGCCAAATGTAGAGCATGGCCCAGGACTTCGCCTTTTGAATTTGTCGTACCTGATGTTTCCGATTGAAACCAGTCGCAAGTTGAAGCTGTTACGTTCGATAGAATGGATGTTCGTGATTTGTTCAAGATCGATATCCCGCCTGGGGACTTGAGAGATACTGGGATGCAACTGAGATGCGGGCTCTTTATCTCCTGGGATCTCCTGAAGAGAGGCATTGTTATTGGATTCTCAGCGGGTGATTTGTTCTGACCATGTTCGGGTACAGGCGATATGCATGATGAAGCTGGTAATATAGGCACTTTCCACCCGTACCCACCTGCAGCCTGGTGAAGCGAGCTGTGCCATACTAACTCTCTGGCATGCACCAATGAGCTAGTCAATTGACGTCAACGTGCTTGTGGAGAACAAAGAAACATCGATACTTCGTCGGACGAATACCGCAGCGGTATCTCTGCACACGAGAGAATCCTGTCGTCCGAACCAACTGCAATCGGCCTGAGCAGCGAACCGGACGGACCACGAGGCCTGACGGTAACTGTTTCAGAAAGGGCTCCATCCATTGGTCTGGGCCTGTTCAGACCCTCGAATCGATATGTGACGAACCGACAGCCTCTTGTGACTCAGGCCTCGTCGGTACAATTCGTCGTTAGTTGAAACCGAAGCCATGCAAACGTCCTCCAAATCGGACCGCGAAGGTGGTGCGAGGCTGAGTCCAAGCTCAGGGTGCCCGGGTTCGCCGCAGCTGCATGCATGCCAAACAGCTACTGCGCTTTTGGCCAATCAACCTGGGACTCACTCATCATTTCTCCTCCAAGACTTATAATAACTGGGAGTTGACGCGACTTGACGGAAAAGAAGTTGCAGAGGTGTTCTTCAGCCTGTCATCGCGAGCGACTTCCTTTTAAAACGGTGGGCGTTCTTAGTCATCGTGGTGATAGCTCTGGATTTAATCTGCGGGTTTCGTCGGTGGTGGTTGTTCGGGCTCTGAGCTTAGCTCTTATTTTGGGCCTTTCGCTGCTGCTCTTCCTCCACCCTCTCCGTCCTCACCGTCCCCTTCGTCCTCCACCATCGCTTTTCTACCAACCTCTAGCTTGAGCCATCGCGATTACTTCCGCCCACTCACCACCGTCCATTCCATCTCCACGGACCAGCTTCGGTAGCTCTCTCTGCCTTCCAAGGCCCTGCGGATCTCTCTCTTCTCTGGCAAAAACGCGATGCACATGGCCCAGCCTATCCAAAACGCCAACTTGGCTCCGGTTCCCGGAATGCCGCCTCTCTCCTCCTCCCCCTCACATCACCCGACATTGCCATGGTCCAACGGGATTCCATCGCCCCCTCGCATCCTCGTCCCGCCTCCGACCCTCGTCAACGATCCCGTCGGACGTGCTGGGAGGCCCGGCGCCAGGCAATCGTTGAACTACGGCGCTCAATCCAATGGCACCACCCCTCTCAGCAGCTCCCAGCTGCTTGCCAATTCCGGAATCCTTCCCACCACCCTCCAAGATTGGCGATACGAATCCCGCCGTGAGGCCCAGCAGATCCTTCCACACCTTTACCTCGGCCCCCTGTCCGCCGCGAAGGATCTAGCTTACCTCCGACGCGAGAACATCACCCTCCTTATCGCCGTCCGAAACAATGTCACCGCCCGTGCCCGTCTTCTGAATGCCTACAACGAAATTTCCAAGGATCCAGAGCTCAGATCTCGCATTCGCTTCGAATCGGTCGATGTTTCCGGCAACCAGGAGCTCATTGCTTCCTTCCCAATCGCATCGAGCTTAGTCGACGAACACCTCTACCATCTCGCCCCTCCAGGTTTTCCCCGCCGCAAACCGAACGGTCTCCCAGAGCAACCTCCACTCCCGGGAAAGACCTTGATATACTGTGAATCAGGCAACGAGCGTAGCGCTGCAGTCGCTGCAGCGTACATCATGCAGCATATTAACTGCACTGCCGTTCAAGCAATCCAGGTCATCCAGGGTCGCAGGTTCTGCGTCTGCTTCGACGATTCGATGAAGTACCTCCTTACCGGGTACGAGCCAATCTGGATGGCGAGACGTGATGTCGAATTGCAGCATATCGCTGCTGCTGCCGCCGCCGCTGCCAACAACGGCCCAATGTTCGGATCTAGGGACCCACGAGAATCCGGGATTTCAAAGAAGTCAAAGCGAGGCATTGAGGAAGCCTACGACGATGAGGATATGTCTAGCAATGATCCTTCATTGCTCACGGAGCTTGACGCCGCTAGATTTGAGAAGAGAGAGGGCATTGCCCCGTTCTCCGATTCTCAAGCATCGGCAATGTCACTCGACGACGCAATGGATGACTGAACCCACCATCCTCTCATTAAACGTATGCCCTTTGCAACTTCTCGCTTCTGTGATCTTCTTTTCGTTGCCATTATTTCTAGGGAACCGGATTATTTCTTTTTAATAACACAGAGGCTATTGATCGGGGTGTTTACGGTGTACCTTTTTTTCTCTTATCACCTGTGGTTACCCTCCTCCATGTCATAGCTTGCTTCAAAAAGGTCACTTTGCCAGCCACAACTTTGAAACCTTTGAACTTATGAACTTAATGAAGTGCATCACTATACCCCCCTCGCGTTTCGGTTTATTGCTTTTACCCTTCTAACCCTCACCTCTCCAGACCCTGTGTATAACGAACCACCGAACGAACGAACGCTACCATTGCCGTTTTTTCACTGTCAATAGACTACCAATTATTTCTTTTTCGTTCTTCCTCTGTGACTTCGCACGTCTTTTAAATTCTCCTACTCAGCTCTACTTTCAAGCTCTTTCTTTTTTCCTCCTTCTTGGATATCTTTTTATAGGGGGAGTTTGGTAAATCTGTATTTTTCTGTTGTATCAAAAGAAAGGGACGGGGTGGGCGGTTTCTCGCATGGGAGTTGGTGAGCTATGGGAAGCTGTTTTTTGTATTTATGTTTTTCTAAGAAAAGTATATTACCTGATATTCTATGAATTTGCCTCAAGTATAGGCGTGTAATCGTCTCGAAAGCATGGTTGGTGTAGGTAGTACCTATTCACCCACGTGAAGGGGTGGATCCGAATACTCAGTATTTCCGTAGACACCTCAGTTAAAACGTCACCAAGACGCAGAAATATACTATAATCGAACTCGAAGTCCTCTATTGAATTGCAGTAAAAACCATTTATCTATTCCCGATACTGCACGCACGATATGCCTGCAATTTTTCCCAGCTTCCAAACCAAGGAAAGTTCAAAAAGGTCTATAAAGACACAGGGTCGATGCGGAAGGACGATTTCGAAGGTAAAAGAAATGCAAAAGGAGGAAGAAGCTATCAACAAGAAGATATCGACCATCATCACCTCAAAGCACAGTAATAAGGGACACAGAGTCCCCGATATGTATATAAAAACACCCCCTAAACACCATTCAAAGCACAACCCTCCCCAACATCGCCTTCAAATACTCCACCGCCGCACCGACAACCCCCACCTCTGTAATCGTAGTATTCACATCCACCTCACCACCCTCATAAACCGCCAAAACCAACTCCTGAAGCAACTCCTTATCCTTGAACGCCTCCTTCAACCAAGCATCATCCGACCCCTTCAACGCCTCAACCAACAACCCACCACTGACATGCCTCAAACTCCCATCCTTCATCATCTCCACCTCCCTAGGATCCAAGGGTTTAGTCTTCCCAGCCGGATAGGTAACTTTAATATAACATTTCTGCAGGTAAACCAGCAACTTCATCGCCGCTTCGGTTAGCACCGTGAATTGGTAGATAGCCCCGTCGAAACATGTGCCGATTATATCAACGTGTGGGTTGATGATCCCCGGTAATTTCATATCTCTCGGTTTCCACGGCGCTCGGAGGTCACCGGCGCATATGTTGGCTATACTGTGGGGTATGTATGCCTCGAAGGTACGGATTAAGGATGTTGATATTCTAAAATCGGTGGGCATCCAGAGACCGACGATACCTTCGTCGCGGTCGGCGCCGATAAAGAAGTTTGCGTTTACGTGGAAGTGGGCGCGGCCGGCTCTTTCTCGGTCATCGCTGAAGGGGGGTTTGTTAGGATTATTTTTGGTGGTTATATTTTGTAATTTTGAAGAGGGGGGTGAATACCTAAACATTCGCTCCAGTACTGTTGGGGAAGAAGGATCGTTCTGAACGCGGTAGATGGATAATACGTCTCTGCTGCTTGATACCCATACTATCTTATCCTTATCCTGTGTCGTAATTTGAAGCGGCGTCGAATCCACCTGCTGGCTCGATTGGTTTTCAAACCTAAAATCCCATCCCTATTAGAATACCCCCATCCACAGAATCTATGGTAGAAAAGAAGCGACTTACTTCCACTGCCCGGCATCATTCTGAACTAAATCGATCTTTGAAAGCGTCCTCTCCGTTCCATAAATCACCGAAACCTCGCCATACGTTGCCAGCGAATACACCGGTTCAGGACATAAGATCTGATTTCGTTTTCGAATCTCCAACTTCCTCTCCGTTCCGGATTTGACGTATCTCAACGATAGAACAATAACTCGGCCCTTTCGGGGGGCGTTTTCCGTGAATTCGTAACTGGTACCGACGAGGATACAATTCCACGCGAGGTCTTTGTCCGGGAAAGTCCAGTCTGTGGGTGCGAGATTTAGTGGTTTGTTGATATATTGGGTAGGGGGATAGATAGAGCCTACTGCAAAGACAGTGTATCTTCTCATCTTTCTTATTAAAGATGAGATCATCGTACTTCGCATCCTTTAAGTCCCTGGGGGTTTGCGATTGTCCGCTAAGAACCCATATGTTAGAAACCCACGAAATATAATACGAAACCCTACCCATGCCACTCACGTCTTTGGGTCGAGGAACATAATAGTTGCCCTCGGTGACTTTGGATTTCTTCCGTCTTCCAGACTTGAAGAATCATAGGACGCCCGATGACAAACCACCGCTAGCAAATCCTCCTTTTCATTATATACAACTCTCGAGGGAGTCTCCTTGAGTTCCAGCTGCCTTGTGCATATCGTTGGCATCCTACTCGTCATCGCTACCATGATTGAAGAATCGGTTGCGCATATTATTGGGTCAGGGAATTGCGTGGATCTGAAGTCGTGGTTAAGGTGGCAGAATGCTTCAATTGAAGGCTATAAACTCCAGTCAGTACTCCATGGTTCTCAACAAGGACTTTCATAAGTAGGTTACCTCGACTGTCTGGTTAAAAACGATAGACGCAACCTTCAACTCTGAATTTTCAATACTCAATTGAAAAAGAGAGTGAGTCGAATGAGCGAGCGCTCTATCAGTTGTGTCATCTCGAGTAGAGAGCAAGACGGGCAGTCTCCCTATCTTCACCACTTTCATCGAGCTGAACTCCAGGTTTTCAACACCTATGAAAGATCAGACTTTGCCGCGTTTCACGATAACCCGAAGGGAGCTAAGAAAGTTGCCTACCTATTTCACCGTATGAGACATATCCATTTCGAAGACCGAACAGAAGGAACGTTTTCCCTCCTGATTCTATAGTACACACGGACTCGCAAGCCGGGGACTGGGCGTGTGTGTCGTCAGGGTCCTCGTAGTCCGCGACAACTAGAGTTGTCGTTAGAAAGATATGAGGAAATCGACGGAAAGGGCGGGACTTACTCAGAATCTCCATCTGGGACAGGAAACCGCCGTTCGAAGGAAGCCCATAGAGGTTAATAGTCGTCCCTGCCGCTTCGACCAGTAGGGGTGCTCTTTTCCCACTACAGCAAAATATTAGCGAGATTCTATGATTCCTTGAATTCGAAGCGCGCTTACATCGTCAAGAAATCGAGATATGTCGGTTGTGATGAGATCCCGAGAGGTTCTCCTCGTTTCTTGAGAAATCTGGATAATCCGTTAGCCCAGATTGGTTCCCGTTGATGCATATCTAAGCTGTACATACCTCTCCTGGTCACCATCTGATATCGGTTGGAGCTCCATGTTCCATAACTGGTACCCAGAGTCGGATTTGAGGACCAATACCACTGTTTCCTCTTCCAGCGCTGCCGCTACAATGCTGTGGCCTGACGGGCAATCCCACTCCTGTCGAGGAGTGGGTACCTGAACATCCGCCTCGACATCCGCCTCGTTAAGTGTAGTCGAGTAGACCCCTTCAGTAGTAACCTGCACAGCCCGTCCTTTCAAAACCTTCGCAGTCAAAGTCTTGACATTATCCCCCGTCCTCAAAGAGATAACATCGGCGGCATCACTAGCGTCTAGTGTTTTGTACGGCAAGTACCACAAGCTCGTTCCAAGCACTAAACAGAGAAGCACAAAACATCCTCTACCAGCGCTCCCTACTAGAGGAATAACCTTCGTGACAGGCTCTTGATGCTCGATCGCAGTTGCAGGTCGGCATTCGACTCCCTGGCGGATCTCGGCGACGGATCCATGCTCTCCAAAACCTGTGCATGCGTATACTCGGCCCCTCGAATCCGAGACGTTACTCCTATCCGCTGTTTTCAGGGTAAGAACGTCCATGTCGAACATGGGGGACCAATTGAAGATTTCTTGGATGAACAGGGGATCCCTATTCGACGGTGTACCGGGCCTTTTTGGTGTGATCTATCAGATAAATCAGTATAACCCGCTTCAACCGTGAAGGCCAGATGACCTTACCATATAAGTCCCGCCAGCACTTCCCTCCCCAGCAGCAACGAGAAGATCGCTACTTGTCGGCGTACGAATTTCATGGAACGCAAGCGCGGTCCCCACCGCTCCGGTCAACTTTCCAGATTTCACAGTCTCAACACTGGGTCCGTAACTACTCTGATTGTAATTGACGTAAATCCAAAAGAGTTCTCCGTTCTCCTTAACGACGTAGAAGTCATCGTTTCGTTGCGCGTAATCTGCATTTCGGTGTGGCCTCGCCCACGCTGTGACTAAATTCTCTAATCCACAAATATTTAGCAAGGAAGCGGTCTAAGAGATAGCCCATGGGTAGGATATTTCGAACGGTAATGCTTACGGTCTCGATTTGAAATAATCGGTATGGGGAAGTGTTGCCATTTGCAGTTTCCGTTCGTGATATCAATGGCCTTTCCGACGCAAATTGAACGCTCGCAGACCATTGCGAAAAAGGTGGGTATTGTTAAGGGTATGATATGAAGCGGCAACCCCCATCCTAGTCAAATGATCAGTGGGCAAGACTATCAGTGAATCGGAATACTCCCTTACTCTCCGGAATTCGAAGCCCATCCTGACCAAGCTGTGCCGCTCTCGAGAGTGGTTCAGCCGTATTCCATTCGTAGAGCAGTATTCTTGATTGCTTCAGCTTACTACCGAATCCCTTGGCGTTAGTATAAGAGGCTTGAGAGCAGGTGTCATCACTGCATGAAGTACGTACTTTACGAATAATACCACAAATACGACAAGATCCGGCTCTTTCGCCCGTAAGAACTCCAGATGGATGATGGTCCCAGGGACCTGAAATGTCTTTTCCTATATCGCACAGTGCTTTCTCAGTAACCGCAAGAATAAAAGGACGTTGAAAACGTCGTAATGTGGAAAGCATACATGGCGGAGTGGCAGGAAATGTGGTCCGACTTCCAGTTTCTGTTCAAGGGATGCGGCGTCGGCTGTCTCGTATAGTTTGAAACTGCCCTCCCAAGCACAGACTGCCATAGCCCGAGAGCTGCAAAGAATATCTCCCCGGTTAGTGCCCGTGCCAGTTTATTGTTCCACACACACGGCGTGAGGACGTACAGAGGGTCCACGGATATAGCTTTCCCAACATGGCTGACCGTTGGTAGTGATGGTGCAATCCTGTGAGTCGAGACCACAAATTCAAGTCTGCTCCCTCTTGAGCCGTCGACGTAGATGAACGCTAAATCCCCGGATTCCAATGCAATGGCCAGAACCTGTTTTGGGACTTTTGAAGAAGCACTTGAAGACGGAAGGGGGGTGCTACCGTCCTCTTGCTTAATCTGCTTCAGGAAGTCACCGCGTTTTCTGAGATCAACCAGTCCCGCGGACCGGATTTTACAGAAGAAGTCACTTTTGGTAGCTAGAAGTTCGAGATTAAGTCTTTTTGATAGATGACGGAGTTCAATATGTCGTTCCTAATATTCCCCGCTCAGCGTACAAAAGCATTCCGGCGGTTGTTAGCGAGGCTTCAAGATCACAGCAGGGATATATATAAAAAAAAACCACCCGTCAAACGCCTCAAGGTAGCATTGAACGAAAACCAGAAGAACCTGGGAACCCACGCACCCCGACGAATATAACATATTTCTCGTCCGTATCGCAGCGGACGGACGCAGAGAAGATGGAGCGGATGACTGGGGATGGGGATAAACATTCGGAAAGCAGGCCGTATTTGGGCCCAGCATCAGCGGCTCTGGGTAGCGGGTTGGCTGTTTCCTTATCCTTCAGTCGTTTATAAACCTCAAAGAAAATCGGGCACATCGAACGGCGTAGTCACCTTCGTTATTTGCGGCACGCTGCTGCGCGGTATCCTCCATCTGGAGCGGTCGAGGGGGGGTAAAGCGCCTCCCTGTCTCCGGGATATTTTGGAGTACAGCAAGACAGCCGAGAGATAGATCTGATGAGTGATCTTTAGGATAAAAGTGGGCTTGGGAGTCTTCTTGCTTTTGGAGCTGGCTCTTTGCTCTGCGCTCTTGCTTTTGCTTTGGTGTTTCTCAGAAGAGAGCTGTCGCTTGTTGGAGTGTTGTTACGTTTGAATATCTGCAAAGTCACGTAGTTGGACGTAGCCTGAGCTTCGGCGTCGACGTCAAGGTCAAACGGCGACTGGGAGAAAAGACTGGAACGGTCGAGATGCAGAACTTCGGGGGTGGAGATGGCGAGGGTGGGAATATATCGAGTTTTGCAGCTACCTCGTAGCTCAGGTATAGCAAGTATAGGGGTGCTGCAGATGTGCCTAACCGCTTCTCAGGTTACCACCAAGTCAATGGAGCATGGAGCATGGAAGACCTCGCACCGCTAGCTCGACGACATCCGTTCGAAGGGGATCAAAACTGCAGTCCGGTGAGTAGCAGAACGGAAAAAAACTAAGTTATCATGTTCAAACAGTGCAGTGGACTGACCTGGCTCGGATTCGATCATCACACCCGCTCGCGGGGGCCCAGCGGTGGAGAATGTGAATTCGCCATCCGGCCAGCCTTCAGGCTTCACATTATTGATATTTGCTTTTGAAGGATAGGATCAAAATCTTTTGCCATATAACTTCGAGAACTATTACAGGTTCTCATCGCTCCGTTCAGAAAAAGACCCCGCCGACTAGGGCTTGTTGGGCCTCCCAATCCAGTCCGTATATGGTTGAGGATAAGTTACTAGCGTGTGCAATATGCGCGACCCGAAAGGTTTAACCTGACCCCTCTCCATCGTACCAAGGCAATGCCTAATCGATTCCGCGAATACCAAGAGATACTCACGGATACCTTCTACCGCCTCTGCAGCTGCCTCTAGGTGATTTAGGGAATAGGCTTGGTTGGAACTTTATAACGAAACCCACTCAGTGCCTTGTTGGACATATCTCAATCCGCAACAGGCACAGATGGAGCCAATGGCGACTGCAGCAGCAATTACCCTTCCAACGGTTTCCTTCCTGGGTATCCTGGCAACAGTGGACAGTGCAATCAATGCCCAGTGTCGGAGCCGTAGGTAGCCATACAGTTTCTTTATCCTACGGGAGACTGTCCTTCGATGGCCTGTTCATGGTTCTGGGCATCGAGCCACCGGCTCTCACATGAAGCATACACCTGGTTTTATCTCATGCGTCAGGACAAACAGAAAAAAAAAGAGGGCTTGTAATGTATCTCGCAGGCCACCCGTGTATGTGTTTCAGCATTCATTCTGTCATGGGCTTTAGTGGTTAGGAATATAACCGGTCGTTATTAATAAAGCTTGGAGGTTATGCTTTCTATTCCTGGATCGGATTTGGTCCCAAGCCCTCCCATTCGCCCGCATGGCCCAAGAAGCTTGGAAATCTCATGCAAGAGTCGGACCGGAGGAATAATAATAAGCTGTCAACCGGAACAGCTTGCAAGCTTGCCCAGGCCGCCATGGGCAGCTGAGTCTCAGAAGCTTTAAAGGCTTTTGTATCATAAAACCACACTCCAACACTAAAGATGATCCGGTATCACATTTTTATTAATTATCACACCCGGGCACTGGGATGGTAGAGCTATAGTTGACAGTTATATGCTATCGCTAATGCCTGACATCATGTTCAACCAAAAACAAACGGTCCAAAGATTTCTAATTGGTTGGAACGGATCAATATCCTGCAGCTATATCACGAGATTCTAATGTGATAGAAGAGCCCCTCTCGAGGCCTCGGACAAGGGAAGGGATCGAGTAACCTCATGGGGCTGCGTGATAGCATGGGCATGCATCGTTCAAGAAACCTAAAAAGCTTCAATATTGAGCAATTATAGAAGCGCCTTCGTCCGACCTCGACCTTATATCGTCTGCCGCGTTTGAGAAGGCCCCCTCCCTCGATCAACAAATGACGATTCTCGCGGCCTGCAGTTGTTTAAAATGCGAAACCGGTCACATGGAATTCTAGAGGACGACATTACTTGCAGGAGAGAAGCCTAGTGACACGGCATGGAGGTTCGAGAAACGGGATTGAACGAAAGGCCCACCCTGAACTTTGGGTGTGTGGATGGGAGCTGTCCGCGTATGCAAACTTCAGTGGCATTATGAGGACACCCTCACAGCAGCGCTCCAAACAATAAGGTCGGCCTGGCACGAACCCGAACCTAAAGACCACACCCTCCCACCCTTTCTTTTCTTTTACCTAAGGCCCCTCCCGCTACACAAAAACCCGCGTATGCCGAGTTACCGTGGGGTTTTGGCCCAAGTTCTGGACCCCTTCACATCGCGATTGAACCAGGATCCTCAACTTTGTTCAACGAGAGATGGAAAGAAAAAAAAAAAAAAAAATGACAAATCGACATGAGCTGTGATCAGTCACTTTCCACGTTATACTCCAAAAAATCCCGCATCTCCGCGAAGCCACATACCGTGTTTCCCAAAAATTAAATCGTGCGCAGGGAGAGCTCTGGCTTTCGAGAGAAGGCAGGGGAATGAGCGACGATAGGTTGAAATCCGAAGGAACATTTCGATACATCGAAGTACCGTTAGTGAGATTGGACTCAACCGCACTAAACCGTCGATAAAATCCTTGGCTCCCACTCGATCCCCTCGCTTGCACGAAGCGATCCGCAGCTGATCTAAATTGTTTTCCTAACCCAGGCTAGGGAACAACGGAACCCGGATGCGAATTGCTGATATAATCCGGCCGGTCGACAGACCGCGAATGCCGTGTTCCCAGTTGTAGATTGATCCGTGGTGTTTTAATTGGTCCCTGAGCTAGTCGAAGGAATTTGCCGTTAGTAGGATATCGTGACGAGGGGGGGACCCTATGAGGCTTTGACAATTCCGTAGGAACGCTCGGACTGGTGTTTTTCAGAGTTATAAGGTGGTTGCAGGTCGTGATTCCGACAGGCACTGGCAGGCGATCACGTGGCACAAGACGGCTTGGTATGCACCCACATCGTCATAGCAGCGAAGGTGGCCCTATGTTGGTTAACCAACACGTGCACATGCCTGGCAACCAAACGTCCCGTCGACAACTTCAAACGGTGTCATAAAACGACGGAATAAGGCATCGAGACGCCCGACCCAGCTATTTATCCGCTGCATGGATATTTGTGTCAGTCAGTCAGACCAGTGGATTCCGTGCGCTTGATTACTAGCACCGACCTGGCGGAGGGATAGAGCATCATGTCCGACGGAATTAAGGACGAGCCAAACAGCCCAGAAGTGGACGGCAGTTTCGATGAGAAGGTAAAACAGGAGGAAGAGGAAGAAGAGGGGCTCTCATCCGTGCTCGAGGATCCGGTCTTGCCGAAAGAAGAGGACCTTTTCAACCAGGATTTCGAGAAGGAGCTAAAGGAGATCAAATCGGACGAATTACGAGGCCTGTGCGACGCAAAGGATCGAGACGGGATAGCAAAGTTGGCACTTGTGAAGCATGGCCTGATTAGTGATGATATAAGGAAAAAGGCTTGTAGGGACCATCCTCTAAGAGAAAGTTCACGGACGAGGTACTGAACAATACCACAGGGCCGATTCTCCTGGGCTACGACCCTTCCACGATCAAAACCGAACTCGAAGACGCCCAAGTAAAACTCGAAGATGATAAGGTCATATTGCAAGACTACCTCGGACGGGTTCCGTACACGGAACTGCCTACGCACCGCGACGAGGAACAGGTAGCACTGGATGTGAACCGTTCCTTCGTCTATTACCCATCCGGTAAGACTTAGGGAGCACCTGAGAGCTTTTCGTGGGAGGCAGTTCGCTCATACGATGCAGATGACGGCCACCTCTATCATCTATTTGGACGATTGTTAATATCTACTGCTGGATGAAATACAGGTCTTACGTCTGAAGAGATGGACGACCAGAAGCGGGAGCTCCAGGATCTCATAGTGGAAGTGCTGCGGCGGCACCCTATTCTCTGCTACTTCCAAGTATGACATCGCGTCTATTAAACCTCTCGACCAGGGCGAAGCTAACAGACACAGGGATTCCACGACATCTGTCAAGTGATACTATTAGTCCTTGGCCCAAAACTCGCCCCGTTGGCGGTTGAGTACATGTCGTTACTCAGGATACGAGATTTCATGCTCCCCGCGTTAGGACCGGCGTTCTGGCATCTAAAAATGTTACACCCGATATTGTTTGCGGCGGATGAGAAACTCTGTCGCCATCTGTCGACGACACAGCCCTTTTTCGCCCTTGCTGCGACGTTGACCTTGTACGCCCATGACATACAAGCCTACGGTGATATCGCACGGTTATTCGACGCATTCTTGGCGGAGTCGCCGGTATTCCCGATATACTTTTTCGCCACGGTATGTTCATTCCCTGCTTATATGATCCGTGAGCCGAATCTGAGAAAGTAAATATTTTTTTGGTGATAGATTGTGATGTCGCGACGGGAGGAACTTTTTGACATCCCGGATACGGAGCCTGAGATGCTCCATTCAATACTTTGCAAGCTTCCTAAACCTCTCGATTTGGAAGGTCTGATATCGAAAGCGATCGATCTACAATCTTCCCATCCGCCCCATACTTTGAGAATATGGGGCAAGGTTCCAACCAGCAGCGTGCTGAAGACTTACGCGAGCCCCTTAAAGTCGGGGAACGGCGTTCTGAGCGAGGATGTGAAAAAAGCACTGTCGCGGGGAGAAGCGCTGTTTAAAAAGCAAGCAAACCAGCTATCGAGGGAAGAGTTCAAGACGCAAGTCATGACCAACCTGCAGACGCACAAGAGCATGATCGGTTGGACGGTTCTCGCGGGTGTATCCGCAGTCGCACTCGGCTACTACCTTGGCAAGAAAGGACTGGATACCAAGGCGGTCTGGCAGTCCTTAGCAGCGAATTTCTGACAGGCAGTTCCAGCGATATCGAAGAATATGAGACATATATCGGCTATGTATATACCTAAGCGGGATGTGATTTGAAGAAAAAACCATGCTGTTCGGAATGCTCCTTGCTTTTGGCCTTTGTTCTCCGGAGTTAATCGTGTGACTGACAAATGGGAATCGAAGGAGGGAAATTTTGAAGCCTGGTATATCCTGCGGTAACGAGGTGGGCGGTGCCGGAAATTGTGGGGAGCTCATCGCACTAGCAGGAAAAAAAGTTTGGACGAAAATTTTTTTGAAGGCCCGCATGTCATGCGGGTGCCATGCAGGTGAGGATTCGGGTCTAGCCCAGCATCAGCTTTGATACCCTCGACTTGGGCATAAGGCTTGGGGGCCACCGGGTACGCCTGCTTGGTTCGGTAGGAGTTTGGAATTTTCTGGACTGATGAGACTTGGAGATTTTTTTCAACGGACATTCCAGAACAGCCGCCGTACGTCGGAAGCCAGATCGGAGAGCGGTCCCGGTGGTACGTAATATCAGATATACTTTCGTATCAGGTACTGACTTAAGTACTTACGTAGGTGATGCAACGTATACGGGACAGCTGGACGGTACGCAACAGGGCTCCGTTGAAAAAGCCAAACCCAACAGTCCCGCTTCAGCCTGTCTCAGGCAATGAGGTCAGTCCGAATTCAAACCGGCAAATCAGGCCTGTGCTCGTGGACAGCATGCCGGTAGACACGCCCGACGGAGTAACGCTCGAGAGGCGGGAGCTTGGAGGATGTCAAATCTTTTCCTGCAACGTATACCTGCATGGCCCGGAACTGGAGCTAGCATTAGACGGCATGATATAATATAAGAATGATGCTGTACCTGACGTCTGAGTGGTGGGCAGGCCGGACGTCGAATTCCTCGCTTGGTTTCCAGCCTGCATGAATCTGTCGAGGAAAATTTTCGCAGGCTGTTTGGGGCGGACTGTATCCGATCGTATATAATATATTCTTCCAGAGCAGATGTTTCTTGTCAGTGCTGTAGCATTTATCTATCATCCACGACTCCGTATACACCCGAAAGACGAGTTAGCAGATGGGTTAGTGTCTTCGAGAGTTGGACGAGAGCGAGAAACTATTGGATCCGGACCGGTCTGAATGAAACCAGAGTGTGCCTGTGACCTCGAACCTCAACGGAACCCCTCCAAACTCCACTCCTCTCCTCTCCACCACACCCTCCACCAGCACCACCTGGCAGAGGACAGACCGAGCTAGTGGGAACGACCCGCCTCATTCTTGCATTCTCGCCGACCCAACATAATATTGTCATTTCCTCGAAGGTCGCTGGGAAGTGCTCAATTAAAAGACCGACACTGGCCTGACCTGTCGGCTCGCCTAGCAATGAACGGCCACTTCGACTCGTAACGGCACCTGCTGGATTCATTCAATCTCCCTCTCGTTCCCAGTCGTCCCCCCTCCGTCCAGCCCACGCCGGCCTTTTGCCTGCCTGTTCCCGCTATCCTCGCACCCTATCTAAGCATCCTTCCATCCTTCCTATCCTTCCCATCCTTCCCTCCCGGACCAAAACGATACTACCACTCGCCATAAAACCCTCCGGCCTCGCTCGATTCCCCCATTCGTCTCCGAAAGCAAAGAAAAACTGCACTTTCATCCTTCCCGCCTCCAAGACCGCTAGAGAGGCCACAATCGCGGAACTTCTGACGGCATGCCGTTGGTCTACAACACACATCCGAGTCCACCAGCGCCTCCATCCGCCCCCGCTGGTGGGCCTCAGCGTATGCACTTTGTCGGCGAGAGCAGAGATGGTGCTCCCGCCGTCACCGCAGCCTTCGACCGGGAATCCGACCAGAATGTCATCGAGAATGCACCCAAGGACCGAGCGGAACTCATCAGGCGGTTGAAGGCCCGAAATGAGGCTCGCATTTGGTCGTTGAATACCAATGTGGGTCTTTTCGTCCAAGTGTATTATTCATTTTATTACTGTTTTCTCTTCAGGCCGGCGTATGCTGGAGACATGCCTCTGTGCATTTACTCCGGTCCATGTTGAAGTTATAGTAACATCGTTGTCGTTTCCCTTTTCTAACATTCACGTTTCGTCTCTGTTGTGCAGAGTATCGAGATAGACCCGAAATCGGACGCTCCAGAAACCGACGACGATACGAACGGCCCACATTCCGCGCTCCACTCCGGCGTATTCGCTCCCGACAGTCGACAACTTCAGCACCCTCCTTCGCCCGTTAACCCCCACTTCCACAACCCCTTCTACAATGCTCGAAGTTCTCAGACCGAGGTCGCACCGACAATTCACCACGGTTCTCTGTTCACGTACGGTCAGGAAAACCAAGGTCGCACAGGTCGTTCGAGGGCACAGTCGCTCTCCGGCTACGTTCTCAAACACCCCACTTCGCCACTCGCCCTGAACTCGTCGCAGACCGAGACAGACAGCACCGATGAGTTCAGCAATCCCATCGACATTCTGGACGCCCCTCTCCGTACCCGTCGAGCCTCGTTGGTACCATCCCTATCCTCGCTACACTCCTCGCAATCCCCTGCGCCTCCTTCCTACTCCAGACAACCGCCTCGCCGCTCGATATCCGACAACTGGTACGATTCCTTCCCAGTCGCACCGTCTCATTCTCGGCAGTCTTCTAGAAGGCTATCCTTCGGTGTCGGCCTAGGCAGCGATCTGCCCGTCGGATCCTTTGTCGGATCCTACGAGGAATCGATCCTTAACGGGCGTATGTCCACTACACCCTCCAAGCCGCTACAATTCCTCGCACAGATCGGAGTTCTGGGCCTCGGGAAGTGCAAGCCGTCCCTGAAATGCCCCACCCACGTTACAATCCCGTTCCCGGCATACTTTTATTCCGTGGGTGATTACGACAGCCCATCTCCCTACGTCGGGCAAATAGACTTGGACACCGCCTTGCATAATCCTTCAAAGCCATCCAAGAGCTTCCCGGAAGGTGGATACCGTATCCCTCCTCGCGGCCAATTGCAGATTATCATCAAGAACCCGAATAAAACCGCCGTGAAACTATTCTTGGTCCCCTACGATCTTACGGATATGAAGGTCGGACAGAAGACTTTCATCCGTCAGAAGTCATACTCCGCCGATGCGTACATCGATACTCTTACAAAACCTGGTGCGGTGCCTATGACCCCGGTTACCGCCCAGAAGATGAGGGACAAGGAACGGGAGGCCCTGCGATATCTCATCCATCTGCACCTGTGCTGTCCGTCGAAGGGTAGATACTACCTTCACAGGAACATCAGACTGGTATTCGCAAACCGAGTCCCCGACGGCAAGGAAAAACTTCGAAACGAACTCCACCAACCGGAGCCGAAGTACTCGCCGTGGAAGCCGGGCGGTGATTCATTATCCACCCCGCGAAGGAGGAGGGGCAGTAGCATATCATTCAGCCTTGCTGCCGAAGAGTTCATGCTCAACGATAGCGCGAGGCAGAGGATGAATAACTTCAAGTTTGGAGGACCTACGGCGGCGGCCTGTAGCGCTGTTGCTGATAGGGATGAAGAGGAAGAGGAAGAGATGTCGAGTCATACGACTGTTATTGCTCGACGTGGAGGGAAAGGGGTGAATAATAATGGTAATGATTCGGAGGGTCGGGATGAGGATGGGGATGTGTCTATGGGGGATGATGGGGCTAGCACTGTTACTTGTGGGTCGTGGGATAAACTTAGTGTTTATTCGATGGGGAGTAACAGGAGCGATAGTAGTCAGCATCATGGGTTGTTGGCTATGAAGTTGAAGGGGGTGCAGCAGCAGCAACAGGAGAGGGAGGGGTTGAAGAGGAAGAGTTGTGAGTTGGGCGGTGATAGTGAAGAGGGGCCATTGGAGAAGAAGCCAGATGTGTAAAAAGGTAAGTTCGGCGTTTTTATTGAAATGTTTGGGATAAGTTTTGTTCCCCTCTCTCTCTCTCTCTTGAATTTTTTTGTGTATTCTGGGTGATTCGTTCAGCGGGGTTTTGTGAATTATGGGATAGGTAATGTTCTATTGGGAGGTTTCTTTCGGGGATGGGGGGTCTTGTTCTATCTTTTTGGTTCACTTATACTCTAAGCTTTCTGGGGTTTTTTCTTCGACTTCACTTCTTCTTCTTCTTCCAAGCAAAAAAATAGCGACACAAAACATGCATATGATACTTTGATATCGATTCGGGAGTTATATTAATCTTTTTTTAGATGGGGATGTTTCTTCTTTTTGTTTTTTTTTTGTACGATATTTCAGTTGAGTTTTTCTCGATCTTTGCTTTGGCTGGATTGGATGGTTTTTTCCCTTGATACGTTTCTTGGGTTAGTTGTTAATAGATCTCTCTACCTCTCTCTCTATCTCTCTATTTATCATCTATATCTCTTTATCTCTTATATCGATATTCATATCTCTTCTATCATATTTCCTTGTGTCCATGTCGGTTTTTCTCTGTGGGATTGGCTTAAATTTCCGTACTTTTTTCTAAATTCATCATCAAGGCGAACTGCTTTTTATATTTTCATATATGGTCTTCTTCCTTCAGTTCAGCATCGATACCAACCAACCACCAATATATTCAACCCAAAAAAATGGATTTACTGTTTTCCTCTCTCTCTTTTCTACACACATTTTACTATACTCCGTTTGTGCATGTGGTTTCTGTTAGGTGTAGATACATTTAGATTTCTTCTCATCATTCTGGTGACGAGACTGCTCATCATTCTCTTTCTCTCATTTTGATATTTATTGATTGTTGCTTGAGACTGGCACTGCATCACGTTGGCTATCTTTGGTTATATTACGTCAAGTTCAGTATATAGACCCTAGAATATATTCCATCATGCACCAATTAATTTTGTAAAAGTTGATTTCTTTGATTCCTGGGATGCCTTATTACCTAAGTAGGTAGTAAGTACTAAGCTAAGTACTAGCTATGAGCTAGGTATAATATAATATCCCCTAAGCTACCCTGTTAACATGTTGAATCGATCCCCCTTTTGTGAGATTTTTATAAAAGATCTCTGGGGTTGAATAATACACCATCCCGTACCGTCGATATTACAATAGATTCCCATCCTGTGCCCCCCGATAAAGAGGTTAAGAAAAGGAAAAAAAGGGAAAAAGATAATAAATACAAACCCCCCCATCGGACCGCAGCTTAAACCCACAATAAACGACCAAAAAACCATCCCATTCCAAAGATAACGAAACGATTCCAAAATCCCAGAGTTATTTATTATATTACATCCTCACCTCCCCCTCACTAAACTGACTCCCAACCTCACTCCACCCATCCGTATCCCCAATACTAGAAGCCAAATCACTCACAAACTCAACTCGATCGTCTTCGCTTTCTCCTTCATCTGATCCGATCATACTGACCGCCTCGGATTCGGAATGAAGCGATTGAACGGCCGAGTGGCCTAGGACTTCTTCTTCGTCGATTTCACTTAGGTCTTCTTCTTCTTCGGGTGTGACGACTGGGGTGCGGGATGGGTTTTCGTCGTCATCGGCGGTGGGGTTGGTGACGTCTTCGGTCCATTGTTGGATTGCCCAGTAGGGTTGGGAGGTTGAGAAGGTGGTGTGGGATTCTTCGGGGTCGGAGTCGTCTTCTTCTTCTGGTTTTGGGGGAGGTGGGAGGGATACTGTTGCTGGGGTTTGGGTTTCTTTTGTGGTTGTTGGGGGGTTCTGTGGGGTTTCTTGGTACTGTGGGTGGGAGGGTCTGGGTGGCAGCGGTGGTGGTTGGTCGATGACTGTTGGTAGGACGGCGGGGATCATTGGCGGGGCGTCGTGGGATAGCGGGAATCCCTTTTCGGACATCGCGGGGGAAAGGGTATCGGATGAGGTATCGCTTCCCGGTGATGTCTTCTCGTTGATGTGTTGGTCGGCTGCTTCGGCGGCGGCGTCGAATAATACTCTGTTTTCGTCGTCAAAGGGGGATGGGGATGGGGTGGAGGAAGGTTTGGGGTTTAATGAGGACGGTCCGGGTTCTTCGGCGGAACCGCGGTAAGGGGGTCTGTATCGGAGTGCGGAGTCGGCTAGGTATGCATCTCGGCTTGAGCCCTCGGCTTTTTCGTCGTCACCGCGGAGGGTAACGCTGTCGGTTGAATTTCTTCTGGATCGGGTTCGAGAGTTCGGTCTGTGGAGCTGGCCGGAGGCATCGAGGGGTCTGCCGCTGAATGCCATGGGTTGGTGCCGCTGGCGGGGGCCTTCCGATGGCATGATCTCCTCGGCGAAGGTGTGCATTGCCAGGGAGATCTTGCGGCGGGTGCGGTCCACGATTTCTTTGACCTGCTCGCGGTTTTCGTAGACGGTGTAACCGGCGGCGATTAGGACGGCGCACATTATGATTACGCCTGATTTGGCGATGGTGGTGTTAGCCTTATTGATGGGATGAACGGGTTGGTTATAGTAGTGAGGATGGTATGGACCTTTTGCGATAGGTGCGGCAGGCATGATGAAAGAAGTGTATTTTAAAAATGCGGTATACTTAATAAGATTGGGCGATTCTTCGGTGATAAAAAAGAATTATTTGGTAGAATAAATAATCTTCGTCGGATGAAAGAGAGATTATTCCTGTGGGGATGGCGGATAACCAAAGGATGGGTTTTGTTAGTGAGATGTGAGACTAGCTGAGGGGGATCGTTAGACGTTGGGAGGGGGGGCCATGGGATGGGAGGAGGGGCTCGTGGACAGGGAAGTCGGAGTCTCTACGTACCACACAGCCGCGCGAACTCCGATACGCAGTCCAATCAAGTGGGATGGCCGATGCGGGATTGGAAGGGAAAGGCGACGGGGGATGCGGTGGGGGAAAAGAGCAGACGACAGGAGAGGAGCGAAATGAACGGACTCGCAGTGAAAGGCTCTAACGAGAGAGGTATTTTGATTGATTGACGGAGAGCGTGGTGGTGGTGGTTGGAAGTGGTGAAAGGCTCAGGTGCATCCGTCTGTTGGTGGAGATGGTGTGCAGCTGAGGTGCAGCCCGGCCTTTTCCTCGAACGCGAACGAACCGACGTGGAACCTTATCGCCACCCTTCGAACGTCAACAGTCGACGAATGGAAGGCGTCGTTAAAGTACACGGTGGTGTTTGGGGGAAAGGCGTCGTAGGGTGGTTACGAATGCAAGAGCAATGAACTTGTAACAAAGGGCAAAATGAGTCTTCTGCTTTGTATGTCTACTAAACAGCTCGATTAGCCTGCCAAGTCTGAACAGAGAGAGGGGAAAGAATTAAGAGACGCCATGAATCGCATCTCCACCGGAGAGAGAAGGGCAAAGTGTGGGGAAATTGGAAAGGGCCGGCTTACCAATGCACGAAGACACTCGAGAGCTCCAGAAGAAGGGCCCGTCCAAGGGAATACGGCTGTTGGTGGACACCTGCACGGCGATATTTCACGTCGAACCGACGGGATTAACGGGAGGTTGGATGCGCAACTGCCTGGGAGTGATATATTAGGAGGCCATCATCTGATGCGATAGCAGAACCAGCCTCACTCCACATTGGCCAGATGATGGGTTTCCTTCGACCTGTCGCAGATGCCTGCCCCGCCTTTTGTGGCGACGGAGGGCGGCAAACCGGATGCGAAGTGGCGCATTGCCGTCGAGTTTCTTCTGTTCGCGTGCACAAAGCTTAACGGTTTCAACATGCAACAGCAGTGGCCGTGGTATGGAGACCATAGTTGATCCATCCATCCATCGTAGTTCATCAGAACGGATGTCCGACGAGTGCCTAACAGGATCTGTCTCTCTGGCAGTGACAGTATGTTCCTTCACGGTGTCTCTGTTGGATCGATAGACACAGCTGTGCCAGATTTGAGCCCATTTCGAATCAGATATTGGTAGTCAAGAATACTTGAAGACTCTCTGCTCTCCGAGATAACAGCCAAGTCGACGGATGTGGTTGATTGGTCGGCAACAGACGATATCCAGCCCGTCGAATCAGAATCAGAGTCACAGTCAGGCCGGGTCATCAGTCGGTCGTGTCCACCGTCGACGTGTAGAAGAACTCGGCCCAGAGCCGGAAACCCAATGGTGAGTAGTCGACATGGCGAGAGAAGATAACTGTCGAAAGTGATGACGATGCAGGTTCCATCGACGTGATGATGTCGGATTGGGATGGCCCGCGTGCCTGCACGGAGTCTTTATCCATCCAAGAGAATTCGAGGGTCCGAGACAGCTGTCTGTCACCGCGACGGGATTGATTGATGTTCTAATGGCTGGCTGGCTGGCTGGCTGGCTAGGGCTGGAGACCTGCCCACAACGCACGACAAGGATCCAGCACAGCTCCATTATCCTTAATCCTAAGTTATCTATAACATGCATCCCTACGCAGACTTATCTTCGAGAACATGGAAACTCGAGATAAGACTCGGAGCTTGCACTCGGAATTGCCTCGTAAACCAGTAGCTGGTACATTACTTGATTAATAGAGAATAATACAATGGGAATGAGAGAATGCAGCTGAGCCGTGGCTGGCCGGGATGCCGTGTGTTAAGTGCCCGTCCGTCCAACGACACCGCAACGCACTGCCATAGCGCCACATATTCATACTATTTATTCCTCTCCATCGAGCTTCAACAGTTAACAGCAGACATCTCCAGTCCCGTATCCATCTATCCCACGTAAAGAAGAATAGTCTTATTGTCTCTGTTTGCCTGTTTGCCCTGCCCGCATCGTAGTGTCTGCCAGGTACCAGTAGTAGGTACAGAAAGCGTGCGGTGCCGAGTCACCGCCGCACGCCCACAGTCACCGTCCCCGGCTGCACGCTCCACCAAAAAATATCAACACTCCCCCTCCACGTCATATTTTCCCTCGCCCTTCCTTCCTCCTGCTACTTAAACCCGCCTCTGCTCCTCTTAGTCCCTTCCCCTTCCGGTCAAAGTCTACAACAACGATCCCACTAAGCACGCAACAACCCTCCAAGGTTAAAACTTCTTCCTGAAAACTTCTTCCTCTCCCCTCTCTCATCCATCACTTCCTTCAAAGTGGCAAGCGTACGACTCTCTCCCCACCCCTCATCTTCATCCTCTCCCCACTCTTCTCCATCCATCTTCCCTGCTCGTTCTCGTCTTCGACACATGAGGCGTGAACAGCAACCTCACAATCGACTCCATCCTCCCCCTAACAATCCTTTCCCCTACATGGCATCTTGAGACATCATCTACGGACTCATCCGTTCATTCCCATCTCATATCCAATCAAAGAAACAGTTCCCAACAGTTTCTCCCATCGACACCCCATCGATCTTTTTTCAGATCATTCCCATCCATCGAATCATCTCGACTTCGAAGCTGTTGAACATACGCTCAACATCCCCTCCTCCAACCAAAATCTTTTTCAATATAGCTTTTTAACCCGGGTTCCGCATCAACACCGTCCCAATGGCGAAAGGTAAAAAAGGCAAAAAAACCGTCGCCGCCGACGACTGGGAGGCCGACGTCCCAACCACCACCGAGGAGCTCTTCCCCGTCGGTGCTCAGCTCGAAAACACTCCTGGGTACCATAAAGACGAAGAGTCCAAAGACGGTGGTCCCGCGGCGGCCACCGCCGACGATATTGCCGATGACTTCGGCGGCGGTGGCCTCCTCGGGGTCATCAGAAAAAGCAAGGCCAACAAGAAGAAGAAAGGTGGCAAGAACAAGTTCGACGATGACGAAGATGTTGAAGCCGCTTTGGCTAAGTTGAATATGGAGGCTCAAGCCGAGGAAGAAGCTGCTAAGTCTGGAGCCAAAGGCAAAGCTGCTTCTCCCCCACCAGCCGGTGATGATGATGAAGAGGAGGAAGAAGCTGGTGGAAGGGTTAAGTCTAAGAAAGAGAAAGAACGCGAGAAAAAGGAGAAAGAGAAGCAGAGGAAAAAGGAACAGGTTTGGCATTCCCACCCCCATTGGTTATTCGGTGTGATAATTGTTATCTAACGGATTTATATAGGCTGCCCGCAAGAAAGCCGGCGGTGCCGGAGGCGCACCTGCTGCCGAAGCATCCAAACCAGCCGCTGCCCCTGCAGCTGCTCCAGCTGTCGAAACTCCAGCTGCTCCAGCTCCCGAACCCGCTGGCGGCAAGAAGAAAAAGGTCTCCGCTGCCGTCGCTGCAATCCAACGCCAACAAGAAGCTCGTCGTAAGCTAGAGGAGGAACAGCGTCGCATCGAGGAGGAAGCTCGCCGAGTCGCCGAAGAAGAACTCAAACGTACCGAGGAAGAAGAGAAAAAGCGGGAAGAAGCCAAGCTCCGGAAGAAGGAGAAAGAAAAAGAGAAAAAGGAGCAGCTCAAGAAAGAAGGCAAATATCTCACTGCAGCGCAGAAGGCACAACAGAAAGCGAACCAAGCTCGTCTGCAGCAGATGATCGATGCTGGTATGCAAGTTGAGGGTCTCGCCGACCCATCCGCTGCTACCAAGAAGAAACCGGTCTACGACAAGAAAAAGAGAAAGCCTGGTAAAGCTGACAGGGACGCTGAGGGAGAACCATCAACACCCGTGGAGTCCGTCATATCTCAGAAAGAGTCAGATGAGCGGCTAGCTGCTGAGAAAGCTGCCAAACAAGAAGAGGCACAGAAAGCTGCTCAAGCTCAAGCTGAGAATGAAGCCGGACCCAAGGATGAAGAGGATGTGGCCGAAAGCTGGGAGGCCGCCGCTGAGGAGGACGATGTCAAGGAAGCTTGGGACATGGACACAGATGACGACATGGAAATCAAAAAGGCTGAAAAAGAGAAACTCGAGAAAGAAAGGCTGGAAAGGGAGAAAAAAGAAAAGGCTGCTGCTAACGGTACTAAATCAGCCACCAGCAAAGGAAAAGCTAAAAAGCCTACAGACGATTCCTCAGATGAAGAGACATCCGCGGCCAAGAAACAAGCCCTTCAGAGAAAAGCAGACGCCGAACTGCGACGCAAGAAGCAACACGAAGAAGCTCTCGCCGCACGATCAAAAGACAATCTGCGATCTCCTATCTGCTGTATTCTTGGGCACGTCGATACCGGAAAGACAAAACTTCTCGACAAAATCCGTCAGACCAATGTCCAGGAAGGCGAAGCCGGTGGTATCACTCAGCAGATCGGTGCGACTTATTTCCCCGTTGACGCCATCAAACAGAAAACCGAGGTTGTCAACAAGGACGGTTCTCTCGAATTTAACGTCCCCGGTTTATTGGTTATCGATACACCTGGTCACGAGTCGTTCACCAATCTTCGAAGCAGAGGTAGCTCCTTGTGTAATATCGCGATTCTTGTTGTCGATATTATGCACGGCTTGGAACCTCAGACTCTCGAATCAATCCGACTCCTTCGTGACAGGAAAACACCCTTCATCGTCGCACTCAACAAGATCGATCGTTTGTACGGCTGGAAAGAGGTTCCGAACAATGGCTTCCAGGACTCTCTCTCCAAACAGTCCAAAGCGGTTCAGAACGAATTCAGGGACAGAGTCGCTCAGACCAAGCTCGCATTCTCAGAGCAGGCTCTCAACGCGGAGTTGTTCTATGAAAATAAGAACATGAGCCGTTACATCTCCCTGGTTCCGACATCCGCCCACACTGGAGAGGGTATTCCAGACATGCTCAAGCTTTTGATCACTCTTACACAGCAGCGTATGGCCGACGAGCTCATGTACCTCTCGGAACTTGAGTGTACAGTCCTCGAAGTCAAAGTTATCGAAGGCCTCGGAACCACCATTGACGTCGTTCTCTCTAACGGTGTGCTCAAGGAAGGTGACAGAATAGTAATATGTGGCCTTAATGGGGCTATCGCGACTACCGTCAGAGCCCTGCTTACACCCCAGCCACTGAAAGAATTGCGTGTCAAAGGCCAATACGTTCACCACAAGCAAGTCAAAGCAGCATTGGGTGTCAAAATCGCCGCCAACGATCTTGAAAATGCTATCGCAGGTTCTCGATTGTTGGTTGTCGGTTCCGATGATGAAGAGGAAGACCTCATGGAGGAGGTTATGAGCGACTTAGAAGGCCTCTTAAACAAGGTCGAGAAGTCAGGAAAAGGTGTCTGCGTCCAAGCATCCACTCTCGGTTCTCTCGAAGCTCTTTTGGACTTTTTGAGCGTCAGCAAAATTCCGGTCATGTCTATTAGTATTGGCCCGGTCTACAAGCGCGACGTTATGAGAGCGGGAACTATGTTGGAGAAAAACAAAGAGTTCGCCGTTATGCTGTGTTTCGACGTCAAAGTCGACAAAGAAGCACAGGCATACGCGGACGAAGTCGGGGTCAAGCTTTTCACCGCCGACATTATCTATCACTTGTTCGACTCCTTCACAGCGTACCAAAAAGAACTTCTTGAGCAGAAACGAAAGGAAACTGCCGACCACGCTGTCTTCCCTTGCGTCCTCCGAATTGTTCAGGTCTTCCACCAGCGTGATCCTATCGTTGTCGGTATCGATGTCGTCGAAGGAAGCTTACGCATCGGTACTCCTATCGCCATTCCGAAACCTGGCGGTGATCCAGTGGTTCTTGGTAGAGTGTAAGTTCCCTTCACCCTCAAAATTTTCTCTAAAACTTGACTAACAATTATTGCTTAGTACATCTATTGAATTAAACCACAAAGCCGTTCCAATCGCCAAAAAGACCTCTCCATCTGTTGCCGTCAAAATTGAAGCTGCCAACCAGCCAACCCTCGGCCGTCACTGGGAAGAGAAAGATACGCTCTACTCACACATTTCCAGACGATCTATCGATACTTTGAAAGATCATTTCAGAGAAGAAGTCGCCAAAGAGGATTGGTCTTTGATCGTTGGGCTCAAAAAAGTCTTCAAAGTCGATTAAAGAAACCAAAAAAAACACACCACACATACTCGAAAAGTTCTTCGATTCATTCATGCATATTTTTTGTGTGGGCTTTTTTTTTTCTTTCTTCATTTGAATGGTTTTCCCCCCACTGGCAAATAGGTGCATGGTGCATGGCTTTTTTCCTGCATTTTCAAAAAAATTTTAGGCCCTCGATACGTTGTTCGTTGGCCCTTGCTTTTGTTTTTAAATGGGCTTTTTGTTTTTCATATGGGCTTTTCTAATTTGCTCTTATTATTAATGAGGGTTCTGATGCTCCCTCATAATCATCAATCATGTTTTTACTGCCCAACATAAAAGGTTCTATGATCTTTTTTTTCCTGTTCGACGCTTTAGTCCCTTTCTTTTCCTTCAGGGTGTTATCTAATTCATGCGTAGCATAGATGGACCTGTGGGGATGGGGGATTATATAGGTAGATAAGGGAAATATAGATGGCCTGTTGTGGGGGGCGAGATATCTCTACTTACTTGATTCATATTGCATATTGGTGCCGTGATGTAGTTGTAGGGTAGATGGGTGGAGTAGATGGGGGTATAGGGTGTGTATGGGGTTCATAGTGAACTATAGTACTACTGTGGTACGTATCGTACATGGATCGTGGGGATTCATTGCAGCGGGGAAGACGGGTTGAAGGGTATGAAGCTAGGTGTATGGAATTGATGATACAGAGGGTGTATACAACTATATCTCGAACCCATTTCGTCGGTGTCGACTCGGCTACTCCAATCAGCGACGTCTCCACGGGATTGTTAGACAATAAGTACATATGACATATGCAATCCCAACCTTGATGGTGTGAAATCACTCCAGCGATCATGGCCATGGAGGGAAAGAGCAACATCGACGAGAAGAAAATTCCAAAATAACATAGAATAAAAAAAACCATCGCCATATCCTCTAGTATCTTATAACCCCCTTCTACAAAGAACAAAAAACCCGCCATTCGCTCAACATGATTTTGCTTGTTTTGAAAACATAGAGTAAAAGCACCCCAATGCCAATAAGGGGGGTGTTCATGAAGAAAAGCTTTCTACACAGAAATGAATGAAAAACATCCAAATCATACCACCACAACCTCATGATATCAACCATAATAATATAATAAAAATAGAACACCGCTTAAACCAAAGACCTCCAAAAAAACCTGCCCTTAATTACTACCTCTTACAAACTCAATTCCACCTACTATCATCATCCTCATCCGCCATATCATACACATCGTACTGATCAAACCCCGCATCCCCCCCATTCTCCATATGATTTTGAATATCAGAATCCGCATCCATAGTATCCCCGTAATCGTGGCCGTTCTCTTTAAATGATCCCTTATTCGCGTTATTCGGGCTATTCTCCACCCACGAGACGTCGATTTTGCCGGCCTCGGGGAGGACGAGGTTTGAGTGGTAGAACCTGGCGGCGTCGCCGCGGGTGTTGAAGGTGATGATGTGGGAGTCTTCGACTTCGATGTTTTTATCGAGTTTGGTGTATTGGCTGCCGCAGGCCTATAAAACTAGTTAGAGTGGGGTTCAATGATGGTATTTGGGAAAGGGTGTCTACGTACCAATAGGAAATGCTGCAGGGCTTCGATATTGGCGTCAGATACACCGTTAACCATAACCGTTTTGGTTCGGTTGTCTAGTGTCATCTTCTTAGCCATTGCAGCGCCTCCTCTGCCCCTAGAGAACGGAGCTGCACCGCGGTAAGAACCGTAGGCGCCTCTGCCCCTCGGCGTATACGTTCCCCGTGACGAGTATCCACCGAACCCCCCGCGGCCCCTGAAAGAGCCCCGACCTCTATAAGACTGCTGGAACTCGGACAGCGGTTCATCCAACTTCGAATGGTCGATCCCCAAAGACGTAGCCTCTGCCTCTAATGCCTCGAGTTGCGCTTTTAAGGCAGCTGTCTGCTGGGCTTCTTTCGATTCCTTGTTGTTTGGGTCTGGACTATCGGCCCCGCCGTTTGGAACGCTCTTCGCGGCATGCTTCTTCGCCAGCTTTGCGAGAAGTTTCTTCTTCTCTTCCTCCTGGCGTCGAATCAAGTCGGCCTTCATCTCCTCCAATTTCTTGGCTTGATCGTCGATTTCCTTCTTCTTTGCAACTCTTTCGTCGTGTGCCTTCTGTGCCTCTTCCTGTTTCCGTTGGAAGTCCTCCATATCGACCTCCATCTCGTCCGGTTTGAACTGTTGCCCGTCTCCCTGCTGCTGCTGCTGATTCTGATTCTGATGCTGCGGCGCTTGGTGTCCGTCGTTCTCCCCTTTCAGCCAGTAGACCTTAACAAAGCGGTTGTTGAAAATCGGCTCTGGGGAACTATGCGCCTTCTTCGCATCCTCCTGGTTCTCAAACCTGACAATAGCCAACTTCTTCTCGACTTTAACCTCCACAGATTCGATGGCGCCGAATGTTACAAAGTATCCACGGACGTTCTGCTCATCGAGTTTATCGTCCGGTATGGATTCAACCACCAATGCTTTAGCGGCAGTATCTCGAGGTGCTCCAAATGCAGAAAATTCCGATCTCCCACCACGTGCACCACCCCTTCCACCTCGTTGAGATCCGCCACCACGTGGTTGTGGGGTGCTTTTCGGGGGGAATGATGCGCTTGCTCGACGTTCGAGGTCTTGCGGTGATAGCATTGGTGTGTGCGGATCGTACTCTGTGGCTCGTTAGCAAAAACATATTCAGTCCCATCGTTCGATTTCGTAGCGTACCATCTTCATCCTGCCCCTTCACCTGTGGTAGCATAGGTGGAGGGACTATTAGCGGATTGACATGCAGATAAGGGCATGACTCCCCTCTCCTGCAAAACCCCTTCTGCTCAAAACTGTGGCATACACCTCTCTTCCCACGGTTATTCGGACGTGTATCGGGGGTGGGCATCATATTCGGCGGAGGTTGGAACATGGCGAGCGGATTCCAACCCCCTTGCAGGCTTGCGACCGCCTGCGCAGCGAGCAGTTGGGTCATTGGGTCAGCTCCAAAGGGTAGCTGGGGGGCAGCGAGTGGGAGTGGACCGGCGCCGGGCATCATATTCATCGGGAATGGCGCCTGAGGTCCCTGCTGCTGCTGCTGCTGCTGCTGATGTCCGTTTCTTCCAAAGTCTCCACCACCACGTGCCCATTTGCTGTGTGGATCGAAGGAACCGTTCCCATTGTTGCGGTTACCACCTCTGCTCTGTGTCTTCGGATTCTTAGTCCGAGGGTTGGCGTAGTGGCCTCCGGCCTGGCTTTGTGCGGCACCCGGTGCGTCTCGGTCGTAGTAACCACGTTTCTTGGGGTTGGCATTAGGTTGAAAGGTCTGAGGCGGTGGCATTACGGGACTCTTGGGGGTATAGGAATCTTCCGAGTCGACGTCATCGTGGTTCGGCGAAGTTTGCGGCACGGGAGCCGGCGCAGCGTGTGAGGTGGGAGTCGTCAGGAGTCCGCTGTGCAATGTGGAATTCACGGAGAGGTATGATTTTGAGCGCAAAACGACGAAGAGCTGGTCAACGAAGGGCGTGGTATCTAGACAATAGGCGACTTATTAGCAACGGAATATATCGCAAAAAACCGTGAACGCCGAGTATGCGACGGGAGATTTGAAGGGGAAAGGTAGCTCACGATCGCGTAGAAAGTCATCGAGCTGGTCGATGCACATCTGCCGGACTTCGGCTTCACTCTGCTCATGCCTAAGGAGCGCGAGGACGTAGTCGGCGAGAACATCGGAATCGGCATCGGAGCTAGCAATCCACGGGACGGTTAGAGAGTTTTTCAAGTGATAACAGGCCGGGCGCCTGAGATGGAAGGGGTCGGTTGGAAGGCTCTCTCGCTCACATGTTTTCTAAGCGGGTGACGACCCACTTCTTGAGCAGGGCGCTGTCACCATCATCGAACAAGGGCATGATCCCGTGGGTGTATAGATGTCGTAGATGAGGAGCAACCTGAGATGAAGGATCTAGATTGCAGAAGATAAGTTTTTCTCTGAATGGCCGGCCGATGATTGACGATGGCGATGGGCTTCGAGGACGATGGCAGTCGAGTAGCTGGAGAGGGCTTTGAGGTTGTGTGAATTGGCAGCCTGAAATTTTTGGAAGTAGCGCCGCCGCGTGTTGTTTCGTTTCATGCAACGCCAAATTTACGGCTCAATCGAGCGCACTAGCTAACTGCCATTGACTACGACACGATTGCATCGATTGATATCATGGATATCATGGGTAGGATGGCTTGCATTAACCGTTAAGAATCTCATAAGCCGGCTACATGGCTCGGTGCCCTGATAGGCATCGATACAGCAGGTATGGCCAGCGTACAGAAGAAACCGGCTCGGCCTGACGGCTTCAAGCAGCAGAATTAAATGAACTCGTCATTCTTAAATTTCTCGGTAAGGGACCCGAAGATGCATTGCATACAAAGGTTAACCGGTTTGTGTATGGGCCTAGCGATATCAGGGCTATTATAGAATCGGGTACTGACACTGATGCCGATTCTATTCTTGTTGCAATTGCAATATGACACTAGAAGCCATATCGATATCAAGGAATGTAATTGCTCCCGGCCAGACCGTAAACAAGGGGTTCAAGCGATTGGAGACTGGGCCTATGTAAATTATGGAACTATCGTGTATGAGCTTGGACCTCGAAGTATGTCCTTGGTCGGATATGCAATGACAGTCATTCTATCTGCAGCCTTGCTTTATATAGTCGTTCTTCCACTCCACAGTACCGCGGGATTCGTTCCTCCTTATATGTGCATACGCATATGGAAAGGTTGAAAACTGTCTGTCATGGTTCAGAACTAGTAGAAGGAGCGGCAGGATTTCGGGGAGATAATTCTCCACAAGCATGTAGCTCATTTTTTGCAAGGGCTTTGATGATAACTTGCCCTTCAGCTGCCTTGAAGTCCAATGTGGGTGGGTGTATATCTCTTTCTCAGCTGCCACGTTTTGGAGGGGGGGTACCCATCCATGTGTGTCCATCGGATGATTTTTTGCCTTGGGTAATCTGTCGCTCGTCGATGCCTTCCTAGTAATTCGGAACCCGCGGCGAAGTATTCTCTTCACAATCCCATAAAGAATAAGACATCGAGAATATTATTGTTGGAATCTCCTCCTTATAATTAGGCCAGGACATCAGTTGCTGGGGCCTGGTTCTTCAATAGTAATTTCATAGCATCGATTGCATGTTAGGCTCTCCGTATATTACGGTCGCCTAATATAATCCGTGCCGTTAAAGATCTTTAGATCTTTTGTTATATCGTTCATGCACCCAAGTATACTAGGAGTTCATGGGCTTGAACCCAGGCGCTGAGGAGCTCGAACAGTCCCAGCAATGATTCTGCGTGCAGAGGTCATAGATATCTGACTGAAGACCCAATCATAAATAATTGGTCTACTAGGTCTTTTCGTAGATGATGTCGTGAGTCGAGTGGGGCCATAAGTTACGAAACTGTAGCCGATACGGCCCCAGGCAGCTAAATCATCTCTTGTGAAGCTTGAGGAGATAGTAGACGTAAACTCTCTCCTCCATCTGACCAAAGGCTATAGATGTTCACGCCGTATCTTCTTCATGGCCACTCGGGGAGTAAGTCGCCAAAGCCGTATGTATGTAGCCTCCACAGCTTGGCCGCACGATAACCCATGAGCTCAGGCGGAACGTGAAATAGTAGGTAAGTAGCAATCATCTAGCCTTGGTCTTCTGCCACAGCCGTATAGGGAGCATTTAATCTCCCAGGCTACATAAAACTGACCAGCACGCTCTCTTTATGTTCCACGTCGGAAAAAATTGGCTTCTGAGACCCTGTTATCTATAGCACATATATAGGTATTGCTACGAGACCAGGTATTGCCAAAATATTGAATGCCAACATATAGCTAGCCAGGTGCAAGACTTGGTCATCTCTCTTCGTGGTTGTCTCTGTGTAGATTCGATTCTCGAGAGCAATAATGTGCTCGTCGAGACCGAGAGATATAATAGCAGACTCGTCTGCAGCTGGCTGGCTTTGGGATCAGGATAAGTGTTTCGTAGAGTTAAATTTTCGACAGATGTAGCTGTTAGAAGCTGTAGCTGACACGCATGCGGATGGCTTCCAGTATACCGCAATCGTAAAATGTCGACGTATTACTTGAAGAAATTTCTTTAGTCTGAGGAAGAAGTTGCGACTTTCTTCTGTTTGGAACTCTTCCAAGTTATGAGGTTGCCATTCATGAATATGAGGTATCCTGTCGTAGAGGTGTCTGGGTGGTCTGCCCAGGAACTATCAGCATACCCTTCTATTCAGATGTTTGACAAGTCCATCCTCGTGTAGCAAAGTTTCGTTTCTAGCGATCCATAGATATACCGAAACATGTCTTTTATGTACTTTAAAGTGCTGGGTGTGGTTCGATCGATCGAGGTGTCTACGCACAAGTGTGCGTTCGAGCGTCTTGTCCGACAGTAGTATTAAATTAGTCGGCTTTTACCCTCCTGAACTTCTTTTGGAGGTAGCCACGTAGTATTTCCTCGTCTGTGAGGGCGATGGATTATGCAGATGTATGTAGTTAAGATAAAGCAAGATCTTAGTCATGTTGAAGGTGGTTGCCGACGCCCTAGTTCTCGGTTCCGAAGTCTAATGGCTAGTAGTTTTTTCCTTATGGGGAGAAGCCGATATCATGGTCCTCTAGAAGGTAAATTCGGCGGTTTCCTTTATATTCGATTTTTGGCAGGCTACTTGGGGTATTGCCTTCGACAGCCACTAGTCCTTTGCTAAGTGATATCTCATACAAGGAGAACATTCATCGTCCTTGAGCTTGTGATGCACGGCCCACAGCACGGATTTGCCGAAGTCCCGCTGATATACCGCCTGGTGTCTTGTTAGCCATCGCACACCTTTCTGTCGGTAAAATCGAGATATTTAACATACCGACTGAAACGGGAACTCATGTTGTGATACATCATAAAGCGAGAGCCTATACTTGCTCTTCATCCTGGCTTTCGGCCGCTGCAGCTCATATAGAATGAGCTCTGGTATATGTACCATACCACTTTCACAGTAAACAAATTAGTTGTCAATGGTATCCGGGAGGCCAGGACCATATAAACGAAATGTATGCCCTTGTCCCTTCCCGGATATATGCCACCAAATCCAGCATGCTTAACTTGGTGTCCGAGGCCAACCCGCCGAGCCCGTGGCTGAAGAGCTGGCGCATAACAATATCCCGAGGCCGATACCATAGTTGACATTGGTTCGCGCCGAGTCCTAGACCGGCGTGGTCCAGAACCAGAACTCTCGCCAAAAGCGAGGGCTATGCCCCAAACTTCCGTGATAGCCCGATCGTATACGCGTCGCCCCATGTGCCCGGGACCGATAGTATTCGGATCCCTGGAGCATTTAGCGTAAAGCCATTTCTGTCGAGAGCTGCTCGAAGGCTAAGTATGCAATCGTCCATGGCTTTCTAGGTTTATGGCCTGTCATGAAATTTGCTCTTGGGCTTCGGTAGCTCCAATTTCGAGACATCATGGCGCATAGGTCCTAGGTACTCTGACCAACATCTCGTTAGGCATCTTCGCTGTTTCGGGTACAGCTAACCTAACCATTTCGTCTATGTATTCTTGCATATGCCCTGGGCTGTTTTTGAAGCCCAACGGTATGAAGCACAGGCACTCCCTGCCTCTGTGGCTTATAATTGTAAACTTCCATCGATCCCACTTGTGCACACAAAGGTGTCTAAAAGCGAATTTTATATCCAGGATCGAGACCCATTTTTTACCGCGGATGGCTTCTATAAGGTCTTCTTGGCGTGGTAACGGTCTAGTGTTAGTGGCTGCGACAGCATTAAGCTGTCGAATGTCATACACGGCCTTGCTCTTAAGGTCGCCCTTAGAATTCCTTTTCCAAACCAAGGTAGGTAGATAGGTGGGCAGATATGCAGGACGTTGGTAGATACCACACAGGCGGATAATCTCGAGATGACTATTAGCCACGCACTCTTGGTAGAGTGCGTGTAGGAAGAGGAATAGTAAGAGAGCGTGATGTGATGCTAGATGTAGGTGTGGTAAATTTGGAGGTAGGAAAGAAGGAAAGAAAAACGTGACACGGATTGGGGCCGTGAGACGGTCTGGTTTTTATACCCGGTATCACCACAACACAGAACTGGTGGCGCCACCAACGAGGTGATTTGCCAGTCTCGTAACCAGACTTTTGCAGCCAAGGTGAAAGTTTGTGGCTCAGCCGTGTAACGGGAATCAACAACATTACAACATTGCAACACAAGATTCAGGTCTGGATTACTTATCGATTGATCATGGCGGCTTAGACTTATCTACCTCTTCTGAAATTCAATGTTCGCATGTCACTGTTGTGTACGAAGCCATAGGATGTCCTCACATAACGCAGAGTCTCTAGTCACCTGAACAATGCGATAAATTTTATCAATAGACCCGATGTTAACTTTAACCCGTTCTATTTGAACTCATGAAATGAGGATTATATTTGGAGTTGAAGACTACAGAGCAAAACTATATATGAAAAACTACTGTGGGCTTGCTATGCATGTACAAATTTAAACCCCAATCGACATGCATTTGTCTAATTTGTACTTGGCAATAGCTACTTGTATATAATAATTTAAGTATGCTCTGTCGCCTCGCTCAGGCTGCTGATCGATCTTTCAGGCCACCCTCGTGATATGTGATGTCCAAACGAGCTCGTGAATCCATGAAGAACATCAATGCTCGCAACTACACACCTCGGAATTAGCATAAACACCGAAATTTAAACAGATGAGAACGTATATCACGTACAAACTATATTGCACCCCTTGGACCATTGAGCTTTTACTCGTAAAGTTCGAGCGTTCTTTTATCAATTGGGCTCTATACTCCTTCGCATCTTCCAAGGATATCGGAGGCGGTAGATCTTTGATGACCATTTGGAATAGTTCTTCTGAAAGGGTTCCTGCACGTCCTTCACGAAGGGCATTTTCGATTTGTGTCCGTTGTTCGGGTTGCTGCGGCATGACGGTTTTGGTCGTCGGAATCTTTTGGATTAAATTTGTAATTTAGCTTAATATGAACGATTGATTCGAACTGGTGGGGGTATCTTACATCATGAGTCCCTGAAGGGTCACAGAGGAAGAAGACCAATATCTTGCGGTGTCCGGGCTTTGTGGGATCTTCAAGAGAAAATTCTGAGACCCAATGCTGGTATACATTCGGAAAAACGATTGCTCGATTGTCCTAATATCCCGGTGAGAGGTCGGGGCTAATTAGTGGACCTCAAGTCGATAGACATAAAGTTGTTCAAGAAGAAGTAATACGTACAGCTGTGGCGATTTTGCCGAGATGCTGGATCCCTAAGTCGGGATCCATATCGTGAATCTGCCCCCAGTTGGAAGATTGTACTTTAGGATTCCTGTCGACTGAGACAGTCCGGCGGAAGGAGAGGCTAGAATCTGTGATGTTTTCTTGAGAATAGTAATAAATCCCTGTAGCTATGATCCGTTCGTTCTATGCAATGCAGTTTGGTTTAGCACCGTATTACTGCATCGTACGGGGGCATTAAGGTACCTTCATAGCCTCGATATGCCAACTTCCTCCCGAGTAGGTCGGGTTGTCCGGTGTCAGAACGATATTCGCCAATTTGACGATAACTTTCGCAGTTTTCCCTTCCAGTTTGACCTTGTCTTTAATCATCGGTGGCGACCATTCATAGCCTGAATAAATCGTCCCAAGGTCCCAGAGCTCACGTCCGCGCCAGATTTCTTGATATTCATCGTGAGCCAAATCCGCGAAATCAACAGTTAAGTCTTCATTATTCTCGTACTGTCCGAGAAGTTTCTCCCACGCTTCTTTAAACCCCTCTTCTGGTAAGGATTTTTTAAGTTTAAGACCCCACTCACTATCATAATCTGTACTTTCTTCAGGCTCGCCTGTTCGATAGCGATGATCATTCCCCTCGGCCAGATCGGCCAGAATATGGTTAAACAGGGGTACGAACTTGGTAAAAATCCTTTCTAGGATCGGATAAAACAGCTCCTGATGACCAGGTTCTGAGAGGTTGTTGATATAAGACGCAATCTTAGTGCTCTTCCCGTCAGCGGCAACCTCGAATTCCGACGGTAGCCAGCAAAACCTTTTGGAATACCCGTTCATATGCCGATCGGCCTTTGAAGGTCTTGCCCTACGACTGTCGCTATCGAAGCTTTCGACAGTACCGACAGAGTCGTCGGAGTTGTATTCCTCATCCTCGTCGCTGTACCACCCGCTGTATTTGGGGTTCGGACCGAGGGCGGCGGGGGGGCAGTTAATTATATTCCCATCAACGTCTACAGACCTTCCGTAAACTAGAGGCCACATGGATGGGTGAACAAGATCGAGAACCATGTTGTTACTACCGGGGTGCCAGTCTTTCTGTTCCTCAGGGACATTTTCCAGCACAGCGACAGCTGTATTTAGTATTAGCGGCCAGCCGACATTTGATCATCAAGCAAACCCGTAGTATCTATCAATGTTGAACTTGCCATTGATGAGTTCCGTCCTCA
This sequence comes from Arthrobotrys sphaeroides, assembly GCA_036971245.1. Lineage (NCBI taxonomy): Eukaryota > Fungi > Ascomycota > Orbiliomycetes > Orbiliales > Orbiliaceae > Arthrobotrys > Arthrobotrys sphaeroides. The sequence goes on along the minus strand of JAJTTW010000010.1, from coordinate 991,120 downwards.
GCTCCTCGTCAATAAGCCCATCAGCCTTCCAGACAGCATCAATATCCGGCTCAATGCAAGAACCCTCTTCTCGAAGTTCTTCGATATATTCCTTGTACGCTTTCAACTCTTCATCTATAAATAAGATAGCATTGGCGTCCCAGACGACGACAGACGACCATCTGGTGATCCGTTTGGTATCTTGCTCCGCCGTCTCCCGGATCCACTTGGCCATGAGCTTACGGTCCATAATTTTCTCCATCCAATTAGGCTTTCGTCGAACTGTGATAGAAAATTGACGAAGAGCCTGGTCCAGGAAGGTTAGAGCCTTGACATAATTGTCCTGCAATGGATGAGGATACTGGATAGCTCCCATTTTGCAAGAAGAAGATGACGACGAGTACGACGGGGGAAACTTTGGAGATGACGACGATAGTTCCATTGATGGATGGTCCCCGCTATGTCGGAAAATGAACTCGTTATTTATGCAATTGATAACGTTCGGAAGACAATAAGAAAACACGCGCCTTGGTGGATAATGAAAACGCCAAAGCACGAGGATGGATTTGTATATACAACTAAGTACTTGATCTTCGCATTGTGAATTGGTCCACAGACGTCACTAATGCAAGCCGACTGGCATGGGGTGCCATCCGCCGTGTCAGTTCGACGCGAGGCCCAAGCCTTCAAACGTCTGAGTCCTTCAGCTGGCAGAAAAGTTGCAAGGTTTTGCGCAAGGCCGCTACCAATCCGAGCTGACACTTTTAATTTCTGGTGAGCGCGAACATGGTAGGCTTCAACAAACAACACGATCCACAATGCATTGATGACTCGATACAATGGAAATACGGGTGTTCTTAGGAAGTACTTTGAATACAGCCTGCACAATGATTCACGTCGACGCGTTTCGCTGATTCCAGTCATCGCGTATACTCTCCAACTGGAGCTAGACGTGTATATAAGCAGGTACCAACTTCTCCGTCGATTGTCGGACATCGGACGTACTGGTCGCGGCTTAGAGCGTACTCCGAATATCGAACAATGGCGCCCATACTCTCCTGCCCAACCGAAATCCTCATCCAAATATTTTCCGACGAGGACCTTACCACTTTTGATATTGCCAACTGCGCTCAAACTTGCAAGCTGTTCTACGAAATCACGGCCCACTGCACAATCGATCGCACATTCAAAATCGACCGCCCTTCTCATGATTTATGGAGACTCATCAGATGCCTTCTCCTGAACCCTCGGCTGGGCGAACGATTTCGGGACATCACGGTGAAATGGCAGCGCCGGGTACCCCGCAACCCCCACACGTGGGCACTTGTGTGGGAGTGGACTCAAGACGAAACAGATGCTATTCGGAGCATATGCGAAAAATGGGACATGACGACAGAGTTACCTGGTCAAAACTCGTCCTTATGCGACACAGTCCTTAGAGGGTGGGATTCTGAAGCGCTCATCCCACTCTTACTGACCTTTACACCGAATTTAAGGTCATTGGATTACGGCCGTACGATGCTAAGCTTGGTCACTCCGGATCATACCGCCGCAGAGGGCATCGAGATCGCTCATTACTGCGATAATTGGGATCATGAGGCTTACCTCCAGGATTGCGAGGAAGGCGGAGTGGATCCGGACTTAGAAAACCAATATTATAGTGAGCATTGGGATCCCCATAAGCATGATAGGCTGTGGTTCTACACGGCACTGGACCCGGACAAACCACTACCTGGCTTGGCCAGTCTCAGAAATTTTTTTCATGGCAGCCGTGTCAGCTACGACGGCTGGCCGGATAGCAGTCTTTATTCAATCATGTCGCTGCCACGGATCGAGAGTATATCAATTTACAGCTGCCCTCGTCTGGGAGATATCGGTGACTCGATAAGGACGGACGACGATGGGAATGAAGTTACCGGGTTCCCCCCACCTGGCAAGCGCAAGAAATCATCAGTACAACATTTCGACTTCATTAACTGCGACCTTGAGTACAAGGATTACGAAATCATCGCTGACTGCACTGGATCTCTCAAGAGTTTTAAGAGTACCGGCTGTATGATGCCCGAACGCGTTGCAGAGCTGTTCTTAAACTCGAATAAGGAAACTCTCGTCAAAGATCAGGTAGAAACCACCCGATATGGTCGCTACATCCCGGACTGGAAGAACGAAAATGACCATAGCTGGGTCGAATCGGATCTTCCCGATTCTGATGAATGGGATGATTGGCTCGAGGAAAATCGTCAGTTCCTCGGCGATGATTGGGAAAAGCTACGTAAGGGCAACAGCAAGCCGGGAGATGATAATGCGGAAGCCGATGATGGTGATGGTGGTGATAACGGTAATAGTGACACCAATGCGGGAAACAATTGACCATCCAGGTTAAAAAGAAGCGGCCTCGGAGTTAGCTCTGTAGATGTATCTCGGATAGATCCTGCGATCCTCCATATAATTTTTGATTTGCGTTATTGAAACGGAAGTGTGCTTTAACGGATTAAGCTTGCTAGATGGTTTATATATCCGATTGTTTGTAACATAGATCGCTAGTTAGATCCCAATTATATATACTTAAGTAAGTACTTGTTATCCAAGACTTTTAGCATGGCTATGTAAACGAAGTCTTCGAAGTGTCGGCCCATTGCTCACAGTTTTCACGATATTAGTACCCGTTTTGGCCACTTAAGTATTTAGAACAACGTGACTATTACTAACGATTTGCGTCTAATCTGGTGGATTTGCGCATGAAGGATTAGTTAATTGTGATAATCCTAGCGCTAGTTTATACCCAAAAAACCAACTTATCGAACTTGGAAATGAACCAGTGAGTTCATACCCAGTCTAGATAAATACTTAAGTATTCATGCCCGGAAATTCTTCCGGAGCACTGGCTTCGCTCGAGTTTGTCATTTCGCTTTTTCCGTTTACGGAAGACCCTGGTTTTTCCGAGAGATGTGTTGGAAGTACCTGAAGATGCTTGCGATAACATTGTCACCTGATGGTCTTTCGGCATTAAAACAAATATCCGAGTTACCTACTCGTGAATGCACATACTTCCCTTTGAGAACTTGAGCAGATAAGTAGAGAGAACAGCTCTACAGAGTGAGCTAGCTGTTTTAGGAAATCCTTCTAGGAAGACCTGGGACAGGTGTAACAGTGGTAGAGCAGCCATTCTCATAGGCAGCTATTGCCGGGTCACGCTCTCTATAAGAGGCAGGTAGTAGCGAGTGCCTTGGCACTCGCTACCCGATATCTGCCTCATAGAGCGCACATGCTCTTTAATAGAACATGGCATACAGCATGTATCGATATGCATCAATATCAAGACCTACATACCTTCTGTGGTAGAGACTGCTCTATACAGTCGTATACTCAATAACATAGCCCAAGTAATGTTGGCGGTCCATGTAAAGCAGACAATAAGATAGGGCCTGCCGGTTACGTATCTACTGACGTAATATGCGGTTCTAGCGCATGTCGATGTTGGAAAGCATGTCAACCTTATGCTTAGAATGGTCATCGAACCATACTCTTTAGAACAACTTTTGTTTCGCGAATGACGTCCTGGCAATCACAGACTAGACTGTCGGAGATGATATCATGTAAAATCTCATCTTTTGTGTCCTTTTCAATATTTCGTTCTTTAAAAATTCTCTTACTGACCAAGCCCTGTTCTAATCCAGCTTGGACAAATCCGAACCATCTAAACTTTTCCGTTTGAGGAATGTCAACAAGAGACTCTGTAGAAACCTCGCAGGTCAATCTCGCCGAGGCTTATCAGCTAGTAGTGATGTCAGCCCAGACGCCAACCCTGCAAAGCGAGAAGGCCTTAGTTGGCAACCAAGACGCCAAAGGAACAACCTCATCAGAAGGCCCAGTCAATGTTGCTCCAGACCAACTAGAGCATCACGACACAAACAACACCACTTCCAAGCTGCCTTCTCTAATCTCGGGCCCTGAAGATGGACGCAATGGAGCCCTCGAGGAATCGTCGACGAAGCAAAAATGCATTGAAAACACTGGCGAATCGAAGAAACCAACAATCTTCGGCAAATTACCAGACTGGATCACCCAACGGCTGACCGTCCGCGACGTTAAAATCCTATTCAGGGCCAGCCTAGCTGCGTGGGCATCGTTCTTATTCGTTGTTATTCATCCCATTCTCCAAAACTTCGGACCCGAGGCGTATATGGGAATGTAGGTTGTGTCAACCCTTCAATCCTTTTTAGAGTAGCGTTAGACTGAAAGTGTCGGTATCAGGCTGTGCCTCTTTATTAATCCGCCATCCGTTATGGTCCCCATCTACATCCTCACCGCATCGACAATTCTCATTGGCATATGTCTCGCCTGGGCATGGGGAACTGTCGCATTTCTTGCCGCCCTCTCCTGCAGAAACGATGAATTGTACAATGCCAATTACGACGCTATTCTGCAGGCCGCTTCCCAATCCTCCAGTCCTTCCTTGTATCTTCAACGGCAGATATTCAATGGTGAGCTGCTTCAAACGTCAGTTACTGTAATCATGTTTGTGATGTGTAACATATTCATATACTTCATGGTGTGTTTACCCTTGATGCCCAATGTCGACAACAGGAATGAGCTACTTAACTCATCTATAGGCACGTCTTCGAGCTGCATTTCCCAAACTCATCCTCGTCAATATTTTCGGAATGATTGTTATCGACGTGTACCTTACCACTGGTCCACTCATCAACAACTTTCAAGGCCTTCTCCCTATCACCTTCGTGAAACCTTTAACGAGTTCTATTGCTATTGGGCTAGTCCTCTCGCTTCTCGTTTTCCCAGAGTCGTGCTCTTATGCTACGTTGGCAACGCTATCCAAATCTCTAGGCCACGCCGGCGAAATATTAAATATCACCGAGTCAATTCTCCAGGGGATGAATAAATGTATTCCAATCAAGGAAATCAACATTCTCAAACGAAAAATAATTGAAGTGCACGCTCTTGCTGAGAAAGGATTTTTTTTCACCAAGATCGAGCCAAGTATCGGACGATGGTCAGGAGACGACATCAAATCTCTCAAACAAAGGTTTCAGGACCTGCTCATCAATGGAACTGTCTTGTTGAACTTCCATCTTCTAAGGCAGGAATATCGCTCAAAAATTCTACGAAATGCATCCAAAGATCCGACAGTCTTATACCCCAATTCAACTCCACGCGAGAGCGATAACGGCGATAGTTGTAACAGCTTGAACAAGACATTAAGAGATCCCAAGCCTGGCAAACACTCCTATCGTCATAAACCCCAAGCTCAAACTCTTGCCTCATTAACCATTTACGAATTCCTTCAACCGGACCCTGAAAGCGCCAGGCTGGAACAGGAGGCCTTCGAAGCTATGGGAAATTTGTCTAGGAATCTTCTCAATACCTGCGACGACACTATTATCACTTCAATGGAAATTATCGAATCAGTTAATGCCAGGAAATTGTTTGGTTCTCCGACGAAATCCAACTTAGACTCCCTTATTGAAAAACATACGCAGGCATTGGATAAGTTGAAGAACGAACGTGAACAATTTAATTTACATACAGTTGACACGATTGATCCTGTCAGCCATTTCTTCGATGCGGGAGGGAAGTTGATTCCCTCGTCTGATGGAGGCGTAAAGATCCTAGGCTTGATGGTTGGAATGAACTACAAACATAGGATAATGGCGTTTACAACATCGCTAGTTGATCTCCTTGAACATCTAATTCAGCTAGAGTCTGAAAAACCCGAGATGAAATTCTGGATGCCAGTCGCTCTAAAATCAGTTTTTTCTCTGGCTTTTGGCCCCGGGCCAGTCTATGACGATAATGCCCTCGAGAAAACTCAAGCAAGATTTGAAAGGGCGGAGCGAAAATCGAAGGAGCAAGAGGAGAAGAAGGGGAAGAAGGGGAAGTTTGCAACGAAGAGAACCGAAAGAGTTGAGCATAGAGATCAGCAACAGCGTCATAGGAGCAAGATAGCCCGGGCTTTAACTACCCTGTACCATTGGATTACAAACTCGGAAGGCGTTTTTGCTACGCGTGTAGTTATTGCTACGTTAATCTTGACTATTCCAGGTGTCACCAAACCTGGTGCAAAATTTTGCTACGACAATAGGGGTAAGTCTTGTCGCTTCCAGGGGAGGTATGCGTCTCATTTAATATGCTAACTCTTGCCTCTAGCAATCTGGGCCTTGATCACGGCTCAACTTAGCCTTGCCCAGTTCATGGGTGACTTCGTCTTCTCAGTGGCTATGCGAATTCTCGGAACTGTTGTCGGCGGCGTCGTCGGTCTTGGGGCTTGGTACATTGGTGCGGGATCTGGCCCGGGCAACCCATACGGAATCATGGCGATTCTTGCCCCCTTAATGATAATTGGTATGATATTCCGGATCTGGGCTCCCCAAGAATGGATGACGCCTTGTCTGATGGGTGTTTCAACATTGATGCTCGCGCTTGGAGACTCCTGGGAAACGAAGTAGGCGTTTTCATTTCGATCCAGAAGATGATTTATGCTGATATCTTAAAATACAGGTACTTGCCTGGACTGTTGTACCAAGCACCGGGCTATGCCGTTTTCTACCACCGACTTGTTCTTGTAATGGTTGGTTTTGGCGTCGCCATTCTCGTTCAGGTGTTTCCTTGTCCCCCTTCCGCGACTCGTAATGCCTCCAAGTCTCTCGCGGTTGTTTTGTCCCATCTTACTAACTTCTACGCCGATACAATGTCCCACTTTCTTATCGAACCCGAAGAAGACTATCAAGCCACGCGCGTGACAATAGAAAAACGGTTAACTGAGCTCTTCACAGAAATCAATGTATTGGTGCCTCGCATCAAAATGGTGAAATTCGAGCCAAGCTCTAGCACCTTCACTTGCGACACCCTCTTGGAGGTTGAAACATACCTTAGCAGAATTTTAGAGAGTTTAAGCATAATCGCCTCTGTTACCCCAAGGTTGACAGTCACTTATAGAAGGATGCTGGAGGTGCAAACCGATTTTGTCGAAACAGATACCGTTGCGAGCATCATTGCAGCCTTGACAGCATTGGAGGAGACGTTGAGGAGTGGGCACCCATTAGCAGAAGTCCTGCCAGTGCCTCTATTAAGAAAGCTGAGAAAGATTACCGGGCCATCCAATGGGATCGATGTGTTTTCGAGAGACATCATGAAGGATGAAGATGTAGGTTTTCAAATATCACGACCCGGTTTGAGGTATATTGACTAACCTACGGATCTACCAGTGGTCTACCTTTGTGGTCGCACTTATGGCTGTTACGAGTTTGTATTCAGTAAGTTTATACAACGCTGTTTCCGATCAAATCGCGATTCCATCGGTTTGGTAACCAGTCTCCTAGCGCATCGATGACCTTGTTATCACAATTAAAGAGGCGGTTGGAGAGAAATATCATGTGAAAGGGCTACTTTCTCATCACCCTTGACTCTTTGGCAAGCACCACTACAGCCACCACGAGGATAATGTTGTCGAATTCTTACCACAAAAGTCATTGAACAGCTTCCATACGTTGTTGGATAACATGACCATTATACGGATCCCGTCATAATCTGGAACTCAGTACTGTATATTCTCCACATGCTATCCTAAAACTCAGAGCACACCATTTAGTGTTATTATTCACATACCGCAAGTATGCAACATCGGCTTGTTGAGGTTAATTGTAAGAAATCGTATATAGACTAGTCGAGGTATCAAGGTAATACACAAATGTTATAAGGCGAGATAAAGTACTAGTGTGTATACAGATTGATACTTAAATTATTATTTATATTTGCCAGTGCTATTTTATATTTAGAAATATCAGCTAAAACTGAATTTCCAGCCGATGGTTCTGTCATACAACTCCCAATGCTACAGGGGTTTAGCGAAGCTAGAACTGTTGGCTGTGTGCTACCTCGCCAACATATTCTCAGTTAGGACTAGCACGCACACCATTCTCCCCCTGCTACAAAGGATTTTCCCTGAAGTGTCTTGATCTCTCTATTCTTTTTTCCCTTTTATTAGTGACTTTTGTGGTGTGGTTGGTTTGTGTTTCGGTCGTTTGCCATGATCTTAATCCCTAAGCCAAGAGAATATGATTTATAAGTTAGAGATTGTGCTATTGTTGCAATTTTTGGTGAAATTCAAGATTTAGGTCAACCGATTTGGAGCGGGTTATACGAATAAATGAGAGTATGTAGTAGTTTCTAATTCCAAGAATAGTTATTGATGAATCTACGATATTGCCTAAACTTCAAGGTTGGGTTATGAGTCTACTCAAACGGTACTGTAAGTTATTTCAAATCTCATGATAATAGTTGGCTAAAGAATCACAACTTCCAGGTTTTATTCAACACCGAAGATCCTCAGGAGTCCCCACGTTTATTGCAGGGGCTACTGCGGTGGCATTGTGGGAAATTGTGGGTAATAGACTCGTTTGGATAGATAAAGGTCAGGACTCAATTCATGTTGAAGATCTCCTCCCTTGGTCTGCCGCCAGGCTAGGTGGTAATCCAGCGGCAGTAGGGTTAGATTCTTCGCCACGAGAGGTCTCCAATTATGAGGCGGAGCTACGATCACACGGCTGTTCTAAGCAGAGTCCAACTTCTTCCAGCATTGGTGAGGGACTGCTTCGACGTCAATGGGCATTTGCCGACATATTTCGAACCGCCCGCATCACGATAGCCGAAGTGAGAAACATACTATGTGTGCCCGATAACCCTCACAATATATTACTCAGCGGCGTGGGGAAAAGCGGAGAGATAGAGGGGAGAATAATCAGCCATCTGTAAGCTCCGCCCATTCAGCTAAATGCAATAAGGACTGTGGTGTTGACTTGAACGTTTAGAATGGCTTGTATCGACATCGTCAAGGGAACACTACAATGGAATATTAACCTTCGAGGATGCAATCCAACGTTTCAGTCAACACACTTCGTTAGCAGGACGAAGGTATTTTCATTTCTTGACACCGCTCCATACCCACCTACGTTGGAGTTATCGGATCGAAGGGAGGCCTGTCTCGTAGTTCGGGACGTCCAGCTCGGGATAGAGCTTGATCGTAAAGCCGTAGAAGTTCCAAACACTCGCAAAAGGACCAATGCCCGTCGCCGGACCCACACTATCGAGTCCCTCATCGGCCCCGACGGCGATATAATACTTATCGGCACTTGTCACTCTCTTTGGGTATATCGCACCGAGCCGATTTCATACTCTACCATCTCCATGGATTGGCTCAGGAGTATCAGTCGATATAAGCTGGAAGCTTCTGGGGGGCGGCTCCATATTACTGAAAGAACCCTTTGGAGCGATACATTCTTAGTGCTAGAGTGCGAATTCGAATTTAGCAAAGGTTTAAAACCTTTGCTCGCTCGATATTATCATGGCTCAGAGACTACTCATCCTCCCCAACAAAGTTTCCACCGTTGGTCACATACAGAAGTTTCAGTGGCAGACAGTGAGCTACGGATGAGGAAGTTTTCATTTGATCGGAACGACGAAATAGGGAACGAAGGCGGTTTGTTGACTTCGTGGAGGCTGGTATACGAGACTGGCACAGTCGGTGATGTCTGGGACAAAAAATTTTAACGCCGATGTGTTGTAGGTTTTGGAGCGAGCCAGTGCATCCCGGTTTGGAGGTTGGGGAGCTCTGAAATAGGGCGAGGTACATCCCTAAACGAAGACTTGTTTAGAAGTAAGTAAGTACTTGGGGACTTTAAGGTCACCAATAGCCCAAAAGCTAAGGTGTATCTGTGAAGCTCTCAAATACAGTTAAACTTTCCCATGGATCCAGCTGCACACGCACTGTGCCCGACCCCCTGATTGGTGTCCCCTCCAGCCAATCTGCAGCTCCGATACCGAGGCCCCCAAATGGGCTCCGATGCGGTGCGGGTGAGGGTGACGGCGAGTAGATGACTCCCCGAGCTTATCTCGGAACCCCCCCAGCCCGGGTTTCTGCTGGTCATGCCCGTATGTGATTTAACTACCAGATGCGCAGTTAACGGATGTGACATCCACTCCATCTTGGCCTTTCCCCCTTTGTATATCTGATATTGGCCCCATGCCCCCTTCTTAAGCCGGTTCTTTTCCCTTTCGCACTTCCTGCTCATCTCCGGTCCCAATCGCTTCGATATCGCCAGATAAATCGATATCAACTTCGCCGTACAGGAGACGTTAATTACCCTTAATTAGCCCCAAACCCTCGTCTCCAACACACAACACAAACCCTCGTCGAGTCACACTCAACTTCGCAACTTTACCAGATCTTGCAACATGGCCATCTTCCCAACCGCCCCCGAACAGCAGTCCTCGTCCTCATTGCGCCAGGATGCTGCTCCAGCTCCAGCTCCGGCCTCAGTCCGACTCCCAGTACCAGTTCAGGGGCCAGTCACAATCCCACTCGATGAGCCCGAGCCGGTCCTAAAGTCCGTCGCTATCGAGGATGGCGCGGACGACACAACCTCGGCGTCTCCACGTCGCACTCCCCTCCGTCGAGATAGTATGAAACGACGGGAAGCGCTTCTAAAAGGAAAAGAAGGAAGCAGAAGGCGCCAGCGATGGGAGAATGGTTAGGACCCGACCTCGGCTCTTCAAACCTAATGAGAAAGAGAGTAAGGTAGCTAATCTAGATTTTATATATCTCGAAAGACAACTTCCTGAATAACCCATCTTTCGCCCCTCCAATGGCCGAAGATTTCTCCCCAACGGCTTTGCACCCAAGGCGAATCGTCCGTTACGAATTCGCAACCCTCTGGGATCCGTCCAATCCCGCCAAATACGGCTATGCTACGGCTCACCACGTTCCATCGGCTGCTAAAAAGGCAGGCAGCGCTAATGATGAGAAGCGAGTCCCCAAGAACTTGAAGGATAGGCTTAAGCGCTCTAAGGGTGCTATGGATCTTTTGAAGTCGTTGGAGGAAGAAGTTAGGCGGTATGCGGCTACATTGTGGGGTTGTGTGGATGAATACTGCCATAAATCCTCTGAAACTGCCGTGGAGGGCGACGATGTAGAAGACAATGATTGCGATAAGATGGATACCTCGGTTGATTTTGGCGCTGCTAAGAAGTCTATCGTCGAGGAGGAGCTGAAGGATTCAGAGGACGAGGAAATCGTGTTTATCCCCCGCATGAAGACGATCAAGCTCGACTCTCAGCCCGACGGCCAGCAAACGAAACCGACAGGGCTGCAGCGGGAAGTGTATATCCCCGTGCTCGGACCACCGCTGGAAAAGTCTGTGTTTGAAGCGCCGCACGATGACCAAGGTGCTAGCTTTGGGTGAGTCACATTTCTGCAAGTTACAATCGGCGATACCAAATAGGGTACTAATTATGATGCTGCCACACAGCCGTTGGTTGGTGCACTCCATCGCTCTATATTACGGTCTTCGGTCATGGAGCGAAACGCAGGGTAATCCCGCGAAGAGGATTGCTTTTGTGGGAGCGCAGCCGAACGAGAAGAAGAGATTGAAAGCGGGGCGGTTGATGAAGCATCCAAAGGCCTTGCCAAGACCATTATGGATGATTCTTTAAACCGTTGAAACTCTCGTTTTACACTGGGAATTTGGCCCTTTCTCAGCAACTGTCCTTACCTTTCAATTCGATGTCTTTCGTTTATACCCATATGTACGCGATACGGCACGCTACAACATTTCGTTCTAGTTGTGGAACTGTATACCATTCATTGCCTAAGAGCATAGGCCCATATATATCTTGACTTTGGTTACAAATATAATCGTATATAGCCTATCTAGGGCAATATACTCTGACATCTCCGACTAGAAACTCCCTTGACTATATAGTTGCGTTCTGTAGTGCATTTAGTATAGGTATCTTTACCCACCTGTAGTCCCCACGTCTACCCTCAAATCTTTAGTATTATACCAGATACCTGCCGCTAACTTCAGATATCTTTCAACGCCCTAGCCAACTCATCGTCCGACGTATTACCCTCTGTCCTCTCAATCCTAGTCACAGCCCTCCTGACTTTCTGCTTCATCGCTGAAGACGCCGTATGCCCAGGTTTCATGGTCTTAATACTACTCGGTGCATACATACCCTCCACTTTCCTAGCGGAAGCTCTGGGCGTAGTAGTTTTATTCCTCGGCGTCATCTCCTTCACAAGTTTATCCGCCGCCACATACGGTGGGCTCACCCGCCTTACTTTTGGTAATGTTGACACGGGCGTATCAGGTGCATCTTCGGTGGTTCCTCTCCTACGTGGTGTAATCTCTGCAAACCGAATTCTGGTCCTTGGTGTTTGTCTGGGAGTTGGCTTTGGCGGTTCCTCTTCGATTCTTTCTTCGTCTTGAACGTCTTCTAAGTCTGGTGTCTTATTCCTTTGTGATTCCGTGGCTCTAACCATCGTATTCCCCTTCGTCTTGGCCGTTGTATAGTATTTCTTCGGAACAGAATCCAACCCTTTATCTTCTACAAGCCCTCCCTGGGACTTCTTATCCCAAGTATCCCACCAATTTGCATCCCTAAACACATGCAGATCTGGATACCTCTCCTGTTGGTGTTTCCAAAACCCAGTGTCCACAAAATCTGCCCACGTAGCGGCTGTAAGCTTCGATTGTCTACTCCACCTATCCTCCGTCTCCCAGTCCTCAGGCAATGGACTTGGTATGAATTCCTTTCCAAACCCGGGTTTGAGCTCCTTCCCCTTTTCTCCTAACATCTCGTGCAAATATCTTCTGATGACCTTGGTTGGGTTGTAAAACGTCAAGTTAATCCCATCCACGCTGTCAGCTCCACCGAACAACATGCCACCAACGGGCGCAGGAATAGGGTCGGAAACAGTCTTCCCACCACTCCGTCTCAAATCCCACTTTAGCATATCCTCAAAACTTGGGGTTTTCAAAATCCACGCCCCGGAATCGCCGGCTTCCGAAAACCACGGGCCGGTACCGCTGGTTATGAGTCCGCATTTGATTTCCCAGAATTGTTGGACTCTGTGGCGTCCTGGACTTGGGGCTTGCTCTTCGCCGACTAGGAGACGGATGTCGGCGTCTAGGGAGATGACGGAGCCTTTGGTTAGACCTGTTGTTCGGCCGATTTTTAGACATTCGGAACCTAGGGTTAGGGTTGTCCAGCCTCGGGCTTCAAGGCGGTGACGGCGACCAGCTTTGTTGTCGCGACCGGTGTAGGTGAAAGTATTCGTTCCAATGCGATCTATATAATAAACCATTAGCCCCTCCCTCGATAAGTTCAGCACGAAAAACGAAGAGACTCACCAATCCTGGGCTTAAAAATGACTTGGTCCATAATCCACCGTCCACTCTTCATATTCGCCATCTTCCAAGCCGAAGCCTCAATAGTCCCGAAACTCGCGCCCCCGTTCTCAAGCGCTTGAACCAACCTATCGTGTTCTCGAATTTTTCTCTTTCCTTCTATTGTCAGACGCTTTGCTAGATGCTTGTTACCTCTGAGATACGCACAAATAGCTTCATGCATTAACCCGTCGATCTGATGGCCCTTTACTCTAGTGGCGAGCCTTAGGTCGAAGTTGGAGGGTGCGATTGGTTGGGTTCCAGATAGGTTTTTGATAGCATTCGAGCGAATGGGTCGGATAGTCTCGCTATCGACGAAGTAGAGGACCTGAGGCTCACCACCCGTTAGTATCACCAAGTATAAGCATAAACCATGGGGAGGGGAAGAGATCGTACATGGTGACAAGTCATAGCGTAAACCTGTCCACTCTTATCACTCATATACCCCGCCAGAGTTCCAGATCCGTAATCCACTGTGGCACCCAACGAACTCCCAATATCAGGGCGTTCGTGGTAATCGGCGTTCTCTCCTTCTTCAGCAGCTGGAACCCCGTTCTTTGTGATCCAACGAAGGCCATTGTGAAAAGCGTCGAGTTCGGCCCATTCGATTTTGTGATTCCAGTGCATTTGACGTATCCCTGGGTCCGGTGAGAGTGCGTTGGGAGTTGTTGGAGCACTCCATGATGCTATACTGCCGCTATTGATGGTATTGGCCGCGGTCAAAGGCGAGGTGTGTACGGCTCTTCTCTTGGTGGCCCCGGATTTTACGGTAGTCTTGGGAACTTCAGTACGTTTAGGCCAGTAACTAGACCATCCGGCTCCTCTAACACCAGATCCTGGATTTGTAGGGTTTCTATTAGTCTCGGCTTCGTCGTCGTATTCCGCTTCATTACCCAACAGTCCATACGTTCCATATAGTCTCGGATTCCCGTTCCTCACAAACACCGCAAGTTCATTCCCATACTTCAACTTCTCCACCATCTTTTGTGCCACCTTTTTAATCTTCTCGGTTTCATCAGTTGAGACTATGAGAAATAGACAGCTGCCATTTATAGTAGGGTCGCTAGGAACGACTTGATGTCTGTCATTCGCATAGACGAACTCAGAGAAGAATAGACACCAAGTACTGTTTTGATAATTCCGTCGTAAGTGGTCCAGTAGTTTCACACGCAGCGGTTGGAATGCGTGTTCGTATACTTCTTGGATATGTTGGAAATGCATACGCGGAGCCACAAGTGTTACCCGTGATAGTAATATCTTATCCTCCTGACGAAGCCATTGTAGGAGTTTATGCGCGCTTTTGTTGGTAGGGTCGTTGTACAGTCCTAAGCGGTGGAAGAGTTTGGTTGCGGGTTTGGCGAAAATTTCCTTGATCTTTCGGTCCGGGCGGCGGTATTTGACCGCCCTGCCGTTCTGTTCGGGGTATAATTGGACATTTGGGTTGGCTTTTCGAAGACGGGATTTTCTGAGGAACCATGTGCGGTGGAGGGAGATGTCGTTAAGGTGGGTGCTCCGGAGATCTGTGTACGAACCTGGGTGGAGAAGGGCGCGGAGGGAGGTGTTATCCACTCTTAGTGGTTGTGGCGGGTAGGGGTTGTCGTTGAAGTCTAGAGAGGAGGCGGTAAATATGCTGGCTGTGTCGATTGATTCCGTGTCGATTGATTCCGCATCGAGGGGCTCTCTATCAATCGATTCCGTATCGATGGACCTCGCATCGTCATCAATGGATTCCGTGTCGAGGGATTCCGTATCAACGGGTTCCGCCTCGACAGGTTCCACATCGAGAGATTCTGTGTCGAGTATATCATCGTTCAAATGTTCGTCGTTGATTCCATGTTCAGACCCGGTATCCGCTTCAATCACTTCTTCGTCTGCCTCATTGGCGCTCAGATTCGGTTCTTCAACAGCCGGATGCATCTCCAATTCCTCAGTTTCCACTCCTCCAACTACTGGATGTTCAACTCCCACCAAACCCTCACCTTCTACCCCCTCAGACTCCTCTTCAGATTCATATATCTCAAACGCCGGGCTTCGCTTCCCACCCTCTGCTTCCTCCCTCCCACTCCTAACTCTCCCACGCCCTCTCTCAACCCCACCCCGATTAACATACTCCCCGGAAACATCCCTCAAAACCTCAAACTTCCCCGCAAACCTCCTTCTCCTGTGCTCCCCCGCACTACTAAAGCTCCTCTCCCTCGCCACATCACTCCTAAGATTCTTAACGTCCTGCTTTGAAAGTCCAATAAATGGAATATCCTCATCACTTTGCCCCCCCTCGTCGTTTTCTTGCCCTTCGTCTTCCGCATCGGACGGAAATCTCGCATACACGGCCTGACGACGGCCTCGTCGCCCACGGCGTGGGATGATACGGGAGGACGAAGATCCCGGTGGGATATTCTCCTTATCCGAGTCGTAGGTTCTTCGGGATCTGCGTGCTGAAGCCATCGTTGTTTGGTTAGTGTATTGGAATTAATCGTAGGTTCGGTTGCTTCTGGTCTCGTTGGTTGCGTCTGTTTTTTCCAGTATAGTAGGCCTGCCGGAAATAACAATATCGAATGGACTTACCAGGGCACTTGGGGTCGTTATATCGTATATGAGCAGAGATACGAAATGCGAGATCCGAAACAATTTTTCCGATGAATACATCTTTTTTCGTGCCCCCATAAGCAGCCCCGGTCTTTGATGGACGGACCTGTAGGTGAGCAGTGTTAGTGAAACTTGATATCAAAGGAACATATCTATCTTGAAACGTAGGTCAGTATTCTGTCAAAAGAAACTGTACTGGACACCCATCTCCTTGACACAAGTACCCTGAAAGATAGAATTGTGAAGAAAAAAATCTGGAGACGCCGCATTAGTCATCGCCATTTCCATTAAAACTACCATACACATAAAAAAATGATACTGCAGACCAAACAGACCAAAGGTGAGAGCGAAAAAGGCTTCGTAAAAATAAAGACGTGGCAAGTAGCTTGTGAGCAGCATTGGTCTAAGCCCGAAAGAATGCAAATAAAACATGAGAAGTACTGGAAAGGGAAAGCGTCAAGAACCCTGAGAAGGAGGAGGTGTGCCTCCATCATCCAGTGTACTTGTGCTACTCCCAGTTCCGGGTGCCCTCACTAGTGACCGCCGTTTCAGCTTGACGTCCATTGATGCCTTTTCATTGTCTATATCGTCCATAGCGCCTAGATGCCGTAAACTCGAACTGCTCTTCTTGTGACCCATACGTAACCGTCCCTTTGTCGGAGTTGCTGTGCCACGGACTGTGCCATCGGGGTCCGGCCCAAGCGAAGACGCACTGCTCCTAGCTCGGGGTCTCGTGGTTCCGGACGATACAGACGGTTTCCTGGCCGGCCGCCCACTGATACCTGGGAAGACCGGTCCCGTGGGCGTGGAGCTCGAGATCCCAGCGCCAACGATCACCCCGTGGCTGTTCATCGGCGGTAGGTATCCGGTTTCGAGGATGCTCGTTTTGATAGCCTGAACCTCCACGGCTCGCCGTTCATTCTCTTTCTCCCAGTACTCGCTGCGATAGATCTCCCAACCTTCCCTGAAATCCGCTGAGAAGTGTTTGGCGAGGATGACCAGCTTGACATTCATACCAGATTCCAGGTAGTCATCAGGGTCGAAGGCATCCGGTGTCACAGGCTGCTGTCGCACATTCCCCAGTGCCCTCTGCGCCAATGCCACATCAGCCGCAGACCTCGGAGGAGGAGTTCCAGGGGTTCCAGGGAGAGACCCTCTTAAACTTGTAACCCCAGGTCTCATCGCATTCGAGTGGCCCCGAATCCTTGTGTGGATCTGCCTCGGTGGCGGCACCCTCTTCAAACCCACTGAATAAACCCACCCAAGTGGGTGCCTTTTCGCCACAATCTCCAGCCAATCCCTCATCCTCTGCGAAAAACTGCGATTGACAACCACCAGCTTGACATTAAACATTCTCAGTCCCTTGTTCACGTTCCCGACTAATCTTCGCGGCCAAATCATGGTTTTGGCGTATAACCCGCTCATCCAGAAGAGCAGACCGGTTACTATGCCACCGATGAGACATAGGTTTTGAAAGGTGGAGATTATGGAGTAAGGCGACGGGCCGACGATGTACACGGCGTTGAAGAAGTAGCCGATCCAGACGCATAGAAGGAACAGGAAGACGGTGTATTTCCGGCGACGGAGATGAAGTCGCTGGTATTGGGCTCGTAAGGAAGCCTCGAGGATGATGAGGTTCAGGTATATTGTAGGAGGAGAGGTCGGGTGGTTGTCTAGCGGGTTCGGTATCGCAGGAGGACGGCTGGAGGAGCCGGCAGAAGTGGCAGCATCGAAGGTACTACTACCCGTAGCGGCGGAAAGGGAAGTAGCGGCATCGACGGGGTGAGAGTGAGGGGCGTGTATGGAAGGGGTCTGAACGTATGCGGTTGCGACTTGTGCGGCTTTCGAGCCGGCGGCGGGCGTGCCTTTAATGATCTGGTCGAGGCGTGATTCCTGGCCGGTGCCGACGTTCGAGGGAGGGAGATTGGATTCCGAAGGCTCTTGTTCGGCCATGGCTGAAGATCGATATCGTGATTATCCTAGGCAAGGAAGCGGGGGAGAAGAATATTCGTGTCCGTCATGAGGATTAGATAAGACGAGGAGTGGAGTAGAGTATGTATGGAATCGAAAGTCGCGGATTGAGACGGGGCCGAGGAGGGAGATTTCGTTTCAGATTAAGCAAAGCATTCCACACGGGTCATTAGACTACCATAGTTTATTAATAAAAGCGATGTCTATAGAAATATACAGAGAAGAAAAAAGAATCAAAGGCGACGACGGTGACGAAGCTGAAGCTGGTGAAGTTCCAGACGAAGAGAGTGTCGAGGGAGTTCGAGCGAAGGAGACGGCAGATGAGCGAGAGACCAGAACTTCAACTTCGACTTCGACTTCAACCTCAACAACATTTAATCCGCATCAACACCACAACCACAGCCAATTTACCACGTTGGGACCTGGATTGGTGCTGGTTTCGACACTAAATCGCCCCGTGATGTCTAATTGATGCAACTGCCACCAGGGTCCGTCGACAGAATCCGGCTAGACCGACAGTACCGACAGGCTCGCAGCCAATGGCAGGGTCGAGACCATCGGCATGCATTTGAGGGCGTCAGTCCGAACCAAGGTTGTGCTCGCGAGGTCTCCGCAGGAGGAAGCTGCCTTCGACGGCGTGCATTCGAAGATATCAGGGCATAGCTACTACACAGGTCTGCCAGGTACGTCTTCTCGGGTGGCTATGGCCATCAATTTATTCTATTCTTATATTTTATAATTCTAATTATCTGGGCCAGGGCCATCGGATTCGTCTATCATGCTCACGCTCGACGCTGATATTGCATGCCTCTTCGGGTTAGCACGCCCGAAGTTACGGTCCGGACATAACGGCCGCAAAGTCCGGCGATAATGTCCGGCACTACGTAACCTCTCTGCACTCGGATTACACTTTTATTACGCCCTGGTTCTCGAAGAAAGCATTCCATCGGTCGAACTGTCCATTCTCGCGCCGATTTTTGCTGGCCAGAACTAAGCAGAATCGGAGAGAAAGCTTAAGCAATACAGTCAGAAAAGACGAATACAGGGGCTGAAGCTGAAGGGCCACGGACCGGACTTCGGGCTGGCAAATATTCCGTCACGACTGTATAAATATCTATCGCCACCCGCTCGGATTACTTCACTTCTTATTCATCATACATCCACTCTGTTCTCTATTTTATACATCCTATTGATATCGATCTTGATCTTAATTATAACATTTTAAACGTCCGCCAGCTGTAACAATATCGCCAGGGTTGCGTTCCTGTCCCGTCTCACAAACTGTCGTCCCGACTCCTGAAACCGCCCTTTCGATTCAACATCATCCCAGCTCGTCTCCATCTCCTCAACAGACATCAGTCCAGACTTAATACCACTCTCTCTGCTTCCTCACTACTTTCGCACAATCATTCATCCTCATTAGAGCCCCATATCGTCGTTTATTACCCAAGTAGAAATTCACAACCTCAGTACTTTTACGTCGACAGGCGTCGTAATATTATAATGGCCATGGATACCGCCGCCGCCGCCGAAGGCTCCGCCCAACAGTCACCTCTTGCCAGTCAGCGGGAGAAAGAAGAAAAAGTCAAGCTTCCCAGCAGACTTTTCCCCCTAGAATACGGAAAGGCTTTCTCTCAGTGGGTAAGTACTGATTTCTTCGCATATCAGATCGCTCGTCTTACCCCTGGCGTCGCTAACCATTGTGATGATGTAATTGATAGTGGGCAGGCATAACCCCCGCCGCTGCCGAGGCCTCAGTCCTCCAATTCATTCCCATCTACTCTAATTCGCTCAGGCCTGCCACCGGCACCGAAGCTTCCAAACCAGACCATACATCGCCTCCCTTGGAATCAACAGACGACCGCGTTTGCGCCTCCCACGAAGTCCACCTCACAAATCCTAAACATTACCTCAATGAATTCTCTATCACTCGCCCCGAGGGAAAGACAAAGAATAATCTCGTAGTCCTTCATGGCTACGGTGCAGGCCTAGGCTTTTTCTACAAGAACTTCGATGCTTTATCAAAGCGCTCGGGATGGTCGTTATATGCCCTCGACCTCCTCGGCATGGGTCGCTCCGCCCGTCCACACTTCAAAATCCACGCTCAGGATCGTATCTCGAAAGTTCGAGAAGCGGAGTCCTTCTTCGTCGATAGCTTGGAAGACTGGCGGAAGTCCCGAGGTCTCGAGAAGTTCACACTCATGGGTCATTCCCTCGGTGGCTACCTCGCTACTTGCTATGCACTAAAGTATCCAGAGAGACTAGAGAAGTTGATTCTTGTCTCGCCTGTCGGAATTCCGGAGGATCCACACGCTGTCGCCGCTGAGATGCCAGACCAAGAGTCTGCCCGACAGGCCGCCACGCACCAAGCGGAAACAGCCGCATCTGCCAACGTCGGAACAGGCGAACACGCCCCAAACCCACCCAGAAGACGATACCCTGGGTGGTTCACATACCTTTGGGAGGCCAACATCTCGCCATTCTCAATCGTGAGATGGGGTGGACCATTGGGTCCTCGATTCGTTTCCGGCTGGACGTCCCGACGCTTCTCCTTCCTCCCAGAAGCCGAGGCTGAGGCATTGCACATGTACTCATACACCCTATTCAAGCAGAAAGGTTCGGGCGAATACGCTCTCGCATATCTCCTCGCGCCCGGTGCCTTCGCTCGCGATCCCCTGAAGAATAGATTTTCACAGATCGATCGAAACCTGGAGATCGTGTTCATGTACGGCGACAACGACTGGATGGACTCGAAGGCCGGAAAGGCCGCGAGTGAAGCCCTGAAGAAGGACGGACGGAAGTCAAGGTTCAAGATCGTGGAGAATGCAGGACATCACCTGTATTTGGATAACTTTGAAGGATTCAACCGGTACATGGAAGGAGTCCTTTCGGATACCGAGAAGGGTATATAAGGCTGGTGGTGCATTTGTGAATGTTAGCGGATGTGTTTACTGCTCTTTGGATCTCCTATAGAGGTTAGGGCCTGTTGTTTTTGGCGTATGCTTTGGGAATCTGGCGCTTTGTTTTCTGTTCCTCTGTTCCTCTGTAGTATAGGAATGCTTGTACACCAATGGTAATCTCAACTTGAAGATACGAGAATGTTCCTGGCTCTTCTGTGCTTGTAGAGAAGACACCTGAGAAGAAGGAGTGGTCTCAGCGGGTTTCACGGATGGAGGCGTTGCCCTCTTCTCCCCCCGTTGGCAAGGCAGGCCACGGCCACAACCACGACTGGAAGACATTGGCATACCTCTGCGTAAACAGTCTACGTCCTCTCCATCCACCTCCCTACACCATCGCCCTCTCCTACCCCCATCAATACCATCGTGTCACCATACCGTTCTAACCCCAAAATGGCGACACCATCCTACCACGCTCCTAAACCACTCTCTGAAGCCTACACCGCCCTCCAAGGCTACCGTAGCTCATACGAGGAGCACTGTGCAGTCTGCGGCACCCAAACAACCTACACCTGCAACGGGTGCCATGGCATCGCCTACTGCAGCCCAGCACACGAGCTCCAAGACAGACCATGCCACCGTCTCATCTGCTCTACTGCGGCTGCCATCCCTCCTCGTCCCCCAGGCTCGGATGATGAAGACTGGATTGCGGTCCTCTGTCTTCCCGAGCACTCAAAGACACCATATTACACCTGGGCACCATGGAAGCTCAACCGCCGTGGCCTCCCGGTATTTGAGCAATCCCTCTGGTACGGCGAAGGGTATAAAACAAAGCCCTTCTTCATCACTAGACACCCAGTTACCAGGCAGATTTTACCAAATGCCATCATGGTTTTTGAGTCAACCCCACCGAAGACGGGGCAAGACACTTCGAAGGCTCCGTCGTACACCAACCTTTGTGTTCACGATCTCACGAAGGGTGAGAATTCTTCGTACTTCAAGGGGACTATCTTGATTGTTACCTTGGGACGCAGCCTGGATATGACAAATACCTGGCTCCTGACCTTTAAACCGCAGGATATCCATATCCTAGTCGAAAACCTCAAAAATCCCGAACATATGCAGCATATCTCAAAGGTCGCCACCTTGCAAAGCACCAAAGCCGTTGCCTGCTATCCCACTTTCAAACCAAAAGCGGCTAAGAGATGCAATCTAGGCGGCGGTGATGACGCGAATGATATCGATGATTACGACGATGATTCCTACTACGACGAGACCGAACGTGGGCATTTGACCTTTGAGTCCCTCCACATTCCCAAGCACCACGCAATCTTCACCCTTGACCCAAGCGACCCACACATCTACGAACCCACCCTTGGAAGCTTCTACGGCTTCCCGATCCGAATGTTTCGATACCTTAGCCCCCAAGTCACCTTGGGTAATAGCTTCGTTCCAACATTGTTCCCATTAGTCGACACCGTCTTCGACGCCCAAAACACCGCCATCCGCCCCACCGTTCAAAGGAGCGACTTTATCTCTAATAAAGTCGGTGCAGTTATCTTTGTCAGAACCGACGGAGTACCATTAGAAGTCGAACACCTGAAGCAATTCTCAAGGTTTGTTGAACACGTAACTAGTATCTGGCACGCTTACGATAGAATCATGACATCGGAGGCCTTGATGATGGCGAGGCTCAAACGAGATGGGACGGGGAAGGATCCAATGCCTAGGAAGGTTAACGAGAACGAGATAGAATTAGTTCTACAGATGGACCAGACTTTGGAACCAAAGGCGTTTCGCGAGTATTGGAAAGCGGAGGGCGGAAAGGAAAGTGATGGGCCGTTCAAGGGTGCTGGGACAGATGGAGAGGATGGAGAGTATACGGGGATCGAAATTTTCCCGGGAGAGAAGACCAAGAAGGATGATTTTGATCATTTGATCGTTTTCAAAACTTTGTAAGGGGTGGTTCACCAACTCTGGGGATTTCCTCCTACTCATCCATACCTTCGATTGTCGAGCGGTTTTCAATTTTCTTCTCTCCTATTCTCGTTATCTCCTTTTAACATATTCCCCTGAAAATCAAGCATACTATTTGTATTAAGGCAGCCCAAAAGCCGTCTCTAATCACTACAGCCCGCGCGTCGCAGAACGGGGTCCTGTGGTTACGAGACTGTCCTGTACACCATTACCAAACAGTCGGACTTCAAAGACGGGTCTGCGTTGTAGGCCCAAAAATGCAACGTTTCTCTGATATAAACCGGGATCGACGAGAAGGCTAGATGAGAGTTTCAACTACTTAAGTACTTAAGTATTTGATGGGAACATACATTTTGAATGAAATCCATCGCAGTCTGTAACAAGATCCTATCGCTAAATCGCTATAAATGAAATGAAAAGGTAAACATAGAAAGAAACAATAAAAAGAGCGCCATAGATATCGCCCAAACGCACCGAAGCAGCTAAACTACACACAATTTGACCAAGGACAATAGATTACGCACGTACTGTATGCCGTATAAACCTCCATATTGACGCCTGAAGATGAAATGATGATTGCCGTAAAAACGCCCGTTGGATATCTTTCTCCAGGTGCATATGCCCGGCCTCACCCGATTAGCCTTAATCCCTACCTGATATGTTCCTGAGTCCAATCTCCCAGCGCCTTCCAGAATTCGAATACTGCCTTCCCACCTCCTACCACACTGACGGAACCCCCTTCCGCTCCTTTCTCCCCCTTCAGTGAGACTTTCCCATCCTCCTCCCTGACTACCCCAGGAACATCCTTCCCGTCAACTCCAAGGATATCAGCTCGTTGACGAACACTCTCCACGCCGACCTTCCCTTTCCAGAGTCCCTCTGGATATCTAACCGTCACACTACCCGTCTCTGCCACATGCCTCCCGATCGTAACATTCAGGGGGTTAAAATACCACATCGACCCATCATTCACCGGTTTTCCAACGGTAACCTTCGTATCCAGTTTCGAATAAGTATCAAGCCTCGCACTCCCAGGCCTCGGTTCCTCAAAACTCCATTTTTCCCAGAAAGGTAAAATCTTTGCCGTCACCGCGCCCTCGGGTGCTGTAATATTCGTTTTGTAACCTGAAACGATCCGGGCGGAGATATCGCCTTTGTGGCAGAGGATTGAAATACTGCTGTTCCGGATGGATAACATGTGTTTTTCGAACATCATGGAGTAAATTACCCTCGACCCGCCGATTATGGTAATATCCTGAGGAGTGGAAGGACCCCAGCTTATTTTTTCTGGTAAGAGGTTGATGATGACATCTCTTTCCGGGGCAACGGCGGAGAATGAATTACCGCTGGACCAGAAGCCGGTTATATTGCCATGGAGAGTTGATAAGAAGGTGAAGCCAGTAGATATAGATTCATGGTGGCCTGGAGGGAGGTTGTTGGTGATTGTGCCGTGGATGGAGGAGAGGGATAATTGGCGGGTGTTGAGTTTTGTGCCCGTTGATGGGACAATGATATCCAGGAGATTCGTGGAGATTGAAGTGTGATCTAGAGGTGCTGACCCTGGACGGGTGTATATGTAGATGTTTACGAAGGTGTGGAGGGGTGAGTCTACCGTTTCTGGTGAACTGCGGATGTGGTTGTTGGCTGCGGGGTTTGTGTGCGGTGGGGGTGAGGAAGTTATTGTGACGTTTCCTCCAGAGCTTCCGGTGGCAACTTTGGAGGTTTTGACGGTGTGTATTGGGTAAGGAGAGAGGGAGAAGACTTGGATGTACACGAGCAGATCGTCGGATTGGTACCGTGAGCCTGTGAGGATTTGTACTTTTCCAGATATACCCGAGGGGAAATGGGCGGGGTCTATGGATTCATGCACTGCGAGAATGTAAGATCTGGAGCTTCTTTCAGGGCTTAGACCGTATGAATATTGGCGGGAGAAGTAGCGCCAGGGGATTGACGGCGGACGTGGGTTAGAGGGGAAAAGGCCGTAAGCGGCTTTGGTAATATGATAGATCGGTGTGAAGATTGAAATGCAGAGAAGGATTAATAGAAGCTTTCGGATACGAGGGCGGTAGCGAGATGCTAATCCGGATGGGACGTCGTATTCTGTCACTGGTGATTGCGGCAGAAGAGGGGATGAAGACGAGGAGGAGGAACCATAGCTGTGGAGATCATGTTTTCTGAGGAGCGGAGTCTTTTCGTTAGTATTTAACGGATGGTTTGGAGCTTCTGCATTTTCAAGATCACGGTGGCGGGGTAGATTTGCAGAAGTAGTGGGTTCATTGATATTATCGCGGTATCGTGGATTCGAAGAACGGCGGGGTGGAATGCTGCTGCGGATCCAGAATGAGGCCATTTATCTGCGTTGACCTTGTTGTATTTTTTCCCCCTCGTCCTTCGAAAGTCAAAAGGGAGCACGGAGGCTTTGAGGGAGGAGAGAACGAGAACCGACGTTTGCTTGGCGAGTGGAAAAGAAGTCTTTCGATTCCGAAGCTGCGAATGAGCAGCTAGCTCGCGTGTGGAAGGGTCTTTTCCCTCTTTTTCTATAGGACGGCTTGTTGGGACGATTGGGAGGGAAAGAATAAACGTTTACTGGTGGTGATATAACCATTCACAAAATAAATGCGGAGATGGAGGGCATTGGCAGGAGATATATTCTTGATACATATAAATACAGAAAAGGCGGATGGATGGCCTGGTTTACTTACGTGGTCCTCTGCTTCGGCATAACTACTTCACAATCGAATCTGGCAAAATCCCCAGTTGTTAGCAAGAACGAAAGGAAAAGGGAACAGGCAAAAAAAAGAAGGGTGCCCGGGATAAGGATCGTTCGTGCACGATCGTGGAGCGCTGTGGAATGGAACCGCCTGCTACATACGTTTACTTAAGCCTTACTTGATTCGAACCAACCTGAGGGTGTGCTGTGAGAGATCATGGGCAAAATGTTGTTAATGATCTTTCTTTTCCTTTTCGAAACAGAGGGCTGGAAGATCGAGAGCGTCCCTGCTGACCAAAATATATTCATGCACAGAAGACGGTTTTCTGTCACACCGCTTTGTCGTTTCGAGAGCAAAAATGCCGTTAGCCTAAAATCCTTTCCCTCTTCTTTTCTTGTTCGATTGCATGCATTGCAGGCGGGTTTTGGTATGGGTCTGATTGGTGGGGCTAAAGCTCGTTAGGCATTTTTGATGCTCCTTATCGATACCAACCACCTATCTGGTACAGATGGTGTCAGAGGAAAGCCTGTCGCCAGCGCCCGCCAATGGCTTCCTCTGATGCGGAAGAATTGGGGGTTTATGCGACTCCATGAGAAGATTTTCATGTTCTCTTTCTTTCTTTCATTCATATTCATCCATTCGAATTCCTAGATCTTCTTCATCATCGCCAAATCCTTTTCTTTGAAATCTTACTATCCTCCCGAAGATCTTGACAGGTCAATTCGAATTGCTGTAGCCTTCCGGATCCCTGTACTTCTCACTCCCCGCGAACCGCAGCGCATTGGAACATCCCGAGGTTCCCAGATCCGTAGCTTTCGCCTTTTCCCCCAATTCGCCTGCTAGCTCGATCTTCTGATCCCGAAGAGTAAGGCCGCCCGGACCCCACCAAACCCCGAACGTTTCCTCCCAAGCTAAAATAATTTAGTCTTTCCTTTAAATAACGAAGAGATGCTGGGACGGAACGAAACAGTCGTTCTCATCGTCGTCCTTCTTCTGCTCTTCTTTGCCGCAGTTGCCTGGCTCCTGCTCTGGGCTAAAAAGTCGCGGACGGTCTATCTCAAGAAAACAAAAGTCGCGGTGGTCGAGGAAGCTGCATAATGGGAGACCTTGAACCAAATTGTGAGTGTTTCTGCCCTTTCCTTCTTTAAACCTCTCAGCTCAAACCATTCCAGAGGCGGGCGATGAGACAGACTTTTGTTGGCATCGAATCCGTGGGTATCGTGATTAGCAGCTGACTGACGCTAACCTGTTACTCACCAGCTGTTGGACGTTAGAAATCGAGAACCCGAACTGTTTACGAGCAAGAGATACAGCTAAAAGAGATATTTAAAACCCCAAATCCCGGGGAGCTGTTCGAGCTGATTTCTTAATTCCACGTTTTCTCCCCACACCCCCAGCTGATCCCCATATTATCCGTTCTTTGCCCTCGTGGAATGCCCGCACGCGGTCGATACTATCTCATCGTCCAAAGTACTCCTTTTTGAAATCTTATATCCGACGAATTTTCTTGACGAACGAAAGTAATTCACGAAATAACGAGATCACAATAAAAGCTCATCGGCTTACGCCCGTTTGTTTTATATTCCGTCCGTCCGAAATATTAAGTTCCGACCTGCGACAAAACTTACCGACCGAACGTTTGACGCCTCTATCGATAGCACCCGATATCCTCGCCTGCTTTCAATTACCCGCTCTCAATCCTATCATCTCCTCTATCTTACGAAGTAAAATTATAAAATATAAAAAAAATCAAAAAGAAAGATAATTAGCTAAAGAAGGGGGAGAGAAATGGCCTTGCACGCCTTCCTCCGCTACCTCCTCACCCCCATCCAAATCTCAATATTCCTCCTAATCTCACTCCCTCTCGCCCTCTTTGCCGCTATAACCACTTTCTTCAGCGTTATATTCCTCTCATCCCGTCTTCTTCTCGTCTACGTCGATCTCGTCGTTTCGGTCGTATTCGCCTCCACTTCATCACCATCAACGACGACAAGGGATGCAACCGGTGGTGGAGATAGAATAGCATTATCACCCGGCCATCGTCGCCAACACCACCGCCATCCACACCCGCTGATGATCCCGCGAAGCCCACCACGGAGTCCTCCGAGATCGGGTAGTAATAGTGGTTGGAAGACCCAACAGCAGAGAGGCAGCGGGGGGACGGAAGGTTACTATAAACAATCTTTCACGGCACCCTCCTCGCCGAACATCGGGAGGAAGAGAATGGCGCTCTCCGGCGGGTTTTATCAGCAGCCTTTGCAGCAGCAACAACAGTTCGTTATTCCCAGTACTGGTAGCAGCGGTGGCAGTCCACCGTTAAGTATGAAATCGGGTTTCGGAAAGGGCATTAGTGTCGGGAGTAAGAATTCGTCGCCAATTACACAGTTCCCTGCGCCTGGATCCATGGCACCGCCGCCGCCGCCGTACACTTATGAGGGGAACGTTAGTGGCAGGGGGAAGAGGGGACCCGTGGTTGTTGTGGAGCCTGGGGAGGATGATTACTTCACTGGAGGAGGTGCCAGTTCTGGTAGTGCGGAGTAATGGAATTTGTCGGTGGATATGGAGAAGCTGTGCATATTTATGACCCCCTAAGAGGAGGTACGCGATACGATACCATTTACGAGGTGGATTATTCTGTTTTTAGCGTGTACATATTCTATCTGTGCGATTTCCTAAATCTAGATCGTAAACAGGATGCCCATCCACATGTGCGATTTATTCCGTTTGAGAATCGATGCATATGTCCCAACTTCTAAATTGTATCGACAAGCACCGCATACCAACGATAGCCCCTACTATAAACCTAATAGGGCGATACATTTAAGGCAACAAGGCCCGTAGAATCGAATTCACAAAAGGTATAACACTATTTACCGCAGCCAATGCGGGGAGTGTATCGTAACAGAATTGTCCCTCGGTGTATGTCGCGAAATCTAAGATAAGTATAGTCAGGAGGAGAACCCACGTTTGTAACAAGATTAGAATATTCGCGGCCAACTTACTGACCCAAAACCACCACATCAGGATATACAATCCGATTGACCAAAGCATTGGTACAATTGCCCACCATCGGTGCAAACTGCATCCTCTCAGAATGAAGATTACAGCCCGAAGATATATGCCAGTGCCAAACCCATGTGAATTGCGAGCCAGAACGCCATAGGGGTATCCAAAACATCGTATTGGTCTATCTCCTTCTCGCCTACAGTAATATTATACTGGCTGGAGTAAATTGAGCTCGAATCAATCCTGCAGGGGCTATTGGGATATTTTTGTGCAGCCTGAATAAACTTCACGGACATAGGGATAGTTAGAATCGTTACTATCTGATCCGCGAAGAAAGTATCTGTAGCGCTTTTCTTAAAGGATTCGCCAAAAGCGACGTAGGCGAAATAAGCAACAAAATTGATACGGGGTCTCAGGAGCCATAAGAAGATTAGGTCTCCCAAGGCAACCCGATATCCGCCATTGTGGATCAATACCGCACTCCCGATGGCGAGAGCGACAGTCCCGACTACGGATACAAGCCCAGCGATCGGTGTCCATTGGTAATCGTCCTTATCTTCTTCGCCACGATTCCAGAATTGCAGTTTTTGTTGGATATCAAAATGGCCAACGAGGAATGCCATGGCTGCAAATACCGAATTGCTGAGTATGAGGGGAATGATTAGTTGTATTACAGAGGGACAGGTCTTCCCATGCGGCGCGGAGAAACTATCTGGTATGCAGGATATCGGGGTTCGTGACGGGGTGGCAGCAGGCGCGGTAATGTATATTTTCGTTGGGGCCGGTCCACAGTTGAAGGAGGTCCACGCACTCCTAGTCGCGGGTCCATGAATTATGTATTGTTGACAATCCGAGTTTGCCCCGGTGCTAAACAAAAGACAATTGTAGTGAGAATTTGATAGTCGTCTCGTTGATAGAAGAGTCGCTCACCAGTAGAGTGTCGCGATCGTATCTAATTTTGCTGGAAGAGTTCCAGTTGTTTCTCCAAGACAGGAACTTTGGGAATGGTCGCACTCATACCTCCCACAACAGGCCCAGACTGGATAATATCCGTACCCGAAAGAGCTACATGTGCTAGTTCCCGTGCAAACGTAGTAACTATTGGCTACATTGATCGGACTAGTTAGTTTGTAAAGAGTAACTTGGAGACATTACTAACGGTTATCTTCATAATATCCACAAGTTCGCTTGCCAAAACCAATCGACGCTGTAGTCGTATCTCTTTTAATCAAGGGAGGCTCTGTTATGAGGGAGGGGGTGACAGTTGTGGGTGTTGGCCAGTAACCAACTAATGCAGTCTCCAGAATCATTTGAGTTTGGTGTTTTTATATATCGATATATCTTGCGTGTAATATATTGTTCAACGAAGAACGAAAGATGTAGTTGAAGTTTTTCTAGAGTCGTGTGTAACGGGAGCGGAATCTGACTGAATGAAAGGCATATTTATTGCGACGAGGATCCTCCTTATGACGCAGCAAAACTATATCATACACACATCGTACGATCGTAGAAAGAAATAGAATCTCAAGAAACCATATCAAGCTCAGGGTGGGCTGATGGAAGCACATTTCGTGGCAAATCTCGGAGCCTCGTCTTGCAAGTTGGAAGGGTAATATCCGAGCCTCAAGCCACAAAGACTTGCGGCTGCAAACACAACTCCCTCGGGGCCTAGAAACGAATTGCAAGTAACTTCGAGGGCGGCAGAGAGATAGACTTAAACCTACTTCGAATTGCCCATAAATCTGGCGTCACGTTTATCGTCCGCAGTAATAATGGTATCAGTTCGCACCGTGTCATTTAGATGATCCGCATTTATATCCGTATATATAGATGAGAGGGGGGCGGTTAAGCTATTCGGGCGACGGTATAATAAACATATCTAGCTTATGGGATTTAAGGAGTTAATTATCACGAGCATCGATGCTCACTTGCGAGAATTCTACCCAAACTCCACGTACTCCGTAGATCGTGACTCTGTAAGGATTCGACTAAGGTGTTGTGTGGTATTTGATACACACCAACAGCGACTGCGTTTATATCAATCCTACCTTAGACCTCTGTCCTATGGGTGAAGGTACGAGACTGGGGTGAAGGCTGCAGCTTTTTCGAAAATTTCCCTTCGCGGCATGAGGTAACGAATTGCCGTACAACCAGTTATAAGTACTTACTTAAGTACTGAATAAGTGCGTCTTCGCCATTTGATTTACAGAGTTCGTTCTTTAACTACTTCGTGGCCTAACTATAGCGTACATGTCAACTCCGCCGTCGCATCGTCGGAAGCCAAGTGGGTCAAAACACCACCTCCCCATAGGATTTCTCGCATGATGGGCCCCACCATCCCCACGGAAACCCTTCTCCAGATATTCGAGAACCTAGGGGAAAGAGACGTATTCTCCGCTAGGCAAGTTTGCCGGACCTGGAGAGAGGTTGGTATATCATGCCAGTACGAGAAGCTCGCAATCGGATACAACCATTGGAAAACGTTCTTTGCCTGTCCCTGGGAGTTTTATAACCGGTGGACCTTGAAGGAATCACCAAGACTATCAAAAGCTTTAGAGAACTCGCACCTCGTAAAGTAAGCATACCATTTACCCAGATGTCCACACAATGGCACTAAATGATTGAGACAGGAGCCTCTCCCTAGTTATTTGGTGTCACATGGGTTTACCCTCTGCGGATATTCCAAAGATAATTAATGCATTACAGCCATTCTCTGCTGTCACAATATTTGACTATATAGACAGAGAATCACCAGTCTCGTGGTATGAGTTTTGGCGAATTCTCGAGTCTGCAATCCTTTCACTGCCACGGCTTAGGTCATTGCATATTCGCCGATTTTTTGGGGATGTAATGACCTCTACAAGTGTTTCTACTTCTCCGGTACAGAAGAAGAGAGACATCTCGAACAACCTTCGGAATATCACCGTCTTACTATTTGCTCGCTATGAGGATGGCGTCTGTTCCATCGACCCTTTCTTCGAACGTTTGCGCGAAATCCTTGGGGAGGAAACGGAAAGTTTGATCTCTGAGGTCAAGTTCATTCTTCGGGGCAAAAGTTCTGTTTCCCGCTTTCCTTCCGCTGGGGAAAGAAAGCCCGGTACTTTGCTACACAGTTGGAAACTCCGAACATTGAAGTTTCAAGACCGTTTTGAGCATCTGATAACCGATTTCCTTTCCGTGGACCTTTCAAGTCTCAGGTTCTTGTGTGTTTCGATCTACAACTGGGAGCGGTTGCAGGGCCAGGTTGTTCCCTAACTTCGAAAAAAATTTCCCCCCCGGAATCTAGTTCCTTAACTAACATCATTTCCTTTAGGTGAGTACTTCAGATGACGGTGTAGACCTAAACCCAACACCCACAATATTTCCTGAGGTCGAGATATTTGGCCTGACGTTCGGAGATATGGATTCCAACTACGAAGATATTGATTCGAAGCCGATCACCAGCCTTGTTTCCCGAAACCTGGAATATTTTCCGAGGATCAGTCAGTTCAGGCTGGGGTCGTTTAAAACCAGGGTCTACCCAATACCTCGCGACGAGAACGGTGCGCCGGTTGTTGGAGAATCATATTTGGACAAAAGTGGCCAGAAGTTCTGGAGCCATGAATTTAACGGTATCTGGAATTGGTTGGCCTAGGCAAAACATAGAGGATCGAGAGACCTGGATACTGTAGACCTCGAGACGTGAGTCGGAATTCGGCGCTTATGTGCATCGTAACGGATATGCAATGTGAGAAACGCCTTCTCCGACGAGACGAATCTGCCAGCATATAATATGTAGATTCCGTTCACATATACCGAGGGGCGGAGTATTACAGAGCAGGGTAGATTGTTTGCCCTATATCGATGCTAGCCTTGCGCTGATATCGAGAAAACACCCTCCTGTCAGCATTTGTCAGTTTAGCTAAACAATCCCCATGCAAAAGTTTCTTTTATTTCAGGTGGCATTTTATTTTATTTCACGCTTTAGCGTAATGAATTTGTGGTTCATGGCATCAAGCTCTTGAGTCCAGATCTTGTTGAATGTAGCCTCGGAACTGTTGAATTAGCCCCAGGACTGTCGAATCTTGAAAAGGAATTGTGTGTCCATGATCTACACACGTAGGGAGAAGCCCTGGGCCTATTTTAATATTATACGAAACTAAATTGGAAAACCATTCAAGAAACTTCAACGAGAATTTGTATGAGATTATGCAACGCTCACGTGTGTGGTTTCTTGCCTTCGGCCGAATTCGGAATACAACGATCGCCCATGTGTAACCAAGAAGAACGTCAGTGTAACCAGAACAGTGTAACCAGAACAGTGTAACCAGAACAGTGTAACCAGAACAGTGTAACCAGAACAGTGTAACACACCCAAAATAGGCTTTCGAGCTTCAGAGCAAACACCCAATGCGGGCACTAGTCATGACAAGGCAAGATCTATAGACCGATAAAAGCCCGTATCGCCCCCACTCCCTCGTCTACAACCATGCATAAATATCTCGTTTGTCGTAGATTCAGGTCATAGATGAAAAAAGAAGTGACTTGTATACTGTGGGAACCCACACCGTCTACGCTTCCCGCGAGAAACGTGGAAAATGCAAGTGCGAGCCCCTGCAGGTTACCGGTTTCATGCCCACGCTACGAACATGCTTGGATCTGCACCAGGGTTCTAGGCGGTTTCTATGGCAGGAACGCCTTCCAATATCCAAGGGCTGTCGATAGATCATTTTCTTGGCCGCCTTCCCCGCAGGCTGTTATCAGTCGGGTTATACCGTCGGGTTGTACCGTTGTCATTTTGTTCGCGCTAAGTCGATCGAAAGCTTCCATAGAGCACGGCCAAATTTCTTCGATGTTAATCAACAAGATCATAAAATCTTTGCAGAAACAAGCAGTACGATATGTAAGGTGGTTGCCAAATTTCGTGACTAGGACCGGCATCGAAACCAATTGCATCAATCGGAATTCACTGCTAGGCGGCTAACCAACCTCGAGACTGATGAAATGGGATGATTGTCTGAACATTCGTCACAAAAATCCAAGATATCTCACTTCGATTGCTTCAAAGAAGTTTTAGAGACGAGGGAGAAGCGAATGAAAATCTTGTAGCCTCATCTCGACTCGAGATGACCTCGCAATCTTAAGCTTATGAATCGCTCGCCCGCAGGGCTACGCTTGCACAGCAGTTGCATGCAGCATCATTAAATGCGACTTAATAATGGCCCTAACAAGCAATGCCCTGCCAGCGAAGTGTTTGTCTAAACCTGCAAATTTGATGATGGGTAAAAAGCTGCAGATTGCGACACGAAATGTTCTCACGGTCGAATCTCTGGGTGTTTCTAATTTAGACGGATATCTTCTATTCCTGTTTCAGTCAAAGTTTATATGAGGACGGGAGTAAGGACTTAATGGTCCCCACTATACGTAAGATCCGTCTACCGCCATTCTTATGCCATCGTTCCGATACTGGAGTTCGTGACAAGGGACGGTCAGGCCACGTTTTCCGTGGAGCTCACAGAGGCGTCTCGAGGCTGGATAGGAAGCAGGCAAGTGGGGACGAAAATATTCCACGAGGAAGCCTTTACGAAATTCCTCGTTTACGCGAGTGCAAAAACGATCGGGTGTTCCTGGTTCTGATAGAGCTGTGGCTGCCACATGTTCCAAGAATCGATGCAAGGAGGGGGTGTACCTTCGTATCAATAATTTTTTAGTTCTATACCCCATTCCCCACCACCTTCTCGTCAAGATATGCCTCACGTTATGATAAATGGGACCTGAACTAGCCTGAACTATTTCTGCATAAGGACCCATAGGAAACGTGACCGACTGGTTTCTTTTTCCTGGCCGCGTGGTAGATGCATGACCCGAATTGCGTTGCACGTTGTTGCGGAAGGAAGAGGCCGGCAGGGTTACGAGACTATCGTTTAGCGGGCGCTATCCAACTTCGAAACAACATTTTACTTGAAGGAGATGATTTTCGGGGTAGAAACCCGGGATACTTATCGAAGGGTGCAGGACAATGGGATTGTCTACCTGCTGTGCCAGTGAGGCAAAACCCAGCGCTATCTCGTCTTGAAGGTGTCGATGCCTTCAAGGCGGGGTCGCAGCTTCGGACTTTACCTTTTCTTGCCGCGGTCACTAATCCTTCAAGCCAAAGTTATAATGTGAGCAACCATCTATGCATCTGTACCTCTTCAGCAATCAGGTTCCATGCGGTGTGAAATTCCTTTCTGTACGTGCAGAGAGAGGCATCGAGTTACGCTGCATGTGTCATGCAGGCTCTGAGTGCCATGGTGGCCATGGCTGTCCTCGTTGCAGCCATCTCGGTATATTCGCACTAAACTGCTGCAAATTAACAGCTTAGCCGCAAATTTAGAGCAAACAATACTACGAGTATAGGTGGGGTTACTTGGCCCAATGGTTGGCTAGAAACCCTCAGTATTGCAGGTGGGTCCTCGTTGCGAAATACATAGAGCAAGCAAACATGCAGGCCTCGTGCAGAATCCAGAAAATGGCCGGCAGAAAAAGCACCGTCTATACCCCAAAGTTCAAGACACGGCATAAAGCTCACTTCGCCTATGGCACACTACTATGGCACGGCAGAGCCAAGGAACCAGATCAAAATCCCACACACCATCTCGCCGGTTAAAGGCCACGAGGTTTTGACAACCCACTTTAAGTTGTGTTTGCGTTAAGCACTCGGCTGCTGGGGTCTTTGGGTGTGGCAGCCCCTCCAGCGCTAGAAGTTGACCTCTGATATGCTCTTGAGGATATCAAATAAATGATGTCAGCCTTAGGACTGGGCGCCCCCATGTAAATCGCCGTGGGTCCATCACGCCTACTGAGTCAAGCTGATCAGGTCCTAGTGCCTTCGAACATTCTTTGCTAGAAGGACCTTTGAAACCACGAGAGTGGCCCCTGCAGACAATCAAGCTGCAACTTATCGATAGGTACTAACTCGACTTCAATCCTACCGAGTGGCTTATCGGCCTTTGGGCCCCGCTTGCCCAGCCTATTGATTTTCGCCCACCACCTACATGCATCATGTATGTAGAAGCCATGAGGGTACAAGGGTATGGTCGATCGTGAGCTAGACCGAACTGCTCCAGCAGATCCGTATATTTATTAAACCGTCTCTCCCAGGACCTCGTGAGATTTTTTTTCTTGAGAACTCGAAGAACACAAGAACTCCAACAACGACTTGGCCTTCCAGTGCAGTACCGGCAGTATTTCTTATAATTACTTATTGAACCCTGCCATATCCTTTCTTAAGATCTTGCCACGGCCTAGTCCTTTCGTCTTTCAACAACAGACCTCAAGATGTCGATGTCCGACCTTGCCCCGGAGCAAATCTCCTATGCCAACACTATCTGCTTCTACCTGTCCGGCATAGCACCACCACATTGGTGGGACAGCCCAGGTAGAGATATTGTCCTTGCACTAGGTGATCTTTTTGCAAAGGACCCAACTGCTAGCGATGAGGCTGTAAAGAACCTCACAGGGTGGAACGATGCCAACGTCGAGTTCGTGAACTCGGAGTTGGCACCGTTGAATGAAACCATCCCAATGTTCGCCAGCTGGGTCAGCGTACTGGACCATCCTACGTCGACAAACTCGATCATTCCGATCTTCGTCGTCTTTACAGTTCTTTCCACCTTTGTTATCGGTCTCAGAATCTGGTCTCGTGTATCCATTCTCGGTCGTGTTCAGTCTTTCGACTGGCTTGCTATTTTCGCATACATCCTCATCGTTGCTTGGTGCGCACTTGCCGTCTATGAAAAGGAAGCATCTGGGAGATGGGCATCATACTGCGATAAGTCATACAACCAAGCCCGATTCAGCCAGGCAGTAAGTATAACATCTTGCAACAGCGTCCCTATAGTATACTAATAGAACGTTAGGCCTACTACATGGGAATGGCACTCTACCCTATCGCTATCCTCTCAGTCAAGGCCGCCCTCCTTCTCTTCTACTGGAATCTGTCGACCTGGCAGCCACTCAGATGGGCCGTCTACATCACCGCATTCGCCAGTTTCGCCAATGCTATGGTCGCCATGTTCATGTGGCTCTTCCAGTGCAACTATCCCGATATCTGGAATCACGGTGTGGACCCAACTTTGAGTTGTGCCGCCTTCGACCCACTCACAATGGTGATGGGAACTGGTATTGTCAACATCATTACTGATGTGGCTATCTGGTATGCACTGTCCGACTTTTTTTCGTTTGCCTAGCCGCGCAAAAATGCTGACCCCACCCACAGGTTTATTCCACTCCCATTGGTCTGGAGACTCCAATTGTATCCCCGCGAGCGAAATCTCGCTATCATTACCTTCGGTCTCGGTTGTGTCGCCTGGATTGCCAGCATTGTCCGCTTGGTTATGATCAAGCAGTACCTCCAGTATACCAACAATTCCACCACTCCAATCAACGCATGGGCCATGTGAGCATTTCCCCACACTTGATTCCTCATTTATCCACCAAAATTGTATACTAATTGTCATAAAAATAGGGTCGAACTCAATATCGCTTTGATCTGCTCATCTGCGCCAGCCCTACGAGCACTGCTTGTCAAGCATACACCAAAGTTCCTTTCTTACAGCTATCCAAGCGGTCCGGGAAGCTCTGGCTCCGACTCCGCTACGAAGATCAGCAGGGTCGAAAAGACCTTTGTTATTTCACAGACTGAAGAGCGCTCTTCGTCTCCCGATGAGGATGATGTTGAGAAGGCTTAAACCCAATACCAAAACTTGGGGTTATCTGAGTCTGGTTTACGAGACAAATATTACTTCTTTTTTTCTTTTGTTCGCCTCAACATTCACTCACGACTCTCGTCAACCTACACGATCCTTACTATAAAAAGGGAAGAGTCTGCAGGAATTGGAACAGGCGGCTTTCACGAGCCAGGTGTCTGGGAACAAGCCGGTGTTATTGGTTGTGGGTTTTGTCTTAGAAATGCGCGCTCGTGGGGGGGAATTACGGGTAATTTTTCAAGGCTTCACCATCGACGGGAAGACCTTATTTTTCTTTCTTTTCCTTGGGTCCACATTTGTAATGATCTATGTACGATGTACTCTAAACAGCTTACATTCTTCCTCTCCCGACGACGGAGTTGATCTCCTGCGGTTGGGAATTTTTATCACCATGTATAAAGAAAAACCAAATTTATTCACTTCGTTTGATGATGCAGACATATCGGTTCCCGCTTCGTTTTCCGTCTCATGAACAAGAAATCTAGACTAAAAGCTGACTCCATTATCGGTACCTTAAGTTATTCTCATTGGCGGGGCTAACGACTGGGGAAGGGCGTCTTGCATCCGCCCATGTGTGGGAGAAGCAAACGAAGGCATATGTGTGGACAGAAGGCAAACTTCTTATATACGAACATCCTTGGTTCATGTGACCTATCAGATTTTCCTATTCAAGCTGTGGGTCTCTAAATCCACCACCCTTGGCTCCGACAACACCAAGGCAGGACCGTATGTGTGTGGCCCTATTTGGTATCGTCCGAACTGATCTATGCATAGACGGCACACTTTAACAGGTTGCCTCGAAAATAGAAGTCCCGAGGGCTTCCCCTGCTGATGAGTTCCTAGAATCATATTCCATGGATGCTATCGACATGGGCTCGTGAGAATCGATCCGGGAAAGTGTGGGATGAGTGACATTCTTTCGCTTGAACATCCTACCAGCCGACGTCTACGAGAAAAACGTGAGCGATATGTGGCGTTCTGTAAAGCCTCTGAAACGCCCTAAGGATGCATCGAGGGAGCTGGCAGTTCACTTTCAACGATCACCATATCATTGCACCATTTTTTCGAATTCCCGCAGAAGCTCTTCGAAGTGGAGCAATGTATCCTGCAGATGCAAATTCTCGCGAGATGTCTGCCCCATGTGCATTCGCGAGTTCGTTTCGAGATTAAGTTTGCCTAATCCTTTAGATAATTCCCTTGATGTTTGCCCTTCTTTGCCACTTTAGTGCTAAATTGTTCCATCTGAAGATTTCGGAAAAAGATGGTGTCCAACTTCCAACATAACGGAACGTGACGTCCCGATCGATCGTAAGGAAGAGCTTGTTGGGAATTTCCGGGAGGGTGGCTTGAGATTTCTACTGGGTATCATGTAACGACTTTTTTTCGACACTAGAAGTCATGCCTTGTGAGAGTGGTTTGTGATTCGACCCGCAGCGCAGGAAGAAAAACGTGCAAATGCATTTGTCAACGACCATGTCACATAAGAAAAGCGGGGAAATGCTCCTTCGAATTCGGCTTTTGCGAAATCTGACGAGCACAAACGTTAAGAGGTTGGTTCTAGAAACCGTATTACGAATGTCCTTCCGTCTAATTCCGACCGGTAGGAATATGCTCGTATAATCACGGTAAATAATCAAAAAACCACATTGCTCGATTCTTGGATCGAGAGGTTTTAGAAAGACCCTGATATCCTTGTTTCCTGGATAGTTGTGGGTTCTTGCGTTGTTCGAGGCGAATTTTTGGTTACATGATTTTCCCGTGCCATGCTTCTCGCTTACTGGCTGGTGACACGGGAACTTAAGGTCTCACAGAGCAGGTTTAAGGAAGGCCGCAGGGCGATCCAACGCGCCGTAGGGGCAAACCTTTGAAGCTGAGAATTTGAGATATCGATCTCTAAAGTCTCGAGCAGTCGAGAGACGGCACAGACCATAATCATGCTGGTTTTTGCGATACCATCAATTACTGAGCGTCAAGAGCTGGGTTTGGCTGAACGAGGGTGGCCCAAGCAACAAGGTGGCACCGACCATTAGCGTTGGCGCTTCCATTGCGTGAAGATAACGAAAGATCTCGTTGGGCTAGCCTGAACCTGGCCAAAGTTCGGCTCCTAATTTAGCTCCCGTGTTGTGTCCTCTTTTCGGTTTGTTCCTTGTCGGAGCAGAACTGGAAGTAAGGGACCGAGAATCGGGTCTTATTTCCACGGTGCTGAATCGTGATAGTGTGGTGATAAGATCGTTCAACGTAAAATTTGCCGTGATTGTCCTAATTCTTTTGAGACATTATATACCACCTTAGCACGACTTTGTGGAACACTTAGGTACTTAATAGCCAGTGTTTTTCTCTGAACGACGCCTCTACCCTGCCGTGATATTTAGTATATCGTCGAATTTCTGGTCCCCGAGCATCTATTGGTGGCTAGTGAGAGTGGATTGACACTAGGCATATGCGCCTCGTCTCCCTTGGTTTCGGGATTTTTCGAACTGATCGCGATATGGATTCCGCACAGCCCCACAGAAAGGGTCAAGGCGGAACAAATAATGCTTCCTTAAGTTGGGACTCATTGATAGAATACTACTAAGCTATGTACCGATGAGATTGCCATTTTCCATGGATGAGGTAAATAGCGAAGCTTTGATATTGCAGATGCGAAACAATGCGATGTAATGTTAATGATATTAGAGGTTCTCGAAGGAAAAATGATCTACCGACGACAATGCCGGTTCCAAATTACTTCCTTGTTCCTTAGACAAGGTCTCAGGACTCGTCTACAAGTCGGAAATAGATTCGAAATCCGATAGGTTGCACTGAGGGGCAGCCCCTGAGGAGCGAGCACCTAGCTTCGGCGTCCGACTCGCCATCTCGGGCATCAAGTCGACAGGACGGGATAAAACTGAATCATGATGGCAAACTTTCAGGGATGACTGGAAAGTTTTGCTCGCCGTAGTTGACAAAAAATCTTCCGAGTTCCTTAGTATCACCACAATCTATGGTATCGAGGGGAAGGGCTAGTTCTCGAGTTCCTCTCCATTCCACTTTCCCACCATTTCCAGCTCTAGGCCATGGTCCTCTGCTGTGTACCCCTAGTCCTTCTCTCACCTCCATATCGCCATTCTTTTGGTATCACTTTGTCTATTCTCAATTTTCGTTCGAATCTGAGTCCGGTGACCAGAGTACACGACTTGTAGTTTACCCTTACTTCGACATGGCCTCTATCCCGGCCCGACTGTCAGCTGTTCGCCCACTAACCTCCTGTTCTAGAGCTTCTTTTGTTGAGTAAAAATGACTATGGTACCATATTTACTGGCCATGGAGCCGAATTCTTCCCTGACTTGAATGTGCATGTGGTGTAACAGGCCAGGCTGGGGCGTCTTACATCGAAAACATTAGCATCGTCCGATGTAGACCTCAGCGGACCCGTTAACAGCAAAGTTTCATCGACTGCAGGAGCGATAAAATTATAAAATGCTTCTTTCATCCAAGCTTCAGCTAACCACGCCCGGGGACGATAGTACCAATACCGATCGATCGATACTTCACGAGGCCGCGCGCGAGGGCTCGAGGGTAGTTAAGGTCCCTCGCCGAAGACGGCTACAAAGTGCGATTCAGGATGATCACGAGATAGATGCTCTCAGATAAAGGATCATGCGGCACCTCGCTGGGTGTGATTCACATGAACGGGACTTATCTATGTAGTTAGTGCCGTAGCACTGGAATGCTGGTTTGAAGAGGCCTAAATGGCTCGAAGTTGAAAGAAGCTAGGGGTCATGTAAGGGTCACTTTTTCACGCTGCAAGGAGAGGATTCAACAGCTCCTCACAGCTGATATCTCGGATCACAAATCCGATTTTATATCAGAAACAGCAAAAATCAACCTTGTCTAGTAGATGCCTGTCGTAGTACAGCATGTAAGTCCCCCACATCCTTATTCCAACTAACATCACGACGCTTTTACGACAGATGGATGTGTTGTTCATGTTGCACACGGTCGCAATCTAGATATCTTGGCAGCCGGTCTGGACTTCAATCTTGGTCAATAACATGGGTAAAATCCGAAATTTGGCCGAGTCTGATCGAATTTCGAAATCCCAGTGCCTAGAGCCCCATCCTGCTGATATTCATGATACCCACTTCGGCCATGTTCGGTACCAATATCATCGAGAGATCGATATAGCACAAGGCGGTCGTCGGCGAGCTCGAGCGCTCGAAAACATGCACTATCGTTGTCGGAAACACTCTAAAAAGTGCGACCTTGCTTCTGTGTAACTCTCGGCTTTGAGACGGCTGCCTGCGTTTTCTGCATCTGAGTTCGGAATCGATTCGAATCGGGTCCGCCTTTGGGTTTTTCTAGCATCGCTGTTCGCGGTATTCGTCGATTCTGTCCGCGGCATCGAGGCCGCGAGGATCTACACTTCTGCCCTATTTTTCCAACCCCGGATTCCCTGTCCAAGGCTTATACTGCGGCGCAGGCTCGGGTTTTCTACACTTCCGTAGGTGCTGTAGACGGCTGCAGGTATACCCGATCACGACCATGTGGTATCTCCGCCCCGATTGCAGAGCTTACGAAGCTGTCTCGACAAGGCCACAGGCAAGGGTGTCGATGCGCTCCGTCCGATACTGCTATACCTTTGTAGATCGTATTGGGCGAGGCTTTTGCTGAAATTGGAGGGAAGACCTTACTCGATTTCCCGCTAAATGCCGTGGGCTAGAACCGTAGGCTGCCATTCCTAATCTCCTAGCCCCGATTTCCGAGCTTTTACCCAGCGAACAGACCACTCTGAGCTCAAACTGCAGGGTGCCATAAGCTTGTTACTCACCTCTTTCGTGGCTTTTCTCGGGCCGTAGCTTACCAAATCGCAGGAACGGGTCGGACAAGGGACATGACTCTGGAGATTGGGCTGCTGCTGCTGCCACAATGAATCAGTTCGCCTTACGTCCGATTTTGAGGCTTATAATGATCACGCAGAAGCATGCTGTCCTAAATATTTGTATATAATTCCTCCGAGGTGCCCAGTTTCTAATCCGAGAGCTCAATATCAATACACGATCTGATACAAGACATTCTATAAATTTCTCCAAGGAGCTCTAAGATCAATCACTAATCCATAGTATTTCGGCTGTTTCGTCTACATACTTCGATCTAGTTCACATACCCAGATCCAAGCGCAACCCGATTTGAAACGATTTAAATTTCCTTACATCCGCAAGGGCTCGTACCTAAAGTCTATCACAAGAACTCGGAGCTTTCCCATCATCGAACCTTTTGCACTTGGATCTTTAAAACGTCAGCAGTCACAACAGACCCTGTGTCATCGATCAGCAATTCCTGCCGCCCTTTGTCTCCCTCATCGCCAACCCAACAGACCCGTATATATTTGCCCCCTCGGCTACTTTTTTTATATACCAGACCGGGCATAGAAACAAGGAAAAGATTAACTGCCAGGGACACCACTCGGGCAGATCGAACTCATCTAAGGGGGATCGGACTTTTCAACGGTTAACGTCGTTCCCAACACAGCGACGCTAACAAGCGCTAGCCCCGTCATATCTGCGTACAATTCAGATAAACACCAGTTTTACGATTCCCAGTCCCGCAGGATTCCCTACAAAAGGAAACAAGAGCAAGGAGGTAAGAATAAGCCGGCCAGATGGCATTTCAGGGAGATTCTCCATGTTAAGAAACACTGGATTGTTGACATCCCTTGGTTTAGATTCCATATTATCCCTCAAAACCCAAGACTCCTCTGACGTCGTTCGCCAAAAAGAACCCGGCTACCAAGTTTTTTTTATACCCACGGCTTCCCTCAGAATCTGCAGCCCACATTCGTCCGGGACGCAATTCCAGAACGGAAACCACAAAAACCACCCAAGCCAATTATACCCTTATACTATCGTGGCATTTTACTTCTCGTTCATTCTTTAAATCGAAACCACAACCAAGATCGCAGAAAGAATTTTTCCACGCATAGAATAAATTCGATTAGAAACACAGAATTTCTCGATTCCCGGAGACCATCGGTTTTACAACAATCCCACCATCGAGCTCCCAAGCTCGCTTAAAGCCCAAACCAACAGCCATTTCATCCAAAGTGTTCTACAATATGCTTCATTCGGAGACAACGCACGAGCCACCAAGATACGAGCGAGACGCTCAGGTAGTCCGCACAATGCAAAGAGCTCTTGAAGGTAAGCAAGAAAATCGTTTTCCTATTTCTTGTCGACAGAAGTTAACACATTTCCGTGTCACAGATCTCTGCTTAGAATGGAACATTCCATCCCCCAAATACAGATATAGCAAGAGGGCGAGCGTTGGCTATGGGTATATCACTGGCCTGCACGCAACAGTCTTGGTGAACGAGATCGAATACTCGTCGCCGCTTGCTAGTACGGACTGGCACCCTGGTTGGGGTTCCTACAACGATGCTCGAGAAGCAGTTGCCGGCGAAGTTCTAAGAGTTCTTGGTGTCATCCCGGACGAATCCGAATACGATGACTGAGCTCCCACTCTATCCTGAACTGCAAAAGTCTTTAAACGATACCATCATATGCGATTTCACGATTACTTCGATAGCTTGCCTGGCTGCGGCTTTCGAACCATTTTCTTTCTGCCTTCTCTGTCTTCTGGAGTTCTTTGATACCAAAATCTTACCTCACACCCGGGTACCCCCCCGGAAAACTTTTCCCTTACTTTGCATTGTATTATACGAGCGAACATATTAGCGAGCGTTTTCTTTTGTCATGAGCATTGGAGGTCTACTAAGTGTGTTATTCTTGCTTCTCCCTTTCCTTTCTCCATTTTCCTATGTTCGAGGTATCTACAAAACGGGAGTTAAAGCACTGGCGTTTTTTTGGTTGCACATACACGCCCAGGCCGCACGATAGCTGGCGGGTGCAGTATCGACTTGTATTTACACAATCTTCTTGTACCATAACATATTATTCTTAACAAACTATACCTTTCCCTTGATTCTAGACTACTCTTCCTTGAACAACCAAAAAAAAAAAGGAAATTATCCCCTCCAAAACTCATCTCTTTCGTCATCGCGCCTATCCTTTAATACCACACCTTGACGTATTTGCGTGAACCCTTAAACTCATCGTCCCTGAACTCTTAATGATGGTCCTATTGATGAACTGGCTAGCATGCGCATGAGATGCCAACGCACCCTTTCAACCGCCCTGGATATCCCCCTTTGCAGGCATGTCGTTTGTTTGACGTCATCTTCAATACCACAGCCACGAACTCCACGTGCACACTCTCCAGAATTGCAAACAAACCCCACCCAATTCTAGATACCATCCCACGTTTCACATCCTCCTTCGACGGTACGCACGCGAAAAAAAAGTCGCGGGTCGGAACCGTACTGCACGATGCAGGCAGACACGGAAGCAGACGATAGCCTCGATGAGACCCTCGATGACTCGCTATGGAGTCTTGGCGTCTATGACGCGCATTGTCATCCTACGGATACCATGGACCTTGTCCCCGAGATTCCAAAACGCAAAATTCAGGTGTTAACAATTATGGCGACGAAGGCTGAGGACCAGGAGCTCGTTGCGCGGGTAGCACGGGAGTACCCTGACCGTATCGTTCCGTCATTCGGGTGGCATCCGTGGTTCAGCTATCGTCTTTGGGATGATATGAAGCCGGGAGACTCTGGAGTTGCGATATCAAAGACGGAACACTACCAATCCGTTTTAACGAACGAACCGACTGAAGAGTTCATCGAGACTTTACCGGAACCCAAGGCGCTTTCGCAGTTTATCGCGGAAACAAGGGCGTATCTGACGGAGTTTCCATCGG
The DNA here is from genome assembly GCA_036971245.1 of Arthrobotrys sphaeroides. Taxonomy (NCBI): domain Eukaryota; kingdom Fungi; phylum Ascomycota; class Orbiliomycetes; order Orbiliales; family Orbiliaceae; genus Arthrobotrys; species Arthrobotrys sphaeroides. The sequence goes on along the minus strand of JAJTTW010000010.1, from coordinate 946,223 downwards.
CACTCGTTGGGGAAGTCGGTCTGGACAGGGCATTTCGACTTCCTAACCCCCCCTCGCTCATCGGACCAGATGATAAGAAGCTGAGCCCGCATAAAGTTCAGATGGACCACCAAAGACGTATTCTAGAAGAGCAATTGCGTCTTGCTGGAGAGATGGATCGACCAGCTAGCGTTCACGGGGTTGGGGCCCATGGCATCCTTTTCGACAGTTTCGCATTACTTTTCAAGGGTCATGAAAAAGTCATACGGTCCAAGAGGACGCAAAAGCGGGGTCCCCACGACTTCGAGGGCGATGAGGATTCGGATGCCGAAGATACTGGACCTAAACCGTTCCCTCCGAGGATATGTTTACACTCGTTCTCCGCGCCCCCCGATTTCATCAAAACTTGGCTAAATCCAAGGATACCTGCCAAAATTTATTTTAGTTTTTCACAAGCTATCAACATTGGCTATGGATATGAGAAGTTCACGGAACTCCTTGCCTTGGTGCCAGAAGACAAATTACTTGTCGAAAGCGACCTGCACACTGCATCTATAGATATAGAGCGCCACCTCGCGGGTATCATCCACAAAATTTCACGCGAGCGCCGCTGGGACCCTCCGAAGACCGTCAAGACAGTTGGGAAAAACTGGATTAACTTTGTCTACGGAAATACGGCATAGAAAGCGCTGAGGCTGTATGCGCTGGGCCACAGGACGTATAGGCATCTACGAATTGATGACATTATGATAGCGAACTATTCATATTTCTTTTCTTGTTATACAAAAGAGCGGTCTAGCATGACCTCGAGGTCAAGTCTTGCATGCAAAAACTCATCCGGAACTCCGTCATGATACCCGTTTGCCTGAACTAAAAGCAAAACCGATTAACTCAAGAAGCATAAAATCATGATTTCCCAGCTTTAAAAGTCAATAACTCCGACAAAATGCTCTATGCCACTTTGTCACAAAGAAGCAATAGGTACCTATATATATCCCGAGTGCCGACACCACGACATTTCCGTCGAATACGTTGGTATATATAGAAGAAAGAACCGTAGTCCTAACTCCCTTAAGCTGGCGCTTCCTCAGCAGCCGCTTCCTTTTCAGCCTCCGCCGCTCTCGCACCTCGCTGATGCTGCCGTGCGGCGAGATATCTGACCCACCCGAAAACGAAGATTGCAACCACAATTCCGGCTATCGATAAACCGACCGCCATACCCACAGACTGGGCTGTTGAAGGACCGAGGTCTCGCTTGAGAATTCTCCCCGCTTCATGAAGTGATCTGGGGAATGCATCGTCGGCCGCAAATCTTGCGTTCCGTGGCTCATGAGAGATTGATGTGGCTGGTACCGGCGCCATTGTATGTGATTTCCGGTGCTGTGCGGTGCAAACGCGACGTGGCCGTGTGATGTTGGGTCTAGAGACGGTTCGATGTCTCGCTTCGTGATCTATCGTACGACAAACGAACAATTCAAGGAATAAGACACGGCAACCGGCAGCCGGCAAGTCTATATTCCTTTTTTGTGGTAAGGGATTGTTATTATTCGATCTCGGTACTTCCTATAGACTTCCTAATATTAGAAATAAGATCCACGGCCCGTCTTAATGGCCATTTATACTTTGACATTACTTACGGCTTTTCGAAATCTTTAATCTCCCCAAATTTTCAAGCCTCGATTCCGCCCAATCGACACTTATAAACCTTATATTTTTCTATTCGAGATCTTAACGAAATGAAAGAAAAAAAGAATGCCACACAAAAGAAACAAAGACAGCTGCGCGAGAACTCGGAAGAGATCAAGCGGCCCTTTTAAAGTTATCAGGCCATGGCTGGATCCAACGAGTCAAAGAAAAGAAAAATCTCAGCTCATTCTCGCAGAGCGGTTGGGCGCGCTGTGGGTGCCGTGGTGGGCATCATCATGCATGAGAGAGGAACCCTCTCAGGGTGCAATCCTTGGCTCGTTTTTAAGCCTTTGGTGATGTGCCATATGGACGGCGCACGCATGCCTGAACTCGTCCTAGCTCTTCAAGATGGAATACCAATTGTGTGGTTGGGATATCTGACTGCACGCAATCGAATGGGGTTCATTCGTGGAAACACACGTGCGGTATACGAGCCGAGTACTCGGCTACGACGCCGAAAACATTGGCAAATTGTCAATTGATAGAAAAGATGAAGGTAAGCAAAGGTAACAAAAGGAAAGAGCTGGAAAAAATTTCTGACTCCCTTGCAGACGAGACACGAAGATGAACTGGCAGAACCGTTTACCGTCCGTTGCCTTTGAGAATACGCAATCGCGGGTGCAGGTTGAGAAAAAATTTGGATCCGTCTTGTCGTATCCTTTTGCCTTCACTGCATGCATGCGTCTACGACAGAAGTAGCTAAGCTAGCCTATCTATCCGGGATCACTTTTGAGAGGTTTCCGTGATCAAACTCGAGTTCCTGAATATTGCCCACATTCTTGGGATGAGAGTATCCACAGTTGAGACCCCAAAAAGGTTCCGGGGTATCAATTAAGGTTAGACCGAAGCCGAGCTGTGCATCCGACGACCGGGGAGGTTGGTTCTTGACAGGGGATTGGTCCACGTCGACGGAGGGTCACACCTCGGAGTCAACATATTGGTTTTTCCTGCTGAGGGAACCGTGGGGTAGATGGATGGCATCGATGGGCGTGTGATAGTGTGTGCATTGGCGTGCTATTTTCTCATAGATATCGGATCACATCCCGTCGTTTTCGTTCGAGGCGGTTCCACGGGTACCGTTCAACGATGCACGACACACGACAAATATACTTGGGATGCTGTGGAACGTCAAAAAGAATGCAGAGGTGAATTGGTCATATATATGATATCATGATCTTAGGCTGCGAGCAGAAACACGGCCAAAAAGCGACGGAGAATGGGCAGTTGATTCTAGATAGCGGTCGAGTAGGGAAATAAACTTAGGAACTCGGAGCTCCAATGTATTAAGTGTTTCACAGAGCTTAAACTATTAAACATTATTACTATTATTATTATTTCTAAGTAAGCTAGTTACCCGAGATATCGATCATCGCATAGCTTCATGACGGCGAGATTGACGACGTTGCGCCGATAGTCCTCTTCAATAAGCCTCCAATATAGCCAGCAAGGTACCCCTTACCAACCCCCAAAATCGAATATAGAGCCGCAAAAAGTAGCCCAACAAGTGTAAGAAAAATCCAAGAAGAATTATTATGTACCGCCATCCTCAAGTTATTTACCCATCGAGGCCGCCTCTTGGGTACGGTCAATGCCCTCAACGGGTTATCATATGATAACTCGATCCCTGCTTCAGGCATATATGTCACACCGGACCCAATCCTCTTCCAATACTTTTGCTCATCCGCCACAAACGATGACGAGGCTGCAGTCCGCGAGTCTTCAACACTTGCCAACGTCCAATCGGTCCAGCGGACCCAAACCCCGGATGGAAAATCGTCGAGGGGGTTGCTAGAGTATATATTTGCTTCACTTACAACACGGCCGTTGTCGTAGACCTCGATTGGTTTCTTGCGAATCATATCGTAGATGTATATGTGTTTGCTCGAGGTAAGAGCCAGATAAGTTCCACAGGCCGAGAGTTGAAGGTCGGTGAAGCGGAGTTGGTGGCCATTGTACCTGTCGGTGGGAATGACAGCGATCGGCATATCACAAGCGTTCTCGCCAAAGATGCACCAAACAAGAATTTCGCCAGCTATGAAGTAATGTTTTAGCGTCGAATCAAGTTAACGAAAGCTTCTTCGGTGTAATCATACCTGGACCACCAGACACGATTAAACTATCGGTCAGGATAAAATCATGGCTAAATGCTGTGGTATCTATTTTTCCGCATCGGGTTAGAAATCTCCCCGAATACCTAAGGATTTAGAGACAGAATGCTTACATGAACCTCGATTTAACGGGAGCGGGCCGTTGATATTCGGAAGCTGGGCAGCCGCGGGTTCAGCCGGTGAGACAGCTTTTTTATGTATCTTGATTTCCCGCACAATCTTGCCAGTCATAAGGTCCATGACAATAAAGTATGTGCCAGTGATCTTCCTCATAATAGCACTGGGATGACGCGTGATAAGGGCCACCACATAGGTCGAGGTTATGTGAAAGTTCTTGACATGGGCAAAGCCTCGATAGTCGTCATCCGGGTGATACCAATCGAAGGACACATCAAACGCCCAGAGAGGTTTCGTAACTTCATTTCCCGTTTTACGAGTATCGCTCGCTTTCAAGCAGACAAACATAGACCGACAATTTTCAGCGTTCGACAGCTCGGACATTTTATCATCCGGACCATGGTAAGTTATAGCAACCATGATATCCTTGTGCGATGTAAACCGGTCAGGTTGACGTTCCCCAAATAGCCAAGCCATCGACGGACTTCCAGTAGTCGGGTCAATCTTTGAAACCACGAAGCCGCCCCTCTCCGGTTCCTCCGTTACCATGTAGCCTGCAGGAAGCGGGTAAGGGAAGAGTCTATGCCTTTCCACCCTCCTGGGTCTCCCACTGGCCTGTCTTGCCCTTTCCTCTCCAGCTTCGAGTACCCCTGCAGCGACGGCGGTTTTATCATTGTCGATGTTGCGTGCCTCGAAGAGGATATTTCCCTTATCTGCAGGAACGGGCTGCTTGACGCTATAAGATAGACCCCGGCCATTGCCGCAGCATGCCATCTCAAAAGTCCGTCTAACGAACCCCTCTTTGGTGTCTTTGAGCGAAGGCAACTGCCACGCCACCTTTTTCGCTTTAGGAATGGTGACATCCGCCTCATTGGGGAACGGCTTTTGCAGCTCTTTCATGAACTTGAAGACCGTTCTCCATGACCGGCTTTCAAGGAAACTTGTTCCGGTGAAGAGCACGTCGTCGAGTTGAATGCTAGGATGCATCCCGTACCTGATAGCCGCAGGCCTCCATATTGCGCTATCATTTTCGCTACAGAATATCGTATGCTGAAACTGTCTGGATACCAACGCTATGTTGATCAGCGCACTTAGGTGGTCCTTCTCAGCCCCAGCCGCAAAGTTGATGATTTGAAGCCATATCTCTGGTGGTAAGGTGTCCATGGTAGTTGCGCAGTTGTGTTGAGAAAGGCTCCAGCACTAGCTCAGGGATGAGATCGGGTTGTGAATATGGTTCGATAAGATTGGAACTGAAGCCTAGGGTCGTGAAGAGTGGAATGAACGGATACGCTCGCGTTCCTTATATCATCGAGCCGAAAGTGCGATATGAGTGACGTGAAGCAGTCCCAAATCAGGGACAGCGCGGGACAATGTAGCAGTCAATATGTGGCTATTTTTGAGAGTTGCTGTCATGTTAACGTTCCTTGCATCCATCGAATTTGGGTCGCTTTAGCCCACTGTGCTTCAGCCCCGCGGTTTGCCTGCTAGCTTCCGAGCCGTCGAACCATCGAAGAAAAAGACAGAGTTGCAGATTTGAATGTCAGGCCTTTCTGGGTTGGTTTCAATCTTCAAAATCGACGGCGAAAGGGGTTCTGAGTCTTTGGGTGACGAATCGGGCTACGAAAAGGATGAGGCGTCCTCTTCCTCATATTTATCACGGGTGGAAGTTAGAGAGGTTCGGTCATCAAAGAGCAACGGCCCAAGCATTGGCAATAATGTTGGGAACAACGCGAAATCTACAACATCAGTTGGTACCAACGCTTTGTCGCTCAGGGCAAGACTACTTTGCAATTTTGGCCGGCCTGGGCCTCTACAGCTCTAATTCAAGTACTCGACTGCTGATTTTAGAATCGCGATGATGACTATGACTCTCACCAAGCTAAATTCGAGCATACGTAGCCCATAAATACTAATTACAAATACTAAACACCCAAACGGCGGGGAGTGTAACCTCACTCAATTGCTCAATCCTCCTAAACATGAACATAGTGCTGCAGCTGCCCAACCCCCTCACACCATATCAAACGCTGTTAGTCGTGTCGACTCGAGGGTTCAATCGGTCTAGCCAGCTTTGTTTGCGGGAACTCGGGCTCTCCTTAGATTTATTTTTATTCTTCTTGCTCGACGTCGACATCGACCTCGGAACCCTCTTGGTCTTTTCTTCGTCCGAAGAGGAGGATATCGAGCCGAGGCTTCCACGACGGCTCTTCTCCTTCGACGAGTGAGTATAAGCCTTCTCAGCAGCCACCCCAGCCCCAGCCGCTGCAATCCCCGCAGCGGCTCCAGAATGTGCGCCGCTCTTACCGAACCCAACATGAGACGTCTGCCCATCGATCTCGAGCGGGTTACCCTCGTAATCAATATGCTCCAGTGGTTTCTTAGTTCCCTTGAGCGAGAACCCCTTCTTTGTGAATTCATCCATGGTCATCATAGGAAGTACATTCCCCTTGTGGATATACGGCTCGTGTTCAATATGTTCGTGAATTGGAACCGTGGTGTGGACTACATGCGGAATAACTCGCTCTCGTTCGATAACGGGCTGGATATAGTCGTGAACATGATGGTGAACATGTTCCCCAACCACCACGTTGTTGGAATTGGTGGTCTCGACTGGGAGGATTTGGCGCTCATCTTTGAATTTGCCGTGCTTAAATGGGGGTTAGCGGGAGCCAATCCAGGTGCCTAAAAGGCACAGCGCATAGCGACGCCGGGAACTAACCTCGGTAGCAAGCGCCGTCGCAACTTCTCTGTCCCTTCCATGGTGGCGGGTCCGCTATATTACAGTTACAATTATCAGCCATCGGCCCAAAAGCCACGATATTTCAATTAGAGATTTTTAAAATAAATCAAAAACTTGGGCTGGCTAACTCACGTGTTCAACGGGAATCACATTGTGGTGATGTTGTTCCGATTCCACGACCTTATCCTGAATGGGCTGAACGTGTATCTGGTGATGATGCTGGTGGATTTCTCGGTCGACGGCCTAGACTCATCGTAGAACAATTAGCGCCCATCGAATTGGTTGTTGAGAAAAGATCGGGAACGTGTACGCACGTGGGTAACCGTCTCATGCTGCTTTTCCTTCACCCGCTCGTGCAGGACGGCAGGCTTTGTTTCCTGCTCAATGTCAACGGAATGTTTGTTCCCGTGGTGCAGGAACTCCGAGACGACTTGCTTTGCCGCCTGCATTTTGATCACGGTGGATATCGGAAATTTATTCCAAAGAAATATAGATGATCACGATCCGAATTGTGGAATCGTTATGGGTATGAGTTTAGATAGAGTTTAATTAAAGCCGCAAGATCAAAGCTTAATCATACAATTCGTGAGAAGAAAAACCTCAGAATTAGGCTCGTGACGTGACATTTATATAACTTTCTCATAGAAGAGTTTCAATTGTTGAGCTACAGGTTTGCCCATGTTAGAAGATCTAGACGCAAGATTTGAAATGTGATAAACTCTGATATGATCCCAGAAGCCCTAGATGATGCACGTATGCCGTCATGTCTGTGATATTCTCGAGCAAAGTATCTACCTAGGTACACAAACAACGGTCGGGTCATATCACCAACATTCCAAGGGCCGATTATCGAGATCCATGCAGTTCCGAAAATCGACACTCAAAAATGTCCTGGGCACTGCACGTTTTTGACTAAACGAGTGAAAATTAGTTGAAGTGCGTGGGAAACGCCCGAATCGTGCCGCTAACCGCCACTCGGAATCCTTTTAGCAATGCGGCATTGCCACATTCTTTTTGCCTCGATCGAGTACAGTACAAAGGATCCCGGTATGAGCAGCATTGAGTTTAATGATTATTTGCATGTTCTGGAGCTTTGGCATTGAGAAAAACCTGCAGCTGGCTCGTGGGAGTAATAAGAATCCGGATTAGTCGGCCTGGGCATACATAACATAGCCGCCCAGGATCGTTGGATTTTAAAATTCTTTTCTAGATACTGTTGATAGATTGCATCATGATACGAAGCTGGCTTATAGGAGTTTGGCTGAATACGGCTAGTGCTCGAAAAATTGCGAAGACAATGGCCAACGACGGATGCACACATATTTGAAGGATTCGGTCGATTTCCATACCCAATAGTTACCTATGTATCGATGAGCGTTTGTTCCCGTTGTTCGGTTGTGGTTGGTTTCAGTGAGAATCGATAATCCTCGTCCGGGATCTTGATCTCGAGGGATATCTCGCCTATCAACCTGGACCTACAAGGATCGAGTATCCTGGATTGGGCGACCCGGTCAATCGTTCGCCGAATACAGGTCCCTTGCCATTTGCTGAGCGACCAGATTCGGTAGACACCTTGTTCATTCCATAGTTCAACGTCGATATTAATTTCCGGATTCCGCAGCGTATTTGACGTAAGTACTTACCTACTTAGTATCTGAGTAAGAGCATGAACTCGTGAAATTAGACCCTGCACTTCTCAGGCTGTTCACCTAAGAAGGGGGTTCTTGCTTGAGTCTGCAGCTTACATCACAGTGATCACTACTGTAAACCGAGGCCCAGCAATTAATCCATTTTTGTTGGCATCGATCGATCTTGATACGACACAGCTGACTAGACTCCAGCAGGCAGAGAATTCGAAGCCAAGGGGATCAGATCTATAGGCACAGGCCGACGAGACCTTTCGGGACAGCAATCCTTACTTATAGACCCACTTAAGTGCTTATAAGGACAATCCTATGCCAGATCACACGTCTATCGCGCGGGGTATTCCGAAGCTCACCGCTTCCCCGATTTCACGTATCATGTTTGCACAATAGGGGCAGCTACCTTGTCGATATCATGGCCGTTGTTTGTCTTGGCGGTAACTGTGCTGTGAAGCTTATTATCGTGACAAGCGAGATTCCTGCTTCACGCCACCTTTCGTGTTTGAGATGTTTGTGACCTATGTACCTCGCCCTTCACAGATATCATAACATCCCATAGTAATCCGAATGTTCAGAAACGTGTGTGTGTAGGTACTTAATGTATCGCGGAAATGCCGCTTCCCAAGATAGTACTCGAAAACACACCAACGAATCCACTATGCAAATGCGGCGTGTGCCATGGTGTGGCTGTCATCTCTCCTGAACACTGCATGGCTGAGAAGCCCCATATAACCACATCTCAAAATAGGTTTGTTTCTCACCAGTTCTTCATGTACATAATCTAACCGCTGCCCAGAATTTGAATCCGTAGCGTCTGCGAGTGTCCTCGGAGGTATTATTTCGACCTCTCACCCCAGCAAAACCATTCGTCGAACCCAGCCTTAGCTCCAGTGCCCGGCGCATGTCGGTGACTAAACCCGTTCCTGCAGGGCCTTCCTCCTAGTCACTGCGCCTCCTTTCGGATTCAGTCTCAGGTTGGAAGCACCTATCTGGAAACGACTGAAACCGCGTCCGTTTACCCTTCACGAGCAGATTGCAGCTCGCGAAATTCTTCCCGTCTTAATTAAACGCCTACCGACCCAGGTCGGCAGCTTTTTTACACACGTTGATCCGGAATCACCAATCCTATAACTTCATTTCCTGGCTTTCACGGGTTTGAAGGCCAAAAGCAAACCGGAAAAGTTGGAAAGTTTGGATCGATCTTCAGGGGACCCCAGGGACCGGTTCTTGTTTTTTTAAGTTCGGCTACATATATAATCCGGATACTACCTCAAAACGATGCGAAATCGACTTAAAGGGCGCTTGGAGGATGTCACTGGGATAGAAAAGCTTCGGAGCTCCGTCCGCCAGGATCTATTTGACGAACACCACTTTCTTCAACAGTACCCTGTGGCACTTGAAGCTCCAGCTACCCTCGCAGACCTCAGATTGATAGACATGGCAGTAGGACCACCTCAGACACTCAGGCATAAGCCTTCAATAGACCTGGTGCAGGCCGCTCAGGCGGCCAGGCAGAGTATATGGAGGGGCCTAAGCAAGATGCGGTCGATCGACACCCTAAGGCCTGCCAAACCAGCGGTAGACCTGATGGAGGCCGCAAACTCTGCTAGGAAATCGAGAGGAGAAAAACCTTTGCCCGGGAAAGTCGAGGATGTCGAGCCTGTGGCCGTGGCTATCGGTACAGATAACTCTCAAACACCCCGCTACGCCAACTTCACTTCTCCGACACCGAGCTATAGTCCTTCCTTTTCGAATTTATATGCACAGGCGCGTGGCGGGTCACCACGTGCGGGTTCACCAGTTGAAACGACAGAAGTTTTGAATTTCTCCAGACCTTCATCGAGTAGATCGAACATTAAAACTCTGAGGCGTCGTTCACAATCAGTGGAACACCCGAAGCCCTTTGTTCAGTACGACAACAAGCAACGACCGTCGACCTCCGGTTCCAATATCAGCAATGGAAGTTCCTCGAAATCATTCCGAGGGCCGCCCAGTAGTTATAAGGCTCTTTCTCCGCCACCGATTCCCTATGATGATGATGACGACAGCGAGTCGATTGCGGAGCTAGCTTCGCTGTTCCCTTTGCCGGCGAAGACTCCTCCGGGTTCGATCAAATCCCCCTGTGGATCTATCCGGTCGAGGTCCGCTTCGATGAAATCACCACCACCCTCTATCAGGTCTCACAGCAGGAAGGGCACTAGCACTAGTGTTGATAGTGCTGGTAGTTATGCCGGGCCGGCTGACTTTCCTCTCCTGGAAATCTTCAAGCCCAGTGGAGATCTCCACGAGAGGTATAATACGCAGTCCCAAGATGTCGAACACATTGGGACGAAGTACTCGACGCGTGAGTTTTACGCTCCCTATACATCTTGAATTTGAACAATCCCACTGACACTCCTCGATAGCTGTGATCCACGAAACAATTGTTCCAAAGGTTCACAATGTCATCACTACTGAGGTGACCCGCCACCATCATACCCACGAAATCCGCCAACATGTTCAACCGGTTCTCGACAAGCAATACGAGCCGGAGAGACACTGGGTCCAGACAATCGACGGAGGATTTGTTCAAGTCACCGCCGAAGCCGCAGAAAGGCTGAAGAGCAGATACAGATATACCACCCGAGTCGAGGAAACGGTCTCATCCGTCAAAATCCCCAGCCCACCGATGTGCAGCTACACCTGGAAGCCGCCAAGGGATTCCCGAAGCCGGGCTCGAGGTCACACTGCCTAAAAGAATACAAATTTCCTTTTAGAAGAAACATTCGACACATAAAAATTATTTGGGAGTATATACGAATTTTATTGGAACGTTTGAGATATTGGAGTATATACGGAGTGGACGGAACGATACAAACAAAAGTATGATCATTGAGGAACGATAAAATGCCTTCTTTTTCCTTTCCTTTTCTTTTCTTTTCTCTCGTATTTCCTTGCGCATACCCCTCGGCTCGAACATTTTAAAGACATTTGCAATGCCCTCACTTCCCCGCCTTTGATTTTTTAATTTATAATCGCAAACGACGATGATATACCTGATTGTACGATATTGGAACGCGGGGCATTTGCCGGAGTTGATTGATTTGTTATATCGTTTTGCAAAAGGTCATTTTTTCCTGTCACTTCCTCTCTTAGCAATGTTTCCCGTCGGTCGTTTGTCTTACACTTACCTTGAATTCCGCTGTGGAACATCTGTATATAACAAAAAATTCTTCCTTTCTTTACTTTCCTTGAATACACTACTGTTCAATAGAATCAACACAGAATGGAGCTCAAAGCGTATAGATTTTCTCCAACTTTCAAGTTTCATTGATTGCAATTGAATAAGCCAAAGACAGCTAGTGCGTAGGAATACGGTTCCACAAGGCTTCAAGGATGTTCGTCTTCGTCTCGAGGGACCGACCGTTGAACCAGCTCCAATTTATCCGGTATTTATCCAGAGCTTTAAAAGACCTACCGCAATTCGGAATAACACCGGAATCAAAATACCAATGACAATCGAAAACCAGGTGCCGAACGAATATAATAGGTCCGCGGAGTCCAACCAAAGCTTTAGTTTCCCACAAATATTTGACTGCAAGTTAAGCTTCTAGGTGAAGGTGAACTTTTGCGGGGCCGTGGTCACGGGTTGGCCCGCGATACTAGGATTGTTAATAAAAGGCGAGAGTCTTCGGAATAAATTAGGCAGAATTCACCCGAAGGTGTCTATCGGACAGTAGACGAAGGTTGCGAATCTGCAAGCCATCCGGCATGAAATGCGGAGAGCAGCAGGGAGGGTTGGTTGTATATAAAGCATGTTATTCCGGGGTTTTGGAGTAGCCATGTCGAAGCGAATGAGCTAGCTACCTGATATTCTATCAACTCTCTCATAAGTTAACTTATCTTGATAAGTACTGAGAATATTTAGTATATCTTGAAAAATAGTTGTTTAAAATGGCTGCGGCTTCTACGACCGGTATCCTTAAAGTTAAAGGAACGGATATCGTAGACAATGATGGAAATACAGTTCTACTGCGAGGCGTAAGTCAACCTCAATGGACCCATCACCATGTTGGAATTCTGCAAAAACAACGCATTGCTATTCTGAGGTATTGAACAATGCATGATTTCACAGGCGGGTATTGGTGGATGGATGAATATGGAAAACTTCATCTCGGGGTATCCTGGTCGTGAATATCAAATCAGAGCTGCCCTTTTCAATGTTCTCGGTAAAGAAAAATCGGACTTCTTTTTCGATAAGGTGAGTTGAGTCTTAACTCTTTATAATTAACGCCGTCGATACTAACGTGTATTTTGCCACGTAGTTCCTTGAATATTTCTTCACGGAATCCGATGCCAAGTTCTATAAAAGCCTGGGGCTCAATTGTATTAGGGTGCCGTTCAACTACCGTCACTTTGAAGATGACATGAACCCCAGGGTACTTAAACCAGAAGGGTTCAAGCATCTGGACAGACTTATCAATATTTGCGCGGAGCATGAGATTTACACCATACTTGATTTGCACACCGCGCCCGGTGGACAAAACGGTGACTGGCATGCCGGTATGTCGAGAATACGAAGTTCCCAAAGCCTTTTTGCATCCGAATAGTAGATGTTAATGAAATGTATCACCAGACGTCGGGCACCACATCCCCGAGTTCTGGACCCACAAAGACTTCCAAGACCGCGGGATCTGGCTGTGGGAACAGCTCTCTGCACACTACAAATCAAACCCATGGATAGCGGGCTACAACGTTCTCAACGAACCCACAGATCCAACCCATTCCCGCCTCCAACCATGGTACGGCCGGGTTTACACCGCCATCCGCGCCATCGACCCAGACCACATCCTCTTCTTTGACGGTAACACATTCGGCTCCGACTTCTCACACTTCGTACCATCCGAGACCTGTCACAAGTGGGAGAATGTGGTATATAGCGTGCATGACTACTCGCGCTACGGGTTTCCGGCGTCGAAGGAGGTATACACTGGATCTGATGAGCAGAAGAAGCAGGTGAGGAAGAATTATGATAAGAAGGTTGAATGGATGGTACAGAATAACCTACCTATCTGGAACGGAGAGTGGGGTCCGGTTTATGCGAGACCCTGGTTCGATGGGGGTGATAGCGAGAAGATCAACGAGAGCAGAATGAAGTTGCTGGATGACCAATTGACCATTTATGACGAGGAGAGGATCCCATGGAGCATTTGGACATATAAGGACGTCGGATTTCAAGGTAAGATGTCTGAACTATTGTATTGGGGTCGAGCGCCATACTGATGGTAGATGAAAACAGGCATGGTATACGTCTCTCAGGAAACATCATACATGAAGCTCCTGCAGCCCTTCTTGGAGAAGAAACAGCGTATGGCAGTCGATTCGTGGGGCACCAATGAATCTCATATCGCGCACATTGTGGAACCAATTCGAGAGCATCTCGCAAATAATGTCCTCCCGGAGTATAGGAACCTATACCCTTACCCGGTTATCCCGTATGAATCGCGGGTTAGCAAGATCGCAATCAATATACTCACTGCGGAGTTTTTGGTTCAAGAATGGGCAGATTACTTCAAAGGCAAGAGCTTTGATGAACTTGATGAGCTAGCCGCCAGCTTCAAGTTCGAGAACTGCCTACAGAGAGAGAGTTTGAATAAGGCCTTGGTAGCGCACAAAGATGTGAGTAAATAGGTAGTCTGGACGAAGAAAGACGTGGCTATTGAAAAGTTCAAACATTATGCATTATTGTATTGCTATTCTAAGGACCTCATGCAGCTCATTAGAAAAGGGCAATTGTTTGGACATGAAAATGTAGCCTCAATTCGAGCTAATGAAAATGAAGGCTAAAGACGAAGCTTTTGAACATGCAGAAATGCAAACACATTGAAAACTAGAAAAGACGCCTTGCTGTCTATAATATCCGCTCTATGATTTCGTTGAAAAGAGGATAGGTCGCACACAGCTCGCAAATATCTCCATAGGTCAGGTCCTAGATCTGAGCTAGGATATCCTGCCCCGAAACTTTTTTCATATCCACAGCCTTAAAAACACCAGAAGCTTTCGTCTCGCCCTTAGCTGCCTTTTCATAAGCCTCGTCGCTCCGGTCAAGCAGCACTTCCAGATCCTCGTCGCTCAGGATCTTATCGCCCTTCTTGGCGACATCAAACTTCTCAAAGTCGTCACTCATTAGGATTTTCTTTAAATCAGCGAATTCCTGCTCCTCAGTCTTAGTTTTCGTAGCAGTCAGGGATTTGAATTTTCCCTTTTGGATGACCAACTTCTCAAGACGACGCTTTGCGTCGGCCTTTTCAAGAAGATTTTGTTCTACGGTAGCAGGGGTAGCTAGGCGATAGACAATGACCGGGCGGGTCTGGCCGATTCTGTGGGCACGATCTTGTGCTTGGAGATCCTGTTGCGGGTTCTATAGCCAATCGTTAGTGTTCAGAACGGTATTCCATCGGAAGGCATCGGTCAGAACTTACCCAGTCGGAATCGTAGAGAATTACGGTATCCGCGGATGTTAGGTTGATACCCAACCCTCCCGCCCGTGTGCTCAGCAGAAACAACTTGTATTCGGAGTCGGAATTGAAAGCCTTGATCAAATCTCTTCTCTCTTCTTGTTTAACGGAGCCATCAATGCGGCAACAGTTCCACCCCCTCAAGGTCGTAGCCCATTCCTCGATGATATCGAGTTGAACTTTAAACTGACTGAAGATCAAGACCTTGTGCCCCCGTTTGAACAATTCCGGGACGAGGCGGTCAAGCAGCATCATCTTACCACTCTCCGTAACCAATGTCTCATCCGGGTCCTTGTCGCCCCATGGCCAATAGAATAGATGAGGACTGTTACAGGCCAAACGCAACTGCATAACAGGATTCTGCATTTTCTTCGATTTAATCTCCTTAACTGCCGCCTGGAATGCCACATGGTCGGGGCTGAGGTCTGGCGTAGACTCCTTCGATTGATCGGGACTCGCTTCAAGTTCTTTGAAATATTGTTTATCGCTCTTTTCCTTGTAGTCGAACCGCAGCTTCTTGTGGGATCTGCTGTTACTCAACGCCCGAGACGACACGGTAGAGGTATCGTCGTCGTCCTCATCCATATCTCGCGCTTTACGCTTAGGAGTTTCCTTGCCATTTGAGCTTCCCCCCGATGTCGCTTTTGCGAACGCATTGTTCGGAATCGGTACACCCGAAGCACCAAGCAACTTCCTGACAAGGAATTCCTCGGTGTCCCTATCCACGATTCTTCGATAAAGTTCCTTTTGTGTCTGCGATAACGGCGCATACAGGACGTACTCGCGCTTCTTCGGCAGCGACAGCTCAACATCGGTTTTCAAACGGCGTAGCAAGAACGGTTTCAGAATTTGATGCAGGCTTGAGACCAAGTTGGCTTGCCTTTGCTTCATCTCTTTGCCAATCTTGCCTTCATTCTGGAGGTCTGAGAAGTCGAACCTGTTTCGAGGGATTAGACGTTTCGAGGGAATCAGCAAAGAGACGGAACCACTCACCAGCTCTGGAAGCTCTCAACATCGTTGAAGACTTGTGGAAGGAGGAAGTGAAGGAGAGACCACAATTCAACAAGATTGTTCTGCAAAGGGGTTCCCGTCAAAAGTAGTCTATTCGCCGATGGATATTTTTCAAGCTCTTTAACCAGCCTGCAATTGAAGTTCTTCAAACGATGGCCTTCGTCGACAACAATGTACTGCCAATCGTAAGCAGAGAGGTACTTCCGATCGTTCATGATTATCTCATAGCTCGTGCACACGACTGGGAAATCTGGCCCGACTTTTCGGTGATTACCCGTCTTCATCTTTGTATTTCGGAGCTGTTCCCTTTCTTGTGGGTTGCCATGGTAGAGGATTACGGGGATATCGGGTGTGAACTTGGCAAATTCGTCGACCCAGTTCGCGAGCGTGGAGAGGGGTGCGGCAACGAGGAATGGTCCGTAAACCTGCATCTCACGGAGGAAGGCGAAGAGGGAGATTGTTTGCAATGTTTTCCTGAAGTTCTATCAGCTGCACAGTCTCAGTAGGATGGTGGTTTCGAATGCCAGGAGCTTACCCTAATCCCATCTCGTCTGCCAAAATCCCATTCAATCCATTTTCGAACAAGCTTGCCATCCACTCTAGGCCTTCGAGCTGGTATTCCTTCATAACGCAGCCAGTTACAAGCTTCGGTTGTCTGGTGTGTAACTGCTCAGTAGCTGTAGCTCCGAACGTCTCAGTTTTGTCATCCTCGGCGGCTGCTCCCAAAGCTTCCTTGACAGCGGCAGTGGTTTCAGGCTTCTCCTTTGAGAAGAAGGTCAGAATGCTATTCTGCTTCTTAACAGGTGCAGCTACCTTCTTTCCCTTTCCTTTCTTCGCTACTGGTTTTGCTTCTGGCTCAGCTACTTTCTCGGTGACACCCGACCTCGTCGCCCGTTTATTTTCCTTCTTCCCGGCAGCCTCTTCGACTGGTTTAGTTTGCTCAGCTGGCTTCGCAGCGGCCTTCATCGCCCTTTCCGCCTTCGCTTTCCGACTCTCTTCCAACCTCGACGTCAAAATCGTTGAAAAAACCGTACTTTTCTTCAACAGAAACTCCAAACCCCTCATATCAAACCCATCCTCCTGCAGCTGCTTCGATAGCTGCAGGTCATCCTCTTCCTGCAAACGCTTTGATTCCTCTTCATATTTGGCTTCCTCTTCTTTCATAGTAGCTGTTACCAGCTCATTTTCAATCTCAATATTTGCATCGTCTGAATCGATGTCCTGGAAAGCATAGTCCTCTGCTGGTGTAGTAGGGGAGGTGGCTTGGGTTGGACTGGTGAAGGCATCCTCCCCCTTCTGGGGGGTTGCCGAGGTGCTGGCGGTCCAGGATTTTGGAGACGACATTTTTGGCAAGGTTGTACAGAACCCTTGACGGGCGTTTCCAAGGTATTCCGCTCGTGAGGCCTCGTGATTGGGCTGGAATCTCGTTCGTGAGGACAGATGTGGTGGTTGGGGCTGTGTTGGGTGGAGGAGGAAGAAGGGAAGAGGCAGAGTAGGAGAGGCAATGCTCTTGTCCTTCAGATGGAGCGGTCAGCTAGGTCTCCAGGGAAAAATAGAGCTACGGATGGCTAGCAACCCCAATTACCAGGGAGACTATGGGAGGTATGGTAAGAAGACGAAAAGGTGTGAAATAAATCCACCTTCCCCTTTTTTTACTTCAGCTTACTTAAGTGTCGACGGATATCGCGGATTGCCACCAAGCAAGGAAATTTAAAAATATGGTGACGCGCTGATTTAATCAAACGGGAAGACGCGTTAAGATCCATTTCGAACCCTTGCTGGGGCGCGGGATCATTGGGCATCTGCATCGGAGCCGGCAATCGGGCCAATGAAAGGGCCGGCTGGTCCGGGTTACAACAGAGTCAACTCGATCTTATGCTGGATTCCAGTTGCATAAGCGAAGGCCCTCGGATTCAATTGATCGGAAAACTGCATGAATTGTCTGGCTACGAGGCTAATTGATCGGGTGGTCTAGGTATTCGCAATTGGTATTGTGCGCTACGTATTACAAGTGATATGGGTATCTGCATTGCGGTTCGAAGATATAATGTGGGAGACCAAGACCCATGACATCCAGCCGGACCCATAACTCTGAAAATCTACATGACAACAGATGACTCTAGGGGTCTATTCCATAGTGAACCCTCTCTTGTGCAGAGATAACTTCCATTTCGGTCGCAAGCACCTGTTTCTGCTCTATTAATCGCAAATACTCAGGAGTTTGCCTAGCCCGCGAGTCAGGGTTCCGATCAAACTCGTCAATCTTCTTTTGAACGACCTGAAGCTCGGCATATAAAGGATCCCATTGCGCCTGGAGGGAGTTACCGATGGGGTCTGCTCCGGGGCCGTCGTTCCAGGTAGTAATCCAATTGATAGCCATAGCGAGAGAAGCTAGATTTCTACCCTGCCATGAGTAGTAATCCTTGTCCGAATTCATCCCGTTATCTTGCTCGCCTTTTCTCCAACCGGTAATAGTGTCGACGTATAGGATATTCGGAAATATTTGGGGATTGCACCGCGGTGGAACGGTAGCGTAAATAAGCCTGTTTAGTTCGTCGGCCCTTTTTCTCAAGTTCTCGAAAAGGTTGCCGGCGCCTTGGATAGTATAGGTCCATGAAAGCAGAGATAGCCGGTTGGTTGAGAATCCATGCTTGTGCATTTTCTTTAATTGATCATCGACGATGTGACGAATATCATGGGAGTCGCTGTACTTGTTCCGGACATCGTACTGGGACCTATTGAAGATGCCCTGACCTGAGAAACGGCTATCTGAGGTGATGGTGAAATTTTCAGAAATGATGACGACCGCTGCGCCTTGGGTATCCTTCCCAATAAATTTTTCGAGGGGTAGGTCCCATATATTCGTGTTCACGGGGTCAAGCCCCGGTATTCCATTGGGAACTTTCCAAAGAAATTTTAGACCAGTTGTCTCACTAGTCAACATATCAAAGAGCCTCTCCCACTCCTCCGGTCTGAAAGGCCGGTACCACTTATAATTAGTATTATGACCATGGGAAAGATTGATAATGACAAGTTCTCTCTTCCCTTCATCGGCCAAGAAATAGTTGATCTGATCGATGATTTCTTGAATATACTGCCCACTCATGCCCTGCCATTTAAGATGGGGATTCCCGGTATTGGAGTAGTGGCCGCACATCATCTCGATGGGGTTGCCGTTACTACCCTTGCCGATACAAGGACGAATATCGAAATACCTAGCACCGGCGACAAGTTGACCGTGGATATTCTGCCACTGAGTTAAGCAATTATCCAACGTTGCACCAAAGGTTCCCGGGCCGATTTTAACAGCCATACCGGTGTTATGGGTTCCAGGCATACACAACTTCCTAAGAGGACGGCTACCAATCGAATCGAGAGACGCTTGCATCCAAGAGATTGGACCATTGCTGGGGAAGAAATTGTCGGGGTTGTCACCTGAGAGGATGAACGCGACGTCCATGTCATTGATCCAATTGATGTTAAGAGCTGTTCCGTATTCATTGGCTCCTTGAGCGTAGCCTTAAACACTGAAAGTTTGGAATTCAGCCCAGATATACAAACCGTGATCTGACCAGGCGTGGAGCATGAATGTATAAGTCGTGTCTTCCATGTGGATGGTGACGTCTCCTGCTGGCGAATTCGAATTGGTTCCCCATTCAATGTACAAGCGGGTGGTTCCTCCCTCTAAAGGACGGTTAGCATGGAGGGGAGCGTGCTAACTATAGGATTATAAAATTATAAACTTACTTTTCGGGATTCGAAGATATTGTCCATCAGGCGCCTGCCATTGGGAGTTCCAACTCTTCATCTTGGATTCATGTGTGCTAGTGACAACCCAGTCATAGGGTGTACCGTTGACGATGTTCAAGAAACCACCTTCACGCCCGGATTTTATAATGTTAGATTCGAATCTCAGTAGCCGGAGAAGATTTTGGAATTGCATAAATCAAGCATGGGTAGTATTAGGATTATCGTGAAACAGAATTCAAGGTATGAATTAGAATTTATTAGGAAAATACAAAAACGTCCATCCAAAACTACACCATTCGTACATCAAGAATCAGGATGGGATTTGGACATACGGCGACGCTTTCGAAACAGCGCTTTCTTATATAGAAAATTCTCCCCAGAGTTGGGCTTGTGATTTTGCGTATCGCCATCTCCTGTCATTGCCAAACGAAGGTTCGCATACAGCTGCTAGAATTCAACGGGGCCGTAACAAAACCGGAAACCTAGTCTGTGAATCGCGATCGGATACCGGTGTGCGTCGGTCGGTTCTTAGAGTGTTGGAGTTTTTGACCCGCAAGCTAGACCAATACATGCAATATATAAAGCAGATTGGCCTGGAGGTCGAGGATCCTAGGATTCGAGGCAAGGAGATCGAGGCCGCGTCAGTCTCGAATTCCTGTGCGCGTCTTAGCTGATTTGGCAGCGTCTCAATTGCGCAGCAACGTGCTCTAGCCAGGTCTAGCGGATCCTGATGTGATCCGCAAGAGTTCACGGACAAGCGTTATAACGTTAACGTTAGCTACGTCAGCAACGTTGACCGCGACGGTTGTTGAAGATTGGCATTGTGCGTTGACACCTGCGTCAACGTTTGTCCCTGCAGGCCAAACCGTGTCACAAACGAGCTGAATGGCTAGAAGTCTTCAACGGCTGACCTGCATTAAATGTGCATTTCTGTGCGTGCGTTCGGACCAAACTGCAAAACCAACCACACCTCCCATATAAATCGTGAATCCGACGTCTTGAAAATAGCTTCAAATCTCAATCCCAATATATTACTTACATCTACGACCACAGAATGAGGACACTTACGTATCCCGTCCGCTCTGCGCTATACAAGCCTCATATCGGGCGCTCAGTATTACCGTGGGTGACCAGGTGAGAATCGCGTCTGTTGTAGATTTTCTTTTTTTAAAATTTTTATTTCAAATCAAAACTCGACTGCGAAAGGCAGAGCTGGCTGTGATGCAAGTCTAAGAAGGATACGATCTAATCTACGGCCGTCGAGGGCATTTCGACGATTCGTTTTGGACTTTTTTTCTCTTTCTTCTGGCGAATTGGTATTAGCCTCGTTAGCCCCATACCCACCTCGGCATCGACCACTTTTCCGCCGAGGAACATTTCAACTAGAACTAGAACGGTGGCAGCCGGTATCTTTAATTCCACAAATTCGATATAGCAAGAAAGCCGGGAATTGCCTAGGCAGTCACTTGTGACCCGAGGAGGATTGTCCCTGAAAATCCCCGAAGCTCTGCCAGTGGCTACCGCTAAGATTTGGTAGCTAGGGTTTGAACATACCCGATATCGCGACAATGAGTGGGACATGGAACAAGATAGAATATGCCATTGAATAGATAATTGGATATAATTCAACAAAAGCTGAGATAATCAGAAACTCATCTTGATATATTAGTCGTATCTAGTGTAAGCACCGCTATTGTAGACAAAAAGTAAAAGGGAAGTATCCATCTATCTACAAGGTTCTATCGTCTGGTTACGAAACTGGACATAAAACCCACAAGCGTAAAAATACTGGCTGGTGAACGTGTGCCAACGGAAAATCTAGATATCGACTGTCTATCCATAGCAGATAAAACACTGTTCGCCTTGCAATGCCCAGGGTAACAAATAAGAAAAGAAAAGAAAAAAGAAATCCCACTACTCGCAAACCTTTGGATATATATAGACTATGTACAGTTGCCCTACAACTTGGCGGCAGGGGCTTCCAACTCGGCCTCCATCAGTACACGGAGATCGTCAGCGGCGTCACGAAGGTAGAACGACATTCTTTCGGCTCCGAGTTTCTTGGAGACGACGTTGAATTGAATGCTATTGAACAGTTAGTTTCGGCTCTGTTTTAACGGGATATTCAAACAAAGTCTCTTACCTATTCTCGTTGATCATGTAGGCGATACCCCAGCCGCCGTCGATGACCTGGGACCATCCGTAGCCGTTGAAGTACTCGCTCGACAACTGCGATGTCGACAAGTACCAGCTAGAGCTGTAGCTGTAGGTAGGGTCCTGGTAAATGGCTGGCACCTCTTCACCAGGCTTCAACAGCTGCTTCAAGCCCCATAGATGTCTATCGACACCCTTTCCGTCCGAGGCTTCAGCAATGTACTTAACGTGAGCGGAGATTGCCTTTCGGAACAATTCGCGGGCCGCCTTGTCGTCGACCTCGGGATCCATGATGGCGTTGCAGAAAGCTACGGACTCATCGGAAACACTTCGGCATGTCTCGGTTCTACCTTGCTGGAATTTTCTGGTGGCGGCGGATTCGTAGGTTGGCCTGTTTTTTCCGTACATCTTCTTGTAGGCGAGCTGGATGATCATCTGAACGTAGGCGTCTGGGGAGCACTTGAACTTCTTAATCAAACCCTTTCCGTAACCTTGATATTGCTGTACGCGAAGTTCGTGGAGGCCAATGACATCGGCGAAGTGGGCCTCAGCAGCATCGATGGCCTGTTCGACCTCCTTGTTCAAAGTGAACTTGACGGCTTTGGGTTCAGGGAGGTGGGATCGGACGGAACCGCCAAAGTCGAGTTTATTATTGAAGATCTGGTCGTTTACATAGTCGTTAAGCCTGTGGGTTGGCGTACCGTCCATCATCGAGTGCTCTCCCATGAATCCAGCGGTGCCGTTATCGTTGATGATGAACTGAAGCGGCTTGTCGTACCATCTGTTCTGTCCGTCGCCGTGCCAGTATTGTCTAGCGCGCTCCTCAAGTGTGACTGGGGCGGTATCGTCAAGGCAGACAACGAAGCCGGAGGCCTCGAGGGCTTCGAGGGCCTCCTTGTTTCCTGGGCCAGCAGCAATGAGCTTCGGGCGAACATCGGTCCAGATATCTCTGTTCTCCGAAGTCAATGCACCGACAGCTGGCACCTTCTCGGCACTAGCAAGCTCATAGACTCTCTTAAATTGCTGCTCAAGCTCGGCTGTGCTCAGCTGCTGCCCATTGACCTCGTGCTCAATCTTGAAGAACTGGTTCTTCCTGATGGCGATGAAATATTTGTGCTCCTCGTGATTGTACTTCTGGGGATAGTCTGCTGGTTTGGCAGGTATCCTCGAGCAGTTCCACATGTATTGGTAGCTATCCATGCTAATCGGGGCTTTGCGCATATATTCTGGCTCCAAGCTACCGCTGTCGGTCATCTTCTTGAACTCCAGTGCGGCGGTTACAACAGCGGCAGCCCTCTTAGCAGGGTCCCTTCTCTTCTTATCATCTCGATAAGAATAGAAATAGGAGACATAGGGCACAACAGGGTCTCTGTATCCAAGGTATGCAGAAAAGTTCCACCAGTCCAGCATCCAGTTCTTGACGGTGGGATCGGCAGCTTTTGCGACGAGCTGCTTTTGGAGAGTTTCGCCCTTTCCGCCAGGGGCAATGAACTCTTCAACCGCTCGAGAGGTCCTCTTGAATTCTTCCTCGGAAACGATCGGGTGGACGGACTTGAGGTACTTGGCAGCGGTTTCTTGGAGGGTTGGGACCGGGAGGCGTGGAAGGGACTCTTCGAAGCGCAGCATGGCGCCTTTGGTGTTATCTTCCTTGTAGCCTTGAAGAAAGTCAGCGCACATAATCGGAAGGGCAAGTAGACCGACGGACCGAGTCTACAGGGTCAAGAGGTACTTACCCGCGGGTATCGAGCTCATCTTCCTTGAAGCCGTCGCCATCCTGCTCTGTATGGTTGATGACCTTTCAGTAAACTATAGCTATCCAACACAACGGTGTGCGGCATACAACCGAGCGGCTTAAAACAAAAAAAAAAAAATCAAAGAGTTGAAAGGGAAATACAAAATGCAAAAGAGGATAAAGATTTGTGAAGAGAGGGAAATAATATTTATGACGGAGACTTACAGCTAACGGAATCGGCGAGGGTGTCGGCCTTGGGACCGAGGCAAGTGCCGGCGCTCTCTGGGCGAAAATGCGTGAAGCTGTCGGAGTTCTGGAGCCTCGGCTGATCACACTCCACATGTTGACGGTGGCCCGCGGGTGTGCTTGGGTAAAACAGCTCTGGACGACGAGGGGCTCTGGCTAGCCGTTCGTTCGGACGACCCCACAGATAGGTGGGAAGGAGATTGTGATCGGAGCGTAAATGGGTCAGCGGCTATGAGCGACCAGGAGGAAGGCGTCGAAAGATGCGGTCCGGACAGTCGATCTTAAATACTAGTGTTTCGCGGAAGTTGGGGCGACAGGAAGTTGAAAGGTGGATGGGTTAAATTCGGCAAGTTGGAAGTTTGGACAAGAAGGGCCCGAAACCCAAGCTAATTCCCGATTTCTTAGCCCGGAACTAGCTTGTGATCGGAGCAACGGAGTGGAAAAATGGAATTCGAACGAGTGTGGGGGACCGGACGGTGCAGACGGGCTGCGGGGTGGACGGAGCACTTGCATATATCCAGCAGCTGACCGGGCTGCTCTGCTCGAATCCGGGGTTGGCCGGCCGCTTGGCGATGCCATCGAGAAGGTCATCTGCTGCAGGCTGTATGGAACATTAGGCGGCAGTTAACGTATCGAAATGTCAGTATTGCGATATGACATTCATGCCATTCGGAAATTAACGGTGTGGATGAATTAAAAAAATAATATGATAGTGAAATGGTAAGAAGAACGCCGTATAGACCGTGAATAATATGCGGGGTATCCTGAAAGAAAAGCTTCAAATGCTGGGCATAACGCTCAAGACGTAGAGGAAGAATACGAACACTCAAATCGGCCACATGTGTAAGATAAGGCGGTGCAAATTGCATACGCGGGTGATTTCACTTCTTCCGCGAACTCCTTCGCACGCTCTCCTTCAGGACTTTCGCTTTCTTCCCCTTGGGAGGCGCACGGGTAGAGGCGACCGATCTTGATCGTCTTGTAGAAGTTGGGGATTGTATTTCTGATTCACCCTCGCTGTCCTCCTCTTCTTCCTCACTACCTTCCCCGCTACCCCCCTCCTCCTCTTCCTCCTCTTCCTCCTCGCTGTCCTCTACCTCCTCGTCCGTCTCGTCTTCCTCTTCCTCAGGCTCGGGCTCGGGCTCCTCTTCCTTTTTCTTTGTGGCAGGGCGTCCTCGTTTGGCCTGTTGCGGCTTTGGTTTGGCTGCGGCTCTTCCCTTTCCTCTCTTCTTAGTCTCCTCTTCCTTATCATCCGGTGCTGGCGTAGACTTCGCTGTTCCCGTGCCCGCCGATTTGGCCCTAGTGTTCCTTCCTTTCCTCTTCGCCGGAGTAGGCACAGGTTCTACCACTGCGTCAGTATAATCTTCATACAATGCCTAATACAGTTCCGAATTAGCTTACCCTCCTCAGTCTCATCGCCTTCACTGTGTTCTTCCTCCTCCTCTTCCTCCTCCTTCTCCTCTTCAATTTTCCTCCGCTTTCCACGTCGTGTTTCCGTCTTGGTCTCTTTTTTAGGCTTCGCAGTAGCTTTTCTGGACCCGGCTTTTGTCGTCGGTCTCTCGTCCTCAGGCTCGGGCGACGGTTCCGTCGCGAAACGGCGGTCCATCTTCAAGTCGAAATAGTCGCTATCCGGGAGCTCAAAGTCGACAATGGGAGGCGATTCGTATCCGTCATCTGCTTCCTCCTATTCGGGTCCTTAGCAACTCGTCCTGATGTCTGAGACCGCCAGGTCTGCCTACCTGTTCATCCACCGCATCGAGATAATACAGGCTCTCCAGCTTCTTCCAGATCCCCGGTATGTTGGTATGAGTATCGGCGACACCGTGATTCTTCATTAAATTCGCGATAGATAGCATCCGAAAGTGTTTGTGCATTCCTAGCGTAGCAAATCACCTCTCAGGTTAGCAGCCAGCTTTGTGACAGCAGCTTCGTGAGCCATCGTACCTGCAGGTTTCCATTTTATTATGGCCTTGAATAACGTGATTTCTTGTTCGTCCGTCCAATTGTCCGGTGCCTGTGGTGGCAAAGACCGCAGGAACTCATCCGAGGGCTGCGGCTCAGAGGTCGGTCGGATGGCCTTCTTCAGAGCCTCTGCAGCGGGGCCCGTCTTCTTCTTCGGCCCCATTGTATCGAGATACCGCAGGACTGAATTCTCGAGCGATGTATTTCGATGTCCGATGGTGTTCTACGTCGATGTCACTGATACTGTTTGGTCAGTGGCAGCAACTGCGTGAAGAGGTTGGGGCACGAAGGTGGAGAGGTCGAAGCTGGTTCAGCAAACAGATGCGCATCATCGTCATTACAAAGGTCAACGCGTTCCAATGCGCCAGCTCCGCGCCACAGCACACCAAACCGTGTGGCACTAACCAGCCCCAGTCCACACACTAAGGCTTCGAGATGCCTCGCCAAACCACCCTTCTTTGCTAACCAACCACAGGGGCACGGTAACGATTCCTCGAATACTTTCTCTACATTATAAGGTCCCGGTAGGTGTTTGCCGCCCGTCTACGCGTCCGCTGCTGCAATGGGAAAGTTCAATCCTTTCGCGCTGCCGGATGACCTCTGGACCTTACCGAAGAGTGACCTGATAGCTCAGATTCCCGAGGAGTCTTTGTTCCGAAGAGATCTGGAGCAGCGTAAGATACGATAATACTTATAATTATATCTCAAGCGGATGCTAATATTGAACAGTCCTTCAATTAGATCCACCATTTGAAGCGGCTTTAAACCCGAAAACCGAGACTCTTTTCCCTGCGTCGCCATGGGGCGAGCTATTCCCACCTCTAAGCTTCCCACAGCCGGAAGCACATCCTCATGGGCCGGATCCCACCGAAGCGTTCGAAAACGATAGTGGAATCGGCGTCGGTGAAGACCCGTGGCTCGATATATCATCCGTGAGCCCCGACGAAAAGGTGTTTCCCAGGATCTCGGCTCAGGTCACGTGAATCGGTACTGATACTGGTTACCAGGGTCAATTGATATCTTGGGAGACATTTCTGTCACAGAGGCCGCATAGTCGGGCGAATCCGTTTGTTACAGAGGCTAGGCATCATGTTATCGATGCTATGATCCAGCGATATGCGGACGATGATACATCGGAGGGTCCTCCAAAGAATATAATACAAACCGACGTTCTTATATATGTATGTATGGCTAGGACTTATCAACCCTTCGTGGTATCCCGCTAATTCCGTTAGTGTCTCCTCCACCTCGTCCAAGGATGGGACTCGATGCTCTTCAAATTCAACGATGAGAAGAAAGAATTCGAGATGACCAAGCAGGATCTACGTATATCCGGAACCTCAGTCGGCTTGACAGAAGGGTAAAAAGATCCTGAACAACTAATCGAGGGCGTTGGCTGATATATATGTAGTCTCATATCGAAATATCGAGAATGTGGGAACCAACTCAAGGCTCTACAAACCTTTGCGCGAACGGTCTATGCGGATATCAGGTCGGTAGAGTTACTCAGATCGTTTTCTATATATCTAACTCGTTCCTCAGTTCCTGTTGCAAAACTCGGGTCGGATTGGCGCACTGCGTTCAAATCGTCACTGTCGCTATCCAGCACCGATTGACCCTCCTCTTCACGAGCATCCAAAGCGTTCTGCAGCTCGACGATATCATCAGGGTCCCGGCGTTGATTTTAGAGGCTCTACGCAAAATCGTGGAAAGGGTGCAGGGCAAGCAATTGGATTTTCAACTGTTATCCGCCACGTTCGAACAGATACAACAGTCGGAGTATAAGAGTGACTGGTTGCGGCATCTACTTCTACTCATGCTCCAGCGAATTACACGTCCGTGGCTTACGATGGTATCAAAAGCCATCGGTATTACTGTTGAGAAGACTCCGTTCGTAGACGAGATATTTGGAGACGAAAGTTTCTTTATCGAGCTTGGTGAGCCTTCTCCACAGGGAGGAGATGATGAGATTCTTGTCGACCTGGTGAGTAGCTTGTCACCGCACCTGCTGTCCGGACGCCTAACCCGACTGTTAGAATTTTGTTCCCTCCAATATCCCGTCGTTCCTGATGCTAGAAGAAGCGGAGCGAATCCACGAAACATCAAGGGGACTGAGATTAATGCAGAGATTCCACCCTGACCACCCACTCCTCAGCGATCATGGAATCGGAAGGCCCATAATGCGGTGGGGTTTCAGGTGGGAAGAGCTACAAGCGTAAGACGCCCGGAAACCATAGAGCTTCACGATGCTAACACACGACAGGATCGACCTTGAAGCCGCTACGCATGAGAAACGGCTTCAACTTGCGATGCAAGCGTTCAACCTCACCAAGCGATCCCGTTTCTCGAGGTTAGGGAGCCACCCGCAGCTCGGTGGCGACGAAATTTTTGCGTTCGATTTTATCGGGAAGACCGGGGAAGAGATTCGAGCTGGCCTTGCGACGTCCTTGGAGGAGATGAACTTCGAGCCACAGCGGCAATTCGGTTTCGATGGGGCAGGCGATGATGAATTGGGATATGAAGCACTTACGGCGGAGCCAGCACCGCCCGAACGCCCCACAACGGCTAGATATCCACCCCCTTTATCGGTCACGTTTTCGCTATCCGTCAACCCGATCCTCCAAGCTCAAGCTAGACTAACGAACATGGCATGCATGCGCCTGCTTTTCAAAGAAAAACACGTTCAAAGTCAGTACGAGCTACTCCACAGCTTTTTGCTATTCGGAGACGGCGTTTACGTAGCTCGTCTATCGGCGTCGCTGTTTAGCGAAGAGCTCGCAGCCGGGACCACAAACTCCGGTATCAGATCAGGAATCGCCGCTGGCGGATGGGGTTTGCAACTAGGGGTGCGAAATGACTGGCCACCGGCCTCGTCCGAACTAAGACTCGCTCTGATGGGGATAATGGCTGAATGCTACGCCGCAGGGATTGGGAGAGGAACGGGACACAAAGAAAACGACGACCTGCCTGGCGGCCTCAGTTTCTCTGTTCGCGAGATGACCGAAGAGGAAGAGGAGAAATGCAAGAACCCGGATTCACTTGAAGCGTTGGATTTTCTTCAGGTTAGCTACCGACCGAAAAGTCCGTACGATTCCGTGATCGATTCCGTGAGTCTGGTGAAATACGACCGCTTGTTCAAACATTTACTACGGATCATACGCATGGTTTACGTAGTGAACAGGCTTTTCGGGTATACTAATATCGAGCGGGGGCAAAAGAAAGCGGCGGCGAATCCTATCATCATGCGGTTCCGGATTGAGGCCCACTTCTTCGTCTCGACACTTGCGAAGTACATGTTTGAAACAGGGGTAGAGGCGGTATGGAAGGAGTTCGCGAAGAAGCTTGAGGAAATCGAGCGGAGGCTCGAAAAGTACGACATCTCGGATCGATACGGCGAGATGGAGAGCCTAGGGCAACTGGCGGCCTATCATAATAGTTGTTTAGACCAGATGCTCTTCGCGACGATGCTACGTTTGAGGCAGCAGCCGGTGTTGAACCTTATCGAGGAGATCTTTGGCATAGTTTTGAAATTTGCGAAGATGGTGCGGTTGCAGCATATAGGAGTTGTGGATCCGTTGATGCCAACCGACGACTCGGCGTTTGGGAAGCTGTATGGGAAGTTTACGAAGCGCGTCGGAATATTTATCAATGTGGCCAGGGCGTTAAGTGAGAGAAGAGGTTACGGCGGATTGGCAAAGAGGGACTCGGATCGGAGCAAGGATGCTGTGAGGGGGCCCGGGGATGTGGCAGAGGGTGGGGCGTTGGGGCAGCTTTTGGTCAAGTTGGAGATGTCTACGTATTATGTTGACGCAGCGACGAAGAAATCGTAGGCATTTTTTAGCGATATCATTTGTTACGGGTGTCGGACCGTTACACTTATATTGAATGTTATTTGGATTTGGGTCTTAGTTTACGATCTTTAAAAGGCGGTAAGTGGGGAATCCGTGAGCTTATGCCCAGTAAATTGGCAGCGTATCAAATCGCCATCATAAGACAGCTTCAACTCGTGAAATGTCACAAACAAACGCCAGTAGCTAAAATACAACAAATAAGGCTAATCATTCGATGCAGGTGAAAGCGAGTCATAACTAAACGGAATAACTGAACGGAATGGAAGAATCCCCTTCCGGATTCCGAGATATGCGACTCGTGGCTTCGTGGTGCCGTTCAACGGCAAGTTTTATTAATATATCGAAATTGTTATCCAAAGATATCCCGTAGTCCTGAACAAAAACCACCTGCAGGCTACTCCAAATACACTGAACATATCCCTTAGAACAACCAGCCAACAGGAAAAACGAGAAACAGGGCTCCTCCAACGCTACCTATTATCAGCAACGTAATGAGAAACCCAGGCGGTGAGATCGTATTCAAATCCGGTGTGTTGAAAAATCGGAAGCCAGCCTTGAGCCTTCCACGCAAGATGTCTCGCTCTTCCTGATTGAGAGTCACCGTCTCGACGCCTCGAACTCGTGATACCACCGCTCTTGAGGTGAGCGATCTCGCTGCTAGTTGATGATCCGACGACGCCCCATCGATGTCATGGCCGCTAGGGCCCCAATGATGCGAGCCATCGGATGGGGGAGATCTCGGGTCGATAATAAATGCTGAAAACCGTTTTCGAAGAATACCACTTAGTGAGTTGAGGAAGGCGTTTTTCTCGACATGGTAGGTTTCTCCGAATGTTGTGATTTGATTCAGATCTTGATTTGGGATCGGGCCAGCCAGGGCTTGAAGTCCGAAGACTACAGCGGAAACGAATATGGAAAATGTCTTGATAGAAACCATTTGAAGATGTTTTTGAATGAGCGATGTTGATCGAGTGATTATAAAAGTGGTATTTGGAAGAAGTTGGATAACGAATGTAGAGAAATTGGTTGAAAGTTTGGGCCGATCAACAGCCTTGTTACGCTGCTCAGCAGACGTAAATGGAAAGAGTACGTCAAGTACCGGAGTTAGGTTGGAGCTGCCAGGCCTAAGAAACCGTAAACCAGGTAAATCCAAGGATTTGGGGGTCATGTAATAGTTATATAGCTTTAGGCGCCATCACGGTACCTGAGCAAGTGCCCAGGCGTCGGAGAATAAGGCGGCATCGGTCAGAAAACATTATCTCAGATAGCCAAGTTCAGTTTGGGGAGAAAAGTGGCATGATATCTGAATCCTCTACGGAGGGGATATCCACGCTAGTTATGTCCCGATTCAAGAAGTCTTGAAGTGGGTGGAACATTTTTCCTTCCTTCTTCTGCGCCGGAATGTTTTCCCGCGGCCACGGTTCATAAACGCCTAGCTGTGCCGACTGGAATTTTTCTGGAAATGAAGAAAGCTTAACCGGTTCGATTTAAGTCGGTCGTTTGGCTAAAACGGCTCTAAAACTTCTCCCCTCCGGCGTTTTATAAACAGCTGGGTCGAAATGCGAGCCTCGAGGACGTGGCGCCGAATGTGTTGATATGGGGGTAAAGATGGTGTCGCACCACGTTTCGAAAGTCTGCGACAGGGGTATCGACGGAACTTGGCGGAGTCAAGGTGTGTCACCGAGAAGTTCTATGTGGGCTAAAATTGGGATACAGTTTCCGCATTGAAAATGCACGTAGTATCGGAAATTCCCTTCTACGATCTGGCAACCGTACCACGCTTATTTGTGCTTAGCAGACTGCTAGACGATTGGGCAGTTGCAGGGTGTTACATGTATTCGGATTATGTTCTGCAGCCCTCAATCATGATATCAAGTGTTCAGAGGGTTACTCGAACCGCGCTCCAATGACGTCGGCCGGGAGATGGAGAACTGCCATTTGGCTACCCGTCTGCTGTTGTCGATGTTTCATTCGAGGCTCATCCAGCCGTTACATCGATTGAGCCGACGATGTTAAGGTGACAGTCGCACGAGAATCCAAACCGGCGGCCTTGTAGCTTGATCTGTCAAGCGAATAACATGTGGTGAAGTGAAATCCCCAGGTATGGGACTCTAACCTAAAATCGTGCCTTGTTTAACTTCGTGGCGCATGAACCGGGGCTAGAAATTTCACAACGACGACGATAACTGCCGCCTCTGTGGCTGGGCGATTGGTAAGGCTCTAGTAGCGAAAATGTGGTCATCAACTCAACAATTGCCCGGTTAGCTCAATCGGTAGAGCGTAAGACTCTTAGTTTCATAGCAACAGAGTTCGACCTCCGTTGCTATGCGGCGATCTTAAGGCTGCGGGTTCGACCCCCGCATCGGGCTGCCCTTCCTCTAGGGTGGCAGTAGATGCATCCGCAAGAGATCCTGATTTTTTTTCTAATTTTTTGGGAAGGAATTGGGAAAGCTTATCTTACATAAGCAATATCTTAACGAATTTTTTACCGAATCTCTTTTTTCTTGCACAATCCAATACCCGCGCCATTTTACTTTCAAATGAACCAACAGCTTCGCCAAAAGATGCAAAATTCGTGGACATATGTCTATTTTGATCCGTCCACTATTTTGGATAAAACGGTGTTGAGGCGGATGGATAGTGTGCATCTTTGATTTCGAATATCTTCACAAAAAACCTGTCAAATTTCGCGATTTTGGCTCGAATAGATTCCTCTAATCCAAGGAAATTCAACGGTCTAAATTTTATCATCTTCGGGCACACATTCGTTCGTAGATGGTAAAAATTATTCTTACCGTTTTGGCGATCGATAGCGTCTTAGGCTGTTTGCGATGGTTTGGTGTTGGTGGTCGAAAAATTTTCTGTTACACGAACCAAAGAGGAAGTAGTCACAGCATCACCAACCGTCGATCCACACGAAAATCAAGCACTGAGCGATACCATTGGCCCAGCCAAACGTGATAGGCATGATCAGTTAGCAATCCCCCAATTCGAGCGAGCCGTACTCTTCGGCTACCCTTCGACATCCGGGGTTGAAAGACTACGGCCGGAAACCGATTGAATTCAATCTCCACGTGTACTATATTATATAATTCAATAAATTTTTATCTATGAGCTGATGATTCACTGCGAATAGGTCCGTAATACGTAAATACGCGATCGATCACAATCGTGTGCGCACGATACTAGTATGAACCGCGATACCGAATTGTCGACGTCGGTATGGAAGCAATATATCAGAATATTGACACAGTACGAAATTTAAATTTCGAAATGGAACAGCTGGAATTTTTGAGAAAGAAAAAAAAAAGATTTCGGGTATAAGTTAGCTGTCGTGGTACGGTTCCAATTCTGGTTGTGTCCATTACATATTGATGATTCCCGTCCAGAGATTGACAGTTAGTTTATGATATCTCGAGATCCCAAAGCTTATAGTACTCATTAGTTCATAAAACCATTCTACAGGTATATCTCTTCATGACACCCTTCTTCCTCAGCCCACCCGAGATCTCAACTTTCGGAGCCATCCACTTCCATTCTAGACTCCGCTAGCTCTGACACACTTTGTTGGTGGTCATGGGGAGGCTGGCGAGGATTGGGACGGCCCCGATAGAACTCACCGGCCGGTGGATCTCGATCCCAAATGCAGTTCAGGTTCTTTGGCTCTAAACAAAAACGTGGTCTCGAGCTCTTCTCTTGGACGTAAGCATGGAGGCTGGTTCCTGATTCATGGGATAGACCGGAGGCCGAAAGGTGAAAGCTAAAGTGGGCCTGATCGTAGAGCAGAACGGTGCATTCTGACTTGGGGTCGCTCGACGATTGGAAGGGAGAAAGCATCCATCTCAACCAATTCCTCCGAAAATCAATCTCCGAAGTGGACATCCCTTTCCATTCGCAATTGTAGTTAAGGAAGTGAAAATACTTGAGGCGGGATAGCTAAAAGTAATATCGTTTTAATAAAGCACCCTGATCGCAAGTCTGAGTGGAAGTTGGAAAAACTCTTACCGATGGTGCCCGCACCTCCCAGTTCTCCGGTGCTTCGACACCGATAGCCAATTGCTCGAGGAGAGGAAACTCCGCAAGTGTATCGAGGTCCAAGATATCATCCTCAGTACACGTCGAATAGATTGGTATTCGACGTATACATCCTAGTCGACCGGAGGGTTTATTTTCCAACCATAGACTCTTGAGTGTTTTAGAGTGCCTCCTCAAGGCTTGTTTACCTGGATACTGGGGTGCAACACTGTCTTCCACTCCACTCACGCAAAGACATCGCAAACTACTCGGCATGTCTAGGAGCAATCTATTAATATCAATTAGGTCGCGTCCAAAGTGATCATCCCGAATCTCAAACTGGAGGGTCAACACTCTCAGATTGTGCATGCCGGCGAGGGAGGACCGTACGAAAGTTGCGCTCATATCACAACTTGAAACTCTGAAACTCCTGACACTTCCCGTAGCCAATACTCGGACCATATCTCCGGCACGATTGAGATTCGTAATTCCCTCAATTTCGAGTGTTTCCAGCACTTGAAATGTTGGACATTCCTTCATGAGACGGGCGATATCCATTGATGGGGAAGGATCCCGGCCGTTGGTACCAACTAGCTTCAGAAACTTTATTTGGTTCCAATGATCATAGAATGCCCCCAATGCGGGCCCAATATTGTGGCACCCGTACTGTATTTCTAATAGTGTCAATGCCTCTAATCCATAAAGATCCGGTTTCGTTTGTTTGGTATGTTTTGCCGCCTCTGTAAATCTGGTTTTGGCGGCGGGATACTGGTGCTCGTGCCAAGAAAGAGTAAATATCAGACTTCGTACCAAGATCTGGTGAGCTGGTAGGAGAGACCCGGTGAATATTGGACTATCCATGCTATATAAAATTTATTAACGGAAGCTCGATGGGTTTTGCAGAGGGTGGTTGTTATACTGTATCGATTCAAGATGAGACTCATCTATACGTTGAAGGATGAGGTTCGCCAAGACCAGACTCATCTCTTCTGTAGTTGCACCCCCACGATCGTCGTACCCGTACGGGTCCGCAAATTTGAGCGATACCTTTCGAATGTACTTCAATGAACTGTGCTTGGGCTGTAGAAGCCCACGGACGGAATGGGTATGGAGACTCCTTTTGTCGTACTTGATCGTTACGTGACGATATAGAATACGGGTAGCTACATCGTTGAATCGTTTGTTGACAGAACAACAGTCTCGAATTCCTCCAGTTCCGAGACACTATTATTCATAGGTTAATAACGAGTCTCGTGTTCGCCAGCTAGCGGGGCGTTATATTAGCTGCGTGAACTTTTACACAATTTATACATACGGAAACAAGTTCGAGAATCTCGGACAGAGTCTCGCTAGGTAGCCTTGATATGTAATCCATGATCGATACCAGGCCGCGGCTTGGTTATTAGACTGACGATTCGAATGGTATATATGAGGATCGCCCCGCGACGCGACAATCGAATGTTCCGTGTATTCCCGGGGTAGACAAGCGCCATCAGTATGCCAGAATTGGATAATGCGAGGCCGCTAGTTTAATCACTTGGCGTGAATAATGCATCAGAAAAGGGCCGGTTAAGCTGAGTCACAAAAGATGCCACTCCTGTGTAGTACCATACACTGAATTCATGAATAGACTAGAGATTTAACGGTTTCGTCACCAACAAGAGGCCTGAGGATTCGCTAACAGCAGGCTAGCTAGAACCTTGTCTTGTACCGCACAATTGCACAATGTCCTTGTATGTCGACCATTCAGGTTTCTGGTGCCTAGTAGTTGTGTGAGCAGATTCCAACAATTTTCCTGTGGCGCAACGTTACCCTCTGATGACCCGGTCATTGCATTTATGAATCTAGAAATTAAGCAAGTACCTTCTTTATAATTAATTACGAGGAAGAGTACCTCGTTATCTCCCAAACCGCCTGCGTCCTTGGATTAAGTACCTCATGCCCCGCTTTTTGGATTTTGAGAATCGACTATTATGTTCTGCTGGATCCATGGAGCTTGCGCAGGATCATATGAATTATTTCGCCTGTTATGCACGATATGTGTACCTTGAGAACGATTTAATTTACAATCGTTTCAAATTACGACTATTGCAAACGTTCGGACGAGTACGCCACCTATGTGACAATTTTCCGTGGCTCGAAAGGGCCATAATAGATACTCGATATTCGGTCACGTTATATGTTAGGAGCTCTTATAAGCTTACCCAGACAACGCAACCAAAATATTAAATCTTGCTATGGGTTTTAACGTTTTAGTGTGGGATCTCGGCTGACGGTACGTATCTCGAGGGAGCAAAGGTTGAAAATCTTAACCGAAGCAGGATCCACGTCGACATGTCTCGGCAGGTCCCTTCCCTTTGTATCGGGATTTCGAGCTCCACTTTGTTGATGCTTTGATATCATCACGACTAAAATTTCCCGATCATCCTTTTTAGTTCTAACCCAAGATGCATCCGGAGTAAATCAGTAATACCTGTCACTAACTAGTTCTCGAAGCTTAGAATAGCACAACGTTGCATCCAACTATCGGGTTCTAGCTAGGGTGTGGCAATCCAAAGGATGCCCATATCCGTATTATCCTCGAGTTACCAGAGGGATTAGTATTCTATCATGGGGTTAGTATTGAGAATAGTATTGCGACTAGCTATTGCATTCGAAAATCCTTCAGCCCGACCGCAAGAATGCACCCGCACATGGCACCATCCTTGGCTATTCTTAGCATTCAGCCACTACCGCCGGCATGTCACCCCACAAGGTAGTATCGGATCGTCCCTCGAGCCTCATGGCCTAAGCCGATCTAGTTTTCCCATCATCGTGCTTTAGTAGCGTGTTCGGCACCCTCGGCATAGTATCTCCCCGCATCTCCCAACCATGACTTCATGTGGTGATTAGGTTCATAACGTTGTTGTATTTTGCTTTTTGGAAGATGTTCAGCCCTAGTGAACATGGTATCTCGAGGGAGAAATCAGGTCAACGGACCCTGGCATTCGTCATATTGGTTACTTTCGGTGAGTACGTACATCGATTTTTCGTGTATATAAAGCCAAAGAATTACCCGGCGTTATTCAAAATTTTACTACCATCAATCTATAGCATCTCCAAGTATCAAGCATCACGGTTTTCTCAATCAATCTATCAAATTTTATTTGAAGTTTCTTCATACCTTAACTTCCTCAGTCATAATGCATTTCTCCAGCCTTCTCATCTCTACCGCTGCCACCTTTGGCCTTTCATCTGCCATTATCACCGGCATTTCTGCCCCCTCTACCATCAAGCCGGGTGATGGCTTTAACTTCTACATCAACACTGCGAACTATATACAATCCGTTGGTACGTTTATAGCTCATCACGGGCTCCAAACAATAAGATGATATTATCCAGTTGGCAGAGATCTAATTGCATATAAACTTCGCAGATGACATCGCCATCGCCGTCGGTATCGCTCCCGGCAAGGGGTTCCCAGGAGCTCTAGGACGAGTTACCGACTCCTGGTACCTCGGACCCGAAAAGTCCAACGTCCTCTACCGCATTCCGCACTGGACCACGATGCCAAGTAGTACTCCAAAGGGCAAGGCCACATACACCGCTGCCATTTTCTCCCTCTTTGGAGCGGCTGATGCACAAACCTTGACCACTTTCAACGTCACCGTCACGATTGGCGACTCGACTTCCACTAGCTACGTTACCAGCAAGCCGTAAAGTGGTTTCTATATATGTACAGAATGACAATTACGGTCGATATCACGATTCATGATACATACAGGCATATATAACCAGTGGGCATAGCATTGGGAGGAGTTTATTTTGCATACATCATTTGTTATATACATTCCTTTAATTTGTAATTTATATTATTCTATTAGTTGCAGTAGATCTAAAAGGCTCATGGATCTTCGTTCCACCTCCTTATCATGATTTATTCTCGTAGTAACGTTGTGACCTAGAGCCAATGGCAGCTCCAAACCATCTAGTTTTAGTGGTACAACTTGTATTTATCCATCTCATGCAATCAAACAAGTGCACTAGGGACTCCCAGCTCGATTCTTAACGGATCCAATACTATCAAGGCCGTATTTTGGACAGCAATAGGATCCATCGCAGTAATTTCTTTGAATCGCTTCTAAATTTAAATTAATTATGTGCTATTTGCTCTTCTCAGCCAATCCCGAAAACAATTCAGTCCCGAGTTTTTGCGTAGACGTAGTGAGCTGTGGTTCCAACTGCGTAGTTCCAAAGTAAGGGGTAAGCATACTTAAGAGTGCATTTAAGTAACAATCTAGGGGTGTGATGGCTGGGCTCATGCAGTGGAACGCTAACTCATGCAAGTCGAAATAACGGACATTAGAGTTTGAGTTGGAGGGTTTGATGGAAGGGGGTGTCTGCCTTGAGGTGGAAGTATGATCAATATTAGTTTAGTATCTATACGGAATCGTAGGTAATTGGTATTCCCCAACCCAACTTACCTCCGCGACTATCTCTCCAGTTCTTAAAGTGTTGGAACTATAGAGCGAAGGTGCTGAAAGAACATGGCTATTGAAGCAAGAAAGAAGGGCTGGGATTGGTTAGATCATTGCGAATATTATTAACAAGACGACTGCGGTTATTGAGCACTAGCAGAGAAATAGCGGTGACTACTCCGATATACTCCAATGGAGAGGTAGTGATAATATACTAAGATACATGCAAATTCCATCGGAATCGGTTGAAGCAGCAGCGGGTTCAATATAGACGGTAATTAGTTAGGACGCCCTAGTGTACAGGCTGACATCTCTAGGCGTGAATAGCTTTGTCAATAGGTGCATAAGCTAAGTTAATCATGTGTGCACAACAACAGGTTAGTGATAGAGTGCTGGTTGGAGAACTAAGCTGTAATGGTACGCTCTGTGGTAGTTATGGGCCGGGATCGCCTAGATGTTTTTTCGGCGTAAAATGCTAGGGTCATTGGCCATAAGACCACCCAAACGATATCTCGCTTCTGATAGCACGATTGTGACTACGGACCCGCGGATCGCATGTAACAGAGTGTATGGACTCGATAACTTCACAATTTAAACTCGGTAGCCCTGAAAAAAACCGGCGTAGTAGATATGTTCGACTATTCAGGTCCATTCGATTCCTTATTCGAGATAATATACGTTATTTTCCACTAGCGCACTAGTACTACTCCATGATGCTATAAAATGTAAATATTAGGCCAGTTGAGCTCAGTGTTTCAAGAACTAGGCCTTGTAAAATTCTCGTTGCCCAAAATATTTCGGTGAAATTATATTGTTATTACATGAAGTTTAAATGTTTAAGTATTTCAATATCCTCTCCAACAGTCGCTTGGTGAGATGTCTTCATTTAATACTACATGTTTCCAGCGACCTAGCCCTTAAATTTATCAGTTCTTACGCGTCCAGTAAATGATCCTAAACATAATTGCACGTTCATCAAACGTTTGTAAGTTTTTCACATCTGATGAAACCTGGAGTATCGATATATCTCGTAGGATTTCTCGGATCCGTGGATGGAGATTTTAATAGCCGCGAATGGAAGTTTCTGCCGTTCGCATTGAGAGCCGGGCCAACGGACGCACGGATAAAAATACCTGCAACATACCAATGTATGATCGTTGAGATTAATTCCGACCTCTGCTGCTGTTTCCTCCGTTCGTCTCAGAATTAGTGGCTGTGGTCTTGAGACAGCTCTGTGGCGTTCATGGAAAGGGTGACAGCCTTATGCAGGATGGCGACGCTGGTGTGACAAGAGATAACCAATAAAATGCCCCGTTTTATGCGAATTGGTTTAGCGGGAAGCAGAGAAACTTGGCTTCAGAAACTGACAGGCTTGGCTTCGGGTATTGAGTGGCTAGTGATATCCACGTTTTATCGGGGATTTACTATGCAGGCCACTTTCTGCGTGCTGCGGTTTGATCGACCCATGTTCGATTCGAAAAATAGTCTTCGTCTAGAAACATGTCGCCTGGCTTCCCGTGTATATATATTTGCGACTAACGGCCTTCTGGTTCGAGTCTTTCTTTATCCAAACCAAACAACAAACATCTTACTTTCACTTCTAATACAGTTACTGGTTAACTGATAGCTTCAATTCTCATCTTTTAATTCCATACAACCATTCATTCACTCCTTCACTTTTAAATTTTTTAAATTTTTACTTTTCAATTCAAATATATTCAAAATGCCTTCCTATACCGCTCTTCTCGCTGGCAGCATCTTGGCCCTCGGTGCTTCTGCCCAAAGCATTCCACCAGCATCCTATGGACCCATTACCATCCCGAGTTCCGTGGCCGCTGCCGCAGCTGCCGAAACCTCTAAGGCTTCGTCTGTGACATCCGGTGGACCCGCAGCCGCTTCGGCAGCCGCCTGCCCTCTCAACTTCGACAAGGGTTGTGCATTCCTCTGTGGAGGTCCAAAATTTCCTCTTTCTTGCCAGACCGAGTGGTACTTCAGTACCGAGTCGAACTGCACCCCGTGCCCCGGAATCCCAAATAGTTGCGGTCAGGCAGACTGCGCCTTCACATGCAAGCCGAAAGGCGCTGCTGCTGAGGAAGACGATGAAGAGCCGTTTTGTTGGGCTAGCGATGTTAGCTCTAACGAGCTAGATTGCACTCCCTGCGCTGGCGGTGCTACGCCTCGAAGTATCAATACAACCGTTACTGTATCGTCACACCATGAGTCCAACGACACAGTTTCGCCCCAGGGCTACAACTCGAGCACTTCGGCGCCACCACCAATTTACACCTCTGGGGCTTCTGTCATGACGATTGGCGGGTCTGCAGTTCTTGGTTTGGCTTTGGTTTTCTTTGCTTTGTAATTTCAGGATTTTTATAGTTTAGGGTCAGGCGTAATGGTTCTTGGGAGGTAGCAATGTGGAACAAAAATTTCTTATAGATACAAGGATATCATTCTAAAAAATTAGACTTGTTATTCAATTTTTAGATTTGCAACTTGCAGACGCTCGTCGGTTTTTATCTCTAAATTCTTTTTCTTCACCCCAATTTAAACATATATGCATATTTTGATCCCCTAAACACCATGGTCCCGAACTTGTAAAAAATCGTGGCCCAAAATCCAACATTGTCGAGTGTTGTAGACAAAATTCTTCGATCCCAAAAAAAATAAAAATAAATGCTGACAAGAGGGGGATTCGAACCCCCGCGGGCGAACGCCCATGAGAAAACACCAACTTAGTTAGTGAAGCTTGCGCTTGAGTCTATGAGGTAAGTTAGTAGATGTTTCAAGCTTAAGTTGTCCGAGGAACCCTGTTCTCGGTTCAATTTGGACCTCGAAGAGGAAGGATAGTGGACCTACCACACGCCATAACCACTCGGCCATCTTGCCGGCGATTTTTTCCGAGCCCGAAATTTGTGTCCCCTAGGACTAACGACAGAACTGCTTTGCTACCGTTGCCATCTGCAGAGAGCTTTTCATGATATTCGTGGTAGACATGCGCAAAAGCATACATGCCGGGGTCTTGGCCCGGAGTTTGTTCGATTTGAATTTTACTAACTTCTCGTTTTTTTATATGGAAACTACTGTATCAATTAATTTTATACGATCGCACCGGCACCCGAAGATTTTATTCGTCATATTAAATTTTCATGTTGACAGTCTCCTTTGCCACAAGCCCGATTTCTGTATGCTGTAGCTATAACCCTTAGCTCCACGGAATACTCCTTCCTTCTTGTGCAGACTGCCTAGCAAGCTCAATCACACGAATCCCATCCCTACTCTGCTGAGCCTTCACAAATGGCTCTTTCCCGCCCTTGATAGCCTCCGCAAGATCCGAGTAATATTTCGTGTAACTTCCCGTCATACTCGGAACCGTCCCGATATACCTCTTAGTCCTACTGTCCAAAGTCTGGCTCTCGTGGACTTTCGTCTTCGTACATAGTTTTCCATGAATCGAAGGGTCTTCCACCCCAAATCTTGGATCTGTGCTCTCCATTCCTCCTAGGAGCTGGGGTTCCTGAGGGTCCTCGCCGTACTATGATGACTCTGGAGTTTAGACTTCAAACACGAGGTAAATTGTGCACTTTCGCTAGTTCTACGTGAAGATCTTACCTTGAGAAAACTTCCGTCATATCCTCGAATGAGATACTTCAGGGGCTGCTCCATCGGAGTAACAACGCTGGTTGTAACTGTCGCAATCAATTTCTTCAGGTCGCCACCAAACTGAAGAACAATGATGAAGGTATCATCAATATCGCTATCCGAAGGTCTGAGGGTTCTGTAAAATCCAGTCACAGAAGTTGGGGTTTGTCCAATCAAGAGTAGAGCCTGGTCTACACTGTGGGATCCAAGTCCAAACATAATACCATCCCCAGGTTTGTATTCTCCTCCCTTCCAATTTGCTACCCATGGTGGAAGGTCGACGTCATAGTGAATTGTGACATCGGTGAGTTGTCCGAAGACTCCCTGCTCAGCTAGGCTATGAAGGGTCCGGAAGTCAGAGTCGTATCTTCTATCTATTTAGTGTCCGTCAGTAGGCAAATCCATAACCCTCTCAAAGTTATGTATATATGGGAGATATTACTTTGAAAAACAGTTAAAACCTTGCCCTTCTCTTCCGCCAATGCAATGAGCTTATCGGCCTCTGCTGCCGACGGCGTGAAAGGCTTTTCAACGACCACTATGAGTTGGATATATTAGAAGCCGTTCGGCACAGGTCTTCCATTTAGTACTTGTAAATTATTACCATGCTTTCCCGCCAAAAGAGACTTCTCGGCATACTCAAAATGCGAATCGTGGTGCGTACACACGATAACGAGGTCGATATTCGGATCTGCGAAGAATTCCTCTGCGGTCCGATAGTGTTTGGCCTGTGGATGGTCGACTGTACAATGCTTTCCTTTCTCTACCGAAGATCCCGCCGGCGGGGCTTCGGCACGTTGTAAAAACGCATAGATGTTTAAATCTGGGTTTGGAAGGATATACGGAAGATGGAAGCATCTTGTAGCAAACCCGTAGCCAACGAAACCAACATTGAGGGGTGCCATTTTGCAATAAGAGTTGATTCGAAGATTTATTCAGGTTTATTTAACATCAAGACTGCGGTACGTACAAGTTATATATTGGATTTAGCTCTGTTAGTGGAAAGTCTAACTCGGTGTGCTTTCATTAGTAATCGGGCGCGGAATATCGGCTGGGAATATTTTCGGCTAGATTGTGGGCCATCCCCGCATTGGCAGGGCATCGACAGGGAGTAGCTACCCCTGCTCTTCGTGATCGACGAGTATGCACGAAGGTACCCCGCTCTTAGCTCAGGTGTCTTTCGTGACGAGGTATAAGGAACCGCTTGTCGACCTATAGTGCAAGAACGAGCCTTCCAATTCATTGATCACCTCGCTAATGCTAGTTAACCTGGCGTTCCTGTGACCGTTGTAAAATTCCATTTTACTCCAATTGAAGGGAGGGTCGAAGAACTTTGATACTACCCAGGGCTCAAACTGGGTTTCAAACTCGACGAAATCGTCAAAATAGTATTTTTTGTATCCCTGTCCCTCGGCAGAATCTGGGTTGACGGGATTCCGTGCTACTAGAAGGAAATACTTCTTGTGATCAGGCTTTTTGATAACTCCACTTAGAAATTTTTCCAACGGTGTTTGTTTCGCATTGGGTGGGATCCAGGTAAGAGCGGTTTGTGATGATAATAGAGTTGATAGTGATGTGTTTGAATCCGAGCTTGGGGTGTAAGAGACACCCCGAGTAAAAGCCTCTCGATCTCCTGGAATCACGATTTGCACCGGCCGAACGGGTGTATGGGTATGTGGCTCCCGAACGACTATATTTGGACGCGGGAATATCGTGGTAGAGAGAGTAGATGGCGTTAGAGGTTCTCTAGGCATGGTGTATCCGGTTGAGGGGTCAAAAGTAGTTCCATTCGGATCCAATGATGACATGGTAGATTCGTAGAGCTCCACTGGAGATAATGACATATTGATCCATGAATTTATGTCGACAGGATCAGAAGGTGCACTATATTGATCCAGTATATGATCATTAAGCGGCGGAGCGAGCTGCTCTACAGTGAAATGCGGCGCAGATAAGTTTCTTAAAGCACGCTGTAAAACCTCTCTGTTGGGGGCTTGGTTCTCGGTATACGTTTCTACATCTGAGTTTGATGAAGGTGCTGCGCCGGAACCCAAAATATCGAAAGACAATCTGTCCGAGGCATTCGATACATCCGGGCGAGGCCCGCTGGCGGGAGCTTCTCGGATCAAGCTGGGGATGCTAGCAGTCGTTTGCGG
The DNA here is from genome assembly GCA_036971245.1 of Arthrobotrys sphaeroides. Taxonomy (NCBI): domain Eukaryota; kingdom Fungi; phylum Ascomycota; class Orbiliomycetes; order Orbiliales; family Orbiliaceae; genus Arthrobotrys; species Arthrobotrys sphaeroides. The sequence goes on along the minus strand of JAJTTW010000010.1, from coordinate 902,481 downwards.
ACCGGTTGCTTCTGGGAAAGCCTGGTCCCTTTGTGAGGCCTCGGAGCTAGAGATGGCACTAGTCGCACCAGATGTGTTATTCGGCGGTGTTAGGTTCGGTCGTCCCGCTTCTCTGGCTGGTTCGGCAGGGATAACCCAGTTTAAATGACCGGCTACGTTAACTCTGGGGCCGCCAGCTCCGGTCATATCACCTCTTTGATAATCGATCAAGACATCTTCTTGCCGAACTCCTGTGGGCGGAAGCCTGTACCATCTCATAAAGTTGAGGTGAAGCTCTGGCGTATTAATGACTAGATGGATTGGTCAGTGATAGCTCGAACAGTCTTAGTGAAAGGAGGAGAGGCAGTTTACATGGGCTAGGTCGGGGCTGGGGCGCCCAGAGAGGGTTACAAAAGTCGAACACTGCGTCCCAGGTTTTCGAATCGAGCATCTCTTGAGGGCTTGTTCCGTAGAAATGGTTACGCCTCAAATGCTCTCTAGAGAAGGGGGTCTAGTGTTAGCCAGGACCACGGTTGATGCCGAGTAAATAGGAAATTGATGACAGGAGAGCCGTGGCTATTAAACTTCACTATGAGATCCCATACGGTCACCTCTCCATGCGTGGTGGGCTTCTTGTACAGAGTTCAAGTACGTACTTAATTCCAGAAAGGTCTTTCCTTGAGATCGTAATGCATTGCATATATAGCGCTGGTTCTGCTTTCGAGAATGGACAAGCCAGACGGTCAGCTAAAGGATTTTTAGGGACTTTCTTGCGTCGTTTACGCGGGATTTGGTCGTCGTTGTCATCGTCCTCACGACTATCATCCTCGAATCGTCGCCTCTCGTCCCATCGGTTGGTCCTGACGACGGTTCTGCTGCCACGCTTCTGACTGGGCTGGGGCCGGGCCCGTCGCTTTCGGTATCGTCTTCTGTGCTATCAGTGGTAGCAACTTTATCATGTTCTGCAGAGCACGCGTCCGCTTCAAGGATAGAGCTGGATATAGGGGATTCGCGCGCGGCCTTGTGTGAACATTCCTGCCAGGCTAACAAGTTCAATAAGAACGTGATCGTCTTATATTTTATTGCCCTTTCTATGAGAAAATCATCATCGGTACGATCTATCTCGGGCTCTGAGCCTAGCAAGGAAGTCGGGTTCGTGGAATGTGAAATTTCCGTAAGGCGGAAGTTAGCGGGGCGTCCTCCCGACTGAATTGAGTTGACTAGCGCCTGGAATCTCACAGGCTCGTCCCGGTTTATTCTTTTGAACTCTTCGATCGCATTCCGAACTTCTAGAGTATAGGATGGCATCGTACCCGGCCTTGCCCAAAGCGCAGTTTCGTCACCTATTTCACAGAATAATAGGCCGCGCAGGCTATAGAGGGGCTTTGGGAAACCCCAACCCCTCTTCGGATTCGGAGTAGTCCGTACTTTCGAAGGAAAATCTGCTAGCAAAGCTGAGATTTCGAGTTCCTGTTGTTCCTTCGTTTTTTCCACTGCGGCACGGTCTGTGTTGGCTGGCTTGCGAGACCGGGCACTGCCAATTGTCTGGTTACGAGACTGGGCACGGCCGTATTTGCGGCTCAATGGGTTGGCCAAGATTAAGTGAGACTGATAGCTGCCGAGCTCATCTTCAAACCTAAGCCGTCTCGCGATACCGATATCGGTGGGCTGGTTTGGGCTTTCATTCTCGAGGGAGGAATCATCTCGATCTCGGGGATCCATTGATTGTCCAGCTAGTTTGGTTCCCTGAGCTCACGTGCTCACTCAGTTGCGTGCACCCGTTGACTGATAGCTAGCGCTGTTCGTAGTACTATAGTAGCTAGTAGGATAATGCTTAAGGTAGTGAATATCAACTTCAGAAAAGTACGGTGAGGAGTCTACGGCGGGGTATTTATAACTACAAAGTCCGACTGCTCGATTCGAGGCCAAGAGAACGCGGACGCGAGGAACAAACACATATACGAGCGCACAGGCTCTCGCAACTGCGAGGACCCTCGCAGGTCTTGCTATCTTGGCAGTCTTTTGGTGTTACACAAGGGTCCTGCTATGTACCTCATTGCAGAGACCGCGGCGAGGCTTGCAAATTTAATATGTTGAATCGAATGACACATTCCGCATAGCCTTGCTATTGTCGAGCAATAACTTAAGGAGATAGCAGACGGCTATAACTGATAAAAACGTACCCCGCAGTCGGTACTCTCAATAATATTGCTCAATCAGCCCAGAAGGCTGGAATATTTCGAGTCGGCCCCCATGAACACGGAACCTGTCGTATTTCGAAGAGCGTGTTGACTTTGCCACAATACCACAGAGTCACGTGCATCGACCCAGCAACAAGACTGAGCCCCACGTCCCTGGCCGACGCCAACACGCGTGGTATAACCAAGCCTGCAAGAATTGTGGGCAGCTTCCACGAGACCGACCCGCACAGCAGCTGCGCATTCATCCCTCTCTTCTCCCACAGCATCTCCTTGCATCTCCCACGTCCCCACCGAACCCTTTACCTCTAACAATGGCGACCCAAACGACCACAATACCCGATCAACAGATCGAAGATCGAGTACGAGTCTTCAGCGACTTCCTGGACCCACCCGCCAGTGTTCCCAATGCCGATCGACGGTACACGCAGGCCGTGAGGGATATGCTGAACAAGGGTCAACGGCGGTTGATTGTAAGCTTTTCTTTGGCTCTCTTCTATCCTAAGAGCTTGTTATTCGGTGAAAGGATTATCACTGGAAACTCAGGAAGCTAAAATCTTAAGCTTTAAAGGTCTCGCTCGACGATATTCGAAACCACAATGCAAAACTCGCGAAGGGAATCCTCGAAGCACCGTTCAGTCATATCGAACCTCTTACTAGAGCTGTCGGCGAAGTATCGTTATCCCTCGCTGAAGCTGGGAAACACGATGTCGATAAGGATACCGTATGAGCTCCTCACTTATCCTCGAATTTCGAATTTTGATCTCGATATGGAGTTTTATATCTAATGGAGCTGGAAAATAGGATTTCCATGTCGGTCTGAACGGTAACTTTGGCGACCACGCTGTTAGTCCACGTACACTGGGCTCTGCACATCTAAATCGGATGATATGCCTTGAGGGTATCGTTACAAAATGCTCGCTGGTGCGACCTAAGGTCAAGAAGTACGGAAACCCTTTCGATCATCATATATTCTTTATATTATCAACTAACACGACCTACCCACCAGATCCGTCCACTACAACGAAAGAAAAGAACTCTTCCACGCGAGGGAATACCGCGACCAAACAATGACAACCCAAGCACCAACCGCCTCCAACGTCTACCCAACCGAAGACGAAGAAGGAAATCCTCTCGTAACGGAATACGGCTACTGTGTCTACCAAGACCACCAAACAATTTCGATACAGGAAATGCCAGAGCGTGCCCCCGCCGGTCAGCTCCCTCGTAGCGTTGATGTCATCATGGACGACGACCTCGTTGATCGTGTCAAGCCTGGTGATCGTATACAGTTAGTCGGAGTCTACAGGTCGCTAGGAAACCGTAACCAGGGCTCTGGTAGCTCTACGTTTAGGACCTTGATTATCGCCAACAACGTCGTTTTACTTTCTTCAAAAGCCGGCGGTGGCATCGCTCAGGCGACGATTACCACTGGTGATATCAGAAACTTCAATGCTCTGGCTAAGAAGAAGAATGTCTTTGAGCTGCTCAGTCAAAGTCTTGCGCCTAGTATCTATGGCCACGATTACATTAAAAAGGCGGTACTGTTGATGTTACTCGGTGGTATGGAGAAGAACCTGGAGAACGGAACACATTTAAGAGGTGATATCAATATTCTGATGGTCGGTGACCCGTCGACTGCGAAATCACAAATCCTTCGATTCGTCTTGAATACCGCTCCGCTAGCTATCGCCACTACAGGGCGTGGATCTTCAGGTGTCGGTTTAACAGCAGCTGTTACATCCGACAAAGAAACCGGAGAACGAAGGTTGGAGGCCGGCGCAATGGTTCTGGCCGACCGCGGCGTCGTTTGTATCGACGAATTCGACAAGATGAGCGATATCGACCGAGTTGCTATTCACGAAGTTATGGAGCAGCAGACCGTTACAATTGCCAAAGCTGGTATTCACACCAGCTTGAACGCAAGATGCAGTGTTATCGCTGCGGCAAATCCTATATACGGGCAGTACGACCCGCATAAGGATCCTCACCGGAATATCGCGTTGCCAGACTCGTTGCTGTCGCGTTTCGATCTGCTGTTCGTGGTTACAGATGATATTGAAGATCAACGAGATGTGTTCATATCCGAACACGTGCTCCGGATGCATAGGTATCGCAAACCAGGAATGGAAGAAGGAGCGCCGGTTCGGGAAGGGCAGACGCAGCATTTGGGTGTTGGAACGGAAGAAGTGCAGGAAGATGGACCGACGCCTATGTACGAGAAGTTCAACGTAATGCTTCACGGCGGTGCAAAGGTTACGACGAAGAGAGGGAAGTCGAGGGATACGCAGATTTTAACGATCCCGTTCGTTAAGAAGTTTATCCAATACGCAAAGAATCGTATCCAACCCGTTCTCACCGTCGGTGCGTCCAATTACATCACTACAACTTATTCCGCGCTCAGGAACGATGAGGTGGAGAGTAATCAGCGGAAGACGTCGCCGATGACCGCACGTACACTCGAGACGTTGATCCGTCTGTCCACCGCGCATGCCAAGGCCAGGCTATCGAAGAGGGTGGAAGAGCAGGATGCCAGGGCTGCAGAGGAGATCTTGAGATACGCGCTGTTCAAGGAAATCGTGCAGAATGAAAGGAAGAATAAGAGACAGAAGAGGGATGTCGATGATGATTCTGATGATTCTGATGACGATGATGAGGAAATCAATGCTGCCGCACCACCGGGGCCTAGAAGGAGGACTACCAAGACTAGTCAGAGGACAGCGGTGGAGGAAGATGAAGACGAGGAGATGGGAGACGGCGATGACGACGACGACACACAGCCAACTGTTACGACAGCTTCTACCAGGAAAGGACGAGGCAGGCCGAAGAAAGGTGATACCCAGACTGAATCGCAGGATTCGTGGGCGTCTTCGAGGCCTGAGAGTCAGTTACTACGAGAAAGCCAAGATGAGAGTTCGGCACCGGCGGAGAGTTCGGCACAGGAGGTTGAGCTCACTGATTCGCGATATGTGGTTTTCAAAGCCACACTTGGAGGACTTATTCACACGGACTTGTTCGTTGAGGAGGCGGCACGAGTTGCACCGTTGATTGAACAGGTCAATGCGAACTTACCGCGTGGACATGGAGCCTTCAGTCATGAGGAGGCGATGCTGGCGTTGAGAAGGATGGAGGTGGACAATAAGGTTATGTGAGTACCGCATTTGAAATTATATTTCCGGTTCCTACGTTGTTGGATTGACTAACCGATGTGTTCTCATTAGGATTACTGACGAGGGTGATACTATCTACTACGTTATCTAAATGCTGCTTGCTCCTCGACTTAGTCTCGTAACCAGACAATTTTCCTCGACTCTGTTTACGTTTCAGCAAAGTGTGGCGGATGGGCGGATATATTCATTTATTTATCTTTTCAAGTCGAGACTAAAGTCTAGACAGTCGGTTTATTATCATGATTTATATAGAGAGGCGACGTGAACTACAGGATCCGTTCCTCTAGTGTCTATAGACGGGAGGGTCGTTGACTTGGGGGGAGCATTACAACCAGCATAGATCAAAAACGCATTAATGCATGATTAACCAACGATATCGGTTTTTGTAACGTGATTATAAATATCACATGTCGGTACTTGTAGAAAAGTACCCACTGGCGTTGAAATAAGCTTAAACTGGTTCCTAGATTTCCTGTTCGCAAATGCCGACAGGTGGTCAGCCGGACGATTTCTGTTGGTCCGCTAAAGCGCGATGGAATGGTTCTAGAATGCATCGATCCTTTAGACGAGAGCGGATTAATCTACGATCTTCGTATACGGAAAGATTCGAGTTAACTTGCGACAGGAACTGGTTATTGTAAGGTGATACATTGGCCGTTGGAGGGGTTGTATACTAATCAAATAATCAAACAATATAATTTTCGACCTGCCTTTTCGCACGGTGCGAATAGATACCACGGGACCTTGCATGTCGCTTCTTTGTCGCTTCGAAGGCTTTTTAATTTCTCGGCTGGGTCTGGCCGAGATCTTGAGATCGATTTTTGATGTCATCGACGGTTTGATATTATATGGTTGTATATCTTTTGGCCGTGTAATTTCAAAGATATGATTATAACGCGGAGGAAAGAACACCCGCCTCACAGGTTCTCCCCGTTCGCGCCGGGATTTAGCTTACGGGCTTAATTCACAACTACCCGAGCTTTGAGACCTCTCAGCTAGCAACGGATGTCTTCGATCTACCGGACCCAAACTCCAATCCCACGGTAGCCGATTGGTGGGGCAGCCGAGGGGGTAGCACCCATCCAGCAGCACCCCAACCGGGTTTAGTGGAGCCAAGGACATCAAAAAAGCTTGGCTTAGCGGTCTGTTCTTTTCTTCATTCGGAAAACGTAATTTTAAGGAAGAATCAGCATTTCGCGGGCTTCTCGGGCGGCCGCGGTGCGAAGTACCGTTTTTTTTTTTTGTTGACAGGGGTCGCTGTCATTGCAATCGGAATATTGAGTCCCCTCTCTCGTACGGGAGGGAAGGTAATGCATTGATATGGTATGTCTACGAGGTGCGGAAAAAGAGGGGAACCGGGAGGGAATTCGATGGGAGGAGGAGGAAGAGGAGGCGCAATTGCATTGGCGACGGTGCGTACTCTATGTATAAGGTGTTATATGAATGTATATGTATAAATTATAAAGCATCATCCCGACGAGGTCAATTGATGTGATCATGAGATGAGATCTGGAGGCCGACACGCCGCCGCCGCCTAAGCTAACGCCCCCGACGACGGGCCGGACGGCGGACTTTCGCAGCTGCTGTTCCTGGCCAATTGGACGGGCAAAATTACCAAAGACCCGATTCCAGTCGATGCATTTCTCGTCGAGATTCGGGATATCCTTGAACGATTGGACTCGATTCGAGGCCGTTCAATTGACGGAGTAACTGCTTTGAGCGGTAATAATACATACGCACCTTAGTTACTTTCCTTAGATGAGACTCATAATTACCAACCACCGCCTGTATAGCTGTAGTTGAGGCGTGCATGGTCCGTAGTGTCCCCATAGCTCGTATAGCAGCATGGATGGGAAGGCTGTAGGGGACCCGAATCATCTTTCGATGACCTGATCGATGCCGAACCGTACATACATTACTAAGATCAAATAAAGCCCGTTCGAAGGATAGCAGAAGCCCCCCCGTAACTACCCTTGTAAGCTGCTTGCATCTCCATGGCCGTTGTGGATGTGGTTGTGGTTGTGGATGTAGCCTAAAAACTGGCTGGTCCTCCCCATTCCTCTCAACCACCTTCCCTCTTCCCTCCTTCTTATTCTTCCTCTTATTCTTCCCTCCCTATTCTTCCTCTCTTCCATCTCTACCTCTCATTTCAAACACCCCCGGACATCACCCTCGCCATCACGCTCGTTAAGCTCTGCGACCGTTGGTATTATCTTGCAGTGGTTGAGGTAAGCTATATTGCCAATTTAATTCTCTGCTTTGAAGCTTTTGACCCCCAACCGAGATATCCGACTTTGGCTGTCATCTTCCTCTCACTTTCATTGGCAAGCCCGATTGACGCCATTCGTCTTGCCGTTCACTCGGAAAACACCAAAAAATTGCAAAAGTAAAAAGTAAAAACACAAATCCGCCCAAATAAACGGAAATCGGGGCGGATCTAAACCGGCGCCCGAAGAAAACGGGCTGTTGATGCTGATAAATGCCAGAACATGGCTTCCTCGGCTTCCCTGCGCTGTTATTAACCTCCCGTTGAGCACAGAACGGAAGGGAAAACCCACCAAACCCAAAAATCAACAGTCAATTGGGAAACCACCCCTTTCTTCGCATTCCATAGTACCTCTTCATCATCATTCCCGTCTGAATCTGTTCGATCGCTTTGTGGAAACATCAGGGCTTTTCCGGTCGTTGATATCGCGATACTTCCCATCATTTAACTTTCACTGCCACTTATTTTTTTTCTGCTCGTTTTCGCGACTCCCTGCAGGTATTCTAGGGCCCCGGTTCACTTGCAACAGCACGTTGAAAACCCTCTCACTCATCAACCGCGCCTCGTGGATTACCTTCATATCTGGCATTCTTTTATTATTTAATATTTTTAAACTCGGATATCGTTAGCTAACAGATACTTCTCCCATCCAGAACAGCATTTCTAGCTGCGACTAGATCAACATATCAAGATGGAGGCACCGGCTTCCTCAGCAGAGTTCATCGCTGCTGCACCCTCGCAGACGACTATTAACAATGCGCCCCTCGCTGCAGGCGCGATCAACAATCTCCTCCAAGGAGCCTCCGTCTGGTCCATTGCCTTGACCTTGTTTGCTGCTTGCCTCATCTATGATCAAGGTACATATATGCTCTCAAAAATTGTTGAATGAAAACAATGGATATATCGAGAGAACCTTGCTGACGTGGATGATGCAGCTATGTACATATGGCGCAAGGGAAATATCGCCGGCTCTATGTTTAAGATTCCCTTCATGGGACCTTTCTTGGAATCTGTTTATCCGAAATTTGAGGCGTATCACGCCAAGTGGTACTCTGGGCCTCTTAGCTGTGTCTCGGTTTTCCATAAGTACGTTATCTATTCGATATACGAAGTCTAGCGGTCAAGAAACCTCGAAACAAATGTTTTGAGAGGTCTCGGGCAACTAGCTTCTGATTGTGCTCTAGTGGCGCAGGTTTACCAACATTGGCTAACTGAACATCGTCTAGATTCGTCGTTCTCGCGTCTACCCGAGACCTAGCTCGCAAGTGCCTCAACTCCCCCAGCTACGCCCGTCCATGTGTCGTCGACATTGCCATCAAACTCCTCCGTCCCACCAACTTTGTCTTCCTCGACGGCAAGCGCCATGCCGATTTCCGAAAGGGTCTCAATGGTCTCTTCACCCGTCGTGCCATGGAATCCTACCTCCCAGGTCAAGAAGCCATCTATGATAGATACTTCAAGCGATGGGTCCAGATCAGCAAGGCCGGATCTGACAAGCCACAGCCGTTCATGCCCGAATTCCGTGATATCAACGTCGCTCTTTCCTGCATGACTTTCTGCGGAAACTACATCTCCTCCCAGGAAGTCGCCATTATCACCGAGAACTACGTCAACATCACCGCCGCTTTGGATCTCGTCAATTTCCCCATTATCATCCCGTTCACCCGTACATGGTACGGCAAGAAATCGGCCGACTTCGTCCTCGCCACCTTCGAGGGTTGCGCCCAGCAAGCCAAGGATGCCATGGCTGTACGGGGAGCCGTTCCTATGTGTATTCTCGATCACTGGGTTAAATCCATGATGGACGCCAGGGAGTGGGAACGCCGCGTTGAGGCCGGTGAGGTCGAAATGAAGTCTCCAGGTGCCCCATCTATCATCCGTGACTTCAGCAACAAGGAAATCAGCGAGGCCCTCTTTGCTTTCTTGTTCGCCTCTCAGGATGCCACTTCTAGCGCTACCACATGGATGTTCCAGCTGCTTGCCGATCGCCCCGAAGTTTTGGCCAAGGTTAGGGAGGAGCAGTTGAGGGTTCGCGAGGGCGATATCTTCAAGCCGACTACTATGGATCTTTTGGATAATATGCCGTATACCAGAGCTATGGTTAAGGAGACTTTGAGATACCGACCACCAGTCTTGATGGTTCCCTATGAGGTCAAGAAGGATTTCCCGGTTACTGATTCTTACACCGTTCCAAAAGGTACTTTTCCTTCCTCCAAACATACGGTTTGATATTAGGAGATAGTCTAACTTTTACAGGCTCTATGGTTGTCCCCACTTTGTATCCCGCTCTCCACGACCCTGAAGTTTACCCAGAACCTGGCACCTGGAAGCCGGAGCGATGGATCGATGGCGATGCTGAGAAGCAGACCAAGAACTGGCTTGTTTTCGGAACCGGTCCTCATTACTGCCTTGGTCAACATGTAAGTTGATTCCTTTCGAAAAGATGGGATTTTCACACTCTTTCTAACATAGTTTAATACAGTACGCTATCTGCAACTTGATGTTTATGGCTGCCAAGGCTGCCCTTCATCTTAACTGGGACCACTTTCCTACTCAGGACTCGGAAAAGATCAAGATCTTCGCCACCATCTTCCCCGAAGATGACTGCCACTTGGTCTTCACACCCCGTACCGAGCTTTACGCTTAAGCTTGATGAATGAATGAGCCTTTTGTGTTTTCTTTAGTGTTTTTATGTCTTGATTCCCCCTCTGGTTGCAACTTTGAAAAGACACCGCTTTATACCATTTCAAGTTTACCCTCCCCACCTACTTGGTTCTCCCTCTTCCTTCCCAAGGACCAGTCAGCAGGCAGCGAGGTTTGGGTTTTTATCCCGCTATCGAAAAAATTTAGAAAAGCCCCGATAGAATGAACGAACACGAATTTGTTTGACGTTCCCACAACCCTTTTTGCGATTCAGCGGACTTCTTTCTTTTTGGATTTTTTCATGCCCCCCCTTTTCTTCTTACCTTCTGTGCGGTTCTTGAGGTTTTCATGCTTCTTCTTTAACATGGGTATCCTCGTTTTGCACCGGTATCTGTAATCGTTCCAGGGCAAACTTTGTACAAATCATCTTACCTTCCTCTTTCCTTTCCATCTGGCTGGCTTACGCTGCTTACAGTGGCGATGTCCTGCTAGTGGAGGCCTTGTTCGGTTTCTTTCAGATACCATTTAATATTTGCGAACTTTCTTCCCCGGATTAAGTTGAGGGTGGGTGATGGTTGAAAAGACGAAGGAATGAAGGAGAGATTCTTTACGTCGTCGTCGGTATTCTGGATTCATTGCTTTTTGTTTTTGTTTTTGTGCGCGGTACAACTTATGAGAGAGGATTCCCCCGTTGTGTTTTTTTATCTGTATAATAATATTAATAGAGCTCGAGTAGAGAGATGCCTACGCTGCTGTTTTATGCGCGGCGAGGTGGACTGGGTGTTGAGGAGATGAGAATATAAGAAATTCTTTAAACGAGTTGGTATCGAGTAATTGATTGGTGATTGTGTGATTAGTAAAGAAGATCATCTGGGTATTTCGAGTATGGTATATAGATTTGAATTATCAGAACTGTTCTGTACCGATGACCTGATATTGAAGAAGTTGAAAGCATCTGAAGTCTCTGAGCAGAAGCCCAAAAATCCAACAAAACCGATGTGTTGGGTCCTCCAACGACCCACATCAAAATTTCCCATCCGCGAAAAACATACCATCACGATCGAACGACACAAGCTTCCTCGAAACCGAATCTCCAACCCCGGCCGGACCTTCCCCGTTCCCTTCAATTGTCCACCCGGGGCCTACGACAGCTCTGCCCCTCTCCCGGTCCAGGAAACTGCAAGATGAGCTGAGGCCGACTCGAGCCCGACCAGATAGATACACACTCCTTCATCGATGGCTCGAACAAAGATATTCGCCCTCAAGCGGCCGGTACGATACCCCTCCACCCCACCACCACCATAACCCCTCAAATCCCCCAATTTCTACACTCCCTCACCCCTCTACCAAGTCCATAATAAAAACACCCAATTGACTATTCTCAACAGTACCCCCGCCAATCCTGGAACAAACACGCAGTCTACAACCTCTTCCGCTACCGCCAACCCTCCACAGCCGGCCGAACCTTCTACCAACAAAAATTCCGCGCAAAGCAAGAAACCCGCCGCTTCCACGGCGAATACCTAACAGAACGCAAATGGAACTCCATGTTCCGCCACACCCTTCGGGGTGTCGTAACCATGGACCCAGCCCGCATGGCCGCCAACGACGGCAGTGCCGTCGTCAGCGGACGCGGTAGCGGTGATGATTCCCTACCAACCAGACTTAGAGATCAACCCGGTTACGAGAATATGCCGTGGGGGAAGCGGGTTAGGGATCCCATACCCTTTGCGCAGATGACGTTTGCGCCGTTGGAGAGGAGGTTGGATACTGCGGTTTATAGAGCTTTGTTTGCGAGTTCGGTGAGGCAGGCTAGGATGATGTGTTTGCATGGGAAGGTTATGGTTAATGGGGTTAAAGTACTTTCTTCCCCTTTCCTATCCCCTCAATCCGGACTATTTTGATTATAAGCGGAGAGAGTGTATAGCTAACCAAGAGCTTTATAGATGGCGCACGCAGGGTACATGCTCAACCCCGGCGACATGTTCTCAATTGACCCACTGCTAGTCATGCGCTCAATCGGCGAACAAGGCCGTTCGGCCTTCAAACGACTATCCACGCAGGCAAAAATCGACCTCCAAAAAGCCATAGAATCCGCGCAATCGAAGACAAAATCTTCAACATACCTAAAATCATCGGATAAGAAAGTCCTAGCCGGTAACGCGGACGCAGAGATCGATACCGATACTTTTACCGCCGCGGGCGTGAAATCGAGTTCCTCGGAGACCACAGAAACAACTGAAACCCCAGCAGCAGCAGCAGCAAATACAGCGAATGCGGAAATATCAGAAGGATCCTCGGAAACAACCAAGAAATTCCACCTCCCATCCGACTGGCGTACCTACCTTCCAAAACATCCCAGATGGAAAATCTACGACGAATGGAAACCAAAGAGATTCATGAACTTATTCGCCTTCATCCCCCGCTACCTGGAAGTGAACCATCACATCTGTCACGCCGTATACCTAAGACACCCGGTAGCCAGGAGGGGCAGTGCTGAAGTGCCCAATCCGTTTAACAACGAGACCATGCAGTTGGCTTATAATTGGTACTTGAGGAGAAGGTAGTCCGTTCGGTTTTTGCTGTTGTTATTGATGGCGCCGCTTACATTTGGCGGACTCCGATCTCTGGATGATGTGGTGGAAGTTGTATTGTACATATTTTCTTAGTTGCCGAATACCTTAAGTATTTATAGACGGGGATGACGATGTACATATATATTGTACGATTTAGAATCGAGTATATATCCAACAAGCTCCTACCAGTCTATCTCACGACCTCAAAGGTCACACCTTTCCTTTGTATAAAGTGAAAATATTGACAATCCGATCTATCGATCTTTCTAACTTGATTCTTTTCTTTGCTAAAGACCGTATAGCTAATCATTCGACCATAAAGCTTAAAAAAAAGAAAGAGGCAGCATACAGAGAAGAAAAGCTACACAGTAGAATTCCTATACACACAGAACCCGCTTAAAACCCCATCTTTCCTCCGCCTTCTTACCCAGAATGCTCCACAATCTCCGACACCAACCCTTTACCCTTAATCACACTCTTAATCTGCTCCGGTGTCGGACATTCCACAGAGTCGTCTTCATCCGTATCCCCGGGAACACAGACATTAAAAGCCGTAGTCTTACAGGTATAGATCTCAATCCCCAGGCTGTCCCTCGAAACGTACAGTGTTCCAACGTCACATCCGTCGATAGTGATGGCGGGGACTTTACCCAAGATCTGGAAAGCGAACTTTTTGGATTTGATAACATCGATCGAGGAGACGAGGCTATCGAGCACGACGTTGGTCTTTTCGCATTCGTTCATGAAGATGGCGTTGAATTTGCCCTTGATTTGGATGGTGGTGTTTTTGCAGTGGTAGAGGGAGACGGTGTGGTTGAGTTCGATGGAGGGGAGGGTGAGCGATTGTTCGTTTTCGTAGTTTTCCTGGTTCAATTTGGTTAGTTTTGCATGCTAAAAAGGTATATGTCCCACGTACAATAATCCATTTGTTACCGTCCAGCTCCATCTTTGGCGGTTTCTTCTGCTTCATATGGGCTGGCTTCGGCTTGGCCTGTGGGCCTGGAGACTTCGGCCTTGAAGATTCACCGGATACAACGGAGGAAGCTCGTAGTGATGGATTTTTGTGTGTCATCTCGCTCTTGTCGACTTTGCGAAGTCCGGCGGTGACACCGGTACCTTGATTAAGTTGTGCGAACACAGCGCCCATGTCGCCGCCAGTATTGCTCTTGCCGCTATCCTTCGGTAGCTCGAGTATTGGTGCTGGTCCTGGTGGTGGTGGCGGCGGCGGGGGTGGGGGTGGTGGAGCGGCACCAGTCGGAGCTGGGGCTGGGGCTGCTGGAGCTCCTGCGGAGGTTGAATTCTTGAGAGTTTCCATGATTTCGGGGGCATCGCCACCCTCTCTATTCCACGAGATGCCTCGGACGTGGTATTTTCTCACGTAGTCTTCAAGGGTCTTGCAGATGGCATACCAGGAGCGCACCCATTCGACATGCTTCTTGTCTCTATACCATCCGTGGCGGTTAGTCATACCGTGCAATATAACCTCACATCCCGGACCAAAGGAGTCCACTCACTTCTCCTTAAACTCCTTCATGACTCTATTGCCGTAGAACTGTCCAGCATTCGCCATCTCCGTCACAAAGTCCGCAGGCTTAGTATCCAGTGTCACCCAAGCCAAAGCTGGCACCGCTTCGCTAACCATTGACAGGTGGCTCTGTAGGGGCCCGGTCCTATGTGCTTCTCTGTGCTCATTCACGCTGTTCATGTACGACTGCATATCTTTGATGAGGTCGAGGTACTCCTTCGATGCTATATCAGGTTTCCTCGCCTTGGTCGACACTAGCAGGAATAGACGCTGAGCGTGGAAGCCCTGACGGACGAATTTCGCCTGGATAACCGCTTTAGTTAGCATCGTTGATCTTTGATGCCGACGCTCCAAGATGGACATCGACATGAGACTTAGGGAAGTACAGGGATAAAGCGGCACTCACCTGCTCAGCAAGCAAAGGATCAATCTCAGAACTCAACTGCTCGAACTTATTCAACAAGGTCAAAACATCGTCATCATAGTCAACGATACTCGACGGCAATGGTTCTTGCGGTGGAGGTGGTGGTGGTGGGGCTCCGGCCGCTCCCCCTGCAGCTCCACTAGTTCCCGCTGAGGTGTCGGCAGCATTCGATGCGACGGCGGCTGCGATGGCTGCCGGGGCTTGTCCGAGACTTTGAGATTCGAAGGTCACAATATCCTCTAACCGAGACGTCGCAGCTTCGAGTCTACACGCGAGACGTGTTAGCGTTTCCCAATTGAATGGCTCCCTTTCCCCGTTCGACGACAGAGGTTCTCCTTCTCCCAAAAGTTGCCCAGGTCCCCCTTCCCTTCTTGAATCAGCGCCACTGCCATCCAACCCGATACCAGAGGTCCCAGACTCCGTTCCGAGCTCCGACTCTCTGGATTGAGAGGTATTCGTTTCCGAGTTCTCACGCTCCCGACCAATGGTGCTAGCTCCAGCGGTCGAAACAGTGGTCGAAACAGCACTCGAACACCCCCAATCCCGGTTTTCAGGGTCCTCCAGCTCTTTAGCTTCTCCATCGACATCACCAGCTGTGATAGTGAGTTCTGAACGCTTATCGTCGGTAGCAGTGGCGGCGTCATCTTCGGGGAATACGGAGGACATCGTTAGGTGCTATTGACGGCTATAGCTAGCTTTTGACAGAAATACCAACGAAGAAGTCCAATAAGCGTGTCGACAGGCAAAATAAGCATAGAAGCTATAGATAGTTTACATGCTTTGTTGACTTGCCGTATCGCGAACCGGGCTACGGACGATGAGAGAGTATTTGCGAGTATTGCAACCTTAATGGGCTGGAACCTGGTTCTGGCCGTGCCTCGCCGCGTGGTTGGGCATAATATCCCATACCCGGATTCGGGAACCCCTTCGCCTGGGAAAAGCTTATAGCTATATGGGAGCTTACCTCTTGATCAGCGTTGTAAGGTTGTGAAGTTGGGGAGGGTTGTTGGTCGCCATGATGGAGAGATTCCGACTGCACAATTGTAGGAGGCCGTGGGTATGGTGGATTATGTCTGGGGAAGGGCGAGGATGGAAGGATACGGGGAGACGTAGATGTTTTGGGATCCGAAGCTGGGGAGGTTGGCCGGTGGGATGATGCTGGCGGGGCTTACCAGATTGGCCGTACTGGCTGGGCTATCAGTGCTAACGGCAAACGTAACGCAACACGGCGCCAATTTCCAACAGCCCTCCGCCAGGGGGTGGAGGATATTCAATGATCACGGCGAGATGGGAAGGGGGCTCGGAAAGGGATGTCGATGCGGGCCTAATAAATGGGATGCGTATTGCCTTGAGCTCGATAGATTATATAACAAATGACGGTAGAAGTACTTCAATTTGAACAATGCAACGGATCTATGACCGAATGTAAAGCAATCATGCAGACCAAACGTGCAAACCCGCGATAAACCTGGGTACATATAGTAAAGTAATATAACGGTGCCAAGGTAATGTAATGAAGGGTGCTGGACGGTGTGTATATCGAACTCGTGTTCAAATCCCCTCGTCGACGTAAATAATCATATCATGCATTCGTATATCATATCTTATACCAAACAACGCTGCATCCACCCCATCTCTTTCTCTAAGACTTGTAGCTATCCGAGGTATTAGCCTCAAGGATAATCTTAATCTCCGAGTACTCCATCTCATCCTCAGGATCAATGTTATCCAACCATGCGAGCGCGTTCCCCTTCAACGCTGTCACAAGAAGTAGTTTCCGTTCCTTCTCGGACATCTTTGGATCGAGCACCTCAATAAGTCCTTCAAAGGAGTTAAGGAACCTCTTGAAGCTACCCGTTCCGTCGTAACCGAGCTTGCACAGTCTATCCCTGGCCACCAGCTTCACCTCAGAAACATTGCAATCATCATGAGGATCCGAAACCTCAACGTAAGAATGATCGTCTCCATCATTACGTGGTGACGATGCACCGGAAGCAGCTTCGCCACTGTCAGGGGATTCTTCTCCACCGGACTCATCACAGTTGTCGGACGATTTCTCGTCCTTGTGTTCCTCGCACCACTTCTTGTATTTCTTGAATAGTTCGTCCGGTTTCTCATGGAACAGCTCGACGAAGAGCTTGTCCGAGTAGCGACGGTTCTTCATCCACCCGTTGATACGGGGAACGGTCTCGGGACCGTACTGGTCTTCCAACCAGAGAAGAAAGTATGCCGTCTTCTCATATCCGTCATCCCAGTCGTTACCGCCTCCTCGGTGCCAATGAGGCGGCCTAAAACCGGCTTTATACCGGACCCAACTAAAATTTGAAGAATGCGCAATCAGTACTGAGTAATTCAAAACACTATATGGTAGTAGAAATGAGATACTCACTCCGCAATCCCCTCAATCAACCCGCCGTTCGCCCCTCCGAACGCATTATACTGAAAACAATGCACCATCTCATGCCGTATCACCCCCAAAATCTCCTGCTGATCTTGCTTCCCCTTCGACCGGTCATGAACCCCAGAAATATAATCCGTCGAAAAGTGAATTTCCTTGTGGTCGTCATCGATGTCCATGCCCGTGGTATAGGCAACACCATCCATACTACGAACAATCAGCGTGACAGACCGAACTCTAATACAATCCGGCAATATTACAAATGCAACACGTTAGCCATCAGCCTGAATAGCCTTTTTGGTACGGGAAGGGGGGGTGGCGTACGACTTTGGCGCCGTCTGCGGAGTATACAGAGCGTCCAAAACGCCAACTACGGCATCTACGAGAACATCGTGGAGGTTTAATCCGCTCCCCAATATCACGGTGGCGCCGTCATCACAGACATCGTTAATCCGCAGCCTGATAAGCGGGATCCGATATCCGTCTCTGAACGTGGAGCCCTTCCCGTCGTGTTGAACCTCGACTACCTCCTTTTCGTCGTCACTCATGATTTCCGGGTTTTCTGCTGAATCGATACGGGAGGTTTGTTGAAATATTGGGGGGATTACGGATGAAGTGCGGGGAGGAATGGGTGGTGGTAGTGACATATAAATACTCCTGCTCGCTTTCCTGGGGGGCCACTGCCGCTACCGCTGCTATTGCCGGCCAAAAGCGAGTTCGTCACACACCCGTTTCCTTGGAAAAGAGTGGATACCTTTGAGAAGTAGGATATCCGATTTGGGGGAGCCTTTGGGGATGATTTATAACGGATTTGGTATGCTGAGCCGGCGCTGTGGCTGGAGACGGTGGCTGGAAGGGCTGGATTCGGGCCTGGTCCGCGCCACAAGCTTCTGAAAAAGGTTTGGATTGAGTTTGAATCTGGGGAGTAACCTTATGATATCATGAAATCGTAGAAGCTGAATGTCGATCGGGGTTGTGAGGATGGTCCGGCGATGAACGGTCGAGGAGACCTTTTGACATCATTTGAGGTTGAAAGGAGGATTGGATATCATCATTGCATACTTGTTTATCCATGTGGGTGGTTTACTTTTAGTGACGCCACTGTTGTCTCGCCACGTGTGGCAACGCAGTTCGTCTCGATATTCTTTGCATGGAGGTTTTCCGGGGACGGGATGGTCTTTGTAGACAAGAAATCGCGAGCTGCTGTAATCCAACAGCACTTATTGGTACAACGTTGTACTTATGCGTTTATTCTGCGGATTGAGATTTGACAGAGCCCTTATAACGTTAGGCTTTCAAAGCTAAGGAATATCTCTGAGTACGTTTGGATGTTTGTCTAGGTCCGGTATACCATTGCATAGGGATATAGTTCATGATCATGTGGAAGTATTAAGTTGCACAGTATTAGCTCGTCGACATGCCAATATTTCGTCCCGCAATTTGCCAATTCGCGGTCCAACTACCGACATACAATTTGGCAGCATTGATAAAGTACCATACCACGAACTTGGCCGTGGATAGCCTTGACACTGAAGAAAATCCGTTAATTTCCCTCTGTCATTCGAACGAATTCTCGAGTGCGCACCTGCACAGTCGCCAAGTTCGTCAGCCGCGAAATTCGGAGAGCGGACCAATAGGAGTGGCTCCACGACGCCTCAAATAGACAGGGATAACATCTGCCATAGGCATTTTCGAAAATTCCGTTGCTGCAATGCAACCCCTTTTGCGACTTATTGTTCATGTGCAGTGTGCTGTAGACGGAATTTTAGTATTTCGAGTGATTTCGCGCAGGGCCAAGGAGGCCTCGAGGATACAATATATCCCCCCCATGTAACGCTGTGAAAAAACAAAGTCTGTAGAACGTGAGACTGCCGTATAACCGATCTTCCCGGCCTTTTGAGGCCCAAATTTGATTAAAAATTATAAAATCAACATGCGGAAGCCACAAAAAACGAATCCTGAACCATTTTCCAAGGCGAAGTTGTGGGGCCGCCGAGAACAGGGGCCGCTTAACTAACTTTGCGGGTGTCCGACCTGGAATCAATGGGTTCCACATGATGATTCTATATAAGGTCGTGGAATCCTCGCGGGGTATGGAGAAAAAAAATGTCAACCCTTCCTGCCAGTCCTGGTGAGGTTCCTTCGAAGTCCATCTCCGACTAATCGACCGCGGTTGATAGAGAGAACTTCGAGTCTTTCGCTCGCTTCTCGAGTTCTACTCTGACACTCGTTTATAATACCCATTAATTACCTAATCTAATTTTGGGTAATATCATAATCCTAGTATAGCCCACACCAACTGAACTTCTCGAGATGTTCATCCTCAAGAGTTTGGTGGCCGTTTTGGCCTTTGGGTTGATTGGAGATACTATCGCTGCAGGCGTACCCGCCTGTTGTTCGAATAAATGTGGGAAAGCGATTCTGCACGCGAAGTCTGGCAAGAAGGATTGCTCCGCGTACTTGATCAAAACCGTCATTCCTACGAGGTATATATATTGATATAGTTCCTATATACATAAGAGTATATTCGTATGATATCAGATGGGATACTGACTATTACTCGATACCTGATTAGAACCAAAACGATTTGGAAGACAAAGAAGGCCACGAAGACCAAAACCACCTATAAGACCAAGTTTACATATAAGGCCAAGACCATAACCCGCAAAGTGGCTGCGACGAAGCATGTTACTAGAACCACCACGGTCCCATTCACGCCCTCAACAACCATTATCATTATCCCCGACCCAACCGACATCGGACAGAACGAAAAACGCTACATCGCAGCCAAGCCAACCAAGCCAGCCTACGCCTCTGCATGCGACAATGCCGCATACACCCGCGCATGTTCCTGCATCGGGGTCAAACCTAAGACTACTATCAAACCCGCAGTCACAAAGACCGCCTACAAGACTAAAACGGCATACGTCAAGACTACTACCATATGTAAAACCATCACCAAAACCATCGCCAAAGGCACCGTTACAAAAACCATCACCACGGGAACCATCACCAAGACCAGAACCATCACCGAGACAGCGTCACCCACTCCCCCGCTTTGTTACAATTTCGGCTTCAAACTCAATATCGCTGGGGGTAATACACGTCTTGAAGGCTGGAGAGTGGGTTTGGCCCGTTTGGTCGGAACAGGCATCTACCCCCAGCTCGACGATGCACCGCATGAACCATTCGTGATCGGACCCAACGGCGATATCCAAAGCTGGTACACCACAACAGATTACGAGTGGGTGATAACCAAGCAGGGGCCTACTCCAGTGTGGATCAACTCAGTGATGAACGGGGAACACGTCCCCGTCGGTGAGCGGATCTACTGCGGTATCGGTGGGGCGCCGGATTACCTTCTCACTTGCTGGAACAGCGATAAGACTCGTACTTATAACACCGCTTGGTGCACCGAGCCGGGCAGCCCTCCATGGGAGTATTGGCGGCTCTGGGTTTACCCGCAAGCTCAGCCCCCAATCGGGTGGGGATCCAATTGCATTTTCGCTCCTGTCAAGGCCACATGTGTGAAAGAGCCTCCACCTTAAGGCTGGGGTCGACTTAGATCCGATTCAATGGATAGACGAATATCGCGAATATACTTAATATCGTCTAGTACGTGGATAGTTACTTGCCTAGCTAGGTACTTAAGTTATCTCGTAAACCAGCTGCGTACTTGAATTAATTCTACTTAAGTAACTAGGAGCTAGCCATTAATTTATTCATAACGATTTCATATATAATTGTCGGAGTTGATACCGTGATTGTAATGCCGAGGTCAGCCTTAGCCCCGTAGTATACGTATTAGTCATTTTATAGTATCTGTAAAACCAGTCTGCAGATAGCATATTATCTAATCGACCATTCACAGCGCATCACATCGCACGGACCGCCTCGACCACGTGACCTTTTTTGAGCCTAAAATTCAATCGATTTTTGAACAGGACTCCCCAAATAAAGATATTGATCAGTGCGATTTATTCAAAAATCAGCTCGATTGAGCAAAAACTGAGCTCACAATCACGATGCAAAGTTTCGTCCAAATTTGCGATGAACCGACCATCGCAACACCGTTGACGTCTCCTCATTAAGCGTGTTGTTGGCGTGGTATTCCGTAGCTGCCCCAAACAAGAAGACGAAAAACATTGGAGCTGGAGCAACCTGAGTTCCAACTCCAACTCCAACCCGACCCCCTTCCCCTCCAACTTAAAACTGTCCCACGAGACTATCTCCCCTCTCTATAAACCCATCATCCACGAGGCATCTGCAACCATGTCCCGCCCCCTCTCCGGAATCCTCCACCACCCTACCTCCTCAATGGCCGCCAACCCCTCCGCGGTCCCTCAGCGACAGCTCTCGCTCACCGAAGAGCTCGAACGCCTGGAACAATCCATAACCCTAACCATGCAAGAGATCGATCGGAACTTCTCCCAATGTCACCGAATAATCACTCACTCCATCATGCCCATCGTCGACAAATACGCTGAACATTCCCGCGACGTTTGCAACAATATCGCCTTTTGGAAATCGTTCTTCGAAGACTCGGCTGATATCGCTTTGGGGGGGTACGAACAGCAACAGCCGCAACAGCAGGAAGATCTTGGGATATCGCAGGAGGATACTACTGCCGATGCTTACGACGAGAGTCGGACTCACGGCGGAGAGGGAGAGGAAGGGCAGACAGAGGTCACGGTTACGCAGGGGATGGATATGACCATTGATCACGAAGGGGACGACACCGAGCTACAGCAGGATAGGACTATCACGTTGGATGAATCGGATTCTACGGACCACGAGCTCGAAGGAGACGAATCAATCCTAGCTTCCATGAATCTGGGTAAAGCACGGCGCCCAGGTCCGAAGAAACCTACCAAGTGGGCAGCCATACAATCACCTTTCGACAAGCTCAAGCAGGAAGTCAGAGGCCAGCAGCAGCAGCAAAAGGCAGTGAGGCGTAAATACTCTATAGAAGACCTAATGGACGAAGACGACGACGAGTCGATGAGCCCACCTCGACTCCCAGCAGGACTGGAGGGCATAAACTTTGACACCAAGTCCTCATCAGCCTTCGACCCACCGGCAACCCCAGAGGCCCTACGTCAAAAACCCACCCGTCGACCGGCTACCTCTCGCATGCTAGACTCCTTTGAAGACGACGACTCCCCGTTCGTCCCACAAACCGCTCGCCAAATCCCGCAAGCTTCTAAAGGGCCGACGAGAAGAGCAGACCCAATACTCCACCAAACCGCAGACACAAACTGGCGTATCCAAGCCACCCCGCACAAAACACCCCGCAAATACGCAACAGCAACCGTAACTCCCAAACATCGCGTAATCCCATCATTCCAAGACTCGTCGCCCATGTCATCTCCGCCGCCACCACAAATCACAACCGTATTCTCCCCCGTAAACACAATCAAACGCTTCAACATCCAACCCCGCCAAAAGCCTGGCACCCAATTATCCAAAGACCCTAAAACACCTATCACGGCCAGAAAACGCTGGGACACACTGGACCCGAAGACAATGACCGCGAAGGATCTTCTAATGGACGACGAATTCGACTTTGATGACGACGACGATTTTAAAAAATTGGGCTTTAGCCCGCCGGTTACAATGCAGTTCACCTTACCGCCTTCCAAGCTAATGCAAACGCCCGCGAAGCAGGCGTCGAAGATGTTGGTGAATGATATCATGCGATCAGCGGGGTTTAGAGCGGGGTTTGCAGGAGGCGATGATACGCAGACGACGGCAGAGGATTCGATGGGAGATAATACGAGTATGTTTAGGCGGAAACATCCGGATTTCGACTTCGACGATGATTGAGGGTAGTTGGCTCTAGTGCTCGTCTTTCAGGTATTTGTTTGAGACTGGTTGGATTGCAGCGGTTTGTATATGATTGGAAAGTTATGATTATAATATACCCATCTAGCTAGTCTATTAGACGAGTGCTGGCCCGGCAAATCTGCTAGCTATAGTTTATATCGTATTAAATTCTAAGGATTCATGAATAGTATTCTTCAAACGCCGTCTGAGAAAAAAACAGTCGCACCGGTGTATCTCTCCAGGTATATTATTCCCCATGATATAAAGAGCCCCCTCTAGAGATCCCTGATATATCGATATGAAATCCATCCTTCTTGCCCCCTTCCATTATTCCTCCTTATCTGACTTGAACAGCTCCGGAAAAATCGTCGGCAGCTCCTTCAAATTCCTAATCTGAAACTTCGCCGGCTTGGTGGCGGGTTCGTGCAAGCCTTCCTCAACGAAATGCGCAGTTGCCCACCCGAACTCTGTAGCGCCCTGACAATTCGTCGCGCTGTCATCGACGAAGTAGCATTTCGACTTGTCCGTCACACTCGCCTCTTTCATCGCTAAAATAATAATATAAGCCCAGCTCAAACCCAAAGGATAAGATAAAAAGAACATATCACGAACTCACCTTTCACAAACGCCTCCTCCTTAGGTTTACAAACCAACTTCTCCTCCGCATAATCACAGTACGTAATCCCCTCAAACAACTCCTCCACACCCAGTAACCTCACAACCCTCATCCCATGATTAACATAAGCATTAGTAAACAACCACATTTTAACCTTCCTCCTATCCACCCGTTCCAGTAACCTCTTCAACCCTTCATCCGGTTTCAAAATATCCTCGAGAGGTAGTGCGTCGTCTACCTCGGTATTATACTCCATCGCATCGATCTTATGGTGGCGTATTAACCCGTCAAGAGCGAGGCCGTAGTCCTTGTAGTACCTCCTATGAAGGGTTTTGGCATCCTCGCGGTCGAGGGAGAGGTGGTGTTCGAAGTAGTCGTGGATGAGGACTTGCATGTGTTCGTGGATTTTGAAGTTGCGGGAGTACAGCTGGGCAAGGTGTGTTAGTGAGCGTTGAACGGTTAGAGGGGGTGGAAGTATGGGACTTACGCAGTTATCAATGTCGAAGAAGAGGACGAGACGGTCGTCTGGAGTTGAGGAGGAGGGTAGTGGCGCCATTGTGTGTGATATTGTGGTGTCGACGTAGATTTCGAGACGGGGGATATGTGCTATAGACTTTGGGTACTTGTCTACCAAGTGGAATCTAGAATCTTCTCTAGAGTATCGTATCAAAGAAACAAACGATATAAACTACACCGCGCAGTAATAGAATCCTATTCTCCGTCAAAGATACCAAGGGAAAAACGACCGTCGCGAATAAGAAGGAAGAGAAGCTACGATTCCGATGAACGATACCCGTGAAATGGATTGAGTGTGTTTGTGGTGTTGGATATTTCGTCACCCGGCATTTTTTATATTCCGCGAACGGCGTCGCTTTGTCGCGGAGAACCCCAAATTCTTTGACTCACAGCCCGCGACTAGCTTAATAATCGAATGCGCTTCCTGCGCCCGTTTTAAGAAGGTCGATTTGGGATTCTGCATATGATCGGGATTGGAGTTCCCGATCAATACAAGGGTCATGTGTCGCATTCTATCTACCAGAGCTAGATCAAGAGCTAGCATGGGATGGATATCTTGAGACTTTCGAGCTTTGTTCATCGTATAATTTCTCCTCATCTGTTAATTTAAATGTATGTACATGTACGCCTCAATCAATCCAAAGTTACATGTACATACATCCGCCGTCATTCGTAATCATGTAACCGTAATCAAAGAGCTAGTCTTTCACAAATAACATGCCCGCCCGCTAAAAAGGTAAAATACGCCGGCGCTGTGCTAGCCCCCCCATCGGAATTTGCTAAAGAACTCGCCCGTCCAAACGCCATACCCAAACCTCAGAATCGACTCGTCGGCAGCCTCTTGAGCTCTCATCGTCTCAATTCGGATCTCCGACCTCCTCGATGACCTTCGCTTTGGCTTCTCCTGCGCTTTCTGGACCTCCTTGCCTTTCGACATTGGAGTTTCCGTCTGGACGTCCTTCTTGGGCTCTTCCGCTTTCTCAGTTTCCTGACTGACCACTTCCGTCTTCTTGACTTCTTCGGCTTCCTTCGTTTCCTTCACATCCTTGTTGCCCGCTTCCCTTTTGTTCTCTGCCTTATTGTCGCTCGTCTTTATATCCCCGTCCTTCTCATCTGCCGCCCCATTCTTCTCGTTCTCCTTTCCTTTCTCTTCCTTTTTACTGTTCTCCGCCTCCTTCGCTTCCTTCATAGCTCTAACCCTCCCCTCAGTGACCTCCTCAACCTGTGCCATCAGCGAAGCCGGCATCCTCGCATTCCTAGACCTGATATTCCCCAAACCCCGAGTTACCCATCGCCGCTCCTGCCGCGCATTCCACTGCCTCCCACTCTGATAATCACGATGCACCACCCGTCGAGAACTCTCACGACGAGGATTCGACTAAATCCCCGCAGGAGGTCCCGGCTTCCCATTCGCCGCTCCATTCGCCGCCCCCGTCCCCGGCTTCTTCTGTCTGAAACACAGAAACTCGGCTCTAGTATTCCTTCTCAATCCCATCAATACGTTCCTCAAATCTGCCAACTCCTTATGTAACGCCGCCCGACTAGGTCCATCGCTCCGTCTGTCAAGCTCGACATAGATCTCGCTCTGCAGCTCCTGTGCCCGCTGCGTAACAAACTGTCCGAGAGTTTGATTCACAAACTCCACGTCCAACGTAGCCTGCAAGAGGGCGCTGAGGCCGAATTTAGTCGTCGGGTGCGCTTTGAAAGTGTTGAGCATGGCCAACGAGAACGACTCGAGCATGTAAGAGACTATCCTCTGTAGCAGAGTCGGTGCTGTAGTGACAACTTGAGAGTGGACAAGGACAATTTGAAGGAGGGCTTCGTGGATGTAGGGTGTCACGGCTCCCGCCTTGTTCTCTGGAATCCAATCTGGTGATATCAAACCGGTCCTGATGGTGTTTTCCAAAGCGTCGACGCGCGGTCTTGTGTAAGCCTCGAATAGTTGATTATCGATCTGGGTGAGGGTTTCTTTGACAAGCTATTTTAAATCTCCCGGTTAACCCCAATTTGCCATTGGGTCTCAGTGTAACGGCACTTACATTAGAATCCTCGGTCAATGGGATGCCGAAGGCATTCTCGAACTGTTCGAGGAGCTGCGGGACCGCGTGGGTTTTAATTTCTTGAAGATTGCTCAGCGTCAAAAGCACTCTCACATTCTATCACTGGTTGTCAGCATTCGTTCGTAGAGCTTGTCGTTCGAAATTTCACCCACAGGA
This sequence comes from Arthrobotrys sphaeroides, assembly GCA_036971245.1. NCBI lineage: Eukaryota > Fungi > Ascomycota > Orbiliomycetes > Orbiliales > Orbiliaceae > Arthrobotrys > Arthrobotrys sphaeroides. The sequence goes on along the minus strand of JAJTTW010000010.1, from coordinate 876,128 downwards.
TCGTTCTTGTCAACGGAGAACGCCAAACCAGACTGGCCGGCCGTTGTAGATGTAGCATTGTTGGCGACGGTCTCTGCAACCTCGTCCTCTTCTTTAACAGGGTCCTTTGGCGGCTTCACTGAATTCTGATAGCACCCACTAAGAGCAGCATACAGTGACCGTCTGAACTGTTGACGTACGAACGCAACTAATGAAGCGGCGGGAGGTGTGATCGCCGGATTGTCAGGTCCCGCTCGTGCTCTATTAACATGAAGAATTTCCTGCAATCCTAGAACTATAGCCCTCTCGACTGCCAGGAATTGGCTGGGCAATTTGGTGATGGCTTTATTCTGGGAAGAGCGGGTCCAATCTTCAAGGACTTTGAAGTTCGAGGAATCTTTCTGCCACGCGAAACATACTCCGTGCACAGCTCTTTCTCTGGCGGTGGCGACCATCGAACGAAGTTGATCCGTAGCCCTCCTTCCTATGGGGAGCTTGGCTAACTCCGCCGCAGCGGTTCCGACCATTCCGAGAATCTGAGCGAGGTAGTAGGTTCCGGCGACTGAGTTACCATTGGGGGGCAAAAACGCGTAGCCGTCGGTTGGCAAGTTCGAGGATCGTTTCTGGAGCTGTAACCATGAATTCGACCCCTGCTCCGAGTTCATCGTTGCGGACATCGGAGTTTGCGGGACTCCAGTAGACGGTGTGGGAGGAAGGGAGTCCGGTGACAATGGAGTGGTTGGTGACATCAGTGCGGTGATATCCTCGATAGGAGGATTGTTAAAGAATTCCGTAATCGATTGTACCAATGAAGAGAGTAAATCCTCGCCACCTTTTCTTAACTGAGCGACCTTATCCTCAGTCAGATGGTGGTGCTTAAAACCTGCCTCATCGTGTCCGATCGGTAGATTCTTCTGTGTCTTGCCATCGATAAAGTTCTGAGCGATAGTCCAAAAGCTCACAAGTTCCCCTAGAAGCCCTTCGCTTGGAGACAGTGTGGCTGTCATGATCGATTTCAGAAGCTCCCAGAACGCCATCACCACGGGCGTATCGTAACCATCCGCATTGCGACGCATGGGGGATCTTAAATAGTGCGCATAGACATCGGGAGCCGGCTCAGGAGCTGCAGCCACTCGTCGTCGTAATGCTACGCTCGATTTCATTAGCACCTCGCACAAAATAGACGGGAATACCGACTCCTACCCTCGATTTCCATCCGGGATCGCTCAAAACTAGTAGTGATCTTTGCTTTCAAGGCATCGTAACGCGAGATCAGCCAAACCCAGATCGGGTTCTCTTCCACTCCAAGCTCAAGTAGAATGCTGAAAATCCAGTTAGTTAGCTATTCGCGATTCATATGGGCCAGCTTTAACATACGCAATCAAGTCAATGAAGTTGTCATCCTGGCTCGTCTCCATGAGGCGCCTGTAAGTTTCTCGTTTGTAATCCTTAATCACCTCTTCGACTTCCGCCCACATCCTCTCTGCGATGATGATGCGGTGGATATCGAGTTCCGTCGGAGGCCTTCCAGGAACCAGGATAGCCCTGGCAGATTCGACAGTTGACTTTGCTTTAAAGTACTCTTCCTTCAGCGTATCATAATCCTTACGTTTGATAGCGTCGACGATAATACCGCTCATGTCGAAGACCTCGCGGTACTTATCGATACTCTTGAGCAAAAACCTTAACTTGTCCTCTCTCTCCTGGTTTTCCATGACGGGTCCGAAGAGGGTCTCGGCCTGCGCTTGGGCAGCATTAAGGGGTGTTCGGATGGTCTTGAGACCCCACTCTTCCTCCTTGATGAGCCTGAAAGTCGCCTCCTCCTCTCCTTCCATGGTCATGGTCGTGCTCCCTGCCCTCATTTCCTTGTAAACGGAGTCGATAGTACTCTTTGCCAGCACAAATCTTTCGAAGTTATTGGATACAAGCAACTTAAGCGCCGATGACTTCTGATTAATGCTATTGGTCAAGTATTCCAACCCATTCTGAAGGTCGTCGACGTCGCTATACATGTGGACGTCTCGCAGGAAGTCGCCAGGTGAGAAGGTCTTTGAGGAAATTAGATATTTGTTTCCTGGATTTTGACTGGTCGTTAGCTCTTTCCTAGATCGAGGATACTGATCATAGGAATCAAGACATACGAAGTCTCATATTATTTTCGACATTCCCAATTTCGTTTTCTCTCAACATCGCAACAACCGAGCTGCTCTTCCCTAACGGGTCAGGTTCATCCAGCAGAGTATTATTCTCCCCGCCGGGTACACTAAGCCCGCCTCCAGCTATTTTCCTGATACCTCCATCCTGCAGGATCGAATAACGCCCGGACCCGGATCTACCGTGCATCTGTCCGGAGTTATTCCTCCCATGGCCAGCGACGGCTTGTCTAGCTGGGCTTCTAGCGGGACTACGCTGTAGGCGGCTAGCGGGGGAGCCAGATCGGGCGCGTTCTCGGTCGGTAGAGGGTGCTCGTGGTTGGTCTGCGGTGTCCTGTTCGTCCCATTCACGGGGGAACATCTCATTCATGTGGTAGTGTTTTAAGATGGCCTGGTTGGACATCTGGGGTAGCTTGATCGCCTGCATGATGGCGACTGGTGAGCTCGAAGCTCGAACGTGGCTGGTAGAATCGTGGTCAGGTCGGAGGTGAGGTGATGGTGATGGTAACGGTGGTGTGTATGATGACGAAGGATGGTGAGTGAGGTGGGACGATGAGCTGTCGGAGGTTCCAATTGCATTGATGTCGCTGAGAGATGGACGGGCGTCTATCTTCGCCCGTGTTTGGAGGGAGGTGGCCGCGGAGAGCTTAAGTTATCCCAAAGGGGAAGCGCCCAGGCGCATCGGTACAACGCCACAGTCCCAAATCAGCCTGTTGCATTTTGACCGTCAACTTGTCAGAATATTGATATAAGGCCCCGGCCACAAAGAATCGCCGAAGGACTAACGAAAGAAATCATCCAGGAGGAGCGGGCCTTCAAAAGAACGGATAGAAATAGTTTTTTTTTTTTTTTTTTTTTTCCTTTCTCTCTGGTGCACGGTGAAGGCCGTTTTACCATCCGCAAGAGGTATGATATGATCATGCATTCTGTCAACATGTCCTGGCGCTGGCGCCGCCTCTGCAAAATTTAAAACAGCAAACAATGCATTAATTATACCAGCCTTCCTGCGGACCCGAAGCCCCTTCCTAGTACTCAACCAATAGTGATTTTACAAGTCAGGAAAGTTATTCGGTGCCCATGGGAGGAGGGGTGGAAGACTAAAATGCAAGAAACCTAATATATATCTCCTATGTGTTTCCCTCCCCACTCGCTCAGTAAGTTGCCCACTGTCCTCGACCGCGAATCGCTATTATATTCTATAGATCTACTATACTTTCCTTAACGTTATAGTTCTGCTATAGTACCTCTTCCTCCAAAATATTTTGATCGACTTGTGACCATCAATTTTGGCGATATCAAATCCCCTGCTAGTCGACGTCTAGCCTTGGACTGTACCGCGTAGATCCTGCCCCTGAGGATCCCAACTTTCATATACACCTAAAATGGCTACCAAACAAAGAGGTCATGGGGACTATACGATCGGATGGGTCTGTGCCCTCACCAAAGAAAGGGTCGCAGCAACAGCAATGCTGGACGAGAAGCATCCCCTTCTCGACTAACCCGCTAGCGATACCAACAGTTATACCTTGGGATCTATTGGGGCGCACAATATCGTCATAGCCTGCCTACCGAAAGGCATTATGGGCACTATATCGGCAACACAGGTTGCGACTCAAACGGTCCGCACCTTCCCATCCATCAAATTCGTCCTTATGGTCGGCATCGGGGGAGGAGTTCCACCCAGAGTTAGGCTCGGAGACGTTGTGGTTAGCACGCCAGCGGGGCAATTCTCAGGTGTCGTTCAGTGGGACTTCGGCAAGGCCAGGGAAGGCGGTAACTTTGAACGGATTGGGGCGCTTAACGGCCCCCCTACATCGCTTTTAACTGCTCTGACAGCCTTGGAAACAGAGCATGAGATGAACGAGTCTAGAGTACCCGAGTACCTCGCCCAAATGGCGGAGAAATACCCAAAGATGGTGGGTAAATATTTGAGGTCTGGCTCGCTCAAAGATGTGTTATTCAGAGCGAGTTGCAAACACATCGAGGCGGCGCCCCAAAGTTCTGGCAGTGGAGGTGGGGGCGAAGGCGAGGATAACAGGGAAGAAGAGGGGGAGGAGGAAGAGGAGGAAGAGGAGGGGGAGGAGGGGGAGGAGGAGGAAGAAGAAGAAGAAAGTTGCCAGTGGTGCGATAAAACAAAAGTGGTCAAGAGAAAGGTACGAGGCATGAAGGTTCACTACGGCTTAGTAGCTTCTGGAAATCAGGTGATCAAAAATGGCGCCTTTCGGGATAAACTGAATAAAGACCTGGGAGGCAATGTCCTCTGCATAGAGATGGAAGCGGCCGGCCTCATGAATAACTTTCCATGCATCGTCATTCGGGGTATCTGCGATTACGCAGACGCGCACAAAAATAAAAATTGGCAGGAGCACGCCGCAGCTGTGGCAGCGGCTCTTGCGAAGGAGCTCTTAGTGGGTTATATACAATCCAGCGATGTTGAAAAGGAACGCCCTGTAAAGGATATACTCACACAAGGTTAGCTTCAGCTGTTCAGCTATCCTGTCGTTGAAGATTTTAGGCTCTGGAAGTTCTCACTAATTAACCAGATCCTACCATTAGTTTCTGATAAAGTATCTTCGATCGACGTAAACGTCAAAGCCGTGAGGGCCAGATTGAATGATGAGAACGATCTCAAGATCCTCGACTGGCTGACGCCAATCAACTATGGACCCCAACAAAGTGATTACTTTGCGCAGCGACAGGACGGGACCGGCCGGTGGCTCTTAGAATCAGCGGAATTTCAAACCTGGCTCGGCAATTCTAGTGACAAGCGGACACTCTTCTGCCCAGGGATCCCCGGCGCGGGAAAGACAATCTTAACTTCCATCGTTGTCAATTATCTTACGACAATGTTTACAGACGAGAAGATTGGAATTGCATACATCTACTGTAATTTCAAACGGCGAGATGAACAGAAGCTTGAAAACTTGCTCGCCAGCATCCTAAAGCAGTTAGCTCAAAGTCAGCATTCCCTACCGGATATAATCAAGAAGCTTTCCGACAACCACCAAGGAAAGCACACCCGGCCGCATGTGGGTGAAATTTTAACGGCTTTGCAATTTGCGGCTTCGACCTACTCGAGAATCTTTATAGTAGTAGACGCACTTGACGAATATTCCGAGGGTAGACCTGCGCAGTTTCTATCCGAGATCTTCAAATTACAGGCTGAATATGGAATAAGTCTTTTTGTAACTTCAAGACCGATCCCAGAGATAAGGCAATTGATCGAAAAGGACCAAACTATTTCACTTGATATCCGTGCGACAGACGAAGATCTGGAGGCGTATCTAAACCAGCGCATGCCGGAGCTTCCGCAATTCGTTATCGACAGCGAGGAGATACAAAAAGAGATAAAATCAAAGATAATCCAAGTCACCGATGGAATGTAGGTAAACTTTGGGTGAACCCTTAGCCCTAATTCCTCTATCTTCAAATTAGAGGGTGAGATTTTATCTTCTAACAATTATTCTCACCAGGTTCCTGCTTGCCCAGCTTCACCTGAATTCGCTAAAAGGAACAAAGTCACTGAAGGCTCTACGGACCTCGCTCGAAAAACTCTCAGACGCGGCTAAAGGGTACCATCCGGTATACGAGGCTACCATGAAAAGAATCGAAGAGCATACTAGTAACAACTCTCAAGATTTCGCCAGAGAAGTTTTCTCATGGGTTGTCTGCGCAAAAAGACTATTAACGCCGTCGGAGCTTCAGCACGCCCTCGCAGTCGAGATTGGAACTTCGAAGCTCGACAGAGATAATCTCCCGGACATCAGGGATATAGTTTCCGTGTGCGCCGGACCAGTCACTATTGACGAATACAGCAATGTTGTCCGCTTGGTCCACCATACGGCCCAGGGATACTTCGAGAAAACCTGGCTCAGATGGTTTCCTAATGCGCATACCCACATTGTCGACAGATGTCTCACTTATCTATCATACGAGGAATTTAAAACCGGACCAGTGGAGGACGAACTTTCACTCGAGACAAGATTAAGCTCGAATATTTTCTACAGATATGCTGCATCAAACTGGGGACACCACGCCCGCACAGCTTCGACGAATAGCAAATTGATGCTTGAGTTTCTTACACGCGGCAATACCCTATCAGCTTCTGCTCAAATCATAAAATACGATACAGATTTAATATTTTTCACATCATGGATGCAAAAATGCCCAAGTACGACAGGAGTACACATTTCGGCATATTTTGGGCTAGTTATCCCCATGGAATCCCTATTTGCCAACGGAGCGGACATAAACGCCAAAGATGGCGACGGGGATACGCCATTGCAAATAGCCATAAAAAGCGGACACCAGGCGGTAGTACAATTTTTAGCAGATAAAGGTGTGGATCTGAAAGCTAGGTGTGGGTACGGCAAAACACCATTGTGGGAAGCTGCGAGCATTGGCCACGAGGCAATAGTACGACTTCTGGTAGATAAGGGCGCGGATATAGATGTAGGTCAGCTTAAACCATCACTAGAGGAAGCTGCGGCTATTCGTGCAGGTCTGTTTGAATCACCACTGGCAGAAGCTGCGAGCAATGGCCACGAAGCAGTAGTACAATTTTTAGTGGGCAAGGGCGCGAATATGGGTGCAGGTTTGTATTCACCACTGGCAAATGCTGCGAGTAATGGTCATGAGGCAATAGTACGATATTTGGTGGGCAAGGGTGCGAATATAAAAGTCAAAACAAGGCGTGGTGTGACACCACTGGAAATGGCCGCGGAGAGAGGTCGCGAGGCGATAGTACGATTTTTGATAGATAAAGGTGCGAATAACGAGGATTGCAAAGCGGATGAGAACCCGGATCCAGGACTTGTATCACGCTTCAAGCGGATGATTTTTGGTGGTAAGATGTGGTGGTGATATTAATCAAAGCAATACAAATTTCTAATTCCAGGCCAACTACAAGCCCCCAGCATATATCACATTGTTAAAGTCCCGCCCAATCAATTGTAGATGCCTTAAATTTATAAATTTTGTCTCCAAATTTAATTATTTTTGGTTATCTATATTACCAATGAAAGGCTTTGCTACCCAGTCTGACCATCAAGATCTTTAGTATTATAACACTGTTTTATGTTTTCGATTCTTGATGACTTTCGGAGCGGTATATAGGTGAGAACGTGGGAACGGGTGCACTGGCGCACGAAGAGTACAGCTTTCTTAGCAACTGATATCAGGGTAGTATGTACCCGCTATGATAGGAGCCAATCGAGGTCTAGAATGTTGATATATATCAAGGTGCATTGCCTGCGACATCGCCCCCGGGCCATGCTTCTGTCAGCCTCTTGGGATCCGAAATCGTAGAGCTGTAACAAAGTGTATGAGCACTCGAGTACTCGTGGTAACTCCGGTTGGCAGTACGGGTGCAAGTGCCCAGTGCAGACTATATATAAGCGATCTTGGTAGCTTTCCATAATTATCTGGAAACAATGGAAGCGGGGAACCGATACCAATGTTAGGAGCGTACTAGATATCCCGTTAGCTAAGATATCGGCAGTTTGCCATTTCAAACTGAAATACTACGCAAAAAAAAAAAAAAAAAAAAAAAAAAAAAAAATAGCCTATGATAAACTCAGAACGACTTAAGCCCGACCCGAATATGCAGCCCGATCCACAAAACCAAAGCACTAAGTCCTAACCACCCTTCGAACCGCTCAGACACTCCAAAATTGTGCAACCACAACTGCGTTGTCGATGTGTTATTTTGCACCCTCACGTTACACCAAAACTCCAAACTCAATTGCTCAAGGTTCTTCGATCTTTACTTCCCTCTTTCTAGCTCTTTAAATCGCATTACAAACCATCCCACCGACATCCCACCGAGCACTACCAAGTCGGACTATATGCAGAAGATATCTATCGCGGGACTGTTGGTGGAGTCGAGGATTAATTCTAGCACGCACCTGGACTCCGAGATAGTAAGGAAGTAGTCTTGCATGTGGCAGGAAGTAGCCGTACAAACTCCTCTTCTAGTATTTTTTATGTCGCTAAGCAATGCAGTTGGTATCTCTGGTCGCTAAAATACAAGTCAATGAAAGATATGTAATATCAACGCTGTAATGCAATGCCTAATCCGGCTCATGTTGCCCTCCCTCTTCCTCGCCCGAATAATCGTCTTCTTCTTGACCCCGTTCCCCATCATCATCAATATCGGATCCAGAGTCGCTTTCGTAGTCAGTGCCAGTGCCGGTACCACTGCCACCCGAAGCATCATCGTTCTCCAACTCTCCCTCATTGCCCTTCTTCCTCTCCCGTGGAATCCTAACAACCCTCTCCCGATCAAATAGTTCCTTGTAATACCCTTGCCTCCAGATCGGTACCATCGGCCCCATTTCCTGCCTCCACTCCTCTCTCTTCCATATTTCCAATTTCCTAAGTACCCTAAGACTCGGCTCCTCGGGTATTCGCCTCACAGCGTCTTTGATACTTTCTTCAATTGCTTCTTTCCGATCTTTCCACCCCCCGAGAACTTTCCACAGCCGCTTCTCCTCAAGCTTCGAGTGGAGCCTATCGACTGCGTTAAGGTACTTCTCGTCGGAATTAATGTAGTGTAGTTCGTCGAGGATGCTCTTTCTTTCCCTCGGTTTCATCGCTTTGTTTGCTGGTGCGTGTAGAAAGGTTTCGAGATGGATTGGAGTATCCAGGTAGTTTTTCATGTCGCTTGCCGTCATTCTCCGGGGCTCGGTGGCTTCCTCTTCCCCGCTCTCTTCATCTTCGTCCTCGTCCTCGTCGTGGTCATCCTGGCTATCACTCAATTCCTCTCCATCTTCCTCGTCACCCGGATGAATTCTCGTATGGTTGACCTCATCCTCTTCATCCGTCTCCCAATCTTCACCCTCAGCCCTATTTTTCCCCTTCCGCTGTACTCTCCCTTTCCGAGTAGCATCAGTATAAAACCCTATATCCTCAAAAACCCTCAACGCCTCATCCACTTCATCGTACTCCATAAACCCCCCGGCCTCCGAATGACGCCTGAGAACCCTCAGCTGATGCTTTCGCGGTATACCCCTCCAGTACTCCTCTGAAGTCGTCGGCATCCCCAGCATTTTTAACGCCGCTAGGACATCACTCGGGATCACCCGCCGTAATTGAGTCCTACAATCCGGTAGCTTTGCCAACCTAGAATCAGCTTGGAATATGATGACCTGTACCACCCTTCGAGTGACCGATGTCACGAGAGTTTTGAGGTCTTCAAGCGTTTGCTTCTGAATTGCGGAGCGGCCCAGCTTCTCATCAGATACCGAAGTCATGAATATCCTAGAGGTGTATATTAGTCGTCGAAATACCCCCATAACCTCAAAGGATTGCAACCTCACCTCTCGGATAGCTTCAACCAAGTCTCTAGATCAAATAGCTCCTCTTTCGACGAACCTTCAGCCCCTTCTTCCTCCTCCGCCTCCGTCACCATTTCCAAATCCACCAACTCCCCCAGACCACCCTCACGCGCTTTCCTCTCTTTCTCCTCCAACTTCTCCATATACCCCCTCGTCCTCGCCGCCTCCTCATCCAAAGCCCTCTCACACTCCTCACTAACCTCCACAGCAGCCGGAATATCCTCCCCTAGCAGCAACCCAAACCTCGTTCTGCGACTCCAAGGCCCCGCCAGCTTCCTATCCAACTCCCTCTTCAGCAAATCCAGGTACCCTTGAACCTCAACCACACTCTTAGTCCTAACCTCCCCCGCCAATCTAACCGCATCAAACCTCCCAACCCTAGGCAGCGCCCTAAAAAACCTTCCTTTCTCCCCAGAACTCCAAGGAACCCCCTCAACCTCCGACGCCTTGAAGTTTTCATCCGGATACACCGTCCTCGTTCTAGCATCCCTGATAACTTGGTTGAGCAATTCACGGTAGGGATCGTTCACAACCGCTATAGTCTTCCCACGTGATTTCTTATCCGGGACCGCAATGGACGGATCCTTTGATGCCGCATGTTTCAACCGTCGAATAGTATCCGCGGCTTCTTTATGCCGGCGTATCGTGAGCAAAGCCGTGGGTTCGTCTTCATCATCCTCTTCGGATCCGTCATCCGAAGAGTAGGCATCTTCGAAGTAAAACCTTCGTCGCGGGTACCCCTTCCCGAGCGTCGTGGGCACCTCAAGTCCCGGGCCCTCCTCCTCCTCCCTGGGCTCCATCTCAGAAGAATCCACGTCCATTTCCTCCCCATCATCCCCATCATCACCACCCCCATCACCACCCCCAGCCCCATCAACTTCCCGCAAACTAACCCTAACCCTCTTCCGCACCAACCCCCCAACCCGATCATCATCAACTTCAATCACCCGTTTCCCCGCCAGAACAATCCTAGGCCCACCAGTCGCAACCCCACTCTCCCCTACCCCAGAAGCAGTCGCAGCCGTAACGGTAGGAAACCCCAAACCAGCATAAAACTCCGCATCATCGTCATCATCATCGCCGCCCTCATCTACCTCCCGTCGATCGCCCCCAATACGAGGAAAGGGTCCAACCATACTTCCCCCTCCTACTCCTCCAACACTAAAACAAAAAGGACCCTGAACCAAACAAAAAGGAAGAGAGGACTGTGCGGCAAGTGTGGGGTTCCAGATTTCAACTCGTAAAGAGCACCGAGGGTAACGGTAACAGCCCCTCTCACTTTCGCCCCGTTTCTCCTCTTTTGTCTTCCTTATTCCCTATATCGTAGCAATTATATCTTTGCCCTCCGAGACATCTAACGCGCAGCAGCGAAGAAATAAACTTTCGTTTCCCGTGCCCCCCTGTCTCGATTTTCAAGGCGGAATCTGATCGCGTATCTTTCTCTTCAAATGCAGACCACTATAACGGCTCGTAGCGATGCCTAAGCCAACCTATATCCCAGCGTAAGCAAAAATAAGTAAATAAAAAAAAAGAGGGGCGTGGGGTGAACCGGTAACGTTACCCGTCGCTTCAGGGTCCTCGAGCTCTTCCCTTTTTGCCGTGCGATGCGAAATTTAAAAGGTGGTGATGGATAAAATGGTCTGGTTGGTTCACGACCTAACCGGTGGTGGCCTAATGGGTGCGAGTGGAGCGGCGGGGCGGCGGCAGCAGCGAGGTTCTCATTGATTAGGGCTGGCGAAAAAAACCGATTTCCGAATTCCGCGACGGTCTGAGACCTCTCTCCGGCCTGCTCTGGAACCTGAGCAGAGCTGAATGGCATCGACAGGAAAGACTTCTCCCGTGCGAAAAAACCATTGAACGTCTGAGCACTTTTAATTAAGTATCTAGGCAGCTGAACATTGAAACATAATCGAAAGAGAAGATATATCGTCCAAAGAGTTATATCGCAATACGAGGTTGTCTTCCGCGACCTTGGGCCGTGGTCCGTGGACGGTTCTGGCTAAGTTGTTAGTTCCAATTCGAACCAAAGCGGACCACGAAACCAATGAACCGGCCAACCTCACCGCCAACACAAGCACACCAAATCAAATCACGATCTCAAAGACACAATTTGCGAAAAAGACACGGCTGGACGAACGAGTGAACCGTTCCCAGGGACAAGGCGTAGTTGAACAGTAATAATAGCAAGAGAGAAACCAGACTAGCACAACAAACCGCGCGGCTCAAACAAAAGTCGATAGGTCTACCACGATCCATGTGACCGTCTACAAAATTACCAAGACCTCATATGTCTCTGAACCATCCGTCCCGATGAGTCCATAACCAGAGCATAGCCCGAACCCGCCCCAATTCCCCCGAAAAACTCTAATTAAACACCATGGTACCATGGCATTTTAACAAATCTACTCACTCATTCGCTCAGCACGATCTATATGATATCACAGGCATTTCACATGCAAATCCATCTACAGGGCAATGTATAAGCAGAGGCAACTACACCCGACCAAAAATAACCTCCAAAACCCCGGCATCATGCCACTTCATTGATAATAACAACTATCTTGTAAAGTATACTAGTAGTAATATACCAAAGCAGCCTACACAGGCCAAGAGCTCAAGTTTAAAAAAAAATTCTAAGCCTTATGTCTTAACATTTTCTTCCAAATCAAAGGAAATATAAAATAGAAGCCCACCAATCCAAGTACACCAAAGCAAAGCTGTTCACCAAGCCTCCAGTAAAAGACAAATGAAAAGAGAGTGTGTGACTCCTCTTCTAGACCTTTCCTCCTCCTCCTCCTCCTCTAACAAAATCCTTGAACCAGTCAAAGCCGACCTTGTTAACGAGTGTGTGTGTGTGTATGTAAAGGAAAGCAAAACAAAAAAATAACAAATCTTTAGCGTTACAATATATCGGTGTAATGAAGAAAGCACAGGTTATAGATGTACTCCTTCCTGTAAAACGCTGTTGTACAGTGTATATAGTATGGGGGCAAAAAAGACAATATAGCAAAGATAGCAATACCAAAAGCAAACTGAATAACATCAAACGCCAGCTCCCAAACTTCGAAAACAGTAAAACCGACGATGAGCAGGGAAAAAATCGAGGAAATGTAGCGTAATGAGTGTGTGGAGCTGGTTGTTTCAACTATCAAAGTAGAAATCAAGCAGACATAGAAAACGCAAAACCAAAAAAGCAATCAAATCAATAAACCCGAAATTTTTGATACCCTATATAGAACTCCGTCATGAAATGCCTGAATTGTGGTATACAAATGAGACGATATAAATGAAAAACCGAATATCGAAAGCGGCGGACGAGATATCGAAAGTAGAGAGATAGAGATGAAATATTCAAAGAACCACGCTGATTTTAGGCTCGTGGTCACCGTCATGGGATTTTTGTTTTGTCGTAAAATAGGCTGTTCGTTCCGCCTTCAATATTGGGGCACGCCTGTGTCGAAGAATCCAAATGGAAAATAAATCGGAAAAGACACGCTAAGATTGCAAATCAAAGAAATGAGAGGAACGAAATCCGAAAGGGAGTGAGAAAAAAAAAAAAGAAGGAAAAAATTCAGGCTCGTGACAAAGAGGTTATCGAGTGCTTCCTGCTAACCGGATGAACATCCGTAGCAGACTGCGAATGAAGTGCTAATGGCGAGTGAGGAATTGGAATCGGAATTTGAGGGACTGGTGGCACGCCTTGCTGATAAGGCGACAATAGTGTAAACGGGATTTTTGGAAGGTTGCCTTTCGAGCCGTCTGGCAACTTGGGGAGCGGAGCAGATGGTGGTGGGTGAAGTGGAGGTCCGTGAACCGATGCGGAAGAGGAAAGGCTTCCAACCGATCTTCGGTTATAGTTTTGCGACTTTTCCTTTCGAGGCGTAACCGGCGCGGCGAGTGAAACCGGTCGAGGACGGCTCTTCTTGATAGGAACTGGAGGAGGGGATTTTGGGTTAGGCAATGAAGTGGAGAGCAGCTGAACAACGTGGTCTGGCGAAGGTGGCGCGGACGATTTGCGACTTCGTCTAGCTCGTCGGTGAGCGAGGTCTACAGGGGACGGAAGATCCCCGACAGACGATCCAGCTGATGAGTACCGCTTAGGGATGGAGGGGACAGGAATCGGAATTGGGGGCGGGAGATTCCCACGACTTCGACGTCTCGCAAAAGACGATGACGAAACCTGTGTAAGCGTGGGGGAGGGCGGACGCTCTGAGGCAGTGTGCTCAGTCCCAAGCGTAGTTGAAACAGGTCTCGACTTGATACGCAAATCTGTCGATGAGTAGGAATGCGAAGTGCTGATAATTGAGTACCGTTTATCGAAGATATCGGGCACAGATCTCTCTGGACTCGTATTCAAGGAAATCTGCGACCCTCTTCTTTCGGATGAAACCGAGTTGTTGGAGTTGGTTCGAAGGCTGTCCAACACCAACCCGTCCTGTGATATGGCAGTCGATGCCGATGTAGCGATTTCGTCTGATTTGCGCCCGCTGGTTGAGTTCTTCCTCGAGCTTGCGGGTGTCTTTGAAGGGAAACCTTCCTCTTCCATGATGGTACCAGCTTTGGAGGCTGGCTGAGGATGTTCCTCAATGCTGGGTCCTCCCAACCTTGAGATCTCCTTTCGAATTTTGACTAACCAGTCCTGCATCTCTTCTGCGCCGTCGAAAACCAAGAGGACAACGTGAGCATCGAATCGGGCCTTTGGAAGAGCTCTCGATATGAGACTCGGTCGTCGCTCGTCAGGCGTAAGCGGGGGGACTTCCATGCCTCCAGAGGTAATCTGGAGCACGAAGTGCTTACCCTCGAAAATGTCGGTAGCAAATGTAAGACTGTCGGCGCGAAGCTTCAAAACCCTCTCCGGTTCCCTATCGTAAGAACCCTCGCTGCCGTACTGAATCAGAAGTCCAGGCATCAGCACAAAAAGCTTTTGTGCCCAGGCGATATCGAGCGACCTCGATAGCGATCCTTTCCGCACAAACCGGCTCCGTCGCTCCGAACGAGCATCATTCTCTTGCGAGTACTTGACAATCAGCTCCGGCGGTATCAGTGGAGCGGTCAGCACGCAAGATTTGATGGCTTGTTCAAAGGCAACGAAAAGGCAAGGGCTATCTGTTGAGTTTCGGGACGCAGCCGGTTGTGAATGTGCGTTTGACTCTAAAGGCGGAACGAAGAGCGCTTGGGAGAAGCGTGATGCATGGGGAGTAGAAGGCAGCGATGGGGCTTTGGATACAGGAACTTCAGGTTCTAACTTGCTCTCCTTCTTGGGCATTGTGGTGAATTCGGCCTGCTCCAATGCCGTTGTATGAGGGACCTTTTTAGTTGGTGATGATTTCTGTGATCGGAATGGTCTGAAGAAGTAACTCAGAAAGCCCGAGCCGCTCTTCTTTTCTTTCGGAGCTGCCACAGGCATAGTGTCTGGGAATTGTGATAGATGATGTGTCGAGTTCTTCTCATGGCTCGAGCTGGAAAGCTTAATTGCTGATGCCTTCCTACTTATGCCGAAGGACTTCCTCGACTTCGCTGGGCTAGAATGTGTGATGTTGGTGGCGGTATCCATCTCGGATCCTGCAAATGCAACTGTGGCCGTCGTACTCATCTTGCCGGACACTGTCATTATGCGTTGGCTCTGTCGTCGTCCCAGAAAGGCAGTCGTCCTTCCCTTCGAGTGCTTTCTGCCGTAAGTAATTACTAAGATTGAATGTCGTAAGTCCAAGTCGGAAAAGCCATCGTAATGTAAGCCAGTAATGATAAATTATATATGCTTTGTGCTGTAAGACTGGAAAAGGAAAACTGGAGACGTCCTAAGGCTTTTATTGTATGTATTCCTGCTTCGCTTCCCACAAGCCCTTTTTGCTAGCACCCTTTCGCCTAATATTTTTGGAGGAGCCGGGACGCGCTGGTGTTTTTACCGAAGAGCCCAGTCCTAAAGTGGACAGACAAGCCGATCCAGTTAATGCTGTTCAGTTTGCTCAGCTGAGCAGTGCAGAGCAGGCAAAGCCAGGGTTCTGTCGTGGAGAGTTCGCCTTGTGGATTAGTCGGAAAATCCGTCCTGAGGGCGAAGCTTAACCGGCTTGACCGTTGTTGCCCTTCAATCTTGATATCCAACCTACTTTTCGTCGAGATGTTGGCAAATAGTCGAGTGATATCGTAAAAAAAAGCGGATAAAAGAAAGAGAGATAGAGGGAAATAGGTAATGCGGCTTCGGGGTGGAATGATATATTATACCCGAGGGCCTGTGATACGCAAAAAGGGATCCCTTCTCCCTTTGCTCGGTTTTTTGACCGCTAGTGTTTTGGGTGGTGTGTGGGTACGCTTTTCCGGCTGTATATCAGTCTTGACTGAAGGTTCAAAGGAGGTTGTATCGTCTTTCGGCTCCCTCGCAGACAGGGGATTGGGGGGGCCCAACGGAAAACGAGGGTGTCCAAGCCTTTCCCTCTTTCTTTGCTTATTGCACTGGATTAATTTTTTAAAATTTATTATTTCTCCCACACCTTGCTTCCCCAAGCCTCGTGCCGGTGCAGGCCTTATTGACGTTGATGAAGGGCAGCTCAAATTGAAGGGCTACACATGTTCTGGCTCCATCTCGGCGGGCGAACTCAGGACATCATCAGCCGCGGGTACGTATGTATCATACGAGCTCGCCGGTGGTGACAATCGAAGAACGAAAAAGAAATGAAGGCCGAAATGCAATTATCGGAACAAGCTTCGACGAGTCGGTGTGTGACAACAGATTATCGATGCCTCTCCGCTAGTTGATTTGTCGTGGGTTCGCCTCCTTCCTCGTCCTCTGTTGTACTCATATGTTGGAAATAGCTTTCCTTGCGGACACAAAATTGTTCGCCTGCTCCTTCCTCCACAAGTCTCGCTTCTCGTTTACTTCCCGTGATGGGCCAGCAGGTCGACTAGAGTGATTTAGGGATCGAAAGCGACGACTCGTTTTCTTCCTCGGGTAAGGGCAGTGATTGAGAGGTAGACGTTGTGATCAATCGGTTCGAGGGAAACAACGAAAGCCCGAGCTCGAGCTCGAGCTCCAACGGGAGCAAATTTTTTTTTCGCGCACTGGTATTATCTTCGCGCTTGCACGCCGCGATCGAGATCGGATTATCACGGAGAGACTCGACGTAACCGTAAGCATATTGCGAAAAAACGGGCCAGCGGTTGGTTTCCACTCTGTTGCGGTTTTCGTATACCCTGCTCTGGTGCGGAGCCTCCAAGGATATTGTATACGAAGCCCAGCCCAAGGATTCGACTCAGTAAATCATGTGTCAGCCGAATATACGATGTCCCGCACCACTAAATGCTCTTTCGCAACATCGTCGGTTCATTATAACAGATCACAGTCGTGGAGCAGATGTCTCGCTAACGTCATCTTTCCTCGTCTTCCTCTTTCTTCCTTTTGTTTTTTTTGCTCTTTGGGGGTAGCTCCGCTCGTGAAATGTCGGTTTGTACCGCAGAGTTTTGACAACATCAAAATCCGTTGACGTGCCCGCGAGGCCCGGGATCACGGGGCTGAATCATCCCACGTCTGAGATTCCCCAGATCCCTTTGTATCTCTGACCAAAGGGATCTCCTCCCAGATAGTTAGCGCATCCCTCACTGCGAAATAGTCCAATCCTGCATTGCATGAGAACGCAAACTTCCGCAGCATAAAATGCATACAAAATAATAGCACCGTCCACACCTCGTCGACACTCACTGCTGAACCACTCTCGAATGTAGGGCCTGGCAGGTTTCAACGAAAAGCTTGAAGGCAAAAAATTTCCCGTGCATGAGTTTGGCAGGCCAGCAGCAGCCATCGAGGGCTGTCCTCTCAGCAAGAAACACTCAGCCTTCTTTTTGCAAATTTCGCTTAAAACCGCCCCCGCTCTACCAGCGTTTTTCCTGTTGGTGGGAAAGCACGAGGGAGCAAGACACCGAGATCTTTGTGAGCGGGCGATGGACAAAAGTCGCATGCAAAGGGAGGAGCCCCACGCACCTGAACGGTTTTGGCTAGGGCGGAGGCCGACGGGGGGGCATTCCCAGCGCGATGGGTCGCCGCCTATTCCCTCTCATGCATGGTCTCACCAGCCGAACCAACCAGATCGCAGTAGGAACAGCGGTGAAATTCGAGTTTGGTGGGAATTTTTGGACAACAGGATCCACTTTTTGACTGGCTCTGCCTGTCTTAGATCGCTCCTACCAGGCTGCATGACTTGGAACCGAGGACCAGTTGACGGCCAGACTTGACCAGACCTGCCTTGGTTCAACGCCGCTGCGGAGTTCTTTCGGGAGCTGGATCGAGCTCGTCGAGGACGGTGAAGTCAGATGATTCCAGACCGTCCTAATTGGCGGTCGTGTGATGGGCCATGACGAAGGGTGCATGGGATTCATCTCCACATAATCGATCGTGTGAATGAACGAGTTCTGCGAGGAGCTATGTGCATCTCAGTGCGCCATGTAATGTGCTTGTACAGTGTTCTCTCAGATGCAGCTGTGAGGAGAAGAGTAATGTCGATAACGTTTCAGCGGAGGTCCCAACTAATTTCGCGTCTGCAGGCTTTGCGCGGCCTGCCAAACCGCAACCTCACAGCCAACACATCCCAACGTTGGCAGCGTCGGGCCCCGCTCTCGTTATCGTGTCAGGCCACACGTATAACATTACTATCTCTTACACTTACCTGGCATGGCATTAGATTGGACTTACTCATTTACGGCCTCGCTAACATACGAACCCACGGACGTGACACTCCAGCAAGGAGACACGTTATTCAACAATCACAATCGACATGCAAACAATCCGACTAGTTAGTCGCCAACATGTTGATTGCCAATAGGCAGGGAGTAATAACGCTGCCTTGCATTGCCGCAGTCCGAATGATTGTTCGAACAATCGGTTCATGTCGCCTCCTTGCTTTTTTGTTTCGCCTTGGAAAAATCATTCCCTACTGCAGCAAGGAAGTAGGAAACAATCGAGCGTTTCAATTGCTCGTCTCCCTTGAAGCAGGAGGGAGATCAATTCAATCAAGCAAGGCCTCCTCAACCTTGCCTGGTCAATAACAAACGCCTCCTTTTGTCCAACGCCCGGGGCACCGGGTCCTTCTTTGACGACATTCGCTCAATTTCTCATTTCGGAGACTTTGCCCGTGCGTTAGTTCTTTCGCACACGGTCCACTTTCTGCCATGGGCAATTATGGACTGACCCCGAGGGTGGTGCTTTTGTCCGAGCAAAGGAAAAGACCGTTTCGGCCCACGGCATACCGTTTTCTTCCCTCTTTCCCTGCAGAGCGGCAAGACGCTTTGACGGTAAAAAAAAATGTGATCGCAATAATTCTCAACGGTTTACTCCCGCCATGTGAAAATGTATGAAGTCTGGAGATGGAGCCTAGCCGCCTTAGACATGGTGTTTCGTGAAGATCAAAGCTCTCTTTTTCGTCTCTTTGCCCTCCTCGAAAAAAAAAAAAAAAAAACTAAACTATGGATACCGGGTTCTATTTCAGTCCTTTCGGAGTAAACTACTAATCAAACCTTCAGTGTATCGTCTCGGATGCCCGCAATACACAAGCGCGATCGAGATTTAGCTCCGCAAATGCAACCTTACCCTTTGCCTCCAAAGTTGATCAATCTCACTTGATCTCCATACGAGAGAGCCAGGTCACTAAACACTCCATATCACCGCTTACTATCATATCATATCAACCGAGTCCCAGCGCCATGGAGCCCGCATCTTCCCCGTATCAAGATACTCTCAACTTGCCTCACCCGTTCAACGGCGATCCAATTCTCTGGGTATTAATCGAAATGAAGAAAGTGGAGACCGAAAAAAAGCTCATCATCAGCTCATGGGCCTTCAGATTCATGATCCTTAGCGAAACATCAAAGAGTCTCTTCGTTCTGGGCAAGGGTGCTCCTGATGATCACGCCAGAATTAAACGGCTTTTGCCTAAGATATCACATTGACATGCGTTTCGAAGCGAGTACGGGGGGCTATCGGCTGAGAGCCAGTAGCATCACGACCGTTTTGCTTCAGGGTGCGACTTTTGCATTGATTTGTGAAAAGAGATTTTTCAGATGCTTGACATTTTGAATCGAGGCAGTCTCCAAGATGTCCGAGGTTTCTACTTGGTCTTTCCGCGGACAAGGAAAAAACCGGCTTTGTCTGAACATCTACCGTTAGCCCCATGTTCAATTGCATGAACTGCAAAACGTCACGAAAACCAAATCAATGCTAGGCTCCCAAATCAACAGAAACTGGCATCTCGATTCACGAACCGGATATAGCTCCTCGGACCGGGTAGTGAAGGTTTTCGGCTCGAACAGCAAAAAGTCCTTAGCGAAAATAGTTTTTCTCGCCTCGCCGGTAGTTACGTCGGCGGCTGGAAAAATTATCTGGGGTCGAAGGATAACATTTTTCCGGATTTCCTGCTGACCACATACCCCCCGGCTTTGGAAAACATCCCGCATATACTGCTACACTACTTAAGCTATCGACCACGGACTATCTTATGGCTCGAAACTTGCGGCCTATTCTGCCTTTTCCGTGTCTTTTCCGTACTAAAAATCATGGTCAGGAATTCTAACTACAGCAGCCAAGACCTGCAAGATCTCACGAGGTCTACCTGTTAACAAGTATCCTTAAGCTTAAAGTCGAAATAAACTTCGCGTATCTAGCATATTCAATGCAGGCTAGGGCGGCAAATCGTCCCTCTACGGACCTTTCTTTCAAAAAACAAGAAAAAAAAAGCACACTTGGGCGTTCGGGAGGACCATTAGGTTTCTTGCATCTTGCATCCCGCATTCATGATATCAGTGGCAACTGCTTCGGCTCTGAAAAGAAAAAAGTATCTTCCAATGCGGCATCTCGAACAGAGAGGTGCCATTGGGAGTTTGACACTTCTCATTTACGAGAGTACCCACGCCGCACCTCGACGGATAAATTGATAAATTGATAAGGCAAGACGGGTCTAATTAGGCTTAAAAGGGATACGATATAGACTCCAGTAATTCCATCCCTGGTATCGATCGTCCAATCTTTAACCCTTCGGCTTTTTGGATTTTTTCAAGGCTTGCAGATGAGCTTCAGAGGTACTAATTGGTACTAAGAATCAGGTATTTTTGAATTTTCTGTACTCCCCCCAATTGCCATCTCGAATCGAGGATATCAAAGTACTTTGCACAGAGCCGAAAGGATCCGCCTGTATTTCCGCGGCTGCGACATCAAATCATCAAATCCGAAAGCAAGTGGCTTCAGCGTTGCTTTTTTGTGGATTTCGCGACAGAACATCTAAGATGCAGGATGTGGGGGTCTAGACTCCTCCATTTCTAAGATCTGGCTATACCACGCCCGCATTATGTGACCAAAGCGAGCTCAAGCCAAAGGCTGTAAATATTTCATTCCTTTGGATATGTATCCCGAGCCGCCTGCGAATCAATGGATTGGATTGCTACGGTATATATATTAATAGGGCTGAGTATAAGTGTTTTAATAGTAGTTCAGCTGTAAAGGTATCCATAAAGGCTCGAATGGAACTGTGAAAAACGCCACCAACAGCATCCGCGAACCGATATATGAACTGCATGATGCCGGCACTCCGAGATCAATCACAAACATCGAAGGGTCAGCCCGGAACCGCCTCGAAAAGGAATCCTCTTCTTTTCGTGATCAATTGATCTTGACAAGCCGACTAAAACTACATTTCAACATGTCAGTGCTAACGTTCCTAGGATCTCAAAGTCTTAGATCTCGGGATTAAGGAATGCTTCCAGGATTTCAACCGCTCGACCGCTAAAACAAAACTAGCATATTCCGGGGAACATTCCTCGCCGTCGAACGTTCTGAAACATGTTTTGGGTTTCCTCTTGTCTGAGACTAAGAAGTACTCTTCTGTGATATCATATTTTCAATTGATCAAGGAGGGTCCGTTCGCCCGATGTCGCGGCTGTATCGTATCTGTTCCGCTGAGGGACTGCTCTCGAACTGTAGCTCTTGCTTGACTAGTTAGCGTTTACACGATATGATTCTCCGAGAGTGAAATCCGCGAAACTTTCGGATAGCTGTCGACATCAAGATGAATACAGTAAATTGAATGTATGTTTAGGCCTTGACCCTGAGCCATGCAGTCCCGGGGTACTTGAATGTGCGCGTAGACAGCCACTTCCTCCCGGATCCCTGGACCATGAATCCGACCAGCTTTAGATTTGCCTATATGCATCGAAGCTTCTACGCTAAAACGGCAGTCTCCGATACCTGGATGTCTGGTAGTCTGGCCTGGTAGATGTCTAGAATTAAGCTTAACGGTCTCTCCCCAGGATTAGCTGACAACGTCCAATGTCAATGCATTGGAAATACGATACATGCCTAGAGCCGAACCTCGAGGTATTTCCCTGTAGTTCTGATACATATCTATAGCATCCATGTCGACAATATAATTGTCATCGGTCACATTTTCTCGTTTGTAATGCCTGTCAATGATACCGCTGATTAGAATTCAATCCGATAGTCCAACCCAGCACAAGACTAAGTCCAACCGTGACTTCTATAGACTTACAGGCATATTTTATCACCGACCCCAAAGACCATTGGCCTTATCATATCAAAGCCTGGATACTCATCCCAGGTTAATAAATTAGCTAATTGAAAGAGCGTTAGTTTTAAAGTCAGGTTGGCGGGTTCCAACATTGACAGCGTCTGCTAAGCTAAGCTCAGCTAAGCTCAACAACAATTCCAACATACAACATCGCCAACATGCAACATCACAAACAACCGTCGATAAACCTCGTCTACCAACCTCAACCTTAACATCAACCTCCATCTTACCACCTCACCACCTCCCCAGGGAGCTCGTTCACCATCACACCGATTTCTCACAAATAACGCCTTCTTCCAGGGCCCGAAAAACTTCACAATGACAACCGACGGTACTCCGGCTCCGACCTCCCACCCAACCGCAACCTCAACCACCTCCGCCGCCGTCCCAATCCCATCCTCAACCTCCCACCCCCGCTCTGTCCCTCTCGCTCGCACCTCCTCTGCCTCCAGCTCCGTAAGCGGCAGCGTTCCCACCCGTCACCGCCCTGCCAACGTCGCCGAACTCCACCAAGAGCTCGAACGTGAGCAAGAAGGCGTCGTCAATCGCCTCCTCGGGCAGATCACTCGAGTCGCACAAAATGTCGCCGCCACACACCCAGGCACGAACCCAGACGACATCGCGGCCGCCGCGGTACCCCTCTCCGCCTCTCCACAGCTAGCCGCGCCAATCCATGCCGGCCCACCACACCACCACCACCCCCCGAGCGTAACCGATATGCCATCTTCTTTCTCGCCAGCAATCGGACGCTCCAGATCCCCTGCCCCAGGCGGTGGGCATCACGGTTACGGCGGTGGATACCACCACAACACTTCACATTCACGACATAACTCCTTGTCGACCCGTTCCAGAACCAGCAGTCGTACTTCGTCGCCATTGTTGCTGCCGGTTGGAATGGAATCGTCGGTCTGGCCGCCAACTGCCAATGATCCATTCCTGATGGGCGGACGTGATGAAGTCGCTTTCTATAAAGCTGAGACGGATATGTTGCTCCGTGAGAATGAGATGTTGAAGCGAAGGATCAAGGAGTTGGAAGAGAAGGCTTCGGGGAAACCTGAAGGGTCTACTTCTGCCTCTGCGTCCTCTTCATCTGCGAACGCTCCTGCGGCTTCTGCAGATGCCAAGGGTGATGCATCCACTGGAGCCGCCTAACTGACCTTCTCTTATCCGTCTTTATCATTTCATTGCGCTTTTAGTCTCCTACTGTACTTTCTGCTATTACTTTGCGAGTTTATGATAGACATGAAGCAAGAACCCCATGCTGGTTATGGCGTTTTCCCATTACCCTGTTATTTTACTGCGAAAAGCTGTTACTTCGATGCGCGTGGTGGAATTTACAATCTCACACCCCCTCTATATTCTTTTTACCACCATTCAAATCATCCTTTTTGCTATTCTCAACCAGCGCGATGGAGTAGGGGGGTTTCTCAAGATGCATGACTTTTGTAACTAGATTATCCAAATATCACTACCGCAATACCACACCGTATCATTCCAAAAGCTACATCCTAAGCCGTCAACACCCCCTCCATAACTTTCACCGCCTCCCCCTCCAAGTAAACCTCTTTAACCCCCTTCCCTCCCTCCTCAAGTAAAACCCTAACCCCAATATCACTCCTCCTCCCCATCTCCACACCCTGCACAACCTCAAACTCCCACTCACGAACCCCAACCTCCACGCTCCCCTTCACAATCCCCAAATAACTCCCCAAAGCGCACGCCGCACTACCAGTCGCAGGATCCTCACCATCACCTTGGAAAAACATCCTACTCCTAACCTCCACCCTCCCCACTTTCCCATCACCCCGCTCAACAACCTCCTCATTAAGTACCGTATAACAATAAACCCCAATAAACCCCCTCCCACCAGGTCCCACCGTTGCCCCCAAATCCCTAACAATATCCAACTCCACCCCCTTCCTCCCCGCCTTCAACGCCTGAAGCACAGTAACACTCCTAACCTGCATCATCGCAAAACTCATCCCGTCAACAATAGAAACAACCGGCACCCCCTTCCCACTCCACCCATCATCCCCTTCCTCCCCCTTAGCTGTAGTAAAAACCCTACTCCCCCCACCAACCTCCACAACCCCACCATCAAACACCCTCTCCTCACCTCCAAACTCTTCGATAGGTACTCCAATTACCTCCTCAATCCTGCCCCTCCCAATCGTCCTCCCCCATATCTTCACATCATGCGGAACAGCAACTTTAACCCTCCCGTCCTCACCATTTTCATATTTTACCCTACCAGCAGGAATCAACAGTTCCCCCTTTCCACCCAAATACCACCCAGCGCCTACAACCGGATGACCCGCAAACGGTAACTCCTGGAGAGTGGTCCATATAGCTATCTTTGTATACCCTTCCCTTTTCTGTTCTTCTAGTAAAGACTCAGCGGGGTAGATAAATATCGTCTCGGAGTATCCGAATTCCCTTGCTATCAGGTGTTCTTGGGTTTTTGATAGGGTGACGGAGGCGGGGATGGAGACTATTGCGAGTGGATTACCACGTTTTAAAGGGGTGGTGGTGAAGACGTTTAGGGTTGTGTAGGGGAGTTTTAGAGACATTGCGTGTGCGTGTCTATTCTTTGAAAAGGCGGTAATTGATGGAGGTGAAGGTGGAAGATATGGTTGTGGTTCGAGTCCGGTACTGTTGTATTTCGACACCAAAATGCGTTATAGACGTCGACGTCACTCGAGTCACACAGAACCAAAGTAGAAGACGCCGCAATCCCAGGTTTATATACTCCCATTGCGGCCTCTAAATCCACATCCCACCGACGCCGGAGTACCCCCAGTCTCCCTCTATAGACGAGAGTAAACCCGGTCAAGCCGATTGTATCCACATTCAAACGTTCATATACAACTTACCGCATTAAAACCCGGGAAAACTTTACTCAAATTTACCTAATTAAGTAAAATCCTATCCGCAGATGGCCGTACCCCAATCCATACCAGCCATGTCAACATCGAATCCTTCACCAATCTTATCGATACAGGCAGCAGCTTAAGTTCAATGTATATTAGTCAGCAATCCCGTCTACCCGGAGTGCTGTAATAGACCCCATAGATGCTAGGGGGCATAATCACTCCTATGTGTACCTCATCCACACCGTTGCACCATGCACCGCATATAAACCGTGATTCGAGATAATTACTTATGTATACGCCCACCACATGAATAAAAAAGCATATATCCACACAAAGAAATTCTAAAAATCCAAAATTAACAAATGGAACACATCATAACCAAAAAAAGAAAAAGAGGAGAAGAAGAAAAAGGCGAGGGCGGATCAATTATTCTGCTATGAAACAGGAATAGCAAATGAGAGGGTGGTTGCCGTAGAACGGTCACGATCGATAATCTAAAGCGAATAACCTCCCCGGTCATCCCCACATTCTATATCTCAAATTGACATACACTTCCCTCCCCTCCCTTGCTCTTCCATCCATTGATCAATCACGGCCCCCCCAACTACCCGCTATCGAGACACCTACAGCTTCCTAAAGTAAAAAACACAGCAATCAGTATCGTCTTCACAAACCGCCTAGAACCACCAGAATAAACTTACTCAATGATAGCCCCCGCATACTCATGCGTCTTCGCCGACCCACCAAGATCCCCAGTCAAGTACTTGCCCTCAGCAAGGGTATCAAAGATAGCCTTCTGGATCCTGGTAGCGTGTTCGTTGAGTCCCATATGCTGCAACATCATGATGGACGAGAACAGCAGAGCGGTTGGGTTGGCGAGGGCCTTGCCGGCGATATCGGGGGCGGATCCGTGGACGGCCTCGAAGATCGAGCACTTGTCACCGATGTTGCCGGACGGGGTGAGACCGAGACCACCGATGAGACCGGCGCACATGTCGGAGAGAATGTCACCGTAGAGGTTTGGCCTGAAAAGTAAGCTGTTAGGAATATGTATAGAGCGGTATGGGAGGGCGATCTCGCGACTTACATGACTAGGACCTTGTCGTTGTATGGTGTCGGATCGGTAACTAATGACAGGCTCTCGTTAGCATCCACTCCCATATCTGCGCCCTCTCGCAATTTGAATAAACCAGTGGAAATCAGACTTACCCATATTCAAACAAGTATTATCCAAAAGCTCATAATCAAACTGAATCTCAGGGAACTGCTTCGCCAGCTCCTTTCCAATCTCCAAGAACAGTCCATCACTCTGCTTCATAATAGTCGCCTTATGCACAACCCTAACCTTCTGCTTCCCAACCGCATTCGCATACTGGAACGCATACCTCAAAACCCTCTCACTAGCCTCCCTAGTAATCAACTTGATACTCTGCACAACTCCGTCGACAACGTGATGTTCAATGCCAGAGTACTCGCCCTCGGTGTTTTCACGGATGAGAACGGTATCCACGCCGTCGTAGGGGGTCTTGTAACCAACAATCGACTTGCAAGGGCGCACGTTGGCGAAGAGGTTGAATGTACGGCGGAGAGTGAGGTTGAGGGAGACGTGACCCTTTCCGATGGGGGTGGCGAGGGGTCCCTTGAGCGCGACGAGGTTACGTTTTATCGAATCGATGGCGGGTTGGGGGATGGCGGTTTTGCCGTCGACGAGGACGGGTGTGACGTCGATGGGTTCCCATTCGATTGGGACCTGGAGAGAGCACCATATCAGTATAAGAACGTAGCCGCAGAATCAGGTCGAGGGATATTCATCATTACCTCAGCGGCGGAATAGATATCCTTCACACTCTGCGAGATCTCAGGTCCGATACCGTCACCTTCGATCAACGAAACCAGGTATTTTCCCTATTAAGACGAAAAAGAGTCGTTAACCGATGCTTCGTATCGTAAACCCGTACGGAATCCCATCCCAACAGCGTCGGGATATGTCCGCCAAACAATAGCAACAGTTTTGAAAAAAATACGAACGTTGGCTTGCTTCTGTCCACCGAAGCCACCGATCTTTGTTTCGGAAGCGTATCCTCTATTCCACGATCTCTGCGAAATTTATCACAAGACGAGTTAGTTGGTTTGCTAATAAGGCCGCCGACGATGATATGATATCATGCCGAGAGGGTCGGGATCAACTCGCATACCTGAGCAATGGCACCGGCACCGGCCCGGACAAAAGGTTGCCGCGACGAGGCCAATTGGCGGCTGGCTATCCTCAGATACGACATGGTGGGTATATATCGAGGGTGGGTGCGGCTATGTATAGACGGCCGGTCGAGTGGATGTCGGAGAGAGAGATAGAGGGAAGAAGGTTTAGAGATAAGTGAAAGAGAGAGAAAGAGAGAGCGAGGATGAGAGAGAGAGAAAGAAAAAAAAAGAAGGAAGACGGAACGGTTTCTTGTCAGCCAGAGAAAATAATCTCAGCGGTCGACCGGGAGCGATAAATTTTGACGGGATTGACTTTTGCAGCGGATTGCCTGCCGGGGAGGGGTTTAGTCTTTAGTTCGGTCTGGTCGACTCCAAAAATGGTCGGCGTTTGCTGCATGAAAATTTCCACGCTGAGGCTTCCCACCTTCCGTTCAGATAGCCTCCCCACGTTGGCAGGTTGGAAGGTTGGAAGGTTCCGAAGGAGTACCCGATGCTCCCACAAACGTAATCTGATCCGGGTTTGATAAGATGGCCAAGCCCGAAGTTGCGGCTTTTTCACGGCCCCGTCGGTACACATCAGCCGTGGGGTGTCCACCCATATATTACTCACTCGGTATCTTCAGTATTCAAAAAGTGTATTTAAGGTAAGAGAGTGCACTCGGTTACTAGCTTAAGTCTATGCTCTGGGATCGGGGGATTGAATGTGCATTCAAAAGTACCTATACCGACGGAGGTGTCGACGGGGGGGACTAAGGTTGATAGCTCCGGGGATCGAGAAGGACGGACAAGGATTATTGGATACCCATTCACATGACCCCATCGCTCCCTCCGCATTGCATAAAAAGGTGAAAAAGGGAACATATTATATCCATGAACGTGAAGGATAGAGTAAGGTAGAAATCACACGTCGAGTAGGAAGGAAGGATTTAGAAACACGGGGCTATAATGCAAGTCCTTTCACTCCACAGTTATCATGAAAAAGTGGTCGTGAATGCGAAAATGATAAAAAGACAAAGATACGAAGTCCGCCAAAGAAACAGAAAGGAAAAAAAAGCAGGATCGCAGATGCAGTCCCTTCTCTTTCTCCCCTCTGCCCTTTAAGCCAGATAGCCAAGATGGTCCCCGTCCAATCTCTCCAGATACTCCTTCTCCAACAGAATATCAATGCACTTCTTGATATCTGGAACCTTGGGTGTGAATCGCGACTTGATCTGGGCGATCGTCTCCAAGACCAGGACGGCGTGCTTGAGCTTCTTTCGTGATTTCATAACACGGACAATGGCAGACTATGAGAACGGCCGAGTTAGTATTCGTGACCGGGTGGTTAAAGCGGGGAACATAGAATAGGGTAGAACTAACCTGCATAAGGAGCTTACGGTCCTCTTCAATAGTCTTGTGGGTGTCTTCCGTCTCTTGCTTCTGCTCTGCCCTGACCGCCATGTTCAAGTTGACACGGATCTTCTTGCTCTTGAAGTCTGTGTTCAAGGTCAAGGTAGTTCCTGGTCCGACCTTGCTCGAAGCCGGCTCGATATTGAGGACCTTGGCTTTGATGAATACACCGAGCGAAGGGTCAAGGTAGTCGCGGGAAAGGCTGGTGGTCGACTCGATGTCCTCATAAGAGTATGAAGTAGCATCGTTGAACATAAGTAGGATGGCCATCTGATAGGTAGAGACGTGGAAAGTGAAGGGGACCTTCGAGCTCTTGGCGAACGACGCCTTGACATCTCCCTTGCAAAGATGCCACAACCAATTTAGCTTGCGACCGGAGTGTTTCTGGAAATAGAACGTCTGGAATCGGTCGTAGGTTTTGGTGATGACCTGGGGGATGTTGAAGGGGGTGTTGGGGGGCGTGAGTGGCCAGAATGAGGTACCCAAGACCTGGATCGAGAAATCGACAGCCGACTTGAGAGACTCCTCGTCCAAGGTGTTATTCATCCATTCCTTGTAGCTGTCGTTCAGATCCTTGGAGATCTGCATGTCCTGGAACATACGCTGGAGCTTGTTGGTGTACTCGAAACCGCAAGCGTCCTTGAGCTTGCCAATCATGCTGGTTTCTGCATCATCGGACGCGGAAGTAGCGTGAACCAATCGTTTGGCCAACATTCTCGAGTAGAACTTCTGGAACACATCTTTGTCCTCAACGTACTTGAAGACGGTCATGATGCTGTCTAGCTTGCTCTCCAAGTCCGCTTCCTCTGCTGCTTTAGCGCTCTTCTTCAACAGAGAATCGGCATACTTGGCGAGTAGCTCCGGCGACTTAGACGAGGCGGCCTTGCAGACCTTGTTCCTGTTGACGAACTCTCTGCAAGCATTATCGAGAGACCTGACGAACTCGGTGTCTTCCTTAAAGGCAATCTTAACGAGACTGGAGTACTTCTCGTGAACCTCGAGAAGGGCGTCAACGTAAACCTTCGGCTCCAAGTTGTCATCGGCATTCTCGTTGGCGACCTTCTCGATGGCTTCGAGGCCGGCCTTGCGGACGTGTGCTTCGAATTTCGTTCTCAACGGGTCAAGACCCTCCGATATCCTAGACAAGAGGTTGTACATGCGTTTTAGGTCGTCCTGTCGGTCATTGTTCAATAGAACCTGGAACTCGTCATGAAGAAGTGTCTTATGTTCTTGGATAAGCACGCGCTGACAGGTCTTCATTAGTGGGATCATGATATCCGGGTGAAGATAGACATGGACGCGGGCTTCTTCTTCGCCTAAACGGGTCTCCGCCTTCTTCATATACTCGACGACGCTGTTGTCGGCAACGAAGTTCTTGGACTCCTGTTGATAATATGTGTTGGTGAGCTCTAGGAAGGGTTTCTCAAAGAACTCTCTGTAAACGTCGAGGGTCGACTTGGATGAGTCGTTCTCGTCAAGTCCCAGGGAAACTGTGGTAATGGAATGTTATTAATGCAAACTTCAGCGCTGATTGGTTTGAACTTATACGTACCGAAGGAGTCAACGATGCTCTTGACCATGGCGGTTTCTATGGTCTCACCGTCTCTCTGCTTCTCGACGAGCTTAAGTACGCCAGCCATCACGTTCTTCTGAACACTATCAAAAAGGTCGAGTTTCCAACGAACAAGGTGCAGCTGTCGGGCCGTTAGTTTGGGACATACAGCTTGGCAAAGCAATTTCGGGATGACCGTACAGTGTAAACATCATAAATGTTTTTCTTTCCCTCGTCCATTTCTCTCTTGACCCAATGTCGGTTCAAGTATCTGAACAGATGGTTGATGTACTTGGCGGCTGTTGTATATCTGTCCCATTCTCGAATGTAGAACCCGAGGAGGGCTTCATCCGTGTATTGCCCAGACTGCTCCTTCAGTCCTGCGAGGTGGGTGGATAGGTAGTTGATCAAGTTGTTATAGAGATCTTCACCTAGCAAATGGGCACCCCTGTGGACTCCGCCCTGGTGGTGGAGCGAAGTGCTACTCGAGCTTACGGCCTTCTGGGATGTACAAAAGTTGTGAACCGCACTGTAGGGTGTTAGTCTGTTGCCTTGATCAAGCGGATAGGGCTTTAGGAGGGGTTCGTTGGTGGGAACTCACGTGTAGATACCCATATACTACAGTTACAGTCCGTTAGCCGGGATTACCGAACGATGCGAGAGGCAGAAGATACTTACAGCTTTCATATCCATGCCCTGTTGTAAGTCGTCCATGATCTTGGAGATCCCAGACTCCAAATATTGCCATCTAGTTCAAAGAAGTCAGCACGGAGCCATTGGTGGTGATGATTACTCCCGGTAATTCTATGAACTCACGTTTGCTCGAGATCCTCCCGGTTGGGAGTCTGCGGATGAGGTGGCATCTTGAAGTTCGGATCGTTTGAACAGGTTCAGATAGCTTGTATTTTCGGGAGAAGTTCTTTGAACGCGTCGTGAAAGGCTGAGACGTTGGATGACAAGCAGCCTTGTAGCCAGCTACGGACCCGAACAATCCAACCACGTTCTCGGATGGGAGCTGTAGTTTGAGCTTGTAGCTGTTAATTAGGGAAAAACAGATGGGAGAGGAGCGGCGAAAGTCGAATTTCTAGGCTGGAGAAAATCTCGACGTGTTAGAAGGTTTTTTCATATATAATAAGGTGTGTGAGTTAGGACAGAGGAGGTGAGACGGAGATGAGGTGATGGAGGTGGTGGTGGAGGGAAGTTGGTGAGTTAGACGTGGGGTTTAGGACTGCCCGGAGATAGATGGACATGGCGGCCAACCATCTGCGAGGATTCGGGAGTTGACGTCCAACAGGGCAGATGAAGCTCTAACTCTTTGATCGAAGCTTCCTAGGGGGTTTGGAGATGTTTTTGAGATGGAGTTACCTGTTTTTTCCCAGTCGAGGTGACTTGGAATCTCGATGATGTTGGGCGTGGTAAGCTGGTTCCGCGAGACAACGTGAGGTGAACGCCCTCTCTAGCAGCAGTGCCTCCCCGGTCTGTTGACTCAATAGATAACGGACTTGGGAACAAGGCTGCGAAGAGGTCAAAGGGCTGGATGGTTCGGGAGAGACAGCTGGAGGAGCTGCAGAAGATTGGAAGCGTAGATGGTGGGTGAGAGGAGATGGGAAGAGGATCCGGAGCAGGTTGAGGTGGTGTAGTGAGGGAAGCACCAAGCAATCAGTCAATGCGGGACTACGCTGGTAAAGAAGGCAGCATAGACTGAGAAGGATTCGCTCAACACAGCGAACACACAGCCTGCAGCAGCCTTGCTTGACTCGACCCGGACACAAAGTACTATTCCCTTCTCTTAGCTGAGACACGTCTTTGGGAGCAGGGTTCTCCAATCTGGGAGCCCGCTTGTTCCTCCGAATCGACTGTTGGACGGGTCTTCAAACGCAGGTGGGGTCGAAAACCAAGGACCCGGGCCATAATGGCAGAAATCAGCCTCCCCGTCGTGAGCAAGCGCACGCGTCAATGAGTAACACCCAAATGCCGTCGACTCATTGCAAGTCTCCTCTGCATGGTATCGAAGGCTCTAGAGAGCCGTCTTCTGTTGTCACTCCGCGGTCTGAAGGACCCTTATACATCCTGGCCCTGCCGCGGTGCTATTGGTCGGAATCCCAATGGGGTATTTCGTTCTTCCGTCAAGCGAGGTGGTATTTCAATATTCTAGACAGCTCGGATTCTATCACAGGTATAAACTTTCGATAAGAGAAACGAGAATTCCCAGTGTATCCGGGATATCGATAGGATTCGACGTAGAATGAGGGACGGAGAGATTGGGGGTAATTTAAGAAAAATAACTATGAATATCACAAATGAAAATATCCCACCGCTGCATACTACCAGGGAAAATATTACCTAGCAATTGCAAGCTGGATGCTAAGGAAAGGAGAGAACAGAACGCCCTTGCTGATGGCTCGACTGGTTTACTTTATTCACAATCCACGGCCTCAAAGGAAGATACAAAAGGAAAGAAAGAGAGAAAGAAAGAGCCCTCCAAACGCCGGTGCAATGCAAGCGAACAGTTTTTGGAAAGGAAAAAGAACTCGAACTCAAAGAGACAAAAGATAACGCCGTCTCCAAAGGATATATATTCCCCCACAATATATCAGAATAGTTTTTAAAAATTATTAATTAAGGAGTGTGCTGAATATAGTTGCTGGACGGGTGTTCCTAAGAGTTTGTCCGTGATACTCTTTCCACCAACCTGAAGACGCTGATGGTGAAGGTGCTGACCCAGGCGCACAGGGCGAGGAAAAGGAAGGATGCCAAAGCCTGTTGACGCGAACATATGGGCCCATTGGTAAGGAATCGGCTGGCAGACTCGGGGGTACCATCGGCAGGGGCCCCGGGCAGGGCAGAGCAACTCTGCTGAACATCGTACAGGGTGTCGAATGCGAGAGAGAGATTTGCAGAGTCGAATATAATAAATACGAGATCGAACATGACTAGCCGAGGTTAGTATGTCTCAATTTTATAGGCACCCGGAAATAACGGTATAACGGAACATACCCAGTCGTATCTTGGCCTTCGCGGAACGCAAACCGAGCGGCTTCCCTGAGTACTCGTCGTAGGTGATATATATCAAATATATCAGCGCAACAGCATCGACGACGATTGCGAGTACCGTGGACGGAAGCTGTGGCGTTCCATTATTCTTGCTCAGGACGTATATGCTCGCCGAGAAGGACAATGCGAAAAGCGACAGAACCCAGATGATCGCTCTGAACGTCAACGGCACCATCGGGTTGTTCAGAAGTATAAGATGGAACCTCTTATACCAGATCTCCCTCTGCTTCGCGCTGATTCCGAATATCTCCCTCTTTTTGGCTTCCTCCTCACCCTCATCCTCCCCTTCTCCCTTGGATGCCAACCAGGGAGCGGATAGGCCGTCATCTCCCCATATAGCACCGCTTTCCAGATCCTTCCTCTCCGATGCTGAAGTAAACGGTCGGCCGGAAGAATGCTCGGCAAAGTTCCTCCATCGACTACCTTCGCTGGCACTTGGGCGAGGAGTTACGGGTGTATTCTCCCTTCGGTTGTCCCATATCGACTTCTGTGGCGATTTATGCGTTGGAGGCGGAAGCACCGGACCCTGGTCCACCAACTCGCCCTCATCTTCGTAGCGTTGAACCCATGCTATTCGTTGGTAGACAGACTAGTAGTTAGCGGCCTGACGTCGTTCAATACGTAATTGGTTCACAGGCAGACAGGAGGACGCGCCCGTGTAAATCGGCAATGGAAACCGAAAAAATAAAAATAGAAAAAAGGCCTCGGAGGGAAGCGAGGGAGAAAAAGGGCACACATACTCGGTATGGTCCTGACGGCTCGCCATTGAAGTTGAGAATCACCGGAAAATCGGGCACGTTCTGAATTCGCAATTGTAGATGCCTTGGTAGATTCGGAGACGACGGAACCTTTGGACGTGCGTTTGGTCGTGCATCCTCTGGCCGTCACGTTTGTGGAAGTGGCTGGTGGGACTGGGACTGGGAAACTGGACGGCGGCTGTGCCCGAGGAGCATCTTGCGCCATAGGATAGATTCGAAGGATTGTTCTCGGAAATGATGAATGATGTGAATGTACTCGTCGGCAGCCGGTCCTCCTCCTCTTTCTCCGGTCGTGATTGTGTTCTTTTTTTTACAAGATAATTACAAAGAAAAATCTCCTTTCGATGTCGGGAGGAAGTCGAAGGAAGACAGTTGACAAGAGGAAAGAGGAGATGTTTGGGAAATTAGAGCTGGTGTTTTGGGAACGCAGTCAAATGGAAATTGCAGCGAAATTGAGAAGGGGCGCCTCTCCTTTGGCTGGCTCTGGTTGGGCTGGCCGGTTGGGCTCTCGTCAAAACAGGGAAAACCTCCCCAGCAAAAAGACCCGTTTTTGCTTGGCTCTGCAGAGAGAGTGATGGTTAAATGCGATGTGGAGAGGGCGAGTAGTTAGGTATCTCGCAGGCCAGATGTGTGCTGGAATTAATTCCGAGGAGAGAAAAGCCCCGACGAAGCATCGACGGAGGTAGAGTTCACCAGACTAGACGGAGGTCAGCTTAGAGTTGGTTGGAGTCGGTTAGTCCAGCAGGCGATCCGGGGCGTTCCAGCAGCGTGCCTAGCAGGTTATATTGTTCTATCGTGCCGGCCATGCCATTTCATCGACATGCTACGGCCAGACATCGTGACGGACCTCATCTGACCGTCCCGTACAATCCAGATGCACCGCCCTGTCTGCTAAGCTTCCCCAGAGTAAGTGTCGATGGATAGATAGATGCACGTTGGTTGGTTGTGTCGGGCCTGCCTCCCTCGTCTGAAACCCACGTGGAGCTGCTTCGCTTCCGTCTGGTCTGGTTTTGTGTGGTCTGGCTGGTTCCGTCCCGTCAAAGCCTCCTCCTCGGATGCTAAAAGTTGCCGACATCAAACATCCCGAGCATGCGTTCGTACCGGCTTCGTGAAACAACAGCCGTAGACGCCCTTGTGTTACTGGCATCTGCCCAAGCACACTCAATTCCGGATATAACGTTGAGGCATCAAAATTGGCCCCCTTCCGATTGTTCGACCGGGCTATCCGCAGCTTCACGGCCCTCTGACCCTGACCTCCTGCAGGCACCATCACCACTCTGCTCCGTTCCGGATGCACCTATCCGATCGAGTCTAAGATGACCCCGTAGACGCACATGCGCGCAAGCTCTTACTCCTGTGAATTATTACATGCGAAGCAATGAACGGTCCCCACAGCTTTACAGGCAAAAATCGACAAGAAATGCCCTCGCTCCGTGACTGCGAGGTATCGACCAGCCACAGACCGTACCGGCTAACCTACTATATTATATTCTCTTGAAGCAACGGAGCTTGTTCTAACCTCATTCACACAGACCACTCTTCCTTGGTCACACGGGCTCTCCGAGGAAGAAAATAAATCTGTGGGGTACGTACGTTAAGAAGCGTATGCATATGTGCGTACCTACTTTGGCGTATGCGTCGAGGTGACGACCTGGTGACGTCTACACGTACACTATATTGGCGTTTTTTGATAGACGGAATCCGGTGGTGTTATCGACAAAAGAGCGGTTCGAGCTGCAGATAAGGCCTGCGAAAGTTGACCCTTGCAGGACCATGGCTCGTCGAATGGCTGGTAACCGATGACGGAATCCGTTGGCTAGCGTGGGGTCGCCCACCACGGCTAAGAGTGGGAACTGCATGCCCACGAATTAGAGCCCGTCGGTCTGTTTTTATGGGCTGCTGTTCAACATGGCATGGCATGGCATGGGCACGGACTGACAGAAGGCCCGAATGCCCGCCAAAGGATCCCGGGTGTCCACCCAAAATATCTCATCCTTCCTTTTTGCTGACAGGAGAAAGAGCTCACAGATAAGTTTGTGACGGCACGCTCGACAGCAGCAACAATTGACGAGTGACAGGTTGCAGCCCTTCAGTGTGGTGTGCGCACATTCCAGCCTCTAGTCGAAAAACGGACGCCTTCTCCCGCCGGCCCTAAGTTCGACTCGAAGCCACAGGATCGATACCGGGATGGCATTCTAATAATGGGCGATAGATTGGCATACAGGCTCGTTTGATCGATCTTGACCGGCATAAATTTAAGCTTAAAGAATCGCGAACACGATGGGAGATCCCGCTCGCCTTACGGTTTCGAATATTCTTTATGGGAACAAAGCTTGGCTCTGCCGGTGAAGAAAGGGTCCAAGGAAGGGATCCTAGATCATGCCTTTGCCTGCTTCAAAGAGTCGAAAGCTGCAGCCAGGCCAGCGCAACTTTGGGGGCCAACTGTGCCTTCGATGTGGCCCATCCCTGCTTGCTGCTTGCTAGTGGGTTCTTCGCACGGCTAGCATTTGTTCCGCCAAAGCTTATCAACGACACACCACTTTTTTTCATGGCACTCCCTCGTCCAAAGATTACGATGTAACCATTTGGTCTGGGCCTCTCGTATGCACGCCCTGAGCCGGTGCCATTTTTAGAGAAGGGTTCGAGGGAAAAAGTAACGTTATTGGGAGCGGACGTTGAAGGTGGAAAAGTGTCGTGCTTCTCCGGCGGTTGATGACTGATCCCGATGTCGAAGGAAGGAAGGGGCTGAAATGTCACCCGTTATTTCGCTATAAAGAGATTTTTCTTTTCGGGCAGGCAGGAACAAAAAAAAGACTCCTCTTTGAGGTTGCATCGTCATGAACCTCAATTTCCGTGTTCTAAAACACGCGGGAGAAACATGGGAAAATGTTTCCTCTGGATGTGGAAAATATTCGGGCTATGATGGAGCGAAATCCTGCTTCTCATGCGTCTTCCTCAGAACCCAATATCCGTTCCTGACTAGATAGTTGTTGATCCAGTCGAGGAGGATACAGGCCTGGGTCTGCATCGGAGATCCACAGCTGAGGAACCCAGCCCCGTCCAAGGCTATCGGCACCCTACAGCGGGCTAGCTGGTTGGGCAGTCCTCAAGAAATCGGATCATATCGCAAGCCAACTGCGCGAGCCCAATGAAGTAACCGTATTCTTGGGTTACTTCGGTGCTGATATAGCAACTTATGAGAAAACCCACCACGGATGCATTTCTCCTCCTCCCTTTTTTCCTTTTCTCGATCGTTCTCTATCAACCTTTCGTACTTCGGATCTCTTCCCAACTCCTCACCTTCGAACGGATTCACTCGTTTTATTCATTTTCACAAAAGGTACGTCTGCGGTTCTGGTTACACTCCTTCCGGCGTTTGCTGCCACCAACTTTTGCTGCCTCTCCGACTAGTGCCCGGGTTTTCTCTGGGCACAGAGCTCAAAAATACACCTGCATGCAAACAGGAACGGGCGGGCTTACGTCCCTCACCGAAGTATTCGCATTCGCTCGTTCCCACATATCTTACTATCCATTCCACTCCCCTGCGAACAAAATAAAAAGTACCGAGTGATGCTGCCATAGACCGTCCTATCGTCCCCGTCAATGGGAGAAATTTCGGTGTCACAGATCCCCCTGGCCATGCTTGCCATGATCATCCGGTCTGACCTTCGACAGTTCGCCTATTGAGGAAGCCCGCACATGGCAACGACATCACCCCATTTCCGCGTTGTTTTTTGCTATCTCGT
Organism: Arthrobotrys sphaeroides; assembly: GCA_036971245.1. Lineage (NCBI taxonomy): Eukaryota > Fungi > Ascomycota > Orbiliomycetes > Orbiliales > Orbiliaceae > Arthrobotrys > Arthrobotrys sphaeroides. Next base: position 838,528 of record JAJTTW010000010.1, on the reverse strand, counting down.
ATAACAGAGTTATAAAAATACTCGATCGATGGAAATGCTGATGCGGAGTGCTCGATAAGCTAACATGGAAACCTGACGCTATCGTTCTAAAGGCCTGCAAATTCCAAAAGGACCTCTCCCACTTTCGTCCTCCTTGCATCCCGTCTCAGACGTAATCAATCAATCAATCAATCAGACAGGATCCTTTTTCTGTTGTGCGACTTCAGAGTACCCCCCGTCCCGAGGCCCGACCACGGGAATTATTCTGCACCACCTTGGAAAAAAAATAAACCTTCGCTCGTTTGACACCTTCGAAACGACACTGCGGATAGGGAAACCGAACGACACACAGAGTACCTGCAGTGTTCCGCGCGAATAACGTGCAATTAACGTGTTGGATTTTAACGACGCAGATGCGAGGTTTCGAGCTACAGCATCGGTGTCCTTGAGCCACCTGCATTTCCCACACGCATGAACGGAATTTCCTCGCTGCATTTTCGCTATCGCATGCTTGGCTGATCCGTCAATCACGGACGCTTTTATTCCCGCACGTTTCTATCTTATTTTCGTTTTCCGGATTTAGTCTTTTTGGTGTTTTAGTGGTATATAATATTCAAAAGAGGAGGATAGAAAGCAGCATTCAAGGGATACCGCCCATATTTTTGGGCTTTTGTCGCCCTCGATGGCTACAATGGACGAGAACACCCCTCCGTCTAACGGATCGGGATCTCATTCGGCATGGGGAATCGACAATGGTGTCGAGAAGGCCCTTGAGAAAGTAGTGGACGCCGTGGAGTCTGGTCAGGAACGTCCGGAACAGAAGGAAACCCTCCTCGGAAGCACGATCACGGCACCCGCACCCGTACGGCCCGCGCCGGCACCCGTTCAGCCTCCGCAGCAGAGTATATGGGCGAAAAAAGCCACAAGATTAAAGAAAAGAGGAGGGTCTTTCAGGAGCGACTCGAATTTGCCGCTCCCGCCTCAGCCACCGCAGGCTCACCGACACTCTTATACTCCGGTTGTTCCGTCGCCCCTGAATCCAGCTTCTAGTGGAAGTGAAGACAGCGGCAGTGGAAGACCGAGTCACTCGAGTAGTACTGTGCATCAAGATGCCGCGGTTGCGGCTTCGGTATCACTCTCGAATTCTCTATCGACAGAGACGAGACCGAAAAGTCAACTTCTGATGTCTCCTGAGCCAGTGATACCGACAGGTACGGCTAATTTGGCCCCTATTACCATGAAAACCTGCTGATTTTTGATATAGCGTCTTTGATGGATTTGGGCCGTGAATATGACCGATACCCAGCTAGGACACCGAGGAACAGCATGATGCTACTGCAAAAAACGCCTTCCCATACACCACCTCAACGGCATTCGAATCCTTTATTAGCCGAAACCTCGAGCGCAGAACATAGATCCGAAAACACAGAAACCGACCCTGAAAAGATCTTTAATCCGGACAGCGAATCGATAACAAAGTTAACGTTTCTCAATGCTGGCTTCCCGTTATACCTCGACGAGAAGGAGCCGGATGATTATATGCATAATCCGGGCGAGGGGGATGATACTCGAGGCAATCACTCGCTGAAGGGATTAGGAATCAGGGGTGTTCTGAGTTTCTTTTGTTTCTGGCTCTTTGTTTCCGGGCTTGTAGCGCTGTTTATCGTGCTACCCGTTCTGACATTCACCGGATACGTGAATACACCGGGCGAAACTGAGAACCCGCATGAGCCAGAGTGGCGGATACAACCTTGGGAGTATGTGGAGACCAAATACTCATTTCCGATATTGGGCGGAATCAGGACCAGTATGGTTGACCCCGATACTCCGGATTTTGCGAAAACAAGGAAGTCGATGGATGGGAAGAATTATAAGCTGGTTTTCAGCGATGAGTTTAATACCGACGGGAGGTCGTTTTATGAGGGCGATGATCAGTTTTGGACTGCACCCGACCTTCATTATGCGGCCACGAACGATTTGGAGGTATGATTGAATTCTTCGATATGACGACGATTTCTGTGGAAATCGCTGACAACCGTGTAGTGGTACGATCCCGACGCTGTGACGACTCAAGCTGGAACGCTACGGCTGAAACTCGACGCATGGAAAAATCACGACCTAAATTATCGATCCGGAATGCTTCAAAGTTGGAATAAACTTTGTTTCAAGGGTGGTATTCTAGAGGTATCGGCTTCATTGCCTGGTCCTGGCGGTAAGATGGGTTTGTGGCCCGGTATCTGGACGCTCGGTAATCTCGCGCGGCCCGGTTATCTTGCAACCAGTGACGGCACGTGGCCGTATGCGTACGATGACTGCGACATTGGAATTACGCCGAATCAGTCTAGCCCCGACGGTATCTCCTTCCTCCCAGGCCAAAGACTCAACAGCTGTACTTGCAAAGGCGAAGATCACCCGAACCCTGGTGTCGGACGCGGCGCCCCCGAAATCGATGCGCTGGAAGGAAGTGTGGCGGGTGGTATCAACATCGGTGTTGCGTCCCAGTCCTCCCAGATCGCTCCTTACGACGCTTGGTACATCCCTGACTACGAATTCCTTGCGATCCACAACCACAGCGTGACCGAGATGAACAATTGGTGCGGTGGGCCATTCCAGCAGGCTATTTCCGGTATCACGGCGCTGAATAATGAATGGTATGATGGGAAAAACTTCCAGAAGTTCGCGTTCGAGTATGTGCCTGGTAAAGGGGATGGTTATATTACGTGGTTTGTGGGTGATGAACCTACATTCACGATGAAGGGCGAGGCTACCGGGCCCAATGGCAATATTGGAGCGCGGCATATCAGTCAAGAGCCTATGAGCATCATTCTCAACTTGGGTGTGAGTAACAGTTGGGCTTATATTGATTGGCCTGGTCTTGAGTAAGTTTTGAGTATTTTTCATGCTATACAGGTTGAATGGTTTACTAATTGATTTCCGCAGATTCCCTACAACCATGTATATCGACTACGTTCGAATATACCAGCCCGAAGGTTCGGAGCTGATAACCTGTGATCCTCCGGGTTATCCTACGACGGAGTACATCAAGAAACACATGAACGCCTACACAAACCCTAATATTACCGTAAGTCACTTCACCCCAGTATGCACTGCGCGAATTTGAATCTAACACGAAAGTTTAGAGCTGGTCAAAAGCCGGATACTCGTTCCCACAAAATACTTTAATGAACGGCTGCTCGAAATAATCTTCACACACGTTTATGATATGATACCCCATTTCCCCTCCGAAAAGTACACTGAGCGAGCGATTATCGATACCGCAATGAAACTTTACCAGCTACCCAAAAAATAATTTCGTAATAATACAAAAGACACTCGAACGCGAGTCACCTCGATGACGTTACCATTACCACTACCACCACTTTTCGATTGCATTTTCTTCCTCGTCTCCACATCGAACCATCACAGTCTCACAATGGGGAAGAAACCCGGAGTTCTTTTGGTTGTTGTTCCTTTTTTCTTACCTTACCTCTCCTACCCGTCGTCATCGATTCCTCTCTCCTGTGTGTTCCGCCAGGAACAAACATTTATGTCTTTTTCCTATCTTAATCTGTCATTTTACCTTAAGCATAGCTACCATACAGCGGTTTTTGTTTCTCTTTCTTGTCACCCTGTTTTATTGTCTATTGTCTAATGTCCTCATGAAGCCCGGTTTTTTACTGGTTTCCTTCCCACTTGCATTTACCGTATAACTATGTATGTATATATAGAGGGGGAATACACCGATATGAAAGGTAAGTTTGGTAGGTAAGTATCGAGCGGTGTATTCCCTTGAGTTTTAAAGGCGATGGTTAATTGTTTTACTTTAGTCTATCCGTTGTATTGTATATTTTGTATGGGTTGGGTGCAGGGCGGGTATACACTACTGCTACTTATTTACCATGAGCATGCAATGGGGGGTCTGTTTGAATCTTTTCTTTTTTCCTTTTGGAATTTTGTAGCATTTGAGGTTGGGGGGTGAAAACATATTGAATTTAGTGGTAGAGAAAAAATGGAAATATGGGATTTTATTTTTATTCTGGCTTCTTGAGGTACTGTTTCTTTACGAATCCCTTTGAGTTCGAGTCGAGTTTTGGGAACTTATGTTAATCCTGACTGGTGAGCATGGAGTGGAGGGGAGTTCTGTAGCTTGAGCCATGGGGAGGGTTGACGTTGAACGTTGATATATCCCACATATCCACATAGCTTTTCATGAAATTCAGATCTACGGATCGATTACTCTGTCCATGTCCTCTACGGGGACCATTAAAATGCACTGGAATTCTTCAGAGCACCTCGTTATTGGTTTGGTTATATCATGAACTGTAAATCCTCATGTTAGATCAAAAAAAAAAAAAAAATCAATCGGCTTTTTCATCATCAAAAGATCTCCTCAAGGTATAAAAAGGAAACGTACTCGAGTGCCACCTTAACATCTGTATTTTCTTGGTAAGAGGAGCAAGAAAGGAAGAAAACGAGAACAAGATAGGAGCAAGAACAGCAAGGCCATGCATAGGACTGTAACGACCAAAGAAGACAGCGAATACAGACAAAGCCTTCCCACACCAACCGCACTCAAGAACACGCCATCAATTCGTACTTTTGTATCATTAGTATATTACACAGACCCCCGCTGTCCCCTTTTACACGCACAAAAGGGTGAAAAGGAGGGAGGCCTTCATGACGTCGTAAGTAAAGTAAATAGTAATGACAAGGTAAGCAAAAAAGCGAGAGAGATAAAGTCGAAATCGAGTATGAAAAACAAAACCATAGAAACCACAAAAAAAGGGGGGAGAAAATGGGCTAGAAGCAGGGTAAACGAAAGTAAAAGTAACGTAAAGAAAGGAACAAAATAAAAATATCCAAGATCCTCCTGCACCCGCTTCCCGTAAAAATCCAAAGACACATGTATGTAGAGTTTTTTTCCTCCAGCTCCACTTTTGTCGCTCCCCACCGTAGGCGCTAAACCATTCAAAATATTGCTTTTTCAAGTTGCATCGTCGTCATAAAATGAAAAATCCCATGCAGGTAACATACCCCTTACTATATCATACCATATCCGTCGGCCGTATTTTTTTCGTCATTTCCGCTACTCTTTGGTCGTCGTCCTCCCAGTTTGTTGCCATCCTGCGAGGCACATATACTTATTGCGCCGTGGCCGTGGCAGCCGCAACCGGAGTAGCAGCGACGGGCGTATCAGGAATAACGGTAACCGGTGTATTCGGAACGACGGTAACAGGCGTATCCGGAACGTCAACCTCCTTTTTCTTCTCAACCTCGACCTCCACAACTTTCAACTGAGGCTCTTCAACCTTCCTGTCAACGATATACCCTTCAGAGGTATCGGGCACACTTTCAATCTCGACAACCGTGGTAGTAGCGCTGATACTACCCCCGGTCCCGGATTGACTTCCAGTTTCGTCTTCGTTATAAGTCCCCTTCGTCTTTCCAGTGCCCGTGCTGTCGATTGTATCAATGGAGCGTCTGGAAGAGTCTAGGTTCCTAACGCTGACCATTTCCAACCCATCGAATGAGCTACTTTTACGGCTCGAGCCGTTCGACAGCTGGGTATACTCATCATCCGGCTGCGTTTGAGATGACAACACGGATGCGGTGGGCGACTTCGCGCTCTGTGGTTCCCCCTGCGCCGGTCCAGATGTGAACGCCTTGCGACGCTTCTCCCCAGCCCAGGAGGCCCACGACGAAAAGTACGCACTCGCACGAGACGGAATAGTCGGTGTGTTCTGTTGCGCTTCCTTGTCCTTCGCGGCAGTATCTGGCGGAAGAGGGCCTAGAAAATTTCCCCACGCGCACTCGTAATTAGTTTCGCCACCTCTTTAACCCCCATGACTGTGGTGAAATCGGATACATACTCGGCGTGGGACTGGGATCGTTAAGACTGCTAACGTCCGTCCTGATAGAACCGGGACGACTAGCCCGCAACCTCTGCTCCTCGTGCGCCGCAAGCTCAGCGTTCAACCTCTCCATTTCCTCAAGTTGTTTAGCCGCCGCATCTCGTTCCTTCCTGGCCTTCTCGATGTCTGCCCAAAGTGTATTGATGGCGGTAGAGACCTTCCGGCTGCCCGTAGCAAACGTTTGGGTGACTGCTGCGCGACCCGCAGCCATCTTTTCGTTGATTTTGAGTTCTGCCATTTGCCTGTAGTTGCGCGAGAGGGAAGTTGAAGGTGTGAGCGAGCGGGCTGGTTAGGGGAGGAATGACTGGAGAAGGGTTGATGGAAGGGTGACTAACTGGTTAATTCTTCTGGTGAGATCCTCATATGCGCGTGCGCCAGCGTAGACGTGGCGCGGAGGGATAACATCGAAGATATTGTCCTCTATAATATTAGATCATTAGCCACCGACCTCGACAGTGGTTGGAGAGTAAAGTCCATACCAGTAAATTTCTCGAAGATCCTGTAGTTCTCCGTCGTCTTCCAGTGATGGACCCAATCGGTTCCAAAATCGGCCGACGGATCCCCGTCTACTTCGGCCAGAAGTATAGCATCGTCCGCATGTCGGTCGACATACGTCGAATACTTGACCGAAGACAGCAAAGACAGAATGTATTCCTCAAACTGCATGCGAATAAAATCCTCACTCCCGGTAAATGCCATGGTTTTTGGCCGGGACGGGTCACCCTCGTCCCAGGAATCGACAACCGTCTGGGTTAAGCTGTTTATCCATCTTTTGTCCGCAGCTGTGAGAGCAAGCGAATTTCTTAGGGATGACGATGTGATGTTTAAGGAGAGGTCGTCGAGCTATTATTTTTGTCAGCGGGTATGTCAGATAGACTGATGTGAGATGGGACCCCATACGTTGACAATGATATCAGAGTACCGGTCCTTCTGCTGCAACAAGAGCGAATTGGTCGAACCGACGATATACGACTTTGTATTCTGATCAGCCAGCATATCAAGCTGCTGTAGCGGTGTATACGGTCCGAATAAGCTGCCCTAAGGTCCTCCCAAATCAGCGCCTCGTCCCTTCCTGTATAACTCCCATGTATACAACATACCTTTCCAAATATCTGCAAAGGACATCCCATATATGCCAAAAGGGAGTGGCGGTCACTAGTCTTCAAATCCACAGCCTTCTCTCTCGTCTCCTCGTAAGAATTCAATTCCGGGTCACTGGCATCCTGCAGTTTTTCCAAAAGGCCTGGTATCAGTGATACCAGCGCAAACTGCGTCATACACAACTTCTCACACGATTTCGAGCTGAAGAAGAGCATCTTTGGTTGGAGTAGGGCGCATTTGAACAGGACGAGGGCGTTATGACGGAAACGGTAGATGAATTCGCGGAGCGAAAGCCCTAGTATCATGTCTAAATTAGAGTGTTAACAAAGGATTCTTTTTTTACAGGTAGCGGCGTACCAAGATAGGTCTCACGATCAAATCCATCCTCTCGTCCACATATCGATCGAACGAGGCTTTCTCTGAATTTCTGTAATACACAACGATATTAGTATGCCATTCAACATCAATATTTGACATAGGAGAATAAGCACCTTGATGATTTCCAAATCGTCAAAATTCCTTTACCAAAGCCTCGAATATCAGCCAAGTTCCTCCTACCTCTCCCAAAGGGAAACAAAAACCACTCCATCCACCTCTCCATCTCAGCCGACTCACCTCTGCGCAAACCAGGCACTGGTAACCATCACCAACTGCTCTCTCAGATGGCCAAAGTAGACCGGGCTGTCGGTGATGACCACCACCGCTTTCTGAACCGTCGATCGAGTAACCTCCGCGCTTCTCTCTTTCAACAGCCTCGAGTCCAGCTGCATCGTACATGATATGCCGAACAGCGAACTCGCCGGTCTGTCTCCCCTCGCCTCGCGCTTGAGAGTGAAATAACTGAAGTCTTGTTCGAAACTGTGGGACCCATCGCAAAGGGCCATGAACGGGAAAAACGGCCATTCCGTGTCGGTGCAGACGTCGTCAAGGTCCTCGTCGCCGCCGAACCAGTGTTCTACGTCGGGTCCTCTAAGAAGAGACAAATGAAGTTAGCGAGCCGCGGAGAAAGAGGGTTGGTCTCGATCTTTTCTGGATTTCCCGTCGAAAGGGTAGGTATATGCGGGGAAGGACCAAATTCTTTGTGTGTTGAAGGGAGACCCGACGTACTTTGCATGGTGGAATCCGACGATGGAGACAATTGGCGGGAAGGACTTTTGCCTGGGTTTCGTCATGTCTCCTATCCTACTCGAGTTCGATGGTGTCTGTTCGCAAGGGTTCTGAAAGGGAATCTATGACGAAAGTCGAAGGGAGGGAGGAGCCGGGGTGGGTGGAAGCTTAAAAAGGTTGAGGAGTCGGTCGAAGCGAAGGAAGGATAGGGTTTCTCGGCAGCCCAGAAGAGTTTAAAGGCAAAAAGGCTGGAAGGGCTGACTTCATAAACGGCGGGTGTGGGTGGTGGTTTATCGACGGTTGTTTTCTTCTTCTCGTTGAAGCCGAGAGTCGTATATGGGGATGTCCAGCAGCGACAGCAGCAGCAGGATCTTGAAAGGTAAGAGTGCCGTTGACACCACCACGACCCCCCCGGCCAGCCAGCTGCAGTTCTCCTTCCTGATTTCTTTCTACCGAGATGACTGGAAAGTGTGGAATGATTGTTTCGGTGGCAATGATGTCGGTTTTGGTAGGATCGGACTATCCACCGTGTTTGTCCGGAGGGTTTTAATGAGGGAGCCGTTTAGCCAGTTGGCGACAGCTTGGTGTTGGTTGGTCGTCTCGATGGAGCTTTCGGTTGGACCCTGCACGGCTGCCCTCTCACGGGGTAAATCGACAGGTGCGAAAGGGAAGGCAGGAAGTCGATGCTCTGGAGCGGGAGGGTGATGGGAAGCCAGAAAACCTGCTGGGTTATGAGAAAAAATTATTATGGGGCGATCGAAAGAAGCAGGATTCGGAATTCGGGGAGGTTAACGAAACATACCAAGGCTCTAAGAAGGCTCTAAAAGATGCAGGTTGATGGAATCGAGGGAAAGGACGTGTCGACGGGCGGCCAATGGCTGGAAAGGGAGGTTTTTTGGGTTAGTCTGGAAGGAGGAAGAGTGAGAGTGTGGAGTTTGGAAGGGACTGGACTGGGACAAGGGCAAGTACTCGGACCAAGGACACCGCTTGGCCTCGAGCACTCGCAGCTTGCATAACTCCCGATGGGCGCTGAGGAATGTATACGGGCACATGCATTGCTTGAGGGGTACTTCGTGATCGAGACGCAGAATCACAGGTCATCGGGGCACAGACGCCACTTTTCGACGGTCTAAGGCAAACTAGCCGGCACTAACTGCCCATACAGACTGCAGCAGCACTGGCGGTCCGAAAGGCCCATCTCCCATCTTATTACAACGGTGCTATACCGATGCATCAGTGGATTCATTGTGACTGCAATTGCGATGAGTTCGGAGATATTACATTAGCACTATAAAACGTGTGCTAATCGACTTGTCGATACTCCCCTTCTCCACACGGATGTTCCTGTCGCCCTTCTCCGTGATCTGTGCATGTCTGTGATACCAATTAAACATCCCCGAATGATATCATCTCTGTACTCTCGATAGACTTTCGTCCTGTGTTTCAGCTGAATTCGGGTCTCCGCCGGCCGGGCGCGGGTCGAAGTCTAAACGTTAAACAAACGTTGAAACTCTTAATTCCACGTCTTAGGAGTTCATAATCGAGTCAGTTCTTAGGACTCAAGGCCTTCTATCGTCGTAATAATAGTATACCGTATACCGGCCAAGCGCTGGGGAAGTTATGCTGCAGCTGCTGATTATCCGCGTAGAGACGCCGTCTTTGATTACAATCACGCTTTAATATTGCCTTCTGAGAATACTTTGTATCTCATACCTAAGTCGGTACCCATTGTCGTATATACTAATAGAATACCTCGGCTTGTTTCCGGAATTCAAGGATTCTTTGCAATCTAGTCTATCGTCTGTGAACTCAACGGCGTCCTGCGAAAATATACAACAGTGCAACGCAAAAATTAACAGCAGGCGACAGGAAACTCGACCGACGTATCCCTCTACACTCTAGGGCCCTTTGACGCCGTCTTTCTATTAACGTGGTTGTTCGCACGGCTGTTCATGTAGCTATTCACATAATAAATACCTAAGTATTTGTTTACATTAAACGTATAAACCACCTCAGATTATCATCACTACGAAAAACCATCCATCCCACCTGATCGATATCGAAATCTCGTTAAAGTTTCTATATACCTATGCATACGATCGTTTTTTAAAATTTTTTCCTCTTCTTATTTCCTTTTCTCTATACTCCCGCCCTCCAAAAGCGTAACCTACCCCGATTAAGAGTAGATTACGGCCTGCACGCCGCAGTGGCGTACCGTGCGCACGGTAGCGGCCGCTGTATAGATCCAAGGCTACATACATTCTTACCCAACCCAAAACCTTGACCATGCACACACACAACAAGGCTGAATCTTTTGACCCACCCATGAACATCCAATACAATGCAGCAGAGAGTAAATGCGGCTGAACCCGTCGAGATCTCTGGGACAATAGATGAAATATTAGCCGAAATGTCGTCGGTCACCGATTGCGATATCGTAATATGTAAAAAATCTTGATAGCAGATAATAGTAACTACAGCCTTGTCTTTAATAACGCAGTTCTGAGTACAGCTATCACGCCACAGTGTACAGGACCAGATGTGTACGAGACAACTATCACGCCGGTTCTTTTACAAAAAAATTTTTATGGCTTGTCGAAGCAGAAGAGAAGAGAGGGAAAGGGAAAGAAGGGGTTTTCTTCTATATATTTCATGGTCAATAGCGCTGGGATACTGATACTCACTTACCTCACTTGGGTTACAATTGAGGATGCTATACCGGAAGTGTGCTCAAAACCCTGCTAATTATAAGGCCCTGGATAAAAAAAATAAAAAAAAAAACCAAGACTAACTATAACAGCATATACAGGCAGTCCACCACCAACCACCAACATATATAATGTCCGACATCCTATCCATCATCAGCTCCGTAGCCGGTATCATCTCCCTAGCCGGCGCAACCTCCAAACTCGCATACGAATTCGTCTCCTCGATCATTGACGCCCCAAAGTCTATCAGAGCAATCATAAGCTTGCTTTACGGCATCAACATCGCGTTATGTGAGATTCAAAAACTACTATTAGACCTGGCGGATGCATCGCCGGGGGGTGGGGATGATCTTGTTCTACTTGAGAAATCACTGTTGAACTGCGTGGCTTCGGTTAGTGTGGTGGAAAGGGGATTGAAGGGCGTGTCGAAAGCTGGGGAGGAGGAATTGAGCGTTAAGAGGCTTTGGCATCAGGTTAAGCATGTATTCGAAGAGAAGGGTATGAAGGATGCATTGGTTATGCTCGAGGGCGAGATGGGCACGCTTAATATGGTTCTTCAAGGTTTAAATTGGTACGTATTTTGTAACCATCTAACATTGCCGTATCAAAATATTTCCCCCCTAAAAACGGTATCTAAAAATGTTCACAGCAAAGCAACCAGAAACCTTCTAAGAATCGCAACGGACGCTAAAGCCTACGCCATGAAAAACCACCAAATCCTCCAACAGATAGAACTCAGAATCACAAGAATAGTCAAAGACGCCATAGGCCGGTCATACTCTCACACATCATCCATATCCTTGGATTCAATATGCGCCAAATCAGACATCAGCTCCATGCTTACCACCCCGGTTCGAGCTTATGCCTCGCTCTCACCGGTGTAACCGAATCCTCCGCCTCTCTCGTAATAATCCCAGATGACAGGAGCGGACTCGATTGCGTATCCGCAAAAGTCCTCTTTCCTCCCGTGGACGGTCCGGTGCCGGAATTACCCAGACAGGCTGTTGTGGAATCGTACTACAGCCTTGCCGATACTATCGGCGTCCCGCGAGTTGCCACGAATGATAAAAGCATGGTCACTGTCAGTGAGACTGAGGTTATATCTTCCAATGCATATGGCGAAACTGCGATTTCCACCGGCCAGGAGATAATCGACCATCTCCGGTCCACTCGGATTCCTAACCAGTCCAGGCCCTCTCACGGTTTCGACCGTATGATCGATATAATGGCAGTGGTCCCCAGTAGCCCGCTCATACCGATCTCGATAAATTTCGGACAACTTGTATGTTGTCTCGTAGACCAACTTGTATGTCCTTCGCTTCATAAACACCGATTAATTCAATCCAGCGAGAAAAAAATAGAAAAGGCCCACAGCTGACATGACGTAACATACTGTACCTAGTCGAAACTATCCAAAGCGATAGCGACCAGTTTATCAGTCTCAGCAGCTGAGATCAGACGCCTTGAAAAGTTAGAGATAATGATGGAGCGCCTTTGCTTCATGGAACCATTCCTATCCCAGAGAGTGGAGACCAATTCGTCCGACTATCTCCGGAAGTGCCAGGAACGGGCGTACATCGCGTCGTTCAAGTACGCACAGTTCATCGATGTCACTTATGGTACGTGAATGCCAATTACAAATATACTTAGCCACCCCAGCCAGCGTAAAGATACATATAATACTCTACACAGAGATCCCTACTAACAACCCCCCTTTATAACCCCACAGCGACCAAAAAATCCGCCCTCTCAGCGGCCCTACAGGCTTCAACCGAAACCGAAAAGTCCAGAGAACTGTGGTTCGCGGTCGAAACATCCATAGAGGAGTTAGATCGAGCAGTAAATTTAACGCTCATGCTAGACCTTACCCAAAAGACATGCGCGATCCAGGACTTGTCAAAGCATAATTTAAAGACCCAGTGTGAACTTCGAGGATTGGTAGAGAACGGGTTCCGTGATCGATCAGTGTTGGCCGAGACGCAGGATTTCGACCCGGATGCGTACGTTATGATGCATCAACGGTTTAGGTTGGGTCAATAATATGTATGCCCCCTTCACTAAGATATAATCCGTCAGACGCGTCAATAGTCCCTAGAATAAAATTGTTGACCTTGTGGTTTTTTGCTAGAGACTTCACATGCACGACCTCAGCGAATCTACCCCTCACGACAGATATATCTGCTATACTACTTCATGAATTCACGAAAACCCATCGTCCGTCACAACTTAGCCCCCATAATTATATAAGCCCATCTACCAAGCACCATTAATAATACTAATATCATTAATACTACCACCGAAAAAAAGTTCACCACAATGCCCAAAAAACCAAGCAATAATACCAATTTAATACACACTGTCTACCTTATAATAAGAAACAATAAAAACAGCTTCGTCTTGCAACCAAAGGTAAAGGTCCCTAACAAGAGACTATAACCAGTATAAAACAACCAAACGACGAAGCATAATGCACAAAGTCCGGAGGATCAAGGGACGAAGCAACAACCTAGACAGTCCCCCTGACATCCCATACTGAAGTATAAAGTTTTTTTCTGATCTGATCATATGGATATCATTCAAAGAAAAAAAAAGTGTCTGCAAGAAAGAAGAAGAAGAAAAGAAAGATAAAACTCTTCTCAGCATACATAGGGTAAAAACATGTTAACAGCCACAAAAATCCGCAAAAGGGTGCCTCAATAGCCAATCCGAATGAGCTCTCCGCCAATATCACCGACAAAAGGCGAAGGAGCATAAGAAGTGAAGAGTAGAGTAAGTGAGCGATCGGAGCGAGCATAAAGCAGAACAGAAAGATACTTGTCATTCTTTTTAGCTCTCGTGCGCGCTCATTATTTCATTTCCAGAGTTAAAAAAAAAAAAGTAGTAAGTAAGAAAGAAAAGATATGTTCATCGAATCTTTTGGTGGTAGTAGGGGAATCAAAAAACGCCTTTTATGTCTCGTTTCTTTCTGTCAATGGCCGATTCTCTCTTTTTTTGTTGTCGTCAAAAGTAATAATAGTACTTGATATCCTTGTTCGCCTGTCTAAATCGTGGGATCGTTTTGATCGACGTTGTGCTGCAGAAAGCCGCGTTAGCATGTTCGAGGAAGAAGGGAAAGAATCGGCGGTGCTCACGTAATCAACAATCTCGCTGTACATCATGATCTTCCATGTGTCGACTGGAAGATCGGCGTCGTTAAACGACCAATCAAACTTCTCGGCCGCTACGGGCTCGTCTGAGGGGTCATGGTAAGGAGCAAGGTATTCGTGTGCCAGAGCCTGAGCTGCTGAAATTCTCTTCTTCGGATCGAAGACCAGCATCCTTTCGAGCAGATCGACCGCTGTTATCTCCAGTTAGCAAGAAACCCGATGTATCGAAAATGCGTTTGGTACCTCACCTGCGGGGTCAGCGTTCTTAAACTTCTGAGAGAGCGGGATACGCTCGCGTTTCGGTAACGACTGGACGAATCGCAGTGTCTACGTCGAGAATTAGCTTTCTGGAGTCAATGGGGCGGATCAAGCCAGTACTCACGTTCTCGCTGCAGATGGTGTGAATGACATCCTCGGGTGGGCTCCCCAGTAGCTCCGTTATGATGGAGAACTGATTGACATGGTCTTTACCAGGGAAGAGCGGCTTCCCCTCCAGCATTTCCGCGAAGATACATCCTGCACTCCAGATGTCGACCTCAACATCATACTTCTGCCAGGTGAGCATGATCTCCGGAGCACGGTAGTATCTTGTGGAGACATATCCGGTCATCTGTGGGTCCTGGATTCTGGCAAGCCCGAAGTCGCAAATCTTCAAATCGCAGTTCTCGTTGACCAAGATGTTGCTGGGCTTCAGGTCACGATGGATGACACCCGCTGAGTGCACATATTTCAACCCTCTCTGCGATTGCGAACCGTTTGATTAGTAAAAATGGCATTGAAAAATCGCCCTTTAATCGCCAAACTGTCTTACCAGGATCTGATAGAGGAAGTATTGGATGAATTGCTTCTCGAGCGGCCTGGATGTCAATAGTCTGTGAAGATCTGTACCGAGGAGCTCTGTGACGAAGTAACTGCAAGAGACGGCTCGTTAGCGCTTCAATCATTTATTCTCTACTTATTTTTGGGTTCTTAAGCTCCAAAACCCGGTACAACTTACATGTCCTCGAGCGGCGAGATGAAGATATCGCTAAGGCTGATAACCTACATTGGAATCGGAATGTTAGCGAAAAAGTGGAAACCCAGCGGTATCACCGGCATCCACCGGAATTACGTACATTCTCGTGCTTCAGGTGCTTGAGAAGCTTCAATTCTCTGTAGGTACGTTTCGAAAGCACCGGTGTGCTGAACGGTTTCATGATCTTCTTGATGGCGACGGGTTGGCCGGTGAGCTGGTCCTTCGCAGAGCTGTTTGCAGGGGTTCGGCATCAGGAATGGGCGTTTCCGGTGAGCGGGAACAGGAATCGAACTTACCAAACGAGCCCGAAGGCTCCCATACCGACCGGCTGCAGGTCCGTATATCTGCCATTAGTTAACAAGTGTCAGCCGAGTCTGGCGATTTTACGGATTCCGGGTTATTTCTGCGAAATCGCGACGTTCACGTTCCAAATTTGTGAAACGGCGGTTCTGACAGCTATGACGACATCTCGCCAAACGGACAAAGTGGGTGGAGGAAAAAAAAGTCGGCAAGGGGGGCAAACGGGACACAACAAGGAAAAACCAAGAAAAGGGCTACGAACCGGCTGGTGATCTCGAAGGTAGTGCCGAAAATCTGCGCGCGAATGAATTCTGCCATTTTGGCGGTATTTGTGTGGTCTGAAGGGGTGGTGTCGACGGGAGGATGACGGAGGAGGGTGAGGGGTGAGGAGGTGGAGCGGGAGAGGAAGAGCTGTTGGAGGGGAGAATGTGTGTGTTTGTGTGTGTGTGTCGGTCGTTTGACGGTTGGCGGTTGTGATTTTCACGCTGCCTGGCACGGAACCGGAGGGGTTTAGAACCAGAACAACCTCAGCAGTGAAAGGTAGTCGATTCGGTGATTACCTTGCTCTCCAATCGGCCGGTGGAAGCTGGAAAACGGATCGAGGTCGGTGTTCTCGCTGCTTCGGAGGGCCAGAAGGGAGGCGGTGGGGAGCGGTGGATCTTTCTCGAAGGCTATCGATAGCGGCACCGAGGATGATAAGCTGCTTACAGGATGATTACAACCGCGGGAGGCAGAGAGAAAGAGAGTTTGAAGAGGGGAATAAAGGGAAGAAGGGAAGTCAAATAGACCGGACGGCTGCTTCGAATTGGCTTTGAGGAATTGGCTCTGAATCAGACCGAGTTTTAGCTTGGATTGGATGTCTGGATCGATCGATGGGGTACGAAGAATGCAAATATCTCAGCCCACGCAAACAGCTAGCTGCCAGTGAATTATCTATATCTGTAGAGGAATCCTGCGATCGGTCCGGGTATGTCTAGATGGTACGATGGAGGGGATGAGAAGGGAGGAGACGATCGAAGAAGGGGCAGTCTATATGATATCCTCTGCTCTGCTACTGCAGCTTCACAAACGGAGCTGTCCAAGGAGATCCAACCATCCCCCTTTCAGCCGTCGACGGGGCCGGCAGAACCAAGGTTTTTCCTTCTGAACAGGAAAGAGCCCGGTCGCCGTCTCCTCGGACGGAAAGTGAATTCTCTCGACCCGCACCGTAAACTCTGATGCATACAGATTTTTTTCAGCGAAGGATACACGTGAAGCCCAAAGCTGTTTAGCGGTGTTTCGTGTGAGAAAGTGACAAAGTACAGGTACCAACAGCGCAACGGCCCCTCCATCGATGACGTCGTGGCGTTTTTTCCCGGCCCTTGCTCTGCATACATGAGCTTAACTTGTATGCACTCGCCCAGCTCGCAACCACCAGGGAATATAATTTGA
The DNA here is from genome assembly GCA_036971245.1 of Arthrobotrys sphaeroides. NCBI lineage: Eukaryota > Fungi > Ascomycota > Orbiliomycetes > Orbiliales > Orbiliaceae > Arthrobotrys > Arthrobotrys sphaeroides. The sequence goes on along the minus strand of JAJTTW010000010.1, from coordinate 821,829 downwards.
CGACAGGACCAGCCCCGGTCCAGGATTCTCCGCATGAGCTGGATGGATTGGACTGATTGCATGGCAGCTTCCTTTTTTCCTTGGTGGCGCATTGCCTTATTTTGTGTGATATCATTACGTCAGAGGGTCCACGTTCTGCCATCCACCCCGGCCCGTCCTCAAATTCCAACAGCCCAACTCTTTTTCTCTTTCCGTAATTCCAGAGCGTTCTCTCGGCTGGTGACAAGGCTGTTCTCTCGGTTCTCCTTTGTCCTGTAAGCCAGTGGCTGGTTTTCCTAGGTTCCCTCTCCTATATATCCTTCCTTTCCTCTCAGCAATTTCTACTATCTTTATTTATTTATTTATTTATTTTTATTATTTTTTTTTTTTTTTTTAAAAAAAATTATCTTTACTTCTCCACCTTCACCTTACCCAACCTACACTTCATGCTTCATTGCTGCTTGCAGAACCCATCTATCCGACGGATGTCACCATCAATCACATCCCTCCGGGGATCAGGGGTTGGACGCGTCCTCCACGTAACAGGTCGGATTACGGGATGAACTGCCCCGTGGCCAGGTTGGGAAGGCATCCGCCGTTGCTGCAGCTTCGGGCGGCTGCCTCCCAAATGATGATGAGGAACGGATGGACGCATCGGTAGAGAAGAAGCTTGAAACGCGTAAGTGACATTCCCCTTCCCTCTAACCAAGCGATAAAAGCCCCAAGGCTGATAGAGCTGATAGAGCTGGTAAGGGTGGTAGAGCTGCTGCGGTAAGGTCGGGGGACCTCCCCGCGAAAGCTACCCAGGTAAGCACGTTCCATCACCTCGACAACGGACCACCGCTTATTCCATCGATATAGAGCTTGCTTTCCCCTGATCCGATATCATCGGAAGCCTCTGCCCTTCGGCTTCCGGTTTGGCGTCACCTCCGTTGAGTAAGCCGTTGCTGGAGCTACTCTCCACGACCACACCAGCTATCGGGGGTGAAAGCCCCTCAAAGCTGAAGCTGAGCACTCAGCTGGACCAGCACCAACACCACCAGCTACAGGGTGGAAGGCTGACTGCCCATGGAAGGGAAGGTTCAGCAGCGCCGTTGGAGCTGGGAGTGCGCAACACCCTCCACAAAACGCCTCTCCCTCTCCTCTCCTCTCCCGGCACCACATTGACCGGGTGGTGGGAATGTGCACAACGGGAGTTGGCCCGTCGAGCCCTGACCAACATAATCATTTCGCTCTACAAACTCAATAACAATTAGGGCGGAAAGAACCTTATCGGATATCGGTACTGCATGGAACTTCTCAGAGCAGATTCGTTTCATCCTGATGGACACTGATGCCATTGATGCTCTTAGGGCGAAGAGCGAGGGCTTCAATCCAGCGCTCAAGCCCCGAAATACGGGCCCGGTCAGAGTAGCTCCTACATGTTGGCCGGTCTCGCAGCCGCTTACTACGCATCCCTCAACCAAGACAATCGTCAGCCCATCATACACTCTCGACGTTGGCTGCCAAAGGGAAACTACTTGAACTCGTCATCAAACTACATCTTGGGGAGTCTTTACACAAAAAAGATGAAATTGCAGAGAGATCATTGTCGTCCTCTTGGGGCCAGAGCCTTTTGATGGGTGGTATCCACCCGTTCACCCCCCTCAACAGGCGTGCCCGCGGAATCATTCCATCTATTGGCACCTTTCCATGAAGGAGTGAACAAAGTCCACAACCGTCTCGTGCCCCTAGAATATGCCTCGGGGCCTCCCAATGGCAAAAAAACCCGCTTCCTACAGATGAATTCATCCCAGACTTCGAACTTCGTCTCCACCGACGACAGGCTTCTGGGCGTCCTTCAATGCCGAAGACCTCGGATGTATGTTCCATCCAATGGTACCTTTCCATGAAAAAAGAACGTAGCCGACAACTCGAAAGCAGGAGCGGTGGTCGAAGTTCCTATGCTTCGGGAAATTCCAAGTGCTAGCCATATGTAGAATCCAATCCAAACACCTACAACACGCAGGCACATTCTCTGGGGTATATTAAGTGGATACCCTGACGGTATTTCATGAAGACGACTGTTGCTCCGACGGGGGCACCTACCGTCACGGTAGGCCCCATGTTGCCCCACTTTTCCTATTTCCATACCGGGTCCGAAGGTTACATATATGGAGTACCTATCCTGGCCGGTAGATCATGATCTATATGAACACGGTCGTCTCCTTGATTATTTCCGATACCATGCATGGCAGCATCCGATTGCTCAAAGGGTCGGCTTTACAAGTGAGGGAATCACCAGGTCAAATGGGACCCCCCAGAATTGAAGAGCCTCTTGTGGGCAGCGGATCTACGACGGGCAAAAATTCGAGTTAGAGTTGTAAATGTTATATTTTACAGGAAGTTTGGTTCCGAGGTCTAGACGACGGTCCCCGAATACCCCACCCTTTTAATAGGACGGGAGAAGAATCGTCGCTGCATCAGGCCGATGACTGTATGGATAGCGAGGGATGTGTGGTGGTCTCCCCCCGGACTAGTGGTCTGCGGACGAGGAATGGCCTAATCCGCCAATCGAGTGGAGCCATCCGCTCCCGAGAGTCTCGAGCTCGAAACAATGTGCAGAGCAATGCATCATGCTCTGCCCTACGACCAGCTACGAAAAATCAGAACTTGGTATAACAAGATGAATCAACTGAACCACCGATGGCTTCCCGGCTATGCCTTACGCGACACTCGGGGCATTTAACTACTACTTTTTTTGTGGTCATGGATCCGAGCTTCCGCATCGGACCTACCGTGGAAGACGGATATGAGGGTTCAAGACTTCATAAAACCCATCTTCAGGACATAGTCTGGGGCTCTCTTCGACCAAATATTGAAAAGTCAATTATTTTACCAACGGCCCTGTGTTACACGGGAGAATAACCTAACGCTAGTCGGTCAGACACTGGTAACAGTCATGATATATGGCGAAGCTTTCGCTTGAAAGCTCTACCTCTATCTATCTATCTATCTATCTTTCATTCAACCTGCCCATCGACTTGGAATTGGTTATCTGCCAAAGCGACGCCTCAGGGTCCCACCACAAAAGTGGTAGACCGCCGCGACCGCAGGACCTTCTGATGCGAAAGGTAGACAATCTTCAGATTGGTTGGAGACCAATTTCCCACCGGTAATAATACATTTTTCTCCACCCCTGGGGAAGTTTGCGACAGCCGATATAACGAGATTTCGAATACTCTCCTTTTTATTGCCGACTCAACTAGCCCGAACGCCGCTGGCAGCGCAATTATTAACCTTTTGCCCGCCCCTGGGAGGCGAAGCTTATGATCGATGGTGGATTCTCTCTATAAACACATGCTACAAAGCTAGCTACATGCGAATGGTTCTATAGATATGTGATATTCACCAAGTCTGGTCTTATAAGCCGGCCAATATAGGCCAGGCCTATGCTTGCGGAATAATTCGAGGACGAACGGTCCAATAACCTGGAGACTGTTCCCGTATCATGGCAGTCTATATACCTACTAAATGCTTAATTATTATTCCCCCCCCAAATCCAACGGTATGGCGGAGGGGGCCTGGTCCTGGCACGGTTGGGGCTGTGGGAGGGTGGCATACCTTATATGGTGGATATTCTACACTATGAGGCTAGTTTCCTTTGGCCTCTCGATTGACCGTTACAGGATATCGTCAGATCTTCTGTGGCATACAACAGAGGGTGCAAGTCGACAAAAGACTCCACCAAAATTCACGGTCCATGCAGGAAATACTAGCTGCAGCGGATGATGTGAATGTGGCCTCAAATCAGATCCCGAACGCAAGTTCGTCGAGATGTTCACGGCTCCTGGCTCGGGACTTTAGCATTGCATATATTGTCCGCCTGTTGATTTGGTGGAACGGTAGAGCGCCCACAAGGGGGTGCGGTGGCGAGCGTCACATCACCAATTTTACCACCAATCTTGATGGCTACCAAATCAACCGCGCTTGAGATATGATGCCTTGATTCCACTAGTACCGGACCCTGCAGATGACTATACCGCGTCATACAATTCGATTCGCCCGTTCCGGAACCGTGATCTGCATTGAATCCGTCAACTTTTATTGCTTTTCGGATATCCAGATTGATAACTATGACGGATCCGCGGATATATGACAACCCGCGGTCCAGCTCCCTGTTTTATATGTCTCCCGTATTCAGCACCGAAAAAATCAAATGGAAGAGCGGCAGCAACAACATGATAGAACTACCAAATCCTCGTCACGCGTTCGCGGGTCATCGAAACCCATATGTTGCAGTATATCTGGACCCTCCACCTCAATACTTCATGGATCCGAACGAGCTTCTCATGAAAAGCTCCTACCATCGCTATCTCAGGCGCAGCCATACCATGTTGTTTGAGGTCGTGGTTTCTATATATCACTTATATACAACACGATTACGACAACCGAAATGTTCAAGAGGGCGTAGAAATGCCTAATATCTTTGTGGTCGTGAAGCTCGATATCGTCCTCAGGGATGGAGGTGGGTGCGCAGCAACATCACACGCACTCAGTACTATACCGAGGGGAAGGGGGGGGTACCAGCACTGCGGTTTCGACCCATGGTGCTGGTGCCCCGCCTCCCTAATCACTGGTCTCCCCAAACAACCGCGGCGATCAAGTGGCTTACGATACAAGAAACTTTCAAGAGGGCGTAGAAAAGCCTAAGAAATTTGTGGTCGTGAAGCTCGATATCGTCCTCAGGGATGAAAACAGGTGGATACGCAGCGACATCACACGCACTTAGTACTATACCGAGGGGAAGGGAGGGACACCAGCACTGCGGTTTCGACCCATGGTGCTGGTGCCCCGCCTCCCCAATCACTGGTCTCCCCAGGCACCCGCGACGGCCAAGTGGCCCTCTGCACCGATAGTAAAATGCAAGGACCTCTTCATGTTAGGTCTGGGTCCAGCTGGGTGGGAATTAATTCGAATTACTGGGGAGGCGATTCTTGGTCAATATTAATTTATGTAGCGGGGTAACGCGCGGATGGACAACGCCCGCGAGTACGGAGAGCGACGCCTGCGGGTACGGAGGGACAATGTTTGTGAAGGACAATGTCTGCGAGTACGGAGGTCTGTGAGGGACAATGTCTGCGAGTACGGAGGGACAACGTCTGCGAGTAGGATCTTAAGTTTCGGCCCAGCCCTAGCTCCACGGCGTACAGCATCACCATCGGGCTACGCTGCCTGCACTAGGTTTTCTCTAGCTCTACCGGACTGATGAAGGGAGCTCATTCTGGCTTTATCCCGGGTTAGTTTTGTGGAGATGGGCTTCCAACAAAATCAGCGTCTTCGAAGCCGCCGGGCTACTCGTTTTCCTCCAGACAGTATCCCAGAAGAGGATATTTATCACAGCAGCCATTCAATCTGGCGCTGCTTCCGAATATACAAGCTCAACGGTGAATTGGTATGGGATGGTCTCGTTTTATAAGGCCTAGCCCCGGTGCTATCCAAACGCTAGGCCTTAGTCTCCGTCGGAAGGACTTTCAGACGTACATGTGTTCGGCTCGGGCTCGGTTTTGCTCACCTGTCTGCTTTGAGTTAAAGTGGGATCAAGGGCGTGGGAAACTACTTCATGCCCTGGACAACCTCCCAAGAGCGAGCAGAGCCACAGAGTACAGTCGACAGTCAATATAAAAGCGATTACAATCCAGTACTGTCAATGGCGACCAAAAGGAGACAAAATGTTTAATTCGGAGCCCCCTCCTAATCACCTCGGGAACTATTCTGCCACCAGCACCACAAGCGCTATGTGGAATTTCGACTGGGTAATTGAAGCATTAACCCCTTGTACTAAAGCTTAATTATCTTTTTCCTTTGTCTCCCTCAACAATTGACAAGGGAAATACGGTCATCACAGGCGCCGTAATAATGAATCGAACCCGTCCTGGAATACATGTTATGCGTCTTATACCATCGATGGCCATCTAAACATTGGTGGCTCGCAACAAAACGACTACGTTAGAACGCTGGATTAGGTAAATCCATCACGATATGACATCTCCAAGCCGGACTCGTCGTAGCCTAAATGCGCGCTCTCCTCCCAATATCTGGGAGGAGAAAATCCGGCATGACTCGCCTTTACCTATCTATATATCGACCCATCCACGTATACTCGTATACTCTTTATTTCGAGCGGAGGTACTATGAAGTCACATACGTGGGACCTCGCCGTTATCAAATACGGTGAGGGGGATACATTAATTAATACCTAATTACCAGCAGCACCCTTCGCCGGTTTGCCTACGTACAGATCCCATGGGCGGAATCTGCCTGTACCCGTACATAAATAGATAGACCCACCATAGATTACCCTAGAATCGCCAAGCTTTCTAGAACCAGCCCAGAGACCCCATAACAATTTGGTAGCACCGAACAGTTTCAATGCCCGGATCTCCGGATACTCTTGGTGATTTCAACTCAAAGTCAATCCCGTTTGTATGATAGCTTAGCACATAGATGCGAGTGTAATATCAAGATATAAATATAACTCATATACCGTTCAATTACCCAGGCCTTTAAATTGGGACGGGCACGACGGTATACGTAAGGACTAACTACCTTTTATTTGTATTCTATCCTTAACTTTGCGCTCGGTATTCTATCTTACACAGGGGAAAGCGCCATGCGGTAACCGTAGAGCCATTAGAGTCAATTAACAATTAAATACTTACTTAAGCAGTTACGTTGGGATATAGAATAGCTGTCTCGTAAACCAGTCATGACGTCACTGTATAGTAGCCGTTTTCTTGTTTTTTTTTCGCATTGTGCAAGCCGTCGACCAAATCGAGGCGCGAGACAATGGATCTACAAAATTTGTGAAACCTGCGCCGAAGATTGACTCCCAAAAAAGACACAAAAACAACACATATATGAAACTTCAGGGTATGGTTCCATGCCTATGCGCGTGCAGTCTCGCTACAAGATTGCGACCCAAAACTTCAATGTTCATAAGCAGATGTAACAACATTCCATTGTGATAATGATGGAAGGTGGTTATGTATTAGGTATGGAAATTTATCTGAGGGCAACACGAATCAAACCCTCATGCGGAAAGAAACTCTCCTCAATTTCCTTGCCCTCCTTCGGTTTCGAGGCCGACGTTGATTGCCTCCAACGCCTGGGTCCACCAAATGGATAGGAAACTCTTCATATCTTCTCCCTTCAAAGTGGTAGAAGGTCACAAGAAGGTTGGTATCTAGTGAATGCATAGCCATTCCGAGTGGGTGTTTGTAGTATTTCATGATAGAAAGGTTGTTCCGGATGCCAAAGAGTACTGAAGCCTCCTCTTGTTCAGTCCCGGCAGCAAATTCGTGGCGAAGACCGAGAATGTGGCCTACTTCGTGGGCCAGGATGCTAGCCATGGCGTCGCGGTATCGAAAAGCGAGCGGATAGATGACAACCGCGCGCATACGGGGTGGATCATTCGGGAAGAACGATTCGGTGAAAGTGTTTCCGTGGTCGACTCTGGATCCAAAGATAGAGAAGTATGCGATATTTTGTTTCATTACCCGTTTGAACCTCACAGGAACTTTCTCCCAGAGTTCAACAGCTCTCTTGAAGGATTTCACCACCAATTTGCGGTCATCGGGGTTTGTGAAAGTCTTGAGGTCGATATAATAAGGGACAGTCGCACCAGCGCGGAGAAGGGAGATCTTGTCGTCGTATCCCAGTTGAGTCGCTGTCAATCCGTGGTTCCCGCGGTGCTGGGTCGCGCAGTTGTTCAATGGACTAGGCATATTCAAGCGATTGGCCTGGAGAAAAGGTCGGAACTTGGGTTGGAGAGATATCATATTTCCGGTTTGGAATTACCGATAATGTTAAGGCAAAAGAAATCAGTGGATAATAAGGGAATGCTTCGACTTGGTTGATTAATGAAAAGGTGAGAATGGAAGATGAGCAAGGTGCGGATATGCATATATGGGGCATATACGATTTTATTTTAAATGATATAAGTGGGACTCTTGTGATCTGTCTTCGAACCCTGGTGCACATGTATGAAAGCAGGATGAAAGACATCATAAACATACGGGTTCGAGCAGCAGGACCTACCGAACGAACGGGCTGACTGGGGGTTGCATCAGACAAGCTCATCTGGCTGCTTGCCGTTTGGCTGCGGGCCTGCAATACAATGCGCCTCAGGAAGAGGACCAAAAAAACGGGGGAATGAAAAACGGAGCGGTGGGAAGGAATAAGCGATCCCCCCCCCCCAAAAAAAAAGAAAGGAAAGGAAAGAGAAGGGGAAGGATTACGCGGTTCAAAAAACCGGAGGAATGGGAAGTAATACGCGACTTAAATTTGGTGTGTTCCGGCTGCACTTCCATCAATTGATATCAAGCTCGCTGTTCGATGACTAACAGCCACTTGCTGCTTGGAACTCGGGCGCCTGACCACGCAGAAAGCCGCCGAATCAGAACCTGTTCGTACGCGTCCTTTAATTTAGGCTTGTCAAAGTTACAATCCTCGAATACAAGAACATGGGTGCTAGAGGGGCCAGGCAAAATTACCGCTTTGAGACGAGAATACATGATTGCTGGGAAAAGCAAACAAAAACGGAGAAGGGAATTGACTATGTGGGGAACTGTGACAACACAAAATTTTTGGAAGCTCAGCACCTGTCTTATTTCTAGACTATATGTGGGGATACACTGAAGGAAGCGACTCCAGACTAACTGAAGGAGCAAAACCCTCCCTTGCGCTAGCACCTTCGAGGATAAAAACCCAAGGAACCCCAGCCCAAGCGTCAACACCAGACCAACCCCAGCCTAAGCCCCAGCGTATATCATAGAGTAAGACTACAGAGTAGTAACTCCATGAAGCCATAACTAGGCTAAGCAACATCATATGAAAACCACGAGTGTTCCTCCAGATCCCCTTGAATTCTCCTCCCGCGCCTCTATATATACGCAGATATGCTACTACTCTAGTTTTTGTTGCTCCCGCTCACGACGGGTAGTTATCCTCCTATTGTCCGGCCTCAGCTCAGCCGACAAGTAACCTCCTTCACACTTTGCTTCTCACAAACATGGATACTGCTACATATGAAGATAGCTGCCCCTACAGCGCCGGTTATGAGAGGGGTCTGCCCTTCTTTCGCGTCTATGAGAACGTACCGATCCACGATACCACAATCTCTGGGTATACGCATTCGGTTCGCGATTCATTTGGTGAACATGAAGGCGATTACGTAGAGAGGGAATTCTCTGATGGGCCTTGTAGCCAGAACTGCCGCTGCCGTCAATTGAGAGACGACCATCCTGACATCGCCTTCGTCAGCTTCGAATCCGATGGTCATGGTGTCGTCTGGGTTAAAGACGAGCGTCTGCGGGAGACTCTAACCAACATCATTGGTGAGAAACCGGGGTATGACGGGCACAACCTGTCTACCGAACACTGGGTCCTCCTTGACGGTCTGGTTGCCGGATATGGTGACTTACGGCGCCGACTACGGGAAACCATCAACGCTCCGGAAGGTTCTCCAGCAGCCGCGTCCTTTCCTTCTCTGAGACTGCTGGTTGACGGGTACCTACGGCGCCACGTCCAAGGTATCGGAGAAAAGCAGCCATGGTCCCTCAGCGATATCCTTGAAGACGTACCGCTAGCGGATGCTTCTGCTGAACTCGATGGCGAGTTCATTTCCGCTCTCCAAGCTCAGGATTGGCCAACGCCCTTGGATTTGATTTACAAGCTTAAGGGAGGGGATGTTAACGCCTGTAATGCGCAGGGCGCAACGCCTCTACACTATTGTGCCTCCTCTGGGAATCTTGACGTTGCTAGAGAGCCTTACAACCGAGGAGCAGACATCTACTGGCCAGAGGGTGAAATAACCTTCCTATGGGAAGTATGCAACCGGGAATTGGAACGCGGTACGACCACATTAACTCCAAACTCATTGGATATCTGGTCGACGTCCTGTGACTTCAGCTACGGCACACTTAATTTATTTCGTTTAATGGGTAGGCCTGGGCTTGGGAAGACCCGCTTGGCAAACATTCTAGACCTGGCTTCCGGGGCAACCCCAGACCTATCCAAGTTTCAATATGAACTTAGCGAGCACAAAAAGAGCAAAGAGGCCCGACAAGTGAAGGCGGACATGCGAGCCTTCTTTACCCAGGTCTTCAATCGGGTCGCAGAGCAGGAGCTTTTTGATCGAGTGGGAAGACGCTTCTCCAACGTAACGAAGAGTTGGCGGTTTGGGCTGGCGATGCTGCGGAAGGTCTCACATGGCTATGTGCCTCGTGATCTTAGTGCGGTCCTGGCACTCCTCTGTGTATGCAACGCGATATCTCACGCACTCGACAAGCATGCAGAGTCATCGCAACAAGGATCTCGTCAGTACTACTGCAAGATATTTAAGAAGGACCTCCCACGATGGTATGGGCTATTCCACGGGGACAACCAACGGTTGTTCGTGGCCGCGGCCCGAGACATCTGGGGCGCGTGTGACAAACCATCATGCTGGCCATCTAGCGCAGAGTATCCTGAGCTTTTGAGAAATGCTCAGAGACTATTAATGGATATGTCAGATGCGGTTGAACGCATCTTCGAAGGACCTAAGCCGCCTGACAAAGTGGGCCAATCCTCAGAAGTGGGACCAGTTTTCCAACTGGACTCCTACCAATGTCCCCAAGGTCCCGATCCTGATCCTGGTCCCGACCCCGGAGGCACTGGTTGTCCACCATCGTCGGCCTGGCATACAACGGCGGTAGAATTCCGGCGGGATCGGGCTCGAATGTCGTTATCGTGGGCTTGTGTGGTGGCCGGAGCGATTTTCATGATGCTGCTGTTTTTCGTGAACTGTAAGTTCTTTCCCGGGGTTGCATTCTCAGAACATCTAGAAAAGTCCGTAGCTAATGAGCTCGTATGATAGGGTTCGGCTGTTTACTGCGGGGGTCAGGAACTCCCTTCTTTGAAGATGGCGTTATCAGATGGAGGAATGTGGATGTACAGCCCGTGGCTGAGCCAACTCTGGACGTGCAGTCGGTTATGAACCCACCCTCCGCGCAGGAAACTCCAGCAGCGAGTCAGAAACGCCGCAGGAAATCCCAGGGGGGCATCACGAGTTACTCCTGTAGTAACTGCTCCAAAGTTTTCACCGTCAAATTTAGGATGAAGCGACATGAAGAGGGTTGCCGCGGGGATCTGACACATTGCAGTGTCTGTAATAAAGACTATAAGCCCAGATATTTCGACGAGCACGTACTCAAGGGTAGATGCAACCCAAAGAGATCCTTCAACCGTCGAGCCCGGTGACGGCCATGCTGGTATGTTAGTCACACTCAACTGGTATGGAAGTCCCCTGCCGGTACCGGTTTTGCACAAGGCAGCCTCTTCATTACCACTCTTCATCCCGTCCTATTATCTTAATCGCTCCTTTTTATCATTACCACGGCCAAAAGATTTCCACTCTTCTTCTGTTCTTCTTACTTTGTCTCCTAGGAGTTCGAAAACACCATACTAAAAGCCTTACAGAGCGAAAGAAAAAAGTCATCTGTTTCGTTTTGCTTTGGTTCAACGTATGTTTTTGAAGTTCTGCTTAAGATACTTTCCCCTATCTAGATCTATGGATTGCCTACTTAGAACCACTGTACATGTATACTTTTCCTCGATACCCCATAGCCTCTTTCCTCTCAAGCTTTGGCAGCGATAGAAATACCCAAACCATATTTGTCACGCGCCGTTGTACTTAGAATAGAAAAATATATATCTTAATATCCCTTCAAGTTAATCTAGAGCATGGGCAATTAGCTTAACCAGGCCACCGAAAGCACCCTGTAGTTGGCCACTTTACCCTGCGGAAGAGAATCGTGTAGGTTCTATAGATCTAGAGGATGCCACATAGCAGCCAGGGCTTTGCCGTGTCCTGGGGAATTCCGGAACATCGGCAAAACTGTACACTGTTGTATTTTGTTCTGGATTCTTCTACCTATTACCTAGGTATATACTTACTTACCTAAGTATATATCATATGACGATGGCGACAAAATTTAAAATCATTCAGAACACCAGCCTGGCAAGGTTCTAGAAGCAGTATAACCGATATGGTATGTTTCCAGAATATGGAAGCCAATTATCCCTATACCTGGCAGCCAAGTTTTCAACCCACCACATACATAACCCCAACAACCTTAGTGTCGATAACCCGTCATGATAATATATTGCCTCGATGATGCAATATATTACAACTCACGGAGTTTACAGAGGAAAGCTGTCCCTCGTAAACCGGTCGCTGGCATGGCTGAGCTGAGACGGAAGCAAAAAATAAAAAATAAAAAATAAAAAAATTAAAAAATTAAAAAAAAGTACACGGCTTTTGGGTCTAGGCAGTAGGTAGTAAGCCCTCGGCTCACCAATATGACGAGTATAAAAAAGGTACCCCGAAGATTAATTAACCACCACTTCCTTTGTCACTATCACCCATTTTTATTTCACAAGCAGAGGACGAAAGCTACCTCAGACTCTTCCCCCAATACTTATCAATCCGTACCACTTGCAAAGGTTCTTACGCCCGACTTTTGCTTCTCCATCTCTTTCGCAAGGGCTCCTTTCCCCCCAGGGGATGTCTAGGTACCTGCATCGATACGCGTCTGTAGGCATGCTCCCATCAGACGAGCCCTCCTCAAGCACGCCCTCATCATCGACTCTGCAGCCGGCGGGTTCGGAGCTCAAACATATCAAGCACTCAAGGCCATCAATCTCTCTCAACAAGCATCCTTGCGACCGCTCCTCACGACAAAGACGGACCCTATCTAGCACCCACTTACGGCTTTACCTCAAGATGGAGACTAGTCTTGTGTTGGATGGAGACCACAGCTATCAGTGTGATCCTAAAGTAGGTCTCCACATTATACACTACTTCACGAATTGGATGGCATCCAAATCACATTTAAACTCTGAAGCCGACCCAAACCGATAAAGAAACCTGAATAAAGAGACATAGCAACTTGACAAATGCCAGGGTCGTGAGTTCAAAAACACGAACCTATTAGGAGGGACAGTATACCCACATCTTCAACTACAACAGGGAAGACAAACTCCAGTTGAGCTGAATGCAGGTGCACTGTTTCAGATAGAGCTCAGGCAAACTGTTCCGCGAACTTTCTCGCGTCTTCCTCGGCCTCGTATCCTCCTTTCATCCCAACGCAAGACTACTTTCATCCCAGCTCCTCACGCCTTCCTCACGTCCTCTTCCTCACGTCCTCTTCCTCACGTCCTCTTCCTCACGTCCTCTTCCTCACGTCCTCTTTCTCACGTCCTCCTCACGTCCTCCTTCTATCCTCCTCAAGTCTCCTCCATACCCTCGCCATCCTTCTTCACCACGGCTAGGTAGGTTTCATCCCTATCCTTCATTTAGCTTATAGTCAAGCCAAATTCGGATGTCAGATGAGGGAAGCTAACAGTGGAAACCACAGAAATCAAAAATGTCAACATCCCCATGTATACGGCGTCTCCTTGGTCGCGACCATGCCGCAAGCATATGAGATACCCAGCTAGAAAAGCGTTACACAGGGAGAAATGACGAAAGAAAAGTTCAACGTTACGCGAGCACTCAACTACATCACTACGGCGAGAGCCTAGGCGTTTGACAGAACAGAGCCATGGTTTTAGCTTCAGGTTGGCACGAGAAAAATTACCACCAGGGAGCTCCTTTTCGACCGCTGTCTTCAATTAGCGGAGAGCACCGATGCGTAACGCCATATGAAGAGTACAAAATCATCACCCACCCACCCATAGTCTTCGAGAAAGCACACCTTAGTCGATAATTTTGAGAATCGACGGTGATTAAGTGGGAGCCAGTTCTACCAACGATAAAGGAGGAGCAAAATTATCCTCATGAAATCGAAATATTGGAACTAGGCCCTGCTAGAGAAGGCTCTGGCTCCTGCAGAGGTTCCATCGTGGATTCGGACGTATCGGCTTGTCCAGAATGACAGCGATGGAAGGGGGTGTGTCGACGTCGCCAACTATCACGGCAACGACGATAACATCAACAGACAACCTGCGATACTGGATGCGTCCGACCTCATCATTGATATATACCAGACGCCTAAAAAACCCTGTAATTCAGGATATATCCTTACAGGTTCACTAAGTACATACATCATCGACCTTACCTTTTGATGCAATTCCCCATCGACCTCTTGAGATACGCACCAAATATATATATCTTCATCATTACCCTCTACCATTATATGCTGGCTGGGTATATAAAGGTCATATATATAAGTACCAGGCATACACCTGCAACCTAAGACATCCGTGCCATGGCCAGCGACCCAACCACAGCCCTCTAACTACCCCGTCAAAGCTTCTACTATTCATTTTGTGAATGTGAGCAATAAATCCTTTCAAGACTTTGAGAACTAAATCTGACATCCATCGGTTGCAGACGAAGCAATATATATATTCCAAAATCCTATCACGAAAAGGGCCGGCGAATATATATGGGCGGGTATTACCAATAGTGGGATGTGTCATACTCATCCATACACCAATACTGTATGACGTGTGTCGTTGCCCGCAAAGTATTCGACGAGAACTGCACTATGGCAGAGATAAACTCGTGCTGAATTATATACTGAAGGCTATCCTGGACTATCCCAGGCCCGTGTGCCAGCGAAGGGGATTTTCGAAAGTGACCTGTTCGGCCCGGGCCACCAAATGAACCGAATATATCGACCACCCGATCAACACTTGCAGCCTAGAAGCAAAGTCAAAGAAAGGGGAGGCAAACCGAAAGATGTCTCTTGCGACGATTCCGATTGCAAACCCGTAATCTTTCTCTATATATATGCGAACCCGGCCCACACAGCGAATATTAAGTTCACAGACGGTATGAATTCAAAATTCGAGACAACTATATATATTTCGGAAGACAAGATATCCCAGGCAAAGAAATAATATAAGGCCACACGGGTGTGACGCTGGAACCAGCTGCGCCAGCTACCGACTATCCTGGTTACGAGATTGCCCACTATCGAGGCGTGCTTGCACGCCTCGTTAAATCCGTGTTTGCTGCCAAAGAAATGGAACAATCAACTATACTAGATCCCACACAGGGAGACTAGCTTTCGAAAATATACGCATCTACCCCTCTTCGAGATCTGGGCCCACGTCCCTCTGGGGGATATATATACGAAAAGAGGGACATCTAGACAAATAAGAGCTGGCACGACGTACGACGATACCGCAGAAAACCAGAGCGGTGGCTGGCGAGGGCGACCAAACGATCCTGAAAACAATCGACGTCACGACCGGAATGAACTCAGATACAGTGATGAACCCAGCCTTGGTCCATCCGCCATATCCCTCGAATCCACCGAATCCGTGAACCACACCTATGGCCACTACGAATAGCCGCTTAGCTAGACACTGTCGAAGTTTCGAATGAACAGTCAAGAGCTTTGGGTGCAACCAGACGGGTCAAACGGTGCCGCCGTGAAAAACCCTCCAGGTGGGAAGCCATGTTCGAAAGCGCGGACAATCCTGCATCAGACCAACAATATCCCAATAGATGGAAGAACCAGAGTCTGCCCCGCGAAGGCGAGAAAACTCCGACCAAACTTCTTGCTGCCCCTTCGATTCATACACCTATCAACCAATATGCTATCCCACGGCTGTGTCTCCCGCCGCCGCCGCCACTTCCACCAAGCCTCCCAAACGCATCCTGCTTCTCCTTCCAAGACGACTACTCAACCTAGGATGATGTCAGCGGAGAAAGTAACGGGAGCATGGATCTCCGATATCCGTGGTCACCCTGTCCTTGAATACTACATCTTCGAGGACAGGTTTCTGCTTATATATTTACATTCATCCTTATAATTCGCGGTCTCGAAAGACTTCTCTCGATCCCCGGTCCATATCATCCGCTCGACAGAGTATGAGCCCTCATGAGACGCAGCTTGGAGAAACGAGGATCGGGACGGCAGCGGGCCATCTTGTTCGTCCCAATGGTGGCTCTACTTTTTTCATACCAACAATTCATGGTCTTCCCTATAATCGAAAGTTCCGGCACAGATGATTATCGCGATTTCCATAGAGGCTATACCTATCCGAACGGAGATATGATACAGAAGAATAGCCCCGGGGCCTACGTAGAGCCGGGGGGCTCCATGGCCCTCTCCATTCAACACCTATTACTTCAACCCAACCCACCATAATTGGTAGCATCGAACAGTTTATATATACATATTCCGCACTGTGGAGATGGAGATACGAAAAAAAACTTCAACATGCCCGAGCTCCCATGGAGAAGAGAAACAAATACAGCCAACGGAACCGGCCGATGACGCTACAAACCCTATTACCAAGTATCGTTTGCTCCTTCATCGCCAAAATTCAGACTGGGCTATGGATTCGAGCTAGGCTAGGGCTGTATCTCATCTCGTAGATAACTACAGAATGCACTCAGATGCTACTGGAGCCATGGGACACCCAGATAGGCACTACAGTGTTCGCGCAACAACAGGAGAGGCGCGACATGAGTGTTAATTAGGCTCAGCGTCAGATATAATGGCCTACACATCAACGAAGGAGGGAGCTATACCTAGGAGCACTTTGAAGCGGATGACCGAATCCAGGATGCCGCTCAAGCCCTCCGCAGGGTTAATATGATGGTAAACTGGAACCTCGGGTGCTGATATGTCGCAAATCTCGCCCGCGTGTGGGATTAGAGCAAATATATACAATTCGAAGTCCTGTCATGTCAAGGTCACCAACGTGGCCAACCCGGCATGGAGCTGGCTCGATGGGGTGGATATCAAAATACACTCTCTATATGTTGGATTCGCGAACCAGACGGAACACGAAACCGGAATGCAGATGCCTTTGCACGCCCAAGTCTGCGCATATTTCCGGGTATACATTATTAATCAGTTGGCAAGATGCTATTTGAACCACAAGCCTCCAAATATGATGTATACGGATATTCACGAAACCGACTATTAGAGGACGCCAAAAATATAGGGGGTCAATCTACCTTGATTGGGGGACGATTGCGACTATTCGCGCAGACGGAGACATCGATTCTGATGATGAGGATGCCCAAACGTCCACGGAGGTAGCCGCCAACGTCCCTGCGGAAGGGTCAACCTCTTCTGGTTAACAAGTTACATACCAGGAGCGAAGCAGATATAATCGAAAAAGGACGTGAGACCACGTTGCTTGGCTGCGAGCAAGGAAAAGGACCAGGTCCCCGGGAACGAAATCAAAGGCGAAAATGTCCGGTAAATAGACGGAGGTTTGGGAACCACATTTGGATAATCTGGCCGAATATATCAACGTCCGAGACCTATTCCGACCAAGACAAAGATCGCGACCCAAGCTCTCGAGAACACTAGAGTTTGAATGCTACAAAAAAGCTGAATGGCTCAAGCCATTCATTTTCTGGGACAGACCCTATCATAAACAATTCATCGAGCTATTTTCACCACCACACCCACAGAAACTTTTCGACGAAATTGTGGAGGTTGATGAACTGCTACATCGGCGACAAAGTCGTCTGTGGTGAGCCATTCCGAGAACATATGAACCATTGAATACCTTGACGCGGGACGACCTCACCTATCAAGCCAATCATATACATGTCGGTCAAAACCTCCAGACACTCGACATAGGGTCCTTCACAGAGAAGGTTCTCAAACACCCGAATCGTGTGGAATAGGATGGATACGTCCCAGACCGAGGCCCCTGAGACTACCGAAACCGAAACTCCTCAGGCTGCCAGCTCTGGGGCTCCCGGTGAAGAGCCCGAGGACAGCTGGCAGACTGTCAATCACAAACCCGAGGTCGCCACCCGGGACCCTTCCTCCCCAATCCTATTCAATACAAAACTACCTACCTAGACTCTATGTCCGCAAAAACTGGAACGAAGTTAGACTGTTGACGCTTAATAACAGTTTGGGGGAAAGACTCTCAGACGCTATAAATCCCAAAGTAGGGCTACTCTAAGGACTTTCACAGGTCTATGAAAAGCATTCGAACTACCACCCCGCCCAAAGCAACTACCATCTCACCATTACCCCGTTATACACACCCAAACTCTTACCCTTAGAATGAATCAACCAACTCCAACAAAAGACAACAACTGTTCAAATTTCTGAACACGAACGGGAAGCAAGGAGAGCCATGTCAAAATTGCAATGGTAGAGTCAGGAAACCATGCCGGGTCTCCCCGCGATATGCTCGCAATAATCTGTAGATGACCATATATATAACTCTGAGGTAAGTTAGATAAATACTGAAAGAATCAACCTCACAACATTCAAAGCTCTAATATTTATCCAAATTCTAGCTTCAAGCTTCAGGATAACCCTTCTCCTCTGCGACTGCGCTACAAGAGCACAGATAGATGAGTTGATGATGGACCAACGACGTTCACATCCTCAATCCTGGGGCTATTAGCATATCTTTGGCAGAAACTGACTCGAAGCCTGCGAGTGGTGTGACATCTGGGAACCGATCGATTCTCCTCGATAAAGTCCTCTTTGGTATGAGCGTTTTCACCGGGTCATGGTTGTAAAGTTGGATATATAGTTGCGCTCTTTGGCCTTTGTGATGTACCGGGCTATCGATTCTCGCCTCCTCGTCAACGTCGCCAAACGCCCAAACAGCGAGTCGTGTCCATAATCTAGTCATACGAGCCCTGCTTCGTGGTCCGGAAAAGAAGTTCAAAGGGTGAGCTCGAGGGGAAGGTCGTTTATGATATCCGGCAACTCAACGATCTCAAGAGCCTTCGCATCGGGTGGTTTCATCGGACAACCAACCGCCCAAATGCCAAATAAGCTCCAGGACAAGACGATTCCGTTGCTTACGACGCCGATTTCATGTCGAGAGAGGGAGCACGCCACACGAAACCCAAAACTATGACAGATCGGGTTTTATCTACGATTTTCGAATGATATAAGGCCGTATCATGCAAGAGCGACGCTCCCTCATACTTTAGGGGGACAATCCGTTAACCGCTGGCTTTTCGGAGTATCTTGTCCCATCAGAGTTCCCAGCTGTCAATTGGGAGTTAGAGATGTACGACCATGATCGAGCCCGTTCGGTCTGTCAGAAATGGGACGCTACCGATCTAATATCATGGTTGTAGCATTACCAAGGAAGGGTTATATATGCAGAGCTCTCGCCTCTAGTGCCCATTGTGGTATGGTATACGGTACCAACGGAGAACGAGTCAGGTTCAAAACCCGACTATGTCAGAAAGCGAGCCCATGATCACCGAAAGCTTTCCTCGCGATCCGAGCCGAGATCCTGGACGCAGAGGCGGAGATCATCCCGCTACAGCGTCACGAGGCATATACATCCCTGAGGATAAGACATCAACGACAAGCCATATGAAGTGCTTGCCAGGATCGAACATTGACCAACCAGCAAACATGGTCTCTCCAAAAGCCACGCCACACCTGGCTTTGATAATTGCGATGGGCGAGTATAGAATTCAGTTGAAATATCCAAAGCTTCTATGCTTCGTCGTACAAGGGGATTTATATACATGATGTCACATTTGAACATCTTCGAATTTATGAAGGAAGAAGAAAGAACACCGCTCATCGATATATATCACCCACCGAGCCACCATCCTCAGCCATCCATACCTACCACCTCACCTGTCCATGACAATCTACCACGTACACATGAGATATATAATAACCCGGCTAAGCGCAGCGACAGAAGGAATATCCCTATGTTGTGCACGGAAAATTATCGCCAGTCAGTACAGAAACGGATCATATATGGACAAGTCTGAAGAGAGATAAAATGGTTGAACGAAAAACCCATGCTGGGCACTTGGGTATTGGTTTACCAATTGGCAGAGAAAGTTACGGCCTCGACCGCGTGCAGGGCTTGTGTCATACCCACCATATGCAGTTGAGTAGTTTGTTGAACATATATCCACCATTGCAGTTGAGTAGTTTGTGTCCAGAACTACTCAACTGCATATGGTGGGTACGACAGGAACTACTCAACTGCATATGTTGGGTGGGTGTGTGTTCGAACTACTCAACTGCATTATGTTGGGTGTGCGTTCGAACTACTCAACTGCACGCGGTCCGGTGGATATATTGTTCAAACTACTCAACTGCATTATGTTGGGTGTGTTAATAAAACTACTCAACTGCATATGGTGGGTGGGTGTGTGTTCACCAGACTACCAACTGCATGTGGTGGATATATTTTCAATAAACTACTCAACTGCATTATGTTGGGTATGATACAAACCCCTCAGCTCAGGGTGGGTGCGTGTGTATAAGCTTAAGTAGTTTTCGGATCCATTTGATGTTTTCTCTTAATAGTATATAATTATATTATGAGACTTCATTGATAGATTAACCTAGTAAACCTGTAACGGACACCGTAGTCCTGTGCTCTTTAGTCTACTTTATAATCCAGTCTAGTAAACCCCTAAGCTATGCTTCCAAGCCCCTAGCCACGTCCACCCAAACCAGTTAGCCAGCCAGCACGTCTACTTAAGCATACTTGTGGAACATGGCACAAGACCAACCCCTCGGGCGATTCCGACGAGAGGCTTTCCACCCAAGCCCCTCATTCATCCAATGAAAGCAATGATAAGTACCGGTACCAAACTCACCTGCATCTGTAGAAAGAACTAACCTTCATTAGAATCCAAGCTAAAGCCAAAGCTAATGTAAGCTAAAAGAACCAAGCATTGGTCTGGTGTTACCAAGCATACCCAGATCAACAGGGGCATTCCAGCTCAGCGCCGAGTGATATCATCCCGCATAACCTCCCAGAAACCTCCACCATCAATCACTATGTCCCATTTCAATCTCCAATGTCTCCCCCCTGCCATCCAACCGCCCCTCCGTTGCCCCCTTCTACCCTCCAAACCTCCCAAATCACCGCCCTCCTCCAGAAAACAACACCAACAACACTCAATGACTTAAACGAGGACCTCACAACCCTCACCACATCCTTCAAAACCCGTTACTTCCGGTCCAGCTCCGGTCGTGCGGCGGCGGTATGGCTTCATCGCCGTCTTCAGTCGATTATAGACCGTAGCACGCATACAAATGCTTCCGTCACATTTTTCAACCACAGGTGGACTCAACCGTCCGTTATCGCCCGTATACAGGGTACTTCCAACACCGTACGTACGTTCCCATATACTATAAAACCCCCATTAAACACCAATATATTAATATCAAAAGAAGACAATAATCCTCTCCACCCACCTCGACTCCCTAAACCTCCGTCTTCCTTTACTCCTCCCAGCCCCAGGAGCAAACGACAACGCCTCAGGCGTATCAGCATTAATCTCCACATTCTCAATCCTTCTATCCCCAAATCCACCACTAAACTTCACCAACACCCTCGAATTCCACTTTTATTCTGCAGAGGAAGCGGGATTTTGGGGTTCTACTGAGGTATTTTCCTCTTATAACGGGTTATATAGGGATGTACACTCCGTTTTACAGTTTGATATGATTGGAATAGTTCCTGAAGGTAAAAAGGGGGAAATGGGGGTTGTAACGGATTATTTGAATCCGAGGGTTAGGAGTTATATTAATCTGCTGGCGGAGAGGTATACTGATATCGAAACGGTGGATACTAAGTGCGGGTACGCGTGTAGTGATCATGCTTCTGCGATTAGGTTTGGGTACGCGGGGGGACTATTAACTTCTGGAAGGCTGGAGGATGTGATAGATGATACTTCGCATACGGGGGGTGATACGGTGGATAGGTTGGATCAGAGGCATATAATGGAATTTGTGAAGTTTGGGGTTGCGTGGGGGGTTGAACTTGGGTTTATGGGGTTGATAAAGGGTGGGAATGAGGGGAGGAGGGGGTATTTGTGTGATAATGGGTATCCGGATGGGGTTATGGGTGGTATTAGAAGGTTTTCGGCGGCGAGGGCGGCGGATCCGGCGGGGTTTGGGCTGTGGGTTTTGGGGGTGCTGGTGCTTTTGGGGTTTGCGAGGCCTTGGGAGGAGGTTGTGGGTGTTTTGGGGGTGGGGAGGTGGGTTGGACGGGCGGTTAGGAGGGGGTTTAGGGGGGTTGGTGGGTAGATTGGTATGTATTCTATTGGTGGTTTATGGTGGAGATGGATTGGAGTTATTGGAGACTGGTATTTAGCGCCTGAAGGGTTGGATTTCATGGTGTCGTAGACGTCCTCCCATGATATGGGGATGTTGGGGTTTGGGGGGGCTGGGGGGGGGGGGTTGGGGGGGTTTGGGCTGTGGGTTTGGGGGGTGCTGGTGCTTTTGGGGTTTGCGAGGCCTTGGGAGGAGGTTGTGGGTGTTATGAGGGTGGGGAGGTGGGTTAGACGGGCGGTTAGGAGGGGGTTTAGGGGGGTTGGTGGGTAGATTGGTATGTATTCTATTGGTGGTTTATGGTGGAGATGGATTGGAGTTATTGGAGACTGGTATTTAGCGCCTGAAGGGTTGGATTTCATGGTGTCGTAGACGTCCTCCCATGATATGATTATGATACATGGCCGCCGTTCGTCGGGTTTATATCGTATGAGATACCTCCACGTATATCCGGACCACCGTCCGTTCTTCCTCCTCAAAGGGCCGACATTCAGGCACCGGACCAGCATCACGGCCCTACAGCGTATCCCATATATCCAGACCCAATCCCAGAAACCCAATCTATCATCACCCACCATCCCAACATAAAATTCCACATTCACCTCTTCAACTTCGGCCCCGCAACATCCAACCCCTCCAACCCCTCCATCGGATCCCCCCCACCACCACCACCAGCAGTAGTAGCAGCCTTAGCCCCCTCCACAGCCCTCCTATCCTCCTCATCAACCTCATGTTTCTTCAACCACCCCTCCTGCTCCCAAACCGCAACTTTACTCCCCAACCCGCCCACATTCCCACTATTTCCTTCTCTAAACCCTAGATTTTTGGCCTGACTAACCCTAACCACCCTCCCGAAGAGTTCGGCTTGATCGTAATTCTCGATGGCGGCGGATGCATCGATCGGATCGGTGAATTCTACGTATGCGAAACCCTTGGGCAGGGAGGTTGAGCGTTCTAATGGGAGGTGGATGTCGGTTATTGGACCGAAGGGGAGGAAGAAGTCGTGCAGGGTTGTGGGGGTTGTGGTTGTGGGGTCTAGGCCGGCTGTGTGTATGATATCAGTGTCAGTGATGGGATATCCATATTAGAATAGGATAGGGAGGGACGTACTAACGTATACCGTGCACTTTACGCGGGTTTCGTCGGACATGGTTGATTCCTTCCTTCTTTTCTTCTCTTTTCTTTTTCTGGTTTGGAGAAGAGGGTGTGGGATGGAAAAGAGATCTGGAGATTGGCGACGGTTATTGGGGTTGATGAATTTCGCGTCCTGAAGCAAGCCCGGGCCGATTTAATCAATCAGGCTTGGCGGGATATAAAACCCCGGACAGGACGTTTTGATATCAAATCCAAAATCCACCCAATTCAGGCTCCCATTTTCACGCCCCGCATGCCGTCCGCTTCACAGGTTTCGTTACAAAATACTTACTTAAGTACTCATTATAATTATAACTTCACCTCGCCGTCCTCACAACTTTTAAAAAAGGGGAGAGCAAAATAAAATACACTAAACAAAAGGTAGGCAGCTGGCAGTACATCGCCGTCATCCTTCACAGGATACCCGGAGTCACCCAGCTTAATTAGGCTGCCCATTGGCCCGCTTCAATAACCATTAAGTAAAGTACCTATCTAAAACACCCGAACCTCCAAAAACTCGCCCTGCATACTGCACTTCTTAACATCAATTCATCCGACCAATCGGGCCGAGTTCACTGCATGTATACTCCGTTAACTTATAACTCTGCTAAGAAACTGCTAAGCAAGCTTAACTCGGAGCTTATTCAACAGCCAGCTGCCGCCCCTTTTTCTAGCATGGGATTTCTTTGTGGGCTGGAAGATTAGGGTATAAGAATTGGATATGCAGATGTGCATGTCGCCTAAAGCTTCCAGAAGGCCCGGTTTAGCCACGGGGGGTCTAATCTAACACGCGAAAGTGACGACAACCACTACCATCGAGATCATAAAGCTAATGGCACCAATACGTGAACTCTCCAGCCCTCAAAGCTCATATATTACATTAAAAACCTCACGTATGCATGCATATATAAGTACTTAAGTATATAAGGTAAGTACCAAGTAAAAAGGTTTCCTTGATAAAGTCTATAATAATTTAATAAAAAAAAATTATCTCCGAATCCCTCCATATCGACGCTCACCATCTCCACCACCAGAGTACTATACTACCACTCCCATCTAACCCGTATCCCGATGCTTCCAGTTAAACCCGTAGTAATATATAGCAGCAGCCGTTACGTAAAGTACTTAGAAGTAGCAGCCACCAGAGTGAAGCACCTTCAAAGCTTCCCACCCATCTCCCGTCTCTAGATCCTCTTATTCCTCCCTATCTATCCCACCCCAGTATCATAACCCATGAGAATACCGCAGTGGGCAAGAACAGTAACCCTCGATCCATAGCTTATACCTCAAGCTCGAGAATGGTTATGCAAAAGCCCTTGTCAATGAACCCCTCCATCCTGGCTGGTATAACCCTATCTCCACCCATCCTCCACCACACCTTCGCAAACAATCGGACCATATATAACCCGTACAGCAGTCGGACCCTCAACCGGCACACTCGCAACCACATAAATCCGATCCGGTCCACCATTAATTTCTGAAACGGTACCTGCGTACGGAGGGGGGCCGGGAGATGATCGATCGATATCCTTGAATAATATTCCGGCACACACACTTATACCCCAAGGTCGACCTCACATACCCCATCCACACCACACCTCAAAGCTTTCTAGAAAAACGGAGTAAAGTTCAGTTCAGTTCAGTTCAGTTCAGCATTATTATAGAAATTTATAATTTGTTTCTCGTAATTGTAATAAAGTAAAAATAAGGAGTAGTAGTTAATAGTAATAAAAAAAAGGGAGGAACAGACAGTCAGCTATCGAAAGCTTTAGGAATGGGGGAGTTTTTGGAGGGTGTGGGAGAAGAGTCTGTGTGTGTGTGTGTGTGGTTCTGATACCAAGCGGATCCGAGATAGCGGTGGTCCCGTGCTTTCTTAAGGAGGAGGAAAAGATATGTAAAAGAAAAAAAAAAGAGATATATGCTCCCGTCCGAGCGAAACAAAAAAAGGAAAACAAGAGGGGAACACCACCGAGTGAACAATTCAAACAGATAAGGAAACCAATAGAGAGGAGAAAAAGGAAAAGCCATAATAAACAGGAAGATATCGGCCGGAGGACAGAACCAAAAAGAAGACCGGAACTCCTTGAAGCGGGAAAAAAGAGGAATTTTTTTGGATAAGACAGAGACAGAACAGAGAAAGGAAAAAGCGGAAACAAGCTCGCGGTAATAAAAGCAACATCGAAGCAAGATCATTCGGTTTTCAACTCGGGTACCAGGATGAAGAAGAGTGTTACAATTCATTCAGGTAGCGGCCTCCGTGTAACGTACAATACATTCGCGAACCGAAAAGGCTGGCCAAAAGGGAATAATAGTAGTAGTAGTGATAATAATAAAGGAAGTAATCGAAAGTGTCGTCATCAGTCCATCGAAGAAACTGAAGCGTTAAAATAAGACAGAACGGATAAGTCGTAAAAAGAAATTATCAGTCGTCAATCGAAGCTCGGAGGTGACCGGGTTCGGGATCGTTCGTCTTATTCGTAACCGAAGTTGTGCCCGCTGTGATCTCCAAAAATACATAGCATCGGTCCAAATATCAGTGCCTTGAAATATATATTTATCCAAGCGTCGTCGTTGTGGTCGAGAGGCCCTGTGGCGGTCGGTCGAAGGTTTCAGATCGGTCGAAGGGAGGCTAGCAAAAACTGCCTCGCGAGGTCGTTTATATAAAATTGTACTTTTCCCCAACGCTCAAGTAGATGTCGGATATTAGTGGTTCGTCGGAGTTTATAAGATGCCAGAATCTTTAAGAGCATTTTGAAGAATCGTCTCCTTAACCGCAGCGAAGACCAGTCTAATATTCGAAGTATCGGTGGCTTGTGTAAGGCTGTGGCGGTCGTTAGCAAATGTACCCGAGTCAGAGGAGTAACACAAGGGGAAATCTTACTGAGGGTATAGGTTCAGGTGTGCCCGGTTGACCTGGTTAAATCTCCAGAGCAAGTATTTGGCGGCTCTGTTGACGTCCGGGCCGCCGGAGTAGTCGGGGAAATAATTCTGTAAGGGCGTCCGCGGTAGCTTCTGCCTGAAAAGATCGACCTTGTTCAAGAAAAGAATGATACTTGTTCGGACGAACCACCGACTGTTGACGACCGAATCGAATAGTACGAGCGATTCCAGCATTCGGTTCTGGAGATTACGTTAGCGGTCGGTAGATTTGACGGATGAACCTCCGTTTCTTACCTGATTCTGTTCCTCTAATAGAACTTGATCGTATTCGCTCAATGCGACACAGAAAATAATGGATGTGACCGATTCAAAGCAGTGAATCCATTTTTTCCTTTCACTTCTCTGACCACCGACATCGAACATGCTAAAAATTCCCAGTCAGTATTTGCAATTCTGTCTTCTCCCGTGCTCGCTGGGGGTAATCCGTACTGAATGTTCAGCTGTCCCATCGTGAACCTCGTCTCGTAGATACCGGTGGTTTTTGTTCTGGCGCGTAGCACGTCCGCTTCCGATGGAATGTACTCCGGGGCACCTATCCGTGCGGCTTCGCCAAAGAAACTAGAGGGAAGAAGTCGGCGTGTTAGTACGGAGCGAACCAGGGAAGTAAAAAAAAAAAAAAACGTCGGTCCGTGCAGGGAAGAACATACTAGGGTGCCGAGTCCATGATGTAAAATTCGCTCTGGTGTTCGAGAACCGTCGGAACAGCCGGGTCGTCCCATAACGCGCCTACCGCTTTGCTAACGCGAATATCGAGAGGAACGCTCGGATCCGGGTCGACCTGGAAGGTATATAAGAAATCCATGTGCTCCTAAAGTCGATGGTTAGTTTCTGTCGGATAAAAGTTTCCGGTGGCCGAAGTCGTCGTGACATCCGGTCTTACCTTATTCGATTCGTGCTCCGGCTCGATGTCGAACTGTCGCATGGCATCTATCAGGGCTTTCGCGCAGTCGGCCAGGTTTTTGTAAACGGTTAACCGGTACTGGGCAAGTTCTTCCACCGTGTAGCCGTTCTGGTGTATTATCTTCATCTGCTTGACGATAGTCGACTTGCCGCTCTCGCCGGATCCTGTAACAAGTAAAATCCGATGTTAGGAATATGCACAGCCTCGTGAGACTCTCACTTCGACTTCCAGGGCACCGTCGACGGAGGTTTGAATGGAAAGAAACGTACCCAGTAACAGGATTTTACATTCGCGTCTTAACCGCCGCGAGTCGTCCATGATTTCTCTGTCTATCGCCTGACTCTTTTTCCTCTGTTCCATCTCCTCCGATGCTTCTCTCGACATGCAGCCACCCATTTTGGCTGGCTTGCAATCTCACCGAGTGAGGTAAAAAAAGGAAAAGGAAAAAGGAAAAGAGAGGAATGCGAATGCAGCGCTGCACTCGATCGGGGGAATGAGGATCCTATCCGCGATATTTCAGGGAGAGTCGGAGAAGGAGAGAGATAGACTGGAAAAATTCGGTGAGAAGGTGTCGGAGGGTCGGGAGGTCAGGCCGGAGATGTCAAATCTGTCGAGAGGAAGGGTCGGAACGCGATGAAAACTGCCAGAGTTCTGGAGAGGATGACGGTAAAGGGCGAAGGGTGTCGGGAGAGTGTTGTGAGATGGACCAGCGCGTCGAATGGTACGATGGTGTTGAGCGATGATTTCCCGATCGGAAAAGCGAGAAGGGAAAAAAAAAAGTAGTCGAGACGGGATTGCCGGCAGTCGGAGAAGCTCAGGACGGAGGTTGGGGTTGATAATATAGAAGAGGTATTGGATATAGGGGAGAGAAGAAGCAATGGAGGGCTGAAGGAGTCGGAAAGCGGACAAGTCGAGTCGGGTCGGGGATTATTGTTTGTGGTCGATGGGTAGGTATAATTATTTGGAGGAGATGGTGGATGGCCGGACGGTTGGACGGTTGGTTGGATGGTTTTGGTTGGTTTGGACGGTTTGGCTTTGGTTTCGGGATTTTTGGGGGGGACGAAGGGACTAATAAAGGCGGGCTGGTCGGCCACACCAGAACAACGATGCCGGTGGTAAGTAACCGCTTGGGCACCGTGAGTACTAAGCAGTTGGATATAGTTACAGCGGGCACTGGGAGTATAATAAGAAGGGTATCCGGCCTGTGGAATAGAATAGGAATAGGAATAAGAATAAGAATGAGAACGAGAACGAGAATGAGAAATAAGGTGAGCGGACGGCAAAAGACGAGAGAAGTCGGGCAGGCTGGTTAGCGCAGACGGTCCACTGCAAGGCTGCCCGCCTGTGCCCTGCCCTGGCCGTCTGTCTGTCTGTCTGTCTGTCCTGTCCTGTCCTGTCCGTCCTGTCCTGTCCGGTGCTGCGCTGCACTGCACGGCGCTGCTGCAGGAGAAGACGAAGCCGAAGACGTACGAGGACCCCGGACGTAGCAGAGTGAATAATAATATCAAAGACCACCCCGACGAATAGAAGGCTCTACAAGCTATCAGGTAACAGGTATAAGGTATAAGACCATACGAGGCCCGACTGACAGGTACCAACGAACTACGTGTAGAACTACCGTCCACTCAAACCCCTTCCCACGACACACTTAGCCGTGACAACCACAAACCGTGAAATGCGTGCCGACCGAAAAATGTGAAGGGAAAAAATGTGAAATGCTCTGTGACAGATTTCGCGGCTTCAGAATTACAGAAGGGTGAGGTGAGGCAGTAAGGATGCCAGGCTGATGCCGCAAACGTGATGGCACCAAACATCCTCAACAGCGACAAGACACCGCAGCCCCTCCAAAAAGAAACATACGCCGGGAAGAAGAAAACATGTCGGACAGCCGATATATCCACTTCTCTTCACTGTACTTTCCACGTATTGTACTATTTTACGTTCGGTTCGACGGTACACACGTCGGTTGCTCACATTGTAATTATACGCTGCGGCTTCCTTCGCTCCGCATGCTGACCGAGATGAATGCTGACCGGCTTCAGCACAAGAATCGAATCGAGAATTAATAAAAATTAAAAATAATTAATCACCTCGACCAATCCGCTCAGCCCGGCCGGACAAGTCCCCTCCTGTCCCGAACCATTGCCGAATCCCGCTCCAGAACCAATACCCAAGGTAAAAGTATCCAAACCATATCAAACGAATATGAATGGAGTTCACCGTCTACCGGCCGGCCTACGGCTATTCGATTCCAAACATCTCCAACCCTCCTTGCTTTTTCGTCCCATCCCCCTCAGAACCGGTGAAATTGGCGAGACGGATCCACCTGCACGGGGGCGTTTGGTAGCGTACAAGCCCACGCATCTACACCCATCCAGCTGGTGGAGCCGAGGATATCGTCCAGTCCGAAGACGATATCGCCGAAATCGATGACAACTTGCCAACCCGTACCTGCTCATCACGAAAGGAAAAGAAAAAAAAAAGGGGGGTGAGCTGCATCTACCATCCATGCTCGCCTACTCCCGTACATGTACCTGTCCTTTCGTGGGGATGGATGGGATGGGGGGAGACGACATCGATCCGAATAATTCCCACCGTCTCCCCCAGATATCATACACCTCAGAAGAATTCTACTTCCCGATACCTTCGTTCTTTCCCTCTTTTCTTTCCTTTTTTTATCCTTCCTCATTTCCTGCGTTCTGCTAAAATAACCCCCCATCACGGCTAAGAACTGGTCTGTGCCTGAATTCAGGAACATTCACATTCCAACATCCGTGCGCGAAAATGCTGACACGCCTGAGCCCTATCGCCTACGCTGCACCACCGTCGACAATGCAGACCAGAGAGCTCGGTGTAGAGCCTCAAACCGCTAGCGTCCCTACTAAACATATAAAAAAAATCTAATCATACCACTTTTTTCCTCCGATATACATATCTCCACGGATATAAAATCCCCATTTCCCAACGTGCCGCAACGGACCATTATCACTTTTTTCTCTCGCGTGTTGACTTAAGATGAAACGAAACATCGCATATGTCGGAGTTATATATAGCGGGTTTTAATATCGATATGGACGGTTTTACGTACATACGCTACCATAATAATATATCTAAAGCTCTCATCTGGTTATTGCTCAATTCCAGTCCCACTTTTAAAACCTTCTAGAAGCACTCAATTCGAGATTCGATGTTTGGGTTCTAGATCTTTTTTACTGTGATTCGGGCCGAAGTTGTAGATTGGAGGTCTTATATTGTAGCTTTAATCAATCTGATACCGTACATTCCGAATAGAATAAAACGGTCCATAGACGTTACGATAATCTGTAGAGCTTACGCCACCCATACGCCTGACCCAAGCACAGGCCGAACAAGCCCGCCGAAATACAAATCCCAACAATCGAAAAACCAATCAATCAGCTAGCTGCAGCTATAGAAACCCCAAAAAAGACCTCTATCATAGCGTACCCGTATCGATCGAACAGATCTCACCCATCCAACTCACCTCACAAGCGAACGTGTAAACCCTTCACCTCCTCAACCCATCCCCATGTATATACCAAGCATCCCCAGGTTTTCCACAGAAACGTGTCTATCGGTTAACCCCCCAAAGCACGAAGGGGTACTTGGAAAAGGGGAACAAAAAAGCCAGGTTCAAGGACTTTCCGGCCAAGGTTTGCCTGTTGAACCAGCGATAACCTTGTCATCGCATTCGCCAGAGTGTATGAGGAAGAGGCGAGAGGCGAGAAACCATTCTAAATGATAGGTTACCTAGTTTTCCTTTGCCCTCCTCTTCCTTTGTGTTTCAGGAAGGAGAGCATTGAACAGCTGGCCTAGCTGAACAACGGGACGGGGGGTTCGTGATGCTTGTTATTCGGTAGACCGATGGAAGGAGGGGGGTTAACTCGATTCGAGGTTTCGTTATCGTATACACACGGCACGAGAGCGTATTCCCCAGCCTCTCATCCTCATACAAACCTTTACTCCACAGGAAAGAAAGGCTTTAAAAAAAAGAAACCAACAGAAAAACAAGGTACGATGTCAGAGATCGAGACAAGGGTTTGTGGCTCGAAGCAAGCCATGCAAAAAAGGCCGAACAGGCAGATGCGAGAAAAAGGTGAGATGGATGGGAAGAAGAAAAGTCTCCCTCTCTTTCTTGTAAATTCCCCCTCGTTTGCTGAGCTAGCTTGGCCTTGCATACAACATCGTTTCAGAAGCACAACGTGGACGTCGCTTTTTATTTCTTTTTTTATTTTTCTTGGTTTTTTAATTCCTTTTTCGCAAAGTAGGACGGCGGCCAATGGTTGATTTGACCGACATGGCATGACAGAGAAACAGCATTATAACATTTTTTCGGTCCTGCTCTCAAGTATTCGATATTTCCTAAACCGGAAGAATGAGAAGTTCGACTCTCTTTAAAATGTCTGTGGCGATTGGAGATTGGGGATGTAAGGATCAGTTATGCACCAAAGCAAGAGCTCTGTTGCACTTTTTTCCAACGATTCCTTTTTTCCCTCTTCTCATGATCGAGTCGACACGGAATATCACAAAATCCGTTGAAGCCTGTCAGGCTATGTAAGTAAGCTACCTGACTTCTCCGCATTATCACAAAAAAAAAACCGCCCATGCCAAAGTTCCCGTCTCTCAAGCGCTAAAAAGGTAGCAAAGCAAATCAAGTTTTTCCAAATCCTCCAGCTTCCCGAATTGATCACGTTCTCAAGCGGACGGGTTAACGCGGGACGAGCGAGCGATCATATTTTTTCGGTGCATGGGAGCGACGAAAGAAACTACTGAGCCGTCTCGATCTGACCGAACCCATTGGGGCTTGCTTGCTTGCTAAGCGTCTTATGCGCTACTATTAACAAGTATTCAAATTCTTTTTTTTTTTTTTATCTTTTTGTGATAATGATGCCATGTGTACAACCGTGGCGCCAAAAAAACCGAGCCGCCAGCCACCGATCCGAGATCATGCGATTCGGTTTTTTATGGATGTTGGAAAAAAAAAAAGATACTTATCCTTGATTCTCAGTTTTCTGGGTTAACAAAAATCGGTGGCGCTGGTTAAAACAGCGGAAATACCAAAATCTAGACCTCCTTAGCACGAAAAAGAGACTATGAAAAAAAAAAGAAAGAAAGCTAACAAACGTCTAGACTTTCCCACCTCTATCAACGATGACGATGGTGGGTTTTAACTCCGTAGTTTAGTAAGTATTAGAGAACTCAGCCACTCCGTCCGGGTAAATACACCTCGAATCTTTCAAAAACTCCTCAAAGAAGAATTTGTGGCGATGTCAGAAAAAAATGCCAATGACCTTGGTCTCCGAAGAGTGGTAAACTGCTAGAGCGAGAAAGGTGTTAGTGGAACGCCTCAACCTCTCAAAGCAAACACACCTGCAGCTGTCGCAATTGTTTCGTGATTTTTGGGAAGAGAATACGACTAGTAAGTGGTCCCTGGTATGGAAATTCTCAAACGTCCCCAAAAAGATTCTGAAGCAAGCCCTGGCTTCATCGGTTTGATGAACTTCACCAGGAAAAACTTTATACCGCCCGCATCTCCGCGAATGGGGGGTTAAAAATCTTCTTCTTGGGGAGGTAAAATAGTCGAATATTGCTTCAAAAACCAATCCAAGTAAAAAATCTCTAGTTTTTGCCGGGGGAGACAATAAGATATATCTATAATACACGGTGGTGGCGTGCAGGTGTTCCCGAGGTCTTGAAACAACGGGGTTCGGACCTTACATACTTCCATATCATCGACCGCGAACAGATTCCCTCGTTTTTTGATATCAGAAAGAAACCACAAATTTCGCATCCACGGTAAATAACTGTTCAGCGTCAAGGACACTATGCGCGCAGACCCAAAATGGAGAACACCACGCCCGTCATTGCATTACCAGGACCCCAGGATCTCCGAATAGCCTCCACTCCCAGGAACCATAAAATCATGTCAGTAATATTATACCCAACCGCTCTTGGAACCGAAAATGGCCGCGTCAGAGAGCTGAAGGGACGGAACGGGTGAACGAAAGCACACAAAAAAACCTGTTACATTATTGAACCCTTATACCCCAGAATATCTAAAAATATCTACACACCCCCATGTCGGGCTGATATCCAAACGTGAAGAGAATATGAGAGGCTCGAGCTCGAGCGCTCTCTCTTTTTGGTTCGCGATTGTGCGCTCGCGCTCCCTCTTCGAATGATGAACGATCAGACCTTTCAGGGGTCACCTTCGACTGTCAATTATTTGCCTTCAGGTGTTGCGGCGGGTACTCCGTGGACTAGACTTATCTATAGGTTCTTGGAGGCGAAAGGACAATAGGCGAAATAGGTTGAATACGCTGGGTAAATGGGTTGTTATATGAAAAAACTTTTTTCCTTTCCATTGTGATCATTGTGATGTAGGTACACGAGATGTACTGGTTAAAATCGCAGGTTTTTCTGACCACGATAATATAATAGGTCATAACTTGTCGATACGTATCGAAGGAACTGGGTAGGCAGTCAACCGGAGCTCAAGATCGTACGTAGGTGGTAACCTAAAAATCCCCCAGGATTCTCAAAAAGATTTTGCGGAGTTCCAACCCACCATGTTATTTGCCTCTGAAGTTCCTCAGCTCCTCGATTTTGGAGTATTTACCCTTAGGTTGATATGATCATATGCATACGAATATATCATATCATCTGCGCTCAACAAAAACTAATATTCCTGACCTCATGATTCCTTTCACCAAATTTCCCTCCCCAGATTCTATCATTCATATTGACATCTATCTTCCCCAGTCCTTGTCTCCCTTTTCGCTCGCCTCTTCCATTTGGGATAAGGGTATTTCGACCTCCCTTTGGCTCTAGATCTTTTTGTTTTTTTGTGAGGGTTGATGGGGAAATATCCTGGCCTTTGGGCCTTGGTAGACCCTGTCACCCACCCATATACCCCATGTTCACATGCATGGTATCTGTCAGTAGCCTCTTCTTTTTTTTTTCTACTTCGCTTTTTTTCCCTTAACCCCCGCTTTGAAAGACCGATGGGTGTGGCCCGACTTTTTTTTTTTTTTTTTTTTTTGAAACTTTTTGGGGATATGAGTCGTGCCTAGTCAGTCCATCGATCATCTGCAGATATGGGCTGAGGATGAAGATGGGAAGTAAAACGGCGAACAGGTAGAAGTCCAGACGTCCCGCAGATGATACGAGAGCTCAGGCGCTCCTTTCCTCTCTTTCTTCCTTTTGGATGAATACTTTCATTACATATTAACATATTGAAAATTATTACCTGCCTTTGACGTCTTGCCAACATGTTTCCGCCATCTCTCTTGCCCAGCTTAACCAAAAGGTCTTACTCGGAACCCGTAATATCAGACAATACCAAACTTCTAGAAATGCCACAGACTCAAACACCTGGTTAGTGAGAACAAAAGCCTCTCACCCTAAAACACCATCGAAGCTCTATTAAGAAAAACGATATCTGAATCCTTTTCATAAAATCCAGTCTCAAAAAAACGCTATGACACCAGAATCAAATACGTACCCGCAAAGAATTCCGGAAAAGTCGTCTGTAGAAGCCGGTAAATTTTCCTATTCGGGACTAGAATACATCATCAAAGACTCCATAAACCCACCTCTCGGGTCCGTGTTATACAATATGGATCTAGAAAAATGTCAGTGATAAAAAAGAACGTCGTCATTATATTAGAACTAGTACGTAAAACAGTCTGGTTATCGGAATACCACCCCGATATCATGGGTCTCATCGAACCGTTTGGTTCCGAAGTTACTTAGATAAAAAGATGTTAAGTAACCCTTGACAGGTTTGCTCCGTCTACGTCTACAAATCCAGTACGTACACTTTGACGTAAAAACCCACCCTTCGGTTGTTAACGGGTTGTGGATACGAGGTACCTCGGGACCTCGTTCAACGTGTATACAGCTCCAAGCCCCACCCCCCGGTATATCAAAAATCGTATACGCACGATTCCGATCTTTTTGACAAGGATTTTTTGGTGGTGAAGTAGGAATTTACCCTGGTATCTCCCCGGTTGGACGTCTTTTTTCTATATATTCTTTAAAAAACTGCCTTGATGGAATCCTTACTACGTATGCCCTTGAGGAGTCGTTTACGGGAGCTGCAGGAGAAGATGGGGAGATGTATAGTATGCGTGTATATAAGTACTTGCTTAAGTACTTACTCAAGAATATATTAGAGAACGTTCTACGACATATATGAAGCTTTTGCTCCAACTATCCGGATGTCCGGGTGGTAGGCATTCAGCCCCACTACCCTTTATTTCCTCGTAAATATGGGGCCTTAAAGGAGTTAGAGTATTAATGTAATATATACCGTATACGCGGTTCGTATATGCTCGTCATATCGATATCTTGTCAGGTGTGTCCATGGTAGATGTCTATGAGGGGGTGGGGTGGTGTATATGGTATCTACCGCTTGATTTGTAATATTCCTGGGATTATGTTTGTGAAGGGATTATTTTATTGTTAGATGAGGAGGGTATAAGGAATTAGGGGATCGGGTTTGGGAGATGTGTCCGCTGATATTGGTATATCTTGCACATAACATCGGTCGATGTATCCAACCAGATATATCAAACGTTATAATTAGACCCTAGCAGCCAACACTATGAAACTCAAATTTATCTCCGCCGCCAACAAGTTGCGAAACGTTGTTAATCACGCGCCTCCCATAGATACGCATATATTTAGTCGAATGGATGAGAAATTCGATCGAAGTGGCCTGGAATAGATTGGTCACGGTACATGAATTCCAACTACGTGACAACACATTGTGGTGTGAAAATGCAACATAACTGGTTAACGTTTGGGAGCTCCCTGGATTGTTAGTATGTTGCGAGGGGAAGTGATAGGTATCTAGAGTTGGAGTGGTTAGGTAACACTTTAATTTAGGAATGAGAGTAGATGTCGGTAATGTGGGAGTTTATATAACTAGCCAAGCTGGTGCCTTCTGTGGCTTGATAATATCATGTTCAGATTCGAGAACGACGACACCGCCAGAGTCTGACCTAGAAAATCTGGGGTACGACGTAGATGGTTTTTGCAGTGCTCTTTTTCCCTACGTTCATTACATATTTATCGAATAAGGTCGCTTTGAGATAGTTTAGAACGACTGAAAAGCGCGATAATCGATCATATAGAGAGCCTTTAAGGGTTTTAGACGGGCTTTACGATGTTGAAGTACTTGTTCGGGTGGCTACTCGTTGTCATCAATATTGACATGGGGATTCTCATACATGGGTATGAGTATAAAAATCTGGTAAGTCGAAGAGTTTGTTTGCTCGTTTTTAATGGTTTGCCAAATACTCGGATTCCCGTAGTGGTCGGATCAGTCGAGGATAGTTTGATTGGATTGATGCTGACGTTGGTTATTGACTTTAGGGGGTTTTCGAGGAAGAATATCTGTTTTCACCGGAGTATCCGAGGGGGGAGGAAGACGAAAACGATCCGGAGACACTAATATGGCCATGGGAAGGACTTCGCTCTACTTGCTACAACATAGGGAATGAAACATTCAACGGCCAGCCGATAAAATTTTTCAATACAACAAATTTCTATGATGTATATGGTTTATTCTCCGATCTCTTTCGACCTCCGGAAGGTCACGGATTCAATACCTTACCATACTATACCACGACGCCGAACTGTCCTGTGCGATATTGCAGGGAAGGCAATCCTTGGAATATGAGATTTTGTTTGAACAAGGATATCGTGGACCTCAGTGGCCCGATGACCCAGTTTCGTAGACAATATATGGAGTATGCAATGGTATATATGGTCCTCGCGTTAACACGCACGGATGGTACCACCTCCTGTCAATGGCGTCCTCCTTTGCCTCGAGTATCAGACAGCGAGCCTCTACTAGCGGCGACCATGCTCCTTCAACTGAATGTCACGATCCCACCGGACAGTTCACCGCCACCAGAGTTTTATCCTTGGGAAGTACAAATAGTACATGGTGGGTGCGCTGCGGAGGATAGGAAGAGAGAGGGCGTGCTTTCTAGCCCGCCGTTGAAGACAGTTCCGGCGAACAAAGCGACCTACCTTCCACAACCTATCCCGAAGGACCTTCCAGCGACAGAACGCAGGGCGGCCATAGACTGCGCTCTTGAACCTTACTTCGCACCTTTCCGGCAAACCATCACAACTAAGATATTAGCTGGTGTCATAGACAGAATCGGCAGAGGACTGGTCGATCTGGTTTCCGACAACAATACACGTCCATACGGTGGTCGCTGCCGACAACACTACTGTGACAGTGTTTCGAACATAACGGTTTCACTGTGTGACGGAGAGTTCCTAGACTCTTCTAACATCCAGCAATTCGACGTTGTCACCTTGATGAAGAGGGGGTTGGGAGCGCTAGAAGATGGAACTATTTGCTATCCGCGTGGACCCAAACCGAACAGCAAGCCCGGTACAAACTTTTACAGTGTCAGCCAACTCTCCTATAACTTGCCGCCTCTTGGTGAACCTCCAGGTGAAATTATAGGTCCTTGGTTAACGATTAATCAGCTCGAGGGGGGTATGACATGCGACGACTTTATTGCTAATCTGCAACCGGCCCCATCTCCGTCGTCATCGAAGCCCTCCGGCTTGTCCACCACTACTCCCACAGCACTGTCAAGATCTAAAGAGTTCTCTATTGCAAGAGATTCTTGGTACCCTTACTTAACGGTACAGACTGGGGACAAAGTTGATTATCGCGAATGGAATTTCGGGACAGAAAACGGTGGTAGCAATTCCATCTATTTATTCGACGAAACAGACAAGACCGGCGGCCTTAGCGGCAAAGCCATACTTGACCTACAACAGAGTCTTTACACACACTGGTCACCGGAATTAGACACCGACAAGGCTTTCGAAACCTTCTGGAACTTCCCAGATTTCATGGTTCGATTACCTGTGGACCGGGTAATAGCCGAGACGGACTGTTCACATTTCTACTGCGATGACAAGTCCAAAGCCTTGATTTCCATGTGCGGCAGGTGGTGGAACGGCCTTGCGCCTCCAAACGCAGATAGTGAGCCGCCATCGTTCAATATTGGTGCTGCCAGGCTCATCGCAAAGAGGCGATGGCTTAGTTATATCTGCAACGCCGTCGACAGGAGGAACTTGGCATGGGGAAGTAGCTGCGATACCAGTGCCGCCGGCGAATTATACTTTGTGAAGAATGCTAAGATGACGCCTAATAATCCGTACAAGTTTCCTCGCGGGTTAGCGAGAGAATTCGGCCCTGATGGTGGTTTGGTGGGACCGTCCGCTTTCAGAGTTGAAAATCTTTCGCTCTATGGAGTTGATAGCTGCTTCGACTGGAAACAGACTTATATCACGGAGGACAATCTGGAGATTGTTTACGATAGTGGAAAGGTATATTCTAACAAAAGTTCTACCGTCAATGCGCAGAAGAAGGGTCCTAAACCACCGCGGAGACGTTCCACGAACCTCAACTTGTCGGACTGAGCTGACACTGAAATCGAACGTCCTTCATGCATGGAAGTCTGAAGGTACGCGGGCCGACGTGACACCGGGATTTAGGAAGGATTGATACCGCGTTTGACACGTTGTAGTTTCATTTCCTTTTGAGCTTTTCTTGCAATTGCAGAGTGTAATATAATTGCTTGGTCCTATTTGAGTACCTTGGTCATGCATAGTTGTCTAGACTGTTCCAATTGGTGTTTCTTCCTGCTTACTCTTCTTTTACCCGATCTTGCCCTGGCCGGGACAGGGTAGAAACGGTATTCATCGCTAGCCAATCGCAAGTAACTGCTATATTGAAGCTTAGCTATTTACCACCCCAAACTGTAGAAGTCCATGTGTAGAATTGTGTTGAAAATGTGGTTGTCCCGACCCCTGTCAACCGCCGACGGACGTCAGGCCTCGTCCAACTTAAAAAAGCTAGGAACTGGCGCGTCTGCACATGTAATGTATATGTAAAGCACGCTGGCCTTTACGCCAGCGAAGCATGCTGATGGTCCTATAGTTAGTTCTTCGAAGCGAAGAATGGGAACTAGTTAACCCGTAGGCTAACTAGCACTCGAATTGCCCTGGACTTAAGCTGGATCAACTGAACTCGATCGATTACAACTGAAACTGTTGAGTGGCGATTGCGAGCGGGAACCAGGCTCGGTGGCACTGACCATTTTGCATCCCGGCTCGTTCAACAGGAGCTAATGAGAATCCAAGGAGACTCTCAGAGGGGTATGCTACCCGAACCGTCCCAAAAAAGCACCGAAGATGCCCTATCGATAAGCTATAGCTAATCGAGCATGCCGAGAAGATGGCGTTTTGCCCCACCTTCGTTAGCATGCACCTCCGCCCTGTTAACGTTAGCTCCGACGAAGAAGAGGGAAAAAAAAAAAAACCTGCCGTCCCTCTTGTAAACTCAACTGCTCCGAACTCCTCCATCACTAGCTGCACATGCAGCAAGATTATGTCCGCAGAACTGCAGACCATCGTGGTCCAGTCTGATTGTCATATGATACATTAGGGCCATGGTTCTCTGAGGCTGATGGTGCGCTCGAGGAATGCAAAAAAGCATGCGCGGGAGGGGTGAGGGGTAGACGAGATATCTGCATTGATGCACCCAAGGATGTTTAAATTCCAAAATATATCCCCGTTAGATTGTATGTACGGCGTACATACAGTCAACGGCCCTCCGGAGCATGTGTACAGACATACATCCAGGCATAGGTATCTGTTGAACCGTTGGCGTGAATGGTGGGTGGTATGCACCAGCCCCGCTTTGGACGCCCCGCCTGCAACATGCAGCTTTCGTCATTCTGCTTGCAAGAATTCCGTATCACGGTAGGAGTGCCAATATTGAACCCAAGCAAACATAATCGCACGGTTAGTGGTCCATCACGGATTTCGAAGGAGGTGTTTAATTCACTCACCTACGGTCCAATTGTGTACCTACCAATGCCAAGTTTCGGGGATCGATTTGTGATTTCGTACTATGAAGTTTCGAGGAATGCGACTTTCTAGGTACCTGTGAGTACGTTAGAGGACCACATGCATCTCTGACACGCGCAGAAAACGTCAAGGGGAGTGAAATACCGTGTCAGTGCCTTCGCTATCGATAGACCGGAAGACGGTACATTCCCGGGATCACTAGCGCCGCTGCTAACGTCCAGCTATGCCGCTTGCTATCGCAAATATCGCTCTACATACCAGGCCCGGGTTGCTACGTGGTGGTGGTCATGGTGGTGTAGCTCCAAATAGCTGTAAAATTCCCAGAATCTGACAGCGTGCTCTCTCCACTTCGTTCTCTCAGCCGTCCCTCCGTCATCGTTTTTTCCTCCTTTTAAAAAGGCTGCTCCTCTCGATTCCCGTCGTTGGAAACCTTTATTGCACTTCAATCCGGTGTTTTCGACGTTCTGGTCGAGAGTTAAGCTCAACCTCGTTCGTTGTATCGTATAACGTCACCTCACTAAATCCTGAAACAATATGGCGACCACTCCGACCCCGCCGTCGCCCAGCATCACCGGCCAGGATATCTTGAGCCAGACGTTCGCAAAGCGTCCCAGGCATAAGCGAACGGCTACCGGTTTTGGATCCCGGGAGATCAAGTCAATTGAGTCCAGCATTCCCGCCGGTCTCCGTGATACGTACGTCATATCTCGAAGCGTGTAGCGGACCTATCACTAACACGATATCCAGGTGGAAGAAGTTTGTACGTAGTAGCAAACAATAAAGGAACATGTTAGAAGATTGAATTGGTCTAATGAATTGGTTAGGCTGCAACTGAATTCTCATCCAAGGAAGAATTCCAGGTTCGTGCTCGATGCCCCTAAGGTTCTTCGGAAACAAAGGCTAACGGATGTCGATTGAGTAGAGAGAAGTCGTTCGCCATGTCGAAACCACCCTTGCTAGGTCTCTATACAATTGTGACGAGCTGTAAGAATATCCCGGTATTCCCATGTCAGACCTTGGAGACTAAAACGGTGTCACCGGTAGAGCCGCATACTCGGGAGCCGCCCTCGCTATGCGAGACAGACTTATCATTGACTGGAACAAGACCCAGCAGACGCACACACTGGTTGACCAGAAGCGAGTCTACTGTACGAGATCATCCTTACGCTTTTTATGTACAATTGAGAGAAGCTGACATTCGTCTAGACCTTTCGCTCGAATTCTTGATGGGACGAACTCTCGACAATGCTATGTTGAATCAGGGTATTAAAGATACCGCCGCTGGTCCGTCTATTCCCTCCCCAATTGCGATGTTCCAGGGCGATAAACTTACTTATTCATTGTAGAGGGT
Organism: Arthrobotrys sphaeroides; assembly: GCA_036971245.1. NCBI lineage: Eukaryota > Fungi > Ascomycota > Orbiliomycetes > Orbiliales > Orbiliaceae > Arthrobotrys > Arthrobotrys sphaeroides. The sequence continues at coordinate 780,509 of JAJTTW010000010.1, read as the reverse complement.
ATCTCCGAACTTGGTTTCCGCATGGAGGATCTCATCGATCAAGAACACGATGCAGCGTTAGGAAACGGTGGTCTTGGTCGTCTCGCCGCTTGTTTCTTGGACAGCTTGGCTTCTCTCAACTATCCAGCTTGGGGTTACGGTCTAAGATACCGATATGGTATCTTCAAACAGGAAATCATTGACGGTTACCAGGTCGAAGTTCCTGATTACTGGCTTGACTTCAATCCATGGGAATTCCCACGACACGATATCACCGTCGATATCATGTTCTACGGCTACGTACGCCGTTACACCGAAGACGACGGTACCACGGTTAACATCTGGGAAGGTGGTGAGGTCGTTCAAGCAGTAGCCTACGATGTCCCTAGTAAGTCACTTTACTTATGTTAAAAGTTGAGTCCGAACTTACGATGATTCGACAGTTCCTGGTTATGCCACTCCAACCACCAACAACCTTCGTCTCTGGTCCAGCAAGCCTTCGACCGGTGAATTCGACTTCCAAAAGTTCAACTCTGGAGACTATGAGAGTTCGGTTAGGGACCAGCAGCGAGCTGAGACGATCTCTGCAGTCCTCTATCCTAATGATAAGTATGCTATTCTCCGTACGAACTAAATGTGGACACCACTAATGAATCCCAAAGCATCGATGTCGGTAAAGAATTACGTTTGAAGCAGCAATACTTCTGGGTCGCGGCGTCCCTCTACGATATCGTTCGACGATTCAAAAAGACCCACCGCGCCTGGACCGACTTCCCACTCCAAGTGGCCATCCAACTGAACGATACCCACCCAACTTTGGCAATTGTCGAGTTGATGCGCATCCTCGTTGATAAGGAGCACCTTGATTGGGATACCGCGTGGAACAGTGAGTAAACTGATAATCTTATCGAACAATAGAGGGATTGCTAACGAGTGCGTAGTCGTCACCGAAACTTTCGGATACACAAACCACACAGTCCTCCCCGAAGCTTTGGAAAAATGGTCCGTTCCACTTTTCCAGAACCTCCTCCCACGCCACCTCCAAATCATTTACGACATCAATCTTTTCTTCCTCCAGAGTGTCGAAAGACGCTTCCCCAAGGACCGTGAACTCCTTAGCAAAGTCTCCATCATCGAGGAAAGCAACCCTCAAGTCATCAGAATGGCTTACCTCGCTATCATCGGTTCCAAGAAGGTTAACGGTGTAGCCGAGTTGCACTCTGATCTCATCAAGACGACCATTTTCAAGGACTTTATCAAAGTCTTTGGACCTGACAAGTTTACCAATGTTACCAACGGTGTTACCCCAAGAAGATGGCTCCACCAAGCTAACCCACAGTTGTCCGCTCTCATCAGAGAGAAACTTGGGTCGTATGATTTCTTGAAGGACTTGACTCTCCTCAGCGGATTAGAAAAGTTTGCAGATGACAAAGGATTCCAGAAAGAGGTAAGAATATCAAACCGTACCCGGAATCAGACCGATACTCATGATATTTTTTAGTGGATGGACATCAAACACCACAACAAGCAGCGTTTGGCCAAGTATATCAAGGATACCACTGGGATCTCAGTCAACCCGAGCGCTTTGTTCGACATCCAGGTCAAACGTATCCACGAATACAAGAGACAGCAGATGAACATCTTCGGTGTTATCAGCAGATACCTCTCGTTGAAGGCGATGACGAAAGAGGAGAGGGCCAAACAGGTGCAGCGTGTATCCATCTTCGGTGGAAAAGCCGCTCCAGGTTACTGGATGGTAAGCATCAGATGAATATAAATGGTTGAATCGAGTTTCGAATAATTGACTGATGATGTGTAGGCCAAAACCATCATCCGCCTCATCACTGCCGTCTCCGAAGTGGTCAACAACGATGCAGAAATCGGTGACTTGCTCAAGGTTGTCTTTATCGAAGACTACAACGTCAGCAAGGCCGAGTTCTTGTGCCCTGCTTCGGATTTGAGCGAGCATATTTCTACCGCCGGTACCGAAGCCTCCGGTACCAGTAACATGAAGTTCGTGCTCAATGGCGGACTTATCATTGGTACTTGTGACGGTGCAAACGTAAGTGCTATAATCTAAAAGTGTTACAATTTTGAAACCAAACTAACATTACAAATAGATTGAAATCACTCGTGAGGTATGGTACCCTAAGCTTGTTTATTTTATTTGATTGATACTAAAGAAAAGCAACAGATCGGTGAGGACTGTATCTTCCTCTTTGGCAATCTCGCGTAAGTATCTCAACACCGTATTCTACGGGATCACCCTCCTTTACTAATCAACCGTAATTTTTACAGCGAGGACGTCGAGGACCTCCGCCATGCCCACCGATACGGCAAGACCAAGATGGACCCCGCGCTCAAGGAAGTCTGCGACGAAATCCAAAAGGGCACATTCGGTGACCCCGGCGTATTTAGCGGTTTAATACACGCCTTGACCGAAGGTGGTGACTGTAAGAACCCCCCCCTCTTTTCTTCCCCCCCCTCTTTTCCCCCCCCCATAAACCATACTATTTTATACCTTGGTATCCTAACGCATCACACTCTACTCCAGACTACCTCGTCTCCGACGACTTCGCATCCTACCTCTCAACCCACAAATTAGTGGACGAGGCGTTCAAGGATACCGCGGCTTGGGCGCATAATACCATCTTGGCTGTGTCCAGGATGGGATTCTTTACGTCTGATAGAGCTATCAACGAGTACGCGGAGGGGATTTGGAACGTTGATCCTGTTATTGTTGGATAAATGAGGAGGAGGAGAAAGGAGAAGAACAGGTTTAAAATCTTTTTTATGGGTGGATTGGATTGGATTGTTGCTTTTTAAGGTTTTGATAACTCTCCTTTGACTGTGTGTGTGTGTGTGTGTGTGTGGCTTTCGTTATGACCAAGGTATTCCGTAGGGGCTTTTGAAAAAAAGGAAATACTAGAGGTTTTAAATTTATATTTGCCGTGGCATTGTGAAGTAGTGATGTGACGTCTACGTATTTGACTTCGAGTGTGCCTTCTACCCGCGTAGTCAACAAACGGATTTTAAATTGCGAATTAAACTAAAAAGGCTGCTAATTGAAATATATAAACTAGATTTTTTAAGTAAAAAAGGGCTTAAGGAGCTATCTCGAGGGAGAAAAAATGAAAAGCCGGTAAAGTAAGTAAGTAAGTATACCGAATTCGAAACGAAAGGACATGATATCAAATATATATATATATCACGGATGAGTAAAAAATCCAAGAACAAAACCAGGGGGGGGAGGTGAGGGCAGCTTATAAACCAGCTTAACTCCCAGAGTTATGCTAATTTATGTGTATACGTAGGATGAGATTCTTATACAAAGACCTAACTACCTAGCTAGAAGTCGAAAGCCGTAGGAACGGTGGGTGCTATCGTTAAGAAGGTTATACGATATAACACGAAGGAAGAAAAAAGAGAACCCCCATCGATCCTAGCACGTCGGAAAGGAAGTATCAAACTGTTATACCAGGAACCATAAATCCACATGCACACGAAATCATCCTTCATTCATTATATACTCTCTTTCCCTCCCCCTCCCCTTCCCCCATCTCATCAATAGCTATAAAAAAAAGCGGTAGCTAAAATTTACAAAAAAAAAATAAAGAAAACAGAGCACTACCCGCAAAAAGCACAAAAAAAACAACTCTAAGTAATAGTAGAGGAACAGAGCAAGCTAGACTAGCTTCGCATTTCATTTTTTTTTCGCTAGGAAAAAAACAGGATAAATGAAAAAAAAAGGACCGCTATCCTCAAGTTTTTCATCCAGAGACAGCGTAATACATCGTCGTCCGTGAACAAAAGTGCAAAAAAATACATGGTCAAAAAAAAAAAAAAAGAAACAGAGTTAACGCCCGTATCATCGTAAGCTAAAAAAGAAACATTAATAAACAGGGAAAAGTGTGTGGGCATGGACTTGGACATGGGCGAAAACGTGTGTAGTGAAAACGGACAGTGGAGTAGCGGGTAGGTGGGGTGATGAGGCCGTATTATTAACAAGAGGGAAAAAAAAGTATCAAAAAATGAGGAGATGGTTGGGTTAACGGTCCAAGTGTTCAAAACGATGAAGTGGTGTTAATCGCATCCAAAGACGGCCGTGAATAATCTGTCTCGCAATTCTGCCGACATAAAAAGCAGAACCCCCGTGTCAAAAAAAAAGGGGAAAGGCTTCCATGGAAAGATTAAGTTTCGCGAGATGTACGCAAAGTCCGAAAAGTTAAGGAGATGGGGAGGACGCAACTGCGTCTTAGACGTCAAAGACGATATCGATCGAGGGAAGTGGGCGTTTAAGAGACCAGGTTAACACCCGCAAAAATCGGCTTCGCGTTTTCGATTATAAACTGGATAGCCTCATTCTTTGCGTGTGTATCGCGAAGTTCAAGTTCGCCAGTCTGGTCACGCATCAGCGAAGGCGCGAAGACGACCGCAAGATTGCGAGCGTTCATCAAGTTCTCCTGTTGGAATCCAGCCACCCTATTACATCGTTAGAACGAGACTTCTTAAGTTCTAATTCTGCGGGGAGTGGCGTACTTAGTAAGATGGTTAATGATGAAGAACAGGATATCCCTGTTGAGCGAAGGCAACTCGTTGATAAGATCCTTGACAGACTCCTTGCGTTTTTCAACATCTGCGATTTCTATAAACTTCATTAGCTAGGCTCTTCCCAAGCAAAATACAAGATAGGCGTCGATTTCGGGATACTTACTAACAGAATCGACCATGCGATCGTAAATCGTGTACGTGATCAACGGAGTCGGGAGCTTGCGGAAGTATTGTTTCAGAACGCTAGTAACGGCTGTAATATCTACCTCCGGATTCTCCAAATCCATCTCCTCGCCACGCTCGAAGGACTCCTGAATCATGCGGACTTGCGAAGCACCGCCGCCCTTCCTGTAAATGCCTTCAAAGTCAAGACCTCGATTCTCAACTTCAGCGAGACATTTGGTGATGATCTGTGGGATACGTCTGCCTTCGTAGGCAACTCTAGCTTCCAACTCGGAGCCCAACAGTGGTACTGTGCAGATACTTCTGTTAGATCCCTCCATAATTTCTTTTTTACAAGGGTCACACTGTTGGATGACATACCTGTAATTTCCTTCTCATGGCTCGACTGGTTACCGCCCTTGAGCTTCTTTAGAAGGCCACCACGCTGTGTTCCATACTGCTGGTTGTGATCTACCCCGTTCACCTTAAGACCGGGGGAGTCAACTGTATGGACAGGTGGCCCGTAAGCAGTGCTGCTGAACGGTTGGGATTGTAACGTCATCGGGGTATCGTGATGGTCGTTCTGGTCGGACGCGAATACTCTGTTGAAAGCCTTTCCGACTCCCTTGCCGACAGCTGCACCACCCTTCTTCCAGTTGAATTTCTTGGCCGGTGCACCGGGCTTCCTAATGTTTACAACGTGAGGAGCGGCAACGACCGCGCCGTGTTCCTCATGGAGTGTCGAGCCTTCACTGATAATACTAGTAGTGATCGTGGCGGTCGATCCAGTATGAGGAGGTGCGACTTGGTGGTCCGAGCTCGTGCTGTAAATGCTAGTTCCGTTGAGCGCGGGAATCGGCGCGGATACGTTCGGGAAAGCAGCTTTGTTCTTCATGAAGTTGCCCTGAATACGCCTGGTAAGCTCGTTATTCAAATCGGCCAACTGGGCGTTCTTGAGGTTGAGCTGTTCGGTCTCCTGGATAGCTTGGTCGCGAAGACGAATAGCGGTGGCGGTTTCTTCCATAGCATCGTTCTTCTTGCTTATCAACCCTTCGAGTTCCTCCTTATGGGACTCCTTCAGGGTGTTAATGCGACCGGCAATTTCCTGCAACGTGGTTGCAACGAAATCATCAAAGTTGATGGATTTTCTATATATATCACGAAACCGTTAGATCCGAGCATTCTTTGTTACAGCCGAGCGTTTTGAAACTTACACGTTTGGATCAGCCAACCTCTCTCTCAAAACCGAAAGTTCAACCATGGCCATTTCTTTGTCAGCTTCCAGGGAAGCAACGGTCGTCCTCTTCTCCTTGATGTCATTCTCAAGGCTCTCCTTGATTTCGACGGAGCTCTAAAACGGCAAATTAGCTCCATATATCGATTTTCGAAATAATTTCGGGTAGTTACTCACGTTCAACTTGGACTCAAGCTCGACAAGTTGCTGAGTCGACCTTCGGAGTGCGTTCTTTAGAACCACATTCTCCTCCTTGGCGTTGGAGTCGATGAGTGTATCAGGAATATCAGGGGAAAGCATGCCTATTTCCCCCCGTTAGCTTAAAAACGTGTAAAATCATATTATAGAAGCGAACTTACTACTTCGGCCGGCCATATCACTACGACTCCGTCCGTGGCCAACAGACCTGGAAGCCCGCCGTACAGATGGCGACGACAGTTCACTACCAGGGTTGAAGATCTTCCCAATCTCTTCCTCAAAGTTGAGTTCACTCTTGAAAGGTGGCAGGACTGGCGACGCCCCGTTAAGCAAATCGAACGAACTGGAGCCGCCGGCTCCGTGACTGGTAGCTGGGCGAGCTGGCATCGGACGAATCGGTGCAATCGATGAGGATGATGATCCTTGAGCTTTCTTGTGGCCACCTGGAGATGTCTGGTTAATACTAGTAGCAGACGAGGTGTAATTGCTAATCTCACTGTTGCTTGTGTCCACTTCCGTCTCCGAGTTTGTCTTTCGGGATACCGAGGTCTGGTGAGAGGGGACGAATTCTTGGTGAGAAGTTGACGCCTTGATCGTTGAAGGGCCAGGTACAGGGGCGCCCAACGAGTCCTTTCGAGGTTCCGGAGTAAAAGATATCGGAATTTCAATATCTACGGTTGGCGACTCGTCCTCCTCGTCTTCGTCGGTCGGGGGCTTCGGAGTAGCTCTCTTGGTTCTGGGGACCTCTTGCAGCTTGAAGTTCTCGGTGGGGTTCGTCGGTTTATGTGCGTGAGATGGAACGATATTGTCGACAGTAGAACCTCTCGGAGCCGGTCTCGTTGGAGCAGGTATGGATGAGGATACATCGCTCGTAAAATGCTGCGGGGATAACATGATCTGGTCTGAGATAATTCCCTCCTTAGGTCGTTCGGTATCCGCAGCCTTGGAATCCTCCCTATCTCTGGTTTGTCGACTCTGGTCACGTTGCTTCTGTCGCTCGCGTTCCAAATTCTCCAGTCGCCCTCGCTCCTTCTCGATCTCAAGCTCGCGCTGTCGTTCAGCTTCAGCTTCCCGCTTCCGAGCTTCTGCCTTCTCAAGCTCCCACCTCTCCCGTTCCTTGCGCTGCTGCTCCTCACGCAATCTATTCGCTTCATTGTCGGCAGCTCTTTTTGCGCTTTTTTCTTGCAAGGTCTCTTCGGGAGAAGATTGAGAGTGTTGAGGAGGTGGGATCTCGACGGATTGCGTGGGAGGAATCGTGCGTGGCGCGTACGTGTCGCTTCTACTAACAGACGAGGGGATCGGCGGGGGCGGACCTTCATCCAGCATGAGCGGGAAATAGGAGGCACGGTTATCGGGGTTTGATAGCAGCTCCGAATTGTCGTCCGAAACGAGAGAGTACATGGACTGGCGCGATTTAGCCTTGTTGGGATTATTATTAGAATTACTAGAGGTCGTAGATTTTTGAAATTGAAATTCGTTCTGGTTCGGTGGTGGAGAGTGGACCGGGTAGGGAGAATGTCGGGGCGTAGTCGCCATGGGTGAATGAGCAGAATTCGGCGAAGCATCGCCACGGTTCCGGCTCGTGGTTCCTGAAGATCCAGCTCGAGAAACCTCGGGCCTGGGAGGCCGCGGCGGTGGTCCCAATCTCTGCGCTTGAGGCTTTTGGGTCGGAGAATCCGAGTCCGTGTCAACGGGTGGAGGCATCGGGAGGGCCTTATCCAATGCCAGTGAATTGTTACTGGCAACCTTCGGCTGCAGCCTCGTCTTTTTCTTCCGCCGCGCCATCAGACTTTCGTGACAGCTCATGCAGAAGATACCCTGAGAAGTCCGTGCATAGCGTAAATTCTCTATCTTCCGCTTGCAGTTCCGGCATCTGAAGCATCCTGCGCAGAAAGCCTGATCCCCGGTGAGGATTGCCAGATCCTCGATCTTATTCCCGCAGGCGTTGCAGCTGTAGGTGCAGTTGTTGCAAATCAGAGACCCGTCACCGAGCAGAAGGAGGTTGGCATCGGAGTCCAGCAGCGTATTGCAGGTATTACAGCGGAAGCAGTCGATATGCCATCTGTGCCCCGCGAGTTCGAAGGCCTTACCCTCTTCAAGGATCTATACGAAGCAGTTTGCCAACGTTAGCTTTTGCACGGTGTTTCCTGACCAAAAGCGCCCCGATAAGCAAGCTCGGAGTGGATATAAACAAACGGAAACAGCTCGGAATCGATTTTTCGCCCGATCAGATACGAACCTCACCACAACCCTTACAGGGGAAAGCTGACTCGTCCATGACATCGAGAGGTGACCCAGGCGGGTATCCCGGCGACTCCATCATCTCGGAGCAGGTACCAGCTGTGATCCCAGGATGATTCCGGTCGAATTTCGAGTGCCCGGTCGCAGGCAGGCACGAGTTATCGCTATCCGGGAGCTAATGAGGGGTGGTGGTGTGAAACGAGTCCGAGGAAGAGGGGTAGGTGAACTGGTCGACGGTAGATTATCGATGCAACGGTCTTGAAACCCAGAGGTACGGTACGGGGTGTGGGTATTGGAGGTGTTGCGACGGGGTTTATCGTCCGAAATGCCAATTACCGAAGGGGAGACCAGATCCGGTGGAGCTGAAGCGGATGGGAGGGAGAAGCAGCTGAGAAGCTTCAGATTCAGGCTCCCAAGGGTGCTAAGGATCCCTCAACAGTCGATTGGAAGGGAACCAAGCATGGAAATCCAGTTGTGAGGAGCGGTACGACAGCCGAAAGCGGGAAAGTGGATGGCACCGGATGGAACGAGCGGATCTGGTTAGGTTGGTGACGATGGGAGACGACGACGACACCACCGTGGATGGCAGGAGAGGTCAGTGATGGCGAGTCGAGACGAGTAGGAGATGGAGAGGGAGGAGGTTGTGTAGGAGGAGGTGGAGGCAGGTGGTTGGCTAAAAAAGAAGGGGTTTGTTCCTTCGTTAGCGGTGAGCAGGGAGGAGAGAAGAAGATTGAGCGAGCGAGTGGGTGAGAATGCAATGCAGGTGCTGTGCTTTGGACCGACAGGATGAAACCAACCACACGCAGCAGCAGCGCAGGGCTCCTTGCTGTGATATTCTTCGAGGGACCCGAGTATACTAGGGGGTGCACTCTGACCATACAGAGCCGACGATGTTGGGTGTGTATGGTGTATATAATATGCGATCGAGTATGAGATCGAGATACTCGAATTCACGCCAGAGCGAGCGGCCCAGGGGCCGGTTGGGATCCGTCCGGCCGTATCCAAGAATCCCAAGTTCCCGAGGGCTTCCTCAGGCCGGTACGCTGGCTTGAGTTTCAAGCTCGTATATACTTGAATACACACGCTCGTGTATGCGTATGTGTGTATATATCGTCAAGCGAGGAGAGCTTCGATTGCTTTCTCTCGAACTGCGCTTCGGTCGGATTCGAATCGAACAGGCGAAAACCCTCGTGTGGGGTTCCTGCCTACCAATCGATCGAGCGAAAAGGGAGAGAGGAAAGAGGGCTTGGGTATCTCAGACAGCGGGTGGCTCGGTACTTCAGGATAATGCAGCCGAACGATACGACCAGGACAAGGGCCGGGGAGCTACCTGAACGAGCGTCGTTCCGCTGTAGACTTGGTGAGTACGTTATCCGTGTGTATGCGTCCGTATAACTCGGATCGGGCAAGTATTCACTTACCTTGATACTCGAGGATATATACCAAGTGAGGGTGTGAAGATGTATATACGGGAGCAGCAGATGAAGGAGGGAAAGGTGTAGAAGGAAGAAAATGCAGAAGGATGGAAAGAAGGAAAGAAAGAGAGAAAGACCGAGTCCACGATACCCCCCTACACCAGAGCACGGCATGCCATGATCCAGTCGTGTAGAATACTCAGGTCTGGTATGGGCATCAAGCTTCAGGACGCACATTGCTTTTTCGGTGCTACACTTTCCGTCCAAACTTTCAGGATTAGACTTCATATCACACACACACATTACATCTGCACCGTCGACGGACCTCCATATCTGCCAGGTACGCGTACAAGGGGCCCGCTCGGCCAAGATACTAATTGTACTAATCCAGGGGTTCAGTGCACTTGATTTCTTGATCAGCTCTCTAGCTTCGTTTTCTTTAATTTACTTCGTAACCGCCTGCATCAGGACGGTTTGCCTGGATCCCGTCCCTGACTTCATGACGGGATGGGATGGATTGATCAGATCGTTGAAATATCGTCCACATGCTTCGGATTCCTTTCGTGCAGACCGTGCCTGCAGGGTACCTGTGACATCGAATACATATATCTCGCGATCCCTTTGCTTTTTAACATCGATGTCATATATCTCCATTGTATTAGCATATGTGACTTCACCCGCATGAGAAATCCAAAGCTAGTTCTCCGTCCAAACAATGCGGAATGGGATTCATTTCAACCAGGTCGAGGAGGATTGCGACTAACCAACGTTCGGACCCTTCACGAACTATTACTTTCTTACCCCATGCACCAGTTCGAAATAACTACTAAACTAGCTCTGCAAATGCAAAAGGCCGTGGAAGAAACCTTGAGACCTCTCAATTTCACCCCCAGCCGTCACATAAAAATATCACAGGATCTGGATATTTTAGGAAGCTAGCTTTCGATTTCTCGTTGAAAAGTGCGGCACTTTTGGTGAAGCGACCTATATTATATTATATCACAGCGTATGATATAATATATGTGGATCGATCACCTCGCTCGCATACACGACAAATCATATCATCATTGGCTAATTCAAATCGAACCAACCCCGTATCACGAGTCCCCATAAACTAACAATCGTCTTGTCATGAAAAGAATGGACAAAAAAAAAGACAAGAGAAAAAGAAAGAAAAGAAAAGGACATCGCTCCGCCCAGCGATCGCAATCTATCTGGCGTGTCGACCGTCCCGTCTTTCAGGGACCTAACGACGCTAACCATCAGTTCAGTCGCCGGGACTCGAGCCCCCCCTTCCTTGAAATTCCCCAGTCTTTAAATTTTTCCCGTCCCTGAAAATCTCAAGAAAAGTCTGGAGAGATGGCGACCTCCGTCCGGCTACGGTGATTACGCGATTCTTGCCTGCATCCTTTTTTTGACAGAAAAGTCAATCCAGGTTTGGGTTTGAGTTAAGGTGTGGGTTCGGCCGCCACGTTTGAATTCGTAGACGCTAGACAGATAGATAAATGCATACTCCTGTGTATATAGACGTCGCGCAAGACAGAGTACGACGTTATTGAAACACGGTTTGGCAGCAAACTATAATCTCTGAATCGAACTCAAAAGTACTTTCTCGCCCCTGATTCGAACCCACCTGCTCGGTGCTTTCCCAAATTTTCCACAGGATCGTATTCACGAGCGCCAATGACCCCAAAAATACCAGGTAATGTATGTATGTGTCTCCTGCATCGTGCAGCCAGCCTAAATTGCATCCCCCACATACAGGTACGGCGTCTCTCGCTTCTCAAGATTCTGATATCACATTCTTCTTCTTCCCGATCAATTAATATAATCGTTGCAGATAAACATTATCGCTGCAGCACATATATTGGACATTATCAGCCATATAACCCGGTTTGCACCGCCTCCGGTTACATACAAACCGTGGCGTTTAACCACACCCGTCGGGTACGGTTAAGCTGCAGGTCCGATGAGATATAATATTATGACGAACACATTATCCACCGCTGTCGTCACCCAACGTTGTAATACAATGCACCGTGTGTACCCACCCGAGATTAAATTCCAAGCCTCATAAAACCGGCCGAATATAACATAACATATCATACCCCCCTCTTATCATCCTCCTCCTCCCCCCTCCTCACGCTCCCGATCAATTTGACCTCATCGCACCCCCTCACCTTCCCCTCCTCATACCCCTCCAACAAAACCTGCATATCCGCCTCCGTCATCCCAGCCAACTCCTCGAACCTCCACACTTCACAGACTTTACTCATCCACTCCATCCTCTTCGCTCCATCTCCCTTCCCGGGGGCAAGTAATCTAAGCTTCCTCCTCAACTCCCCGACTTTGATAATAGCCTCACCGGTATCAACCGGCAGCGACGCAGCAACCTGTCGTCTAATCATCGCCGCGAGTTTGGGACCGTTACCGTTGGTCGATACCATGATCTGTAACGGTCCATCTCGGTGTACGCTTCCGAAGTAGAAGTCACATTCCGGGGGTACATCGGCGACGTTTACGGGTATCTTTAGGGATTTGCAGGCGGTGTAGATTTCTGTGGAGGCGAGGGGGTCGTCTATCGCTGTTAGGACGAGGGATATGGATGGGGTGGAGAGGTCGGATTGGAGGAAGTGCCGGGGGATGTAGGTTATTGAGGATGGGTGGGATTTGATTCTGTGGGCTGTTTCGGGGTGGAGACCGGTGGGGGGGCAGATGAGGGTTATTAGGGCGTCGGCGTTGAGGAGGTGGACGAGGCGGGTTGCTGCTACCTATAATATAATATACTATGTGAGTAATTGGTGGGTAGGGTGGGGTTGGGGGGGGATATGGGGACTTACGTTCCCGCCGCCGACGAGGAGGACGCGTTTGTTGCGGACCTGCCAGGCGAGGATGAGCGAGCCGCCGGGTTGGATTGGCGGGTAGGTGGAGGGGTCTTCGTCTGGGAAGGCGGGGATGAGGGAGAGCGGGTCTGGGTCGGACATTGCGGCTGTGCTTTGATCAATTGAGTAGACAGAGGGGCTAGTGTCTGCCCATCAAGTGTTTAAGTACTTGGCACGTAGGAGGCTACAGGTCGGATCCGTGCCGACGTCGGCCGTCGATTCGGGAGGGACATCGAGGCGGGTCGGTCGGTCCAGAGCATCGAGATTACTAAGGTGTGCTTGGCCGTATTAGGTAATCCAGCGATTCCCTTCTTCGATTGGTCCGAAAACTGACCTTCAATCGGTCCCTTCAATTCGTCCCTTCAATCGGTCCCCTCAATTGCTCAAAGCAAAGTGGACATTTTGATTGCCCCTACGTATACCCAGCCAAAGTTTGTCAGGGAAATCGCATATATGGACGGTTATTTACTAGACTATTGACTAGTACTAGTATAGTTCTACTCCGTACCAAGCGTTTATAGGCGTATTGCACAGGTCTGGTAGTATATTCGATCGGTTGCAATTGATCAATTGATTACCTAAGCTGTACCGAGAGGATTCATACCGAATTACTTCCTGCAAAGGAATAGAAAGGAGCGGGTCTGCCAAAGGAAGCCATTATAATCCAAATACCTACCACAGAGGGGTCCATTGTAATCCAAATACCTACCAGAAAGGTCCATTATAACCCAATATCCTCCCGTCCTAGCACTTATTATAGCCGCAATACATTGATCCCGTACCAGTATATTGAGCCCGGTGTTCGGTGGCACGTTAGCACGTGAGCAGGCGTCAGGGCGGTCTCTGGATTATTGGCACACCAACATCACATGCGCTGGTGCGGACGCGGAGCTCCGTGCACCCGTGTCCAAGAGAACCCGACAGAGAAGTTTGCGGTTTTACTCTGAACACCGAATTCGGTTGCAAGTTGAGGGGTGTAAAGTGCCTCACGAGCTAACCCGGGCCTCCAATTCGTGTCGGAAAGCCGTCGACGAGTATCTCCCTTGTTTGTAGATGGCTAGCGCTGGTGTCACAGGGAGCGTGCTCATGACCTGGCAGGTAACATATAACTAAGTATCGATCGATATCGACCTCTCCCGCAGAGCCTGTCCATGTGCGGGATCAGAGGCGTGCGGTCGGGAAACGTGTCGGTCCGCGTCTTTGAGTTAAGTTGCGGTTTGTGATTCAGAGTTTCTTCTCGATCGCATCCTCCGCCGCCGTTGCACCGTTTAATCCGTTTCATGATTCATCCTCGTATATTATGCGGTTGCGGTTGCATTAGCATTCGCACGCCCGTATAAATATCACAATCCTCCTCTGGTATATTATTATCTCGAGGTACCGCCTTTTCTTCACCCGACTCACCCTCTGAAGTTAACATCCACACCGACAGCAGTCAACAGGCCCTGCTCAGGACACGAGGGACTCCCCGGTCCCACCCAGCGAGCGAGACTTTTTTTTTTTCTCTTTCGCACACACGGCGGGTGGAAACCGCTAGACGAAAACTAACACGGGCTGCGTGGGCTTGACTCGATTCTTTCGATCCCTCTGATCGATTAGTACGCTCGAACGAGAACCTTCGTCTTCGGATTGGCAGAGATAGGACACTTTTGCAGGTTGTTTATTTGTTTATACCTGTCAATCCAGTACGTATACGCATCCGATATCGTATCGTATCATACCGTATCATATCATATCATATCAGGAGGAAGGGAAGTTAAAATTTAAAAAAGGCGCTGGCTGGTCTGTCCTGTTCGGCATCCGAAAAAGTTAACCCTCGACGACCGCTTCCTTCGTCTGACCCGCAAAAGCAACACCGGAAACCCGCAGCGTCGAGACTGCCCCTCCGTTCCAGCAGCAGGAAGCAATGGAGGCGAAGTCCGCTTCCGTACCTCCCTCCGCTCCCGCCCCGGCAGCGACGGATAAACACGAGGAACCGGCCGTCGTCGAGGCCTCCGCTACTCCCATCGACCTGCTGGCGGAGGCGACCCAACTCGCTCGCGAAGCATTGGCCCATCACGCCAAAGCCCACGCCCTTCACGCGTCAAACCCCAACGACCCTGCCTCCGACCCCTCCGGTTCCCTGCTCCCCGCGCGGGAATCCCAGGCTGTTGGAATCCCCAGGGCCGTCGGTGGATCTGACGCTGAGATCCGGCCGTCGGGTGGTGCTATCTCTGCGACGTCGGGCGTTAAGGTCGTGGCCCCGCCCTTGTCCATACCCACCACTGGCAACCACGATGGTACCGCGAAGGACGTCGTCACTCCGCCGGGCGAGGGGAAGGACGTCAGGACACCCGTCAATGAAACCGCTACCACTCCCCCCGACGAAATGGTCATCTCGCCGGTCGTGGCTGCCATGCCGCACCCCAATATCGGGAACAAGAGAACCGCCTCCGGTGCCATAAAGGCGCCCAGCACGTCCCTCCCCGCCACCCCCTACCAACCTGTCACCACATCATCTCCCCGGAACGGTCGAGAGCGGATAGGCGAGGTATTATCCCACTTTCACAGGCCACACGGCACCTTTGAAGGACGTCATGTTGGTAGTGCTAACCATGTGTGTTAAATCTGCGATAGCTATCGACGCAGCTCCGTTCCAGGCTGTCGTACGCCATGATCAAGATGCAGAACGGCCTTCAAGGGCAGTCTTTCGACCAGGTGGAGAATTTCATCTCCGAGAAGCGGCAGAACAGGCTCTCGCAGTCGCCGTCCGTTACTGCGTCGAATACTCCCCTGATCCCGTCAGCTACGATCGGGTCTACGCAGACAAGTGCTACCGGTCAGTCTCTCAAACGCCAGACCTCGGTCGATGGCTATTCGGGTGGGTTGGGGATATCGTTGATGCCCTCGCCGGTGCCGGCGAGCCCCCGTACCCCTCACAGCCGCGTAGGGCGTCACTCTCGCACCACCAGTGACCCGTCCGCTATGTTTTTGGCTCCGGCTGCGAATATAAGTTCCCAGCACGATCCCAATTATTGGGTGAAGCCTCCCCCGTCCCCGCTACCATCGAACGTGAGAGGGAGCGGGCAGAATGCGAGCCAGACATTGGATTCCTTCGCCGCGAGGTTCCAGATGTCCCCGGGCCGTCACTTAGCCCCTGCAGCTCCCATCCGTCATCACGGTCGGTCGCCCAGTGGTTCTCACACCCTGCCGGTTCGCCGTGGGAGGCTCCCGCCGCCCTCGCTGCCGAAGACGTTCAGCAATATGAGCTCGGTGTCGAATATATCATCCGCTCCGACCGATATCTTGAGTCTGGCTGAGGAGCCGTTGTCTTCCCAGCAAAACTCGTCGGCGACCGCTCGCCCTTGCACACCCGTCAGGACGAATACTCTGACTATGGAGCAAGATGCCGTGGAGTCCTTGATGTTCCTGTCGTCTCCGGGGCATTCCCAGCACAGAGGGTCAAGGCCGGCGTCCAGATCCGCCGTCTCAACGCATCAACCGCAGTTCCAGAGCCAGCTGATACAGCAGGTCTGGAACGGAGGCCCCACCGACCAGGAAGGTGATTCTTTCATGGAAACGGCAGCCAGCACAACCGTCGATGACGAGGAGGTTCGGCTGGTGGAAGAGGATGACGAGCTGGATCGGGAGCTGGACAGGCAGCGGAAGAACCAGGAATACGGCGAACCGGATACGGATCACGAGCTCAGGAGGGAGGTCAACGGCATAGGCTCCTTGAACAGGACGCCTCCGGCGCCGCCGCCGCAACAGGGGAGGGGTGACCACGCCGCACGGGTCAAGAGGGTCAAGACGATGGAGGAGATGCTGAGTGCGGCGGAGAGAGCGGATGCGGCCGCCCATTGGCAGTATACGTCTGGAACCGCCGACAAGGCCGCAGCGGCCCCGGTGGCACCGAGTCCCATGCTGAGTGGATGAGTACGGCGCGGTATCTGACGTCTGATAAGATTTTTGACAAAGCAAGCAAGCGTGAGACGAGTAGTTAGAAATACCCCCTTCAATCCGTGTAAGTATTCTCTTCCCTTATTTCTTTACCCCCCCTCGTCGTCCAATCCCATCCCATCTTTTCCCGCTCTGTTCTTTTAAATTTGGCCCCCAAATTCTTGCTCGTCGACTTGTTCTGTCGTATTCTTTCCGATTTTTTTTACTCTATACCCAGGTTACGAATTCCTTTGCTTGCGTCTGTTATTTGATACCGATCCGATCGATTTGAGTAGTATGCTATATGGAATCCCACTGGAGTATAATTTGTAGCTTTGGGGCTGCTGTGGTGACGAATGACCGCTGCTGGCTTATTGATGCTAGTGAGAAGGAATCAATAGAGAATGATGAATAAAGTAGATAATAATCGGTCAATCGTGATGTTCATATACTTCGAGGGAGGTGCCTTATGACTGGCCTCGAACTGCAAGGCCGGCCCTCCTTTGAAGCATATCCGCAATGCACCAGTAGACGGCAGGCGGCATGTAATATAAGAGCGCACGGTACATATGCGCCGCGGTGTTTTGCGTTGAGGCGCAGGGCGAACCGGTCCAGCCAAAATCTTTGACCACGCATCAACCTCAACCATCCCATCTCTTCATTCCACCACCGTCATCGTCATCCTCTCCCTTCATCTTCATCGTCATCTACCTTCCTTTGATCAAGGACAGCTCTCCCCCTGTCATCTATCTGGACGCCATCAACTGCAGTCCGGGTAGAGACAATCCCTCCGAACATTCCCTTCCCTTAGCTGATTTCCTGTGATCGCTTGCTTTGTTGCCCCAGTCCTTTGCGGCGGCACTAACATCTTCACTACCCGGTTTTGGGGCTCTCTCAGCCCCATAATTTTCCTCTCTCAGCCAAACAAAAACCCTGCTCTGAGGCGGGCCTCAGATGAAGGGTTTCCCTTCGACACCGTTCGGCTAGCTGCATTTAACAAGCTGTCGTTAGCCATCACCTTGTCATCACTGGTCATCTTCAATCCTCGTGTATCCCCGAATTTCCATTAACCTGTTCTTTCCCGCTCTTTCTCCTAACCGCCATGTCCGCCGCTGCTGGCATGCTAGCGTCCCAGTCTACTAACATCCAGCTATCAGAAGAGGAGGAACGGGCTTCCCTTGAGAAACTAGTGCAGTTACGCGATGCTGTTCGTTCCGGGCAACATCCAAAGTACAGACCCAAGACCGACGTCTCCGGTGCCAATAACATCAAGGGCAGCCAGCCGGTTGCTTTGAACGCGAAGCAGAACGGGACGTCTCAGAACTCTCATCCTATCCCGAACAATAAAACCGATACCGCGGCTCGGCCTATCCCCGTTTTCACCGGTTCCACGAAAGGCGAGCAGAACGGCGGCCGAGCCGTGATAACTGTATCCGGGAAGGATTCCGTCCCCCACCAGAACAATGGGAGGGACCAGAGAGATGTTGGACGCCAACAGCAGGGACAGAGAATCCCACAGCAACAGCAGCAGCAGCAGCCGCTGAACCAACAGCAATGGGACCATAACCAACCTTGGATGATCCCTCCCGGGCAGAATCAAATGCAGGCCAATCCGGAGGATATGAACACGTTCGCTCAGCATCTGTCCATGCTGGCTGTTCCCCCTCCGCCTCCACCCCCCTTTGAACTACCACCTGGATTCGCATTGCTTCCTCCTCATATGCTGCCGGGTCAGGCTTTGCCAGGACAGCCAATTTCTCAGTTGATCCCTTTAACTAATCAAGCACAGTCGCAGCCTGAGCCTATGGTAGTAGACAATATACCGGCAGTAGATACTCGAAACGCTGGGAAGAAAGAACGTGAATCGGCTGTCAACAATAAACAGCATCAGCAGCAAGCTCGTCGTCAGAGCGGAATCGATCAGGCGTCTCAGCAACCGCCTATTCCTGCCGCACCTACTGACTTACAAGCTAGCTTGAAGAAGGCACAGGAATACGCAGCTTCACTCCCTCCGAAGCCCGTCCCTGGTGCAAAGCAGAACGCGCAGAACGCTGCGAAACAGCCACCGCGGCCACCGCAGGACAAAAATCGTAATAACGCAGCCCAGCCTCCAGCTTCGATGGCTCCGGGCTTCAATGGGAACACCGATAGACGTGACGATGACAAGCCAGGCTTTCAAGGGCGGCCCCAGCGCGATCATCGACAGTACGGTGACAAGCGAGGTGCGGAACCCTTGCGCAAGACTGCCATGAACAATAACCACAACACGATTAAAGAGGAACGTCGAGAACGCGAGAGGGAGCGTCTGATGGAGCGAGATCGTGAAAGAGGCGGTGATAGATGGCCAGGGCGAGAAAATCGTGGCTTCGAGTACAAGGTCTTCACAACTCCTCAAAAATCTTTTACGAGCTCGGTATGGGGACGGTTTTTGTTAAAGCTGATTTGTGTCAAATGTAGAAACGGAGATCCACGTCGCCATTGTATGATGACCCACCCGTTAGCAAAGGGCAAGGGTTCGCTGCTCAGCCGTCGGCCGCCCGTCCTGTTGAGAACGCAGGGCCGGGCCGTACCCAGGATCATAAACCGGTAGACCCAGACGAAGGAGATGACGCTGCTGCAGAACCGAAGAAGCGAGCTAACCCTAAAGACGCTCCGAAACAACAGCAACAGCAGGCTGCGGACAAGAGATCGTCCCCGCCTCAGCAACAGCAACAGCCAGTCAAACGGGAAGCTCCACCACTTTCGCCGGTTGTCACTATCCCTCGAGGGTCACCCACGCTCGAGCCGTTGTCTCCCGGTAGGGCTGCGCGTTACGGTGTTCAGCAGCCGGACCGCTATGCTCGCCAGCCAGGCTATTTCCGCTATCGTGAGCCCTACCCTGCTACACCCCATATTATGAGTTACGCTCGTAGTCCATATGAAGCGGAGTATGGTTATCCAGCTCCTCGCGAGTCTCGTCCGATGTCCCCCAGGAGGATGTATGTCCCGGAAGGACGTGGGTACGCCCAGGAATACGTTTACCCGGATCCGTACCATGATCCTTACTATTCATACCCTCCTCGTCGTCCCGGGTCTCCGCAGCCGAGAGCGGTACGACCTCAGTACAGGTTTGAGGATGAAGAATTGCAGAGGGTCCCCAGAGGCCGCTCGCCCTCGCCGAGAATGGCCGGTAGGATGCCCGCTGCGCGCCCCCGTCGATCTAGCAGGTCATTGTCGCCAGCGCGTCCTACGCCGAGAGCGAGTGCCGCGCCACCGGAACCTGCTGAAGAAACACGACCGGATAGAGCCCTCGTCCGTGCGGCAGATGCGCATCACTTTGCTGACTATTCGCCTTACACCCGCACAATGGCTCCCTATGACGCCTATGGTGACCCTTACGGCAGGCCCGTCATTATTCGCGAACGGACTGTCCCAGTTTACGTAACCAGGGTCGTCTACGTTGATCCTAATGATCCAGAAGGAAGACCGTACAGGCCTAGGTCCCCCGGGTACCCAGCTCCACACGCGCCCCCACCGCCAACTCACCCACACGCACCACCGCCACCACCGCCTCAGGCCCACCCTCACCCGCAAGTTCGTAGGTACGCTGATGAGCCCGATGTCATCATGAGTGACCGAATATACAGAGAACGGGACTATGACTACGGGCCTTATGAACGTGCGTATGGCAGGGAATACGCGAGGGAATACGTACCCCCTCCGATGGCTCCGGGGCATCATCATCACCCTCCTCCTCCCCCACCTCTTCCACAGCAGATGAGAGATGGGTATGGGAGAGAGTATGCGATGGCGCCGCCGCCGCCGGTTAGGGAGGAAGATAGGGAACGAGTTTATAGAGAAAGGGAGTACGGAGGAGGGAACGCGGCGATGAATCCGCCGAGAGATGGGGAAGATGGACGATTGCCTTATGTCAGGGATCGAGGGATGCCGCCGGGACCACCTAGTGGGGGTAGGTATGCTTAATGCCTTCGACTTTGGCTTCTTATCACGGTTTCTATCTTTCCCGCATTTTTTCCATCGACTTTAGGATTATGCTCTCATCAACGCTTTTATCTTTTCCCTGTAACAACATAACTGTCGTCCTTATCTGGCCTTTCGGGGTTTTGGGGCGGGACGGGGGGAAGAATGGTGATGAATGAGTACATGCATCGCCGGCATACTCCTTTTTTTCTTATTCTTTTCTGTGGCTTCTACTTTGCGGAAGCGGATATCATTGCATGCGTGCATTTTTTTCGTTTTTTCTGCGGAGATATGCGTGGAGCATTTTTATATTATTAGTGTTAGCTTACTTTTTTTAATTTTAATAAAAGTCTTTTTTTATTTCCCTTTTTTAAGTTGTTTTTGTGAATATATAGAGTATGTACTTAGGTAGATGTGGAGGCGGGTGGATAGATCTAGAGGTGAATTGGTAGTATACTAGCATCTTGAAGTCGGAGATTGATGGCGGGGGAGCTCTGTACCTTTTTTTTTTTTTTCTGACTCGTATAGATTTATGGGAAAGTAAAAATTTTGAAATACGAGGTCGAGGTGTGGTAACTGGTTTACGAGATAAGGTAAGTACGGGTGGGTGTATGTAGGTGTGATTGGTGAATTAGTATAAGGCTAGTTGGTGGTGTCTATTGGTTCGTATACATGGTTTTTATAGGATACTCCTACTGATGGGCAAGCGAACCAATGGTGTGGGCGGGTTGAGAACGTGGGGATATAAGATTTTTAATGGTTTTTTTTGAGGGATGAGAGGGGGCGGGGAGGGACCTTCCGGTATTGGGGTGAGGAGTTCGGCGGTGGGATATAAAATTTGCAAATTTGCAAATTTGCTAGTATGCGTAGACAAAATTTGGCCGCAGCGGTATACGAAAAATTTTTGTTTATATGGGTGTACGGTTTTTGGTTTGTGAAGTGAGCTCGTGAGGGTTAAATTTCAAGTGCTATGTACCTACCTAGGTACTTGGTTGGTTTATATTATAAGATAGAGCTTGTGGGGTTCTTTTTCTTCTTGAATACTTTTTTTTTTTTATAATTAGTTTGGCTGTTTTATTAGGAAGATGGATACTGAGGTAACTGGTAAGTCTGGATACTGATGGATTTGTAGGCATAAACCTGTAATAATCCGCTAGGACGGCGGGTTAGACTACACAGGGATGTATAGATCGCATCGCATCGGGGGAATATAAGCTTACAGCCTCGCCCGTCGAAAAAAGCTTGAAAGGGATTTAAAAGACGCATGAAATGCGTGATCCGAGACAGCTGGATAGGACGGGTAGATCCCTGGGAGGAGACTAAGGTGCGTATGTGGCTTTTTTCGTCTCGTTTTGGGGGTTAGTTAGTACTAGTGCTAAGTGTGTAGGAAGTCTTATTTTGCCTCTAGTATGAATAAGTATATATATAGCGGGATTATGGGAATTTGCCGTGTAATTGATTTCGCGGTGTATGCTGGTTTTGGGAAGGAGATTGAATAGGTGGGATATAGTGATTTGCGTGTTATGACAGCGGGATTGGGGAGGGGTTGAGGACCAGCCCTATGCAGGTTGGAGTGGTTTGTGAGGTGAAGCGAAGTTGGTGGTGCTAGTGTTTGGGTTATTGGTTACTCATCGAGTAGAAGGGGTTATAGGAGGTTAAGGCTGTTTAGGAAGACGGGTGTTTGGAGGTGTGTGGTTGAAAGGCAGCAGCAGTTCATGGTTTGGATTTTTTTGGGGTTTTAGTATACTAGCTAGTACCCCGGTCTGGGGTTGTGATAAAATCTGGGGTGGCAAATATCAAGAGTGATCATGGTCTGACTTTTGGCTTTTTACTTGAGTTTTATGAGGGACATGGGGAAGGAAGGCGTGGATTTGAGGTTGAGATAGGCTTCCTGTTGTAAGTATTGATTCTTGTTGTATTTTTTTGACAGGTGTGGTATTTTTCTTTTTCTGTGGGTGATGCAGGAGCTAAAGGAGGATTTATTTTACCCGGACGGAAGATCGTCGAGGGATTTGCTGGTTTGTTTGGGTAGAGTACTCTTTCTTGCTTGGTTTGGTTAATCTGGGGAGGATGAAGGTACCTAGGTGAGGGTCCTGCTTTGCGGGGTATGGCTGGCGGAGGGAGGTTAATCGTATCTAGAGGTTGTGATAATACCTGCTTTGCAATTGCGTCTCCGGATCTCGGTTGCCTGGTTTACTTGTGCACTTTTTACTGTATTACTCTTCTTTTTAAGGTTTTTGAAGTAGAAGGCAGAGGTTTTTAGGTCTCGGAGTTTTGGGTGTTTTTTTAGTTTTTTTTTATGGGAGGGACTGCGGATTGGGGAAGTGGGTTGGAGGGAGGTAACTTCCTAATGGGAGTTGATGGAAAACGGTTTTTCTTTGATGGATTTGGGAGTTTCTTTTTGCGACGACTGCAGGGTTTGGGATTGAGGATGTTGGAAAACCTGGTATGGTGGTGGTGAGGTTGGACTTACGTATGTTTGGAGGTGTGTAGGTGGTCTTCTCGACCTCTGCTATGGAGGTACTCTTTTTCTTCTTCTTAAAGTATAAGATGTGAGGTATAATATATAATATAGTAAATAAACCTACCAGCTGAGGGGGAAAAAAAAGAGGCGCTGGAATTCGGGATGCCATAAACGGGTGTTCCTGCATGGTCTGTCATGTCTGCATCATGCAGAAGGCATGTAAGCGGACGCCGCTTTCCGGAGGCGAGAGGCTGCGGTTCTGCAGTATCGCGGGTTTAGCGATTTGAAGCCGGAGATGGTGCGTGTGTATGGTAGGGTGGGACAAGGGGGGGATCGACTTAGACGGGGGTGGTGTTTTGGGTGGCATTGTGGACTGTATATTTGAGGAGGTGATACGGGGTATTGGGGATTGTGTTGTATGTGATTGTATTAGAGTTTGCTTGCTTGCTCTTCGACGGAGAGAAAGAGGTTGTGGTTTCTGTGGATGTCTCGGGACGCTCGGTAAATTAAAACTTGTGTCGTTGGATGACGACAAGATGGGGACAGATGGATGCTTGTGAGGTGTGTGTGTGTGGCAGCAGCGGCCGGGACATTCTTCTCTCGTTAACTAGCATGCATGTTTTCCCCAGTTTGGTGTTTGGGCCTTGGCTTGTTCTTGTTCAACCGGTGCCTGTTTGGAGGTGTTTTGTGGAGGATGGACGGTGACAGGGACTGGCTTTGGAGGTCGGTCGACGGTGGATATCGTCATTGGTGTGCGGTTCACATGGGAATGTAATGTACCTGGCGTGTGTGAGGGTGTGACAGAGGTTTTATATTTATATCGATAGAGGTAAGTTATTTTATATTTTTATAGAACTAACGAAGCTATTTAAGTGATCGGTGATCGAGGGATTTTACCTGCGTGGGCTTGAGAGGCGTGATGAGGGGATATCGCGGGCCTCGCTTGTCGTCATGATGACCGGAATATACGCTGGTAATCAGCAGCAGTCCGTAGTCAGCTGTGGAGTCGTGAATCAAGTCGTCCTCTCTGATATAATTCTGGCTTTTGTAACTCTCATACGAATTTCGGCGGGGAGTACATGCATACGTCCGTTCTTTTAACATATCGATCGTGAGTATAGCAGGGGAAACACTCGAGACCATACGAAAGCGTCCCGGCTCGACAATTTATCTGACAGTCCCGCCCGTCAGGTTTCCGGTCCGGCAAGCTGAGGAATCGTAAACCGGCTCCTCCGAGTGCAGAATAACACTAGCATGTGAGTGTTTCCCTGAATCGAATTCCCATTCCTGTCGTGCTCGATTGCAAAATGTGGGGTTCCCTGCAGGCCAGACCGTAATGCAGATGCAATAAACTCGAACACGACGAATACTTCTGGACCGGTCTGGTTTCATACCCTCGCATCGAAAGCCTCATTCCTCCTCATCTTTCTCTTCGCATTCGACAGGCTCTCACATCAAGAAGCACTCCCCCTGCTGGCTGTTTTCGCTTCCTGCAGATGCACCTCCACATCACTCCTCTGGCCGGCTAGCCTGCTGTTGTGCTGCTGGGGTACTTGCCTTGTCCTCATGCACCTTTCCAGGCGCTTTGCAGGTATCTCTGGTACTTTGACTGCTCGAGGACGGACTAAGAAAGTCCAAGTTACCGTAACCAGATCCCAAGGTCCCCACACTGCTACATTACATACCTTAGCGTCTCCTCATTCTCTGCCCTATCTTTCAGGTGTGCACACTTTAAATCGGAGCCGTGCTTTTCTCGCCCACGCCTGTTTCGACAGAGGTGGACAAGTGCAGAATCCATTATTTTTATTCGATTCGTTCTCCCTTTGCAAAAAAAGGTGTCTGTCAACCGTTTGAAGCTTCCGTTAAAAGCCCGTGCTGTTCCTCCGCACTTTTTTCCAGCGCCTCTTTGTATTACACGACGAGGTTTTTCGATATCCTGCGTACCGGTTGATACTTTCAAGAGAGAAAAGATAAATAAACGAAGGGCCGAAATGGATCTCTAACGGCTTTGCAGTCGCGGCTTTTCTTCCCAGAGTACCAGACTAAGGGAGACTCACGGGATCGAGAACGGGGCTCTGACGCCCGCATCCGCCATTAATAATATATTCGCTATTGAGAGGCTTGAGCTATCTCGCCAGCATCGGACAGCATCGCATCGGTCGAGAAAACCGCCAATTCACGAACGGGACTAAAAATAAATAAACAGCTTGGATTCAACGGTTCGGTCTGTTCGTATCGTATAGAGAACTCTTATCAAGGCCGAGTACGTTTCTTCAATCGTCGATATTAACACTCTATCCACTCGCTTCCAACTTCCACTTTGCTTGCCCGGGCTAGCGACGTTTTTCCCGAGATCCCGCCCTTCAACGTTTTTTTATTTTTATTTTTTTACTTTATTTTTATTTATCTTTCTCGTATTGATAGATATACACCATCGAGAGAGCTTGATAAGAGAAGGACGTGGATTGGGAGAGCAGGGTCTAACTAACTAGCTTGTTTCCCTCTCACATTAACCCTCTCAGTCAACTTCCCCACAGCTCGTGGACTCTCTCTCAGGTAATTCACACCGCTTCCCTCCCGACCTGCACCGTTGAGAGAAGCTTGAGAGATCATGTAGCAGGCGTAGGCTGCGTATCCCGGTCCCAATTGCTGAATCTCCGCTTTCAGATCCCCCCCTCACTAGCACTCTGGCCTGTCTCTGCAGCATCTTGACACGATTCCGGCACCGATATTGCATCGCATTGCCTTCTTTCGCTTTCCCACTTTCTCAATCCTGCTTGCCGTGCTTCTGCCTCTCAATTGAAACATCTCGACACCCTCCTCGCTCGTTCCCGAGCATCCCCGACGTCCCTCCGGACCTCGTCCTCCGTGATCTCGCTCCCTGCACTTGCCCCATATCCCCCCATCGCCCAGGACCGTTGCTCTGTGAAGCCGTGCCTGTTGATTTGATTCCCACCGGGGTCCCAAGGTTGCTCTTAAAAGCCTTGGCGGTGCCCGCAAGGTTCGTTCGTTCGCGAGCACAGCGGAGACCGGTGGCCCTCCTCCTCTCTGGATTCCCAGTTGGTTATTTGTTTTTTTTTTTTTTTTCTGGATTCTTCAAACTTCCACCAACCAACAGACGAAACTCTGACTGTCAAAAGGGCGAGCCGAAGAGGTCTCTGCCGGGCTGGTCGTTACTGGCATCTCGGACTATTCTCCGTTCTGCCTCTTCCGAGTTGGACCTACCTGTGTCGTCCGCTGATTCCTTCTTGTTCCTCCATCTCGGTTGCAGCTGGATATACGATATCCTCTCCTGCTTAAAAAAACCATTCGGCCTCAATTCTATTCTATAGCCCGTTTTTGCATAGTCCCGAGTTCCTTAAATTACTCCGCTGGATCGTTTCGGCCGGCTGTGTGACGCTTCGCTGCGGTTCTTCTGATCTCGGACTAACTGGACAGGTCCCAATTGGTACCGCAGAAATTTCTACTAGTACACTTCCAATTCCGATTTTTCTCGATTCCACTTGATCTCACTCGGCTTCGTCTCTTGACTTTACTCTATTTTACTTTACTCTATTTTATTTTATTTTTTTCTATTTTATTCTTATCTTGCATCCTTCCACTATCGTCGTTTCCCGTTATAAAATTTATTTTATTGATACCCTCGACATAGAATCTCGACAGACGGGATCTTCGAGCATCCCCCTCTCGGCATACCCCCCCACAGGCGCCCTCGCTCGCGTTAGATACCTCATCGTCTGTTCCGTGGCCGTCGTTTTCCTTCGTTTCTTCCTTCCGTTGTGCTGTGCTGTGCTGTGCTGTGCTGCTCTGCGCGGGAAGCGTTTGACGGGCTGGGCTGGGCTAAGCTACCGAGATTTTTCTTGCTTTTCACAAAGGTCCGTTTGGAGATCAAAGCTTTAAAACAACCACCAGAATTCCCACCGCTCCCTCAACCAATTCGATTTCCCTGCACCCGTCCTGATTTTTCTTGCTAACCCGTCCCTATCATCCTTCTCAGTGTCAATGCCCTTCGATACCACCCTGACATCTTGACACCCCCCGTGTTCTATCAATCTGCTTCCTTCTCCACTTCTCCGCTTAAGCTCGATTTAAGCGGTCGATACGCACCCACACAACGTTAGCATGGAAAGACACGGCCAAGTCTCCATGCAAGGCCGTTACGATTACCCGCTAACCCGGCCGGTTGCGCATACTGGCACCATCCAAGTCCCGCTGTCGTCCTCCCTCCGAAACATCGACCCCGTTGGTGGAAAAGGCGGATCTGGGATAACCGAGAACCTGAGCTTCTCGTTTTGCGTCGAAACTCCGTCCCTCACCGGGCCCGATCCCACACGGATAGCCTTCGCAACCCCCGGTGCCAAAGAGAGATGGCTGCATCCCGCCGGTTCCGACCCGGCGAATCTTCCGCCGTATATGCTGCCTTATCACCGTCAGACCCTGGACAATCTCAAGAGGTTATGCAAGTCGTTGAGTGATGGACCGGAGCACGTTGTTGCCAGTGCCCAGATCAACGAGCCGAAGCAGGTTATTGGAAAACCTAGGCGTGCACCTGTTACGACTATCTCGTTATACGGTGACCCGGATGTCGTATTGAGGACGCGAGGGATTATGCTGGAAAGCATTCCCCTGAAGCTCGTATGTTGTTTCCTGTCTCAAACTTTTTTTTTGTATATTGCTCCCCGGGGCTGACTAACACTTTTTTTTGCAAAGAAATGTGCTACCGTCGATATCGATGTCGACCAGGTGATTGGTGAAGATGAAAAATTTAGAGCAGATGCTGCTCAGCAGTTGGAGCGGATTTCCGAGTACTGTGGCGTCGATATTTTCGTGGTCCACCCGGAGCCGACCAAAGGCGTTTCCATACATCCCGGTGGTAGTGACACCAGCCAAGACACAAGGTTGAAGATCCTAATATACGGTGACGTCGAGAGCGTTGAGTGTGCCAAGATTCGAGTCCTAGTGATGATTGATGATATGGTGAGATTCCCACGATAACGGTCGATGAATTGCATTTGCTAACCCTTTTATATCAGCTTGGTCTTCACGTCGACTCAATATTCCTTGAGCTATCCTTGCAAAGCCTGATGTGTGGTCGTGGCCGTAAGGACATCCAACATGTTGAAGCCGTCACCAAAACGAACATTTACCTCCCCACCGCCTTCCCCGGCGTATACGGCTACAAGCCTCCCAAGGCGACACCTCGACACCCCGATATTATATTCATCACTGGGCAACCGGAAATGATCAAACAGGCGGCGAGGATGATAAGCGAGTTGGTCTCGAACTGCAAACTCTACGTGAAGGATGTTTCGTTGTCGATGAACAAGATTGACTTTATCATTCTTGAACGTTTGGAGGTTGTCAAGAAGGTCATGGCTGAGAATGGGTCTTTTGTTCAATTCCCGTCTCTTGGGGCTGGGAGGTCCATGATGCGGATCCAGGCTCCGGATATTCCGCCTTTGGATAGGACTATTAAAGCTATCCTTAATATTGTGAGTATTCATCCTTTTCGTATATGTCCTATCATTTATTTTAGCTAACATCTGCCAGTCGCACCAATACTACAATGCCTCGTGCTGGGTCCTTCTTAACGAGACGGCACTGTCATCCATGAGGCCACTCCTACCACAGGAGGTTCAGAGGCTGCTTACGGACATCTGTGTTTTCAGCGGGGCCGATATCGCGTTTAGTAAATTTGCATTCGAGATATACGGGTCCGATGATGCGGTGAAAATGGCACTCAAGATTATCTCGGACATCAGATTCGTCAAGGTACGTTGGGATATCGATTCGAGAAAGAAACCACGTTTTCTAACTGAATACAGGAAAACCGATCCCAAATCAGAGTCAAGGTTCAAGTCGCCAACGAACATAAGGAATTCGTCAGCGGGAAGAAGAACGGAAAGATCAACAAGATTATGGGCCAGGCTGATGTTCAGATTCTCTTCGAGCCGTTCAATGAATTCGACTTTTATATCGACGTGATCGGGGTCGACTTCCAGGCGAGCATGCTGGGGTTGGAGCTAGTTGAGCAAGAGTTGCCGGCGGATATCTCATTCTACATCCCGGACCGCTATCACAAGCGAATCATCGGCATCGGCGGCCAGCATATTCAAAGTATCATGCGAAAGTACTCGGTTTTTGTTAAATTCTCCAACGCCATGGATAGAGACTCAGGGAGCGGACGGGATACTGAGGAAATTGCGGTGGATAATGTTATATGTCGGACGCCTGCTAGGAACGCAGCAAGCTTGGAACTTGTGAAGCAGGAGATAAACGCTATGGTTCAACAAGTTGTAAGTGTTCCGCGGTTTGCCGCATTGTTGGTTTGGGACGCTAATAGTGGAGGTAGGACTCGGAATACGTTGAAGAGACCGTTGTCATCCCGAGACTTTATCATCGTACTTTGATCGCCCAAAGCGACCTATTGATAGGGATTGAGAAGAAATGGTCCTGCAAGATTCGATTTCCGGGTACAGAAACAGCTAGCGATGTCGTCACTGTCAGTGGACCTGAATGGCAGGTCCCGCATGCTATACATGAGCTTTTGGTGCGTATTCCCTTGTTCCTGAAACACTGTGATACTATTCTAACTGGACTAGGCACATGTTCCCGAAACACACACGATCGACATGACCACCTCAGAAAAACTTCAAGACGCGCTCTCTTCTACCGACTTCAAGCATAATGTGGTTGATCGCTTTAAGATGCAGTACGGCGTCATAGTCGAAACCGTCCTTCGCCCTAAACGTCTTTCCCAAAACTCGGCGAAGGGAATCTGCCAAATTCAGTTCACTTATACCCGGGACAACAGAGCTTCACGTGATGTTGCGATCGACTTGTTCAAGGACTTCCTTATCTCGAACGGCATTATGCCCGACTTCCAGGGTCTACCGGTTCGACCGCAGTCCGACTCATTCGAAGATTCGCTTCCCTACTTCAATAACAAGCTCTTCCCAACGGCTCCCACATCCAAAGGAAGCGGGGATGAGCCCAACAACTCGTCTACGACTTCACTGCCGCTTCCTATGGAGAAGCTCTTCGGTGGGATGTCTCTTTCCGATAGCCCGAGCTCTAAAGGCCCAGAAAGCGGTATGCCGGGCATTGGCGGATCCTTGCACCATGCTTGGGACGCCATGAAGGCGAAGCCACGCACAAGTCTCTCTGATGAACAACGAGAGCGTCTTGTGAACGAGTTGCCAGATTACCTTCGTCAACCCGGTATTCTCAAGGGCACCGCAGGCGAACGAACATCGATATACAGTGATTCCACAGCGGACCTCGATCCATCTCCTGTCCCGTTTAGCCGGGCCGTTGGTACCAATCCACGATCCGAGCCGATGGGACACCCGTATTCCATGAACGGAATCAAACGAAATTCCGGAGAAAATGGCCTCCAAGCTCCGATCGGGCCGATCGGGTCGATGCAGCCTCCACGGGACGTCCCGAGATCGCGACCAAGCACCGCCGGGAGCAATATCAGCGGGATTAGTGATTCCTGGTCTATGATTAGTAACACGGTGCCTCCCGGAGTCGCCTACCCCGATGCCGACAGCAGGAAGGTCTGGGGACATTTCCCAATGTTTGAAAAGCGCCACAACGGCCAATACCTGGTCCCCTAGGCACTGACCACTATTTCCCCGAAATCTAAATAACACGAACGACTAATGCTGCGACGACGATATCCCCTTTTTCCAATAACGCATTGAAAAGACACCCCATCCTAAAAGTCCGAATCATTTTTGACTTTCCAATGGAGTTCCAGGATCGTATTTAGCTCTTTTATTGTCATTTTTTAACGAACGGTCTCGAGCTCACACCAAATATCAACGATACCCTGAAATCATTTTCATTTTTTTTTTTTTTTTTTTTTTTTTTTTTTTTTCTATTTTAATCTTTATGAATATCATCATCATATATGTCGCGTCCTGTTCTTCTCTCTCTCTACACTTTTTTTTTTTTTCGAGCCTGTTGCATTACATCCTTTTTTCCACCCACAAATACCCACGTTTTGTCGGAACCAGCTTTTTAACGGCCATTTTCCCAACTGGATGTACAATAAACATGAAAAACGAAAAACGAAAAACCGCTCTAACGTATTTCCAGGCTCTCTTTATTCAAGATAGAGGATATACGCAACGGCTATAAACACTATTCTGAGTTTTTCCCCTCGAAAGGGACACCCTCATGCTTCACGACCCTACAGGTTTTTTCCTTTCTACTTTTTTTTTTCGAGGCTAGCGGATACCATCTTGTCGGACTCGCCATTTTCATTTGATTCCCCCCTTCCTTTTTTGCATTTTCATATTTTATCTACTCATATATATTTGTTGTTTTTGGATATACCTTTCTTTTTCATTATCGAATTTTTTCTTGTTCTATACCCATACCCCAGACTTACTTCTTTCATGGCAACTGGTACGAAATAAAAAATCTCAGCTTTTTCTTTCTTCTTTATTTTCTTTTTAAATTTTGTTTACACAGATTGATTGCATAGGAAATGGAAATGGAAATTTATATATATGGAAAATTTTGATATGGTATACGGTAGTTATTGGAGATATCTGTT
This sequence comes from Arthrobotrys sphaeroides, assembly GCA_036971245.1. Taxonomy (NCBI): domain Eukaryota; kingdom Fungi; phylum Ascomycota; class Orbiliomycetes; order Orbiliales; family Orbiliaceae; genus Arthrobotrys; species Arthrobotrys sphaeroides. The sequence goes on along the minus strand of JAJTTW010000010.1, from coordinate 748,936 downwards.
GATTCACCGCATCGTTATTCGTTTGCAACGGGTTTGGTGAGGAGATCTTCTTATGTATTGGATACTCTACTATTTAAATATATTCTCCGCTTACTTTCGTTCTTTCGTACTTTCTTTCGCTTATTCTTTTTTTTCTATTTCCGTTTCTCACGCATTGAAAAGGGAAGGACGAGAAGAGATATATAAAAACCATTTTGCAGTGGGCCCAGAGTACGTATCGTAACGTGCATGGGAAAGGGATACGGCTATGAATGAAAGGTAGCCACTGCGACAGTCTGGTGTCTTTACGGTGGAGTTATTGGGGGGTCTAGTGGGATATATTCAGGTGGGGGGGTATCTGGGTTAGATAGATCGATTACAACCATGGGCTCGGTGAGAGGATAGATAGGTTATATAGATTGATCATATGAATACTGATTTGGGGCTTTTTGTATATAAGGTTGTTTGGGCGGAGTCTAGGGGTTCAGGGGCGGAGAGTATGGAAAATGGTACTGGATTTTGAGGGCTGTATTGCCTTTTTTTTTTATATGTAATTAATTTTTGTAGACAATGGGAAATGCTTTGATAATTTGGGGTCGCTGGAAGTATGTATACGTATAGTAAATTGGTAAAACTGAGAATTTGAGATAAAAACCGCTAAACATAATAGGACTCTGTGTTCATAACATTCTGCTCTGTATACCCCGCTCCCTAACCCATCCTAATACCCCCCGATACCCCCTCACTCAGCATCAGGCGCCCTAATCGCCTCCGGCGTATCCTCCTTCAACAGATCCTCCATCTCAACCCTAAAAAACCCCGCCTTCTCAATCTTATCCACCAAATCCTGTAACTCTCTTCTAACCTTTTTAATCTCCTGAGTGCTAACGTCCTCTTCGACATTTGGAACAGCGTTCTTGACTTTCTCCTTCCAATCAGAGTTTTCAAAGTCAGCGTGGTTGTCGAGTTCTTCCCATTCTTCGCGTTCGTCGTCGTCTGGTTGGTTGTGGCTGCGGTTGTGGACTATGCGCCGGGCGTTGCGGGTGTCTAGCCAGGCGGAGAGGAAGAGGAGGGGGAGGTAGCAGACGCTCTGGGTTTTTTTAGGAGGTTTGTTAGTTTTGTTAAAGGAGGGGGGGGAAGGGAATGGGGGGAAAGACTTACGAGGACTTGGTCGTTGAGTTTTGCGTATTGTTTACGGGACATCCACCATTCGAAGGGGAGGACGAGGAAGAATACTTCGATTAGGTTGAATGCTGGGTTGGTTGTTAGTATCGTTTATTGTTTATGGTATTTGTGGTATGTGAATAGGAGGCTTACGGGGTAGGAAAACGTTTTCGTCGGGGGCGCGGACGAATTGCATTGTTTTTTGGGCGAACTAGATGGGGAGATAGATGTTAGGATACCTAGCGCCGATTTTGGGGGGGTTTGGGGGTTAGGTATCATACCAATGCCATGAATTCATCTGTTGCGTTACCGGTGATATCTTCGTATGCGCTGTTGAATAGTGCGATAAGGATGTTGAGCAACTAGGGTGCGCCGGGAAATTGTTAAAGATATATTTTTAAAAAAAGAGACCTTCGTTTTCTTGTAGGAGGAAGTTATATGGGGTTTCGTAATTGTAACATACCAAGACCATGATGACGAATGTGAAGATATAGTAGAGAATCATCCCAAACGGCGGAGAAAATTTATCAAAGCTATCGAATTCGGGTGATTGGAGGATGGCGTTTGTCATGGTGCGGAAGATGAAGCCGGTCATTGGGGGGGCTTCCTCTGCGTCGGTGTTGTCGAGGCCGATGAAGGCTTGGAGGAATCTGAAGTTGTGTATTATTTAGAATATGGATTTTGGAAGAATTTAGTTTTGGTGGTTGAGTTAGACTTACCCGACCATGATGATGATTAGCAAAGAGAAGAAAATGAAGGTTTCTTGGAACATTTGTTTTAGGATTACGAGCATTGCGCCGAAGATGCGGAAGGAGTCTAGGTAGAGGAGGACCCGGCACCAGAACATGGGCTGCGGGTATACTATTAGTTTGAGTTTAGAAATAATTTTTATGGTGGTGGACTTACAGCGGAGAATGCAATAAAGTTGTAGCTTAGGATGTTGTACTTCGCACGCTCGGGCGTATCTCGCGGTTCGGAGAGGGCGATGCAGCGGAAGACGAAGGAGGTTGTCATGAGAGTGTAGAGGATACACTATTGATGGCGTGGAGTTAGTAAATTGCTATTAAAATCTTTAGAAATCGAGAAAAACTTACGTTGAAGACGTTCCAAAATCCGAGGTACCACCTTCCGACCTTCCAAAACTTCGCGAACTCGTCGAAGATGAATCCGAGGGTGAAAACGTAGAGAATGCCCTCGACGACATCGATATCTCCGTCCGGGTTCACGGTGTTGATGGCTGCGGTGTACAGCCCCAGATAAATGAATGAAATCAACATCTGGAATGCATTCTGGTACACCGGCGCTTTCAACCGGTCAGGGTGGAAGTGATTCCAGTAGTTCACCGACGTAAGTTTATCGTAGAAGACAAACTGCGTAGGGTCCAGCTCATCCTGGATCATCCACCCGTTCCAGAGATATTTTATGCATTTCTGATACCCAGATGACCCGATAACTTCGAGAGCATGAAGGTCCACAGCCCGTTCTATAGCGCTCATAGGATCCGTTCTCTCCCCATTTTGCAGATGACTGAACCGCTTCACGAGGAGTTCTTGGAAGAGGTAATCCTGGTCATCGGTAGACTCGATGATTCGCTTCGCGAGCATCTGACAAGCCGTAGCGCGCAACTGTCCCAAATCCGCGTCATAAAGTTCCTTGATGGACTGCCAGCGGAACCATTGCAGACAGACGAGTAGGCAGTATATCACGCACGATTTATTCTCATCCCCGCCGGCGTTGCGGGCTAATTCTATGACATTGTTTGTCAGGATCGCGGAATGAGGTCTTGTGATCTGATCTTCGGCGAGTTCGCAGGGGACGGTTTCTTCGACGAGGTACTTGATGCGCATGGCCACCAAGGTGACGGTTTTGGCGTCGACGCCGGTGGGTTGTTCCTCCATTATGAGGTTGTGGTGTGGCCGCCGCCGGGTAGGGAGAACGTGGCGTCGGGGAGTGTAGCTGCGATGATAGTGACGGGGTACGCCATGGATCAGTTTATAAATGTCCACCATTGTGAGCTTATCTTTATTGTAAGCTTAATAATAATATTTTTTATGATTATTTCTTATTCGGGGGTAGCGCTCCGGGATAGTTAGCCTTTTAAGTTACTTTGGCATTTCAGCGAAACTTTGATATATCCCTTTCTCGCGAGGGAGGTTCTTCGGATCCACCTGTTCGGCCTTCGAATCTCGGCGATTAATTGCGACGTGAGTTGGGACGCGAGGCGAGCTGAGTTGGAGGTGAGGTTGAGGATTGGTTACACAGCTGAGTCCTTTTAAAGACGCAGCGACGGCCTTTTTGACGTCAACTGTTCAACGTTAGACTTCAAATTCAACCTCGACGCTTTGATACCTTCCTTATCTGTTGAGGAATGTAATCTCAGGAATGCTAGACCGAAGAAAAGACTAAACGACTGCCCACGATCGATCAGCCTCCAGCTACTAAGGAAAGAGAGGGGGTGAAGAGGAGAAAGCGGGAGAAGAAGTGGCTGGGGACGACCCGCCGTCTTCACACGGATGAGAAAAACGTCACGGGAAGGGTCGAAAGACGGCAAGGACAGGCATATCGTCTCGAGATAGGTCTTTCCAGGTTTTTCTTCAGCTTCTTCAGACACCTTTTTTCAGCCGAAGTCTTGCAATTGGCTACCCCCGCACGGAGTTTACGAAAGCCAAAAACTGGGCTTGAAATGTCCCCCGGTCGGTTTTTTTTGGACATGCAAGGCATCGCGTCCTGCGGCCCAAAAAGCGTTGACGTACGCCCAGCCATGCACGAATTGGAGACGGGCCGGGGTCCCAGAGATCTCGAGCATCGAAACAGCCAATCCGCTGGGTGCGAAGCTGTCGGCAGTCGACCAGTCAGCTTTATGGGAGGCTTTCAATTTGCTTACGGAATCGCATATTAATTTTGCCAGACCGCTTTATACCGTGGACAAGCAGTTGGATGCTCGCCGGGTATTATTAATCGACATGCAGCTAACAATTGTGTAACTGGATGACAGGTGGCCGGGCAGATCCCTGTCCCGACGTTAAGCTCAACAGCGCTGCCGACTGGTCTGCTGAATGGGTCGTCTATATCGGCAAATATATAGGTTAGGGGGTTTTACCGCTCTCCATCAAAATCAGAACTCCTTCCAGAGAGCGTTTATTTGGCCTGCCGGCTTGGTTCTACGGTTTGCGTCCTTTCAGCTACTGGGTACAAGACTGCGGCTAAGCTTCCACGACTATGAATGCAGCGCTGTGTTGCTCATTGTTATTACCGCCAACCCAAATTGTAGGATCCGGGATGTTATTGTGCCCATTCGTTACTGGAGACGCGGTGCCTGGACGGCTACATAAGGTTTATAATGTGCCCGCAGAAGTAGGTAGGTCTTGTTAAAGCATGCCCTTCGAAGGTACTTAGTAATTTAGCTTTTGCGGACATCTTTGTATCACCTAGCTGCCGAGTAAAAGGTCACACGAAATACTAAACTGAGGTATTGCAAATTTCAGAATTGATTATCCGAGCGTTTCACAGGGAAGTTGAGGTGCAATTAGTAGGGGTTTTCTAGGTGTAAGAGCATTGAAGTATAGTCATTTCCTCATTATATATATATTAAATTTCGAATACAAAAGTTGGTAGTCCGTTGCAAGAATACGCAATTGGAACGGTATCGGGTCCTCAGAAGACCAACAAAACCCCCGTTCCCGGATAGGACCCCTTCTGGGGCGTATTTTGGATGACTGCGTCCCAATAATCCATACGATTCCACAGGCTACGAGACTGTCGATTTCGAACGCAAGGAACCTTGGGTCCAAAGGCAACGCCGAACTCTGGAGCAACTTAGACGCAGAAACCATTGTTGACATCCGAGTCCGGGAAATAACAGCTTTTGCAGCCCTCGCAAGCCCCCGGGCTGTCGCAGCAGTCTTCAATGAATGTCCACAAAGTACAGTGGCCCCCTTGGGGTCGGCAAGTTGGTTCTGGGGGCTAATATATATCTCATGTGTCAGCACTACTTCATCACACACCCTACTAACGTTGGAACATACCGGTACAAGGCAGCTGCACGCCGAGCTGACACGTGTGGGGTTCGAAGCGCATTGGGTCTGCCGCGGACCCAGGCTTGTGGTAGCGGTTACCGTTGCGGATGTAAAGCTGGGACAGAACGTGGAGGCCGTGGCTACGCGGGCGATCATAGCGCGGAAACAGTTATCGCGGTGGCAGTAGGTACGTTTCTTGAGGCCGCCTGTGCTGGTCGCTGTGAACCCGATGCCGTTATCGTCGAATTTGATATCGTAGAGCCCATCCCGCGCGAGGGCGGTGGCGCAAAGAGCTAAGCTGACGATGCTAAAGCTGAACTTCATAGTGGGAAAAGCTGTATTGTATGCTTGATATATAAATATGTATTTCAGGCGATAGGAGCGTGATGAAGTATGATGTGACCGGCGCGGGTGATAACATCATCCGAACGCGACGTCCACCCTTTTATAGGCAACGCTTTCGGTAGCTGGGACCGAAGAATGCAGAGGATTTCAGCTGGTACCATGGTGTAAGGGGTTTGTTGGCCGGCAAGCGGGTTAACTAACGAATCGAGTGCATCAATAACCTCGTGCCAGGCCGACCAAGGGTTCTTAGCGCAGGGCTGAACTGACCTACCCCGGTTCCTCAGATCTGGTTTTCCCTCGATTTCTGCAGCCAAGAATCGATATTACCAACTCCTCTTTGGCGTGAGAGCCAAGCGCCGGTATTGAACTGAAGCCGCAGCAACTGGCAGAGGAAATGCGTTAATTTTGTGTTACGCTGTGGTTTTTTTACAGCCGCTGATTGGACGCTAACTATGGTCTAACTGTTTTTGGTCTCGGCTACACGGTAACACACTACTTTAGTCTGGGACAAGAGCCAACAGAGCGAAGATGAAAAGAGTGAAGAGAATCGATAGCCAAGTGTTTCCCAACATGCAGCAATTCGGCTCTATTCCGGCAACATCAGGTATGTTTTCCTACGTCGGCGAACTTTTCTTAACCAAAGGAGATACGCTTGATCAAATGAGCTCGTCGCAGCGTCCATATTATACATCCCTTAATCATAGTACATACCAGCCGCAATTTCATCGCAATCGGCACCGCGATCAATGCCCGGAATCCGGATCGAATTGCAAGGGTTAGCTCCGATAGCCACTTTTATGCATATTATCTCGCTTGATGGACCAATAGTTCCGAATTAATCTTGCTCCGTTGAGGGTTTCTTAACTCGGCGAGAATTTTAAATGGAAGCCTACTACATCAGACTGCATGACCCCATAAGGCTCTTCGTCTTGACCCAATCTCAGACGTGTCAGGCACGGCATAAGAAGTCTTCTTATCACAATTCACAGCTGCGGCTGATCGGCGCCTTGAGGTTTACAGGGAACAGGGTCTTGGTAAACGTTGGCGCGTAGGGCTGATCTATGAACCCAGCCTGGGCGGCGGCACACGGCTGTTTGTTTGTCTTTCGGCTCATGACCTGAGTTCTAAAGATGTGGGAAGCACTGTTAGTTTTTTGATCTGGAGCGTCTCGATAATGTTTTAGGAAGTATGGTTCTTCCGATGAGCAGACGAATTTTTCAAACGTACTTGGGTGAATATCTAGACTCTTGTCGTTGTGTATATATCCCGCTTGGACTTTGTAGCTGTTCTCGTTCTTCAATGAATATTCGTTCTCTAGGCTCCTGCGTAAGTACTTATATCATTGAAGGAGTGCATGCAGGTCTTTCCGATAAATTTAAAGCGCAATTCTTTTTTCCATGTCGCCAGCCGCGGGACCAGGAACAGATTCGTGCTCAGTCCCCGCCCTACAAGGTTCTCCCATGAATCGTACACTCAAAACTGATGTCATGGTTTCCCAATTCCTTCAGCGAACCTAATTAGCTAATAGTCGTCTGAAATCGAGCGCCAAAGAGTTCCGAGGTCCAATTATATCATTCGTCGACTTTTCTTTCTTTTTTTGGATTTCGCTGATTCCGAACTCCGTGCGAAACGTTGGGGAACACGAATAGAATTGAGACACACCCAGGACGCCCGCATCTGGGCTGAAACCGGAGCGCCATGGCGTAAAGTAGGTGCGTGCGGCCCGACGAGGATTTAGCGATGTGGTTCTGTCACTTTGACGAATCGGTATATATCGGCGCTGCTGCGTATGATATCGCTTCTGTAGAGCAAGGAAGTATTGCATCGGGGTGATATGGAGGGGCGGATACTAATTTACTTCGCGGGCTTGAGGATCTGGGGTTGAGCTTTTGTAGGTTATAGTGCTCGGAGTACCCTCAAACCCTTCGTTTTTTTCAAAGAGAGTCTCATATGACTTCTGATCCAATACTGAATTCTCGAATGTTTTATCCGAGCGTGTTTGAGAATAGGGGATCGGGGCAGAAGCCACTTCGTTTAGCCTAGGATGTGGACTTATGCATGAACAGAATATAACAACTTCTGTTGGCCGAAGCTCCAGGGATTCAATTGGTGATTTCAGCCTCATCATTTGAGTCGAATAAGTCTTCAAGTCGGGTAAAATCCGCGATATATCAACTTATCTAATTATATATAACTATTCGTATAATCCTATGCAAACCCGCGAAGGCTTCGCTATATCCCTAGGTATATAAAATACCAATTATATCCGTGCGCGGCGCAATGCAAGCGCTCTGGAATCACGTTACACAAAGTTTACTAGAACCTTCCGTGGGTATCCATGGCATCATGCATCGGGGTCTGCAAAGTTTGCCGATTCCCCGCATAATACATCCGCCATTATATTAGTTTTGGTATAACTTCAACGATTGCCATCCAGACTAGCTATCCGTCAGCAACGAAACTCCGAGCGGTGGATGTTGGTATCGTTCTCGAGATCTCGACGGGAGTAGATGACGAATATCGCGCTCGTTTTGCGATTCTGCTAGGTTTTGGTTAACGGTTTTCGAAGATCTAGGAGTCCGCTGATATCGATATAGTAAATCTGGATCCATGGAGCTAGCGCTTCGAAAGTTACACTGAAGTGTTGTGATATTTCCTAATGATGTTTCGGGGAATAGACGTGCCCGTTTCGAACGTTTCGCTACGTCTGGGGATGCCTACTAACGTAGCACTATGGCAATACAAAGTACTTCAGGATTCGACCAGGGAGCAAGTAAGGAATACGTTTCGTGTAATGCAACCTTGTTAACCTTGTTCTCCTCTAGATCTCGATCGACTTTGCATCAATTGCGCAATAGTGCTTGGCGCTGCACAGGGAACATACAAGCAAGCTAGATCGAGATGCGGGGATATGTATAAAAAAGGCCCTGCATCTGGATCCTTGCCCCAAATTGTGCGTCACATCGTGCCACTGCGCTGCAACCGTCGATATATCGATGTCGAGGACTGTGTTCCCGTAGATTGATCAAAATAAGAAGGTCCATAAATGAATCGTAAACGTAAGCTGTCGATGGCGGCAAGGGGCCCCGGATAAATACTTCACTACGGGCCCACTCTTACGAGGTGCCCCGCGTTTTTCCCACAGGACTCAATATCAGTAATAGTTTGAGGGCGTATGGTATTTAGGCTACCGGACGTATATATAACTAATACATCTTTGCAGTTTCTTATTCATCTATTTCTTGAGCTCCATCAACTTCTATATTTCTATCTTCCACAACATAGCACAAGAACCCATTACTATAGCTATCCTATCTATAGAATGTCATACAAAACATACACCTTCCCCCACCCGGTCCTAGGCCCCCTCACCGGCCGTCTGGTCGAAAACGACTCAGTCGTCCACTTCCGCTCAATCCCCTACGCCACCATCCCCGCCCGCTTCCGCCCTTCCGAACCCCTCTCCATAATTCCCGAAACATTCGACCACCGTCCTCACCGCCAATTCACAGAATACGGCTTCGCCTGCCCCGGCCGTCCTCATGACGCTTCCGACCTGCCGGACGAAAAACCTCGACAATACGATGAGTTTAAATGTTTAACGGTCACTATTTCGGCTATTAAGTCGCAATTGGATACTATCTCATCCGGTTCTTTGGAGGAGTTGAATCATCTTCAAAAGCTACCGGTGCTGGTATACCTCCACGGCGGCGCCTTCACCGAAGGTGCGGGTCATGTCTCGTCGATGCATGAAACTATCCGGTTAGCTTCGTTCTCAATAACCGACTCGTCGACTCCTACGATAATAATCTCGCTCGGATACCGTCTGGGCGCTTTCGCTGGTCTTGCAAGTCAGGATCTTCTCGATGAAGCGAGAGAAAATGGTGATGAGGAGATTTTTAACCAAGGGTTATTTGATCAACGGAAGGGCCTTCTATGGATTAAAAAGTTTGTGGGAGGGTTTGGGGGTGATGAGGATAGAGTTACGGTGTTTGGAGAGTCAGCGGGGAGTATGAGTATTGCGTTTCATCTATTGGCTGACGAGCCTTTGTTTTCGAGGTGTGCGATGCAGAGTGGGAATATTGCCACTTTCGGGCGGACGCTTAAGTGGGAGGAAATCAACGGGATGTATGATAAGTTGGTGAAGAGTGTGCGGGGTGGTGGTTCCGCGGAGGGTGGCAGTAGGAAGGAAAGATTAGAATTATTGAGGAGTGTGCCTCAAGAACAGCTTTGGAAGGAATTTATCAACGTTGGAGGTGCGATCATGGAGGCTTATTACGGCGAGCAAGGGACGTTTTTCAAAAAGCTGGGAGGCGTGGTACCCGTGTACACGAACCATGTGGAACTCACGGCGAAGAGGGACTGGGTTGACGGCATCATTGTCGGCGACGACTTCTGGGAGGGATATGTCTTCAGAAACGGGCTCTTAAACGGAAAACACAAGAAATTCGTGAAGATGTTCAAAGCCGTGTTCGGGGAAGAACTCGGGGTCAAAATTTTGGAGAGTTATGATATCGAGCCTGATGAAGAGAAATGGATGGATCAGGTCAAGTTCTCCGTTAGCTTGATGTACTTGATCGGAGATATATACTTTCAACAACCGACGGCGCAGATGGTCGATGGGTTATCTAAGGCCTATTACGAATCAAAAGATTCGAAGGTTGACAAGAGGCAGCAGAAGGTATTCCGATATGAATTCAACCTACCTAATCTTTGGCCTGGAACACCAGTCTCCTTCGTCACAGGTCACCACTACGTCGAAATGTTCTATCAGTTCATGACATTTAGAGAACGGTACCCTACTCACCGAAACAGGTTTTACCAGCGACAGTCAGAAGGGATGGCGCGGTTGTGGATTGCGTTTGCTAATGGAAAGGATCCGTGGGAGGAGTATAAAAAGGAGACTGGGTACAAAATCCAGATTTGTGACGATGCCAACGGGTGGCACTTGAGAACTAAGGAAGAGGATGCGGAAAGGTCGAAGGATGAACAATGGGGGGAGAGGAGGTATAGACAGTGGGAATTGATTACCGAAGGGTTTGAGAGGTTGGAGAAGGAGGGTGGTTGGGAGAAGGTTGAGTGGGCGAGGAGGATGCTGTGGGATATGGAAGGGTATATGGATGATAAGGACTTTGTGTTTAGCTTTGGGAAGAAGGAGGACTAGCTATGGCATACGGCTAGTACCGAGACTGGATGTATGGATCCCGCGACAGTATATCTGATCTGCGGCTCAAGACCCTCGGATTATATCGGAAAGTTGGGCTCTAAAAATACAACAACAGATTTGCGTTGTAGACGGTTCACTGTATTGGAAGAGATGTATGGATTGTTCCCGGATTAACCCAAATACTAAAGGATTCGTACGATTACGATATCGATTTAATATCTATAACTACGCTAAGACTGGACAAAGTAGTGTCTAATCTAATCCATTATGATATACCAATATATACGAGTCTATTATATTATGTAGAGTCTCTATATCCGCTCCAGTATATAACCCATCAAAAGAAAACGCCATTCGCTATGCATACTCCTTAAAACTTAACCATAACCCCCAAAACGACCTCACACTATCCTCGCCATCCCCACCACATTCCTCCCCCAAGGCTCCCCTTCCCGTCCATCCTCCTCAGAAAACGGCGTCATCAACCCCGACCTCTCATTCACAACCGGACTCGATCCCTCACCCCCCTTCTCCACCCCAACCAACGTCGAAGTTCCCGTCGTCATAGTCCCCCCCGTAGAACTAATAGGCACCACAGTCCTACTATTCCTCCCAGACCTTCTCTTCTCCTCCACCGGTAAAGCACTCTCTCCACCTTCCTTAAACCTGCCAAACAAACTTCTAAAGTACTCCCTAACCGGCCCCCAAATCGCCACAATGCATACCACAAAAGTCCCAAGCCCAGTCTCAAACAGCGCGCAAAGCACCAAACTCGGTGCAGTAACGTCCCTCCCCAGGTCAGAAGGGTGATAAAGATACATCTCCAACACATAAATCCTAACCGCCTGCGTAGCACAGGTCACAAATCCCGTGAAGAATACGATGCACAGCGCCAGTTTCTTCGATACCTTGAGATGAGATTTCCAGACGAACGGGAATGGGTAGATTAGTAACGTGAATTCGGTGAATAACCCGAATACCTCCGTTACCACCGTTAACTTGTGCAAGTAATCCGTCCCGCCGTTCTCAGGTGACGGACAATTCCAGGGGTTTTCCCAGGTATCCTTCAACGGGAAGCAACTGACGAAAATATTCGCAATCCGCATGATGAATTGCAGGATACTCAGGAGGAATATCGCATAAAGCCAGTATTTCGCCTTCTGCGTCGTCGCAAACGCGCGGAAGTAAAACAGCACAATCGACACTTTTATCAACATCACCGCTAAAACGTTGCATAGATCGTGTATCCATAACCACATGAGGAATTTCGATAACCGCTCCAACGGCAGTGTGGATATTCTACCCGGCACAATCGCAACGGTGATGTATACCCATATCGCCCAGAGCGCCCATGTTAACGGTAACGAAAGGAGGATGAAGTAGTCGTCCCATTTTATTGAGATGGAGTTTTTGAGACGGATGTAGAAGCGGAGGAGGATGCCGAGGGTGGCGAGTAAGGGGAGGATTACTTCGGCGGCGGCTCCGGTTTTGAGGTCTGTGGTGTAGCTGGAGGTGGACATTGAGGGGCTGCCGCTGTCTAGGCTTGCCGCGTTTGGATTGTTGGAGTCAGGGTCTTGAAAGTAGGAGTACATATGGACATGCGGAGTCGGGGCGTGGGGGTTGGGAAGGTGCGTGCTATAGGCGCATGAATCGGAGGCTGGGGTTTAGACGCTGCATCTCATCGTACAGAGGATAGAGGGAAATAGCGGATAGAATTGATCTAGAAAAGGATGCAAATGCAGAAAGAAGGTATAGGAATCGGAAAAGAAAAGGATGTCGGGGAATTAATTCCCAGAGCTTCGAGAAATCCTGACTAACAGAAATTTAAAAGCCATCTTTCGAAGAACATCATAGCGGGTGAATTACCATGCAAGCCGGCGCAATGTGCGACCTGAGGAGCTCGAGCGATACCTCGGCCGACCCTCACCTCAGCCGCATCTCTGCGGTATCTGCCTGCAGCATGCCCCACAAGGTGTAAGCAAGCTTCGTTCGGTGAAGTTCTTGGGTATAATAAAGCACCACCCGTGATTGGCTCAAACGCATGGTGGCGTAGGCACAGGTCTTTTTTACTCTTTTGGGCAGAGCCGTATCGTCGTGACCCGGACGCCAAGAGTAGCGCTTCGCAAGCTATATTCACATTTTATATTTGGCGGGCACATTGTAACAGTATCGTGTGATTTTTAGGCAGAATAGAAGGCACACTTGGTTAGTGATTTCTAAGCTTCGAAAGTACTTCAGGTTGTTACCCGTGAAGGATCAGGTTAGTTAGCATGGAAGTCTATATCAAGCTCCAGACTAGGGTCTAGGCGTCAACGAGCATTCTAGCAGATAGTCCATTATTACTTCATAGGACCGATCAGTCAATTCATATATATCCGTGCAAGAAAATGGGTCATTCGATTCGCGAGACCAGTACCAGTCCTGAGAGACAAAGGAAACTTATGACATCAAGTTCCGAAAATGCCTATACACATAGAAGGTGGGGAAGGAAGTAACACAGTTAATGGAAAGCGAGACACCGTGAACGAATACTTTGGGATATTCAAAGAAAAGGAGTATCGAAAAGGAAAGAAGAAAGCATAGACCCATTCTTTTAATCTCCAGAAGGAACAAAAAGAGAGAGGTTAAATACATTCAACACCGTTCTTGTGCCCTGTGCAGAAGCAGAAAAACAGCAAAGAACTTTTGTGCAGGAATCGTTATGTCGTGACCAACGATAAAGGACATAAAAGGCAAAATAGAAACTGTAGAAGAAATGTTGCAAAAAACGAAGATAACACCGCCAAGAAAATAATGTAAGAAGTAGATAAAGATGGGAAAAATTACCAAGAGAGCCCGATCAAGTCATCCAACGGCAAAAGGCAAAGATCCAACGCCGCAAGGTTATAGATGAACCCCTCTTAGACTTTCTCAAGCATCGATCTCGGCCCTCCTATCCGCTCAAGCTTCTTCCTTTACTTCGTTGGGGGTTGATGGAACGCTAATCTTAGAAGCTGGAGCGTCGGCAACCGGAGTAGTGGTCGAGACGCTGTCCAAGGGAGTAGTGCTTGTCTCGCCGTCGGTCTTGGTCTCACCGTTGGTCTTGCCTTTGGCGGGTGGCCCAGCGGCAGGGTCCGACGCTTTCTATTCATCGGTTCCCGCAACTTCTCCGACATCGTCGTCCGAGTCGTCACCAGATACCTCCATGTTCTCAAGAGCCTTCTCCTCCATGAGTTTCTTGAGTTCTGCGTCATCGCTCTCTGTGACGGCCTTAGGAGCCATCTTGATAGCGCAAACGCCACCAGCAGCCTTGATGCTCTCGTCGATAGCCTGGATGGCGGATTCGAGAACAGCGATACCGGATTCTTTCGATAAACATTGAGAGGTGAGAACGTAGAGAGGCGGGGAGACGAGCTTGACTTTGACTGGAGTTTCGGCAGTCTGCTTGGCCTCTGCAGCACGGAGAGCGTCCTTGATGGCGTCGATGCCATCGTATCCGAAACAAGTGACTTCGACATCGGCACGGACCTTGGTTGGTTGCGGGGTAAGGCGCTTTCCGATGTAGGTCATCAACTCCTCCTTGACCGCCTCGCTGGGGAAGGTGATTTCGTCCCACATGTCGGGGTTTCTTGAGAGCAAAACAAAAGTGAGCTATCGAATCGGAAAGCTATTTTGCCCAATACCTCAGGAGATGGCAACTTACGTGATGGAGTATTTGAAAGCGTCGACGGTGTGACCGAACTTCTTCATCAAAGGCCAAGATATCGAGCTGTAGAGATCCTCGAGCGGAATCTTTGTCTTCTCTGCAACGTGTCGGAGGATGGAGTGGACCATCTTGGATTTGTTGAACCGCTCCTCACACTTGACGACATCTTCGGCGCTGACACGGCGCTTGCTGAGATCGATGTAACCTTTCTCCTTGTCGACTCTGAGAACGACGACGACTTCGTTACGTCCAACACGAATGAGCTTTTGGATGGAACGGATACGACGGCGAGAAAGCTCGGAGAGTAAAATCATTCCGTCGATATTATCGTACTCGAGAAGTTTTACGTAGGCACCCATCTCGGCTATCTATGGAGGTTTCAATTGGACACAGTATTGGTAAACGTATTCCGGGTTCATACACAGCTGCAAGAACTATGTGTGGGTTTGGATATTGCGAACGAACCTGCTTGACGTTGACCATGACATAGCTATCCACCTCAGGATACTTTTCCTCATAGTATCGACAATTTGTCAACGACATTTTGGCGGTATTGAATGTGAATGTGGGGGCGGTAGAAGCGGGGTGATAAGGTGTGAGGCCGTGCAAGCTATCAGAACGCTGCCTGGTGACTCAGATACGGATGGCTAATGTGGTAGATGGCTGTAGTGGTGAGGCGATGGTGATCGTGGTGAGCTGAAGGGTTCGGTAAGGTGAACGACAGGTGACCTGGAAGAGTAGGAAGGTGGTGATAACGGAGTGGGAAGCCAGGTATGAAGCTCTCTGGAGTGGAGGGACGGAGATTGGGATGCAGGTAAGCCGGGTGTATTGATGGCAGGAGCTGTGATGATGTCGATGGTGGTGATGACGAGGGTGAAGATGGTGTCGTCTGGTAGCTGATGATGATGGTTGTGGTGGTTGGAGATGTTGGAGAGGCGGAGGAAGAAGAAAGTCGGAGGTAAAGAAAGCGCAGCCAGTTCAATAAAATGATTCACACACAAAAGTCACCACACAAAATACCACATACGTCCTAACGAAATGATATTCACAGCACGGTCTTGCACAATCGACAGCATCTATGATCTTATGAGCTATTTCAATTCCCGGCTTGGACCTGCCCCGTATTCTTCAAAAACCTAGAAGTTCAAAGGAATATCTACCTCCCAACCTGACTAAGCTGTGCACAGAGGGATGTCGTGGTCGGGGCGCAGAATGACAAAATTTTCTTTCGCTTGTCGGCGCTTGACCCCAACCGGCATCCCTGCTTCTATTCTATCCCACTTTTTTGTGTCTGTTTGCTTATCGATAAGAGCTCGGACGGTACGTTATAAAATGTGCCTCTGCGATTATGATTACAATGGAGATATTTCTATGAGCATTTAAATTCAAGGCGCGGGGCGGATGCACCGTCAATGCGGAGTACATGAATGCCGTCATGCGGGGTGAGTTATCAATTCCGACTTCACCAAAATCCATATCCACATGCTTGCGCAGACGCCTATGCCGGCACACGTACGTAGCGCTATCTCTCCAAGCCAACTGCATTGCATTGACCAAACTCTGGAAGGGAAGGGTGTTCGTCCCCGGTTTCGCAAGTTCGAAACTCTAAATATCACAGGGCTCTCAAAATTCGATCGTTTAGACACTATTTCCCCTCTCTATAGTACTAACTGACAGCTGGACACACGGTGCAAATGCCGGATGATATCATGGTGACAACCGTTATGGCCGTCGGGTTCCGCTAGGGCGCTACCTTGCAGCTCCCATGATCACTGTCTCGGTGAACTTAATCGTGGAACCTAAATACATGTTCCGAGACTGCGAGACTTAGTCAATTAAGTGTTTAATTTAATTAATTCTCGTATTCATCCTTCGTTAACTTAGGAAATAACGAAGAAACGAGAGGCTTCGAAGCTTCATGGTGTTTGATATTATACCATGTGCGGAATGCTTCAAGTTTACTCCGCTAACATCCACAGGGAGTTCATGTGAGAATTAATTAAAGCACGCAGAGCTAATTTACGAGATAAGTCATATGATCATGTGGCTCTGTTCATGAAATATGCATATGGAGACTCGTATAACCGGCGAATGCATCCGATTGACCGATTAATTAACTGATTGACTGCACCGGACACCGGCTGCTGGCAAAAATACATACCTTTCTATCACTCCTCTTTTCTTTTTTTCTTTTCTTTTTTATAATATGCTAAATGGGGCTTTCCTGCACATCATGCGGAGGAGCTATAATTGGATGGATAGCCAGGGACTCTGTCGATTTTACATTTTATGGATTGTCGTGATGAAGAATCGAATCGAAACATGTGTTTCCCCCGTGGCATTTCTGATTGCCTGAAATTCCTCACCGCACGCGTACCGCGGCACCAATATTATTGCAAATAAACTGCTCCGGAAGCCCGTTCAGTTAAAATTCACGATACTGTTCTTTATATAATTAAGGATGTTAGATCCAACAGTTTCCGTGAATACTTGCCATCGACGGTATCGAATCCGGACGGTTGTCATGGAACAGCTGTGGAGCTAACTCAGCCTAAACAGAAGCTCTTTGCTTGGTAATTCCGACTGAACCAACCAACTTCTTCAACTTCCATCCCACCGCTTCGACCACACTTCGAGCCTATCACCACCCCCACGAACTTCAACTTTCAAAAGTACACTTCCATACACCATACTCTCCTATTTAAAATAAAACCAAGTCCTCTTTAAAAGAGAAAAATATAACAAAAATGTCCGACTCCGGCCTCCCCGCAAACTGGGAAATCCGCGTCTCCAAAACCCGCGGAATCCCCTACTACTTCCACGGCCCAACCCAAGAGTCCCGCTGGGAACCCCCCGCAGGCACCGACTCCGAAAAACTCAAGCTGTACATGGCCGCAAAGCACTCTTCTTCCTCCGGCGGCGACGCCAATTCCCGCTCCCAAGGCGAAAAAATCCGCGCCGCCCACCTCCTCGTCAAACACAAGGACAGCAGGCGACCGTCCAGCTGGAAAAGCTCTGAGATCACAAGGACTAAAGAGGAAGCTAGGGCTATCATTGAAGGGTACGAGAGGACTATCAGGTCCGGGCAAACGTCGTTGTCGGAGTTGGCTCAGTCTGAGAGTGACTGTTCGAGTGCTAGGAAGGGTGGGGATCTGTAAGTCTCATTTCCCTCCCTATATATTATATCCTCTACGTGTATTGAAGGTCGGGATGCTAATACGTATCGATGTTCTATTCACAGGGGACTCTTTGGAAGAGGCGACATGCAGAAGGAGTTTGAAGACGCCTCTTTCGGACTCAAGCCTGGCGAGATGAGCGGAGTCGTTGAAACGGCTTCCGGATTACATTTGATCGAAAGGTACGCCGTGTCATATATCACGTTATACACCTTGCTCGCGTATACTAACGGAAGCTTCCACAACTCCACAGAATCTCCTAGGTATAACGTTTCATTTCCATAACAAAATACGACTCGAGCGAAGCGTGTGTTATTGAGCTGGCTGGACTGCTTATTTCATTTCTTTTTGGGGAAAAAAAAGTCAATAAGGAAAAAGGGGAGGGGTATTTGCTGTTTTTATTTCATAAACTGGGATAGTATGTGGAATTATCGATACTTGATCTCGAAAGGCAATTGATATGCTTGACTTCGGATACAAATCCCGTGAATCCGTTATTTCTCCTTAGGAAAAAAAAAAAAAAAAAAAGAGGATATGAACTGGTATAAAAGTACATGAACATCAACAATTCAACCATCCACCGGACCCAATCGCAAAACCCGCAGTGCCGATTCAAACTTTTCATCCGCGAAATCCCATTGACTGTCCTCTTCAGCGCCCACAAGTCCTTCCTAAGAGTACTTTTGAATGTCCAAGCTCCGTTTATAACGGCTTCAATGATGTGTGTCTAAAACAGATTAGCTTTTGGGGCAGAAAGGAGATAAAAGAGGTAACTTACGCGAAGAACAATACTTTGATCGCTAAGGCGAATCCGCCGTGCAAAGCCAACATAACAATGAGCACTATCTTCGATGTCTGCGCATCGATCCCACTGATCACAGGGTACCTAAACATCCTCACCGTCAGCCACACGACCCTCACTGCCTTCACCCCAACAAAGCCTCCGAGCGAGAGGAACTTACAAATTCCTAAACAAAAACGTCGCCGAGATCCCCAACCCAACCGCGCAAAAGACCCAATTAAGGACTACAATCAAAATCAGCCATCTCCCAAAACCAAACACCATCCCAAATATAAAACCTACTCTGAATCGGACTAACGCTCGCAATGCTCACCGGCACCCAAATCACATTCGCATACCCATAAAGACTCAAACACTCCAACAAATTCGCCGAATCACTCCCATACCACTTCAACACCCCCCAAAGCGCCACAGGCACCAGAGCAGTATACCCATAAACCAACCCAGCCGCACCCGTCAAACTCGTAAAGTTGTAATTAAACCCATCGTCCCCTTTCACCTTCGCAAAGTAACTTGCTAGAGTAGAGGTGAGGAATAACATCAACACCACGGTTGAAGCGATCCATACGGGACCGTAGAGATCAGGGTTGCCTTCCAGGACGTCGAGGAAGTTGGATTTGGGGAATAGTGCGGCGAAACAGCGGCGCAGGACTTCGGAGGTGTCGACGTTGAAGAATTGGGCGTAGAAGGAGAGGGACCAGAGGTAGCGTTTTCCCGTTGTGTTTGCGGCGTTTTCGCCGGTTGTGCGGGAGGAGGAGCCGCCGCCGGTGAAGAAGCCGCCTAGGAGAGTTTGGTTAGATGGGATCTGTATGTGTAAGGGTGGGGGTGTAGTACGTGATTGATCGGATGGGATCTTGCCGGTGGGAGGGTCGTTGTGGCCGAAGTCTGTCGCGATAGATCGTTAGTACTATTATTCTGATAGGTCACGGATAAATCACCACCGCTGCTATAACTAATAAAACATACCTTGAAAATCGAGACCAGTCTCGAGATCAGTATGGCCTAAATCACCCTATTCAAGCCCGTCGCAATCTTAGCCCCTCTTCAACCTAAGCAGCATACCACCTATAACAAGCTTATGCGACACACACGCGCGGGGGACACAGCAAGGGAATATTGCCAACCTCATCGTCCACTTCAACGACCACATCGTAACCAGCTCCGGACGGCCTGGACATACTGGGCGATTCGGGGTATTCGATGTCGCTTTTTCAATCGTTTTCGCGGGGGGGCAGGAATGTCGAGATGTTGAAGCTGGCGAGGTTGGACGAGTTGGACAGGTTGCGCTTAAGCCGGGGAGGTCGAGCCAAGACTTTGACGGGCGTCGTCATGCAACGCGAGGTGCAGCTGGAAATACCACATACCCCGGTACCCCCCTTCAATTGCAATTGGTGTGGCTGCAGGCTGGTATGCGTATAACATTGCATGTCTACGTAGGGGTATGTGCGGAGATATTGAAATTATAGTTTGTCAATTATCCTATCAGATTGCTTTGGATCTTAAGACGCTTTATCCCTTCAACCTGATTTGATTGCTCTGTGATTGCTCAGTTATTCAATGAATGAATTGGGCTTTGAAAGATTTCTGAATCATGGTAATTCATATTATAAGGTCAAAATTTTGATGAGGGTACATGATTGATGCCAATATCTAGTTAGATGATTCACCGCAGGATCTGGAACTCGAAGCCTGTGGCCCGGAATAACCTCCCGGCATGAATACTCCAGTATATAGCACCCATGGCGAACCCACGCCCTAACGGCCTTATCTCCCCCATCTAAACCATCCCCTACCCTGCGACGCACCTTCATCCTTCTTCACATCGTCGACCTCCATCGGGGTTGCGGTAGATGGCTCTTTGACAACCGGAGTAGCCTGTTTCTCCAAACCTGGGTACTCAATGTAATTCCATGCAATATCAAAGAAAATAGGCTTAACAGGTACCGGCTTAACCTTCGGTGGGAAGTCGATCAGATTCGTGAAGTCGACTCCACTCTCAGGGTATGCGCCTAAACTTTCAATGAGAGGTTTCTTGGAGGCCAACTTTTGGGCCATGGCAGCGGATTGCTGGGTCAGACGGTCCATTTCAGCCAGTGCGTGATAACGCTGGACATTGGCTTTTAATTCCGTTGCGAGGATGTTGACCTTTTCGGATGGGATGGAGAATGGGTCGCTGGAGGCTGATTTGACACGTGATGAAAGGGAGACAGCCGTGCTAATGCTTTCTGATGCACGATGATAGAGTGCCAGAGCATTCAATCGGTTGCCGATATTGGCATGAGAAGCGGCGATTGCCGAACACCTGCCGAATATAATTAGCTATGCGAGAAAGATGTGAAAGCTTTCATTATCGAAGGCATACTTCAGGGCAAGGTAATAATGACGCTTCAAGTCGAGTTCGTTGCCAAACTCCTCATCCGCGGCGACACCAGGGAGCTCGGTGGCTTGTTCCAAATCCTTTGAAAATTAGCTACGTCAATAACCAGCTGTATGATGAAGCAGAAACATACCTGTAATATGGCATCCCAGAGTGCGACTTCCTCTTTGAAACCAGCAACGGCACCAGCACCATCCTTCTCCTTCTTGTCGTCCCAAACACCCGTAGCCATGACGCTATTTCTCCGAATTCTCCACGAAATTAAATTGTAGTTTACGTAAGTATAGATGATCTGCAGAGTCTGGATCCTTTCGTCACCGGCGCTCGCTCCGTCGCTCAGAGCATCATCAATAGTTTTCTTGATAACGTCTGCGGATTCTTGCCATGCTGCCAAGATCTCATCGAACTGGTCAGCTCTTGACTTCCCAGAATCTGCTTTATGCTCATCTAGATACGACTCGAGATTCTTCTCCGCGGCAACCACGTTCCCAAGGGCAATCGCAACGTCCGCGTCTTCGACAGGAGCTGTACGGGTTCTCCACGTTATCGACCGAATAGCAGTTGGTTTCGCCGAGGTACCGGCGGCAACCTGCTCTTCTTCCTCAAGTTCTTTCAAGATATCCGCGTCTAGTGCGGTAACAGCACTTAACAGCTTCTCATCATCCTTGGGAAAATGCTGACGACTAGTCGTATCAATATCCTGATTCCTAGGCAGGCGTAACTGATACGAGCTGTATCGAACACCAGCATCGATATTACTGTTCAAAATTTCCTTGAAGGTATCCCCTCGAATGGCAGCGGACAGAGCAAGGTAGATAATCCTTGCAGTGGACAGGTATGAGAGAGCTTTCTCCCACTGTCTCTTCTCGAAGGCGATGGCGCCGGCAATTGAGTCCGCATAAGCCCTGGCTTCGAGGATATCGTTCTGACTGGCGCAGCTCTCCGGGTCTTGGAGCAATGTCAGCAGCTGAGAGGCGTACTTGTACGCTTTGCTGAAACGGGTGATAATGTGGCTACGCGTCGGACCGGATAGGGCTGAAGCTCCGGAGTCGGATTTCATGTACATTGCGAAAGCCCATGCTCTTTCGGTGGAGTAGACGAGAAGGTGGGCGTATCTACGCAGACTAGGTTAGCTATATGATAGCTACATATATGATAACTACCTGGCTACAGTAGAATGGAACTATGACTGACTTGGGGTTTTCCGCAATGTTCTGAGGCGTAGTAGCAGACTTGGCGACATATTTCCGGGAGCGGCTGGCCGATTTGCCGTAGATATTCCGTCTCAGTTTGGATATCCTGCGAGAGCAGAGTGCTCGGTAGGCATTGTAGTCGCCGAGGAGGAGGGGATCGGATCGCAGCTTCAGAACGGTACTGGTGATATCCATCTTGACCACCGTCGCCGTACTCGCATCAATCCAAGTGCCGTGAGTATATCGCTATCGTAGTTCCCCAGACCAGCGTTGTCGAAGCCGAGTGCGATCGAAAGTGGGATGTTGTCGTGTGGCCGAAGCTTGCCTGGCTTGGATGTGGGTTACTTATGATGTCGTGGGGTGAAGTGTGGCGGTGGCGGTGGTCGCTAGCAAAACCTCAAAAAGTGGCGTGTTCCTTCGACGTCCAAAAATTTAACAAGTCTTGGAACTTCTGCCTCGGAACGTCACTTAGCTTCGCGCAAAATACCGACGAAGAAAACCGACTTTCCGGTAATTGATTACGGCCCACGAGGCACAGAGGTGGACGACGGCCGGTACAATATAGGAGGGCGGCGACAGTACAATTATTCCGACTTCCAATTCTCCGGTGGACAATTCGCAACTGCATTGGCATGTGGGCATAGGCGGACCGTGAATGTCAATGTCGGCACTGCGGGCATCACTGCTTCTCCATCACTCGCCACCGTCACCACGATAAGGATATGCATAGTTTCTGGTATGTTTGGGTCCATATTACTCTTTCAGACCTTGTACGTTCCGAATTTTCAGCAAAGATAATGTAGAAAGCGACTAAACTTTTTCATCATCAATTCACAGTCCTATCGACACTCATAGAAGAGGTCTTCGAAATCACGACGGCAGGAAGCAGGGCCGCTGAGACGGGGCATGCTCGAACGGGTAGCAGCTCGTCTAAACCGTCGAGGCTGTACTCTCTCCAATGTTAGAACCGCGAGTTTGTCATCCAGCCGGATGCTCCATTCCGCTTTTTGGGTCCATGGAGGAGAATGCCTACTCTTGGGACGGCCAATCGATACTGGTGGTGGACTCGATGGCTTGCATGAAGTACTTCTTGGGAAGCTCAAGATTATCTCTTCAACTTTGCTTGGGCATGCCGACCGAATCGCGAAGTTCGCCTCCCTGCTACCAGGACCCCCAGCCCCTCCATCCTCGGACCCCTTCGCTATATCCGCCTTTGGCCTCGATTTCCTGTACCCACCGCAGGCTGTAGCGCTTCTCCAGCGGCTATCTCTAAAGAAAAGCTTGAGGAGCCCTGGCACAAGGAATGTCTCCTTCCCTCGGGCTTACAGTTCCTTCGTTGGCGATTCTTCCAAGGCGAAGCGTGAGGCCAAGGTCAGAGCTGAGTTGGCTGCGAGGGAAGACGACGAGTGGGAATACGGCCAGTCTGGTATGGCCGAAGGGTTCATAGACAAGCGGAAAAAGGGCACGAGGGTCAGATTTTATCAATCAGAAAGGAAAGGCAGATCCCTCCAAGTTTTCAACCCCAAGGATTTCGACATGTCGGAGGCGTCGTTCGACCGGGCATGGGGGTGGTATGCTAGGAAAGAGGGTGCGCCGGTAGAACCGAAGCTTGTGTTAGAACCGAAGTCACAAAGAAGACGGCTCTTGCTACCTTATCTTGCCAACAGCAAAAGGAAGCTCGATCACGAACGGGTCATCATATTTATCGAGAGTATCGAACAGGGGAAACGACGGGAAGAGGATTGGAAGGCTCTCGTGACCTCGTACCTTTTCCTCGACCAAGTCGACCTCGCCTACAGTGCCCTTTCCAAATCGGTTGAACAGACTACCGGGAGTAACTACGCTGGATTTGAAGAGTTTATGACTTATGCTATCAGTCGTGATGCATGGGATAGGGCAATACGTTGTTGGGAGCTTCTTCAACGAGAACTCCCCCAAGAAACACCAGAGGGTCAACCAAAAGCCGAAGCTGGCCTACGAGCAGTACCACGGTACGAGCAAGTTTGGCCGCAAATGATCGTCGCGGCAGTCCCTGATTTCATGGCGAAATATTCCGCCTGGGTCATAAACTTGATGAAAAACGATATGGCGGCCCGCGATCTTGCGGTTTGGTTATGCGTTGGTGTGAAAAAGGACTTTGCGCAGGGAGAGGGCGCCAAATTCACTAGGGCAGATATCGAGAAGATAAACAGGATACTGGGCGCCAAGGCGTGGTATACGCCGGACGAAAAAGACTTAGAATACAGTATTCTCGGTACACCCTACGCGGAGGACCATGAGAGTATCATTAAGCAATACGCAGAGTATCGAAGTGCTCCCAAAGCGCACCCGTCAAATATATTGTTATATCGTGTCCTGCTGGCTTCGATAGCGAATGGAGACTTTAAGGCAATGCAGATGGTCTTCGATGACTGGTTCAAGTACCATCAGCACCCGACGGTTCCCGCCTACCTGCAAATGATGGACGTGTTTGCAAAACGAGGGGATGCCAATATTGTCGAGGAGCTCTACAAACAATACACCGACCGATTCAGCCCCAGTGCGGACGACTACAACCACATACTTCGAGGGTATGTGGAACGAGGCGAGGTTGCCACCGCTGTCGAAAAACTTGAAGCTATGCCTTTCTTCAATCTCAAGCCGAACCTTGAGTGCTACAATACTCTCCTGAGAGGGTTCTCTAAGGCAGAGGACATGGAAAGCGCCATGGACTACCTCAATATCATCTTGGAGCTTGGGCTTGAACCTAACTCAGGCACCTATGGCTCTATGATGTATGTCTGTGCAGCTCGAGGCGATTTCGAAAACGTGGATCTTCTCTTCAGGGCAGCCTGTAGAAAAATGAATCCAACTGCCACGATGTGGAATATGGTCGTCTGGTCCCACGTGAACGGTGGAGCTCGATCTCTAGCTTGGAAGCTCATCAACTTTATTTATCGGCAGAACATGGGGATTCCGATGACACAGATGTACAACATGTTAATGAGCGCTTACGCCAACAAGAAGGAGCTTTTCACCGTGAACAGAATCTTTAAGGAAATGCAGGAAAGAAATGTTCCGTTCAATTTCCATAGCTACGCTATCATGATGCGTGCCCTCACACAAACACAGCACCGGGAGAATCTCCAGAAGGCCAGGCAGATGTTAGATATTTTGCAAACACAGAATATTCAGGTCGGCCCTGTTCCTTACGCGACACTTATGCAAGGTTTCTTACGCCGACGGAAATACTCCGAGGTTTTCGCGCTTTACAAGACAATGATGGAGAATGGAATAGAGCCAGATTTTACCACACAGTCAATGCTCCTTCTCGCCTCGATCTTTGAGTCGCAGGAACTGGCAAAGTACGTCGGCACCGTGGATCTCAGCTCGGCGGAAGAAATTTCACGACTCGCCATCGAAAGGTTCTCTGGATTCGATCCCACGAGTTTCAGTTCTGTCAAGACTGCTATACCGACTTACATCTTCACGCCCCTCATTTCCGCTTACATCTACAAAGAAGACTATGATAACGTCCGCAGGACATACCAGCACTTCCTCGAACTTTCCTCTCTCAAAGGTCGCAACAGTATCAAGCCGACCATGAACATGTATCTCAAGCTTCTACACGCGTCCCAGAGAGAACGGAACTGGACGGGCCTTCGAGAGATCTGGCGGTTGATGTATAGAGAGGCTCAATTGCGCGGACGGCCACTCACTCAAATCAGTACGGGGTCTAACGTTGTGACGGTCAAAAAGAGAGAGATGTGCCCCGCATTCGATATCATGCTCAAGGCTGCCATCGATTCTACGGAGATAAAGGGCCCTAAAAATGAGGACGATGGCATCTCCCTTGAAGAAATCGGAAAGATGATGCAAGAAATGGTTACGTGGGGGTTCGAGCTTGACGGTGGTAACTGGAACTCCTTGATCGTTTTGACATCGATTTCTGGAGATCTTGAACAAGCATTCCGACTAGCAGAGAGTCGACTTGTTAGGGATGAAGCAAAATATTATAAAGTCAGGTCCCAACAGCGATTTGGATTTATCGGCTGGGCAAAACATGCGGCACATCCGCATCTTCACACCCTGGATATACTATCAGGCCAGATGAACAAGTTGTTCCAGTTAACCCAAGGCGGTACCGAAGAGGCCGACCGAGCAAGATCCTTGGCTGAACGTATCGCAACAAGCGCCCCCGTGATCTGGAGGCTTTGCAGTTCCCGAAGGAAGAGAGGAGTTAAAGCTGAAACGGACGAGATCCATGCGAAGATTATGGACTTCACGGAGATCTGTGAACGGGCCAAGCCGGAGGAAAAGTTGAAGATCACGCACCAGTATATAATGGCGCCGTTCAAGGTACAGAAGGAACGCTACCTCCGTGACTTGGAGAAGGCGAAAGTTGAGATACCTATCGGGGAAATGGAGTTTGATTGGGAAGACTAGATGAAGACTGTTGATGTCTTTATTTTGTGAAATATTAACTATTACTTGTACATACATTATAGAACCTCGGGCGCTGCTCGGTGGTTGTGCTGGTTGGCTTTGGATGGGAGGTTAAAAAGAGATGGGCCCGACGATATAGTCAAGGTTCAGCTCTAGTGTATAGGTTACCTCGTGTCCGGCCGACAGTGAGATTGTATATATGTCAATTTTGCAGCAGATACAACTAGCGTATATATTTGAGATCGTATAACTTGTAAATTCTATCTGATTTGAGGAATATATTAATATTATGTGAGTACGTTTACTATACAGCATGTAGACGGAATTAGAACGAAACTGATCATGATCTAGCCTTGGGGTAGTCGGCAGCGAACCCACTCCATTAATTCAAGCTGTTAATATTAATTTGAATCGATCGATCTGGGCCGACCCTTGCCGACGTTATCTGCATACATACGCGGGAGTAGACAGCCGGACGAGTGCTAGCGAGGTGACACCAAACCGGTATGAACCGTAGTTCGGAACTTGGCAAGCGGGATTACGGAGAAAGCATGTAATTGATAATTCAGCCCTGGCTACGGCTGAACATAAGTTATCGGGGTATTGCGTCGACGTTACCCGTGTTCCTTTATCGGTTTGTCTTAGCTTCCTCTTTTGCCGCAATCATGCAGCCCCGCCTAGCAAAAAATCATACCACACTTTGCATGTGTCTAGTAAAAAAAATACGAGTCGCATTCGGGGCTTTATTGTCCTCCCTCACTAAGAACGATTGCGAGTCCGAATGGCTTTTTATTTCAGCTCAATGCATGCAGCGTTCGCCCAGGAGTGGGGTAAAAGCGGGCTGTGCGGCTGGGCCTGGCCTCTTAAATTTGTATAAATTTCCACGGCCCGCAGAAACATAGCCTGGGGGGCGCAACGGGCCAGCAATTAAAAGACTCGGATTTCTCAGCGGGCTTTTGGAGGCTGGGAATTAGAAGACCCGGGGTAGCAATCGATACATTTCCCGGCCTACAAGTCCGAAAAGCAAACCTGTGCCTCGTTAATATAAAACGGTACGGTGGGCCTGCCAGTATTTCGTGCTACGTTACGGTTTTGTGCTGCACGACTCCAGACTCTTGTTGGATTTTGTAGTACTGATTTCACTGGTCAATTTCAACCATGGCCAATAACGCCCGTGAAGCTGAGCAAGGGCTCACATATCGACGGACCTCTCGCGCCATTTTCGACCTCGAAATTTTAAACAATGGCCTTCGAGATCGGAAAACAAACCGCGTGGCTTATTTTAAGGATATCCACGGAGACCCATTGTTGTTGGAGGAACGACCACCGAAGGGATCTTTCTTGAAGGATCTCGTAACCATATTTTCTAATCCGAAGACATGGTTCCTAATCGGAAAAGGAGTTATTACTCTTGGGAGGGGAGTTGGGGTATGCTTAACTTTTGGTTACGTTCCGTTGGTTTGGTCAAAAAGTATTGAAGCTAACTATACTTTTTAATCAATATAGCTAAAGGATCTAGCCAGCATAATCGCATCCCTCGATGCCTACGGCCCTGTCAGAGCCGCTTTCCTACAAGGAGGCGGATTCCTCGTGAAGCGGGGACAGGTCGAGGCTAAATGGAGCGCCATGCTCCACCCCCCGTTGAGCTATCTGGGGGACGCGTTCCAGCATCGTACTGTGGATGGAAGCTTTAATGTGAGCCTTGATAAATACCATTCTCCTATCTGTTTATTCGATTCTCGGACAATGGCTAATGTAACGTTTTTAAGAGCGTCTTGCATCCACACCTTGGACAAGCCGGGACGCCTTACGCAAAGACTGTGCCAGCGAAGGCGAGGTTGCTCGGGGCGCAGCCCGATCCCGGCGACATCTTTGATCGTGAGTTAGACCGACATACTGCTTCTCAGTGCTAAGAGGGGTAAATACTGATTATATACCCCCTATAGGCCTTATGGCGCGTGAACTTGACGGTCCAAGAACCAGTGGCTCGGGCTTATCCGTGATGTTGATATACCACGCCACAATCATTATTCACGGTGCGTATAACGATCGATCATTTATGCACGAAATAGTTCGAAAACTCGTTTGCTAAAGAACTATATTAGATATTTTCCGAACGAACGAGAGGGACAAGAATATATCGGACACTTCCTCCTACCTCGATCTATCCCCTCTTTACGGGTATGACGAGGAGACAAACGCCAAAGTCCGTACCGGGAAGCTCGGATTGCTTCACCCGGATACATTTGCGGAGAATAGGTTGCTAAGGCAGCCTCCCGGAGTTTGCAGTAGGGCACCATGGTCCAAAACGGGCTGTATCCCACCCAAACGACTACAGCTAACAAAACCTCAAACTAGCTTATTTGGTTATGTACAACCGTTATCATAACTACGTCGCCAGGCAGCTCCTCCGCATCAATGAAAACGGCCGCTTCTCAATTCCCGAGAAGTACAGTGGTGAAGATCAAGCGCATGCTCTTGAACGATACCAAGAATACTACTGGGAAATTAAGGACTTCGCACTCCGTTATATCCAGAACAATACATTTGCTCAGAACCAGCTGCAAGATACGGATGAGTTCAAGAATGAGTTGTTCGCGGCGCGAAAGGCTCGAATGGTGCTGTTAAAGAAAGAGGAACACGACGAATATCTTGCTTTGATCCAGAGCAAGCCGGAAGAGGTCAAGAAATTTGAAAGCTGGAAGGCGATGCAACCAGATCCCGAGAACGTGAATGTCAGATTTTACGATGCGGTTGTGGACAAATTTATAAAGGAGCACGACGCCGCCTGGAAGAAGCTTGACGGTGATCTCTTTGGAACCGCCAGGCTGTGAGTATACATAACGCATAAATGGCTATATTCCCTCCCGGAATTTGCTGACAATATTTAGGATCACATGCGGGCTTTATATCAACATTTCAATCCATGACTATCTCCGCGCCTTGATGGGTTTCCATCAGTGGAATACAACATTCACACTAGATCCCCGTCTCGAAGTCGACAAGAAAGAGGGGAAAGAAGGCCTACCCCGAGGCATCGGAAACCAAGTTTCAGTGGAATTTAATCTTCTCTACCGCTTCCATTGCGCTATCGGTAAAGACGATGAAGTCTGGATGAACGACTTGATTCGAAAAACACACGGCAAAAAACTCATTGCGCTTAGTGAAGCTAAGGATGCCGACGGAAATGTCATCAAGGATGTCGCAGACGTCGATAAATGGGATCCTAGGACTCTTACCAGCGATCAATTCAACAGAGTAAACCCTCTACTCGCGAAAGATGCGAGAAAGTTCGCCGCTGCGCACCCGGATAGTCTCAACCCGGAGAATCAAGTTTTCTTCGACTTGGACGTTACTGAACTAAAACGAGACCCCATAACCAACCAGTTCGACGATGAGAAATTAATAAATATCCTCGAAACAAAAATGGAGGAACCGATCTCACAGTTCGGGCCTCGTAACGTGCCCCGTGCACTTAAGGCAATTGAGATTTCGGGTATTCTTCAAGCCAGGAAATGGGAAATCGGAACCCTCAACGATTTCCGCGAGTTCTTCGGTATGCAACGACACGAGACTTTCGATTCTATCAGCAAAGACGCCGATATTCAGCAAGCATTGCGAGATCTTTATGAAGATGTTGACAAGGTCGAATTTTACCCCGGTATCTTCTGTGAGGGCCGGGATGCGGAGCATGCCAGAGATTGCGATCCAGGCCCACAGATCAGTGGTTCTACCTTGTGGAGCGCGATCTTCTCCGATGCTGTTACGCTCGTTCGCTCGGATAGATTCTACACGGTGGACTGGAACACTAACTCCCTGACAACATGGGGAATGAACGAGGTCACCGCGGATAATAATACCTTCAAGAGCTCCGTCTTCCACCGATTGATTCAGCGTGCATTCCCGGATTGGTACGAAGCCAACAGTGTGCGATTTTTCCACCCCTTCTACACTACCGCCACAAACATGAAGTACGCGAAAGAACAAGGGTACGGCGATGCATTCAATATTCCGGACTTCAATCCAGCCAAAGCAACAGAAGTCGACAAGGCCCTACCTACTGTGATCCAACGGTCTACGCCTACTAAGCCAAATCCTACTTATAAATTGACACGCAACCTCAAGCGTGAGAATATGCCGGGGAATGTTACGATTGTGGTTAAATCCCGTGCAGCTGCTGAAGAAATTATCCTCGATCAAGAAGATCGATTCGTCAACCCGACTTGGATGGATACCTACGCCGTTCCAAAGATCATTAGAGATATTCTGCAAAAAAATATCGAACGAAGCGACAGGGCTAGCACAGATTTGAATATCGACATAATGAACGAAGAAAGAGACCGTATTGCGGAGTATTTTGAGAAAATGTCGGTTAAGGTCATCGATGCCAGAAGACAGGTATTTGAAAAGGGAGATAAAAAGAAGGATCCGGTGTATCAGATTGATGCAGTTAGAGAGTTAGTATCAATCTTCCCCCGTGGCCCTTATGGGAGTTCTGACGAACTAATATTAAATAAAATAGCTTTGCGATTCCGGTAATCACGCACTACTTTGCCGATTTCTTGGGATTCGGCCATCTCATAATCGGCGAAGGTGGAAAACAATACAGCACAAATGAAATCTACCATCATATCGTGAACGTCCAGAACTACCTTTCCTATAATGTAGACGAAACCAAGAAGTGGAAGAGACGGGAGGCATTCAAGAAGTCGGCCGAGTTTCTCGTTGGTCTGGCGAGAAATGGACACGTTAAGGCGGCATCCTCGTGGTGGCCGCTTTGGAAGTCACCTGATACGCGCCCCGAGTCGTATATGAAAGAGCTTGGTTATAAAGTCGCCCAGAGACTCTTGAAGAATAAAGCTGTTGCGAAGAACGCGGATGAGGCTGCGGCTATAATGCTGCTTATTGGCCTGGACAGTATATACAACGCTGTTCTTACGGTAAGCCTTCAATTCCTAAACTCGAGATGGCAGACGAAGACCACTAACACAATCCCGAACGCTAGTTTACCACGTCCCTTGCATTTTTCTTCGACCAAAGCAATCGTACGTTCGATTGGCGATTCATGGCCGATGAAGAGCGCAAGTATCAAAATGAGTTACACGCCAAAGTTGAAGACGACCATAAGAACCGAACCCAGATGCCAGATAAGCGGAAGAACCACTTCCAATGCCTCACCACCCAAGAAAGGCGAAAGATCAAACATCGTGAAGGTCTTATTTCGTGGGAAGAAATCCAAAAAATCGCATTTGACCCAGACACTCCAGAACATGACAAAGATCATGAGATCATGCATGCTGTCCTTGAGGCCCAACGGTTGAAGGTCAAGCTCCCTATTGAACGAAGAGTTCTTTCAAAAACTTCGTTTAAGCTCAAAGATACCGAATTTGAGTTTCATGAGGGAGATACCGTT
The DNA here is from genome assembly GCA_036971245.1 of Arthrobotrys sphaeroides. Lineage (NCBI taxonomy): Eukaryota > Fungi > Ascomycota > Orbiliomycetes > Orbiliales > Orbiliaceae > Arthrobotrys > Arthrobotrys sphaeroides. The sequence continues at coordinate 717,194 of JAJTTW010000010.1, read as the reverse complement.
CTGATTGATATTGTGAGTATTCCCCCTTAACACCGATGTAGGTGTTGGATATAAATCTTATACGACGGTGATACAACTAGCACACTGCGGAATCCAACCGGCATGCTTTCTGCGACGACCCATTCTGTGTCGAAAAGCTTCACACTCATAGCTCCGTCACCAGTTATCTATCCTACACCGCCGGGTTCAGCGCTGACATCCTCTCGGTTTCTGCTAAACACATTCCTATCATCGGCCTCGCCGCTATGTTCAAAACCCTTGGTCGAATGAAGTATTTGCGTCAGGGCCATGACTCTCAAGGAAGACTCAAGTCGGTCAACAATAACCCTTCGCATGGGCATCTCGCAAACCGGATGGCGCCGAAGCATTTCAAGGCTACCATGGGTAAACTCAGAGAAAGAGCGCAGAAGGAAAAGACTGGAGAGACTTTTGAAACCGCACCCGAGAGCTATACATACCTCACACCCGAATGGGATGAAACTATGCCTTTCCCCAATAGTAAGTTTCCTTTTAAACCCTTTTTTTTATCTAAAGACTATAAAAGGTATCCACGTTCGAACGTTCTGGATATCTTTTCCATATATGAGCCCGCACCGACAACATGCGTGTTGTATTTTGTGAAACAACACAATATCCCACGTGGCGAGTGACGTCCGAGACCAGACAGCAGATCGTGGAACTAACCGCATATTTTGTTTTTATTCTATAGCAATGAAGATACGCTTCAACGGCTACGGCAAAGGCGTCTGGATTTATGGCGACAATTCAGACCAAAGCCACGGAATTATCTCCCTGTGGGCGCCTCAAGGCCCCAGCCATAGCGGTGGTTCATGGGCACCCGCGAAATGCACATGCGCAAATGGGAACTGTCGGTGTGCTTTGGATATCAAATCTCGAGTGGAGGCTCTGGAGCAAGGACAGAATGAGTTACATACGGATGTCGGTGAATTGAAGGAGGAGGACGCTAGGCTGTTTAAGAGTTTGGGAACCGTTCATTCCGGCTGCGGTATGTAAAGTCCGGCGGAAGAATACTTTGGACGGGATGCGCGTGTAAATCGTCATGTACAAACAGATTCGTATTCACAAATTTGGACCTTTGGCTGTAGACTCTCTTAAAACTTCCTGTTCTGTAGACTACCGGGACGGCCCGTGTGCCCAGCCGGGGCCCCGTGGCATCGTGAGGTTTGTCGGCGGATCCAACGATCCAACGACGGACCGCCCGGACCTGCGGCGGTATCGTGGGATCGTTGGCTACAACCTGAGTCACCAAAAACTTATATAAGGAATTGACGCCGGGCTTCATAAGCGGTGCGGCAATATAAAAGCATGGACATGAGCCCGTGGAAGGGATTGTCGAGTATCGTTAGTTCCCGGTTTGGGCTCCCAAGCCAAGGCAATCACATCGATCGCTGGCAGCTCTACTTACCATCGTGGGAAACACAAATGATATTTTTGAGTACTCATCTTTTTTTTGCACAAAAAATTCTAGTATTTAGGTGGCCCTTGGACCCCCGACCGTTCTCCTTCTTTCTCTTCCCTCCCCACCGGCACCCCAAACTTCATACATCCGAAGACAATTCGAAAACCAACAACCACAGACTTGGTATAGCAGCCTCTATATCACAAGATATCTTATCCCTCACTAGCGCTCAGCTTTTGCACGCTCAGTAGAGCTTGAGCATAGCTTGAATTAGCAGTGATTTCCTAGCCCTTCCTTCCTGCTTCCCAGCATCACAATATTCGGAGCGAATATTAAGGAACACCTCGAGCCCGGAAATTCCCTTGCTAGCCCTTCCTTCCTGCTTCCCAGCGTCAGAATACCCAAGGAAGGTAGCAAGAAAGCCTCAAGCCCGGATACACTCTGTCTAGCCTGCTCCTTCAATCATTATTCTGTTTATTGCAGCTATTTGATTGAGCCCAGTCACTACACTTAAAGCAAGCGCAGACTTCCGACCCCTGAGCATCAAAGACTCCTCTCACGTGCGCAAACCAAAATCTACCTTCGAGACCTCTAGTAGTACGACCGGTAGTACTACACTGATCTATCCTTAGAATCTCTGAGGCTCTCAATCACTCCTTTCTATAATTCTCTCGGTCTATCATCCGAGAAAGACGACACTTGACACATCTCCCGGAAATCAGACAATCATTCCTCAAAGATGATCTTTCAAGACCCCGAGCCTGAAGAGTTCGGCTTCAGCCAGCTGTCAAAACAGCAGATCGAAGCCTACGGGACTCTGGAACAACAGATCCGGGATCTACAACCCGTGGAGATCCCGGCTGGCGATTTCTCTACTGGAATTGATCCTATTATTGAGTTCCTCAGCAGCAATCATCAGTTTGTTGAGGCCCACGGTCAATATCCCGTCCATACTCTGCTAGAGGCACTGAGTCCCACAAGTGCGGCGATCGCGAACCCGAGCAATCCAGAGCCTATCCCGTTGGCCCCGAGCCAAAATGATCTTCCAAAGAACACAAACGAGGGGATAACGTCGGCTTTTCCTCAGCAGCCGAATGAATCTCCGTCCAAACCTAGGCGGGGTCGCGGAAAAGACCGCAAACCGAGGAAGCCCCGCGCCAAAAAAGTACCCAATTCTAAGGGTTGTTCATCCGGCTCATCTGCGGAAAACGGTAACAACTGGCATGGAATCACAGCCCTCGAGAGCAAGCAGATGTTCGAATCTTGGGCCGTTGATACGTATACCAGCCCTACTCATCCCACTCTTACGGGTGTCGCTCCTAAGTATGCCGGTCCCGAAAAGATTTGCGTCGAATTTGCAGAGCCTACTCTGCGAAGGAAAGATATCATGGTACCCTCACCCGAGCCTAAGAAACTTTCAATCGACCCACCATCAAGGTCGCTACAGAATCAACCGATGGACATTTCACATCCGAACGCAATCGGCGCAGTTGCTGTTAACCCGCCTAAACCTATGGGCTCTCAAACCAAGATACGAGCGCCAACAAACGGCCCTGAAGCCATGGATATCGATCCCTTGCCCCCAGCTGGCATGGTTACGATAAACGCCTCGATCAAAAAAACGGCGAGATTTGACGTACGACTAAGTGGACTGGTGAACGGCAATACCACGTCCCTAGCCAGCGCCTGCGTGGCTACTTTGGACCCGCCTCCGCCTATGAACCCCTCAATTTGCACCTGCAATCTGCCTGAGATATTTTTTCATCAACAACAAATGATGGATATGGTGTATCAAACCGGTGCAGCTATTGTCAACCCCCCTCAGCTTATGAATCCCCCAGTCTATACAACGGCAGTACCATATGATCGGTCGGTGATGAATACCTTACCTTCAACCAACGCTCCTCCTCTTGGGTTCACAAGTAATCCACAGAAACGAAAGCGGTCGGACAGCTCCACGGAAGGTTTAGTTGTAGAGGGTCCACAGGTTAAGCGTCCACGAGGCAGACCAAGGATTCATCCTATTCGATATGGTCCCGAGGGCAATGTCATCAAATCCTCTCCTCCTAAAAAGGCAACACCAAAATCCGCGGACCCCACCCAGATGACGCCGCCCTCCACACTTTCTCCGGATAAAAACCATCGAGCCGCCGCACAAGTGCTCATTAATCATACCTGGGGACGGCCTCAACCGCCGAACCGCGAGTGGCAGCGGCTCTGGTCGACCTTCTGCGCGCAGGCACAAACCGAAATGATGCGACTTGTGCCTCTTAGGGAGGTCCCAGGACTCAGGGCTTATCTTAGACTCTTGCGCGTGGATTTCGGTTACCAGTTTTGGGCGAACTCCGGTATCGTGCGTCGGGATGAAATCTTTCTGCGAACGGTTGACGGTGTGTGGTTTGTGTTCTCTCTTTCGGGTGAACATTTTATAATACTGTTCAAAACCGATTCTGAAGTACTGAAGATTCTTCACGACGGGATGCCGACTCCGGGGATCCTTTTGAATACGAAGGCGACTATGGAGATGGCGATGGAGCAGCAAAGGAGAGAGAGGATAGAGAATATGGCGAGGGCGGCGAATCTCCAGGCAGGGCCATCTGTTCCAGCTCAGGTCCAGGCGGGGCAGTCTATTCCAACTCAGGTCCAGGCAGGGCCATGGCCATCTCTTCCAACCCAGACACAGGCAGGACCATCACTCCCAAATCAGACCCAGGCAGGGCCGCCTAGCCCAGTCTCATAACCAGGCAATTTCGCCTGGCCGTCCTCTGGGCCTTTTATTGCCCTTCTTTTCCATTATTTCCTCTTTTAGACGTTTTTGGTGTTGCATGCGGCTTTTGTTTTACTGTGACATTATCCTTCTTTTTGTTGTTCCTGGCGGCACTTATAGGCGGATGGCTGCATTGTTTCCCGGAGTTCTTGTATACCCACCGCATGATACCCTTGGAGTTATTGGTGCCGATTCTTGTTTCTGGCATGTCTTGTGGAGTTTGGATTTCATCTTGTATTGCTTCTTTCCTTCTGCCCTTCTTTTCCTTCCGTTCTTTTTTTTTTTTTTCGTGGGTCTAGTGTACTGTCAGGTGTGTACGGATGTTCGGCATTTTCAATATCGAGTCGTCGGTGACTCGAGCCCGGTTCTGAAGGCCGACTTCCGTGCACGCCCTGGGGTATACTGGCTACTACTGTTTTCATCGACAATTATATTCGAGTATTGGTTTTTGAATTTTTCGCATGCAAGTTCCGCAAGTTCCGCATGTTTCGCAAGCTCCGCATGTTTTCGAGGTTTTCGCATGTTTTACACATCTACAAAAAACGGAAGGGATAAAACTGGAAAAAAAAGTTGAAAATGTTAGATAACTTAGGAAAAAAATTGAAAATATAAAAAAGGCCGGGTTCCCCCTGGGGCTCGGTGACAAAATGTTTGAGCGTTCAAAACGTAGAGTAAAAGTTTTGGCTGATTGGAGGATGCCCTTAGGCTTTGGACGAACTACCACGGGAAGGGGTCTCAAAAGGCGTTGATTCTGTGGTATATTCATGCCTGTGTAACCCGGCTATTCTTACTTTCCAATGCCCATTTCTTAAGCACCAATGTCTCAGCGCCAGTCTGGGGTTAGCGCCGGCTTTAACTTCCGCGTTCAACTTTCTTGATGTTTTTGCGACAACCTTTTTCTGCGACCTGATTCTTCCGCTCTCTCACGTCCTCCTTCATATACCCCCCATCCACAACAATGCCAAAACGACCACCACCCTCTAGCGACCACCGCCACCATGCCAAAAAACCTCAAACCTCCACTTCCACCTCCTCACACAAACCCCGCGGAGGCTTCCAAGTCGGTCCCGCAAACCTCCCAGACGGCACATTTCGACGAAAAGCGCAGAAGATAAAGAAGGGATTGATACACCGTGCTAAATTATGGAAGGGGTTGGAGAAGATTAAACGGGAGGAAGGGATTACTACTTCTAAATCTGGTTCTGCGGGGAAGAGGAAACGGGATGAGGATGAAGAGGAGGAGGATGAAGATGAGGCTGCTGTAAGGGCTAGACGGCGGATGGAGAGGGCTATGAGGGATGATGATGGGAGTGATGAGGATGAGGAGGCGGATGGTGGCGAGGACGAGGATACGGCCGTGGAACGGGTATCAAAACCAGTGCCACCACCAACAAAACAAATTTCGAACCCCGAAGACCCAGAAGTATCAGAAGCATCGTCGCCAGAAGAAGAAGACGACCCACACACCCACCCCTCCCGCCGCCAAAGAAAACCCCGCCCCTCCCGCTACAAAAAAGAAATCACAATCTCCCAGCGCGTCCAAGCAGAAAAAGCCGAACAAGAAAGGGTTGAAAAGGCCAAACTCGCGGCCGCGGAAAAACGTGAAAAGGACAGAAAAGCAAGGAATAAAGCCATGGGCGCTGGTATTGGCGCCAGAACGGGGACGGGTCAGATGAAGTTGGGTAGGCAGAGTAAAGGTCTGCTAGAGAAGGTGGAGCGGATGGTTAATAGATGAGATTCGGACTATTGGAAGGACTTGTATAGATGCTGTTTATACGCATGCTGGCGGTATAATACCATGATCTTGGACACGGGGATGTTCACATCAGCAGCTAGCCCAAGGAGCCGGCGAATTTACACAGGTGAAACTGGGAAATTTGTGTAATCGAGTCCTCGAGTACCCGGTTATATACGCAGGAGTGTAAGATATCCGCGTTAGAGCAAGCCATCGACCTCAGGCACATTTTTAAGCCTATCGTCTTTCTGTATAGCCATGAACATTTAGACCACATAACCAAAATCTTCTATCTTCAAGGTAGCTAAAACGCCAAAGGCTATGTAACACGTTAACCCCCCACACACCTACAATTCTCTACGACAGCCCAAACCGGGTCAGAAACCCGCAAGACAGAGAGGGAGAGAGAGAGGAAGAACATGTAGCGTATTCTCCACAAACGAACGCCGTGCGCACTGATAATCTCCATATATAATTACTAGAAACCACCCAATTACCGCTTCCAATTCTAACTCCCCCAAAAAAGAAAGCACCCTACCACATCGGATTCCTCTTCTCAAAATCCTTAATCTGCCCCTCCACCTTCTCAATCTCCTTCTCCAGTTCCCCAAGACTCTGCGCCAACGCCCCAATCTCCTCAAACTTCCGACCCGCCTTCGCGCTAGAAATCATCTCCCCAACCAAAAACTTCTGCTCCTCCAACACCGCCAGCTGCTCCTTCAGCAGTTTCTCCTCCGCGTCAACCTCAGGATTACTGCTCACAACGCTGCTCGCATCGTCCACGATGCTAGCCGGTGACCCTAGTCCCCTATGAGGATGCCCGTTCCCCAGCTTGACGGCCTTAGTCTGCTTCAGTATCTTCGGCAGAGCTTTCAGCGGGAACATGTGCGTTTGTAAAAACTCTACGGAGTACATATATATAGACCTTTGGAGTTGTTTCTGAGCCGGAGACTCCGTCGGTAGGTTCAAAATACGTTTTGCCGCTGCATCGTACTGTGTGAAGGCGTCGAGCAGGCGTTTGCGCGTCTTTGAGGCTTCGGAGCGTTGCTGATGGGTGGCGGGTCTACTCGAATCCCTGATGTCGCAAATACATTCATCAGTACCGAAATCACAACAAAGACTCGGACGGTGACCAGTAACTTACTGTAACACGACCAGTAGCTTCTGAAACCGAGGAAGCATGGTAAGGACCCCTTTCTCGAACTGGACCATTGTCTATATACCCGTTAGCAACCACACCGACTGCATACCAAACCAATGGAGTACAAACCTCATAGCTCCTCTGATCCGGCGGCTTTCTCGCGACCTCATCCATGAAATCCCTTTTATTAAAAAGAACTCCGCTGCATTCCCTACATATCCTGACATCCAACGCCACCTCACCCATCTTCTCGGTTATCGCCTTCCGTCCCCCGACATTCACATTGACATTAAGCCCCACCTCCTTCGAACACCCCGTCCTAGTATCCCCGCAGACAACCTTCCCGCACAGCCGGCAATGGTGTTTCCGTAACGAAAAATTCGTAAAAGTCTGCTTGCAAAACGGACAATTCGACACTTTCGCGTCGTCCTCCCAATTCACAACCGTCTGCTCCAACAGTTTCCGCTGATTCCGCAACCCATTGAGGTTCACCGGCCATAGTTTTGAAGTCGTGTTCTGCTGCTGAATACTTAGATTCTCCGCCGCGGAGGGATCGGTAAGAACCTGGGTGAGCTTGGTCAACCGCTTATCCAACCGAGAAGTTTCGAGGTGCTGTTTGTCGACGTTTTTCTGACGAAGGGCTTTGAAGGCCTCCGTGTGGTCTCGGACAAAGCCTATCAAACAGAATATTAGCACGCGCATAACGCAATTGAGCGACGACAATACGAACCTTTGTGATCTAGGTAACCATCCCTCGACACATAGCAGCTCTCGCACACCCTACACCAAGCACCTCTGACCGGTTCATGGAGCGCCGCGCGCGAGAGTTTGATCTGGTACATCGTATGCTCTTCACAGAAGAGCTTACCGCACTTTCTACCTTTGTTCAAGAAAGAGGCTCAGCTCTCGTATTCACATCCAAAACCCTCATCATTAAACAGACCGAACGGAAGCGGGCGGGTTAAGAAAAGGAGGAGGTTGATTATACCGACAGTTCACTATGCCATTACTACTCCCCAGTAACTTCCCACAAACCGGTTCCGTACACAAATCCCTATTCCCAGCCTTCTGCCAATGCTGTCTGGTCACAAACTCCTCCGGATCCCGCTCAGACTTCACCGTCTGAGGTGTAATGGTAGCGATACTAGTCGTAGACGCATTCGAAGAAGCAATACTCGATACCGAGGGTGTCGGCGGCGGCGGCGGGGATTGTATCGTCGGGTGGAAATTATCGTTCGATTCAAAAACATCAAGACCCTTAAGTTTCTGGTTTATTAACGCTACCGGTTGGAATTGCTTCGCTTTTAACAGGTTCTTTTGGAACCATGATGATATATCGTCCTTTTCGACTTCTTCGACTTCTTTATGTTCGTCGTCTAGGTGGCGGTTGAGTTGGAGTAGCGTAACCTGTATTTCACCAGAAAAAATTCCAAACTATTAGTTCCCTGACCCGCCGAGCATCCACAAGACTGAAAAGAAAGATTCATACCATATCCGTCTCACAAATAGGACATATCATCCGTCCCGGACTCTCCCTTTCCCCGCCAAACCTTCCAACACCCATTCCGTTCCCGTTCCCATTCCCACCAACAGGCGTAGAATACCCACTCACACTCGCACTATCCTGCCGTCCATGTCCTCCACCACCGTGACCTCCAACCCCGGAGATAATACCGAACGAACTCTGCGAAGCATATGAAGTAGAACTTTCGGATGGAGAGACGGCTAAACCGGGTCTATGCGCTAGAGCCGGTGAAAGGACGCCACGACCGGGAATCGGCCGGCCGAGGACGCGACCGCCGGGTTTGGGACGGGCGGGGGAGGTGGTTGATGCGGCGGCGGTGGTAGCGGTGGTGGTGGAGGGGGATCGGGATGGAGGAGGGTGGTTCATTGTGTTAGTGGCCTTGTTACCACCATCACCCGGCCCTTGTAACTTTTTTCCGAGGAAGATAGATTTGGTAGCTAATGTCGATAGGAGAGAAATTTATGAGGATTCCGAAGGTATGGAGGAACTTCGAGATGGAGTCAGATATGGAGATCGAGATGGAGATATCTAGGTAAATCAGGGGTGAAAAGGGGGTTTATGAAGCGACCGTGGGATGGAGCTGGCGATGAGGGCCAGGAGAGCTGCCGGAGGGATCAAATGAGATGACGCCGGCCAAAAGTCTGAGCCGGTTTCCTTTGGGCAGCTGCGCCACGGCAACACAGCGGCCCTTCAAAATCCAACGTCGGACAAAACTACCCTGCTTCTGGGCCTCTCTCTAATCATACAGTCCTATCATACACTCTTCCATGCAGAAGCAGTACTATCTATTACTCGTCATCCCCCCTCTGCCTCCGTCTTTTGCTCCGACTAGCACCCCCTCCTTCCTCATCCCCAGCCCTCTTTCTCCCCTCCTTCCTCCAGAACTCCTTGCCCTCTTTCTTCTCCCTCGCCTCCTTCATCTCCAAATTCTCCGCCACTTTGGCTCTATAAACCTTCCTCTTCTCCTCCTTCTTCTCCCGTCTCTTCTCCACCTTCTCATTCCTCATCGTCTGCAACTTCTGCAGCAAATCCCTCGCCTTCTTCTCCTCACTACCCACCACCACAGCCCTCTTCTGCATATACGTCTCCTTCTTCTGCGGTTTCATCGCATGGATCTGCGACCTGAACGGCAGTTCCGCTTGAACCGCCTTCGGCACCCTCAAAGGATTAAAATGTCTCGTTTGCCGTTCAATTTTCTAAACCCCCCATTAGCAAACCCCTCCCATAAACTATAAATATAATAAAACATACCTTATACTTCGAATCCTTCAACAACGGCGTTTTCACACCCTCCTCGGCTCTAACTTGCCCAGTCAATCTCATCGCCTGCCACCCCTTCTCCCCCAAAAGATTCGTCATAGGGTTATAAAACTTCCTCGGCTTAACCGGATACCAAGCCCTCAAAAACACAATATCACTCATCAATATCTTGTCCTCAAACGTAGCCCTAAAATGCCCATCCGGTTTACTCAACGCCCGTTTGATCTGTCCTCGGACCCCGGAAACAGTTCGTATCCCCGCCCCCTCGAATTTCGCAACCTCGAGGGATGATGTGAACATATCCTTTATAAACGCCGTGTTTTTAAATATCTTCTGCGGGTAACCCGTCAACTTGAGCTTTTTGACGATTTCCGTGCCTTCGTCGACGTTTAATACGACACCGGTGGCGGATATCCTGAACCCCGGGTTCTCATTCGAAACGCTGTTCACGCAGCAGAATCCCGTGTTAGGCGCGATTAAGGGTCCGTAGAATGTACCGGTGCAGTGCATATGTTCCGGCGTGTACTTTAGCATCCTGTTCCTCGTTCTAGAATCACTCAACGAGTAGATGGGGATACTCTGAAACCGTCGCCAGCCAAGACTAAATATCAACGGATCATTCGTCTTCAAGATCCGTTTGTGCCATCTGTGTCTCTTGATCCGGACTTGTAAGAACCCGAACCGATCTTCCGTTGGTGTGAGACCGCCTACGAGGATCGGTTGCTTCGGATCGAAATGCTGCACGAACTGACGGGGCACGCCGGAGAGGACGATTCTGGCGTATGTTCCAGGACGGAAACCTTCGATTCGGACGCGGGTGTTTAAGTCTAGGTCTTCGAGTTCCGCCTTGTTGACATCCTGCTGTTTCGTGAGCTTGGCCTTTTGTGCTTCGTACCATTCATCCTCGCCGAACTCTTCCTTGTCCTCTTGACCGAGTTGGCCTTCATCCGCTTCTTCTTCGAAGCGGAGCTTTAGTTCTTCCTTTTTTCGGGCGTTCTTCTCCCTTTCTTGTTCGATGGTGAGGTTCTCCTCCGGCTTGTCGGGCTTGTCGGCAGGTCCAGATGCTTCCCCCGTCTCCAAATCCTCGAATTCGCCATCTCCTTCGTCAGAACCGAAGCCCGAAAAGTCGTCGTCATCCATGTCATCGTCATCCTCCCCATTGCCCCCTCTCTCTTGTTCGTCTAGAAGATTCGCAGTGATAAATCGTCTCCGCAAGTCCTCCATATCAGCTTCAGTTTCCTTCCACTTCCTTTCCAGAGCTTCGATATCATAGCTCGGCATGCCGCGATCCACCGCTGCAGGGACATTTTCAACCACATCCTTCGCCTTCTTGAAGAAATCGTCTTCCTCTTCCTCATCTTCTTCGTCCTCAGGCTGCTCTTCGATCGTTTCCCCACGCCAGAGTCTTGCGACATCGGACAGACTAACACTCTCGTCGTAGAGCAGCTTTCCAAGCTCCTTGATATTCTTTTTCTTGTTCTTTGAGCTATTCTTAAACATCTCGACAGCTCTTTCGGTGAGATTTTGCTTCCAACGAGCGTTTCCATCATCATCCTCCATATCCGAGTCGAGTTCTTCGCCCTCGTCGGACGGAAGTTCATCATCATCGAAAGACTGGTCGGAGACATCGGACACTGAACCGATATCAGAGTCGCTGTCCGCAAACGCAACATCCTCGTCTCCGCCTTCGGTGTTATTAAGAGACGCAAACTTCTTCTGCAGCTTGACACCGTTATCGCCCGACATGTCCTCCGTATCGGAATCCTCTTCGCTGTCTGCGTCATCATCCCCTTCTTCATCGAAATTCTCCTCTTCATCCTCTTCATCATCATCCCCGCTCTCAAATCCTTCATCATCCTCGCCGCCGTTCGCCATAGCACGTCCGGACCTCTTCGTCTTTCTCCCAACATCGCCGGAGTCGTCGCCGTTCCGAATCAGTGCCCCATTGCTGAACAGTCGCACACCACCATCTTGACCTTGCGTAGTTCCCTGACCCAGCAGATTCTGCCTCCCTTGCAACCCAACCACCAACCTCTCTCCGACATCCCTCTCCGCGCCTTCCTCCCCTTCACCTTCCTCGCCAGTATTGAAATTACTCGTCTTCACATCGATATACACCGCATCCTTATCCACCAAAACCCCACCAACATCACTCATTGGCGCAAACAGCAATTTCTGCTTATCACCCAGCCTCCTCCTCTTCGAACCTTCCTTCCCTTCCATTCTCTGAACGGCCTGAGGAGTTGGACATGGATCCGCCAACCCTTCCACGCTGGTCACGTTCAGATCTCCGACACCGGGTATATGCACCCTCCCGTCCACTGCCGGAAAATTGGTACCTCGGAGGTACCCATACACCGCCACCGTCCTATCTGCGTCCTCATCCTCCTCGATGACCGCAGGATCCGTAAGATCCACCATACGATCCGCAAGCATATACGGATGCGTATTTCGCCAGATAATAGGTCGGGGATTCTTCATAACGCTTATAAACCTCGACAGATTCAGTATCTCCCGATCAGGGTACCTTCCATTCATAACACCGCTCAGATAAAAGAGTTTGGCACCGTGATAAAGTTCGCTCCAAAACCTATGCTTGAGCCTCTTCTTCGCGGTCTGCAGCGTCGCCGGGGAGCGGAATAGGTCGAGATGTGTGAGGATTCCGAAGATATTCGACGGCATACCGTGACAGGACATGATGTTCAGAAACTCCATGGTTTCCATCTCGAACCCAAAGTTTCCATCGATCAAGAGGAGGACGATGTCAGCGATCTTAGCGGTATCGATCATGGCCGGGAGGGAAGGGTGACATTCGAGGAAGGTCAGGCGACGTTTTTTGGAGGTTACGACGGTGATAGGACCCGCGATGGAGGTTAAGGTGTGCTTTGTGTAGCGGCGGACCAGGGATTTGATGAGCGTCGTTTTGCCGGTCTGTATTTATACCGTTAGTATCAGCTGTAAGACACCCGTATAAGGCGTCCATTCGTAGGAGACGAGGTAAAGGACGTACGCCAGGGGGTCCGACGACAGCGACGACGATTGGTGGTGCTTCCTCTGGAAGACGGTCCACGAGGGGGACGTGGAGTTTCCTCTCTTTGATCTAACATTTCCCAAGAAATCCAAACCGTTAGAAAGCGCTCATATACACGGGAAGAGCGATATGGAGTAGAATTGGCAGTACATCATGACTTCTCTTCGCTTGCTTCGCAAGCTTTCCAGGATTTGCGAACGCGAAAGCCTTGGGATTTGGACCTATTTCAATACAGTGTTTAGTAAATATAAGAATATCAATTGGTGAGCTTTTGAAGTGGAAAGTACCTCCGGTATGCTTGCTTTTCTTCTTGCCCTTTGATTTTGAGGCTCGATGGGGGGTATTGGCCTGGTCCATCGTGTCGACGATATCGAGAGAAATGGAATTTGAAGGTGTGAGTTTCGGCTCTGTCGCAAAGAAAAAATTAAGTTGCGGCTCAAATGGCTGACAGGGGTGGTTGGATGCCAAGGAATCCGACTTTCTTTTTTGCGTTGTGTGTTCGGTCGTGTGTTGTCAAACAACACACAACACATGGCCCCCGCACTCGTCTACGGCGTAAATACCGATGCAAAGCGAGTTCCCTCATATCCCAGCTGTAGACATGTGAGCAGCACCCGAAATCCGGCTCCGGAACCTTCAGGCCAGTCGGAACCCGCAAACTGGGATTTGAGATCCAATCCCGTCATGGGTATGCTTAATTCCTTAACTCCCCTGGAGCTCCAGAAAGCCCACGTACAGATGTTGGAGCTACCCCTCCATCCAGTGGTGTCATCCATTAGCGGGGGTCCCAAAACTACCCTTAATACGTCATCTGTTAAGCTCCGCGCTGTCCAGGCCAGCCGGTTCAAAAACAGCTTAATTCGTTCCCATGGCCGGATCCGCGTAGAAGTATCGATGCTATTGCAAAACTCCGAGTGAGAAAGATATAAATACCCCCGCTGCTCCCCCCGGTACTATTTTACGTATTTACTCCCTCTTTCATTTGGTATTAAAATCATTCCAACCATACTACGCATACTACTCCCTAGACCACGCTCCAGTTTGTTCAATAACACCCGTCGATACTACACTCGCGTTCCAAAACCACCGACCAAAATGCCAACCTACATCGTAAGCCAACCTTTCTAACAAATAATACATAGTCGACTCAAGTCCACTAACACCCCGCCCAGGTCACCGTCAAATCCGGCGAGTCCAAGGATGCGTACGGCCCCTCCTCCACACGAAAAACCCCACCAAAGACACCCACCAACTAACAAATCCCACAGCGTGAAGCAGCACGCCATAAACCAAGGCGGAGAAATAACCCACGATTACACTCTTATCCACGCCTTCGCGTATGTCCTACTCTTCCCCTTTAATTCAACATCAAACCCCCTTACAAATCGCAATCCGTAACTCCAAACTAATTTCCTACATACACCAAACAGCGTCAAATTCCCGGAAGGCACCATTTTCACGGCGGATTCCCACGATGAAATCCAACACGTCGAAGAGGATCAGGTGGTTACAACTCAATAGAGTGTATTCTTAGCATGGGCTTGACAGGGGCTAGATAAATGCATGATACTTTTCCTTGGTAGTCACTTAGAATACATCATTCATTCCCTCTATGTCATATAAGCTTTTGTTTCGAGCTCGGTGGTAGCACAAGAAGCTGTGCATCCATAGACAGGTTTTCCCTATCCAACAATTAAGAAATCCGAGACAAGGACCAGTCCAGTCGTACCTAGACATCAAGTATGTGATACGCCGAAATCAATGTGATACAAGCTTGCACATAGATGTGATATTATGATATCACGGTAACTTTACAGAAGAGTTTGAGCTCCGGGGCCTGGACATCCGTACACGCTTCGAGGAGACGTCATTGGTAAAATTCGAAGGAGCCTAATTAATAGTCGAACTTGAGATCACACTCGACGATATCTTATCTACAGAAATGCAACAGTCTTTCACTACCATTTTAAATCTTTTGGACGAGAATTTGACTCTAGATCTACAAGGCGTCACACAACCCTGACTAACAATAAATCCTCTAACAAAACACAACAATAACAACACGAATCTCAATTTCTTAACCATATATCATTATAAATTAAATTTAATTCTAGAACCGGGATTATGAGTGCTGCTTATCTCGTAAACCAGCTGCGTACTTGAACTAAGTACTGCCGAGTTCGACCAACTTTATTGAGGAAAAACAATATCGTTTTGTATAAGAGCGTAGAGGGTCCTGTCTTTCAGTTTTTTTTTTTTTTTTTATCTGGGCGGACCGCCTCACCTTTGCAGTTGGTATCATGGTTAGGAACCTTCCCCCCAATCGGGCGGGGCTTGCAAGGCATTATATAAACCTTCGTTAGTTGGCCTCCGAATCATGGGTAGCCGGTAGAAAATAGTTGATTTTGTTTTTTAATCTTCTCCTTTTTATATTTTCATTTATCGGATGAATGATTTTGCGCTTTTTGGTTCTTACACAGACCGCAACCCGCCATTTGACACGTAGGCCGGCACCCCGCAGAAGGCTGTCGTAGTTGTGAGAAAATGGCAAGACCAACCGGCTGGGTATACGCGCATACTAAGGAAACTAATAACGATGAGATAAACGATTCCAGAAATCATCATTCTTAAAAATTTTCGGCCGACTTCAACTTTTTACGAATTGTCCCTTATATACCATACCCGGCCATATTACGCTTCGTGTATTTATTCTCATGCCTCTAGCTCTGTTAGTGCCTCCGGAGTTTAAGTTTTGGTTCATCGTACCACCTCCCACACAAAATGGCTCAGCGGTACGATTGTAAGAGCTATTCCCTAGGGTGGATATCCGCCCTACCGGTGGAGTTCACCGCAGCTATCGCCATGTTTGACGAGCGACACCCACCGCTACCACAAGATCAGTCGGACAACAATACATACGCGTTCGGCCGGATAGGTTCTTACCATGTCATAATGGCATGCCTTCCGTCCGGCGTTTATGGTGTATCATCCGCGGCGGTTGTTGCTACTCAAATGCGACAAAGCTTTCCAAATATAGAAGTCGCCTTGGTGGTAGGAATAGCTGGCGGAGCACCAAGCCCGCCCGAACGCGATATAAGACTAGGCGATGTGGTAGTGAGCGAGCCGGTTCCAGGTTTTGGTGGCGTGCTGCAATATGACTTTGGGAAAACAGTGCAAGCGGGTCGGTTTGTACAGACCGGCGTGGTTAATAAACCGCCAAAGATCTTCCTCGCGGCGACAGCAAAGCTAAAGGCGGAGGGTCAGCTGCAAGGGGACGGCCGGCCTGGATCCGAGGCGTATCCTCGAAAAAGAAATAGTGTCTACGTTGATAATATCATCGCAGATTCTCTGAAAAATGGAGGCGTTCCTCCGGAATTCAGTCGCCCGCCGAACGATAGCGACAAACTCTTTAAAGCAGATTATGATCACCCTTTAGAGAATGATTCTTGCGACTCGTGCGACCCCGCCATGGTTATGCAAAGGGTTTCTCGTCTGAATTACGAGCCTTACATTCACTACGGATTAATCGCATCTGGCAACCAGGTACGAGGGTGATATTTTTTGGGGATTTCTGAACGAAACTTATTTTTGTCATCCACGTACCAGGTTATGAAACACGGACCCACCAGAGATCTTTTGACCCGGGAGAAGAATGTGTCATGTTTTGAGATGGAGGCCGCAGGGGTGATGGACGAATTACCCTCGTTGGTTATTCGAGGGATCTGTGACTATTCCGATAGTCATAAACACAAAGTTTGGCAGCCGTATGCGGCTCTATCCGCCGCGGCTTTTGCGAAAGAGCTTATACGCCGACTACCTTTTAGAGGTAAGTAACCCCGGCCTTCGTTAGTTCAATTCATCGAGGCAGGCGCCGGAACTGGTCTCTCGTAAATTGTTTAAGTGACGACGAGAGGAAATTTCAAGTGCTGACTATCCCCTCATACATAATAGCGAGCGAGAAAATCCAACCGGAAAGAATCGTTCTAAACCTAGCTATCGCCGAAGGTGCGGCCTACGAAAGCTACGCAAACCAGCACAAGCCTGGCTGCCTGGAAGGTACTCGGGTAGAACTTCTCAAGTCTCTTACAAACTGGATTAATAACCCAGAGGGGAAAATTATATTCTGGCTCCTGGGAAAAGCGGGGACCGGAAAGTCCACAATATCCAGAACAGTAGCTGAGAATTTAACGAGAGACGGACGACTCGCCGGCAGCTTTTTCTTCAACCGAGAAGAAGGAGATCGCCGAACCGGTGTCCGCTTCTTTACCACGATAGCTACACAACTAGCGAATTATGATTTCGAGATCGGATCGAAAATTCAAAAGGCAACTCGAGCAGATCCGGGTATTTTCAACAAAAGCCTGACGGAACAGTTCCATAAATTGATTCTTGGACCCCTTACAGAAATCCATCGCGCCAGTGTCGAGAGCTTCATTTTGGTTATCGATGCTCTTGATGAATGCGAGGATCCAGAAACCATAAAATTGATAATTCATCTATTCGGTCAGCTGAAAGGTTTAAAGACAGTTGATATGCGAGTATTCTTGACGAGCAGGCAGGAATTACCAATTCTCCTCGGCTTCAAAAAGCTCCCTGGAAGTACATACGAAAATACCGTCTTGCACGAAATACCGCACATTGAGAACGATATTACACTTTTCCTACGGAATGAATTCAATAAGATAAAGGAAGAGCGGGATGACGCTTACCTCCCGGAGGAATGGCCGAGCAAGGAGAATCTCGAAGAGCTAGTGAAAAGAGCCACGCCGCTATTCATCTACGCCGCAACTTTATGCAAGTTCATCGGGGACCAGCAATGGAATCCGGATGATCAGATGAAGATAGTTCTCGGCTACCAGACCGAGTGGCAGACTTCACAGCTACAGATAACCTACCTTCCAGTTCTGAACCAGTTGATCGTTGGGCAAAGCCCTTCCCAGGAACGAACACTCATTAAAGAATTCCGACAAGTGGTTGGCACAATCATTAACCTTGCGAGTCCAATGTCGGCACCGTCTCTTGCACGCCTATTATCCCTTCCCGAAAATACAGTTCGTTGCAGGTTAAGACCGCTGCAATCCGTTCTTGACATACCTAAGATCCCTGACGGCCCGATAAGAACATTTCACCTGTCTTTTCGTGATTTTCTCCTCGATCGGTCTTTTCAAGAAAGAAATAAATTTTGGGTCGATGAAAGTGAATCACACGAATTGATCGCTAGTAGATGCATTTGGTTGATGTCAGATTCCACTGGAGCAGGGCTAAGAAGGAACATTTGCAACCTTCCATCTCCAGGAACGCTCAGAAGCGAGGTTGATGAAGAGGAAATAAGGAAAAGGTTTCCACCAGAGCTTCGATACGCTTGCCGCTACTGGATATCTCACTTGGTCAGAAGCGGTCATCGCTTAGTCGACAACGGTCAAACCCATACATTTCTCCAGAAGCACTTGTTGCACTGGCTCGAAGCGACTAGTCTTTTGGATCTGAGATTCGAGGTAGTGAGGGCAATAGAAGACTTGAGGACTATCGTAAATGTGAGTTTATCAAGTTTCCAATATCAACTACCAGGAGGCCAAATTGACAACATTCAGACAGATAATGCCACCGGTTTAGACGAATTAATTTACGACATAAAGCGATTTATCCTTCAATTCCAAGATATTATATACAGAGCGCCTTTGCAAACATACGTATCAGCCCTAATATTCGCCCCGAAAAACAGTATAATTAGGACGATATTTGATCCAAGGAAGACTGTGCCGTTTCTACACCAATTCCCCTACGTTCGAAATGCGTGGGGCCCAACTCTGCAAACATTAGAAGATCTAGATAGAGAATATGTTGCTAGTGCTGCTTTCTCGCCCGATGGTAAAGTGCTAGCATTAGCAGGGACTTCTTCGATCAAATTATGGGATACTATTACCGGAACGCTATTAACGACGTTAAAGCCTGTGGGTACCTGCGTTACTTCTGTATTCTCGCCAGATGGCAAATTACTCGCGGTGTCATTAGAGAACATCTCAGAACCGTTCGATAACGGCCAAATAGTACAGCTGTGGGACATTTTTACGGAGTCACTGTTAAAAGAGTTGGTTGGGCATCACTCGCGAGTTGGTATGCTCGCATTTTCCCCGGATAGTGAAATCCTCGCAAGTGCATCAGACGATACGTCGGTCAAATTATGGAATTCCACTACAGGTGCATTGTTGAGAACACTAGAAGGTCATAGTAACGAGGTTATCGGCATTGCATTCGCACCCGAGAACGGCAAAACACTTACGTCAGCATCCCGCGATGGAACAGTTAAGGTGTGGGAGACCGATACAGGGGCTCTTTTGGAGATACTAAGTAAGCACGAGTACTCTCCGGCACAAGAAGAGTCCCCAAGAATAGAAATTAGTTATGGAGAAGAAGAAGAAGAAGAAGAAAAGGAAGAACCTATTGCTGCTATTACAATTTCCCCGAAGAATAACAGAATGATTGCATTGCAGACCGATCGGGGTAAACCCGTTCAGATATGGAACACTTCCACAACTGCATTGACGCAAACGTTCGAAAGTACTGTCGACAGTGACATTGTGGATATGGTATTTTCACCTGACGGCAAAATACTTGCATATCTATACTTCGATTACACCATAAAGATATGGGACATCACTACAGGTGTACTACTGCAATTCTGTAAATTCCACGATGGCGAATTTACAATCTTAAGGGTACCGGTCGCTTTTTCACCCGATGGCAGAATGCTAGCTGTGCCACTAAATAATACAGTGAAATTGCTGGATACTGCCCACACCGATACTGTTGCTACGGGAGCGTCGCCCGCGGCGCCGGACCAACATACAGATGGTACCAGGTGGGTCACATTCTCGCCTGACGGCAAGGCATTTGCATCATCATCAAACGACACTACAATAAAGCTCTGGGACGAAGAAGGGAACTTGTTACGAACCCTGGAGGGCACGATTACGGCGTTGGTAATATCTTATTCTCGCCTAACGCCGAGATACTGGTGTCTATAGCAGACGATCAAACGATCAAACTCTGGAATGTCGCTACAGGAGCGCTGCTGCATATATTAGAAGGCCTTGACAATCAAGTCAGGATACGTCCCGCTGCATCCCGGGATATTTTCCGATTCGGTTCAAGACATAAGCCCATCTTCTCGCATAATGGCGACGTACTTGGGGTCTTATTAGAATGCGGTGGATCCTACCTTAACGGTACATGTCGTGCCCTGCTGTGGGATACGGCCACGGGGACGTCATTGGAAATGCTAGGAGACGGAGGCCGTGCCCAGCGTTCCCCATTTGCTTTCGACCTTCGAAAAGGCATATTTACCGATAGTGATGGCCAACGCTTAAATACCTTTCCAAGGTTTGTATTTAACTTCTGGACTGGTATCAGAGAGCCGTCCGTTAGTTCGAACATAACCCCCCGGCATGACTGGTTGACCCGAGGTGGGGAAAGGCTTATCTGGCTCCCGCACGACCGCAGGGCAAGATATTGGGATCGACATGGCAATAAGATCGTTCTGGGACACGAGTCTACGTTTTTTTCCTATTTTCATTTTAAAACTCCGTCCGACGAAATAGAGTTTGAGTGGAATCAGCGGGTTTAGCCATAAAAACCACTACTGATGCCAACTTCCCATACCATTATATTTACCTATGACTTCCAACTCTGTTTTCTATCGTCAAAATTTCTATCAAATCAGAGTTGTTTCGCTTTCCGATTAGATAAAAATAGTATTAAATACTCTAGGGGTTCAGATTTACAAGTATTATATAACCATCCTAACCACACAATTCATTTAAACAATCTTGGGAGCTGGTTTAGAACACAATTCAAGCAAATTAGACTCATAGACAACCTCAGCTACACTATTGAGGCTACAGATATGACAGTAGCTACTACACCCAACACCATTCTAGCCACACCAGTCAATCGAACGATCTGGGAACTGGCTCGCGCCGGGAGGTGATTCGAGCAAATCGGATTCTTCCAATATCCAACTTTGAACAAGGCAGTCGTTGAGTTAACTGGAGTGCTCGATTCTGAATCTCCCTTTCGAATTTCTATTATCCGGCCGAGTGATCAAAATGGCTACGATCGAAAAGAGCCAGATACAAAGATAAGACAGACACTAAATACCAAAAATAAAGCATCAACTGAAATAAAATTTGGGCCAGCGATAAGAGCGGCTAGGATACTCCAGAGACCAAAAGAGGCCAAAGCACAGAACGAAATACAGTCTGAAATAGAAGGCAGATCCTACCGTAGTTGCCTAGGTAGAAAGATAGGTAAGTACCTAAGTACCTAAGTACTGTGTCGGAAAAGGGCGGTATATTGATACGGTATCAATACAATATTAGGCCATAATACGGTATTATAATGGTATTGAGAGCGAAATTTACTAGGATTGGAATGGTATTCAAAAATACCCCCCCTTCTAGCTCAGTAGGTAAACTAGGTGCATATGAATAAAACCTTTGATTTATACAAGATTAGCTTGGCTAGATAGAATGATATACAGAATGATTTCACTCGCATTGATCAAGTGAGACAAGCTGATCTGGAGCATCCGGCTAGTAACACAGTGCACAATCGACCTCGACTTTCATCTTCCTTGTAACCACCGCGCCTTAGGTATAGGTTTTCGGGGGCGCTCGACTCAACAACAGATAAGACGTGACTTCTTCTAGGTGTGTACACCCACCAAAACAACCTACCTACCTAAGTATCTACCTACTATAGTACCCAGCTCTCCGAGCGTCTAATTACCTAGGTAGTTAGGTAAGGAAGTAGGTAAGCTCGGAGATATGCATATATGTAAGCAAGTACGTATACTTACGCAGGGTGCAATACGATTTCGAATCCATTGTCCTATTTCTAGCACCTCAATTGATTAGAACGTGATTTTTTCCCACTGTCTTATAGAGCCCCGAGCCCGTCGTTTCCATTTTTATATGACCATTAATCTCACCCGTAACAAGACTACCCAACTCCATGACTTCGAGTCGAGTCTCAGCCAGAAACGCCGGCTGTTCGAAATCCAACAGAGTCCAACGCGCAAGCGGGTAAATGACCCACGAGCAATAAAGAAGTACAAAACCTCAACCATGCACAACCAAAATCATGAGATTTTTCAATGTCCGTAAAAGTACATGTCTCGAGTTTTCCTGCCCAAATATAAAAAATGTCGTTATACCATCACCGCTAATATCGTCACACAACATCCTCCCCTCCAACAAAGCAGCGATCTACGGCCTATTTATGGTATGCTTTCTTATGGGACTTCCAGTCCCGTTTTTGGCAGTCTTTGCCACAATAAAACACCTTCGTGCAGACCGTACACCTCTTCAACTTCTTCCCACCTTCCTCTCCCTTTCCACAAGCCGCACACACATTCTTTCCCTTTCCCTTCACCACCGCCAAAGCAGCAGGAGACTGAGCAGCCTCAAGGAGATTCATCCCTCCAAACATCTGGGAAACTATCTCCTTCATATCCTGCAACTCCTTTGAGTAAGATGGCGGGAATAGCGGGCCGATAACTGCGCGAGTGGCGTAAGGTAGAAGTGGTTTGATATCTGGATCTTCATAGAAAGGTTTTGGAAATATCCCCTTTCCGCAATTGCAAATCGTACCATGTCCAGCCATCAAATCTGCATCGGCGGATATTGTCTCGGCAGATAGTGGAATAACTCCTGTGACACCGTCATCGCCTTTTTTATTGAAATACTCACAGTTTTTCTTATGTTTCCAGGTTCTGCAGCGCTCCACAATACTGGGAGAAATTTGAAGCCAGGCTTTTGTCTCTTCTTGTGAATTGGTTAATGGGGCGTGGTAAATGCTTCTGATTAAAGGAAGAATTTCTCGCATGTTATTATCCTCGAACGGAACAATCGCGCAATCGGCAACGACGCTCTGTCCGGAAAGGTCGACCCTGATATCTTTGATGTAAACAAGCATAAAACCTCCATACCCGACACAGTTCAAGATGAAAGTGGACTGTTTGGATCCCTGGATACCCAGGTGCCGGACTATAATCATGTGGATGGTTTCCTTGATTTCGGCCATCAAGTCGCCAAAGTATTTCGTTTTGGTGGAATTGACCAATTCGCGCTCTTTCTTGGAAAACGAAAAGGTGGCGGCGTAGTTGATCCATTCGTAGGCGGGTTTTTTGTGGGTCTTGAGGTCGACTAAGACGGCGGGGGATTTGGATAGATTGATTCGGTGAAGACTCCAAGCGGCTGTGCTGCGGATGGGAGTGGAGGTGATGCTGACCGGAAAATGGAGGGTTATAGGTGTGTTTGCGCCACTGTAGAGGGGCGCATCGATCTAAGGGGTTTATGTTAGTTTAGAGATATTTTCGTTAGAAGTATAGTTATTAGAGACAGGAGGATATACCTCGATGAACTTTGACTTTTTAGCTACGCCAACTCCTATCGGTTCGCCGACGGGGTAAGGCAAGTGGATGACTTTATATCGAGAACCGAGCTGGATTTTGACGCCTGTGGCCCCCACTCTGGTGGTCTTTATCACCGTTTTCGTATCCTCGCGCTCGACTAATTTGGCCAGATATTCATCGGACTCGACTGACCAGCGGTATGAGATGCGACCGACTTCCTCGGGAGGCGCCCCAAATACAATTTTGTACTCCTCTTGTGCTCCTGGTGACTTCGGGGTAGTCAATTCTGATTTTGAAGTCTCGGATGGCATATTTCTAGCGCTGTCCCGGCCTTCGGATATAGCCAACGGAAACTTCGTAGAAAGTCTGACCTTCTCACGATCTATAACACTTGCTTCAAAAAACCTCATAAGATGTCCGAACTCTGCCGTCAAAAGAGCCGACGTTGGACTCGACGCAAGGTTCGCGGAAACTCTACAACCTTTGAGTAATACAAACCACGTTGGGGCCATACAGCTGAATAGAATCTCAGAATCCCCCGCCCACCCATTGGGATCCTCCTTGAACCTCGGAGCACCCTTCTGGATTCCAGTAGCGTCCGAGAAACCCATAGTATCAGTAGGATCAAGTTTCCCGAACCTGCGCTGAATACAACAGAACTGGTTCAGCAAATCCCCACATGCCACTGTCAATTGAAGCGGCGGCATCCCAATTCGCCTCATCTCCTTGGACGAAAGTTTTTCAAAAGCCTTGATAGGGACAGCGAGCGTAAGGCAGGTTACTGGCTTATGGTCCGCGAACCCACCAGCCCTAGTCTCCAACCCTCCACCGTGTTTAAGCGCCGCCACAGCAGGCTTCTCTATTAAATGAAGCGTAGTATGAACGCCGTAAAGGTGATTAATAACATTCTGCTCCTGCATAAAGCAAGGAGCAATGAAACTCCCACACTGGCGAGTCACAATCGGGAGAAGGGTCTCAATCAACTCATACCAATCGACCTTGTCAGACGTAACCTGCTTGATCTTCTGCAAAACCAAGGCAAACGTCGCCCGGGTATTATGCTGCAGCATACCGACCTCCTTGCCAGCTTGAACAGTTTCCGTCCACCGCTGCGTGGCCCACAAGTGGTTCTCTACCGCGAAGAGTCTCTTGTAAATTCCCGAAAGGAACAGTATCATTTCATCCATCTCGTAGGTAAATCTTGGCCGAGAAACGGAAACGCAGGTATCATTGATACCTTCTGGTCGCCATGTAGGAATCCACTTCCATACCAGTCGACCATGTTTCTGCGTACAGTTACCAATAGCTGCAAAAGTGTGCTCGCTCACATGGGACAAGCTGGTTTGTCCGCATAGAAAATCGATGGGCGCGATCCCAAGCAGAGTCAGGGTCGAAGCGGCATCGACGCCGAAGACATTATCCAACCCACCAGTTCCGCGCCCAGGATCAAATTCATGGTCGAGTAATGTCTCGGTATTCAAGTAGCTGATGTGGTCTCTTCGAAGCAAGGATAGAACCGAGAGAAGGGTGTTGTAAGTGCCGAGGTGATCAATCAGATTTGAAGTGTCAACGACGTTGAATTGCTTGGGATGGTTGTAAAGGTATCCCTTTGAAACGGCGTTCTGCTTGTCCAATTCCTCCATTCCGGTGATCTCTGTAGAGGAAGCCGCTTGGCTTAGGCTGCCACACAGCTCGAGGGCATCGTCGACGAAGAAACAGATCTTCAATGCATTGTTATCCCGGGCTTTCCGAAGAGATTTGCACCACAGATCGAATTCTATCTTCGCACACGCGACCAACGGTGTGAAATCTAGTAGGTCTCCTAGTGGTTGAAACGATGGTCTATTCATCGACCCAAATGGTACAACGGCCGTGGATAGGTGGAATCCAGCAAGCGGATTTGTTCCTACACAGTTTATCCTCAGTAATTCATTCCCCCAAGGCAGGGTCGTAGGTTTTATAAAAGAAAAAGAGAGAACTGACCATAATGAACACTGAACTTCCTCCCAAAAATCGACAACCCAAAAGTCGGATTCGGCACCAAATGTTTCGTCGCATGAACATCGGTGGTGCCGTGCTTCCAATAATGCTTAAAATGCTCCGTCGAGGGACCCAGCACCTGTACTGTCAACGCTCCGGCAGATCGAGCAACTGACGCCACGCTGCCACTGGGATGCCTATCCCTAACTGTTTTATCCAACTCCGTTCGATAATGCTTCCAAAGTTGGGTTTCTTTAGCTTTATCTCCCAGGTCGTTCGCCCAGGCGGTCCAGTACCACTTGATGACCCTGAGCGTGTGCTCAGAGCCGAGCGTCAGGACTTTTCCGATATCCGATTTAGACCATGAACTAAGGTCTTCCGCTATCGAAAGGAGGTCGGCTATATGACGCTTGAAAGCCTCAGAATTCTTTTCGGTCATGAAGATGTCGTAGTAGATCGGCCACATGGTCGAGGGGTCTTCGTTCTTCAGGATCATCGTGACCAAGAGAATATTTCGAGCTTTTGTTCGTACATGCGTACATTAGCCTAGTATCATTCAATATATAGGTAATATCACACATGCATACCGATAACGGCACCCTCAACATCACAGCAGGTAAAGTGATACTTTCGACGAACTATTCAATAATATCATTAGTAAGGATATCAATATATTGAATACCACAGGGATGTAACTTATTATTACCCTCATCTGCTCCTTCAGTTTCTTCAGTGAAGATGGTGAAAAGAACATTGCGAATATCTCCACAGCCCAGGAGAAGAACATCGGCATCAATCTCTGGTGGCAGATGAGCTGTGAGATTTATTGCGGGACTGTTGCCGATTGGATAATACCATCCCTTCTCGTCGAATACTGTTGGGTGCAGCATGTTGGATACTCTTTAAGATGATCTATTTCGATACGGATTTATTCTCGGAGTTAGAACCGGTTCCTTTATTGGATAGGACCTCTTTATATTCGTGAAGATATCGCACCTGTAGAATAATGCCAAAGAGGTGATCCGGTGGTCTAGTTTCAAGAAGGAAGGTTTAGATTTCTGGTAAGTTCTGTAATTTGGCGAAATGTGCTGTTTGGATTGCTACGATATTCTAGATGGAAGGGTACAAGAGTGACGATGGTTGTGCGGGATGAAAGAAGGAAGATGAAGATGGAAAAGAAGGAAGAAGGGAAGTGAGCTATCATTCCTTGATATATTTTTTGACGGCAGAGGAACGCTCATGATATCCTCAACTCGCTTGAATCAGTACCCGTACTCTAGTACAATATATGCGGCAGAGCTATTCAGACATGCTTTGGGCGGCTTCCAGTTATGCAAGCGGCCGGAAAGATACAAGATCAAACTATTTAATTACATTAACTGTGCCTCAAGTCCAAATTGAGTGGCTACATAACAGCTAGTCTGTGATAACAGTGGATGGAGTACCATAGGTCACGATTCTGAGTTTTGGCCTGCCTTTGTGATAACTTTCAAGTTTACTCTGTTAGAACGTACGAATCAAATAACGACCCCTTAGATATTCTTCAAGTCAGGGATTCGTAGATGTATATACATGTACCTATTTCCTTTACAAAGCCACATAACTACGGTTCGAATTCGCCTTTTAGCTTTAGGTAATTAATTATATTAATTAGAAAGAACAAATATACCAGCAGCCACGACGTCCGAGAGATACCTTACCTTCAAACATCTCAAAGTCTCAACGAGGTGAACACGGATATAAAGTATATTAAAGATAGCTAGGTAGATTACCTGGGTACCTACCTTACGACGAGCTCTGGACTACCTACCGATGCCCACAGTTTATAACTTAGTACCGGCTTCAACTGGCTAGACTAATATCATATCGATCCCAGATCCGCCCACGCATTCACAGACCATTGTAGCTTGGACGGATGTAAAATACCACGCACAACCTTTTGGCGGCCAAGGTCGAAATCGAGCTCGCATAAAGGACATCTGTGATGTAAATTTAAAACCAACACCTCATAGACCATGAATCGGGCAAAAACGGTTCCTTGGAACTACCTTCGTAAGCGATTCACACTAGCGCTATAGCTAAGCACTTACTTACTTGTTTAGTACCTGCTATAGCTTCCATGGCCATCAGAGGCCCAGTTGCATGTGATAGTATGATAGAATGCTTGAAAGCTTCTTATACGATGAAATGATATCAGTATCACCGTGAGCAAAAACTTGCTTTTAAAGCTCAGCGGGTTATATTCCCTTTGAGACAGAATTCTGACACTTGTGTAATCGGGAGAGCTCCGTAATCCACAACAACGACACACCTGAATATAAGGTATCGGTAGATCTATATATAGAGAGAGCACAACGATATACTTAAGTAACGATGTAGATGTATCGCGGTTCAATAGGATCAATACGAGCGATGCCTTCACCGCCGAGCTCCAGGCATGCCTCAGGCGTTAGCAACGGCAGTAAGGCACTCTGTAACGTATATAACGTTAGCTTGGTCGAGTCAAGCGGACTGCCGCAGGGAGTTTGAGGCCCATTAATCTGCATCGGAGTACCCCGCAGAGGCCAGAACGTTAACTCGGCCAGACGGTACACAGCAAAGAGCCGGGAGGATCCAGAATCGAATTGACTCTAGCCTGAAACGCTGCAGGTCTGAGGAAAGGGCAAAAGAGCTTTGCTCGCAAGCTCAACTGTCATCCAAGAGAAAAAGGCTGGCTGTGGTTGGCCAGAACAGAATCAGGACGCTTTCCTAGCTCAACTTGCCCGCTGCCGAATCCCATCAAACAATAAAAAGGCGAGTGAACGGGGAAGGAAAATAAAAAGTGTGCTCCACCAAAAATTTTCAACAAACCTTTTAAGCCATCCTTCCCTTCCAAACCCCCCCAAACCTTCTTCCTCTACTTCCCACCAGCACAGGACCTCTCTCGAACAGACCTCGTCGACAGCTCACCGTCTCCCATTTCACATCCACCTCTATTACTATCTATTCCTCCAACGAATCTTTTTTCGTATCTCTAACCTTCAAAATGGCTGACAATGATGAGGTGAGTTAGTCACTACCCCGCCTTTCGCTGGACCCCAGGCCACTGTGTCCCACCCCCTCACGAGATGCCTCCAAACCACCAAGGCTCCCCAGAATCTCAGACTCCACTTTTCAGGGTCGCCTTCACATATCCTCGATCCACCATGATTAAAAATATTGCCTGCTCGTAAAACGGACGTGATGGCTAACAATACTGATGATGCTATAGCAACACGAGCAGCACACCTTCGAGGCGTCCGGCTCCGGTGCTTCCCTCACCTACCCAATGCAATGTTCCGCATTGAGGTACGAAACCAAAATTCCCCATCGTTATAATAGCACTCGGCCAGATGTATTGACATCGCTGTAGGAAGAACGGTCACGTCGTCATCAAGGGTCGCCCTTGCAAGGTTCGTCGAATATTGAAACCCCACCATCAACACATTGGAACGGAGATATGACTAACCAGAATCCCGATCCAGATCGTTGACATGTCTACCTCCAAGACTGGAAAGCACGGTCACGCCAAAGTCCACTTGGTCGCCATCGACATCTTCACTGGCAAGAAACTTGAAGACTTGTCTCCATCCACCGTATGCTGTTCTCTTCCTCTTTCCCTCGGATTCATTACTCGGCAACACTAACACGCCGAATTCTAGCACAACATGGATGTCCCTAACGTCGTCCGTAACGAATACCAGCTCGTAAGTGCACCCGTGCGAAACCCTTCGCTAATCGTGGTACTAACGCGCCGCTCTCATGCCAGATCGACATCGACGATGGCTTCCTCAACCTCATGACCTCGGACGGTGCCACCAAGGACGACGTCAAGCTTCCAGACAGTGACCTCGGCAAAGAAATTCAAACCCAATTCGACGACGGAAAAGATCTCAGTAAGTTTTGGTCCAAATTCACCAAGACAGTCCCCTGGACCACCCACTAACCAAAAACCTACCAATAGTTATCACCATCGTCTCCGCTATGGGAGAGGAACAAGCTCTTGCCGTCAAGGAGGCTCCAAAGGGCGCCTAAACGCACAACTATCTTGGCCTTTGGTCCTTTACGCGTTCGCATTGCATCTTTTTCCGCCCCCCTCTTTTACGTCACCGACTGTACACTTTTTTTTTTTTTTTTTAAGAGATGGGAATGAAGGACCCTTTCATAAACGGGAACCAAGGTGCCTGCCTTTTTGTATCGGTGGTCACCAAACTGTTTTTTTTACTGTCACGATTAGGAAGACACACCCGACAAGTTACCCTCTTCATCCTCACTTACCACTTCTCACCGAAACCGTCCGAAAAAGAGAGTTTTCATAAAGCTTGGCGTCTTTTGTCGGGAACGATCAGATAAACAATGGTATATATGACATGGTATCCCAGGTTTTCCTTTCAGCAGTGACGGGGAAAGAAAAAAAAATAATGAACTCAAAAAATATCACGAATATCGACGAATTGGGCTATGATGGAAATGAGAGAGGAGACAGAAACAGAGACAGAGAGACAGAGAGAGAATATGAAAGGGAGACTACTGGTACGAAGGCGGTCTCCTGCTCTTTTCTTTGTCGGGGTTCTTAAGATTCTTCTCTCAAAAAGAAAATTCATGAAAGGATTGGTCCCCCTCTCACCGCCGACGATTCCTTGCGTAAACCAAGTACAAGACTGGCGTAAACCGTAGATTCTGTATTCAAAGACCCATGAAGTATCGAAATGTGTCAAGGCTCGTGCGCCCCGGCCAGGTCCAAAGTGGTATAAATTTGTGAAATTTAGGTTTAGATTTTCGTGTCCGTAATCGATAAGCTTGAAACCCCCGGGGTCCAACGTGGACCTTAGACCAGCTCTGCTCATCACAGCACATACCTAGGTAATTGAAGAACCTGCAATCCACAACTAAACCCCTCCAAAACATCACCAGGAATTACGCAATGACCTTAAACCCTCCACTCCCATCGCATCATGGAACGCCAGAAGGGTGAAAGATGCGGTATCGACAACTGTCGTTCGCGATACTATCACCTTGCCGATGGGCAGTGGACTTGTGGGAATGGTCATGTTCAGGAGGTATGTTTACCTTACCACTACCGGTTTATTACAGTATTTCATAGCTAACGAGCGGGGAACCAGGGACGTCTTGATATCCGCGAAGATGAAGAGTACCAACCGCGTAAGGGAGATAGACGGGTGATTGAGCGGGAAGATGAGCGGGTTGTGGAGGAGAAAGGTGGGTATTTGGGCTTTTAATATCTGCTGGCTCGGGGTGCTGATATATGAGATGATAGTGTTTACGGGGAAGAAGGGGTTATCGCTGTTTCTTCAGGCTTTTCAGTTGATTCTGAGGAAGCAGGTGGCGTGGCTTATTAGTGAGAAGGGGTTTCCGAAGGAGTTTCAGGTATTTCATTCTTCCTTGCTATCGCTGGTATATACGGGGGGGGCCTGGGTAGCTATGGATGCTGATATAAGTGCGGCTGGTATTAGTTACTCGTCCGTGATCTATGGACTCTCCGACTTGAAGCCATCTACGCCGAACGGTCTTCCCGCGGCCCTTCAAGCTCGGGGTATACCTCAGCAGCAGACTCAGAAGCAACCACAGGCTCCAAAGCATACCCATCAGACCCGGAAACCGGGTCTCAAAAATCCACAACCCCGCCATCTCGTCCTATATCCCAAACCACCATTCACTCCCGCTCTACCTCCCGTGGTCGTCGGAATCTACCCAAAAAACAAAAGGAACCGCTTCCAAAGCTACTGGACACCATATCTATTATCTATATAGCAGCACTACTCCTCCGTCTTCCATTAGAGATTATTACGGTGCATAGGTGGATAGTAGAGCAGGATTTGGTGTACTTCAGGGCTATCAAGAGTTTACCGGAGGAGATGGTGGGGAAGATGGAGGTTAAGTGGAAGCGGAAGTTTGAACCGAAAGTTTTGCCTACGGCTGAGGGGGTTAGGAAGGGGGTGTATTTAGGGGTTAAGTATTATTTTGAACGGTTTGGGGTCGTGGTGCCGAGGGTTGCAGCGGAGGGGTTGGTAGCGGGGTGGATTTTGGGGTTTGGGTGTCCTCGTGAGTATATTCTACCTACGGGAGGGGTAGGAGTGCTAATCTAATATGGTGAAATAGCGGAGATATACCCCGCTATCTTCATTCTCGCCGAGATAATAAAGTCATCGCTGGTATACCCTGCCGCGGCGACGAATTATAGACTACTGAATTGTCCGGATATTCAATTGATGGCATTACTGGTTATTTCTTTAAAACTCTGCTGGGGGGTAGACGACGACGACCCTGAGGTTATCAGACGTATGAAGAGAGATAAGAGAGGGAAGGTGTTACCTAGAATCGCGATGACGGAGTGGGAGATATCGAACTTGAAGATTGAGTGGGAGGGGTGGAAGGGGATTATTGAGATGGGGGTTGAGGATATAAAAGACGGGGGTGAGGTTGATAAGGGGAAGAAGAAGAAGAAGGTTAGGGAGAAGAATTGGCAGTTGAGGGTTGAGGAAGGCGAGATTTATGAGTGGGGTGGAGAGGAGATGGATGAGTACCTTGATTGGTTTGAGAAGAATTGGGGAGAGGAGACGGCGGGGAAACCTACTGCTGGGATTGTGAGGTTGTTTGAAGATGAAAACGAAGATATTCGAAATCAGCAAGCTGAAGGTGGTGAGGAGGAGGAAGGGGTACACGATCCACCAAGCCAGAACACCGAGGAAAGAAATACCCTCCTACTGAAGCAAAAACTCGAAGCTTTCATGACCCTCCAATCACAGATGGAATTCGGAAAAGTCGTCCCAGAGGGAAGGAAACGAGGAAGAATACTTCGACCGGGAGAAAAATACTTCAGATACAAGAAATGGGATGATATAGCATCCAAGAAGTTGAGGGTTTTGTATATGAAAGCTGCGGAGAGGGTGGGAGTGGGGATTCATGGGTTTGTTTATGTGGTGCAGAAGTTGGAGCATAGACTTGGACAGGTTAGCAAAGGGAAGGAACCAAAGAGGGAGGTTAGTGATGAGGAAGGGGAGGATGATGAGGATCTTGTGGAGGAAGTGGGGGTGGTTGATTTGGAGGAGGATAGTGAGGATGATAGTGAGGATGAGGGGGAGGAGGAAGAGGGGCTGTATGACTGATGCATTGCATATATCGATATTGATACGGTCTGAAAACGTCTCCAAACATTCATTAATCAATAGACGAAGTTCTATAAGGCTCGAATCATCTGATAATAAGTCTATCGATACGCTACTCGGCCAACACTCGCAACTGGGGTAGCATAGCATTCGGGATGCACATAGTGTATCAAGCGAAGCAGTCTCGGCACCAGGTATCGCAGCTACTGCCCCCAATGGTCCGTCCCCGCCTACCGATCACCACCCTAGTAATTGCTTCCCGAGACCATTCCAGTCCTAGGTCCTCTCGAGGCCACCATAGAAGCCCAAGCGAGTGAAAGGAAATGCGTTGCGGTGTTGCGTTTGTCGTCTGTGGGCGGTAAGAGTGTGCCAAGACGAGTAATAGGGCTTGGGGCATGGTTTGCCCTTTTTCGTTGTCGGAACAGGCCAGAGACATCCAATTAGCGGGTTTTGTGTGGTGGAAGGCCTTTCTCATCGACATCAATCATCAACGACAGCATCCCCAACCACCGCCACCAGTAAGTAGAGCCTGCACATGCCTGATATCTGTTGAATCGCTGTTTACTGACTTTCGTATTGCTATGTAGTGCAAATGTAAGTTTTATCGCTATCGTTTTCCCGGTTATTTTCGATGGTTCCGACATGGAGATATATAGAGAGGGGGACAATGAGGGGGAATCAGGACGGAACCGACACTCCAGAAGATATGATATGAGATGGGAGAATATATGGGCTAATGAACGACTTTTTGCGATACTACAGCTTCGTCAAGACCCTCACGGGTAAGACGATCACCCTCGAGGTTGAATCGTCGGACACCATCGACAATGTCAAGGCCAAGATCCAGGATAAGGAGGGAATCCCACCAGACCAGCAGCGATTGATTTTCGCCGGCAAGCAGCTCGAGGATGGTACGCTTTTCATTCCGTTTTCCAAAGAAACTCTCCTCTCCGACCTCTACTCCGACAAAGAGATGGTTTATCGAAGGATGGAGGTCCGGGGAGGGAGACGGATGTCGAGGAGATTTGGGAACGTGGGAGGCTGATTGTGATTGAAATGTGCAGGACGTACTCTCTCCGACTACAACATCCAGAAGGAATCCACCCTCCACCTTGTCCTCCGTCTCCGTGGTGGTATCATTGAACCATCCCTCAAGGCCCTCGCTTCCAAGTACAACTGCGATAAGATGATCTGCCGAAAGTGCTATGTATGTCTTTCTTCCTACTATCCCCGTCTCCCGCCGTCAGCCTGGCCCGGACGGTTCCTCAGAGCTCGAGAACTGACATGATACAAATAGGCCCGACTACCGCCACGTGCCACCAACTGCAGAAAGAAGAAGTGCGGCCACACAAACCAGCTCAGGCCAAAGAAGAAGATCAAATAGTGGTTACGCGCGAAGGACGGCGGGGGCGCCATTATTTTGCTTTTCTTTGTACTGCTATTATGCTGATATGATAATCTCTTTTTTATTACTCTTACTACCACTCATACATTCCCACGGTGTTATGTACAGTCTATGATACACATCTTTTCTTTTCTGTGCACCGGCAGCGGCACTACACGGCACGGTGGATTGGATGGGGAAGCTTCTTTTCTTTACCATGGCTATAGCTCCTAGAAGCCGAATTAATGACTGCCCACCGCTAGGTTCCATCGGAGGATGCAGATATAATCATAGAAGAGCACACAGTTCAAGAAAACCCAAAGTGCCACCGAGATAACGATAATGATAACAGTAGTGGCGCATCTATTCCGTAGTACGACATGAACGTCGGCCGCCTGACATCAATATTCCATCATGATCGTGACCGTAGACACCCAACCGTTGTGGTGCCGCAGCAGCCCCGCGGCCGTCCGCAATCCAACGGCATTGCAAACTGCTTATAAACCTTCCAAACCCCCTGAATCCTAAGCCATTGCATCCACCTCATCCATTCCATCAATCGAGCTATCGTGAGCATCGAGTCTTTCCGAAGCCCGCCAACTATCCGAAGCAGTCGCCTCAGGCTCCACGCTTGGCCCTGTTGAATCTAAATTAGCTCCGGCTGGCAGGGTTGTCAGCTGCACTGTTCGCCTGCAGGTCCATCATTTCCTCCTGTCGGCACAATAACGCCCTGTGATCTCATCCACACTTCCCGCGGACACCACTTTCTTTCCTTGACAGGCTTTTTTCTTTTCTTTGAAGCTATCGGAGTCGAGCTATCAGCTGCTGTTGTTTTCTTTCTTTGCTGTTCTTTTCTTTGAATTCGCTGTAAATTACACAGAGTTCTCCGGTCCTATTTATTCCTTCCCCCGCAATTTTCAATGTGATGTGGCCGTAGGAAGGCTTACATCCCACCGGCCTCCTATTCCACCTTCCTCCCACCCTTCGCTCGCTATCATCCTCCACGGAACTTCACCACGGATTACCCGTTCCATTCCCAGTGGGATTGAACGACCGTCCTTTACGAGCCTTTCGAATCCTCGTAACGGACTCCAGCGACCATGCCGTCGCCACCATCCACGAGCTTCAAAGTGGCTCGGTATGTCGCTTTGGCGGCGTGCACGGCCGTGGCCCTCTCATGCGGTACCAACTACGTTTACTCGGCTTATGCACCGCAGCTAGCACGAGAACTACACCTGTCAACAACGGAGAGCAATATCATCGTACGTCACAAACCCGTAATTCAAACAAGCCGTAGACCGATACCCTCGGAGATTTCCAGATATCGGGCCGGAGGATAGATTTGTTGAAAGCAAGGGGAGCTAACATTTTTGTTGGCGAATGTTTAGGGTACGGCAGGGAACTTTGGAATGTATCTTTCTGGTATCCCTGCTGGCATGCTGGTCGATAGGAAGGGACCGCGGTTAGCGATCTTGATTGGCGCCTTTTCGCTGTTTGCCGGGTACTATCCGATATACAGAGGTTCGCATACAATCAGTGTACACGTATGGCTGTTCAGAGGGCAGTGGGGCTAATTCGTGGTGGTTTTGGCTAGTATTTGATGCTTCGGTGAACATTGGGGTTGGATGGCTGGCGTTATTCTCGGCCTTGACGGGTATTGGGAGCTGCTTCGCCTTCAGCGCTTCTATCAAAGTTGGTATGGATCAGCTCTTGTCTTGGTAGCTAGCTACGAGCCGAAGGAAATAGATGCTAACGTGAGGGATGTGGGTCTCCAGCTGCATTGAACTTCCCGAAGAGTGTAAGGATCTCGAACTCGATACAATTGATTCAATACGGATGCTAATATATTGAATTGAAGAGGGGCACGGCGACGGCACTACCACTCGCGGCATTCGGCTTGAGCGCCTTCTTCTTCTCAACATTGTCATCATGGCTATTCCCAGGAAATACATCCGACTTCCTCCTCGTACTCTCCACCGCTACAGCTTCAATTGTGTTCGCAGCTTTCTTCTTTATACGGGTCGTGCCTAGACCTGGCGCATACTCTGCCGTCGCAACCAACGAGCCAGAGATATCAACTAACCGACTACGCCGCACTAAGTCGCGGGATAGCCACACCAGTATCGATATTGAGCCAGGTATGGAAGCCTCCAACATCCACTTCCACGTGCCAGTGGAGGACGAGACGGAAGAGGAGGGCATCGGCAGCGGAAGCATCTCCCCAATACCGCCACCGTTAAACCCTACCCTGACAATAACCGCTGCAACCCCTACTCCCAACCCATCCAGCCCCAATACACCGGGAGCCGCAACCCCCGCGGCTGCCACGACGCCGGCCGCTATCGACGATGAACGGACGTCGTTCCTATCAACGTCGTCTGATTCATCATCGTACGGCACCAAGGACGACGCCGTTCGGAGAAGTCTTGATGAGCCGCCAGTCGAGTCGAGAAGAGCGTCCGTTGATGACCGGGGTCTGCAACATCTAGATATTCGAGGCTGGGCGTTAGCG
Organism: Arthrobotrys sphaeroides; assembly: GCA_036971245.1. NCBI lineage: Eukaryota > Fungi > Ascomycota > Orbiliomycetes > Orbiliales > Orbiliaceae > Arthrobotrys > Arthrobotrys sphaeroides. The sequence continues at coordinate 680,880 of JAJTTW010000010.1, read as the reverse complement.
CGGCAGCCAGAGTTTTGGAGGCTTTTCTTGATGTTGGGGATTTTGACGGGTATCGGGTTGATGACTATCAAGTGAGTTTTGGTTTGATGCCACCGATGTGGTTGGATATGGAGCTAACGTATCTCGATCATAGTAACATTGGGCACTCGGTAAGGAGTTTCCTGCGTCGTATGCGCATAATAAGAGTATTAACGTTGCCCCTAGGTACAAGCACTGTGGTACGCCTTCGACCCAAAGAAAGACTCCAAGGAAGTGGAACGCTTCCAAGGCATCCACGTCTCGATCCTCTCCCTTTGTAGTTTCTCCGGCCGGTTGATCAGCGGTGAGTACCATCCTATGCACGAATAACCCACCCAGAAACACTGATGTGATGAACAGGAACCATATCCGACGTTATCAAGAAGAGATTCGGATCCTCCCGCGTCTGGCTGGTATTCGCCTCCAGCAGCGTTTTCCTGATCGGACAATTTGCCGGAATGGCCGTTAGCAACCCTCACTTGCTGTGGCTCGTTTCCGGCTTAAACGGCTGTAAGTACCTTCTTAAACACACGGCAGAATATCTCCAGTATACTTACAAGAACGAAAAATAGTCGGCTACGGCCTCGTATTCGGCGTCTTCCCAACCATCGTCTCAGAAGCCTTCGGCCTCCACGGTCTCTCTCAGAATTGGGGCACCATGACCCTCGCCCCCGTCATCTTCGGGAACATTACAAATCTATTCTACGGTAGAATCTACGATAGCCATTCTCGACAGTTGGATGAGGGGCATTACGAGTGCTCGGAGGGTATTGGGTGTTATCAGTCCGCGTATGCGTTAACAGCGTTCGCGAGTATGACTGTCATGGCGATTTCTCTGTGGGATATCTTTCTGCACAGGAGGGATAACGCGGGAAAGAGGAAGGTTATGACGGCAACAGGGGCGTTTGTGCATTAACAAAAAGCATTTTGGTGATTTGAAAGCATGGTTGTGACGGGGTTGGGTAGTGTATATGTTAGCAGAAGTTGAGATGGAATTGAGATTTAAGTATAGATTCTCAAGTAGCGAATGTTGATACGAATTGGGATTATACAGGGGGCTTATTGGCGTTCTTTCTTTTTCTTTCTTTTTTTTTCCCCTCACTGTCTTCATTCTTTCAATTTTGGTCGAGTATATATTTTAATCATGCATGGTGGTGGTGGTGGAGAGTTAGGATTGACATACGTGTAGCACTACAAAATGATATCATAGCGAGAATTATAGACCATTCTCATTTCCCCAAGATTATTTCTTACGGATATCACTAGGTGTAGACGGATATCTCTGATCGAAGTTACCAGAACTACGGGCTATTAGCCCCATGCAGCCAAGCAAATTCAGCATATAACACCCATCCTCAAAACTACCGTTAACACGAAAATCGAGCTTGTAGTGTAATGGACACTTTGACTTCACTAGGGTTTTTCAAACTCCCTTACCGGGGAGCAGCGGGCCTTACCCTATAAAATCCAAGGCTGCAATTACTGCTTGAAGGCTGTTATAAGTAATAACACACCTTCACTCTATATGAAGGGAATCTTGGTTCGAATCCAAGCTTGCTCATTAATTATCTATTTTTTTTGGATCCTTTTTTTTTTTGAAAGGGGTTAGAGTATACATAGTGCATATCCGGAATATGATAACCATCCTCAAACTTGTATATTATTAATACCGAAATCGAGGTTGGAGTGTAATGGACACATTTTCCTTCGGAGGGTTTTCCGAACTCCCCTTTCGGGGAGCAACGGGCCCTTCCCTCTCCAGAAGAGTAACATCACTTCGTATTAGAGGAGGGAATCTTGGTTCGAATCCAAGCGTGCTCATCAACATCTAGGTATTTTTTTCGGCTTTCCCCCTTTTTGAAATTGGTTGGGATAACTGAATGGGGAGAATTAAGGACGGTGTAAATTTAGGAAGGATATAACCTCCATTCTCAAATCTACCGTTAACATTAAATCGAGCTTGTAGTGTAACGGAACACTTTGCCTTCGGTGGGTTTTTCATACTCCCCTGGGAGCAGCAGGCTTTAAGATTTTAAGGCTGCAGGACTCTGTTTCCGAAGGCTGGCATATGCTAAAGTTGAACACATTTTCATAATCCAGAAGGGAATCTTGGTTCGAATCCAAGCTTGCTCATTGATAACCATACTTTTTGGTTTTGAATTTTTTTAGGGGGGAACTTTTCGGTTAGGGGGACCGAGGGGAAGGAGTACGTCATCACTATTGAGATTTTGGATCCTTCATGTATATAATAAGTTCGCGCTCGCGAGCTGTGACGATGCCATGGTGTTGGATTTTTGGTGTTGCTGACGGTGAGGGTTTCTGGAAGGTTCGATGCGCGATTGGCGCTTGTGGGGGTAAGCTTATTTTTTGGTACGATACGGGTTAACGGTCCCTGCTAGGTTGGCTGGATTTGCGGGTCTGGTGATACCGGTATTGGTGCGATGTTAGTAGTGGATGTAGTTTAAGAATCCAGTCGTAAGCTTGGGAGTTCGAGGTGGGAAGTAGTCCGGGAACATATCAGAATCGCTCAAAGAACCAAAGTACACGTAGAATATACCAATATATTTGTTAGTGTTCGATCTAGATTCGAAGTTACTGCTCGCATAAATTCTGTTTAAATCCATAACTATATAGAGCGTAGATTTTGTGGTGAACCGACGCATCTGTGCTGGGTTTGCAGGCTACACCTCGATATAAAGAGACTTCTTTGTTATCAGATATCGGGCACAGTGTATCTAGCCCCTATGTACGTATCTATAGATACATAAATCTGTCGTTCTACCTGCTAAGATTCAGGACAGATCGTGCTGCGAGTTCTGAGGATCTTAGGTCTATGTCAATTTCGTATCTCTGCTTTCTCTAGGTCTAGAGCGCTTCCAGAGGGATTTTAGAATATTCTAGGCTATCATGGGAATTAATTATGAAGATATTTACAGTTAGATTAAGACCAAATATCGATTCACCCTTGGTGTACAACTAGTACCGCGGCTACGGAATAGTATACTCTTAAAAGATATACCACGGTTGATTCTGAATTGGAGTGTATTGAGCGGCCGTTAAGTTCATAGATATCTTATATCTTAAGCCTATGGAGGATTGTTAATTTCAGACATATTCTATATACGGCCAGACTACTATCCAAACCAAGTAGGTGGGCCCGAATGAAAATTCGGGGCCAGTACAGAGTCCAATATATGGCCCTCAACCGAATTTCGTGTTTTGTCTTCGAATTTATAAACCCCAAGAATATAATCCAAGTCGAGAAGCCGAAGCGCGGAAATCATGTCTAGGACATCTCGGTAGTGCGAATTGTAATCCTAACGATTCCCTTTTAGATTTGCTAATTAGCTAAGTCGTCACCAACATCATCAGATACTGGATATATCGATACCAGTCTCGTTCCCAGATATCGATGCCAGAAAAAATACGACGAATTTCAAATGTCAAAGAAGTTACAATCCCGTCTCGCGACGCAGACTAAATAAACCAAGCCACTCGGAATTGATTTTGATGTCCGATTTAGTCTGCATTCCAGACAGCGTCCGAGCGAAGCACTCAAGACAAGTTTGTACAAAACCCGTAGATCGATCCACTATAAACAGCAAGTCATCAACCAAGTATCTCCCAGCCCTCGGGACGTGGTCACCGAATTAGGGCCTCATTAAACTTTGTCGGCTCGGTATCTCGGAGCTCCTCTGTGATAGACGTTTATTCCGGCTATAAACGCCACCGTGCACCGACTAACCGCACCGCGCCGAGTAAAGCTTGCTACTTTTGTCGATTTACATAACCCCCAAATTTCACCCCGAAGAGGCTATGCGAATGATGGCAACTGCAATCGATCTGGCCTCCATGGATCTGTACCTCCGTCTCGAACTCATTTGCGTCTAGACTTACGATCCCTGCTTCGATAACGGCGTGCATTTGAACCAATCTGCCCTGCTCCACTTATATACCCGATTCGACCATGGCCATAAGATATGATCGGCTTTATTCCCAATTTATGAGAGAATTCTCGTCCCAACAGGTTCCGCCAGTCCGCTATTGTGATAACGATACCACGAAACCGTCAAAGGTACCCGTGTCCGCGGCGCTCGTTACCTTTCTTTCGGTTTTGCAATTCTAATGACACAGTAGGAGGCTCGATCTTCCCGTTTATTTGAGGGCTAACTACGCATCTAACCACTACCGGTCACCGACGTTCTCTCACATTACTTCACACGGCTTAATCGAGTAAAAATAACCTTTAATTATTAAAGCCTTTTAATGCATTAGTTACAAGCCTATCATGCTATCGATTATCACGAGGAGCATCTTATTCGGCCTCCGGCTCCCGCTGGAGATAATTAACATAGACGCATTAGGCAAGCTTCGTCCTAAGCAGTGCATAAGAGTGGATCCTTCCCAGACTTCAACAGGGATATTGCTAGTTGTGTGACCACTGCTTTGCTTTTAGACAAGTTTTAGACTATGCGAGCGTATAGAATATAATACAGAGTGCCGGACATATACGCCTCCTTTGTTGGCAGAAAGTGGCGATGAGCATGAGCTCAATTGGTGTCGAAGGCCACGGACCGTCGGACTCTCTCTTTTCTTTTAAGGTTCGGGTTAGGAGTCCTAGTCGGACCGGTCCATTCCCTTCGGAGGGATTATTACGGTTTCAACGGTTATTTGCGCGAGATCTCGAGACGGGTGGCGAGTAATTGTTACGCGCAAGTGGTTCGAGAGTGATACTACCTTCGTTGGGTTCGACTAGATTAGGCCTAAGCTAGCTCTTCAAGTTGGTAGCTTAACTGCAGTGTGAGGCGTTATATAACCCCACGGGCGTTAAATCAAACCGCTTATCATACCGATATTAGAGATCTAGATCGCCCTTTAAGATGTTATGGTATACACTAAACTTTCTGGTACGCCCATCGACACGAAATCCTTGCTCGGTTTGTTCAGCCCTTCGCGGAACGGCTGAATAGAATATTATTCTTTGCTTTATTAATCCCCAACAGTTTTTCTAGTGGGGTTTATTGTGGGAAGTTGATGCCCTGGGGGTTACTACTGGCTTCCTCTTCGACGCGGGGTCTTATGCTGACGTTAACTAGTGAAAGGGCTAAGGGGGCTACTAGAGTAAGTTTAGGTTTTGCAAGCCGCATAATGTGTTTCTAAAACTGCAACAAGGAGTTTGCGTTGCGGTGTGTTCGTGTGTGGTGTGTTTCAATTTGCGACGGTGGATGGCGCTTTTTGGCGTGCGCGTGTGTGAGAGGGTCTAGATCTCTTTAGAACTTGTTTCGTGATGGTATCGTTTGAATGTTGGTGATAACTTGGTTTTGGATTTTGTGTATATGGGACATCTATAGATATTCTAGAATTCTACGGAGCTCTTCGTTTGGAGCCCGGTGTAGATACGCACGCATGAAAAATACAACATGCAACATGGTAGCAGCCGGATGGGCTCGAAACTTGACTTGTCCGAGGCGATAGGTCATTTGGAGGATATTTTCGTATTCTTGTTTCGTCCCGTGGGGTATGATACGGGCTTTTGCATGGAAATCATGAAATCGAAACGTCTATAGCGACGTTATCCGCAGTTACTAATTCTGGGATCGACATATTCGAACATTCCTACGTCCAACAGCTTGTGAACGTTTCGTTGACGTTCTGCGGTTGTAATCTAACAGGCATCTCAGCTTGGGTCTCTGCATGACATGAAAATGGCTGGTCTTGAACTGGGCTAGGCGGTGTGTTTTGCAAGTCTGAGGAAAGAGGTGTCCCCAGGAACAACGATATGCCAGTGTTGCTTCAAGCTTCATACTTGATCGATACATCGTCAACAGGGGCCTGATTTCGCTCATGATTACAAAGCCACTTTGTAGAATCCTCTGGAATGACCTGCGCCTCAAGGCAGATTTGTATCGGATTATCCCGATATACATATAATAACCGTACCATTTAATAGTTACATCGAAACAGTCCAGTATCGATATGATACCTTCTATAAACAGATTCGATGATAGGAATCCTACGTCAATCTACACCTGTCGATATCAGCATCCTCATATCGTCATTGCAAATGCCGGTCATCGAACCCGATATGTAAATAGAGCTCCATCGAAGTTCTGGAACCAGAAAAACAGCCCGAATAATTTCCATAATTGGGAAGCAACCTAGATTGTTCGAACTGTTTCATGCTTAATAAGGAAGCTCTATATCAACGACATAGCCCGGCATGGCCGTTCACCTTGTGCATCTGGGGGACATGAAACCCCGGGGTGGTATCCCCCGTTCAAGATGCCCCGGTGGTCGATTGGGTAACTACAGGGAATCCTATCCTACGTTACCATGTTCTAAGCAAAACGGAGAGAGCCGTCGCAATATCTCAAATTGATGGGTAGGCATGATGCAGGAGTATCGCTAGTGGGGCGACTATCATATCAGAAACCATGATCGATGAAATCTCATTGGCCAGGGCTTCTCGAAGGTATTCTCAGACCATGGATATGTAGACATGCAGATTCTGCCCGCACAATGCCATGTTTCCGAGAAGACTCCAAGAACGCCTTGGGGGGGAAAGTAAGTAAGGACGTGTGTGTGAGATATCTTCCCGCGCGTCAGGCAGCGATATGTCGACGTGTCTTTGAATATCTCCGGTGGCGAGCTCCTTGGGTGAAGGATTTTCCCAGGTTTTACTCACGGTAGGTTACCGTGGTCCGGATTTGTTTCGAATCGCAAATATATGTATATTTTTTTCCTCTTTCAATTCAGCGGGAGAAGGTTTCACCAAGACCTGCGGTATCGAAGCTTCCTTCTTGAGTGCGACAAAATCTTTCGCATGATTGAATTGATTATGCACGCACGGTAGATGACTATCTCTCTACCACGTTCCCATGTTTTACAAGTAAAACAGTGTGAAGCGGTTAGAATTTCTAGCGCCTTTCTTTGGAATTACGTCTCAACGGTCCACAGCCCTGCAAGGAAGCTGCGATCAAGAACGTTTTAGACCTTACCGTCTATTCGTAATAATTTAAATCCTATAGGACGGTATCCCCGACTGCCGAATATAGATCGGAATCAAGGATTAGAGGAAAATTCGCCTCGTCCTGCACAATCATGCAGCAGATATAAACGGTCGTTACAGGTATACCGGGGGGCAGCCGGTCGACCGACTCGGTTTGCACGCTTCATCCTTTCAAAAGATCTAACTTCTACATCAAACTTAGCTCAAACACTCACATCTCGCAAATAGAGCTGCCTGATCAGAACCTCTCTCATTTAGCCCTGGGGTTTGAGAGTTGTTCTAGAATAACCACGTGTTTGAGGCCCCAGATGCCACGAGGGATGTGGAAAAAACCGGTTGCATGGGACTCGGGCCAGGGCAAAACCCGAAATTAAAGGCGTTTATGTTCGTAATTCCCTCTCCTTCTCGGGCGAGCACGACGGAATTTCTAGAAATTAAAAAGATTGCGTTTTGAAGCTTGAGCACAGGAACGCTCAGATAATTTGAATTGTTTTCTAAATTTGGCCGTACCGTGGCCTATCCATATCCGAGGCTTTCAAAGTTGTTTTTTTCGAGGATGTCAGGTTTAGCGAAATTTAATAGTCGGGCGCCTCGAATTTTCCTTCGCTGTAACATTTCTAATCTACTTGATCTCCTTACGTTCTTCTGAGATCCACATTTAATTTCGCTGCGTGGTGTCCGTGGAAGTCTATATTTCGATCTAGTATCGATACGGGTATACTTCCTTTGTCCGGATGGTGACGATAATGATCCCCTCGCTGACGGTAAGTGAAAGTTTAAGTATCCGCCAATCTCGTGCGTCAAACGATATTAAACGATCAAAAGCTCCGCGATGAAAGCCTGGTTAACCCTGGTTGCCGAAAGGTCGACGATGAAACGCCAGGTGTAGGCCCAAAAATAACACGCCGTCTGACGTTTTGACCTTCTCTTTCTTCGCATATTTTCCTTGCTTCCTCATTCGAGCACCTCATCAGAATGATGGAAGCACGAAATGGAAAAAATAAAATAAAATAATAACTGATCGTGAGGAATATTTTTGAATTTCTGATTGTTAAAAATGGTGAGGAACTGTGGAATTAGTCCTGCTCATGCTCATCGGACCACCTGTGCTTTAAGCCTCTGCGGCGTGATCGTGCTGCAGAAGCAAGATAATCATAAGAAAGACAGTCTAAAGGAGGCCTGAGCGTCTGGGGAAAACTGCTTACCCGCCCATGCTAACGATCAGTGTCGGCATCAGCTCAGCACATGGTCCGATTAGGGCTGGACAAGGACCGGATGTCACGTTTTTTCCCAGTCGCCTTTTGTTGCCCTCGCGTAGCATGTAAATTTCGTCGTGTGTGCATCCTTCGTTCATGCACATCTTGCGCACAGCCATATCGGGGTTCCGGATAGTGGATATCTCTTGTTGATAAAAACATGTGGTCCCACAACCCTTTAATCTCATCCCGATTCCGAGTGCTCCTTTTGTGAATTCTTGGTGGTGGCCGAGGACGTTAATCTATATCGATCAATCGGAGGAAGGATGATGCCGGTCGGTTCATTCTCGATGAGGCAGAGAACTCGGAACGAAGCTGTTCACAAGCCTCGCGGAGATGCGGATCGGAATTCTCCTTCCCAGGTTTTTTTTCTGTCTTGTGAATCATCACCACATCACCAACTCTTCATGGGTGGTTAGTTCAACGTGCAGCATTCCCCGGGTTTAAGGAAGGCATATGCCTTTCGAAGAATGGGGATATTTCTTGAAGATCATCGCTGCAAGGAAGTCGTCTACCTGCACAGGAGTAAGCGGGTAGTCTCTTGCCCTCGGTGACAATAAGATATGCGATTGTGAGCAGCTCAGCAATGAACCCCTGGCAATAGAATGTTCTGTCAGGCTTCTATCACGTATCTGGTTCAGCCTGCAGTTTTGGCCTTGCAGAAGCAAAGACAAGAAGTTTTTCTTCGTTTGGGGCCGGAGCCCCTGCAAGCAAGGGTTGAGCCACAGCTCGGCCAATAGCGAGCTTTCCCTTGCTGAAAAAAATCTCCCCTATCTGATACGGGGAAGCAGCAAGGGTCTGTCCGAGATGTGATACCTAGCCTCGCCGGAAGGCAGCCCCCGGGAACCAATTGAGGCCGGTCGATGGCAACCCTCGAGACATTTGTGAACAAATGAATCTCCAAAACGTGGAGCGAGACGGCTATCACCCGAAGGTTATTCGTCTACGAGATTGCAAGATGCATGAATCTGCAATGGCCTTATAGTCACGCGGAAAGGCAGCTGCCAACGGAACCTGTCAAATGCACGGTCGTGGTGGTCATTAGCTTCAACTTCTTCCGGAGCTCGAGAGCACATTACCCAAAACTGATTCCTACCGGAACTCCAGGCGCTCCGATGGGGGCGTGCCATCGTGAGGACGGTTGACAGATCGAGTAGCTTTAACCTCAGCTGTCTGCAGCGAGATTACAGACCGATTGACGAGAGTGCAAATGCATCGATAGTTGGTAAAACTGGGGAAAGTGTAAAAAATTTTCAGCAAAACCTGCATCCTGCAGCTGCTCGACCAATTGGTGTCACTGTCATGATGTGGATTCTGTTCAAAAGCAAAAATACGCGTGCAAAGCTGACAGCGAACAAAAAAACCGACCGCATCGCAAATTAAAGTCGTCGATGGTCATTCGTTCCATTTTCTCGCGGCTAAAAGGTGCCTATCAGTCAAAAATCCCTGGTTCGCCGGGGACGACTATAACTGATAATGCCGCCTCCGTTGAAGGGCACGGATGCAACCCCAAAGGTATCGAAGCTTTATGCTATGCGTACGCGGTCGTTAATTGATCTGGAGTTTTAAAACGCCCAGGTTGCTCGTATCAGAACTGATCGCTTGAGAGATGCATTGACAACGTCATGTCGACAGGCTGCGGGTTTACGCCGACGCTCTCAGCCTCGTGGGACTGCGGAATCGAATGCGGAATGACCGGAGAGGCCGTTTTCCACGGTCTCTCGCTCTTTTGGGTTCCGAAGTATCGATGAGGAGCTATAGAATACCAGCATCTGGTCGTCCCCACATCTTACAAAACGAAAGCTATAGCTGCCATCAGTGGGCCCCCAAAATGTGATACCTGCAATCCCAGCCCACCCAGCAGGATTTCGATTGCTTTCGGAAGCGGTGGGTTTGTTGACCTCGATATCAGACGGCCTTCGAGTAGCGTGGCCGCCTTCCCTCTTCGCTTGTTCCTTCTCTTATCAAGAATCATGCAGCCATGCGATACGACAATCGATCACGCCGTTCTCGTTCCCAGGGGTGGGAGAATCCGGCGTATTTTATGCGAAGGGCCCGATGCCAAAGACAGTAAGGGAAAGCTTGACTGCCCATCGAACGTTGGGAGGTATTCTCCCTTGGTATGCGCATATGCTACATGCCGCATATCAGCTATCGAAGCACATTCGGGGCGTCGGTATTGCCTTCTTCGCGACGATACGCTGGCTGCAGCCCAATCTGCACGGCCCCCCTGGTAAGAAATTGCGCAACGGTAGCTTGATGGCCTTCGCTCGGATATGCTGCCCCCTTGAGAACAGGAAGAGACAGGCGGTGGCAGAGCTGAAGTACATGTACACCAGGCGGGAGCCTGATGCGTTGTCCATGACATATCCCTATGAGGTACTTGTAAGCCGAAAGCAGGAAGCGAGGATTCTATTTTTAAAGTCCTCGACCACTGACAGTCGCCCGTTTAAAGACCGTTAGATATGGGCTGGTATAGATGCTGAAACCGCTCTTCCCCAGTCACCGGTGTGGTATTGCGGTCTGTTGTACATGTACATTTCGTGTGCTCACGAAGAATCCTATGTTTCGAAGGGACTTGCAGTCTTCCATTCCGGGTAGCTCGAGAACTAAGACGGTTAGAGCACGCCGGATCGAGGAGGAATGCACACGGATAATGTGCTTTCTGATTGAGGAGGTTAAGCTACAATCTAAATCAAATCGATAGAATTTTTCGAGGAAATTTCTCTGATTGATTCGTAGGAATCGAATCATTAACACCTCAGGGTAAAACATGCCTCGCTGTGGTATAGGCCTACCAGCTTCCCGAGATGCGATAGATCTATAGAAGGTATCCGGACGCTGGAAATCCGGCTCACTGTCTCAACCGGATTCCGCAGATGCGAAAGAACACGGCAGCTGTACGCCTGGCATCGATGCATATCGTGCAAGAACTGACATACGGATAACTATCGTGAGAAGATATGAGATCGTTTTCCAAGTGGATCTGGGCTACTCCTGTCGAGAGGCAGCTCTGGCTAACCCTTTTCCGAATCCACTTGCCCAATGTCCGAGGAAAATAACGGGCGTCTCGCTTGGAAGCGAGCCTAATTACATGTGGCCTGATTATGGAGGATCGGGGGCACGCTAGATCTGAAGTTCAGATGACAGGTCGATTCCTGAAACTCGCGCTCGAACCCGAATGTTGTTGCGGTTGCACGCCCTTGCGCGACGAGAAGCGGTGCCCTGGCCTCGACATTGGATTCTTTGTGGAGAGGAGTTCCGGCTCCCTTACGCCAACTGAAATGTGATTCATGATACGTCCTGCCGAATTAGCTGATACTGGAAACGGTCGAGATTGAGAAAAAGTCCGGTTGGAAGCACCGAGATTGCCAAGAAGGTAAGCTGGTCTCCCGGCGCTATGTACTACGGCGAAATTACCATGGGGTTGGATAGACGAAGGCAGGCAGTCGCAGTTCCGCCGCACTAACAGTCTATCGATTGCAACTGGGTAATTTATTTCGGAATCTCATATATTCCTGAAGGTTGGATATGCACAATGTGTCTTCTTGCCTGCCTTGCAGTGTTAATATTGTGCTCTAACTTGCTCTCCCGGCGCATCATAACTATTCAAACACGAGAAGTCCGTGCCACAGGGGAATGAGCATGCGCATGTATATGCGAAATCAGATTAATGGAATCGAGCCCGAGACGATCGATCTAAATCTGAAGCATGGAGTTTGGAAATTTGAAGCCTTCTCAAACATAACAGCTATCCAATGGGCGTCTATTCAATCGATATGTTCGAGCCCTTCAGCCCTGCGGCGCAGGTATGCAATGGAGTTCCAGCTTCTGGAGGCACAGTATGTAATGTACGGTCCTCTCATGGAGGTGGTGAGATCTGATATCAGCGGGCATAATCGATATCTGCAGGTCATCTCAATTGGGACGTACAGGCGTTTGCTTCTCCCTCTTGTCGGTACTTCTGGAAAGCTGGGAGACAGCCGAATCGCGCTTTTCCAAAGGCTGCGTTTCTGTGTGGCATGAACTTTCGCTGCGGGTCATGCATAGGCTTATAATCATGGTCTATATACGTCTACGCATCTTATCCTAAGAGGGTATGGAAATGCGATTTCTTGTAAGCGCAAAAAAGTAACTACACTGGGACAGCGCTTGTTAACCCTTCGGACGTTTAACTTTTTTTCACCGGCGGTCAATTGCACTGTTTATGTTGTAACGTAACTGTTATGTTGTTCTATATCCCACACCGTGATCGATCATATGATTGGTGATGCTGAAGATAGGCTCGGGGAAATGATCTTGGGGGCCAACGTAGCCAACCAACTTGTTCCCCAGTTTGGCTGCGGAAAATAATGCGGAAAATGCGAAAATTCTGGAAACCGTTGGAGAGGAATTCTGCGACGTTGGACGATATGGAACGAAGACTTCCTTCCGGGTTCCATTCGTCAAGCTCGATCGCTGACATGGTTCTTTTCACGCAGGTAGCATCGAAATCTAAGGAGACATTTACCTTTCTTTTCTCTCTTCCGTTTGACCCTGGTATCCCTGAAGTCCACGCAAACCGAAATCCGCCGGTTGAGTCGACTCGACTCGCAAAAAAGCCCCAGACGGTGAAGTGTCTCGAGGCAGCTGGGAAGGTCATGGAGAACCAAGGCCCACTGTGGAGAGCGAGCAGGATGATCCATACAAGCAAATTTACGTGGTGGAGGGAGCCATCCCGGAGAGCGCACAACCTTGCCCCCCGAAGCCCCACGGCACCGTCCAGGCCACGGCCAGGGCCAAGCCAGGAGGCCGCAGACATGCACATACCAGCCCCAATGACGGCTGCCCAAGTCTCGTGCATCCTGTGGCAGCTTGCACCCCGTAATTTCAGAAATCGGCACTAGTACCGTAAGAAATGATTACATCGAAATATGGAACAATGCTCGCTGTTCAGGATAGTGCATGCTTTCCCAGGCCAGTAGCAAGAGCAAGAAACTGGATCATCCAATCTCACTTTACTTTTTCTCTCTCGTGTCTCGTTTTCCTCCCACTCTGCGTCGGGCTTTGCTTTTACTCGAGCATTAGCTAAAGACTGAAAGAGATAAAAAGCATCCTCAGAAAAGTATTTATCGATTGCAGCTCCCTGTTCTTTGAAATCCCGAAATCTCTCTCCTCTCTCTTTCTTCTTCTTATTCTACTCTCTCTTTCAACATCCACTCTCTGAACAAGATCGATCATAAAAGGACAGTATACATCGTTTAGAAGGACATCATCATAGCTATCATCAGCATCATCAACCTTCTCGACGAAGTTCTCGACAGTTCCGACCCTTTTGTAAAACACAACTCTCCTTTCTCCAAAACACAACCACTCCAACAGTATCTCGAATCGAAACATTTCGACACGCAACCGCAACTAGACTCTGCCCCTAATAACATCAATAACGAATTCCTTTGCTGTCTACCTCGCCGTATTGCAACCTTTTTTCGGGTTTCGTTTCATCAATCGACAGCATAGCATTTTGGCATAGCATTGTGTGTTCGTTCCGGCATATATAAACTCTCGACGATAATTTGTCTTTTTTCAGCCTTATCCTCCATCTATCTGCACAAGACACCTCAGCTCGACTGAACTGTGCACCCACGTTACTATTTTTTGCTCACCTTACCTATCATACTACCTCACTCATCGTCATCATTCCTTATCCCGGTCAGGTACCAAACTATTGGATATAATCCCACTATCAGATCCGTAACGTTATCTGCGTATTGATTTGATTTTCTCGTCTTCCACAAAAATCTTTTTTTTCTTCCTTCTCAGATCCATTATCGTCATACCTCTTTTTCTAGGCGGACTTTCTAGACCCGTCTTTTTGCCTTATCCGATTTCTCCCTCCCCAAAGCAATTACCCCGGGAAATCAGGATAAACAGCTCGGCTGGATAAGCTTAGCTCACGAGATCCGTCGTTTCGACTATTTTACCCACCTCTTTTTTTAAAAACTCCAACAACCTGGGGTAGGATTGGACTCTGTTCCGATTTCTGCCCTTTTTACCGTGGTTTCGTTTCAATAATTCGCGCTGGCTCCATTACTGTACAAGGTGAGTGCTTTAACCTGGACGAACGGCTCTTTTTCGGTATTCTCGCACTGCATTTGCCGTCGGCTGGAAAGCCGCTTTATCGCTCGGGTAGCCCTATCGGCAGCTCGTGATGATATGATATGATACGATATGATCGAACTGTCCGCGGCGGTCCAGTTCCCATCAGACGTTTCAATGCAACCGCGAATTTCCCACCCCTTCCGCTCTAGATTTTTCCATGCAAAGCCAGCAGATTCCCCACTTTCTCCGCAATTACAGTTCCGATAAGGAGCAATGGAGTTTTTTTTTCTTTCTTTCTTCTGTGGTTTGTTTTTCCGGGCTGGTTGAAGAACTGTCATATAAGAGATGTCTTCCTCGTCGACGCTGAGCCTTAGCTTAGTTGCAGCGATATTCCAAATCTCGCGTTCGGAAGCTGCACGACCTGAGGAGTATCGATCCTTTGATGCTCGATGCAATCTTATATCGATACACCACAGCCACCATCGTCACTTCCACCCCGTATAGATATAGATAGCACCGGGAAGTAGGTATATACTTACGCCTGCCATTGCTCGTGCCACAGGAACCTTACCACCACCACTCTCAGCCTGAGATTCCTCGGCTCCCCAGCCCTCACCAGCTGTTTGATCTGCCACGACATCATCATCACCACCAGTCCGAAGACGAGCCCAGGCTGCTGCCTGCGATAGACGGGTCCTCCAGGGCATCCTCGAGGTCTCCTCTTCTATCGCTCCCAGCGCTTTCCGTCCTGGCGTCCGTAGCCACTCCATCGCCCGCACCCCCATTAAGGTATGTTGAACTTGACCCCCAAATAGCCAACCGTCTGATGTCACTAGCGAGGATGACAAAAACATCCAAGACATTTGCTTGTGCGAGCCGATGGATGACGATGACATCCCGTCCCTAGCGATATCTGATGAAGCTGAGGTCACTGACTCGCCGGGCTTTCACATGAAATAGGCAACCTAATGGGGGTTACTCGATGACCTTCGCGACCAGCTCTCCCAGTGCAAACCCGCACGGGCAAGGAAACCAACCTGTGAGTAATTGCATTCTTCCGAGCATCTTTCGCTTTCCTCTCTCTCTCTTTCTCTCTCGTCCCTTCCCTCTCTCGAAATCTCTCGACATCTTCCGCACCCCTGCCCTCGCTCAGGTACGGTGTTGCGCCCTGTCCAAAGAGGAAAAATTAGTGCCAACATCCATTGGCATCCGACTGGCCGCCCCGGGCTTACCGTACCGGATATGCCTGCCCTGTCGGTGTGGATGGGTGAACTGGCTTGCACCTGTCCGTCGTTCGCCTGCTGTTTCGAGAATTTTTCCATCCTGTCGACCTCGTCTTCCTCCCAGACTCCCCTTACCCTTTCCTCCCTCGAACGCCCTCTTTTATCGGGCTTGCTCCCTTATCAATCCGTGACTGCCCCCCCGTCCTTCCCATATCATCCCGTATCGTATCGTATCATATCATATCAAGTCGTATCGGCCCAACCGTTAGGTGTAGCGTGAACAGATAGCAGATCGATACAAGCAATTGCTTGCTGCACCTGCCCACCAAGCCTAATTCTCCGACCTGCCCTCTCACCCTCCAACCATTGGCCCTCCTCGCACCCGTTCCTGTTCCTTTTGAGCAAGCGTCTTTGTACTGCTTTGCTTGCACCATCGTTCCCGTCGTTTGTACCCTTTTCTGCTTTGCTGTACTTTTGCGGCCCGTCTTGCTTTGCGTTGACACTTCGTTGCTTCGTTGTTGCAAACTTTTTCCCATTTCCTCCTCTCTCGATCTATTCCTCTTTCCCTTTTGATATTGTTTTCTTGATATCAGCTTCTCCTTCTCGTCGGTCCTTCCTTTTCCCATCTATCGATTATCTATCTCCCTTATCTATCCCCCTTAGCTTCCATTCTTTTCCCTATTTTATCTTATTTTATTTTATTTCTTTTGCGTCGTGCTTAGCATAGACTAACCGATGAGATGATGGCCTCTCACCCCCAACAGCCTATCTGCCAAAACTGCACTACTTCAACAACCCCACTATGGCGTCGCGACGAGTCCGGTGCTGTTCTGTGCAATGCCTGCGGCCTCTTCCTCAAGCTCCATGGCCGCCCACGCCCGATCAGCCTCAAGACTGACGTGATCAAGAGTCGCAATCGTGTCAAGAACACCGGGCAACCCCCAAAGCGAAAAGCTGTAAGTAATACTTTTCTCTTTTCGTGTGTTTTTGCTTCTGCCGGAGCTGTTCTCCTTATCTAATCTCGCAGTTCGCCGATAATGGTACTGACCAAAACCCTCGCTTGCTTTAGACGACCTTTGATTCACCAGTCGCCGTTCCCAATGGAGTCGACATTTCTCCTCCACTCGCCAATCGGCCGCAGCGGCCCCCCAGGCAGCCCTCCTCAGCTCCTGGTGGATCTGTGTCGCCTCAATCTCGCAGCGGCACCCCGCTTCCCCAGGGTTCCTTCTTCGACTCCATTGTAGCTCAGGAAGCTCTCCTCGACCGCCTGGGAAGCCCGCTGCCCTCCTTGAACCTCAGCCACCCCTCTCCCGGGTCCACCTCTTCCCAGCATGACCGCCACTCGGAACCCCCAACCTACGACCAACTCATGCAGGAGAACACCAAGCTTAAGACCCGTGTCTCCGAGCTCGAGCTAGTCAACGACCTTTTCCGCGGCCGTGTAGTCGAGCTTGAAAACGGGGAGGCTAACTCCCGTCGATCGGAGATCACCCGACGAGAAATCGACGCCCAGCTCCGTATCAACATCGACGAGGGACTCAAGCGAGAGGAGGACCTCAAGCGCAAGCTCCGGGATCTGGAGTCCGAACTCGCCGACATGCGAGAGCAGGACGCTCATCAGCGTAAGAAGATGAGAGTCTCCGACCTTGTATCCATTGAGGATGCTGCCACTCCTGGGACCCCCCAATCGGCTGTATAAGCTTGACCTCGCTTGGGCATACCGACGACGACCAAACCCTTTCTCCTTCTCCTTCTGTTCTTTCTAGGAAGCGACAACATTGCATTTGTTCCACCACATTGCATCTGACTATTCTGAAAACTGTCATGTCTTTCCTTTGTCCAATCAACAAACTAACGACCGGAACGACCCCAAAAAAAAAGAACTCTTGACCAATACCCGATAAATCTCTTATCTCGCTTTTAATATCGACGTTCAACACCCACCCTCGCATTTCTTGTTATCCTTCTCTACACTCTCTTGACCCTGTCTAGTTATCTGGAGTGCAGCTTGAGCGATCGGCTGGACTATATCCACGACTCAGATATAGGGGAACGTCATTCATCGAATAAGGATTCGGATGCTTTTACCAATATTCATTGTTATCGGAGTTTCGCGGAGTTGTTTTTCCTCTTTCCATTCATCTTCCCTACATTTACCTTGTATTATTTATCAATCTCCTCGTGTCTTCTTTCTAACTCCCATCCTTTCAACAACCATTCTTCCTTCTTCTCTTCTCCTCTCAACCACTTTTTTTTATCTACATCTTCTTTTATTTTTATTCTTTTTCCCGGGGAGGAATGGGACTGTGATATATTTTGTCATTTTATACTGGGAGGGACTAGCGATCGCTTTTATTATACTATAGATAGACTTGCTGTTTTCTGTTTTCTTCACACTGCCTTCGAAGCACGTTATACAAAATACTATCAAAGGGCGTCCGCGAGGACCTGTTTCTTTACGAGCACACACGCATACACAGACCCTCACATTCATTTTCTCATTACATGATGTTTTTTTCTATTCCTTACTATCATTAATAGTCCATTAGGACGGCATTCATTGCATAGCAGTACTTTTGCATTGCGAGACGCGCGTGTCCTGTCTTTTTGGCCGGCCTGTATTGTTATTGCAAGGCATAACTGCTGCTGCTACTACTTAGTGTAAAGATATTTGTATCTGATAGCTGGAATAAACATACGCTCTTTCTGATTGAATAACTATAATTAGACGAGAAGAGGATCCATCGGTCTCATGTGCTTATGATTCCACCTCGAGAGGACATGATTCCACCATGAGATCAGTCCCGCAACCAGCATCTCTTCGAGATACCCTGCGCGTCCGTCGGTTTTGTGTTGACGTGGTAAGCTCCCAAAGCAGCAAGCCCGGCTGCGGATGACGTGCCAGCTGGACCAGGTCAGGCCTGGCCGTCAGGACCATCGGAACTGTCACAAGCTCCAGCGGCGTCTTTCAACCGAACGATTAACGGCAGCGTGGTTCTGAAAACGGGATATCGGAGTCCGCGCCGTCTACTTTGCGGAACGTCGATATCGAAGCTTATCTCCGAGAACCGGTGACGTAAATCCTCAATTACGTCTACAAGGGCCAAACTGCAGTGTGTGTAAGGGCAAGCAAGCAGGCAAGCTAATAATTCTCGGCAGGGCCTCGCCAAAGCTGCAGAAATCGGATCTCTCGACAACCCGCATCTCTCTCTCTCCTTTTAGGGCAGCCAATGCTCTCCATCTCACACGAGTAGCTTCGAACTCCACGAACTCAGTTTTCAGAGTCCGGAAATATAATCTCCCATTTTTTCCAACAGCATATATTATACACCGTATCCGTTGTTTTATATAGACAGAAACGACGTAATCGCACGATGCCCCGACCCGCCAAATCCGGGTACGCCCGTCTCGCCCAAGACGAATGGCTCAACGACTCAGACTCCGAAGAAGACATCGAAGCCTACCGTGACGGTCTCTCACGTTCCAAACGCACCGTATCGATCCAACCGGAACCGACGGCCATCTACCGTACACCTTCGAATACAATCCCCACCCGTCCACCGGGCCGCCCCCGTCGCGACTCCTCGGGCGTGGATATCAAAGCGATCAACAACCGGCTGGAAAAATGGGCGGAAGAGATCGCATCGAAGTTCAAACGAAAGTCTAAGAAGCAGCAGAGGGGTGAGAAGCGGTTGGAGATTTATTACTCGGTGTTTGTGCCGCCGGAGGGGATGAAGGCTTTGACGCCGGAGTATACGGGGTATCAGGAGGCTACCTTTTCCCGAGGGCAGTTTGAGGATGCGGTTGATTCGGTGAGGTATGCGATTGGGAGGGGGATTCATCCGAAGTTGATCAGTCAGGGGAGTTCTGGGTCGTATTTTGTTACGAATGTTAGTACTTTTTTTTTGATTGGGATGGTCCGGGTGGATAGGTGTGCTGATAAGGGGTTTTATAGAGTCGTGGAAAGACGGTGGCGGTGTTCAAACCGAAGGACGAGGAGCCGTACGGTAATGTAAGGGCTGGTGTGAGTTTCATATCACTTGCTAGGGTGCTGACGGTTTACAGCTTAATCCTAAATGGACGAAATGGCTGCATCGGAATTTGTACGTCTTCACTCTATATCGAGTTTTTCTGATGCTTCAGGCTGACACTATTCCTGTGTATTAGATTCCCATGCTTCTTCGGCCGAAGTTGTTTAATCCCTAATCTCAGCTACGTCTCCGAAGCAGCAGCGAGCTATCTCGATCGACAATTGCGAACGTTTATAGTCCCGTATACCGACCTGGTATGGCTTTCGAGTAAATCCTTCCACTACGATTTCTGGGACCGCCGGGCGTTTTATAGGAAAGGAAAGCCTCTACCTGAGAAGGTTGGGAGTTTTCAGATATTCTTGAACGGGTACAAGGATGCTACGACATTTTTGAAGGAGCATCCGTGGCCGGATAGGTATAACTCGTCTTTTCAACATGAAGGGTCGAAGAGGAGAAAGACTGGATGGACGAGTTCGTGTAGGACCTCTGCGGATGAAGAGGATTATGCGGATGAAGAGGCGGGGTTGGAAGAATCAGAGGGTTTGTCGGAAGAAACGGAGAACAGGGGGAGATATTTTTGGACGGATACGCTGCGACAGGCGTTTAGGGAGGAGTTGGAGAAACTTATTCTTTTGGATTATCTGATGAGGAATACGGATAGAGGGGCGGATAATTGGATGGTGAGGATAGATCGGGAGGCGCAATCTGTGCAGATTGTGAGTTCGTCGCCGATGAGGTTACCGGTTGACGCCGGGGACATCGGGGGCAGCTTGGATGATGATGGGGGCCACTTGAAAGCACCTTCGCCGGGTTATAAGGCACATAAACCCATGAGCCTGAACTCGAGGAGTGGGACCCCGGTTAGTGCTGGGGTGGAGAAGGTCAATATCGGGGCGATTGACAATTCATTGGCGTTCCCGTGGAAGCATCCGGACCAGTGGAGGAGCTTCCCGTACGGGTGGTTGTTCCTACCGGTGTCGCTGGTTGGACAACCGTTTTCACAGAAGACGAGAGATCACTTCTTGCCGCTGTTGACAAGTACCAGGTGGTGGGCTGAGACACAGATGGGGTTGAAGGAGATTTTCAAGCAAGATGCGGATTTCAAGGAGAGGATGTGGGCAAAACAGTTGGCGGTTTTGAAGGGACAAGCTTTTAATATTGTTGAGACTTTAAAATCGCCGGATCAAGGACCTCTGGAGCTGACGAGACGGACGAGGGTACACGTTTGGGTAGGTCAAGATCTTGGTCACGCGGTGTCACGGGATACACTGACTAACACTATTTCGGATAGGACGATGAGATGGATATACCCGTAGCAGTTCCGTTAATTGTGCCTTCTTCTGAGTCGAGGCTTAGGAACCAAGCAGATATCATGAACGGCGAGGTCGATATTGGAACGGGTGCTGCGTCGGCTCCCGCTCCGTACCGCAATGCGAACGTGCTGGGATCACCGACTTCTGAGCTACCTAGATCCCAGAGGTTTGATCTTAACTCGGGATACGGTCGAAAGAGTTCCGAAGAGGTGGATGATTTGGAGTCGGCGTTGATGTCGCCGACGTCGGATGTTGGGATGCAGAATCAGCAGAGGCCGCAGAGGAAGAAGAAGGGCAAATCCGTTGACGAAGGCAGGGTTAGTTTTGATGGGAGATCACAGAGTTCGTGGTCAAAGGCGTTGGGGATGAAGGGAGGAGGCGGGGTAAGGAGGGGGTTTTCGTCGGTATCTACGGCAGGTAGCTCGAGAAGGGCTAGCGTGTTTGGAGCCTACGATGAAGAGGAGGGGGATCTGGGATTTTCGGCCGCGGAAGGATTAGAGAGTTCACATCGGAAGGTGATCGTGGAGAGGTTGGAGGCAGTTAAGTCGAAGCCGCCGGTGTTCACGTGGTGCTAGGAGAGACAAGTGGGGTGTAGTGATTACGATTATGACGAGTAACTAGAGCTCTAGGCGGACTTTTATTTGTTTTGGGCTTAATCTTTGTAACCGGATAGCTTAGTCTGTAAGCTTGGAGGGGTCTGAGATGTTACTTCGTGAGGCTGGTTTTGGAGATCGGTCTGGGAATGAGACCAGACAGCTCTCTATTTTCTGATACCCTTGAAATCGGGACATCCCGTGGCCATATGTTGGAGGGCACAGGTCTCAGCTCGGATGGAGGGATCCTGTGGATGCTAACTACGGCGATGTGAAAAACTGCGACACGATATGAAATCCGAGTACCCCGGCAAAAACAATATACCCGCATACCCTAGCTGTTGACAGCTGCTTCTCCAATAGCACCCCTCACTTTGGAAGCAGGGACCGTGCCATATGCATGCAAGCTTCGTGACCGAAGGCCCGTTTTATATGCCGTTATGCATTTGAATTTTTAATACTGGGCGGCGAATCTCGAGAAGACCTGCATGTTGCGGTGCTCGCCTTAGTTTTGGGAGGTTTCCAACATGAAATTGTTCTGATACAAGCATTTCCGGTCTGACTTCGTATATTATCTCTTTGGGCTTCCCATCCGCAGAGGTGTTTTAAACCCCCACGCTGCACGAAAGCAGCTGCCGGAAACCGACCACACACACGGGCTTTTACTTTTCCTTTTTGCTCGGCCTCTTCGACCTAGGTCCCCAGTTTTCCAGATGGCCGAGGAGGGGCCGGCCGAAGATGTGGTTATTCCTTTTTTCTTCAAATTTCATTGTTCGCCCCCTCTGACATGTTACGCAAAAGATTTCGTGCAGGTTGACCACGTGCTCCACACTACTTTTCCGGTTAGTAAGATGAGTCCTGTTCGATCGGGGTGCGGTACGATTGTTGTATACCCTTGGATCAGTATTTTATGCCTCAACCCGACCGATTCGATGTATACGAGCTTCGATATTTTTGGATCCATGGGAGGAAATTTAGAGCTAGTTTGAATCCTCTTTTTCTTGGGTCGGTGGGGCGATTTAGTTGTTTTTGATTAAAATCAAGGTAGAAGATGGGACGTCTTGTGAAGCTTTGACACATGTAACATGTACCGTATGTACACATACGTCGACGAGGGGGGGAATCTCAAAACAACCGAGACGTCTTTCGTTACCCCGGGCTGGCCTCGTGATCTAGAACCTTCAGGAGGTTTAGTGGGCTAAACTTGCACCCGCGGAATTTGACTTTTTCTTTGGTGATTATTTTATTTTATTTTTTTTTTTTTGGAGGAGGAAGTATTAACCCTGCCGGCTTGAGTTTAAGGCCCAAGCGAATGCATTCTGCAGCTGCAAACCACTCTATTCTTTTTTTTTTCTTCCTCCCACCCGCTGCGCACTGCAGTTATAGTGCTTTTGCTTTTGCTTTGTGTTACGTAGTAAGAATTGAGGGCAGAGATCAAAACTGCTGGTGCTACAAATTCCCGCAGGCTGTTCTGAAGTAAAATTTGGGTTTTATTTGATCAATGGAGAAGCACTTTTTTTGACGAGAGTATTATTTTCACGGTGGGAAGAGACACTTATTATGTGCCGTCGAGGCTATGACGGCACTTTTCGCTGTGCCATACATAAATCTATCTTGTGCCTTCGTATCCGGCTTAGCTAGACGTATCTTTTTTTCGCAAATCCGTGATCGTTGAGAGGTCTTGTGGGTATCCACAGCACAAACACCGGGTGTCTCACCCCCAAGGAAGTTCCAGAAATGAAAGAAGGGGAGTATATATAGAAAAGGAATGTTAAGTATGTTATTAAGATGATATATATGGGGTCGATCGAGAAGGAAAAGGAAAAGTGGGGCCTTTTGGGGATTTGTTCGTAACTGGTGAAGAGAGGAGAGAAGCATCCGTAGTGATACGGTCGATTATGAGATTGCAAATCGAAATCCCTTTTTTTAGTTTGGGTCGGGCTTGTGCTGGGTTGGAGGAGTCATGGGACCTTTTTTGTTACTTTACTCCTTTTTTTTTTTTTTTTTTTCTTTTTTTTTTTTTTTATTTTTTTTTTTTTCTGTTTGTTTTGTTTTTGTTTCGTCTTGTTATTGTTGACGCTCACCTGAGGTTTGTGATATATGGTCCGAGGAGGACAAATCGGAAGCGGGTTTGGGATGTGGTTCGGAGGGTGGTTAAAGAGGTGCGTAACGATTATATTTTGTTGGTAACGTGACCCATCCACACCATCTTGCCTTTTTTTTTTTTTTCCCTTTCCAAAACTCGGGACCCATCTTGCATCGCGAATCAGAAGCAGATGTAAAAACGAATAGGAAAGTTTCTTTTTAATAGTTTGGGAGGGACAGATGAAGGGGCGGAAGGGGAAAAAATGAGGGCTCGAAATCTCGAAGAGGAACCCAGACCCCACACCCTCCCTTCGGTCGATTTGCTTCTTCCCTTTCCCTTTATTCCCCCCCCATTTGCTTTTTTGGATTTCTCGTGCCATGTTTAAAGTGGGACCGGAACAGGTCTGAATCTGACCTCGTCGGTTCTGCCTCTTTTTTTTTGTTTTGTTTTCTTTCTTAAAAAGTTGGAAATACTCTGTCTTCTTCCTACCGGTATTGCTTTAACTGACTAACAGACCTTCGCTGGGCTGGGCTGGGCTGGGCTGCTGTGCTTTAACTGTGGGGTTCACTCATCAAACCTCGTGGACGTTTCCTTCTCTGTACATATAACCATACATAAAGCTCCGCTTCTTTTATATACCCCTTTCCCACTCTTCGTCGCTACTTCATACTTTTTTTGATATCGTTCGGGATTTATGTCAGCTAGCGTGAGCGGAGGTTGGCGAGTGGCGTAGGCTTCTGGTTCATGCCGTTGAAATATTTCAACCTTTTTTTTTTTTCTCTTTTCCCCTACATACCGCTGCCAGCTCGGGATAGTTGCTAACTAACTGACTGACTAACGAACGGACGGGCCACCGAGGTTGACTTTTTCCTCTGCTTGAGGCGTGCGTTTCCCTTCCAGAAGGGTTCTGGCGAGAAAGAGTGGAAGATTTTTTTATGCCCCTTCGCGAGCATTTTTATCTTCGTCTCTTTTCTTTCTTTTTGAAAAATTAAAAACTTTGAACAACTTACGAACTGCTTCGACGGGTACCTCGTCTTTGAGATTGATTTATCCAACGTCCGAACAACGCGGGTTGGCAATATAATTTTCATCCCAAAAGCTCGATCAGAAAAGAAGCTTTGAGGACGATTAGTTTAAGCTCGATTCGGAACCCCCAGACCAGGGTTATTAAAGTTCGAAAGGTTCACACCCCTCTGGACATTATTTTTTATAAAACAGATCCCATCTGCCTCGTTTTTTTCTCTGTTTTGATACCGGATTAGCTATCGAATCGGGTATTTAGCATGAAATCATCGACGACGACGACGGTACCTATTCTCACTGTGGGTAAGTCGCCCAGTTTCAAATGATCTAGAACTCGCCCTGTTCCTTTTTTCTTTTCTTTTCTTTTCCCGTTTTCCTGTTCTCCTGAATTTGAATGCCTCCCCCTCCTTTGACATGCAGACCCGTTTATTACAGCTCATTATATTATATGTATTATTTCACTAAACTAGGCTCGAGTACTATACACACTGATATCATGCTAACAGACCGGGCGAAGCTAATATAGGCTCTTCTACTCCTCCATCTGTGACGTTCTAACTAGTTCAGAAAATGAACGAGTGAGAAGAGGAACCCGTCTTTCTTTTCCCTTTCCCTTCCCCGAAAGCAGCAGCTCAACCCGAGGAAAGGGTACCCGAAATATACCCTTTCGCATTCAAAGGGAGCTTGGGGGATTTTCCTTCTTTTTTTTTTTCTTCTTTTGTCCGTCCCACTCGATTACGCCGGACCTTTTTTTTTTTTTTTTAATTATCGGTGATATTATCATCGTTCTGAGGTACTTGCTGCATTGCTAGCTTGGTGGTTGAGGCTGTTTCTTCCTCTAACTCTAATACTCCGTCTTTCCTCTTCCCTTTAATATTTACTTACTTACTTACCCTTACTTCTATTCCTATTCTTCTTTATCCTTATAGTCGTTTTACATTTATGTACATACCAAGGAAGAAAAGAAGAAAAGATAAGTAGTAAAAGAAAAAAGAGAGGAGAGATCGCGAGAGAAATACGTCCAACCTCTTCACATTGCATCACCAACTCGGGTTCACCACGGCATACTCCAACGATATTCAACCTCCACCACCACCAACCTCGGCCATCGACGAGCAGCAACGACGAAACCTTAACCCCGAAACAACAACTTCTTCTTCTTCTCCCACCAAAGCACCTCCAACACTAATTAATTATATGAGCCGTATGACAACCAACGTCGACAACCTTCCACGTCTACTTTCTTTTCCTTCATTTCCTTCTCCCCCCTTCCTTTCACCTTCGTCCCGACTCTAACACCCCACGATCATCATCACCATCATATCCATCTCCAAAGAAAGAAAAGACGAAAAACAGAAACATACATAATGTCAAAACACAACAGACAGGACCCGGTTCCTCTCGAACCGACTACGAAGAGGCCCAGACTCGAAGACGAGCATATATACGCCCCCTTACACCATCACCAACGTCATCAAACCCATCATCATCACCATAGTCAACCTCATCATCATCATCATCAATACACCCATCATAACCACCATCATCACCAACAACCTCAGCATCCACAGCTTCATTCCCCTTCAAAACCAAGATATCCGACTACCGCCGAGCTGCTGTTGAATCCGAAGGCCGCTCGGTTGGGTACACATACGCATGGGAGTACGGGTAGCAGCAGCAGCAGCGGCAACGATGGAATCGGTAGCAGCGGTGGTGTGGGAAGCAACAGCAGGAGTGGTGGAAGTGGTGGTGGTGGGGTTCCAGGGGTCAATGCAGGGGTTAACAGCGGGTTACCGACGGGAAGTCGGCAGGGGAAAGTACAGCTGCCGCCCTTGCAGCTGCAGAATGTGACTGCGAATGTGAATGTGGATTCGGCGGGAACGAGGGCGGCGAATATGTTGTTGAATTTGCATGGAGTTAAGGAACGGGCTTCTAGTACGCCGTTTGGGAGTCGGCATAGTAGTCCGTTTCCTAGGCCGCCTGTTCAGCAGCAGCAGCAGCCGCAGCAATCACAGCAACCACAACAATCACAGCAACATCAGGCTGGTTATGGAGGGGAGGGGAGTGGGAGTGGGAATAGCAGTGGACATGGGAGGAGTCAGAGTGCTAGTGGAGGATTTGCGGGAGGGAGAGGATCCGGGATGGTGACTTTGCCAAGTATTGATGATGGGTTTAAGGCTGGTACGGAGGCTAGGGCGGCAAAGAAGAAAAGGTCGCCCACGCCGGAGATACAGTTTTTGAACAGCAGGTTTTCATCGGGACAGTCAACACAGATCAGGAATTCTTCTGTGGTGGATTTGACGAATGGTATGTTTTTTGGTTCATAGCTCTCTCTACTCTGGGTTTATGTGGGGTGTATTACAAGTTTACATGGCTAACACTCGAGTTTATAGATGATGATGAAGATGATATCATCTACAGCGGCACAAAATCCATAGCTCCCGTTGTTTGCTATGGCATGATTGTCAAAGTTCAAGCTTCAATTACAGCTATTCCTGACCCCCCTCCGAATCTGGATCCTTTAAGTTTTGGGCGCATGTGGCCTAAGATTCCCGTGGCCCTAACTAGAGGAGAACCGAGAACATCTTGGGTGGTCAATTTGACGACAGCATCAGGGAGGAATGTGGGAACCTTGAGAGGCGCGAATGCTAAGGCAATGGCTTCGCTAATGGATCTTGGATTGGTTGATCGGACGCAGGCGATTATTTTACCGAGGTATAAGGGCTTCGAAGTCGCTGGACAACCGACGTCGCAGAGTGTGGTAGGTAGATGTTGGGGGTATGCGGTTTCTGGGTGTAGTTTGGTGCTGATAGCAAGGTAATTCTAGGAAATGACGATAACGCTATACGGAACGGAAGGGAATGCGAGAAAAGTCGGGAATATGTTGGGACAACATAATCTATTCCTTCAAGATCCCATTGATAAGGATCCGAAGTTTCTATACAAAAATCCGCAGTATCCTGAGGAGCAACAGCAGAATGGTACCTCCTATATGGCTGCAGCGGATCGCGCTAGGCTCGGAAAAGCTACTTATTCGATAAGGACGACTGAGGAAGTTAAACACGAGATCACAGCGGTGTTGGATTCTTTGGAGAAAGTTCAGGTCTTGGAGGAGACGGAGGCGGATGGGAGGATCACGACGATGTTGCTGCCGCACCAGAAGCAAGGGTTGAATTTCATGCTGAAGAAGGAGAGGGAGAGGACTTATGAGCGGGACGACGGGACTTCTTTCTGGAATGTCAGGATGTCTCCTGGAGGCGTGAGGATGTATCACAACGTTATCACGGGACAGCACACAAGATCGAGGCCTCCGCCTTGTTTGGGTGGTATCTTGGCTGATGATATGGGACTCGGAAAGACGGTAAGAGGTTTGGGGTGGAATCTTTTCAGAGAACGGAAACTGACATCTGTTTAGCTTACTGTGCTCTCGTTGATTGTATCGACGTTACCCCAGGCTGTGACGTTCGGTAGGAGCCGCAAGAGTGGCCCCACAAGCGAGCACGATTTTTCCGTCATGTACGCCAAAACGACTTTGCTCATCTGCCCACTATCGGTTCTCGTGAATTGGGAGGATCAAATAAGGACACACGTCATGCCGGAATCGATCTCATACTACGTCTACCACGGGAACAATCGACTCTCCGATCTCAACGAACTTGCGAAGTACGACATGGTTATCACGACGTACGCGTTGGCTGCCAGCGATTTTGGAAAGGCCCAGAAGGATAATGCGAGTGTTTTGCAGAGGATTCATTGGTTCCGGATTGTTCTTGATGGTGTGCGATCACTTTGGAATATTTTTGGGTGGACGACGAGGGTTGGCTGACTTTTTTTGGGTTATTTCAGAGGCGCATACGATTCGGGAGCAGAATACGGTGCAGTCGAAAGCGATTTGTAACATGGAGGCTTCGAGGAGGTGGGCGGTTACAGGGACGCCGGTTCAAAGTATGTAACAGTTCTGGGGTTTTGAAGGCTTTCGGTTTGTGGGGGGTGCTAACCTTTGAGCAGACAGACTTGACGATCTTGGCACCTTGATCAAGTTTCTGAGGCTCAGTCCATTTGATGTGAGATCGCAATTTAACCAGTACATATCTGCGCCGCTCAAGGTAAATACAGCCTGCTTTTTTGGTGTGCGTGTTAGAAACTAATTATTGGATAAAGTCTGGAGATCCTACTAGTATGGACAAACTTCGGATTCTAGTTGATAGCATAGCCCTTCGACGACGAAAGGATAGAATCAATCTCCCAACGAAGCACGACAGGACACTTCAGCTTCAGTTTAGTCGAGAGGAACAGGAACTATACGACGCAACATCCCGTCAATCGAGATACAAAATCGATATGGTCGCGAAGCAGGGGCATCTTAGTGGGAAAGCTTACGTTCACGTTCTTCAAACTATTCTTCGATTACGAATGATATGTGCATCCCGAGATCTCCTAGGCGACGAAGATACGGCGGGGCTGATCTCTTCCAATGCGATTGATATTGACTCTCTGACTGACGAAGAGACGCACGCCATGGGGAAGAAGCAAGCCTTTGAAATCTACAACCTGATGAAGGAGTCCGACGAAGATATCTGTTATACCTGCCAGAAGAAAGTTAGTGCCGCGACTGCCAGGGACGGGACTCCGACAAACCAAGACGCCAACGCACCATTCGGGCATCTCACGTCTTGCCCTCATCTTTTCTGCACAGAGTGTGGGCCGAAATACATAGAGGGCTTGCTGGAGTATGCGAATATGGGCGACTGGGCCAGTTGTCCGCTTTGCCGGCAAATGTTGAGGATCGGGATGAGAGAGTTAAAGACTTCGGACGATCCGAGCTTGCAGAAGGAAGAGAACGGGAAGCGAAAGGTGGTCTATAGAAATCCGAGCACGAAGATTATGCAGTTGGTGAGCGATTTGTTGGATAATCGGAAGATGGGAGATGAGAAGGGGAGGATTAAGAGGTATGGCTTGATTTTGTTCTCGTCGATATTATAATGGGGGAAGACTGACGAGTTCTCGGGTTCTAGTGTTGTATTTTCGGGTTGGACAATGCATCTCGATCTCATCGAATACGCCTTCGAGAGCGTTGGAATCAAATGGGCACGAATCGACGGAAAGATGAACCGTGCACAACGTGCCGACGCACTCACGAAGTTCCGCGACGACCCGGATATCGAAGCGATCCTTGTCAGCATCAGTGCAGGTGGCGTGGGGCTCAACCTAACAGCCGCATCAAGGGTCTACGTTATGGAACCGCAATTCAACCCTGCGGCCGAAGCACAGGCTATCGATCGTGTGCACCGTTTAGGACAGGAAAGAGAGGTCTGGTGCACTCGGTATATCATGGAAAACTCGTTCGAGGAGAAGATCGTGGCGTTGCAGCAGAAGAAGCAACGGATCGCTGATCTAAGTATGACTCAGGGGAAGAGTAAAAGACAGCGAGCGCAGGATAAGATTGACGATTTGAAGGAACTTTTTAGGTAGTAGACGGGTTTTCTTTCCTTTATTTTTCCCCGTTTGATTGCTTTTGTTATTCTTTGCATTTCCCTACTTTCAACATAGGGAATAGCCACGAGACGATATGATTTTTTCCCGTCTCTCTAGGGTATTCGTTCTGTTCCGTACTGTTAACTGGTTACACGAATGCATATACGACTGGAGTTTTTTTAATGTTAAGAAGAAAGAAAGAAAGAAACGGAGAGCGTATCATATGATCCAAAAAAAGTTTCTCGTTTTTGTTTTTTTATTCACTACGCAGTTGTTGATTTTAGTTTATTTCGTCTGCCTCTTTTTCCGCTTTATCCTCGTTTACATTCGAACTTTCGTTTCTTTTTTTGCAAATCCTTTCGATTGAGCATTTACTCTATGGGTGTTATTTTAGCGGGCGGTCATTAACTACATTTGCAAGCCTTTATTCTTTCTTTCGTTATTCGCTTGCTTATTACATTTCGAAATTCATGGTTTTAGTATTGCATCCATCTGCGTTCATTCCTTTTGCTGTGTTTTTTTCGTTGATGAAGACTCTTTTTATATCCTTTCTATTTGTTGCTTGTAGACTAGATAGACGGATTTAGTCTTTTTTTTTCTCCGTCTGATATATAGTTGTTTTTTTGCTTGAAAAGGGTTTAGAAGAATGGTAAAATAATGTGAATTTTTTTTAAGATCGATCTTTCGGTGATTTGCTGTTCCGTTGGTGTGGGGCGTGAAGTATGGCGCAAATGCTTAAGTCAGTAGTTATGAAAATGGGGTTATGGCGTAGGCCCTGCCTCGGGGTTCTGGATTTGAGGCCAGGTATACATTGTCGGCTAGGTTGGCAGGTTAAGTATGTTTCTGCTGCGGGATCGAGTGGTAATCGTGTTTGTGGGTAGGTCGATAGATGGCATGGCAGCAGGGTGTATGGTGGTCTCGTGATGGTGTATGTCATAGGTACTTACCTAAATAGCGGGCTGGTTCGTGAGCGGATTTTTGGCTACTGTAGTAGCTAGATTCTGCCAGAAACTGGCCTAAGGGCTGTATGCACGTGTGAATTCCAGCGCTTTGCAAGCCGTGGTAGTGTGTTTGGCAGGCCAATAGCTGACTTGTGATGGCGGTTGATGTTGTTGGAATTCACGCAGAAACTAGTCTTGTACCTATTTGAAGCGTCATAGGCCTCGAGCTCGCAGCTATGTTGTGGAGGGGTAGTTTGTGCGGGGCTTTGAGGTTACAGCATCTTGTGGGGAATCATGGGGGCGGGGCTTCGATTTTGTCATAGGATTGTGTGTTGTCGATGTTGGATTTTATGCAGAAGTCTCAAAGATCGAATACGAGATATCAAAATCATGATACGATCAAAAATTTAAGAACGGGAAGACCTGCTGACCACTTACGATATTGCACCTGGTCATCGGCATCGGTGTTCAAATATTGAGTTTTTACGCTTTAACCGTCCCAAAGCCCAGGCTATCGGCTTTTTAGTGCGTGCACGTGCCATCGTCCTGTCCCCGTCTACTTGGGACCTTCCTGATCCCGTATCGGTCGTCCGGTCTTGGTTTTAGGCAGAGGTGCTACAACAAAGCCTCAGAATCGAACACAATGGGCTTGGAATTTCATGCTCTAGTTTCTTGTCATCATTGGACGGTTTATTCTGCACAGCCTAATATAATACTTAAGCTTAGATTGCGGGAGGGTAGTTGCTTATCACGTTCGAAGCTCATGGGTGGTGATACGCAGTTCCCATGCTACCCGATGTGACATTCGCTTAGGTTGCGAAGCTGTGGGGATATACTCGACACTTTGGTCCAGCATTCGCATTAACGGTTCCCTTTCATATGACCATGAAAAACTCTAATTGGATCACACGGTTATATGTTAGGGTCTTTCGATCATGGCATTTGGTCTTGGTGTTCGTTGTATTCTATGCAAATGTTTAAACTGGTATTTGCGCGGTCCAAACCAGGAAATTTCGCCCGAAACCTCGGTACTGATATAGATTGGAGGGTTGCATATGCATATGCGGATATATTCATAAAACTTTGTAGAAGAGTTATATGACCGTCGGTTTGTATCGAGCCTTCTGTCGGTAATTGCGTCCGTGGTAGTTATTGTATTGCGTCACAAAGACCGGCCTTGTGCGGCGTGGTTTGATTGTTCCACGGCCAATTCGAATGTTCGATGCAAAACAGCATTCAGCACACTGACGTCTGACGACATATGCGACATTGACACCGAAAACCTACACTATGGTTATAGAGCGGGGTACTCCAAGACAAACAACTAAAATTACAATGACAGCTTCGGGCTACAAAACGCGAGCTATTCTCGAATCGAAGTGTAGGCTTCTCATGCGCCTCACAGATAGCTCCGACATCTAACGTGGGTCTTAGATGAACCTGTTTGAGATTCCCCCCCAGTTCCCCTTTCGTTTAAACGACAGGATTATAACAACTTCTATCTGCGATCCAATAATTTATTCCACATGCCCTTCTCCCAAGCGATCGAAGAAGGTAGGAGCATATGTCTCGGCAGGTAATAAAGTTATTTTCGTTTTTATTAATATTTTTTCCCTTAAGGGCAGATTCCTTGCATCGTGATTTTTGATTCACGCAAAAATTAAAAAACTCTGGTACCCGCTCATTAGCTTCTTTTCTGGGGAAGTAAGGATGGCCCAAACGATTGGCTAACAGCACGCCTCCTGTCGTCCCATGTCGGTTTTCAACGATATCAAGTGAACCATGTCGGGCCAAACCCAACGGCAGGAACAGGCCTCCGCTTTGGCGCAGATCTCTTCTCAGGTACATCCCCCGCCTCCAAAACCTCGGTCGGCCTAGTAGTAAAGAGGAGATAACCCCGACTATCATGTATCCAGATGTCTTACACGAGGGGATGGAAAACCGCATTCCACGAGGAAGCCTGGCCAATTAGAAAAACGGACTTGCCCTCTTGTTGCGGGATAATTGCATGAATAGACAAGGTCTTGGATTGTAGAAAAGCTTCCCTTTCTTGCGATGCTTGATAATATATAGTTGCCCACCTGTGTCCGATATTATCGTTGCATATTCATATCCCTTTTTTCTCTCTTTCGGACCCACGGAGTAATAGCATAATCGCTAAGGTCTATTGATGCTACAAAGGGAAGATCAACATCTTTCCTGAGAGCACAGACCATTGACGACACCGACGAACTTTCGATACCGAAGTTGACCTTCCTTCCTTTCTTTTCTACTCCCTGCAGCGAAACAGGATATTAGCGTCCATATATATTCCGCTTTTCGGAACTTGAAATAATTTTCAACTTATCTAGAAACACAGCTGGCATATCATATAGACATATACAATGTATACCAACCGTTTCCTCAAAGTAGTAGCCGTCGCGGCGATCACTTCGTCGGTTCTCTCGAATCCCGTTCCACTATCAAGCGATAGAGTTGAAAACATCCCTCGAGGCCTACCACTTCCCATCGACGAAGTTCTTCTTCTCGATGCTCCGGCCTTCAGAGCCGGTCAAGGGAATGATCTGACGGCTTCCGTCCGGATGTTTACTCATGTCCGTCAAATCAACACCGGTATTATATCAAGTGCTTTGACCGCTGCGATCGAAGCTCTAGGAATCGAAGTTGGCAGCGGGGCCAACAATCTCTTCGAAAGAACTAAGCTTTTCTTTGCTATTCCTCGCGATGGGATTGAAGTTGAGCTTCAGGTTTCTGGGTGTAATTCGATTAAAGTTGGAGATACGGCAGATGGGGGGTTACTGGAGAAGAGTGCTGCCCTTGGAGCCTGTGGCGGGGCCTTGACTCCACGGACTATGAAGGGATCCGTGCCCGGGTTCTTCAGTACTAGGTCATTTGAAGCGACCATATTCCCGTCGCAGCCCGAGGGGTTCGGTGTCATCTCTGGTATGTAGAGGATGCTTATGTTACATCGTTGAGCTTGAGAGTTTATCGTTTACTAACCGAGTCGGTGTATAGACGTCGATGATACGATCAAGGTATCCAATGTTCTGGATAAGACACAGGCCGTGCAATCCCTTTTCATCGATGACCACAAAACAGTCGGCGGGATGCCAGAGCTGTATTCCAAACTTAACGGTGACCTTAGTAACCCGGCGTGGTTCTATCTTACAGGGTCACCGTATCAGCTATACCCTTCGCTCAGGACGTTCATCTTTGAAAAATATCCAAAGGGGCCTATGATAGTGCAGAATCTTACTTTCACGGATATCCAAAGCCTCCTCAAATTTGCCTTTGACGACAATAACGTGCGAGACTACAAGATTGAGCAGATGGAAAAACTTCAAGGCTTCTACCCCCGAAAGAAGTTCCTTACCATCGGCGACAGCACGCAAGCTGATCCGGAAGTTTACGCCGAAATGTAAGTTCGAATTCCAACTTATAACCAACAGAGATATATGCATATCACTACCGAAGACAGAATCTCTGACTAACAGACACCGCTTTTTACAGCGCTCGCCGCCACCCGGAATTCATCCAATGTATCTGGATCAGAAAAGTCGACGAGGCAGATAACAGTGATGAGCGGTTTGCAACCGCTTTCAAGGGTGTCCCGCAAGCTAAGTGGAAAGTGTTCACGGAACCATCGGAGCTCGCGGGGTTGGATGTTGCTAGCGGAAAATGCAACTAGGAACCTATAACAATCGATTGCAATCGAGGTTTTTGCGACGCCGATTGATGGTGTGGACCAACGTTCAACTTTACCACGGTTCTGAGCATCCACATGCAGAAGAACCGTTGAACCGTGAGGCGGTGTTTCCGGATCGATTCATTGTACCTGTACATCTACTCCTTTCTTTTGATACCTATTACCCTGAATTTTGTATTATAGTCGCATCGCTTTCAGTCGCTCGTGTGTATATCCTCCTCTTCTTCGACCCGAGAATATTTTGATACCCCAGTCCAAATCAACCCCAAGCTATAAAATAGCTTTAAACGTCAAGTGACCGCACTAAACTAGTCCCAGCTCCACGGAATCAAGTTTTTGCAATTGGCCCGTGTCCTGGGGATCGACGCAATGTCGAACCTTGGATTCGAAATGCCGCTAAGGAAAGAGACGAACGAGAGTTAGTTTTTGCGATCTAGAGCGAACTTGCATAGGCGTCGGCAAGTCCATCGGGCTCTAGCTTCGCTAATGCTAGCTACTCGGACGAGGTAGATTTCCGCATGTAGGCAAGGGCCGATTATGAAGTGCTAACATGTTTGTTAGCTCGGAAAACTCGAACGTTGGCAGCGCGCGAAAACAGCCACCAACTGGGGTAACCTCTTGTATCTCATGATTTCGAATGAAGTTGGGATATCGGGTCAAGTGTGATTGATATGTTGGAGAGCAGTTGCGATAACATTATGCATTGCAGTATGAGAGCGTGCTATACGCAAGCGTGCCACATGTGGTGGAATTCCGAGTGGATATGTCCTTGAGGGGAGAGGTATCTGCGTGAAGATATCTGCAGCGAGGGTGTTCAGACGATAGAGTACTTCATTATCTTCACGAATGAACAATGAAATCTTAAGATATCATGTCGAATAGCAAGAATGCCTTTTACGGTGTATCCTCTCTAAGATTTCCTCTCAACTTTCCCATCATGATCGTGATCAGGAATGCAAGAGGCTATCAAAAAACATCACAAGATTGCATCTCCATATCCCGAGCTCTCCACCACTCTGCCCACACGACTCGTCCCATTCCTCCAGAGCCTCCTCCCCGCCATCTGATCACAGCTTCTTCATTTCCTTGGTCCAGGCTTCCCATATGCGGCAGTATAAATCCCCTATCCCAAATGCAGGTCCCGACTAAACCTTGTGCAACACATTCCGACCTCCTGTCTGCAGGCCCCCACCTTCACCGCCAGCCCGTCCCACCCACAACCAAGCTCTGCAAACGGTAACAATCTAGCCATCTGGATTTGGGCTCTTTCTCTTGCGAATCATGCGAAAGAGGGTAGCTCAGTCGCCGCCAGTACCAAGCCAGAGAAAAAGTTGTAAATGGGTGCCTGGTACTGGAATTCTTTTTCCTTCCATCTTATGTCTCTGCGCTACAGCACGGACAGCCCTGGGAGGCGAAGAAAAACGAGGAAAAGAAAAATTGGCATGGCTGATAGTATAGCCGCACCGTACGAAATGTTTTCGCAATCCGATGGATGGTCCCGATTTCTGACTTATGTTCTTCCATTCTTGCGCCTTGATATATTTGATTGAACCCGGCCGCGTTCAGAAAGAGGGTTTCTTAAAAAGGGCCTGTGGGTAATGAAGCCCTCATGGGGGGGACCTTGACAAAGTTCCTTTTAGCTATATCATCTGAAGCCAGGTCTTCAAATCATACCTTCGTTCTTTCGTCTACTATTCTCGGGAGATAGAGACTTTCTTTAGGGTCGCGGGGACTTGATCCGGTACATTTCTTCATTTTAAAGATACATATCATCTAATCAAACTTCAGACCAGTCGGCCTTGGAATCGGTAACCTGTCGAGTTCGAGATCATTCGCACTACAGTCCCACCGTAGGTCATCACAAGGTCGGTCCCAGGTATTGATTGTACCACGGCATCCCTGTCAATCAGCATACACGCCGCATCAGAATATAATTTCCCCAAAGATGTCTTCGAGCGCCCCGCCGACGGCCGGGATCACATCTCTGACATCCTTAGCCACATCCCTCACTGATCTTCCTATACGATCAAAGCCTCCGACCACGTACACTCAGCGCCCGTCGCGGCTTACCAAACCTCAACCTAAATGTTCAAAACCCACGACTCGGACAATACCCATATCATCGGCCTCTGAGCTGCCCAAGTCTCGTATACTCCCCACAGCTCGTAATATTTCCATATTCTCGACATTGGGGACCGCATGTATGATCGCCTGTATTGCGCTGGTGCTGCTGAAGCATGTTAGTATCTGGATCACCCTCGCCGCCAGTTTTTGCGGAGTCTTGGGTGCGGCGCTATGGATTGAGGTAGCGCTGCTGGTTAGCGCGAGGTTCAGATGTAGGATTCTGGACGAGGAATGTACTATCGCGGATATGATTGAAGCGAAGGAAGATAGAAAAAAGAAGGGACTATCGTGGGACCTGAGGGGGATTGGGAAGAAGGACGACGAGGAAGAACACAGCGAGAAGGTTGGAAGCACCGTCGAAGAACGCAGGCGCTGTGAGTATACCGGTCCAACCCTCTCGATTGGAAAACTTCTCCGATCACTTCTAAAGTGAACTCAAAGCTGACAAGGGTATATTGTTCAACAATAGCAACGACGAATCAGGGCCTGAAAGGTGGCCCGCCGTCCATGACAAGCATAAATGAGGAGGAGGAATATGATGAGAAGGATGTTACCATCGAGGTGGCGATTCAGAAGCCCGTGCCCGCTGCGGTATCGTTCCCCGTGAACAGGGTATGATCTCGCCACTGCAGTTCTACTTGATGGAACATTTTCCTTGTCTGCTCGTTCCTATCTTTAACGACTTTGCTATGCTTCCTTCTTGGTTTTGTTTACTATACCGCATTTCTTTTCTCGTGGCAAAACTCGTTTCTTCTGGGGTCCAATGGGGGGTATATTGGTATTGTTCTTGAGGGTTTTTGCATTTGTGTCTTTAGTTGGACCTAACTCTACGGCGTTCTACGGATGTATTTACTGGGAAAGGATAAAACTTTCATAATTGGAATACTTTGAAGTCTCATGCAACTGTTATCTTCGCTGATAAAGAAGTACGGTCTCCGAAAACAGCTTATCAAGATAATCCTCGTGAGCTCACCCCATACTAGTATTCACAAGGTGAAGTCAGTATATGCATCTCTCCGATCAAGACGCGCGGCCTGTCACAATAATCTCATTATCTATTTTAACCAATATATCGCGTGCGACCAATACGATATCAAATTCTAAAAACATGAGGGGAAAGCTTTCCGTGAGAGGCTTGTTTTGCACTCGTGCTGCCGCCGTGGCGTGAGGCTTCCTCCGAATCCGGTCTTTGATAAATATCGCAGTCCGAGATGTGAAGGGAAAGCGCTACGGCTGAGTCGAAGTGGATGCAATGCGGCAAATCATTGCTTGAAAGAAAGGAAGAATGTGCATTTGCATGGTATCAACGTAGACTCGGAGGCCGGTGCAATTGTGATACTTTGTACCGATTTCGTTATTCGAATAGTGAATGTCTTATCTAAAAATTTTGGGTATGCTCGTTCAAGTATATGAAACTTGGAGGGTTATTGATAATCAATTCTCTAGGTAATACACTAGTAGATTAGATAGTACTAGATACCTCTAAGAAGGTAACAGAGCAATACTCAGATATTGAAATCCCAAAGACGCCGATAGAAACACCATGGATCACGAGGCCAAACCCAACTCGGAAAAGATGTGATATCAAATTCCAACACCGTCGACAGACGTTGCCTCTTCTTCCAAATCTACCGCAGTCACCGCCCCTCTGATCAGCCATATATGCAGACCTCCAAGCCACCAAAATACCAAACATCTGGAATATACATGATACATGCGTCGAGTCCGCATACATCTCACATAGCGTCTGAGCACAACAGCTCATCCACATCCAAAGAATTCGAAAAGAATCATCTGCGTTGGCCTGCACGTCCACGTCCCAACTACCACTAACCCAGAATAAGTCCGGAAAGCGGACCCTGCAGCATGCGTTTTCCGGCAAAGATACATCGGGTTTATGTACCGTTCATATGGTCTTCTGCAGAAAACAAGCTCGGAGAATAACTTTGCTGGTCGTACACGCATACAGAATACATACATACATACCTTCATACATGGTATACATCGACGGAATTAAGAAGACTCGGGCAACTCACTCTACGCATTGCTCGCTTCCAGAATACCACACAGTCCTTCGAGGCCAGTCGTGCGCACTCTTGAGCGAGGGATGTTCCCTACAACCCGCAGACACCTTTGGCCTCAGTCGACCAGTTCCAGCCGAAGGCAAAGTTAAAGAAACGGCAAGACCTGCCTCTCTCATATCCTCCAATCAGAGGATATCGCAATCAATTCTAAACGCCTCGGAAAGAATGTTTGTCGAGGCATTTCAAAACCTGAAACTGCCAACACATAAAACCACTCCGCTTCCTCACCCATGTCATGGACCCCGGCCATCGCAGTCGGTCCCTGTCAAGAAACCTGATTGGCTTCGTTTCCCACTAGTCCAAATATAGCGGCCAATTGTGAGCTGGCCCCTCTCACGTGATGGCCTCTGTACGTGGCTCCAGAGGTGTCTTTGTGAGGGGCTCGCAGAGTTTTTGGGATTGCTTGTCATGCTGACTGTTACTGCACCCCAGATCTGAGATCGAGTTATGCTTTTACCCATGACCAAAAAGCAGCTTTGACAGCAGGGCGCCGCCCGACTGCCTTGCCTTAAGCTCGGGCCGGTAAGCATTGGGAGGACGAATTGACAACTAGAGGAAGTCATACGCGGCGGGGCGAACCTGGTCTCGTGTGCTGAGCGCGCTGCGATGGGTGGTAATGGTCGCCTTCGAGCCCTGAGCGCACTTGATGAGGAGTCCCTACCAAAACCCACCAGCCGAATTCCGAGTTCCTATCTCATGTACGCTGCTCTGACCCCTTTCACATTTCACAGCGCTCTCGCGCGATTAAAGAACGTGGAAAAAGTCAAAAATAACGAATCAGATAACTCAAGACCACGTCGACCACTCAATCTAGAAACACTCGTGTGAAGTCCGACTAGTTCTCATCAGGAAAGGTCGGCTGGCCCCTCTGAAATGGATCAGGCAAAGACAATCCCAGCGAAAACAGCCAACGGAGCGGGAAGGAAGGCTGGCGAAACGGCCCACCCCGTCAAGTAATTCCGAGGCAGATCGTATTATGTATGATCCGTATGCGCTGTACCTCAGACAGCGCAAACTCAAGCAGGTGCGAAAGAAAGAAAAATTAGAAATCCCGAAAAGATACGTCGGCAGGGTGTGTCGTGCCTGACAAGGTCGTGTGCTTTTTGCTCACCCGCTAACCCCCGTTTGGAGTTAGCTCTTATTCGAGGTCTAGGTTGATACTACTGCGCATTGAGAACGTGGATTTTGCTATTCAATGCTGGAATGGGCATGCCATGCCACCCACCACCATACACACAGACACCTCGACGACATGGGTCTCCCGTTGGCTTAAACGATGCGCTGTGTTACAGCACACGCATTTTTGGTCTACGATCTAGTTAGTGTCTTCCGTATCGACGAGACACGATTGTGATCTGTCAATTGGCTTCGTTGGTCCTGCGCTAGCCAGCTAAGCTTGCTGGCTGGCTGAATGTGGAGTCGTATTCCAACATCCTCATGCGTGCTTCCGTGGTAGTGCAGCGGCATACTAGGGAACCATACAACAGACAACTTACGATATTTTTTTTCGAAAAAATTTCAAAGTCAGAATCGTGTATATAATCTCCTCGATCTCCGGCTTCAAATCCAATCTTCTCTTCCCTCATCAGCACAGTCTCAAGCAAACAACAAAGCAAAGCAATCAAGATCTTCTGCGAAGAACTACAAAGCCTTTCTCAACCACTCACCGCCTCAACTTTCAAACCAAAAACCACTTTTTAGTTTTTTATAAACTACCAAACCAACCAAATCAAAATGTCTGCTCAATATCACGGATCTTCCTCCGAGGGTGTCAAGACCTACATCGACCGCAACGGTGATACCGTTCAGGAATCCAGCGGCCCAGTCCCAATCTTCCGCGGTCTCGCAGCCGCTGGCGGTGAAGCCTTCATCTCCGAATCCGAATCATCTGACGGAGAATACGTCCACCACAACCACCACCACTCCGGCCCATACGTCCCAGCTCCATCCGAGAAGAAGTCCAAGAAGGAGAAGAAGGAGAAGAAGGAGAAGAAGTCCAAGAAGGAGAAGCGATCCGGTTCCTCCGGCTGCAACTGCGGCCACAGCCACTAGACGATGAAAGAATAAGGGAAACCTATTCCTTGTTCTTAAGGAAAAGACTCCTGAAGAGGAAAGAAATAAAAATGGGATAAACTGGTTTACTCTCACTTTTTCTTTCTTCCTCTTCATCGATATACTATTCTCTACACCTGGGATCACTCGGAGTTCTTTACTTTTCTGCAAAGGAGTTGCCTCTTTCTTTTTTTCTCTTCTATAAATTTCCTTAGACGACAGATTTTCAGGAAAATTCTGGAATAACGGGGTTACCAGTATTCGGAACGGTCTTTAGATTCACAGTATAAAGGCCGCGAGGAATCAGTACTCATGACCGGAAACAAAAAAACTTGGAAAAAAACCAACATCTATCACTCTTCGGCTCCAAGAAGGGAGGGAACAGCCAGCCAGTCTCCCCCTCGCCTTCTCCCGAAGACCTTCCATTCTTTCTTTTAAACTTTTATATATACAAACAGGATTTTTCAACGGGGAAACGGAACGGTGTTCTATTCGGTTCTTTATAAACTTTTCAAGGTTGCCTTTTTTTTTTTTCATTGGATGGGATTTTCTTTATCGGAACATTTCTTCTTTCTTTTTGGACCAGATTGGAATTTCAACTTTTATCGATCACCACTCCTCACTCACTCTCGTTTACAAAGTGTATAACAACCACGGATGTATACTTAGAGTAGAAAGTAGTTAGAACTAGTCTAGAAGAACGGAAAGAGAAAATAGAAGAAAGAAGCGGAGTGTTCAGCAATACTACCGTTTCATTTTTTCAAAAAAACAGTTTTTACCACACTTTAAGAATGCAGTGATAGTAGATTGAATCCTCAGCTAACATGAAGACTCATCGAAAGTAATGAGTTCGGGATAACAGAATCGGAAGGTATGAAAGAGAAGTTTGAAAGAAACGCCATAAAAAAAGCCAGAAAGAAACGCCATAAAAAAGCGAGAAAGAAACGCCATAAAAAAAGGCCCCTCCTACTTACACCGGTGTAACGAAAACGATATTAATGTGAGAATAGAGGTTTGGACTTGAGAAGGGATATGTTAAGGGGAGAGTGTATGCGGTAGTACAGATACTTTCCATACGGTTTCCATGAAGTTTGGTCGAGAGAAAGTGGTCTTTGGGAGTAAGCCACGTAGAAAGAATCGGCAGTGGTGTTATGATGAAAGTCGTTAATAGAAAAAAGTAATTGCGTATTGCTCGAGAGCTTAGGCAGACCCTCCAGCAGAATTTCCGGCACCGGTATTGGCTGAGGTCCCGTTTTGTTGCGTGTTTCCTCCAGTCGATTGGCCGCTCGGCCCGGCGAGAGTGCCGGTGAGCCTTGTGATAATTACACCTGGTTCTCCGTCCACGCTTATCTCGTTGAGACGGCTATTCGTAGCCGCTTGGTTCTCACCACCCGAGCGGCGAGGATTCAAACGAGAAGGAACCATAGGAGAAGGTATAGTGAGTCTGACGGGTCTGCTAGCAGGCGCTGGCGACCTGCGAACAACCCCAACACTGCTGGGACCAGAAATCGAAAAGGGAGGCGGAATTGGAATTGGAGCTGTATCACGTGAGGTACTTGGAACGCCAGCTTGCGCGATTCGTAGAAGACCGTCCATAACGCTGGCGATATCACCGCTACCACGAATTCTACGCCCGGTTTCGCGGGCAACCATGTTGACGAAGGCCGCTGGTGTAAAGGAACCCGGTGGTGCTTGAAAGGCGTTTGGGAGCGTAGAGATGATATCATCAGGGATGGCGGAATGAGGGATTTCGATACCAAACTCCAGGACTCGAGACCCTCTTGGGATGGTTTCCTCATCATCTAAATCAAAATCGTGACCATGATTCCAAGCAAGCTCTTCTGGAGGAATCTGAAGATGCTCCAAGAGCTCACGTGGAAGTCTGTGGCCTGGAACGGTGAAGAAACCAGCTGTAGCAGGTGTCGTGGTAGCACCGCCGCCGCCGCGAACAGGACGGAAGGTACGAAGACGTTGGCCGGTGCGGTACCTGGTACGGCGCCCGGTTTCGGGATTGAAGGAATGACCGATGTTGACGTTGGTGATGTGATCACGTTCGCAACGGCCATCGCTGTAGTATGGTTTCTTATCGCAGAACCACTGGCCGCAATAGCCTGGCTGTCGTTGTTCACCGCAGGAGTGAGCTGTGCATCTGCAGTTGGGGAAGGCGCGTTTGAAGTGACCGCAGCGGTAGGTTTTGATTTGGTAGCACATGTTGGCGATGTTGTGTGATAAGAGATGGTAGAAGGACAGAAGAAAGTAAGTTGTGAGAAGTAATGGGTGGAAGGAGGAATTAAAGATATGGATAGACCCTATAGGCCTGGAGAGATAACTCTGGTATCGGCGTGACCCAAGGTCTCCCTGTTGGCAAGGTTTCTCAAAGCCCTGGTTCAAGATATGTCCAGGAGCCAAATCGAATCACTGGCTATCGTGAACTGCAGCACTAATTTGTCAGAACGATGTCGGCCAGTAAAGGACCGTGGATACATCTGTATCACCGTCAGATGGATGTTGATTAAACTCACGCTAGGATGCTATGCGAGCTTGTTTGCTTTAACAACAGAACAACTGTGCCGTCTGCTGGTAAACGCTGTTGAAGGAAGGAAGGAAGAAGATGATGATCAAGCTGATAGGAAGGGGAAGAAAAAGGACCTGGGAAGACAAATAGTCTATGGAAGCTTTGGAGAGAGTGATGATGACGATGATGACGATGATGACGGTGATGGGAGGTATCAGTGTTGATGAAGACAGCAGATGTTTGAAGCTGAGATGGAGGTCAGAGGAAGGCCGTGGCGGGCAGAAGCTAGTCTTTGAGTTGGCGTTGTTGCATTTGAATACTGCGCTCCCTCACATACAATACTTAGCGTACTACCGTAGTATAGAGATATATGAACTCACTCTCACCACTCAACATAAACTCCTCTGTATCGATACATTTTATATCGAGATCGGTAGTGTATTCCCGAGGTCGGTCCTCAGGTGATTTGGTTAGCGTCATAGCTGCCCTGAGGCTACAGGCTTCATTCTCACATTATCTCAACTGTATATGTGCCATGCTATATGCCGTATCACAGTCCAGACTTCGAAATCGAATCCATCCCAGGAGCTATAGTATGTAACAGTAGACTGGTTCAAATGTATCATAAAATAATAATTTTGGGTGTCTATCATACAAGGCATGAAAGGCTCTCCGTTTGCACAAGGAAAAGGTGAAAGCTAGCAATCCGGCGATATTGCAATGATAATGAGCACGACGAAAGGGAGATAATAACACCAATACTAGAAGAAAGGGACGGGAAGGAGAAGGAAAGGAACGGATAAGAAGAAGGAAAGAAAAAAAAAAGTCAGTTTCTTTTAGACTATCTTTATCGCATAGACGTCATGGAGATGATAGCTACTTCCCCTCCTTGCTTAATCGCCCTCGTTCGTCAGGATTTGTGAGCTCTCAGTAGTGCCAGCAGCGGTTCCAAGTCGCCAAATCCCAAAAACCAGGCGGGAGGGGGGCCTAAGGTAATCGTGGTTCGTAAGAAATTCGAAGGAGGTATTTTGAAAATCATCCGAACAGAAAAATAATAAAGAGAATTCTCCTCAGTCGTCTCGCCGGCCGGGAATAACAATTCGCATCATCAATTCCAACCCCTCCCTGTACTCCTCGATTCCGTAATCCCTCGGCCGTTATGTTCTCGTTTAAACGATCATCTGCGCGATACCACCACCACCCAAGGTCTTGCTGTT
The DNA here is from genome assembly GCA_036971245.1 of Arthrobotrys sphaeroides. NCBI lineage: Eukaryota > Fungi > Ascomycota > Orbiliomycetes > Orbiliales > Orbiliaceae > Arthrobotrys > Arthrobotrys sphaeroides. The sequence continues at coordinate 636,133 of JAJTTW010000010.1, read as the reverse complement.
CATGAACTCCTGGTTCTTCAAGCCAGCCAATCCGTAGCAAGCGCCAGCGAGCAACAAGATGACCGCGGCAGCGATCAAGCTAGTCGCGTAACGGATCAAACTCGTCCATTGAATTATCGAAAGAACCAGGTAGACGGCGGCGCGCATGTAGTTGGAGCTGAATTTGCGAACAAAGGTGTCGAAGGCCTTGGAGGTTGGGCATATTCGGAGAAGCAGCGGGATTTCGAGGAAGATGAGAAATAGGCCAGAAACCCTGTAGTTTCACGTTTTTGTTTTGGTTAGCTCCCGAATTGAAGGGTCGTGCGTCTAGTTTTTGTTGAATACGCTAAAGAATCGAGCTTGGAGGGAACCTGAGTGGGAGCTACGTACAGGCAAATCACCGACCATACGATGATGATATCAAAGTGGAAGATGTTGGCGATTCCGAGAGCCACACATAGCAGGATAGCGAGAATGCCAATCCTATGATTCCGGTCATGTTAGCATCGTCATCGTTCCATGTCGCAGAATCAGTTCATCGGTAAAGAGAAGCGGTGGTAGTGGATGCTAGAATCGGGAGCAGAGCTCCAGCTTCGAAGGATGGAGGACTGGAAGCGTACCATTGCCCGTATATGCCTAGAAAGAGCCGATTCCATTAGCTATACCGCCGTAACATCTCTCCCGGAAGTACCAGCCTCCAACAGCCGATACTGCTGCGAAGTAGCCGGAGGGTACAAGTACATACTGAAATTGCGCTGCTTGATCTCATCCATAAAACCCATCTTGGCGGCGGTTTCTTCGGCTTCCCGTTTCTCGTAATGTCAGGTACTGGGATCGCGTAACTTAGGTTGGAAGATGTCGGGAGAGGAGAGTGGCAGCTGGCTACAGGTCCGAGGAAGGGATGAGAAGAAGAAGAAGAAGTAAGTTCCTGTCGAGATGTTTGCTTTGTTTGGAAGAGATGGAATGTCGGATGAATTCGAAGCGGGCTGGTTGTGCTGTTTTTGTGATGTGATGAGGACACGAATAAGCTAAAAAGGCCGGGAAGGCTGGCCGTAGCTGGTTTACTTTTGAAGAGCGCAACGGCCGGGCAAAAGTCAACAATCAGAAATCGACAAAACGGCCCTTGACGGGTTACAAATATAGCAGCAGCAGAGACGGCATCCGCATCGACCTGTTCAGCCAGGTATAAGCTTACCCGGCGCCCGAAAACTCGAGGTGTTATTAACTTTTGGACGGTGCGGAGAGGGCTACTTGGCTGAAAAGGGCATGACGACGAGCGTTACGCATCCTCCGGCGCAGGGGTTTTCAGGGCTTTACGGCTTCACGAAGGGACTTCCAATCTACCGGAAACGCCAGACAGACGGTCCTCAAACGGCGCGAGCCTGGCTTTGCACTCGCAGTTAAATTGCATTCCCGGCCTTCTGCTTTTTTTTTTTTTTTTGAACATATCGAATTCGATTGTTCGGTGGAATCTTCAAGACGGCCCGCCAAGCATGCGAGGTTTGCCGGTCGCCGGAGCCTCGGAGCCTCAAAAGTGATCTCATCTTACAGACGGAGGCAAGTTACGAATCGCGGAGAATTTTTATCTTTCAGATACTACTCTATATCATTGCCTTAAAATGTACATGTGTGAGAAGTACGTATGCTTTGCCGTCTCGAAGACAGACACTTGATTGCCTGGACGTGGACCTATATATACTGCGCCGCACTTGTCAGAACCTTCTTATACGATCTTGATAAGAAAAAATGAGGCGAGTACACGAATCGCTGGAATACAGTATCAGACTCCTAGGTTCATCTCCTCGGCCACAAGTCTTAAATGCGACAAGGGTCCTCAACGAGCTGGGTTTATAATAGTTCGTGCTTTGGAGCACTTTATCATCATATTGGATTGGAAACAAAACAAATACGTCAAAGAGATATTCGTACTTACTCTTATGGGCACACATATGGCACAACATAGTTGTGCACCTGACGAAGAAGGATCAACTATAAAACTACTCACGCCGTTAGCATGGCTCTCAACCGGACGATTGAAAAGTTAAATAAATGCAAGAGAACGACGTGAAGAGTGAAGAATCAGACTGTCAGAAGTGTAGGTTGTCTCAGCAATGAAGTTGCAGACAATGTAGGTAAGTATTCAATATAAAAGGGTGTCATCATGTTCTTCATCTGAAAGGAAAGTCGGATCAGGTTGGAAGTTCAAGCCTACCTTTACAAACGATGGCACCGGAAGGACTTCAGGTGCTCTATAAGCCCGTGAAGCCCTTCCAGTGCCGTCAGCACGGGCTCCCAAAGCCCATGTCCCCAAAGTGGCATCGATGTATTGTCTAATTGCAATGCATGGCGGCGACTCTGGATCCAGCAACCCGGGTTAGTTGAAGTTGAGAGAGGCATTCCTTCGGTCAGAAAGTACAATTGCAGATAGATGCATTCTCGACACCGATGATGGAGAAAGATCGGAAGAAAAGGCCGTTGATTGAGAGAATGGAATGGTGTGGATGTTCAGTGCAGATGCGACTGGAAGAAAAAAACGCGCCCGTTTTAACACAGAAAATTTGCTGCTGGCCAAGCCACACGTTCTCACCAGCCACACGGCCAACTTCAGCTGTGGCGCCGGCATCACAACGCAAACGAACAGCCCCACCTTTGGCGGCTCGCCAAATTTAACCCCTCCCACTCACCGCTTCTTCGTCGAATCCTGCTCTCTCTCACCCTTCGTACCTTCGAACTCTCTCACATCCATCTGAACTTCCAACGGCCCCCGATTGCTCTTCCATCTCCTACCTTCAACGCTTAACCAAGCTTCATTCCTATCCTTACATAATTCAAGATGGGTACGTTGACCTTGCTACTATCAACCGGCCTCACGTCGGCAGCCCAGGATCCCAATATGCTAACTTGACGCCGGCCTGTATAGCTGACCCGGCTACGGTTGCGGGTACGTTGCCTCTCTCACTTAAGGGGAATATGCTTCTTAATCTAGCCCTAACTGCTATTGGGACGACAGAACAATTCATAAGCTACTACTACCAGACTTTCGACACCAGCAGAGCAGCTCTAGGAAACCTCTATGTATGGCACCTCAAGAAACTCTCCATATCTCTACTTTTTCCCTTTAAAGTTATAAGATCTAGCTAACACGCAAATCTGATTACCCTAGCGAGATAACTCCTTCCTTACTTTCGAAAGCGCCTCCTTCCCAGGCACCGCCGCAATTGTCGAGAAACTTACCGTAAGTACCTAGCCAATCTTCTAGGTGAATAAAAGAAGAAAAAAGAAAGGGGAAACAAAGAAGGAAATCATAGGATGGTGTTATGGCATCTCATCAGATATCATGCGGAAAAGGCTAACCCCGTTATCAACTTCGCAGACTCTTCCATTCGAAAAAGTTCAACACAGAGTCGCCACCAAAGATGTGCAGCCAATTGACAACGGTATCATTGTCCTAGTCACGGGACAACTTGTGGTCGATGACAGCCCAAACCCCCTGAGTTTTACCCAAACTTTCATTCTGAGGCCCGACGGCGGCAGCTTCTATGTAGCCAACGACATCTTCAAGTTGGTTTATGGTTGATCCTAATCAATTAACCGGTTTTTTGACAAACGATATGGGCGGTGTTGGTTCTCTTTCTTGACTAGATGCAGCTGGAGACTATCTCGAATTACTTTGTTAGAATGGTCAAAACGTCCAGCGATTTTCTTTCTTTCTCTTGGGAGGATGTGGTGGTATTATCTTCTTTTTTTAATTTCCGGCTTGAGAAGATGCATGCTATTATCCTTCCCATAGCCCTAGTGTACCCGAGCTGGTAACTTTTATCCAAATCATAGCCAAGGAAACAAAAAAAAGGATCAAACAGAAAACAGGGCTTAAGAGGCTGACAACGATAACTTTAAACCAATAAATTTGTGAGTGAGATATGTCAGGATATATTGGATATCGGTTCAGGTACAGTAACTATGACAGCCTTTTTGGTTCATGCCCAAAATACCACAGGCAACACAGGCAGCCCAAAATTCCAGTTCCATTTACACACGGCGTAAAGACTTGGTTTCATGGATTCAGAGTCTCGAGACATCGAGGCACCCGTCGTAGAATAACTTCTAGCATAGTTGTTCTATAAGTTTCAGAGGTTCTAAGATTTCAAATTCCCAATCTATAATACCAGAAGTCAGCTCTGCAGGTGTTTAAGGGAGAAAACCCTTGAGTGCTCGGAACCCGAACTTAATGGAGCCCTTACCTCTTCCCGGTCTTCCCGGGAGCGCATTCTCGTCAAATTTTATCATATAAGTGCCAAACAAGGAACCGATTATGACAGCGTTTCCTTGCACCTCCCAGCATCCGTTATGCGGGCGGTAATGGTGGGGGATCCAGACGAAACGCTTTGAGTTAACAAGGAGCCATTCGAAGTCCGGTGTGAACTCGAATCTCCGCGCAAGCAACCGAATATCGAAAAACCTGTCTTGGGCTTCGACCTCTTCGACCAAGAATACAATCTTGTCAGTTTGGAGGTAGGTTTTGTCACCAATCGTTCTGAAGGATAGCGGAATCATGCAATTCTTCGCATCTTCAGGCTTCTGGCAAATATCCTGTAGTTTGATGGGAGAGAACCTTCGCACGAGTTTTCCGGTGCGAGTCAGGATAAGAGATACAAAGAATGCATCCGTTTTAGCTTCGTCACCCGTGTGAAGCACAGCCATGTAACGAGAATCCGAAGAAAACGAAACCCCGCCAACTCGACCAGGCATTTCGAGACATGTATCGACGAATTCCTGGGCGTTGACGTCAACAACTAGGACGTTGTTTGCCAAAATTATGGCGATAAAATCGCATGCTGAAGAAAATTTAACATCTTTAACGTAGATAGAGCGGAGGTTGAGGAAATATCTGGAGAGAAGCGCAAACCAGGTAGAACAGTCGTAAGTCAAAGACCAAAGTCGAGACAGTTGTGGTTGTCCATCGTTAGCCCCAGCTTGGTATAAAATGAAGTGGATAATATGAAGATGATGGTTAGGGGCGTCTTGATGATGATTGAGATACGCAAGTCCAACCATATCAGAGTTCAGACTCTTGCGAATCTGTGGCTGACCCTGGTTAAAGGTCACTGGGCGGTTTGGTTTAGCTCCAGGTGAGTCAACGCCTGACGAGATTCCTGCGTCGATGGGGGGCCGTTCTTTATCTTCGGTCTCTACTGGGAGAGTTTGAAAGCATTTTTCCGTCTTAATGTCCCAAAGCTGCACAAGTAGTGGTGCGGAAGCAGAAACCACAATATCTTTCCCACTATATCGACCCAGGAATGCAGCGGAAGGGACCGACTGTGTTTGGATTGTCGGATTTTGGAGCACTAGAACTGTTTTCTGATTGGCTGAAGGAAGCCAAACCCCAATCCTGTGATAAAGCTGTTTGACGGGGCTGTAGAGAGTTAGGACAACAAGATCCCCGTTCGAATGTGAAACTACGACTTGGTCCAAACGCCGGACGCTCCCCTGACCCCGGCTAAGATCTTTTGGTAAGGGACTATGACCTGATATAGCTAAGGCTTCGGTGGCATGACCATCATTATTCCCCGCACATTTGTCGATCAGCTTCTTGAGACTCCACAAACGGATCATAGCTCGATCGCAATCTCGCTGAGGGTTACGAGCGCGAGCGTGAGAGGACACTGATGCTGAAACAAGCACTGAGAAACTCGGGGACAGTTTCATATCAAAGATCCGATGTGATTCGGATATGGTTAGGACAGGGGAGGTGCCACCAAGCTTCCAGAAGCAGATATCCCTTTGGGATATCGTTGCTGTGACCAGAATTTGATGTGAGGGTAGATATTCCGATATTACAGGGCCTCCAAGGCTGGTTTTAATGGACCCAAGATACGTTGGGTTGCCTTTTAGAAGATCCCATACCTCATACTCACCCATTGAAACTTCGCACACGATGGCCGAGGAATCCTGTGTAGAAAAGAATCCCATATAAACCTCGATAGCTGGAGATGCGATGTTGGGGATTCTCGTAAATTTGCGTCTGCCAGTTTCCAGGGAGCCGTATCTCCGCGTGGCAGTCTCCCAGATGCCCAACTCTAAGGGTTTATGACCTCCTGCAAAATCATAACACGCAAGCAAGAGTGCATTGTCGCCGATAGGCTTGATATCGGATATCGTTGGATGGGTAGGTGTTTGGGGATCACCAAACTGTAGACTTGGAGCAGGGTGGCTCAGACTTGAGTTAGTAATCTCTCCAGATTTGGTACTCTTACGCCCAGGAGCGGCATTGTTCAAGATGTAATCCAAATCAAGTGGTGTACTGCTATAAATCTGTCCTAAAGAATTTTTGCGGCACAAAGAAACGGCCATAGGTGAGATGATTGCGAATTGTAGGATGGAGGAGTCGGTAAACCAAGCTAGGTTTTCAATGATGCCGGAATGACGGGAGTCTGGGATGATTGCTTCACATATTCCGGATAAGAGGTCCCACACGAAAACCTTCCTGTTGTCGCTGGCTATGACTTTTTCTTCCCTCGGGGAGATTTTGACGGCGTAAAGACGTTCATTTTGGTCAGATGCTTTCAGATGCCGTTGCAAAGTAGCAGTTGAAGTTTTCCATAGCTGTAAACCGTCATTCGTGGCAACCGCCAGCATGGTGGAGCCGATGTCTAGAGACCTCGCAGTCCTCCGCGAGTTCCAGGGTCTCTGAAAGTTCTCAGGGGCCACGTCATCATATTCTATAACTTCGAGACAGTCGTCTAGGTATTGCTGATCAAACGTCTTAAATTTTGGGTTCAGTTCCATAGCAGCAGGCTCCGCATCCATCACGTCTCCGAGATCGCCTTCGCAAGCAAAAAACAATCGTAGTCCATTATAGAGCTGTAGCGGCGCTCTTGCAAGAGGTATCTTGTACCGGTGGAGAAATGATATTGTATCTCGTATAAGGGTCAGTGATATCGACTCGATCTTTATCAATAATCGTGTCATATGTTAGTCGGGATCTGTATCCATCGAGCGGACATCCTAAAAAACGCCTAATGAACTTACAAGTTCGAACTCCTGCAGAATTGCATCTAATTGCTGGAAAGCGTACGGAAGACTGTCCATAATGCTCAAAGCCTCAAGCCAATGTATCGAATGAACCCTCAGAAATTCGAGGACTGACTCTGCTATCTCACCCCGACTTTCGGCCGACCCGTCTTTCAGCTGATTATTCGTGATATGGTTTGCCCAGAACGATATCGCGTACTCAATATCTATAAGCCTTTCCCGATCGCCTGGGGAAATTTCATCGTTCAGTTTACCCGGCTCCTTCAATTCTAGAATATCTCGCTTTAGTCTCTTCGTCAACATCTCGACAAGCCTTTTGCCAACCCGTCGGTGCAAGCAACTTTCTCCCATGAAAAACACAATGGAGCCTTTCCGGGTCCGAAGAAAATCCTCCGCCGATTTATGTATGACAGAAATCCGACCATCATGCGTGGAGATGAACGATCCGCATTGCGCTGCTATAGTGCGCATCCTTTGCAGAATAAATTCCATAGGGGATGGTTTCCTTTTCGAATGCTTCCTGAGATTATCAGGAATCTCTAACGCATGCACAATCTCGACGAGCCGCATCGGTCGATATGCTATTATCACAATGCCGAGAATTTGGTGGCATAGGCTGCCCTCCGTACCCTTGGGTTTCGGGATTTGCTCAAACATCCTTTCATATAGCGCATCAAGGCCAGTTGGGAATTCTTCTAGCTCTTCCAAAATGTCTTCCTCCGGAATTTCGGCCAGCCTCTTACAAGCCAAGTGTACCCAGAGAAAGGTGCCTTCCGACTTTGTCCTCAGGATTTCCGCAGCTTCGCCTTGGAAGTCTTCGTCAATGTGTTTGATGCTCTCCCAGATATAGATATCCACTGCCTCCTGTACTCGCAGGCGATTTTCCTCGAGATCCAGAATGAGTGACGTCGAAGACAGTTTATCGAGTATTCGTGGCGCTTTCCGGCTTGTAACTACCCAGTGTACCCCACGTACCCCGACCGTGGCTGAAATAAGGTCCATGAGATCCACCAATCCTTGCTCACATTCATCAAGTGCATCAATGAATAAGTAAGCCGTGCCCAGATTCTCATCCTGGAGAACTTCTAGGAAGAGCCTTTTAACTGTGAAGAACAGGTTTATATCGCTTTCTTCGAATAGACGGGGCCCTGATGCTTGGAATGCTTCTTGAAGGTGCTTTCCCAGGTCTTTCCGTTGCTCCAATAGCATAAATAGCAACCCTCGGAGCACTGATGTTGCATTGTTGTGGAGATTATGGCCACTTTCACATATGAAATGTGAAATTGTTGCTTTACTAGTCCCCGTCAATCGTGATAATTCGTTGATCAATCCGATACAAATCATCGTCTTCCCTTTACCTGGATCCCCTCGGATCCACAGTAGTCCAGAATCGGCCCGCTTCCAGGTTAAGAAAGTCGGATCGTTAAGTATCCATTCGTAGGAACCCGGTAATGGAATCCCCTTCCTCGCTTCGATCCTCAATTTATCGGACCTGGGGTCACTCTCCCGTAGGTGTTGAAGGCAAGTGAATATATCCGCGCCCCCATTTGATGCTATTCCACATAATATAACGGTGTTAGTTGATATTTAATATTTGTTGCGAACTAATATACAGTTCTATGAAGTTGTTGACGACTCCGCTAATTCAACGGACAAGCTGGTCCACTTACCTGAAGTACCGCCAAGATTTATCCCTTTTCCTGCATTGAAACTGGGCTCACCGATGAAGATGTTCCCACCGTAGTTGTGAACCCCGCCTCTAATATTAATATCCATGAAACCGGATTGAACGTCCCCAATTCCTTAAATCGGTGTTAGCTGCGCGGCGTCCGCCAGACTATTCTCTACACTGGAGGGTGGGGTTAAAGGAAGTTGTAGAAGGGCCCCTGGAACTGAAAATCGTAAGCCCTTAAGTTAACGGCTGTGCCGGTTAGGCGTACTGCCAAATCTGGCGTATCTTTGTCCTACCGTACAATGCATACTTACGTGTTCCTATAGAATATAGTCGTGCGGAACCGTCAATTGGTCTCGAATATATGTTAATTTCCATACTTTAGTAAGGGTTTGGCTGGGGCAAGCATGAGTTATCTACTGATCCTCCTTTATGGAAGATTGCTTTGCCGGCTTAAGCGCTTTCTTCCAAAATATGCACATTCGTCCGAAATGGAATCGTTTGGCGATAATACTATATTCAGTAGCCTGACATGACCCCACCTATCACCAGGATGGCACTGGTATCAACTACGGTGGTCTGGCATCATCAAAGGTTAAGAATGGGTCCTTCGGCATCATTGTTGGAGACTGCCCATCTATAAAGTATTGATATATCTTAAGCTTTAGTCTCGAGGCTGTTAGTGCCTGGCTGAAAGGAGGGATCCTCTTGGACCAAGAAGCGGCCTCCCTGGTCGGTCTCAACAACGCAACCTATGGAACTCGGTTATAATTACGAGACTGCGGCATCAGAAGTAATCGAGCTCGCCACTTGGAAAGATGGTTAAAACTTTTTTAAAAAACTAGGGGCAATATGCTACTTGACGTATAGCCGCAGGGCATTCGCTATAGACCTCAGTGGTCGAGCAGCTTCCAAGTGTTGTAATACGCTGAATTCCGCGTTGCCTCCAACAAAACTCTGTGATCAACGCTAGACCCAAACTCTGTGACACCGCCAACTCTGTCTATTTCCAGCTTAGCCCAACCATCCCGCGACACCATCGCGAAACAAACATTCATCAACTTCCCCGCGATGGCAGACCGTCTAACCCAACTCCAGGACGCCATCGACCAGGTATTCCATACCCCCCTCTTCCATACCCATCTCCAAAAGCCCATCCAATCCACTAACCCCCTCCACCAACCATAAACAGCTAGCCACAATCTTCTACTGCGCCCTCCGCTACGTCGGCACCCACCACGACTTCGTCCCAACCCACGGTGAACCCAAAGTCCGCGACGACACCCTACAACCCGATCCTCCACATCTCTTCCGCTCCTCACAGCAAGAACTAGCCCGCGATCTCGTGTTGAAGACTAAACAGATCGAAGTTCTCATTGCGTCTTTACCTGGGATCGGAGTATCTGAAGATGATCAGAAGGAACGATTGAAGGAACTTGGGAGGGAGTTGGAAAAGGCGGAGGAGGAACGGAAGCAATCTATAAAGGAGAAGGAAGAGCTGTTGGTACAGTTTGATGAGGTGGTTAGGAGCTTGAGGAGGGTCTGAGAGGACTGGGTGCCGGTTTTATAACCCGTCGATTATCAGAAGGAGAGATATGGAGGAAACAATCTACGAGATCCTTGGGAGATAAGCTCGATTTCTGTGAGATGATGGCTCCTAGGTACACCTAAACCCGTTCAATGGAACTGGATCTCACAATCACGCGTTTTTCAAATACTGTATCGGATGCCGACTGTTACGACCGATCCATTCCGTCCTCCCTACCGATTCACCTGGCGAGTATGGCTTCGAAGACAGCCATATTGGGTATCCGTCGGTTTCCCCTGGGCCGGTTGAGTGCTACAAGGAGCGCATTACAAGAGAAAGTGGGCACGAGATGTCATACTCGACGTCACTTCCCACTAGTATCTATCTCCAACCGCCCAGGCTATTTACTTTCGCAAGGTAGCATCCGCAAATGGAAAGATATACGATAGCGGAAAATGAATAAATAAGAGCCTGCCAACCCCAGCCATTCTATTAATTCTATAGTTAATACCTAATAGCTTTAAGGAAAGAATGAAAAATTGCCCTACCAAGGAGGGCGGTCCTCTTTGAGAGAACCAATAAGCTCGCCGGCTCAGAAGAAGTATCTAAAGAAAAAAGCGGCCTCGGCTAGTACACTGCAAAGCCGAGATGGTTGTAAAATACCCCCGTTAAGAAATGAGGAATAGGGTAAGAAGAGAGGAAAGCAAAACGCCGAATCCCATGTTCAGGTAATGGTAAGATCGAAAGGAAAGAAACCAAGAAAAAAGCACAATGCTCGCTAGCGCTCAAAATTACAATGAAGAGAGAAGGGGAAAACCACAACAGGGGAAGCCCAGCACAAATGAAATTATGGTCGTAATATCGCTTCCTATCCTGGAAAAAAAGCTTAATTAAACAAATGAAAGTGGATTTGGGGTCGTTAATAATGAGTGTGCCAGAATGTGGGTATTGTAAGATATGAAGGTATGAAAGTGAGCGCTGGGCTGTCCGAGGGTATATAAATGGGTATCAGGCCGATTGTACTTTTTTCCCCTTAGTGCGGCACTAAGGTACTTTTGGGTTTTAATGTAACTCCGGATGGCCAGCAACCATCGTTACTCGCTTGATAGAAGTGATCTCTGCGGATTCCGAGATAGAGCTAGTTTTGCTCAGGAGGTCTTCAAAGGTGGCGATTGGGTTCATTAGGACGATTCCAGCGGGAGCGTTGGATTGGCGACTGCTATCCGTTGAGCTAGCCGCTGAGGCTTCGTCGGGGAGTCTGGGAAGTGGTTTCTATATGATATCATTAGTATATTTACACTACACCGGGGTAGGAGATGAGACTTACGTTATCGAACGGGGTGCTCTGTCGAAGAAACCCAGAACTGGAACGAGACCCACTAGATCGAACTGTTGCCGCCCGACTCCCTGTGCTAGAGTGTTTTGTATTGTAGTAAGAATCAATGGTAGCGTTTGCGGACCCTGACCTTGATGTCGAAGATGGGGTTGGCGCAGCGGACCTTCGGGTGGAGAGACTGGGAGAACCAAGTGCCCCCGCAGCCATAGGCTTGCTCCTCTTCGGAGTAACTGTTGCGGACCTTGACGGTAGGTGTTTATCCGAAGTGGGTGTACGTTGTGGGGTTCTCTGAGACTTCGAGCTATGGAGAGATTTGCTTGACCTGGCAGATTGGGAATGCTGCTCACGCCGCTGGTCTTCTTCGGCTTTTCGGGAAGTAACAGCCTTGTAGACTACACTTCGTACGAGTTTTTCGTCAAGAACTTTGTATTGTGCATTGAAGCCCGTGTCGTCCCTGGAGTCTCGTCGAGGGACTGGAGGAGCCGAGCTTTCATAGTAGATAGATGACGTCTTGGTGGCGGCCGCGGAGCTTGGAGGGCGGAATTTATTCTTTGGTTGTAATGAGAATTCTTCGATCGTTGGAGAGTTGAAGATGGCTATGGACTCGACTCGTTCAGGGCGTTCCAAGACTGTTAACTTCGTGGTATCCCTAGCCCTAGGAGAAGGGGTTGAAGAGACTGGCGCAATTCCTGTCGTCACAATCGGCGCTTTCGGGTCCGGCGCCAGTCGAGCAGCGACTATAACAGAATCCCTGTTGCTATCGTCACCAAAGCATGTAGAGCAGTCGCTTCCGGACTTTGCAATGTGTCGGCGTACATGCTGGGCTGGAGGCGGGATGGATCGCCTCTTCTTCTTCTCCCGTTTAGAAGCCAACCTCATGATATTTCCCGCCGAAAACTTGGGTTTCAGAGGCTCCCTTGTCATGGAAAGCGGCCGTCCAGTAGTGGTAGTCGGTGCCTGCATAATAACCCTACTAGATCGCTTGCTCTTCACTCTTCTCTTTTGGCTCAGCTTCCTCGAAGTTTTCCTTTCAACCGCTGAGATGTGCGTAACTGTCCCTGTTGTCGGCACCGGCTGCACCCGTTCCACGGGAGTCGTCTGATTTGAACTCGAGCTCGATGTCGGGCTCACGATGCTGATAACATTCAGGACAGTCGTCCACAGCGTTCCTCTTCGCTTCCTTTTCGGCGGCTTCTCCTTCACCGGCTCTTCAGGTGTAAAATTTCTTCCATCGAACATATTTGGTGTGTCGAACCCAGAGTTCGCATGTCGGTTTACGAACTTTGGTTTTCGCTCCTCGCGTGACACAGTTATCGGTGCGGATATATCATTCTTCGCCCCATCTCTCGACTTCGGTGCCACTCTCATCGTTGCTGAGCCAGATGTTGCCGGTCTCGGTGATGCTTGCTGGCTAGGACTGGGGCCAGTATCTTCTGATCTTGTATGAACGACAATACAGCAATCCTCACACACGATGCGAATCCAGTTCTCTGATGTTATAGCCTCCTCAGTTGTGTGCAGAGTTATCCTTGGCGGAATCTCCAAGGAGCAGAAGGTCGGTCCAAATAGACGTTGAAGCATTAATATCAGACCCTACAAAACGCCCCCAATCAACGTTAACTAATTTCTTAGGAATTCTCCACGATTGGATTTGAAATCAAGAATGTTTTTGAGGCTTTTGTTGACCTACCTCCCATGTTTGAACCTTCTCCAAAGGGACAACGTAGGGGCTGTAATATGGTGCCACTAATATCCTCATCCTGGCTGAAGAGGGGTCGAATGGACTGCTGAGAGTAGATTCCCTCGACGGGGACAAAGGTTTAGGGCTCAGGAACGAGCCGTCTCTCGTATCTGCCGACATGGTTGTGAGTTTGGATCAAGCGGTAAGCTGTATATAACCCGCCGTCGCCAAACGCTGTTATAATTTTAGAGAGTTAAAGAATAGGTAGCAACAATCGGAAGGAAAGGAAGAAACAACAATGAAATGAAATGAACCACAATGCCAACAACTGTTCTCTCTCAGCTCAGATGAGCAGGTATACGCCAAAACGGTTGAGGCTAGCAGAGAGAGGGAAAAATGTTCAGAAACAACCCTAGTTATTATCTAGCGGGTTACCGGTTGGCCCGTCCAGAAGTTAACTTGATGCAGGAATCCGCAAATGGCGAAGCGAGCGTCCGTGTGGGAGATTGTGTTTCTCGTGCGACATCAAATAAAATAATAGAAGTGCACCAGCGATAGTAATATCATAATACGCTAGGGCCAAGTGTATGGGATTGTGCGTGTTTCTTGTGCAATGGGCCGCCTGGCCTTGTCTGGTACTTCCGCTGCTGCTTCTTTTGGGTGGTGGTGCAAGTGTAGGCGGACGGGGACTGGTTCCCATATGTCGCAGGTCCGGTTCCAGGAAGATGGGAATTCCAATTGTTTGACGGTGACTTGTTTCAGGACTGGCCTTGGGATTCCGTCATATTTTTATGCGAGAGCTCTTCTCCAGTTTCCGGCCCGATGTCTTTGTGATATGGTGGTGAAGGTGGTAGGAATGGGAAGGAGCAATCGAAGTAGAAGGGGGGGAAATAATCGGGTTCGGATGCGGTTGGATCAGAGTTGTGTGTTGGAGATGTAGTCGATGATGTGCCGGACTTTGGCGTTGGTGGCTGCTCGTCGTTGGAAGGAGAGTTACGGTCGATATCAAGCCACCTTCAATGCTTGCCAGCACATAGCCCGATCGTGAACGAAGAAGAAAAATATGTGTATCAGACTATCACCAAATCTTGCCGCCGTTCCCGCAGTCTATACCTCAAAGGGACTAGAATCCGGAATGTCGAAGCTCTGGCACCGGAACCGCTCTATCGGTCCTCTCGAATATTTCTTTTCGTCGAAAGAATTCCTCCCAAGGATAACGGCGACAATCGAATGCAGTGTCTTATGCAGCGTATCCGATACAGCCCCCCAGGCGGCTGCCTTCTAGTCTGCAAGCGTCCGCAATCCAGGGACAAGAATCGATTCGATTGGAATTCTTATACGTTAATCGAGAAGTTGGTGGGAGAGTTGCAAGTTGCACCTGCTCTAGAATGCTCAAAAGGCAAGTGTCGAAAGATTATTCCAAGCCTTAAGGTTTGCCTGCGCCGTTGATACCTGATAAATTGAGCTGATAGGCGAGAAAGGGAAAATTCGAATATATCAACTGGTCAAGCTGGGTTATGTCGGATTAAAGAAAGTAGGAAAACCCTTGGCCCCGAAATGCTTATGCACGCATGACCACAAGTGCAATTGGGGGAAAAGGATAAAAGGCAGACGACCGTCGAGATGCTCGAGTATCTTTGTACAGCACGGTACAAGGCACGCGAGTAGTGGGTACTTTCTTTGGGAACCAACAAAATCCTATAAAGTATGGACCTGACCCTGGCCTGTCTTGGTTGCCCGAAATGGTGCCTGCCAGCGCAAACGTCAAGGAGTCGAACTGAAATAAATTGAAGCCGAACGGGAACGAATGGGAAGGAAAGGAAAGGATAGACAAGAAAGCCCCGATCGAACTATATCGAGAAGAACGAAAGCTGCTCTCCAAAAAAAGAGCCCCCTCAAAAATCCTACGCAACAAAGGATCAAAAAGAAAGATTTCGAAGTAGCTGTGATTCGAGGAAGGACCCACAATAAAGTGCACATGTGCCAATGGCCAGCGAGGTGTTGAGGGTTTATGCAGTGGGGATGGGCTTGTTTGAGGATGATTCCTTTTTCGAGTAATCGTCCAGAAGGGGGGTTAGCGTGGATGATGCTTGTGTGTGCTGCCGCTGAACCCCAGTTTTCCCGTTGGTAGTTCAGAAGGTTGGTTGGTTCGAAATCGAAATTGCAAGTGCCTCCAAACCACGGTGATCCAAAACCTTTGATTGATATCCACACTCAAAAAGAAGAACTAGAAGCACGACCAGAGTCAGCATGGGTCCAGGAACCCATGGAACGACGAACCACGTCAGCGAAAGCAACGTCCGGCTGTGATCTATTCTGCAGGTTGTTAAACGATGGGGACTTGCAAGGGAACGGGACGCAGGGATATCACGGCTTTCGAGCAATCTAAACCAGGCCCAGTCGGTAATAGAAGCCGAGTGGGACAGGCGGGCTTGCGGGTATCCCACAATGTTGTCAGTTGATCATGACGAACAAATAACTCGCAATGATGCTTGTCAATGTTCCCGTCGCCGACAATGGTCAAAGGCGGCGCGACTATCTCTTGCGCTGGGGTTCACAGGATCCGGACAGTTTGATTTGATAATTTTGAACGACAAGCTCCAAAGGGGGATCGCAAGTGGATCGGATGGAAGTTCAAGATCGAAAGGATGACTATCAGTTCTGGGCCTCTCAAATTTCAAACATGGAACGAGCTGCTAGTGCTGTTCTATATATTCCCAACTTCCAACGTCTGCAATGATTAGCCAGTCGCCCTGCATCGGATCGCTCTCGCCCTTACTGTTGACCAATCTCACCCGTCATTGGTTCCTCGAGAGCTATCCTTCTATGATTACGCCGCCCAGCTTCTGACATGTTTGGAAAGCGGACATTTGACGGCAAAATGCTGATCAGATCTGAAGCCCTTGATACCGCAAGAGCTTTAACCATAACAACCACGGAAGAATATGTGTGGGAATTACTCGAAGCTAGCAAGATGTTACGAGCTGCAGTGTTCACACGCTAAGGTAAGGGTGGGTAAGCAAAGGCAGCCGGCAGCCACCTGCAGAGCACGCGCATGGGGATGGGTCTAGCGTCGGTTTTCTAGCGCACATTTACCAGGTCAGAGAGCAAGTTTACCAAGATACCTCAGGGATCCCCTCTGTAGGCGGGTCGATATGTGAAGCCCGATATAAATATCCTCGGCCGGCAAATTCCTTGGAATATTCCACAGGAAGGGTTAAGCTTGTAAGGCTTGCAGTCAACAGCCGCCCTTTTACTCAGCTAAATACGGGTGCATCTCAGGCTGAAATCAGCATCACCGTTTTTGTCGGGCCAGGCTTCATATCTGCCTATGCCAACTGCCCCAGTCAATTGAGCCTCCGGTTTCGTCCTCACTGTCGCCAGTAAATTTCGTAATAAACGAACGACTCCTTTGGAAATTTGAACTTTCCTAACCTCCGAGCCAACAGCCGGGATGGTCAAGGTAGGGGAGAATTAAAGGTTGCTCGGAGTTGGTTCACCTTGCGTTTAAGCGACGCCTTATTTGCAGCCACCGAAGCTCCTTCTGCGGACCCACATCCGTATGACGAAAACAGGGGGAAGCACTCCAAAGAGCTCGAGAAGGTCAGGGGGTAAACGACCAGCAAAAGAATAACCTTTGCGTTGGCTTCCTTCTTGATCTTGAAGCCTGGAGCTTGAGCGAGTTTCAAGCGGTTTCAGGGCAGTCAAGGCTTTCCTTCTCTTTCGCACGATTGCGACCTCACATGATTTGCTCCTTACAATTCCCCCACAAACATCTCCGACCTGACTCGAGCCGCAAAAGGAGCTCTCGGTATGGTATGCAATAAACACGACGTTGGATTGTGGAGCATCGTCGGTTTGAAAGGACGTCGTCGCGATGTCACCAGACCGCTTCGAGCAAGTACGCCTTGCCGTAGGTTAAAACCCAAATCCAGCTGCGAGGAGGACAAAAACATATCACACACCACCAACAAAAACCACAGAATACGAACGCAACTTCATGAAATCGAATCCACAGCTGTTGGAAATTTTAACCCGTCAGAAAAAAGTTATTCCAGTAACTTTCCGATAAAAAAATATCCAACTATACCCTCCTACTGATTCTTACTGTCTTATCGTTATAACCCACATTATAACCCAAGCCTTGACACCAGTTGCAGACCATGTTATAACATCCCCAACATCACCAAAATTAAAAAAAACCGAAAACAAAAATTAATTGACAAGAAACAATCCCGTTTCCGGTTATTCCCCCATCTTGATGCCTTCGTCTCAACAAAGCCCCACCATTGCACCATGCACATGACATTATCACCAGTTAGGCGAAATCACACTTCATTCCGCTATAACCCACTGTATAGAACAGTATACCCACTTCTTATCATGATATACAACGAACGGCCAAGAAAGTTCTTGTCCATCTCCACCCATGCATAACCGATATCAAAAGCATCTGACATACATCCAGCTTCGTCCCTTCGCACTTTCCCCGTACATCCCGCAGACAATGCACGGAAAATCATGCTGCCTAAGCCGTACATACATACATATGTAACTTGCAAATCTGTAGAGCGGCAGAGGCCGTTCTACGGCATAACGGCTCGGTGGTTGCGAAGAAAAGCGGGATGGGATGGAAGCAACAGAAGGCAGGAAGGAATGTTTGAACCTTTTTCTGTGTGTTCTCAAAATGCAAACCCTAGCTGCCGCTCCTTTTTTTTCCTCTCTCTCTCTATAATATCACTCTGATATCATAACATCGTCAACAAAGTGAAACTATAAAACTTCAAACCCTGATGAGAACGCAAACGACCAGCCTCCTTCCCAACAGAGAGGAAGCCCCAAAAAAAAACATCTCACCCAATTATCACATCAAACCACATGGTGTCAACGTGTTGTTTTCTTTTAAAGAAACCGTTTTTTCGGGATATTGGTAAAACGGTATCCGTGACAGAAAAGTTCACAAACGGTCCAGACCCAACCTCCTGATAGAAGCTATTCGTATTCGCCAAAGGAAAATAGAAATATCCTATGATACGCTCTAGCCAATCACTACGGTCCTTGAAGAAGAAAAACATCCGTCGGTTCCCAGAACCTCAAAGCTTCAAACCGTCGCGATATGTTTCTCGCCTCCACAATGGTACCATTGGTCATCGCCATAGTCTCACTACCAAAATATCTTAAC
Organism: Arthrobotrys sphaeroides; assembly: GCA_036971245.1. NCBI lineage: Eukaryota > Fungi > Ascomycota > Orbiliomycetes > Orbiliales > Orbiliaceae > Arthrobotrys > Arthrobotrys sphaeroides. The sequence continues at coordinate 617,723 of JAJTTW010000010.1, read as the reverse complement.
TAATCATTTTAGATCCCCGTCTGTGCAACTTCAACAGCGAATCACTCAACAAAAAAAAAATCCTAAGCTTCGCGGTTTTAATTAGAAAAAATAACTTCAGACGGAATGATCCATACTATAATATCGTTATTAACCGAGAAACAATATCTCTTCGCCATTCCCGTGTGATCTCCATCGTGAAGCGGTCCGCTGCAGCGTCTTAGCTGTTTCCCCCTCCCACTGCCGGCAGATGTCAACGAGACTCCATGGATCCACTCTATTTTGTCTCGCAACTCCTAGAGGCTTGTACATTCTCTGTATATTTCTAAAAATTGTCCTCATGAAATCTAAAGGAATCCCTTCCATCGAGGATGAACCTGTTCACAAGAGATTTTGTGTCACGATGCAGGATGTAGAAGGCGTACCTGCTGCATTACCTTTTGCATATGGCGCATGTCCAAAAAAACCCCTTTCAGATCGCACAAAGCCCAAATTCCTTCCTTCTTTTTCTTCTCCTTTGGTGTTTTGATATCACTTGGATTTATCGATAAGCCTTGCACTTGTACGTATGCATTCTGCATAACTCGCATTGGAAACCCAACCCGTCCTCACCACATCATCAGCGTGTGAATCCTGAAATTTGATCTATCCTTTTTGAAGATAAGTAATTAATTACTTTATGCAGAAGCCATGATCGAAGCCTCGGGATGCATATGGTTGGTAAATACATATGACAACTCCCGTGGTTATTATTGTGAATATAAGAATCCCTACCAAACCCGGTACCCCGGCTGGTGGCTCGTGAAGCCGAATTATAGAGGAACGACACGAGGTTTTTACAAGCCTTTGAAACGGTTTATACTTTGTACGACGTATTCGTATAACTTCTTAAATTGAGTAATTTTCATGCGAATTTTTAAGTTATACCTGGCAGGGGTAAACTTAAATTCATCATCTAACATGGCCATGGGCGTTGGCTTCGGTTTCTCAATCTTGTAGTTTATAACTTGCATGTTTTGTTGCTTTTCCAGATCATCTATGCGTCTATTCCTTTCTCCAATCTTAGTTTACATCGTTTACCCCGCAATTTCACCGAGAAAAGTCTAGCCTCACCAGTTTTGAAATCTGTACCAACGGGACGATCAGTTGTTTAAAGAAGAAAAAGGGAAAGGCAAGGTGAGATAAGCTAAATGAAGCAGATTTAAAGCTGGGTTGATATCATTTTTTGCTCTGTTGGAAGTACGGACGGGACCTTTAAATTTGCAGTTTATGCAGGTGTGTGTGTGGTTCTGATATTCCAAGTTTAGACACTTGGCTCGCAGGGTGCTTTTCTCCCTAAGCTTTCGATCGATCGATTCATCCATTGTGCCCAACTCCAGTGACCCGGCGGGACACATCCAACGGATAACTCGTCGAAAAGTTAGTTAGCCGGATGTCAGGTTTTTGCTTACCATGGAAATGGTACCCTTCAAGACCTATTTTTTATATTTGCTTCTTGGTAGACGTAATGTATGTATGTACTCCATGTTTCGGTATCGGTTACAAGCACCGAGGTGACATACACATGTACCCGCTACAGCTTACGCTTGTATCACCTCGCCATCAGCACCGATGGCAAAAAAAAAACCCCAATACCCATCGACCCAAGGAAAATATATCACCAAAAAAATACATGTCTACAAAAGTACGGTCGCACAGACCAACCCCTCACTCAGCTCCTCCTTCCCGCCACCAGCCAGCAGGAGCTCAAGAATGGGGAAGCTTGTGTTTCAAATACTGTATGAGAAAGCCGGTTTATAGATAGTAACGGAAAAGGTCTACAGCCCTTCGCCAGTTTCTTGCATACGGAGAAGTAAAAGACGGGATAATGTTACTCCAGGGGAAAAGGAGAGACCGGCAGAAGCCGAGCCAACTTGCCGAGAATCCTCAACGGCCCATTGATCAAAAAATTCGGGAACTTAGCTCCCTTCTGAAGCAAGGCAACCTACTTCATCTGAGCCGGGCCGAATAACAAAGGTCCGTGTGTGAACTCCGTAACTCGTGACACAAAGCGAGAAGGATAGAAGACCAAACCCCGAAGCCGAACAGAAACATCTTGGCTCACCCCTCCCTTCGTTCGCTTGCAGAGACGGGATGGTGTGGAAAGGCTATATGCCCCGAGCGTTATTACCATGGGTTTTCAACGATTTACCGTACATACAGCTAAACCGGTTTATTTTTTTCCGGGTTTATTCGTCGATGTCGACGGCCGAGTCGACAAGGGAGTGAGCGACAAAAAGGGAATATATTTGATACAGCAAGGGGGTTGACGGTTCACGCTGAGTTAGTTAGTTCGCGGTTTATGATGTGGATTATCCTAAAGCTGCTTGAAAAAACCCGAAGATTGAACTACCGGTGTCTACGTGTCGACGGATTAGTCGATCGGGTGTTCTTTCGTTGAGGTATTAATTTATGATTTTTTCTTCAAGACTTGGTGAAGCTGCGGTTGTTTCATTTTGTTTTTGTTCCCTTTGGAGGATAAGTACTTCGGACTATCGAGTCATGAAGTATAGGCTACCACTTTTTGGTCAGTTACTGTATACTGGTCAGATACGAGGGTATAGAGACCATCGTTACGACTTCTTTCCCCAACGAAAAACGTTTTCGTCTCGTGGTATTAAACGCTCAAAAAGCACGGACATTCGACCATGTGCCTTTTGTTAGTTCCATGTCTCATAGTCTCAACTATATTCATATATCGCATACCATTTTGTTTTTACAAATAAACAGGAGGCGCGATATCAACAACCGACTAAAATATCGAGGCGGGGAAGTATCTCCACACGGCTTCAATGACATGGTTTGATCATTTTTAATTTTTTTTTGGGGCTTTACCCCGCCTTTCTCAAACTTAGAATATCTCCCAAGTTTACGCTTCCCATAGCGCCCCACCCTTCCGGCCCATCTGCAACCGCCGGGCGTACCTTGCAATACCAGTCCCAACCTTTTCGGTCCAACTCGACGGGGTCGAGGGTGTCGGCCCAGCTTTCGTAGAGAAGATGAAGGGCCCCCAAGAGTAACGGGAGCCCTTCGAACAAGAACGAACGGATCAGATACGAATGAGCCGTGTGTGGGAGATGGATGGGTAATGCTGAGGGGTTTAGTTTGCTGGCGGCAGGAGGGTTGGAGAGAAGGCTTGGGGAAAGGGCCCAATAGATCGGTTCGTTGGGGTATAGAGTGGATATCGAGCTATCCAGAGCTATAGCTCCAGCTACAGGGGGGATAGAAGAAGTAGCAGGAGTAGAGGAAGATGAAGAAGACAAACCACCAGCCGCGGTTGCAGAGGATCCAGGGTTTATGCCGGTTGGTTTTACGTCATCTGAAGGTGGCTCGTCGGGATTATGTGACTGCCCCTGCTTTTGAAGACTGGTTTCGGGTTGAGACGAGGTCGTATTAGCGGGAGCCGGTGTATCCCAACGACGCAGGATGGGGATTTCCTTTGAAAGGACGCGTATTTTTTTGTATCCTTCTTCGACGATGGCGGGTTTGGGATCATCTGACCGGGTGATTCCTATACGTTTGGCTTTGGAGGATGCGATGAGATCTAGGAGGCCTTGTGCCAGTGAGAAACGTGAGCTGGCGGGGAGCCATGGGTGGGTGTATGTTAACGATACGATTGCGAATGCAAGGAGAAGAGGGGCACGGTTGGTTCTCATGGAGGTTTTTGAGATGAGGTTTTCGTCACGGTCAGGGGACGGAAGGTCCAGGCCTGTCTCCCATGATTGAGGATCCGAAGCGTCTATAGACGGTGTTTGGTTGGTTCTACGACGCTTTGAAGGAGGAGCCGATGAGGTCTCCGTGGTGATATTAGAAGACGATGCATCTTCCTGGGTGGATGCAGAGCGTTTCTGCGAAGAAACAGCCTTGGTGACTCTTTTGGCAGCGGAATGGACCTGCTTAGCCCTTTTCTCGTCGTCAAAGATCTCTCGAAGCTTGGCTAACGGTGCCTTTGCAATTTCATCGGGGCTATATGATCATGAATATGATGTTGATGTCAGTCATTGGATCTCGCGTGGTGGATCAGGTGAGTTCGCGTGGGAAATGGACTCGAACCTTATAAGGCCGTCAGTCAGCAGAGGCTTGACCTTTGTCACGGCATCCTGGATAGGGACTTTGGCATCGGCGTAGAGAAATCTGAGAACACAGTGCATGTCCTTCACTGACATCGTGGGAGTTTGATCGGGCGTCGGTTGCAGGAGCTCTGAAGAGGTCAGGATGATGTAATCTCATGAAGAGGAGATCCGGAGACTCGAGACGCGACAGTGTTGGGGATAAGCTACAATCTGCGTTGCACAAAAAGCTTAAGCTGGCTTGTCAGCGGGCGGAGGCGGATGGGCCGGATGCTGACCGGCCCGGCGTTCATAGCTGCTACACCTGTAGATGCTATGATATGTTATGATATGCTATGCCGTAGACCTCAATCAAGCATGAAGTTGCAGGGCGAGTAATCTCATGATATCGTAATCCAACTGTCACTTTGCACTGAAGTTGAACCTCCGCTGAAAGCTCGAGTCACGGTGACACAATCACTGCACAGCATACAAATGACGAATTCCGCATCGCGACCACTAACAGAGCTTCCAAGCTCTTAGCTAATACTTTGGATGAGGGGTAAACCATATCGATACCTCTTCAACCATGACCGAATCCGATTGCTATTAAGTAATTTACCGGTATTCGAAGCCGTTGATCCATCGCTTCAAGCTCAGCTGCAGATGCCACCCTCATCTCGTGATCATGGCAGCATCTCAGAGGAGCTAGAATGCGCCCGGATGCAGCTAGAGATGCCGCTATTACCTAACTCAAACGACAGCGTGCCTGGTGATCGAGGCACAACATCGAGCTGTTAGTTGGTTGAGCCAAGGATGCCTTTTGTTTAGGGAAGTACCAGCTGTTAAGAGTATGGCGAGCGGATGGCGTTAGAGTTACGAGAAGGCTTAACTTAAGCCTTACGAGATTCAATTAGTTGGAATCTCCATAAACATTAAACATTTTAACACGGACCGGCCCTGTTGGAAAGACGTCGATGCGGCTGTCGTCTTCTTTCCTGCTGTGCGGTCGGCTTCTTGCCGGCAGATTTGCCGTATTAGGCAGCTCATTGAGCTCTCCTCACGATGCTTTTTTCTGCATTCTGTAAAGCTTCAAAGACAAAAAGTGGAAGGCCAAGGGGTCTTTGACTTTTTTTTTTTTTTTTTTCCTTTTCTCTTCAAACAGTTTGCAGCATCCGCTGTAGGTACAGTAGTACCGCTCCAGCTCCTTGGTTTTTAGCCCTTTTTATTTCGCTCAGGACAGCCCACTGACGCAATGACGAGGGCACATGGACAAATGCTGCACCGATGGCTTCGTTGAACGGAGCTGTGTGGGTAAATCCAGAGCCGTTTTCTGGGGTAAAATGTGGCTAGCTGCAGACCCAGTAATCCTACCTTGAAGAGATTTCCTTTGCAGCCGATATCATTGGACAGCGCCGACGCCGTGTATGGAACGGTCGGTCGATGGTGGATATCGGTGTCGGATGGAATCGATATTCGAACCGAGCGAATATATTCCCACTCTTGACCAAGTATATCCTCACGGACAGGTCAAGAAGTATCGAAACGGAAGGCTTTTCGCAGGAGAGCGAGCGAGATTCGAATGGGTTTTGACCGCATTCGGCATGGGTGATTATGAGGCCGCCGTCGAACGGGCAGGTTTACTCGACCCGTGATCTCATTCACTTACGAACGCGCAGAATACGTCAAAACTTGCACGTTGAAAAACTCAGCTAACCCTGTACCTGGACAGAGTATTCGGATTACAGGTTAGGATCGTGCGAGATGAACGTAGACTGGGGGCAAAGCACGTCTGTATAAGTACTTAGTATGTATAAATCGACAAGTTTAAATAGCGTGGGTTCTGGCCTTTCCGCCGGTTTTGGTCCAAGAGCCGGCTTATAAGTATCCGATTGCGCGAATGCATTTAACGTTCGTGATTTAACGTCTTTTCGAACGGGAATTTCATCATCGCCTCCTTCGCTCACCGACACATATATCTCTCACCCTTTAACCGCCGGGACGAGGTACCTTCTGCCTGTTCCTGACGTCTGACAGCGTCTGCATCTGTGCGAGGTGAGTCTTTCTTGCGCGATACCCGGCTTTTGTGTTGGTCGCAACCGCTGCGAATTGCATTGCAAGTTCCCCCCACCGGGCCAGCACTGGATTCCATTCTATCGATATCGTATCCATTCCGGAGGAGGTCCGCTCCAAAGCCTCTTCTATTTTGTCATTTGAAGAGACAGAAAAATTTTCATTCTTTACTTTTTAAGAGTCCATTCCCATTCCTTTTTTCTCTCATCAAAGACATGGCAAATGCAAACGTGGGGAACCAGTCGAGCCTGTCTGTGGCCAGGTGAACAAATTTTCTCTGCCCCTCCCGCCAAACCAGATTTACCAGACCAAACCAACACCGGCGCCAGGCCATTTTATCCCTCATTCTAGATCTTCGGCCAGAAGGCACCCCTGCTGCCCGCATGGAATGCGAGGTGCCAGGGTAGAGCTTCCAAAATAGCTATCCAATTGCAGGTGGCCCAATGGAAACGTTGCTCTTTCCTGCTGACCGCTGGAAAGTGGGTTTCGCGTACATATAAGGTACCAGCAGACCGTCTACGGACGTCGAGTCGTGGAGCTACGTATCTGGAGCTTCCTGCCTGCATATATAGCTTGCTGGCTGTCTCTCATCCGGAGCTTAAGCTATAACGGCTAGCTACCCCTTACCAGCAGCTGTCCAGCTATCGACTCGCTTGTTTCCCTTTCATTGGGCTATTCTCTTTTTTTTTTTTTTTTTTTTTTTCTTTGAGGTTATCGTATTCCGTGGAGGGCGTCTACGGCGAAGGATCAGGTCCGTCTCTACACGTCCATCTCCACACCTCCGCTGGGTATATTGCCTGAGCGTATATATTCCCGGTATCTGCCTCTGCTCGAGATATCTATCAGTCTATCAGTCTCCCCTGATTCCCGTGTCAGCTGGCTTCAGACTAGTGCTGAAAGGGCCCTGATAACGCGCACCCATCCATCACCGAATTCCCTCTCCTGCCAGTGTACTTTTATCGTCCTCAAAGCAATTTAAAACCAATTTACACAATTGCAACCAAACCGTATCTGCTCCTTCCGCTGCTTAGCCTTTTATCTCCACCCTCCTTCAGGCTCGGGACCAAGAGAAAAAAGAAAGAAAGAACGAAAGACTAAAGAAAGAGAGAGAGAAAAAACTCCCGATCATTCCTATCTGCCTATCTGCCTGTCCGTCTATCTGTCGGTCCGTCTACCTGTGGCTATCTCAGTAGCTATCTCCACCCATTCATTCATTCCTGAGCTCTCCCCGGTTCAGCTGCTCGAGTGTGAGTGTCCTCCAATTCAACCGCTGCACCGCTGCACCGCCTGTGCCTGCCTGTCGCCTGCTTCCTGCTGCCTTCTGCCCTTTGCCCGCCTCTTTCCTGCTTCCCTCCTGCAATCAATCCTGCTTCTCTGCTGCTGCTCTGCTGCTGTGCATGAAACCGCTGTATTCCGTCGTCATCGCTTGCTTATCTCCAACACCCCAACACATTCTTCCCTCGTCAGATAGCGGTGGGTTCGATTACTCTGCTCTGCCTGGACCTCCCCGTTACATCTGATATCCTGCCTGCCTGCACCCTGCCATTAACTGCCATTGCCCATCTATATCTCCAAGGGTTCCTCCGACGCGGCTCTTCCCTCCCAATTAACTGGCAAAACTTGGCTATCTACGAGCAATTTCTAATACTAATGATGTGATAGGCCTTAACTCAGGAAAACCTTCGCAATACTCGCACGATAAGGAAAGGGAATTCAGCCAGAATTCGCCCTGCAGTCAACCACATCCACCCACCCATCCATTCACTATCTCAGACAATCCTCGATATCCAGCTTCTTACCTCCCTACCCACTCCTCCCAAAAATAACTAGAATCTTAAAAGAGAGGAAGCAAAAAAGAAGAAGAGATAAGACTGTAAAATACCTCTGGTCACACGATATAATAGCCCACCATGTCGTCGTTACCTGTTATCCCTCCTCGTCCATCGAGGGCTTCCGCTACATCTCCTCCCGAAACCTCTACCGGTGCAGCTCCACCACTGGTACCAGCTCGGCCGGTCAGAAATCGCTCGAAATCCCCCTTCCCCGAGTCGAATCCATCTGATTCCGCCGCTGCATCGAGTCAGGACGCCTCAGCCGAAAGACCTTCGTCTCCGGAAACAAAACGAAAGATCGATCCAGATCTCGATTTGCATCAACCGATGGCTGTCAGACCAGCTACGGAGATTCCGAAGGCTCCTCAGCAGGATGATATCCCTGAGATCGGGCAGCGTGTGCCCATGTTGGACTTTGCTGGCGACGTCCAAGCTCCATCTCCATTGGCTCCGGATAGCCGATCTGCTAGCCGAGCCAAGCGCCGTAGCCAGCATACTCCAAACCTTCCACCGGAAGATGGACCGATGGTCGTTGGTGACTACGGTGCTTACCCAGCTGGTAAGGTCTACCGTCAGAACGGTAGCTATTCGCTCAGCCATGATGACTTGACCAAGAGCGTTATGACCGCCAGTGGAGCTGGCGTTGCTACGACTCCTGGCTTGGAAGGTGTCCCCGACGAGGAGATTGGATACATCGTCAGTGATGAGATTGCTTCGAGGGATGCTACTCCTCAGGGAACTCCTGGTGGTGTCATCACTGCTGGTCACAAACTTCCAACCAAGTCTCCACTCTCGACGGCCGTCTCTGCTCTTGAGGGCGAGAATGATACCACCCACCAACTTCCAAACCTCGACGAGGCTGGAAACGACGCCCATGGCATTTACGGCAAGGGAGGTCCAACTAACGCTTCGAGTAGTAGCTTGGGAGTTCCTACCTCTGGCCGTCATACCCCGTGGGAAGAGTTCCAGGATGAGCGAGCTGAGGGAACACCCATCTTGGCTTCCGATGAGGCCGGCAAGTACCCAGTTTGGAATCCACCAGCGATCTCCCCAAGGCTTTCGGCCCAGGAGGTTCGTCGCCCACCTTCCTCGAACAGGTCCCGAACTTCGCCCTCGTTGGTGCCAACTGAGGACCTTGACGACGAAGAGCCAATTCCCATCAAGGAGCATGTCCCATTGTTCCCTGAAGGTGCAGCACCCCCACGTGCCCCATCTCGACCAAAGCTTGATAAGCAAGGGAGTAGTCAACGCTTCCCCAGCAAAGATGTCTGGGAAGATGCCCCCGAGAGCTCTCACGCCACATACGAAGTTGAAGAGGAAGAGCAGAAACCCGATCCGGAATACTATGATCCTAGCAAAAACAAGATCACTGAGAAGGAGAAGGCTGTTGAGCCAGAGGCCGCCAAGGAGACACCGTCTGCTCCACCAGTCGTCCCAAGCAGACCAACAAAACGAGTTCCCACGGACGAAACCTCCCCCGACGGATCAAAGGTGGCACCCGTCGTTCCGGAACGACCTAAGGTCCCTCCACGGCCAGCCAGGAAGATCGGCGAGTCTGCAAGTGCTACCACCGAAAGCCCAACTTCCCCCGATGAGTCTCGCGCACCACCACCACCGAAACCCAAGCCAATCATCGCCGGCCGAGCCGGCGGTGGTATCGCTGCTCTCCGTGCCAACTTCATGAGCGATCTCAACAGCAGATTATCAAAGGGCCCCGTTGCACCCAAGAAGGAAGAGCCAGCACCGGAGCCGGAGCCCAAAGAACGGGAACCACTTGAGGACGTCCGAAAGACCCGAGCCCGAGGCCCGGCTAAACGGAAACCTAGCGCTGTCGCTGGAGCTACCCCTGCAGCTGAGACAACTGCCCCTGCAACCGCCCACGTTCCCAAACTTACCTTCAGCTCGATTATCACCGTTTACTCCATCGGAGATGACTACGAAGTCAGCTTTGACGAGACCAAGTTCGATGATGAGCCAAGCAAGATCGCTAGACCGATTGACGATAAAGTCCTAGAGGCCGTCAAAGTCGCTGAAGTCGAGGAGAAGAAGGAAGAAGAGGCCCCCGTTGAACCCGAAGAGAAGAAGGAATCGACCGGTCCCGTCGAGGCGGTTAAGGACATCGCGCAAAAGGTAGCCGATGTGGTAGTCCCAACGTCATCATCAACCGCCGAAGCTGCGGAGGAATCGAAACCGGAGTCAACAACGGCCACGGAGGAGAAGACTGTGGTTGCCTAGATGGCATTTTCGTTTGAGAAACATAAAAGTAGACTTCCTGTGTTTTTCCTCTTGGTTCAAGCGCTTGTGGTTGTGTCTGTTGGTCGACGAGGGTTTATTTGACCTCTTTTTTTTTCTTCTCTTCTTGGCCGTTTTATGAGATTAAAAACTTTTTGGTGTTGAAACCTGTGATTCGTTGTTGACTTTTTTTATGGTTGAAAACCTCTTCACTCATTCTTAATTTTTGATTGCGGTGCGGGGATGGGGGTATTATTGTTTTTATTTGGTGTTAATGCGGGAGGAGATTTTGAAGAGGTGAAAGATATACAAATATGAAGAGTAAGACGGAGTAAGATTCAGTGGAACAAGAAGAAGAAGACAGAGAGAGGGCTATAAAGCACTAAAGGCAGGGTAGAATTCTATGATGTAGTTTTAGCAGCAATGCTTGAAATGTTTTGGAATTACTTAATTATTGATTTTCTGAGATATCTCTGGGGTTGAACTATTTTTGCGGCGGTGTGGGTGGTTGTATCGTGGTATAGGTTAGGTAATGAGGAATTCTTTGCAATTCGCCTCGGCATTCTGCGATCTGGTCAAGAGCATGAAAAAGGTACATTCTGCGATCTGGTCAAGAGCATGAAAAAGGTACGGATGTGGGATAGGGTGGAGATATCGCGGGTTGATATTGATGTTGATATTGATGTTGAAGTATTTATAGGCGTTTAGTGAGGATTTGGATGCAATTGAAAACTTTGGGGGACACTTAAGTTTTGAATTCTACTGGGGATGTATCGGATAGGTTCGATCGTAACGCATATCTCGAAATAGTGTAGATACAAGATCCCGAAAGACAGCTGTGAGGGCGAGTACGGGTTTGAGCCTGGTGTAAGCTAGCTCTGTTATTTAAGTAAATTATATATTCTTAATTTCTTGAGATTCACTTACGTCCCGTATTCCCTTGCATCAGAATCAGTGAAGATCAGTGGTTTCGTAACTAGAAGATCAGTTGCATTGCGGAGATGCTGGAGCTATGGCGTACGAGACTGGATTCCTCGCGCTCCGTGAACATGGTATACGGATTTACGCTAGGTTCGGGGGTATTATTACCTAAAATAGAGATTTTATGTGAGATGGACTAGCTGGAATAGGAAGTTGGAGAGAAAATGCAACGTTTAGCAACACACTCTTGCGGTATCGTGGGTTCTGTGTGGGATTTTGGGGACAAGGAGTCTTTTTGCGAAGACTGGGATCTTTGGATTTGACTGATTGTAGAAGCAAAGATGGATAGTCAAAGGTTTTGGCATATTGGCAGTTAGTCCTGTGTGTTTGGCAGTGTGGAAGTGGTCCTTGTGTACGTTGGTAGGGTGGTGGTGGGGAGACGCTTTACCTACGTTGGTATGGAAGCAGATCGTAGTCTGGAGAACAGGTGCAATGCATGGGGATGCCTGCTGTAATTCAATTGATGATTGCCTATGGCCTTGGATCCAGGTGCTGGATGTAGGGAGCGGTCTAGCTCACATTGTGAGATCGAACTGGTCTCGGCGTCAGGTGGGTGCATATGCTGCGCTCCCCGACGACTTCAAAGATTATAAGAGCGTAGACAACAAGGGAAAGTTCGACGAACTGGACAACGAAGAAACCCTCGGGGGTGAGGGGGGGAAAACTATATAAGCCGTTGGTTCGTGCAATTTCTCTCCTAACTTTCTTCTCTCAACTTTTCCATCCCTCACAACGCAGCTCCAAAAACATCAAGGTAACGACCAGCTTTCATCATCATATCTTCCCAGCTCACGTGAAAGCTGATAAGGGATTCCATCAAAGGTAGCTTCATCCTAGTTTCGCCTCAATGGCAGCTTCCGGCATCATGGATGCCATCACCGTTGCGCAGCTTCTGCGAAGGGCTTCCTCACTCCCTCCCACGCATTCACTCCTCCAGAACTCCGAACAATTAGCTGCCATAATGCAGCTCCTCCAACCCTCGTCATCCTCCTCCGAAAGGAGCGGCCAAAGGGGCATCCACGGTGAGCAGCCGCAGACGAGCAACGTCTCCATGCTCGTCCGCTGCGTAGCCATAGATGGAGCAACGGGCAGATTGTCCGCTCCGACAGCATACAAAGTCGTCTCGGTGAAGGGCGACGTGTCGTTCGAGGGTCTGGTGGACGCGGTGACCGCCAGGTTGAGCTTCTTGAAGCTCCCTCGCAGGCAGCTGCGATCCATGCAGGCCCGCGACACGGACGGTAGTCAGGTCGTCATCGATGGTGACGTCGCGGTCACCTACCTCTTGAGCTTGCTTGAGAGGGACAGCGGTGTTAAGATGACGGTCTACGCCGTTGACAACGAGATTCCGGTTAGTTGGGTCCCTGTCTCTGTTTGTTTGTTTTTGTCATCGCCGAGATGATATCATAGTATGTTCTAGAAGCTAACCCAGAGTTTTTATGCATTCTAGCCCGGAGAGACAAGGAGAACAGCTTCTCCAATTGACATTGCGGCCTTCGACGCGTCGGCCACACCTATTTACGGCCACGGGGCACGTCCCTCTCTCTCCTCCTCTCCCTCCCGCGATGATGCCGATTTGGATGGCTCTCGTGGACGTGGGCATGTGCGTACTCCAACCCACCCTCGGTTTTCCGATGGTAGGTCTGCGAGTCCCGTGTCGCGTTCGCGAGGGCCGTCCCGTGATAGGGGCTACGAGAGTGCCCCTCGCTCATATGTTTATCGACGCTCAGCGTCTGGCGGACGGTCTGTTTCACGTCCTGCCTCTTCCCTTCGTTCTTACGACGAATCAGTGGATGAGAGAGAGGGGGGGAGAGGGGAAGAAGAAGTAGAGGAAGGCGAGGGGAGAGAAGAAGAACAAGGAAGGCGTGGACGAGATGAGGATGAAGAAGGAGATGGACGAGACGAAGAGCGAGGAAGAGGTGGGCAGGACGAAGGGGGCGAAAGAGAAGAGCGAGATGGGCGAGACGAAAGAGAAGCTCGATATGAAAGAAAAGGCCAAGTCGAGCTGGCCGAAGATTCGACATCCGCACCCAGGGATGAGGAAGATGCCGCCCCCAGGAGAGATTCGTTCTCTCGACAATCCTTCAGCGGCCAACAAAGTTCCCCACGCAGTGGAGGCCAGAGCAGTTTCAGTGGCCATCCGCGCCAGCAGCAATATGCTGCTCGGCAACGAGAGGGGAAAGAATACAGGGGACCCACCCTTAGGTCCACCGTCTGTACGGTCTCCATCTCAGACGCAGGGAAGAACGAGTACAAGCACTACAGGGCAGACCTGCTTCGTCTCCGACTTTGCTCCGTGGATAGGTTCCAACGGGGCTGGGACTTTATTATAGACGAACTGTTTGCACCGAAGCCTGAGAGCGAGCAGAGACCTAACAGTCCTCATCTCAAGCGGGAGGAGGGGTGGTCTACAATAATGATGCTCTACATGAGAATTCGCCCGACACCCGAAGACAGTAAGTTCCATCTAACACATACAAACAAAAAAGAAATACAAGCTTACACCATCATTAGAATCCAAATACGATGTCGAAGGCGACCTGGGTATCGTTATCAACCCCAAAGCATTCGTCAACGGGTCTTTCGAGTGGATCGAAAAGGAGAACGGCTCCATCCTACTCCGCTTCACAACCGATCCATCTTTCAAAGTCGTCTTCAAAGCAACGGATCGCAACAGAAACCCCTATTTCGGTGGCCCAGAAGTAAATGGCAAGAACCATATCGCCTTTAACTTCGATTTACTCCCCGCCGAACGCGAACAAGCATTGAATACCCAAGCCATCAACGCGGTACTCAACGGTCTACGTTCCGGAAGAGGATTGGACTTTGTGATCGAGGCTCCGTTGAATAAGATGCCGAAGAATGCTCCGAAGCTTATTGGATCCTGTCTTGGGGCGAAACGCAACGACTCGCTGGTCTTTGACAGAAGTCGACGGACTCCCTTTTCGGCTGACAGAGGGGGTCGAGAGGGTTCTATCGGTCATGACGAGGGACGAGAGAATTCCTTTGAGTTTAATAGGAACCAAGGGAGCTCTGGTGGGCATGGGAACCAGGGTAGTTCCAGTGGGTTTAAAAGAGCGTACTCTAACTCTAGTAGCTTTAATGGAGGCCGACAGAAGAAGAGACCCTTTAGGGGATGAGCCTTCTTCTACATCTGGTTGGATTTATTATGGGGTTTAAGGAGGTATATGGCGTTTATGGATGGGTTTTGGTGGGAGTTTTCGAATTCTGTTATTACGTTTTGCAAGCAGCCTGGGTTATAGATGAAGCCGTTCGTCGTTATTGTGGAATGTGGAATCATTCTAGCTTGTTTATTATGATACTTATGATGGAGATGATGGTAGATGGCGTTAATACTGGTTGTTAATGAATGGATGAGAGGCGTTTTTGGTTTTGATACTCTTTATTTTCCTGTTCTATGTGACGCGTGATGTAGGCTTGGTTTGGACGGGGAACATAACTGTGCTAATTTAACAGCTTTATGCCGACGAAGAAAAACACCTTATAGTACAACAGAATCGGTGATAGAATCCAGCCCCGTCGTGTCCTCAGATCCAGACTACACCTCAAGCAGATTATACCTAGGACACGTCGCACTCCAAACCGCAGCACCAGGTAGCGCATGGACCAACTGCTCTAGATACTTCAAAACCTCCACATCACCACCATACGGACTACTTTCCAGAAACTCCTCCACAAGAGCTAAGAACTTTTGGTGAATCTCATGGTTGAGTTTAGCTACTGCTTCTTTGGCTTGTGGAATATTTACGTTGTCCCATTGCATGTATAGCCAGACGCAGTTGTCTATTGATGGCTTTTGGTTGGGTGAGGTGCTGGTGTAGATATTGTGGGCTCGGTATTCTTTGGAGAAGGAGAAGTAGTCGTTTATTAGGCTGTAGGAGTGGCCGAAGGTTTTTTCGATTGTTGAGAGGGAGTGGGATTGTGAGGGGGTTAAGGTGAGGTTTAGGCCCCAGCGGAATAGGGCGAGGGTAAAGCTTTATGGTTCCGAGGAGGGTTGTTAGTTAATCCGATTTTTGGGCTTTATAGCTATACATTGGGATATAGGGGCGCCAAACTCACTCAGTCGCTACATCTATGGCCCTATACTCTAAATACTCCTCTACGTCTTTAAACCCGCGATTTTGGTTTTTGTTATGCTTGATTTGCGTCTGATTCATGGCCTTCCACGATTCAAAGAACGGTTCTACGCCGACTGGATCGATGGCGTGCATTTCCAGGTAGGTTCTGGCTCGCATTTGTTTCATACCGGCTAATGTGCGGGCTATAGTTTCGTCTTCTTCTCTGGCACCGGCTTCTTCGGAGTTGAAGTCTTCCTATATATAAGGCGGATCAATATGATGCCCATGGGGGTTTTTTGTATATAACTCCTCAAGGTACCTATTAGGGTCGAACTCACAGGGGTAGCTTGATCAGAATCCATGATGTTGTCGTAAAGAAATGCAACTATAGTATCGGCGTTCAACCCCCACCCCGGGTCTCTATGTTAATCGTTCATGTATTATATTATAAAGTATCCTACCATAATAATAACCGGGATTGTCTGTGGATGCTCTAAGACTTACGGGTCGTGATATATGCGATTATACGGACCCTCTCAGCCTGACAGAACGAAAATACCAATGAGATTCCATTGCCTGCGGTGGGGTTTGAACAGCCCTTGAAATCTTTGGTGGGTCCGACGTAGGTGTGCCAGTCAGCGATCGCTTCAGTGCAGCCCTGTTCGGCTTCTTTTTCGAATTTGGAGATTCGAGCGGGGTAGGTGGGGAATCCGTGGAGGTTGTAGTGGGAGGGATCTAGGGGTTTGGAGACGTCGTCTATGTTGAAATTTTGGGATAAGAGGTGTCTTAGCTTTTCGGCTGGATGCATGCTGGGCTGGTATTAACGTATTGTATATCCAAAAATATGGGCACTTAGGTATTTTCCTAAGGAAAATAAGTGTGAGAACAATGAGAAAGAAAAAAGAAACTAGAGGTAAGGACGGCTGTTTGAGGCGGGAGGGGATGGTACCTAAGGCAGAGGCAAATGCGGGGTGATAAGCTCGGTAGTGTGGGCATATACTACCACTCCATTAATCTTTAATCAAGTCCCTGAGCTCTATAGATCTACAAGCGGCTACGTGCATAGGGGGGGCGGGAAAGTAGTAATATCTTGGTAATCAGGATTCATGGGGATATCAAGAACGGAAGGAAGGACCCTAGGAGTCTGTGTGCTACGTCATGCGGGAACCGGTCCCTTGCAGATTCAGCGGGTACGTCTAGACGAATCTATTTCGGCATTCGTAGGAAATCCTAAAAGCTCCGGGCGCTTACGGGACGGGTGAAGATCTCGGAGCTCCTGCATGCAAGGGGGGAGGGGCGGCAACTCAAAAGTCGAAGGCTAGATTCGGGATATTCGACGGTGCTACGATAGATCGGAGATCTTGGGTTTATGGTTGAATGTGGTCGTGGGTTTAGGTTTAGTAGATATCAGGGTTTGATTTGGGGCTGGGGGGTACGGTTGAGCATGGGGTTCTGTCATGAGACTTTGATTCCGGTTCTGTGTCCATGGACTGCCTAGTCGAGTGGCTACCTACCGAAATTTGGGGATCTGGGTCATAGGTTCACAGCACCCCATGAGTTCTATCGATAAGCTAGGGGGCCTCACTCGCTGTAATGTGCCTATCGATAAGATAAAGTAGATTATCAGACCTGCTCGTATCGATATCTAGAAAACAAACCCTTACGCTGGGGACGAGACGACCCCTACATATCTAATTAGTCTGACAAGGGCCGCAGCTTCTGTGGCCTGACGGGCACTCTGGGAACGAGACTAATATCTAAACATATTTTTATCTACAGACCTATGCTGAAATTTCGAAAACATGCCCGTGGGTACCATTGCAATGCTACCGTGGCCGTAATACTCTCCTCATACACCCACGGGCGATATTAGTGATATCTGGTACTCGGCCAAGCACGCGGGGCAATATACGACATCTCGAGAGGGATCAAGGGCGTGGCTTGCAGGGAGTATGCAGGTATACGAATTCAAGCATGGTCACGAATACGGTACACTAGTGTGGTCTCCACATCCTGCCCATATTCCGGCGGTAATTCTTACTTTCTTCCCCAGTGTTACATAAGCCTCTTTATTCAATATTACAGGGGATTGCAGTATATGGTCCTTGTGGGGGTATTGTTTCCTCAGGGAGGTAGGGTATACCCGTATCCCAGGGGTCTAGTAGGATGCCGGTGCGCAGCGGGCACGGGACCCTCAACAACATGGAGGGACCCAGCTGCCCTTAAAACACCGGTACACCATCGATATCTCGGGGAGCCCAACCTCCCTCGGCCCTTCCGCCCGCAAAAAACGAAATGGTGAGGTAAGATGCCATAATTAAATCTGATTTTATACATTCCCAATCTAGACACGATGCTACGCTAACTGGGGATGTTGAGACGATTATATCTATATCCGAGACGGCTGTACAACAGTGGGGGTCACATCTATACGGTTTAGGCGACTTTTTACGATATCACAAGCCCTACGTCTATACCGACGTCGATTAATGCATTAGGGTTGATTTGCATCGATCCGGTTGAATATTTGCCTATATCTAGGCATCTAATTAACTACGGATCGGAGTGGAATAGACCCACATGCACTATCCTAGCAGTGTAAATATAAATTAATTGCAAGCTTTCACATAATGCATCGACGGACGACTCTTCATCTTCGGTAGCAGACCGGTATCGCGGCGCTGAATTCTGGAGCAAATGTTTGTTGCCCTAAGCGACAGCTGAATTGGAATTTTATCGGGTCCATCCGGCAAATATTGAATACGAATGGTTTAGTAATCAATGCCGTAAGCTGGACGAGTGGAGAACATGGGTAGGCAATTTCATTGGATGTTTCTACGAGACAAAAGGCTTTGCGGGGTGTGATACCGTAGTATCGATACGACTAGCTCATCAAACAGAAGGATTATGCACGATAAAACGTTAGATATAGCCGCCAGCTGGCTGGTCGTAGTGAACCAAAAATTACACATATTTGTCTCATGATTCGTTCCGAGAACAGACTTGGATCCATGAACGGTGGAACGAATTCTCGAGATCTCACGTAATCAGCCGCCATATGGCCGTGTGGGTATATGGACTAGTTCACATTGTGCATGGACGGCTTCGAGGTTCTAGCGTTACTTCATGTACGACTGCCTAGGATATCTGGTATCAACAGTACGGCAAACCTTTCTATCCATTGGATCGCGGGCTTAAGTTCTCTGCCAGCCTTGCAACCTAGCCTCCAAATGGTTTCACAGGTGGTTTGGGAACGTCGAACCGGGTTTGGATAAATGATGTATCGGGAGCCAATCATTCCATATAGTATCAGTAAAATGTTGCGGACTGGGATATAGCTATATAAAGTATAAGGTGAATACAGGGTATTCGTAATCTGACGGGCCCTATAAGGGTATGGTGTCTCTCAGTTTCCAAAATGGTCTGAGCGAACCGAGCTTAACGTATAACGCTACGGTGGCAAAGACATATACCAGCCTTCAGAATTAGGAGACGTCGACAAACCAATCGGGTGATTTGCTTCTATATGTGACCCCTGATCGATGTGCATCGGTGTTCCAGGATGCCACGGTATCGCAATATATATT
This sequence comes from Arthrobotrys sphaeroides, assembly GCA_036971245.1. Lineage (NCBI taxonomy): Eukaryota > Fungi > Ascomycota > Orbiliomycetes > Orbiliales > Orbiliaceae > Arthrobotrys > Arthrobotrys sphaeroides. The sequence goes on along the minus strand of JAJTTW010000010.1, from coordinate 598,875 downwards.
GGATTTAGGGTTACCGGTTCCGCGTCCCGACAGGTTGGAATCAATCGTGGAAGCGCTATCCATGCCCGGGTTCCCGGGTACAAGATGGTACATCTGCTGGGGAGTTCGTTGTCGAACCATTCGAACATCGTCCTGGAGTTGAGTGATTTATCACTTCAAGACAAACCTAGACTATCCTTCGGGAAACAATTGAGACAATTCGGGAAGCAGTTCACTTTTCCTCAATGTTATTGAGAATACGTGTGCAAAACACCCTTGATACTCAGATATCGAAGGCAGACTCGTAATTTCGTCGGTGGCTTGCGAGTTGATTACCTCAATCGGATGGCTATTCAAGAATATCATTTGATTACATCTCGGCCAGTAAAGGCAAAGGCAGCAATTCGTAAGCGTTCATTGGACATCTCTACGAACGCAAGACTTCGCCCAGTCGTAAATTCTTCAGACAGTTAGCCTTGATGATAGAATCTTCCGCTGTGATTGCATGATCATGATGCACTACATCACCGTTCGAAGAATTCAAATGGGCCTCGGAACTTGTAATCACGGCTTTCAGACAAATCAGGAGGGCTTCGCATGAAGTACGAGCGCTGCCTGATCTCGGAGTTAGCTATTTGCCTCCGCTTGTGAAGAAAACGTCAACTCGTGACGAGTATCGAAGCTAAGCTTTATAGATTATATAACCGCTACTGATAAAATGAAGAAGTGGCCGTACATGAAGTTTAGTAATGAGGATTTCACCCTTTATCCGAAGCGACAAGCATGTATCTGGAATCATGAAGCGTACGGAAATGCAACCCCAGACGGAAAGTTAGGGCATGAACTGGTTCGTGTGGGGCGAAATCTGTGATCCTGCTCGCCTATCCTCGATATCTCAAATCATTTCAGCCTGAGCCGACGGAGTTAGTTGCGTTAACGGGGTTGTGCACCGGTTAACGTTGTAACTGCCGCTGCGCGCCACTATTAAAATACTCCACGAATGCCTCCGGTTGGGCCGGCGGCTTTGGTAATACGGGCAACAGCACCACGCAAGGCGTTAGTAAGTGGTACATTGTAAGCTGCTGACATTTTACGCCGAAATTTGCCTCCCCGCAGGGCTATAGTCGAGATCTTATAAGATCGCTCGATTCCGAAATTATCGCTTTCAGCCTCATCCCCAACACAATTGAGACGTTGTAACAGAAGGAAAAAGGACTGATTGCCTAAAGTTGACTAGTCCCGCTACATACTCCCGGGTAGCCCACCGGGAGGCCACCGGGCAGAGCCCCGTTGGCATTTTTAGGCTAGCCAACTTGGGCAGTGTGAAGTCTTGACCTCACGTCAGATTCGAACCAGGGACACATGGAATTCATGGAATTGTATTAAATGTGGACCATGCCCTCATGCGCTTTGTAGAATTTTCCTTTCAGGCCTGAGAGGCGTGACTTGAAGTATCGCACGTGCAACGATCGTCACGAGTTTCAAACGCTGCGGACCTTGTGTCAATGTCGTAATTAATGCGCCCTCCGGTGATTTCGCATATCGGGATCTAGGTAGCCGTTGTGCCCGATTATAGATCGGAACGGTTATTTATATTTGCGTATGTACGGTGATGATTATGCTGCCGCTGCTGCTGAAAATTCTGCGTGTTCAGTCCAAGATCCGATTTCTGGCGAAATAGTTAGGCCGATTTCCAGGCCCGTTGGCGAAGTCCGACGAACTTCGTCGTGTGGTTCCGCTTCGTTCCCGGGCCACGTTACCTGAAGGACCAAGACTCAGTCCAGTATTACGTGTTTCCGCGGCTCTGCCGGGGAGGGCAGTTTTTGACCCATCGCCGCTCGCTAAACTCGGGGACTGTCATGGTCTGAGGGAATGTCATCGTGGTGTCTACTTAGCTACATGCTAGCGCTGGTTGTGAGTCTAACAATTGACTTCGTTGTCGCCGTGCCTTCAGCTGCCTAAGGCACGCAAAAAGGGCGACATATGTACATCATAGTGCGTCAAGTCGAACCTTCGCAAAATTGATTCGCGAACCTTGACGAAGTTTCTTCGGGTTTCGATTCATGCAATGGCTGTGGCGTATTCATAGGTGTATGTTTCATGGCAGGCGCAGGCCAGGCCGAAAGAAAATCAATCTTCACAAGAGAATGTGCAGGGTTAAAAATGTTCCGAGGTTACCGAAAATTCGGAGACGACGTACGGCAGGGCTTCGTGCAGTGTTCTCTCAGCTACTAGAAGCCTCGATCCCTGTGCCGACCGTATGGTGTAAAAATAATTGTGACTATAGAAACTGCATGGTGATAAGGTGTCAAGAGGACCCGCACCGGGAGAAGCCTGGGGAAGGATCCATGCTTGGCCCTTGAGTCCGCCTTGCACGGCCGCTCCATGAATACTAGCCTATAGGGAACCGCGTTGTATTCGCCGGGTGGTACCGGGGTCAGGGATCATGATTGTTGGACACAGCTGTGTAACAATTTGAAATTTGAGTCGAAACGTCTGAACATTGAAGATTCGACGAGGGCCGGAACCATTACTCGAGTACCGCATATTCGCTTATAGTTATGCGTCTTGCAGGCACCTGCAATGCTCTTGAATTAGTGATACTGCCGCTTGGATATTTTTTCATGTTTTGTTTGTTTTTGCCCATTGATTCAGCTGGGAACTTGAAGTTTTTCGCTCTTGAAAGACTAATTTCTGTGAATCTTTGCAGATTTTGGTACGAAAAGTGCAATTGTAATTAGGCTTTGGGAAGAGCGAACTTGACGATGCAAGAGCCATTCGCAATTCGTTGTCAAGGGACACAATGTGGGACTGCATGCCTGCGTTCGATAGCTGCAAGCCGACATCATAGGAAATATAGACCGAGATGAAATGCGAAACCTGTCGTAGTCCCCGACCCCTTAACTACTAGTACGTATATGTCAGTCAAAATATGAAGCGGATGACTGGCTCCGTTTGATGGATTTCTAGGCAGGATATTCTGAGAAATACAACCTCAATTGGTCACAATGGGACCCATACATGACCCAGATATTGAAAAAATGCTTCGCCAACCAACCAAATGCCGATAGGCCCCTGCCCGCAACCCGGCAGATACGCAAGTGTGGCGGGGATATGTGCTTCACTGACACCCTGGTTTGGCTGAACAACACGAGAGGCTCAACATTTTACCACAATCCTAGTGTCGAACGAAAGGATCCAGACCAGTAGATTATCAAATACCGCACAAAGTTACGACGGCATTTCGCGGGAAACTTCGCCAAAATGTGGGGAGCGAGCCGCAAGAATGTAGAGAATGTATATGATTGGCCAATAAGTAACTATCAAAGTACATGTTGATACAAAGCAAAAGAAAAAGTCTAAAACGGTGCTGCAAACCGGGCGACACCTAAAGCCAAGCTCGAAGTGAAGTAAACAGAACCCACACATAACCCCAACCCTTCATGTAGTGATCTCATGCCATGTTATCCTTCATCTATCCATGGAACCCTGAGCCGTGTTAGTATACGCAATGCCGCTAAAATTGCTCGAGAAAACCGGGCGATTTCAAGGGTGAGCAGAGTGCTCCCAGAATCGGACCGTCATATGCATGCAAATAGAAACCGCAGGATAGCCCCCACAAGAACAGCCTGATCTATATGCCCGTATGTACCACCAAAATAGAACGCAGAACAAACATGCAAAAAAGTTCCGAATGACGAAAAATTGAAAAGAAATAATCAACTGACAGTCAATGGTTCCAGGGAAAAAGAAATGACAAAACAAGTGCGAAGCGAAGCTAGGACGTGCCTATGGGGTATGAATCATACAGGAAAGCTTGAAGATGAAAGGGAAAATGAAATAAAAATAAAAGTAGGATTCAGGGTAATATAGAAGCGGCTGGAAACGCGAAGATGAAAACTAAGAAGTAAAGTTATGTGGATCGAAGAATGAAGGATCTAAAGAATCCGAAAATACAAACTAGTAGCTGCACTGAGATTAACCCGTCAGAGTTTCAAAACGTCAACAGAGTTGCCAAACGCCGGTGTTTCATATCGCTTAGCGGAAAGTCTCGCCATATGCATATGGTTCTTCCGCTTCACCCCACCCTCGCTTCACTCTTGCGAGTTCGACTTCGTCGTACTTTGGGTCAGGAACCCAAGGATCTTTCGCCATGCAATATCTTCGCGAACATTCCTCTGCAGATGGCACAGAGATTTCCCAGCCTGCCCAATCTGGTAAAGGATCCCGTTTTGCCAGGAAATGTAAGAACCAGAGGGCAAGGCAAATAGTGAGGCGATTTGGACCGTGCTGGTTCCATTGAATTGGGTTCGCAATATCCAGACATCCGAAGATTGGGCGGTTATCGCCGTCGGTTGCAAGGCGAACGCAGACTAATTCCTGCTCGGTGAGGACATACCCGTATCTCGTATTATGCTCACGCATATACCGTTGCAATTGTGATAAAACTTGGAGAAACTCCCGTCTCTTTTCGTCCCCGCCAGCTTGCATCATTGTGTTCCACTCCCTGCAGGATTTCACAAACCCCGCTACGCGTATTTGGCCGTTCGGTCGAGACGGTGACTGGTAGACACCGGCAATATCGGCGCTTGATCCAATCTCTGACCCTAAGATCATGGAAAGAGATTGATGGCTGCGTGTTCCAATTGACTGAGAAAGAGCCGCGGTAACCTTGGTACAAAAGTAGTCTCGAACAATCGTCAAAAATGCAATTCTGTCGCCTTGTTGCAAAGTTTCGTCGTCAACGTATGGCTCTGGAAGTTCGGCTTGGGGAATTGGCATTCGTAAAAGTCGATCGAGGTCTGGAGTTGCGAGAATACTCTGAAGATTGAATGTGTTCCACTGTCGGGTATTTCTGACGTCCCACCAAATGAATGCGTAGTCTGGCGATTTAGCGTTTCGTCGCCGCAGATTGGCACTCTCCATTGGGCCTAAAATTGGAGGATTTCGGGAGCTCAGGTAACTGATCAAAGTCGTGTATGGCTCGATTTCTGCAAGCGCATCCAAGTCACTGCGTTGATATTCCCGGTTCCGTCTGCGGTTATATCCATCGTCGTATCCTTCGTCGTATCCTCCTTCGAACCCGTACGACTCCTGGGTTGTGTTTTGGAAAGCGTGCTGGCTGCCGTAAGATGTTCGTCTCATGTTGGAATATTTGATCTTTGAATCGACTGGTCCCCAACCAAGTTTTCCTATTGGTGGAATGGCAGGTGTCTGCGCCCGACTGACGTCAGGGACGTTGTAATGAACGAACTGTATCGAAGACCGCCGCGACTTTTCTCTCCCTTCTCGAGAGCTATCTTCGTGTGACATTGTTAGAAATAATTTGGAAACCTCGTTTCGAGATGCTGTCTATGTGGGGACAAGTTATGTAATCTGTGAAATGTGTGTATGTGTGGGTGGGTGGGTAGGATATATATCTGGGGTATATGCGAAGGATGGGGATGGGATGTCGTAATGTATTGATATGGTACAGGGTCAATGAATTCATGAATCGTGAAAGGATATCATAAAATCTTGATGTTTGTTAAGACAGGAATAATCTAACCTGGGTGGACACCGTATATGTTTTATATATTCGAAAGATCTCGATCTCGATTATATATAGCGACTGGGTAGGCCGAGGGCCGAAGGTGTGCGGCGAATGATATTTGATTGAGGCTTGTATGCTATGCTGTAGGCTGATTGATGTATAATGATGATGCATGTGTCTGCCGTAGTGGTGTCATGACCATCTTTATAATCAGCTGGAGAGTCCGAAGCTATTTACCTAAAAGCATGATGTCTACAATTTATGTTACTCGCTGGGGCGAAGTAGGGGTCCCAAGCGGATTCCTCTGTCATGCAAAGCGCTATCAGCAAGTCGCTAGAAAGGCTAGTATCACGGCCGACGTACGGGTAGATTAGCATCCTAGGGGTCCCAAGAGAAAGTCCAGATGTACCTTCGGGTACCTCTGCAGGACCAAGATGACGGGCTTGAATCGGCGTGAGTCACGGAGCCAGTCCTGTGAGATCGTGAAGATGTTTGAAATCAGAATGCATGCTGGGGAACTTTTCTTCTTGGGAAGTCTGGTGATCAGACTAACGCATTTCGCAAAAGCAGTATTACTTCTCCCACATGGAGTCCCAGAGGCCCGGGTCGACCCCGGAGAGTAAGGGGTACACCGAACCACGGGAACCGCGTGAGGGGTGGGAGGGGGGCGAAATCGAAATTGCGTCTAGGCTGTAAGGCATCTTCAAGAATGCTTGGAGTGTTTGAAAGTTCGGGGAAACAGTCATTGGTTCGATTTTGATTGGTTTCGTCAGCTGAGTGACGGGGCTCTAGAGGAGGACCGCATTCATGTCTGTGGACCTGCTGTCGGGTGGACCGGATATATGCACCGGGGTGGGACTCTTCCTTGTGGTTCCTGCAGCCCAGCTAGCTCGTCTTCTTCCTTTTTCCTCACTACCTCAAGATCAAGACTTTTCTCAAACCAGAGGCATATTTCTTTTTCTCACGCGCCCAGAAATCACAAAATACCACACATCGCAAGGTACGGAGAGCCTCGGGCTTTCGTCGCTTACTATGTGACGATTGATGTGGACGCTGGACCCACCAAGCTTAAGTGTTTCCTCGACGGCTCGATCATCAAACACAAATAGCATGAATTTTGAACGAAACTGGGATTTCCTTCTTTGTCGAAACCACAATAGCAAATTTACGAATGGAGAAGAATAGCTGCTGAAAATAGTATATATGGCTGGCAGGAATGGTGATGTTGCCCGTTGCGTAGTTGCATGTCAGCACTACTGACGAATGTGGTAGCAACTAGGGTTTGTCATTGCGCATCCACCGCTCCACTTAATTATAGGCTGGAGCTAAATCTTGTAATCAGTTACCTTAGTCTTACAGAACCCGTCATACATCAACTTAAACTGCAACCAACAGTTCGCCTGGTATCAAACCACTTTGCGCAATCCGCAGTGCTGTAAAGCGGGGGCAGGGGGAAGCTACCAGTAACACCTTGGCAACCCCAAAGCATAAAGTGCGAAGGTAATCTCCGACAATGGCATTCTAGCTCGTTCTCACCAAGATTGATCGCCTGTGAAAAACAAAGTCTAAAACGATCCACTGGTAGGAATCCAGGGTTCGCCGAGATTCTTCAAAGCGTTTCCCTTGGAGACGCAAGGTAATCATGATAGCTTCGATTCATTATGGCCTGGTTGTTTCGAAACGGAGTCTGCAAAATTAATGCGACCCAGAGTGGAAACACAAATCGTAGCTTGAAGAAAAGGCTTGATCTCGAGAGCTATAGCTAGTAAGCAATATCGAAGAGATAAAGCTGATATGGCCACGGTTCTCATGTCATCATATCGTCTGGCGAGCAGCGACAGCGACTTTGTTATGCGGCGTTGTCTGATTTCATGAAAGGCGTCGGATGCTCGTCATGTATCAAGAGCAGATCCAGGGTGGCGGTGCGCGCACAGACGTCAGCTGCATAGGACTAAACCATATGAAGAAAAGTTGGAACTGTCAGATTGCAGGCTCGAAATTATCCTGCGCTGCCATTGGATGGTTTGCCGAGGATTGCTTGGGTGGATCTAGGTGGACCCAGTGCCAAGGACCCTCTGATGTTCAATTTAGGGTGATGGTCGATGCATTGAGCCGCATTAACATCTTGAAGCGTATTACAGGCGTTAGTTGGAGGTTCTAGACTCCAAGAGCTGGTATCTTTGAACCGACGTCTGCGCTAAGTGCGACAATGTCGCTTCTTTATTGCGCCTGCATTTTGGCGGACACTCCAGGCCACGGTTCTCAATCAGCCATGTCGGAACGACCGTTTGTGCAATTGTGAGCGAATCGCGAGCTACCCATGCAGAGCTGAACCGAATCCCGAATTGAACCTTTGGGACTACTGCCCTGCAAGCTAGAATAGCCTCGAGTCATACTACTAGATCTCTTGATTCATCCCCGGTATAAAACAAAGTAACTATCTCCTCTTCCCGTGTGTTCTCCCCCTTTCCTCTTTTAGCTCAACTAGCCATTGTCAACCGTTCCCAGACTAGTCAACCGTGATATTAGGGCAGATTGAATCCTGTAAGGCCAACACCGCTGATCCTGATCTAACGGCTGTGTTTCGCCTAGGCTAGCTATCGATGTACGATTCCATAGCTCCAGGCGAGGAAAGCTTAGTAGCGGCGCTGTGTCTATGCGTCGAATGCTTGCAGTCCCACCTGCAGATTCCTACTGGAGCTAGTACGCATCAGATGTGTGTAATTTTCGCAGAGTCGGAATCGAAGCTGCCACCCGAGATCAAAGCGGAATTCTGATAGGAGAATGACTGTACAATGACACCGGCGAGTTAACTTGGTCAAGCCTTGCCGTGGCCGCATGACGTCGGTATACGCCCCAGGATGAGAATACAAGATCGGTATCCAATCGATGCGATCAGTAATCCTGTATATATGTACGCGCAATAGCTCGAGCACTTTGATAGACTCAGTCGAAGCTTAGCTGGCCTCGCTTTGTAATTCACACACGTTGAGCAGCATACGCTGAGGCGGGACGTCTTGCTATCAGGGTCATACGACTCGGCGTGGTAATTAATTGCGCCGAATTTCAATACAGCTAGTGATCAAGAACATTATAGCAGTGCCCACGGAGATTCAATCCCTCATGCCGGGAGCTACCCGGTCCGATATCCGTGTATATCCCCTGCCCCATTTGACCTAGATCCTCGAGGATCCTGATGCTAATGTACGTCTGCTGACAATTCGGGCCCTTGAGTTTTGAAGCCCACAATTAGCTATTTCATGGTATCCGTTACTAAGCCTCCAGGGTCTCCCTCTTTGTAAGACTCGTAACGTAAACAGCCAACTGGGTTCCCTGGCTGACTGCAGATATCTCAGTTCGGCGAAACTTGCATTTTCAAGCTCGCATTACATTGCATAGGGCTATACCACCTTGTGCTTCCCGGGCTCCCGTGTAATTGCGAGAGTCGCATCTATAGTATAAAGCTGTTTGTAACGTTTACCGGCACGTCCACTGGGAAACTTTTCTTAGAAATTAGTGTTGCCGGTTTCCAAGGATCGTAAGATCCCGTTGCCTAAACGTTGAAACAGGGCACCAATTCTGGCATCATATACATGTACACCCCTCCAAAGCAAACATCAATGATGGGGAATATTTGGGCGAACCCCTGGGAATATGCAGTGTTTGTCCCTTGCATACTGCTCTCTTCGAGCGCATTGACGCTCCCGTCGACACCGTCGCGATATCTTCAATCATCAATTGGATTTGGTCCTAGCTAAGCGAACATAGCTTCAACGTCTGCATGATACGCGGGTTGGCTAAAGTGGAATGCCCATAACTATGTCGAGACTAGATTCAACTTCGCCTCGTCGACATTCATGCGAACTGCGAACATGGCGACGTCCGCAATCGGTGTCGGGCCGGAATACAAAGCACCTTTTAAGCTTTGTTTAGTCTTCTCCTCGGCTGAGATCTCAAGAATGTGCACCTGAGAGCCCTCGGCCAAACCGTCGCGCACAGGTCTCTGTGGATGTGTGTTGTTCGACTGTTTCGGGGCACACAGCTAGCAGATTCATATTGGAAGTTCAAGATTTTTCTTTTAACTGCCGTTCTGTGCGTGCGTCTGCGATTGCGTCACGTCAAGAGCATTTGTTTTTGCCAGCTGCTAGCTCCCGACAGGGCGGCTGAAGTAGCTGATGCATAACATATCTTTCTACTAGATGTTAGTCTTTACCAGCTTCTCAAGCCGTCAGCCGGCTCAGCCGTTTTGATGATTGCGTCTCATTGTCATATCGCTAGCGCTCGACTATATGCGATTCAGGAACTCTCTCGATTAAGCTACTCCCAATCGATTAATTGAGTTTCTAAAACACGAGACGATTTTTTTGGGGTCCTGATCTATTTAGCCGTTAATATTCCTCGGTGATATTTACGTTTATGATGCATCGTGATCTTCCCAATTCAGCATCGTGCTTGAGGTACGTTCTGTAATCTTGGCTCCAAAGTGACTAACGGGACTTTCAGGGCAACCGATATGCATGAAATGGGTAGATAGATAGGTATGGTATATGAAAAGCTATTAATCATAAGTGATTCATCAGTTCGAGGTCCAGGATAGCGATACAAAGTACCCCGAAGTACCCCGAAGTCCACGGTATCTAAGATCCGAATGTCAAATTCCTTGATCACTATTCGGAACTAGCCTAATTAATAATGCAGGGGAGTATATAAGGCATACTATTACCAAATCAATCCTCAAGAGCGCCCTGGGAGGACCCAGCTTTAACTTAGTAAAGTATTGGTAAAAACTTTGACGTCAGTTCGCCAAAATATTCGACCTATTATAGAAAGACTATACTGATTTTGGAATCTGCGTTTCGTACTGCTTACCAGATCTGTCTTCGTTCTCATCATTCCGTTTCGATGGAAAAAGCAGAATTCATTACAGGTTGCCATGAGGGGATGGTAGCCCATGATCGGTCAAGACTACCGCATGATAAACGTCCAGCGCCCTGTTCGTGATGTAAGATTAATATCGAAATTGCATTGTACTTATGCCGCTTCCACTTAAGAATCTTATATTATATTTGGTGTTCGCGAATATAGCATATATCGGTCGTTTCACGGAAACCCCGATTGAAGAGTTGATTCGGGATCTTTAATGCACCTCATGACCAAGAGGTATTTGCACTGACTTGTGGAACCGATTTTGACGATAATTCAAGTCAGTGTAAGTATATTTGACAAAATCCTGAGTCAATTTCGTTGATTCTATCTTCTAGGCTGCATGTTATTTGACCTTGAAACCCGCGATGAGGGGTTGTTACACGCATATGGTGCACAAACATATGGCCCACATACAGAAGCTGGCGTAGCCTTTATTACTCGTCAGGCCTCGAAATCCGGGAGACATTGCCACGCTGGAAACTCCACGTTTTAGCGGACTTACGGACTTCAGTTGGACGGAGAAACGCCAAAGTTAAATCTGGGTGTGAAATACCCTGTCGGAGCTCCCGATAGATATTTGTTAAAAAAAAAAAAAAATCGTGTAAGGACACCACTTCCTCATCTTCTCGTTCGGATGTAGTTTCGTGAGCTAACCGGAGGCCGAAGTTGTTTTCTAGGTTCGTTGAAGCTAACTTCGTTAGAGTGGCCACCGTCGACAGCCCCGCATCACCCGATGAAGCCGGTGAAGAATTAAGGTATTTCAAACGCGTTCATCGATAGAATTATGGAATACCGGCCCTTATTAATACATATTTAGAATAGACCCTTAGTGATTCTACGGATTAACATGTATGAGAGGGCCGGTTTCACCTCAAACCGAATTCGAAAGCGAAAGCCAGCCGAACCTGTAACTCGATCGGTATAATAGACTAACCGGGAAGGGTTCATATGATACTGCTATCACTTTTCAGCCCTCCCGTATAACGGCACCATAACGATGCTTAGGACTCGCTTCCTGGTAGCCTAGGCCGGTATTTGTATGTGAATTGATAAACCACCCCTCCTGTTCCCAAAACCTGCTCACATCACGGCATACGGAGTTCCTCCGCGTCCACCTAATTGATATCATATTTGGAACGTAATTCAAAATTTACCGATTGTAGAGCTATCAGCTAGATTCATAGCTTGAGATGCAACTCGATTTCCTTGTTTTAACCCCAGTCTTGTGATAGCCGCTGTCTTCAGATCCCGTTTATTCACCTCCTGGCATTTGTGATACATGTTTCCGGGGCTAGTGGTGCACTCAAAGTGACACGAGTTTTCTCTCCAATCTCGATTTATTAGCTCTAGAGAACAGATTCTCTTGCTAGAGAGCGTCCTGAACCCTGTATATCGCAAATTTCGCAGAATACGAACTCCAATAACCTTTTTAAACTCAGCTATACGAGATAGCTCCGTCGCTAGAATCCTGAATACCTCGACGCCTACCTGTCAGACGATCAAGACTATATAATGAGGAGTAGATTGACGATTGATCAATTATTCGATTCTATATACCAGGCACGAAAACAGAATTTTTGATCAAGCCCAACTTATCAAACCTGAACAGTGTCTTGTCCCAGGCTCTACGCTCAGCTTTAATCACACGTCCAGAGCAGCGTTTCTTTCTGCCAGCGGAATGAAGCTATTCTATAACCACATCAAATATCTTATCCTGTCACTCTCACTTTCGTTAATCCTCTCGGGAAATAGTACCGCAAAACCGGTTGCTGAACTGATCCCCGAGCCCCAAGGCTTGGGCGGCATTCTAGGGCCAATACTCGACCCTATCATTGGCGGAGGGGGTGGGGGAGGTGGGGGAGGTGGGACTGGTGCGGGAGGCGGCAATCCTCCCCTCTATGACTTTCTTCTAGGTTTAGGTTAGGACTATTCTGCAAACCGTTTTGCGAGCCTACAAGGTCACTATACTAACATGGAAGTATCTGTTAGCGCAAAATGTTGTCGATCCAGCTTTAGGCACAAACCTCGCTGGTAGAATTCTGCCTAATACGACTCTGGATTCTGGGAGGGGTATCCTTGGACCAGGGGTGTGCTCTATTTTCAATTGTGCAGTTAACCCTGCTGGGGGGCCAGTTGAAGGGAGCCCGGATATTTTGGGCCAAGTCGGTGGGTACCTTCCACATCCCCCATGCTTGTAGATCCGACAGACGCCTAACATAAATTATCGCCCCTCGACGATGGACGTACCGCAGCCGAACTGGTTGATCGTTTTATCGGGACGAATATAGTAGATGTTCTACAAGGAGGTGTCCCTACTGGAGACGCAGGCGGTTTGCTTGGTCCTTTGGTTTGCTTACTGTTCAGTTGTTCTCTTGGTCCTCAAATAACCACTACGCGGACTGTAACCTCCACTGTGACGTCTGCGTCTATATCCGTGTCAACGTCGACTAGATTCTCGACGACAACATTGACGACAACGACCTGTCCTCCTACCGTCTACCCGACTTCCACCAGCACCGCTACAGCCTATGTTACGTGCACAGTGACATATAATATGCCAACAACGGTATACAACGTACGATAATATCAAGCCGTTCTCGATAAAGAATCTGTTTTCCTACGCTGACAATTTGGTAGACAAAAACATTGACGGTATCCGGGCCGCGTACAACAATCACATCCGTATGGACTTCATATTCGACCTACACAACCACCTACACAACCACCTACACAACCACCTACACAACCACCTACACAACCACCTATATGGCCTACGTACAGGCTTCACCCGTCGTATCAACGGTAGTATCGACAACAACTCAAACTGTACAAGGGTACTTGCCAGCTCCGACTAGCACAACTACCACTACCATTACCTTGCAAGGTTATCAGAGCACCAAAACTCTGACCTACACAAGCACTATCACCCGTTGTACTACTTCGTCACGGCCATATGGTTAGAGGACTTTTCATTATGCTGCTGAATGCAAAAATAAGATATAAGCTGCTTTGTGACTTAATTAATAAGTGTCTATTCTGGTCTGGAGAGAATGGCTACCATTTGGTATAATGCTGTGGTCACTGGCTGAGACTTATTAATCTTGACTTCTTTGAGATAGTTCAATTGATCAGTTGATTTCGTTACAAATTGAATCAAAACCTGTTATTCATAAAACCTCTGGCTTTTGCCCCGAGTTCCGTGCATTACATTGTGCGAAAAAAAACGAGCCACATCCTCTCGAGGCTTGATGTCCCTCTTATTCAATCGCGTGGCTGTGGTCCGAGACGTCCAACACACTTGGCGTGTCGCACTTGTTGTATTTTGTTGCGATCAACATTGTTGGCTTCCCGATGCGGCTCAATGCCATTTCTGGCTGTCTTAGGTAGCTCCTTCCGAAGAGCAGGCGGAGGGTATCATGAACGAAAAATAATTAAGACATTGTTTCCGGCATGGAGCCGCCATTTTCTCGGCTGCTGCCGGGTTATATTGCATGCATACTATGGTAAGTCAAGGCGGGTTTAGGAGGGTCTCCATTCAGCAGTTCAGGAAAGACCTGCTGTAGAGGTGAGGACAGTGCGTCAAAGGCATGTGAGACTCACGATTGAAGAATTTGACGGGTACTCCGAGTGCGATTACTCCGAGTGCGATTAGATTTTAGAGAGCTCGCAGAGATGTAGAATAGAGAAGGGAAAAAAAAAAGTTGTTGACTTATCCCCGGCCTGGCACATGCCTAGTCTTTCGATTGGCATAAAAACCGGGTATCCCGATACCTCAGAAGCAAGGCCCAGTTCTCACTGTTCGGCTAGATAAGGCTACTTTAGTCTTGAAAACTCGAAAGTCTAGAACTGAAAACGTAGTTTCTAATTTACGCACACCATCAGTCCCTAGTCTAGATTAGCTGCAACGTTACACACACTGCATAGGCCAAGGGTCTTCAGATCTCTTCGCTAGGTTTGTATTCCAGACTTTTCTTTCTTGGCTAGAAGCGCTCCTTCTATATCAGTTTCCCCGAGACAGGGTTGATTTCACCGTACCTGAAAGAAGCGTTATTTTCAGGATAGTGTGCAAAATTTCATTCTACGACCCATGAGGTATCAAGGGTATAGAATGGCGATGTTCGGGAAATTGTACTATTTGGGATGTTGAAAGCGTATAGGAAACTGTTTGTAGGCATGCTGAAATCAATATCTTACCAGAATAGCGTTTTGCTCTGCATAGGTGAAGTTTTTTCGGAGCTTCTCAATATGTCCCTTGTTAAAAAGATCGTGATTTAAAATTCAATAATGGAGCGAGCAACTTTGAATGCAATATAAATAACGGACCACTCTGCCTCACTGATATCAACCATTCTTTCACCAGCCCACAGCAGATCACTCCTCAAGATCCTCGAATCAGTACACTCGCTTCACCTATTTCACATTTTAGATATACTACATCTATTCTACTATCAAACAAAATGCCTGCCGTTCCACAAACTAGCAACTCCGCCCCAGTTCAGGTTCTCCAGTCTGGAAACTACTGGATTAGCACTGTTGAAGATGGTACTGGCGCCAAGTTCAACATCTCCAGGTCCCCGGCTGAGGACCGATCCCTTCTCCCAAAGGCAGTCCTCGTTTTGCCAAGATCTGTCACCCGCGCTCCAGTAAGCTCCAACCTAACTCCAAACCGCATTATCTAAACTTTACTAACCGTTGATGTTAAATTTTAGTGGACCATCACCAAGAACGCTGACGGAACCTACATCCTGGCCAACAATGGTGCCCCAGTCGTAGATATCAATGGCCAGCTGTTTGCACAGCTTCAACCTGGCCAGACACAGGCTGCGACCAGCTGGAGGATCACCTCAGTTCACTGGCAAGGCAAAGACCAATTCATGTAAGTGCACCAGTATAACATTAACCTGAAACCCGCGCCGGGTTGCAACACTGCGGAAAGAAACAAGATACTAATGACTATTTGCCCAATTAATTAGCATCGAGAGCGTCGACCGAAGCAAGGGATGGTCCCTCCGAACTACCGATGCTGGTAGCGTTTACTCGTTTGTCCAGCCCGAAATCAAGCCATTGGTTTCCACCCGTTCGCTCCCACCAAATTACCAACCTAGCGCTCGATTCATTATCACCAAAGCTTAAATGGGCTCGCGTGATTAGTTGTTGAAGGCGTTGTTGTCCATACCGGCGCTGGCCCAGCACTATACCATTGATGTTCCTGGGTCTCGGATATGATAACATAATATAATATAATGTATATATACGTATTTGAGGTGTATGGCCGGCTAGAGTGGAGGGGGTCGGTATCCTTGTTGTACAATATTTGATAAACTTAATCACGAAGTTCAAACGTAATTAGTAGATGGCCAACGACACTGATTTTCTAGTCAGACTGTGGTTGCCATCGACAGTATGCATTCCAATGTTCGGGGTTTCTATATTTCGTCGCATCATCGCTTGGATCAAAGGAATTGCCTAAGGAATATCGCACGTTTCCTATTCGGATCGTCGATCGCGGCGTGATAGCCCTTCATTCACATGGTGATGCTTAATCGATGCTAGCGGTCTAGCTCCGGATCTTAGATTTTGCCTCGCAAGTGGGCAGATCTGGTACCCACGGCGACTCTAGGCCCACTTTCGGAACATCCCGTTCTGTCCGCTACCCGCAGGTGGGCTTGAATTGGACAACAATGACCCCAGCGGCCGGCCATACGGAAGATTTTTTTGGGATGTGGATACGAGGGATTCATGAATCCATAGGAAAGATTTGTAGGCCCAATGGGTACGGCAGAGATATAAATATGACACCGATTAATGCGAGCGTGGTCCTGATTATTGCATTTCTTGATCAACTGAGCTCCCTCAACGTTAGCATGCAACAGGAATCCTCAGAGGTCGTTTCGTGTCGACCTGCAACGCCTTATCAGGATCGCACAAAGGAGTCTTGGCGTAAGTGGTTCCAACATGCACAAATTCCGACGACTGGATCAATGGGGGGTGGACAGCATTCATTTGCCTGATAGTGAGACCCCCCACGCGCTCGATCCCAAGATTCTTATCGGCTGGCGGACAGGCAGGGGATATTGGTGAAGTGATGGTCTGTCGCCGCACTGCCGGTAAGATTACCATGTGGAACCACAGTGGGCTTAGCTGAGTTAAGCTTCCAGCTGAGGTATTTAGTTCAGCTTTGTGATTGGGCCTATCGATATCAATCTTCGAAGTTGATATTACAGTTGCATATTTTATTGATTGATGGCGCCAGATTTTTCCGACCGGTTCTTCGGCCGTCTAGATCTTGTCAGCTCGCCAGCCTGACACGAAGCGCGATGCGCTGCAAGGCTGCGGAGCCTCAACTTGCATGGGTTCCATGAGTCGCCCGATGCACGAATTTGCTGGCAGTGCATGGAAAAGTCCGATGTGGATGGCAAAATCGAAATCCGAGTGCGATACGTACAGTGATGAGTCTGTAAAATTACAGGCAATTTGGTTTCTGAGAGGGCTGGAAGCATGCACAAAGAGAACCTTATGCGGGAAGAGCGCCACTCGAGCATGGCAACAGTGCGTGTGATACAGAGGGACTCCAGTCCCATCGGCTATAATCTGACGTCCAGCCGTAGCTGGACTTCAATCACATCGCAATAGTGTTGGGCAGGATGCCAAAAATCGACGGCTGCCGTCCAGGGATCCACTTCAGAAGGTTTCAAGATCAAATCCCATATTAGTACCGGTACCCCGCGAAGTCTGCTTGAAAATCAACCCTGGTCAGTATAGTTAGTGCAGGCAAATTATTAGTGGAACCAATGGATCCAAAACCCATGCTCGATGATTTGGTAAGGTTGTACTGTGCATGTGCATACTGTGCCTGATCGTGCTGAAGAAAGTGACGGATATCAGCAAGTGGTGACATGATCCCAAGCAGTTGATGAAACACAAACCCGCTAGCTAACTAGCACTTCACAAGGAACCAGGATTAGAATGTTGCAACCCAACAGAAATGCATTTAAGATATCTCGATTCATCGGTACTTCAAATGCGGTGGCACATAGGCTAGATAGCTCATTATCGGGAGCTACATGTGCATGCCCTCTGAGCGCAGCCGTTGATGATGATGCGGAAGCAGAAGCCTTCGCTCTAATCCTTGCAGTCCCCCCCGATAGCCTTGCGTGTTTTCGTGCCTCCCTTGCAGGACCATTATGCAAGCCAAGATTCTACCCACCGTTGCTGTCGCCAATGATGAATGCTACATTGGCGGTCTTCCTCCAATGTCGGCACAAGGATTCAAATATATACCTGAGCATGTATTCCGTATGAGGTGACCTCAATCAATCAGGCGTTCGCTCTATTTGACTCGCCCCGACGGTTCCTATTAGTTTCCCGTTCCGTATCCGGGTATCCCGGCTTTCTCCTGCGCCTCAGCTCCAACCCTGGTAATGAGCTGGGACGAGTGTTTTGGCGATTTGTTCAGTCTTTCTTAGCCCCCAATATCGGTCGGTCTTATTAAAAGGCCATTAAGACCCGAATCCCAGGTATTTTTTCGGTATCCTATAAAACATAACCCTTATCCTCGACTTGGATATCACACGTTCTGCTCCCCAGACCTCAAGGCGTCGATTTCCTGATCAGCTGAGCGCCCGAGTCCCCATTGCGAGTCCTCGACATTTCAGTATCGAGAATCCCCGTCAGGCCTAGTGTCTTGGAACGGAAGAAACGCGGTAACGAAACGTGCAGCTACGCCGAGGACTCTGTCAGCACCGAGGGTCAGCCGCTTGGTCCAATGGCTACGGACACTCAAAATTCGCTTTCTTTTGTTCGACTGCCCCGTTCTTACACAAGGCTTGACGACGACACCTTTGCGAAGCAGTTACTTGAACTCTTCGGAAACTCGACAGAAGCCGGGCGTCTGGCGGAACCTTTGCTGCCGGACCAGGAGGTCACTGTTGCACAATATGTTCGACAACACTTATCGTACACAGTTTACCTGCTGTCGTTGGTATATGAAGAAAGGTTAGAGTGACATCCTGATCATGAGCTCCAGCCGCGAGGTTACTGGCGTATGTGAATACTGATTCGTAGTCAAACCATTCTAGTCCTAATCTCGGATATATCGTGATCCCCGTTGCACGACACCTTATGACCGATCAATACTTACGGTGCAACTACAAACGCCTTGAACAAGTTCCCAATTTTCCAAAAAGCCTGGTCCTAAGACTAGAACAATTGGACCGCGAAACATGGTTCTCACAGCCCTTGTTGGGAGCACATGTTGTGTTCGATCACCAGCAGTCAAACGGCCAGGAAGTTCATTCACCAGTCAGTGTGGTGTCTACTTTATCGCACCACAACTTCGACCGGGCCGATCTTGCCAAAATTTCCACCAATGAAGCCCCACTTTCCGGCCAAACTCACACTAGATTACAAATAGATGCTTCAAGCCACCTTATTCCGGGAGGAAGGAATTTTCGGAGGTTGGAGGTTTTACGGTTGCTTGCTAGAAGCATGTTGAGTATCGAGGAAGGATCACATGATGGACCACTAAAACCCCATTTTTCGCTCCCAGCATACACATATACCCACAAGGAAAAGAGTTATATGTTGCTGTCGCCAGAGATTATGGCGGATGCTAACCCGGAGGACTCTGCTCACCACGTCTGCACCCTGTTCCAGTTTTTATCGTGCCGCCCTGATTGGTGGATAGTTTTATCGAAGGAAGAAAAGCGGACACGAGTATTCGAGTGGATGACATGTTTAGCTTCGACCCTCCACCTCTTCCACTCCCTCAAGATCTCCCACGGCGACATTCAGACAAAGAGGATATATCTGATCAAGAACGGCAAAGGGATTCGGATATTCCTTGAGGGGTGGCATCAATCGCATGTTAATATGCAGGCCATTGAGCTGTCGAAAAAGAGACCCGGCCTGAAAAGCATTAAAAGTTTTGGTTATGGCGTGCCGGATTCCGCAAATTCCGACAGCAGACCACCGTCAAGGTCGAAGACAACCATACCTGAAATGTCTAATGCTGAGGCATCCAGGCTCTATGATATCAAATGCCTAGGAGAAGTTTTTGTGGAACTGCTGTTGGTCCTTCTTGGGTTCACCAAAGACGCTTTGAATCGCCAAAGGAAGGAGAGGCTCGATTGGACAAAAGAAATGAAAGCTCGAGAGGGAAATGGTAGCTGGAATCCAGTCTTTTACCCTATTCCGAATACCTCTGTCTCCGAGACGTCAGCATCCTCTGTGGCTTCTGAGATGATTGAAATAAACATCCCACGTCCAGGGACCGCCCACTCGGCCTCGAATGGTCAGCAAGGGTCTAAAACGGGAATCAAGCGGGACGAACCAACCGACAAGACTTCAAAGTCCGGCAGCCCGAAGGACGCAGCGAGCAGGCCAGCTAGTATTTTCGGCGGAATGTTCTCGAAATCCTCAAAAGAGGTCCCTAAAATCACGGAACCCGAGCCACCAAAACCCATGAAATCCAAAATGTCTTACGGAATTGGAAAAATATCCTCATTGAGTTCAGCCTCGAGTCCCCCAACACCAACCTGGTGGCTTGACGAGTTGAAACTCATGTATCCAGCTTTCCAAGGAGGGACAGATAATGTCACATGGACCAAGCACAGCGATTTAATTGGGAACCATCTGCTCCTACTCATATCGGCCATGTACGTATCTGAGGCTGCTCTTAGGCCGCGGGCCCAGGCTGTTTGGAAAGACTTGACAAGGATAGTCAACGTTTTTTTCAAGGGGACCAAGCTATGTTGTTCTGCGCACGATGAACATATCAAAGAGGCTAGGGAAACCCTCAAAGATAACATTCTTGATGATATTTACCGAAGAGGGATCGCGGACGAAGAGGAAGAAGCTTGGGATGGCATCGGGTGGGACGGCCCGGAACGATTTGGGCCAAAACAGATTGGCAGAAGAGGCGAAGGCGCTCTGGGGGAATGCCTATTCGACTAAAATTCTCCCCAGAATCTAGATTTGATCAAACCTAAACACTGTTGACCTCACAGTTCTTGGCTAGCCGGCTTCTTGGTACCTCGAGTGCAAGACTAAGTCTGAGCCAGGAATGCGTAAAGTACGTTGACAGATCTCAGTACATACAGTCAAGATGCACCAACTGCTCTTGGGCTCATCAAAATTAAACGGTTATAGCACAATTTGTAATGGATTCTACCTGTTTTCAACCCCCTCTTATTTTAACAGTTAACAGCCAGTTGTCGCATTCACTAGATCCTACACTTCACCTTCTGCATTTCTTGGACTTTGACTGATTAATTTCGATCTTCTGTTCTCCCCTATTATTGTATTCTTATAATTAGGTATTTGCAATCGGCTACTCAACAGATTTGGGGGACCAGCGTCGTTTCTTCGCCTTCGGGCTATTATTAGTATAATTTAACGTTTTGATTAAGCTCATAAACTATAATCCTACGGTATCTTTGGGTCATCATAGATAGGGGTTTAATCAACCCTTTAACCCTGAACTATACCTAGGGATCCAATAGTGCGCGTGCACCGAGACTCGTTGGGTTTCGGCTTTTACCGTCCTTGGTGTTGGGCAACCTCTCAATCTCGACTACTCACTCTTCGTCCTTAGTATACTGTCGTAGCTCGTTAAGGGCAGCTTCGGAACACTATTCAGGACCCTAAACTAAAATGCCATTGCGTTACTCGGTTCAGGGACACCATTCGAGTCTATATCGGAATCTCCAGCCTTCCCATCACGTTGCTTCGCCAGCTCATAAGAGTCGGATACAATCTTTTCGAATAGACCTTCTGTGACATGATCGTTGGCATCCCGGCGAGCCTAAACATCGTCGGAGTCAGATCTTGAGGAAAACTCTTACAATTTAGAGCAAGGTCGCACTTACGTCGGCAAAGATCTCTCCAACAATCATAGCAGCCCTCGCTCTTCTCTCTAAGACCTTGTAAGGAATCCTCTCGTCGTAGAGAACAACATTACAAGCTTCCCTATTCCGGTGTCAGTTCAACTTAGCCATGCATCGGGACGAATACAGGGATAATACTTGATGATGCTTATTAAGTCTTTCCTTACTAGACCCCAGCATGCCATCAACATTTTCCCAGCCGCTATCGTTTCTATTAACCTCTGTTCTTCCGGGCCCCTTTCTGCCTTGATTCTTTCTGCTTCTAGAGGTTCTAATTCATCCAATCGTGCCTCTTTGATAGCCTTTTGGGCATCCAATAGATTCCACACCGTCTTCGCAGTATCTTTCGCCGATGCGTATTTTTCTTGAGGGTAATAGTACGCGGTACTTAAAAACCCGACGGTGCGGTACCACCCATGCTCGGTTGCTTTCGATTTGTACACGCCGCCAATCGTATTGAGGATATGAACCCCGAAAGATTCGAGTTTCAGGTGCTCTGCCTCTCGCTAGATGTCGAAAGCGTATCGCGGTAAGTGGTTAATTAGTGTCGGGAATATTTTCGGTCGAAGATATCCGGTTCCTTAGACCCATACCTCCATTTCAATCCCGAATGCATCTTCACTTTTCCGCCTTTCTAGGGCGAATCCATCAAGCTTCTGAGCAAGTTTTTCGACCACAAAGTGTATTCGTTGTTCACGCTTCTTGGCCATCTCTTCCTGTAGTTCAAAAATCTTGATTTCCCTGATTTCTTCCCTTCGTCGTTTCTGGTCTCGTCGATACTGGTCATTATCAAACGGTCCGTATGACGCCTCGGAATCTAGAAAATTGTTTGCCGTCAGAAGTGGCCCCCAGTAGTGAATTATTTCAAGCCAATAGACGTCAGTAGGTAGGTTAACTTACCACCGTCGTCAATTAGACGCGATGAGTCTACCATTGTGTAGTCGTCATCCCCGCCACCATCGTCAAGGTGGAGTTCAGCGAGCCTAATGATGTCCTGAAGAATTGTATTATCACCGACCCTACACCATGCAAATACAAGTTAGAGTCTCTATATTCCCCGTAGTAGGGCTGGTATAAGATGCGAATGCTTGTTAGTATCAGATCCGTTGACTCCGTACCAATCCTGAAATGATTCCCCAGAAAACATCCTCCCAAACATCTCAGATGCATCAACTAAGAGTAGGTGGGTTAACGTTATAACTGATATTAGATCTTTTGCACGTACGGTGAAAATAGTACCTGCTGCATCGTCATTCACACCTTCTCGCCCGGCTTGGTCATAATGCGCACGCAACTGAGGATCGCTCAATATTTTATACGCCTCAGAAATCTATCCTGGCAGGACCAAGTTGTTGCAATTTGTGGTTAGCAACACAATACGGAACACGATTAAAGGAAAGTTCTCAGTGGTTACGTTCCTAAGCCAGCGACCGCTGCAGCACGCCGGACTCTAGGTATATGGAGGATCTCGTAAGGGGATGTTAGGCTTGTACCTCAAGAAACCTCCTATGCGCATCAACATTTCCGGGATTCTTGTCCGGGTGACTAATAAAAGCTTGTCTTCGATATGCCTTTTTCACTTCTATATCAGAAGCGCTTGGGGATATCCCAAGTATGTCGTAGTAATAGGTATCCATATTGGCCGCGGTTGGTGCGATAGTGTTGAGCCTCGCGTTTAGAGCATGTCAACTCCCGCCAAATGAGGCCCGAGTCTGGGGCTATAAATCGGCGATCGCAATAAAAAGATAGCCCCTACGCGTAAGAGGAGATGTCGAGGGAAAGTTTGTGCGTAAATCTATTCGGAAACGGAATGCACCGACGTGGGATGTTTGCGATCAATCTGTCAAATAACCCAGTCCTTGAAGGCGCTCTGATGTGGCCCCAAACCCATTTAGTCAATGTACTAATTTCGACCCCGCAATCAGAGACTCCAACTCATGCTCGGTTATCATATCAGTTTCTCACCTACGTTGCAACGTTGACTGAGAAATACCAAATTGAGCCATGCTTGGCTTGAATTCATGAATGGATCTTGAAAATTACTGGATGGAGCAATTAAACCTACATATGTATCCTAATTCACAGCTCGTTGAGCCTGAATTCATGAACTCGCCATATTGCAATTGGTACGCTCTTGTCACAGACGTTAACCAACGCTCGGATAAGACGGAACGCCATCAAGCCAATCGAATCCAACACACTAGCTTGCAGCACTTACACAACTTCTCGATGGTCACATTTCGCGAACTCGTCTAGTATTTCCAAGTTATCGCATTGTGCGGCATGATACCAACCGGATTCGAATTCCTGTTATCTGCTTGTGTATTTCTCTCGCGGAACCCAAATGGGCTATCGTTTCACACCGAATATGCAGCGACATAATCTCGGAAAACATGGTGTCGAGCGACTCGGCACGAGATTTGATGGCGTGCCGATATGTGAAGACCTAATTGGCTGTTTGATGTATTATAGAGCGTTGATTAAGCACCGAAACAGCCTATACTTGGAGACATTGCTATCGGCGTAGGGAACTCTTAATCCCGAGTTACACATGGAGGTATCCAGCACGCCCCGCACCTGCAGTATCGAACGCCATAATATGTTGTAGAAACAAGCAGGGCACCACGAGTACTCCTTCTGGGGGCTGCCTCCATAAATACCGCAGTCGTTCCTTCGCCTTATAGAAGCGTTCGGTCGGCAAAGTCGACTCTAATCTTGTCTATCCTTTCCTTGGCTTCTCATGCATAACTACTGGGAGTTGCCCAAATATTAAAAAGAAAATGGACGTTTATTGGCAATATAGTGAAATGGGCGAGAGCAGTGGTGAGTAAAGTAGGAAGAGACGATTTATAACATGCATTTACCACTAGGACCATCCATCTTTCTCCTCATATCAAATAGATGCGTTAAATGATCTGACTCTATCTATGGCAGCCTCGAGCTCGACCTCCCAAGAGCCGCCACCCCCACCCCCAAGATGCACCGCCGTCGAAATTACAGCACCGGACCCGCCGATAATGACCCTAGAAGACCTAGAGCGGGAACTTGCCGGGAAGCCGTTAAGCGAGCCGACCAAAGCTGCAATGAGCGGGAGTCTAAATAACATTCTAGCAACTATCGATACCCTCACGACTCAGTCTCAGATCTTGAAAACAGTTGCTCCATTCTTCCCCACCACTACGGAGCAGGGAATCGCTGCTCTCACCGCTTTCGTTCACGGAATAATCAGCAACTGGCTCAAGATCAAACAGGTTTTGACAGAGAAGGGAGTTGACTATCTCATGAGGGCGATTGATACCACTTGGCAATCACTTTCCAACATCAACGCTAGCTTCTGGAACTGGCTATCAAGCCACTGGGAAAAGGTTCTCGAAACAGCTTTAACAGCGGTTGGGACTGCCTTGGGGGGTATCGGGGGAACAATTGCTGGTTTACATATTGTTGCGCGCGCTGGCGCTGCAGTTATTGGGGGACCAGTAGGTCTCGGTGTAGCACTGATCGGAACTGCTCTTGGGACTGAACTTGGCGGAGAGATTGGTGGCGTAGTTGGAAAAGCCATCATTAACACACTAAAGAATTGAGCCTAGCTATAATGCCGAAGAGCATCTAGTTTTGTCCTAAACACTCAATGCCGAATCGAGCGCTCGCGATTTCTGTGGACGAGGTATTCGAAGAGCAGAGCACAATTGTCGCTACTGAGCGAGGCTCACTATTCATGTGTGCATCTGCCCGATTTGGTCTTCTAGTGATTCCTACCTAATTCCTTCTTTGATTGTCGCTTTAGCATCTCGATTTATCGCACTCCAATGTAATTAAGAAGCCAAAATAATATATATACCCGAAATTTTTCGAATGTTCGAGCCAATGATTCGCGTCCGCAAGTTGACTTGCATACAATGTCTCGAGAAACTATCATATGCACGGTGTCTGCACAGCCTTCGGGTAGCTTTGGGTTCTGCATGCAGTGTTGTCGGCTGGGGTTATGAAATCTATGTCTGTCCGGCCACGCCAATTCCCAAACAAGCAGTTCCTAGAAGCTTCGTAGTCTTGGACTGCTGGGCCATTGACGTTCCCTAAATGCTCATCCATCGGGCGCCAGGCATGGTACATCAGACCAGTTTTGAACTCTAAGGTATGACTTAACCCGAATCTAGGCGAATTCCACGAGGCTGACGGGAAAAGTTGCAATGCCTTGCATGCTTATCGATAAGACCGTGGCCGGGTGACTCAGTTTTTCGTATCCAGCTGACGGTCGCAATCCTTACAGGGAGCTAGCTACCCGCTTATTAAGTGCATAGCCAATCTTGTTTCGACAGTATTCGCACAGCGCAAATGCCGCGTTTCAGTGACGAACGGCTCGTCTATTCCGTGAGTCAGCTCGATTCAATATGCCTGAGAACTTATGATTGTACGATCGAAATCCTGAAAGGGAGAATCCGATAGGGCTCAAGCTAGCCTCTTGTGTGTTTACGTACGAATCTCGACTGGGATGTGAGAATGCAGCGATTCGCAGTCAGGGTTCGGAAGCCCCGCAGTTCGGGTATGTTGCAGTGAACCACATCATAGGATCCTGAATTGCCCTCTGCTGACGACCCAAAAAAAGGTTCCATGCATATTAGTCCAGATATACATGGAGCTTGTGCATGGAGCATGACCAGTCAAAGGTCTTTTTTGTAACAAATTGCTCGATTCAAGACAATTTCAACGTGGACCTGCTTGTTCCGATCTTACGAACTTGACGTCAAAGCATCTCAGCAAACCTCGATAATATGAGGACGCCCTCAATAATTGCTACCCGGATCCTTGGTTAGACTAACGACTGCGGGTGTTCACTAGTCTGTGAGCTCTTGGATCCACCGTCAGAGCTAGCCTCTTTCCCGGCGGCAGACGGCGAACGGCAAGACTCGAAAGTTCTATAAATGGTGGCAGTGGAACGTCGTCGTCGTCAATGTTTGCATTAAGTTAGCCGACTTCCCGTTGAACAACAAAGAGCGACGTCGATCCAACTTTGTATAAACTACTTAAGAAGTAGTCATCGAATCTTTCGTCCTTTTATTGCATTCTTTCCTAAAAATCTAATATTGCGAGTCATTCTGTTCATTGCTTTTTATTCTCAAGATACCTATCTCCTTTTTTCTTTATAAGCGTCCGTCTTGGATATAGAGCACCTATATTTTTCTTCTTATCCTAGCAGATCCAGCGTTCGATTCTGAATTCTTATAGAGGGGGATCGACAATCTAGGGGACGACGCTGACAACGCGACAACACATCCACCCTAAGATCCGAATTACCAGATATCAGCCAAAACGACGATAAATCTTAGCACAATGGAGGCCATTTCCGCGGTCCTCCCGGGGCTGGCGGCCTCCGCTACAGGGGACCCTGATACCGGATTTCCCGGAGGCATGTTTCTTGGAAGTATGATGGCTTCAGTTGGAGTTGATCCATCGGTCCTAGGTATGCTTAACATGGTCTTAAAACGGAGTCGGAACCAAGACTTGTATGCTAATAATAACTGGACGGTATAGTTAAAATCGGTGTAACACTTACTATCGTTGCTTCTGTTTTTGGTTTCCTAAGTAATGCATGGGAAGGAATTACCCAAATTTCTAAATTTTTGTAAGTCAAGCCTTTGGTTCTTCGCAAGCCCTATACGTCACTTTTTAGTATATTTGACTAACATAATTCGGTAAATTTAGCTCGGACAATCTAGTGTCCTCCGCTACTATTCGTTCAACGGACGAAGCATATGTATATGTAATGAGGTGGCTATATAACCACAAGGTCTCTACGGATTCGCGGCTTTTTGGTGTCACATGCCGAAAGAATCAGATGAACCCCAATTATCGCCAGCATACCAGATGGTATGGCCAGGATCCAGTAGATGACACTGAAACCGACGGTATCGACGTTCTAGTAAGTAATAATAGCTCTAGGCACCATATTCACTTCAAACGCGGCTAACGAAATTCTAGGAAGATGATCTCGGCCCAAAACTAAAATATACCGCAGCTCCGGGCTTCTACCATTTCTTTTACAAGCGGCGGCTTGTGCTCATGCAAAGAAAGCTCAAGGACGACTACTATGGATTTGAGGAGCCTGATGTTGACCTTACGTTGTTCACCTTCGGTCGCTCTCCACTTACACTCCGCACTATTCTCGAGGAGGCCAGACTTGAGTATCTCATGGAACAACGATCCAGCACGCTAATTCATACCACTGTCGCTACTTATCCACCATCCTGGTCATTGGGACATCCTCGTCCAACCCGAACACTCGACTCAGTCATCATGGCGGAGTCTGATAAAGACAAGCTCCTGAAAGACATGAGGGAGTATCTGAAGCCAAGTGCTAAGAAGTGGTATCATAGGCACGGTCTCCCATACAGAAGAGGATACCTCTTTTATGGTCTACCGGGTGCCGGTAAAACTTCCCTTACCTTGGCTTTGGCTAGCGAACTCAGTCTCCCGATCTATGTTTTATCTCTCGCTTCAAGTACCATGGCAGACGATGTTCTTCTGGGATTGTTTGCCACATTGCCGAAGAAGTGTATCATCCTGTTGGAAGATATCGATAGCGCCGGTATCGATCGACAGTCGATGAGCGGTGTCGGCATCTATACAGCGATTGCAAGCAAGAATGATGAGGACGATGAGGATGAAGACGAAGATGAAATCAGAAAAAGGGAAGAGAAGAAGAAGCTCGCGGCCTTGAAGCAAGGAAGCTCTGTCAGTCTTTCCGGATTACTTAACGCCATTGACGGTATTTCCAGCCACGAGGGCAGAATCTTAATCATGACAACGAATTACCGAGAACTTTTGGATAAAGCTTTGATTCGACCAGGTCGTGTCGATATGGAGATTAAATTCGGAAATGCTGATATCGAAATACTGGAAGGGCTTTTCAAGGCTGTTTATTCTGATGAAGTGGATCTACCGGATTTTATTCGCGGTTCTGAGAAGATGACAAAGGAGGAGCGCCGGCTGAAGCACAAGGAAAAGATCGAAAAGCTGGCACATGAGTTTGGAACCAGAGTTCCTTCTGACAAGTTCACTCCTGCGGAAGTTCAAGGTTACCTTTTACGTCACAAGGCTGATCCTGAAGACGCTTTGGACAGCTTGGATGACTGGTTGAATTCTAAGCTCAGTGAGCTTGATCTTGCCCAGGAAGTCGAGAAGAAGGCAAAGGAGAGGCTCGAAAGAGCTACCGAGAAGAAAATTAAGGAGCTCCAAAAGAAGAAGCGCGACAGAATCAAGGAAGAGAGAAAGGAGAAGGAAGAGGAGGAGAAGGAGCAGAAGGAGAAAGAAGAGAAGGAAAAAGAAGAAAAGGAAAAGAAGGAAACTGAAGAGAAGGAGAAAAAGGAGGGTGATGAAAAGAAAGATGATGCAGAGGAGAAGGAAAAGGAGAAGGGAGAGGAGGATACGATCAAGGTTAAGATGGTGAATGGCGTCAGTGGGAAGCTAACCAATGGAGTCACTGAAAAGGAAAGCGCTGAAGGCTCAGAAACATAAGACAGGGCTGCTGACTTTGCATCCCAAGCCACTTCGGGTCATTCCCCCCCTCCCGGGCGCGCGGCGTTAATCTTTGGCAATTTTCAAGATGGTCTGTTCACACGATTGCTTACTTCGCTCATATCTCCCTTTGCTTTGTTACAATCTCTGGCGTCGCTAGATATGTATATCAAGTAATTCTCTTTTTCTGGCTTCAATTAGCGTGATTCTAGTCCGGGATTACCGATCGCGAGCTCGAGTTCCACGCATATCATTGTCACTCATGTTCATTATATTAGCAAGCAGTGATGAGTTCGACAAATTTAGCTATACAAGCCGTAACTAGTCTAGAAATCCCCCCCACTTATCCTACGAACAGATTCTCTCCTGCATGCTTACCTAGAATGTAAGCCGTCATAGTACCAGGTCACGCCATTTTTCAGGGCTGGGTATCTCTGCTCGAAAGAAAAGGCTTACATTAATTATATTACTGGACCGGAGAAATCGAGCCCTGAGGATTCCGTGCTTCGCATCCTTCAAAGGCGGTGCCAAGTCGAGTCATAGGTCCAATGACCATATAATCTGCCATGGCCGAGTGCGGGGCAGGTTTGTGTAACAAAGCTTAAGCTTGCTCCACGGTGTTGGTTGATCAGCCGCTTCGAGAAGCAGGAACTGGCACAAGCTTAGTCTTAGGTAAGAAGTATTGCTATCCGGATCAATGGTCAATCGCGACGATGATGACGACGGAGAGCTACATGCAGCTACCGCCCAAAAATACATTTACCCATCCCCACCAACTTCAGGTGCTCAAGCGAAACGGCGAAAAGGGAAGCTCCGTAAACCCTGTGGGATCATGTGTTTTGGGGCAGGCTGGAAGCGAGTTGGTATACACCCTCAACTCGAATACTCGGAGGAGATATTTTTTATATTGATACGTATCAGGTGCATTTTTGGCAACATCTTACAACATCCGGAGAGAGCGCAAGCGAGCACTATGCGTCGTCGTCGCTCATCGCAACTATACTTATTCGGAAACATCCCGCGACCCTAAAAAATGATCAAAGATGCTGACATCAGATATAGAAAAGAGCTCGAGATGGCGGTGGAAAACGTCACTCAACCAAGTGCCATCTGGACAAAAATACAGCGATGTTGGTGTCCGTGGGGCTGAGAGTCCCATAGATATCATGCTAGGAGGAGTTGCAGAAGCCCTGATCCTTTCTTGCCACCAAGCAAAGCGCCAGCGATTGAGGTTTCGATATAGAGATGGCGCATCTGATATAGAGGGTAATGGCCTTGTCCAATGATAACCGGTGATTTTAACGAGCTAATCCATCGAATGCCGATTTTTCCTGTGCAGGCCTGCAGCCGCCGGGTGTTTTGGCTCGGACAAACTGCTGACGTATACTCCAGAATGAACTGCATATAAACGATATATACTTATGTGATATGATCAATTGGTTTTGAACAATTGGCTGGGGATCCTCTTTGAGAGGCTGTAGGCCACCAATCACGATAAATCCTCGGTCACCACCCCGACATTGAGATAGATCTAGATCCTAGCCGGTCGCGAGAGCTCGAGTGCGGTCTTCCCGTGCCCACTTCAGGGCTGACTTTATATTTCCTTATTCTGGGCAGGGTCCGGGACTTGGGGCCTTAGCAACTTCGAGGCTTCGGACGTCATGCATCGAAATCAGCGGGCCTCATCCAGGTTTTCGTCATACCTTGAAGTCGAAGCTGTCTAAGGCACCTTTCGAAGCTTTCTATGGTTGCTTGGCTTGCCATTGCAGCTGTGTTACCCTAGTACTATGGTACTAGCGTCGGGTACCTGATTTCGTCTGCGACACAAGCTGCCACTCCATTCCCCTAATTCATCCATTAAATCATCAGAGTGCCTAAATCGCTGGGAAGGAAAGCCCAGAGCCTTCTTACCTGCCATTACACTGTGTTCTTGGGACTGGATATTTAAACCAGTCAACTCCCTTCCAGTCATACAGGAGCCATCCTCCGAGCCATCCTCACAGAACATTCTCTTCTTGCTCTCTTATTATAATCCCTCTAGTTTCTCGGATCTCTGTGCTACCACGGGTAGTTAGTAGCAAGCCACTGCATCCGAAGCTTCCCAAACGTCCGGAACCTGCGATCCGAAAATAAGTGTCGCGCGGTCGGCAGCAACCCAATCCAGTAAGTGCTCTGCGTAACACCCCCAAAAGGGAATGAACCACACAAGCAACGCAAAAGACCTTCAAGCCCCGACCACATGCGGACGAGCACTCGAGTGTGCTCAATCCGTCTCCATTTAAATGGGGGCCGGGCGGAAATATCTTTGTTCTCTTAAGAATTCACAGCGGTGCAAGGCTACAAGGCCTTTATCAGCCTCATATTCCCGGCGCATTCCTTGCTGTTCGTTGCCCTACCAAGCCCTATGAGGCTCTTCCTTGCAACAGGAATGTTGATCATAAGCCATCTCATACCGAGTATGCACATATCAGAAGATGGCGCGGTGGACACCTGTGAATTCCATCGCGAACTCGCTTCGTTCTGGAAGCCTGTCAAGCGGCTGTTTTGAAGTGATGGCTTGTGATTTCCAGGTGTGAACCCGACCCTAGGGCCCTTGCGCCTTAGGAATGCGGTTCATCATCAGCATCATCCGATATCCGTATCAGCTTGGATATTGCGACTTCGATACATCCAATAACCAGCCTTCTCCAATAATCGTTGAGTCAAGATACACCGGTGGCATGTGCCATCGGATTATCTAGGGCTTTTTAACGGTTAAGGCGAGTCAGGAAATTCCAAGAGGCTGGCTTGTTGCGACCTAGCTCGAGGTAGCTTCATGGCTTGGGTTTCCTAGAGCTATAAGTCAGGCGACATACCTTCACCCTGGTTCGACGCATTCACTTTGAAACAGACTCCGTAGTACGCGGTCTTTCCGAAGCAAGCATGCGTTATCTATATATCAATAGCGCGCCGGCGTTATCAAGGGCAGAACTTGGTAATCGCTCCCTAGTTCCATTCTCAGACATGGTTCTAGCGAAGTTCAGTTCTCATTTCGAAGACAGTCTTCTGGGCTACTTCAGGAGCTTACTTCAATATGCCCTATATCCTTTGCTTTATACTCCCCACTTGCGCGCCCCGCGCTCCTTCTCGTTTGTTATAACCATATCCCTTCAACTTCTCTTCGTAACTTCAATATTTGCAATCCCACACAACAACCATAAGGCACATGCCCTAATTCATACAAGAAAAGCTCACAATTTATTATCAGATCCATCGACAAGACGACTACCGCATAGTAGACTTCCATCAGCAGCGCCACATCGAGAAAATCCACTCGCTACACATAGAATAAAACACCATTCTAAAAAGCCGCACCGGAAAATTAAAACAAAACCCCACAAAATGACCGAGGTCGATACGGAACCCGCTCTTCACATCGAAAACCCTGCTCCGGTTATCCTCTCTTCACCTGAAGATGGTAAACAATTCCCACTCGGGAATAACTTCCCGAACCTAGCCTCCGATGCGGAGAGTAGTAAAAATGGTTCTGGACTTGATGCTGCGGCAGCCCACGCCCTTGGCACGCACGATATTGCTGTCGCTGCCGATGATATCATGGATCAACCTATCGCTACCAACGCTCCCTTGGCTATGTTCGAAAGAAAGGGCGACCACCCAGTGGATCGGCTTGGTGTCATCAATATGGACGGGGTCCCTGTCGGGACGAATAAGTTCTGGGCGAATTTAATCTTGGGTAACGGAAATCTTGGTGTTTTCACTCAGCCGTAAGTTGTGAATCCCCAATTTTCATCTGTGTCCTTCCATGGTATTAATTGTAGTACCACCGCACAGGTATCAAGTTTGGATAAATAAGGACCCAGCGTCTTATGGTCTCTCTATCAGCCATATCGATGCCCCACAAGTTGTAGGTTTAAATTATCCGCTCAGTTAATAGTAGCAGGTGCTAACCCGTTGAAGGTTTCCGGCCCGGATCCTAATGCTAATCCCGTCCAGTTCTACTTCAATCCAGTCGGCATCAATTCTTTCACATACTCCGCTGTCGAATTGAACCCAGCCACCAGCACTGTTACCGCAGAATCATTGAAACCCCACTCTGCCCTAGTCCACGTTTGGGTCGGCAGGTCTCGATGGCCCGGAACTAGGCGTCTCACCGTACCCCTGGTTCAGGGTATGGGCTTCGTTACAGGTCGCTACCGAGAAGTCACTCCCAAGATCAACTCGGGTGTCCTTATCCGTAGTCTCTCTTATGCAGGGACGATTACTGGAAACGGGATGCCCCGCCAAAAATGGCGTGTAACGTTGATGGACGGCAAGGAATGGAGGATATATGCAACTGCCAACGCTGGTTCCCGGGAGCTTCAACTTCGTTTGGTCAATCAAAGTACGATCCTGGCATCCGGCACCTACTCTGGAGCCGTGCAAATTGCCAAGTTGCCCAATACCGCTCTCGAAAACGTTTTGGATAACTGTGCGGGAACCGTTGTCACTGATGCAGTGGTTTCTGCCAGCGTATCCGGTGCCGTTGGAACATACACCTTCACGTTTATTAAACAGGGTGGAAGCATTGCCGCGGCGGCTTTTATGTACGCCTTCCCACATCAAGTGGCCTCGTTTGACGGCGCGACGAGATCAAAGATGTACGGAGGTCTTCAGCTCAAATCTACCACCAAGGGTCTCATGACACCCGTAGTCAGCAACACCTGGACGCTCTTGGAGCCTAACCTACCGATTAGTGTTGGCTGGCTCCCAGGATCATTTAGAAAGTGGACTGCGAAGCAATTGAATGCGATTAGAACTGCGATTGCTTCGGAGATCGGTTTCGACGTGATTAATGCTTCGAATGTACCAAGCCAATACTCTGCCGGCAAGGTAAGTACTAGAAAAATGATCCCGATACCTGCAATGAAGGATTCTGACCAAGTTATCCAACATAGGCACTTGCCAAATATGCACAGCTCGTGCTCGTAGCTAGCGACGTCCTGAAGGATAACGGTCTCGCCCAGCGGGGTCTAGCGACCCTTAGGACCGCGCTGGACCGCTTCGCAACAAATAAGCAGAAGTTCCCCCTTGTCTATGACAGTAAGCACCTGAGACTTTTTGTACTTATAAACGTTGGCAGCAACTAATTGTTACTATTCCAGCCAAATGGGGAGGTCTTCCATCATCGTCCTGGTGGATTACAAAAAATCCGGGCGACGACTACGGAAACGCTTTCTACAATGACCACCACTTCCACTACGTATGTGCTCGGGCCGTAACCCTTAGTCTTTCAAATACTAACTCTTAGTAGGGATATTTCGTCTACGCCGCTGCTATTTTGGTTCATGTCGAAAGAGCCTTGACTGGCACCAGCCCCTGGCTCGCCAAAAACAGCGCCTATGTCAACAATCTTGTTCGGGATGTCGCAAACCCGACAACGAAGGATAAGTATTACCCTGTCTCGAGGTCCTTCGATTTCTTCAACGGTCACAGTTGGGCTACCGGATTATACCCTCGCGCCGATGGAAAGGATGAAGAATCCACCTCCGAGGACTACCATTTCTCCTACGCCATGAAATTGTGGGGAAATGTTGTCGGGGATAAAAATATGGAAGCAAGGGCCAATCTTCAGCTCGCGATTTTGAAGAGAAGTCTCAACAGCTACTTCTTGATGTCAAATGACAACAGGAACCAGCCAGCCAACTTCATTCAGAACAAGGTTTCTGGTATCGTGAGTACCCATTGCCATGCTGAGAATCTTGGAGTTTGCAAAGGCTTATTCATTTGCCATCGTATTAGCTCTTCGAGAACAAAGTCGATCATACCACCTTCTTCGGAAACCAGATCGAGTATATCCAAGGGTATGTCGACCTTTACCCAGATCTTATTGTGAATGAGGCAAGCTAATGTTCCACAGCATTCATATGCTACCACTCACTCCCATTTCGCCCTACATAAGATCCAAGACCTTCTGTTATGAAGAATGGCTTCGATTTTTTGAAGGGCGCACGGAGAACATGAATAGTGGTTGGAAGGGTATTCTTTGGGCCAATGCTGCCATCTTTGCGCCTAGCTCGGCATTTAATTTCTTCGCTAGCCCAGGTTTCCAGGCAGTTTGGCTTGATGATGGAGCGTCTAGGACTTGGTATTTGGTTTTTGCTGCTGGGCTCGGCGGCGGCCAGTGAACAACTCTACAGGAGGATTGCGAATAATATTTTGGGCAGGGTTTTTGGTTTCTTGCGGATTGGTTTCAATCAGTTTGGCGTTTTGTTGCTTCTGGTTCTTGCCTTGTGGTTTTGCTGGTACTGGCGTTCAACTGGTTTGACAATTATGATGATTGGGATGAACGTGGACACTCCTTCTTGGTCGATTTAAGACGGGATTGATGACAAGCTTGTTGAATTCGGGATTACGAAACCCTCAGTCTTTCGCTTGGTATAAGCAGTCTATAGAAGCAATGGAGTCTCGGCGCTCAGGTATCAAATTTCCAACCTGGTTCAGTCCTCGTATTTGCTCCTTAGCCCCGACTAGTCGGCTATATAAACGAGAATCTGATGTCAGCACTGTCAACCAAATCAAAAATCGTAGTCATGCTCAGTAATCTTGACGACTTTCAAACCCCGTTTTCTACCCAATCAATCGATGAATTTAATCTAAGACTTGCTAGCCAAGGAATAGGCTTGTCTCGCGGGGGGTCTTTTCTAGTGCCATAGAAATATATATATACCGTCCTTCCCACAGCTCAGACTCCTACGTAGAATTATTCGTATATCCTTGAGAGCCCGACCTTTAGAAAGGAGATCTCTAATTACAATACTGGAGAAAAACCCAATTTTGAATCCCGCTGAAAAACGCCAAAAACCGACACAAAGGATGACGACCGTATACAACCATTGGTATTGTTACAGAATCCAGGAAACCAGCACAGCCACCAAACCTGTTACACCAAAGGACTTGATCATGCTGGCGCCGAGCATGGGGGCATCGCTTCCCTTTCCAGTTACAGATGCAGCCTGCCCTTCATCCTTATTCAAATACCAAGCACCGATATACGTCAAGCCACCGTCCTGATTCAATAACGCAGCATTAGGACCGACATTGCTAACGTCACTCCGAAACGATCCAAACCACGAGTATCGTCCAACATTGTCGAGTCTGTCGAAGTATTCCATGGTCAAGTTGAAGAATTCCTGTGACGGTGTGACATCTTCGTGGGCGAGTGCGAATTCCGTAAGCCAGAATGTCATATTCGGAAAGGCTGCGGAGTATGTTCCCAAATGGCTGGCCACGCCATCGAAGTTTCCGTACCAATGGAGCGGGATGAAGTCAACTGTGCAGTCGTCACAAGCAGCGAAGAATCTAATTTTGAATTCACTTGTCAGTTCCACCTCCTCTAGTATTCGAACAAGGGGGGTTTGTTTTTGGGAGGAAAAAACATACGCCTTCAACCAATCCAACCCACTCGGGGCACCTGTTACACCTGGCGCGCCGAGTTTGATACCCATTTCCGCCAACGGTTCTATCGACTGTCTCCACCTAGCAGCCGCAGCTTCCGGCGACACACCGCTACCTCCAGTTCCCGCGTTCGCCGGATTATCCGGCTCATTGAAGCCCAACACATACTGGATATCATACCCCTGGTCCACAAGGTCCCTTACATCTTGAACGAAAGTGTTGTCGTAATCGCCCCATAACATGGGCACGAACTCGAGTTTTGTGGGTCCGCCTTCGAGGGGTCGAGAGGGTTTCGATTCATAGTTGTAGTACCATGTCAGCGGTGAGCCGGATTGGATCCAGATTTTGTCGTCTTCCGGGTGGTCTTTACTTGGGACGTAGACGAGACCGCGCTTTTGGTTTGGATTTGGGCCGATGGGGTTCGCGGCGGCAGAGACGAGAGTTAAGAGGTGGGGGAGAGAGACGAGGATGGAGAATGCGGATACGTGCATGGTTGGAGATCGATTTCTGTTGGCGGCCAGTAAATGTAATTTCAGGGATCGGAATTAGACAGATTCGTCAGTGAGCGGCCCAACATGAACGGTTATGCGAAAAACAGAAAAGTTGACGTCTATAGCTATTGGGAAAAGGTTGAAATCATTCGAGAATGGGCAAAGAGTGACTACGGTGAGAAAGAGTATGACGAATTGAATCAAGAATCGATCCGGAGAAGGTGGAAGGGGGAGCAGCGGTCCTTGAAGGCTGAAGCGGAAAAATAGAATCCTTGGGCCCACAGTGACATCGATGCACCAACGTTAGCCAAGCAGGTGCCGTTGTGATTTCCACTGATGCGCCAGCATGCATGGAAAAGGGACCCGCCTCGAACCAAGACGGCGCCCAGGAACGTGGAAATTAGCTGGTCCAGATTGGGCTGGTCGCTAAGATGCTTTTTGCACCCCTGGCCGGATGAGTTCCTGCACAAGGCGGGCGAATATCTCGGGAATAATGCACAGCTTGCAATCTTGGGAGTTTCGATATAGAACGAGGCTACGGCGCCTCTTTGACCTTCTATCGACTAGGCTTTACGCAAGTCGGATCATGGGCATAGATGCGTGCTGGTAAATTACCAGCTCGCATCCCGAATCCTTCCGTGGCATCCAGTTGAGGCTGATATCTGATCCCGAAGGTTGAGTTGCGAGTTGGTCGAAAGGGTACTTTTTTTGGTGTAACAAGCCAAACTGCAACAAAATGCCACATCGAAAGGACTTTCATAGTCTGGCCAACCCGTTCGCGGAAATCGAAGCCTTGGAGTTTGTTGGATTCCCAGTCAAGGGAGCTGATATCACATTCGGGTGTCATGATCACATAAACCTGATGAACCTCAGAAAGACCTATGTTCTTCTCCATTTCAACTTTGCAAATCCGAGGCCATGTGCTTTCGATAAACTCACAGTGGTTTAAGCTAGGGGCATGTACATACTATAGTGCAAATGGTGGAACCGATATGATCATAAGCTTAGACGAGCACTACATATACTAACTTCCGTCGTGTGAAAGTCCCGACGCCGGCTACAGTTAAAGAGCTGGGCGGCTAGAACAGTTACTTTTGAGGTTATGTCGCTGTCTCGCAGACAGAAAGTTGTTCGCGTCTGGGTACATATAGGTCTGATCAAATAATACAGCAACAGAAATACAATATTGGCAATTCGTCTTAAGTTTCTGTTCTCTTTTTTTCTCTCATTTTTTCTTCTCCCCTATTTATTCCTCAAAATTCGATTCCAGAGAACAAACAATGTTCAAGCGATATCACAAGTCGACGTTCGTGTAAAACAGGGCGCCTGCGGGCTACGAATACATAGCGAGCGTTCGAATTCTATGGGTCACGGGGCCTTAGATAATCATCAATCCTGCATGAGCATCGTGTCTGAGATTAGATAACCAAACTTAACAATTCGTTTAAGAAGGCACTACCGCATACCTAAATGGCTCCGTCAGGTAAACCCACAAGCAATTGTAAATCACCATGAGCCGTCAGACCAAGGAGTGGTCTCAGCCTCTCTAGCGTCATACTTTCTAGTCGCCTCTGCAATCTTGCTCTGATCGACCTCAAGAGTCGCTGGTAGATGCGCCTTTCGTGAGAGCCCCGCGGTCAAATCATTTATTTGGCTCTTCAACTTATCGAGTTCCGCATGCCTTGGACAGACACTGTCCTTTATAATCGCGTCAAACATGGACGGCATATTGGAGCTCGAGCACCAGTCGCCATCCCGTGGAGCCCCACAGGCATTTCCCGGAGTTGTCGAATTTCTGCGGACTCTGCAACCGCACTTTGTATATTGATGAATACGCCAATGACACATTATAGATAAGGTATTCTAAATAAATCCAAAGAATCAGCCTTCGAGCTCTAAAGCCTATTTGACAACAAAAGCTCGCTTGGAAAGATAAAGGACCTCGTGGCCAAAGATATGTTTCATACCGTGCCTGTTGCTAGGTATCTTTGGGGGCTGTGACCCGTATAACAAACAGCGGTTGTGAGGTAACTATAGGGTATCAATTAAAAGAATGGAGTATTTGATTTACGGTTGGTATACGGTATAGCGGAAGCTTATAGAGTTGCTATGGATATAGATCTTAATGTTTGATGATAGCTTTGAAACTCAAGATACCTGGAGACATCCTCGGTGCTTTATAGACATATCTACGGCACAGAAATGGACGACCCGTCCTTCGTTCCACCACGGCAATGACATCCGCTCAGATAACGTAAAAGATTCAGAAACCTTCTGTGATACTGGTTACTTTGAAGCAATCACGATTGTGCATGTTTTGTATAAATTTCTCCCTTGTACAACATGCGCTCTTCGTATTTTATTTAGTCTATTTCCATATCTAGTAATAGGACCTGTCCGCGTGCATAGTTTCCGTAGGAATGTATTGCGCAAAGCTTCTTAGATATCGCACTAGTATCCTCTCAACAATCAAAGATCGATAGCTATTGGTTCACGGAAGCATCTACAGCTCTTGCTGTGCATGATATATGCACATCGGCACGCCGGCAAAGGCCTCGAGCGCGAAGGAACAGCTACATAGATAGCTGATCACTCAATAGAAACTTGCAGACGGCGTTCATATGCATGCGTTTTCGTTTTCCGCTTGCTTCGACGTAAGAGCGGCGCTGGTAGGCACAGTTCCAAGATAATGGAAATCACTCAAATATGGTCGATTTCCTATTACGGTAACGGACTAGACAACGCCACCAAGTATCACTATCTCATTGGGCCGTAGACGACTAGACATGTAGCTTTCAGCACGAGATTCTTCTCCATTCCCAGATTTGGCCGGACCCACTCTACATATTCTCGGAGCTCCGATATTCAACAGGTAGTACGGCTATGGCCGGCCGTGGTAGAATCCAGCAAAAACCGTTTGAGCACAGAATTGTAGTGAAAAATATCTCTGAAGGTTGGAATGAATTGACGGCATCGAAGACCTACGTGCAGATGTGTTGGAGGATGAGGCTTGGCAATGGCCAATTGGTGGACTGTGCATTAATTGGCATATTCCATCCGTCGCACACAGTTGGAGGAACCGAACCCCACTGCCACATTTTCATATGTTTCGATCTAAAACAAAATCGTTCAAGGACACTATCAGCTCCCGAGTCCTCACTATCCAGATAAATGATATCGGTTGCCAAACCTGGAATGATAGCTTTATTCTGGACCTCAGTTTTGATAGTAGATTTGTGGATTTGCTTTGACAAGTCGATGCTTCCATTTGGGCTCGTGCATCCGAACCTCTGGACTGACTCGTGGTCATGAGTTCGTCGAACCCGGTTCCGCACTAACAACAAAAGAGATATTCGGAACGAGAGGCATATATTGAAAAGCAGTGAAGAGCATGGTAAACCTGGCAAATTCCATCTTCAAGCGCCAAGCAGGATGGCGTTTACCTGGTGTCCTGGCTCCCAGGTCGTGTCAAATGGATCCATGTTTGATTTTCCTTGTCTTTTTTCTGGCAATGGAAGGCGCACGCTCGGTAAGCATACCCATTTCATCCCCCCCGCGGCGATTCGGCAATATCATACCACGAGTCCCACGATTCAACCAAAACGAAACACCGATGCCTGGAATTCCTAGTTGTATAATCTGGAAAGTCTTATCTATCACCTAGCTTGCGAGATAGATCAATAGCATACTTTAATATAGGCCACAAGTTCGAACACTCGCCTATAGCTGTTAATTGATTGCTATTGTATCTACAAAATGACTGGACTACACCGAATCCGGGCGCTAGTTCAGAAGGAAGCTATATATACATGTGCAACTTGACTATAACGCTAGGTCTATGAAGCTCGGGTAGGTATATGGGTAGACGCGCCATAATAATCATTTTCATCTAGGGACTCCTCCTTCCCTTTGGTATATATAAGCTCCGAATATTTCTCTTTCCCCTTGGTCTTCATTTCTACGCCTCACCTTCTCTGAACGAGCCTCTGCAGCCAACTTTGCAATTCGACGGCATTGCAAGATACTCTCATTAATTCCAGTCGCTTTCAGAAGATCACACTCCTTTCACGGCATACACCGTTTCATTCTTTAACATGCATTTCAAAATCTCTGCCGCGGCTGCCGTCGCCATCTTGGCCGGTATCCCAGAAGTCTCAGCCCACGTCCGTTTCTTAACGGCGTACGGAAACTGGAACTCAGGTTACCATGTAAAGCCTTTCGGCAAAGAAGAATCATTGCTTGTAGACGGAAAGGATTACGGAAGCCACCAGCACCCAGGACAATGGGACACTACTGTCTTCAGCAGTCCGGCTGTCCCGGCATCCTGGGAGAGCCCCTTCAAGAAGATCCCTCGCCAGTGGATGGCCCAAGGATGTGGGACTAATATTGGCAGGGTCTTCCATCATTACCAGATTATCCGTCCAAAGGAAATCCAACCACCAGAGTATCGTAATAACGCTGATCTGGGGTGGAAGCACGCAAACTACCACTTTTTGATGGCGCCAGTCCCCGCCCCAGCTCTGATCCAGACCAAAGCCGAGTGTCAGGCTCGAGCGGACAAAGGTAGGTGCTAAGCTACCGTCGTACTTTGCATCGTGTCTACGTACATGCTTCATCAATTTCAAATAGTTAACGCTCGGTTTAGGTCAAATGGCAAGAGCAACTCCAGGTGGATGGGTTGAAATCGTCACTTGGCAAATAAACGACGACGGTGCAGGTCCCTACAGGTAAGCCTCAGACGTTTCCGTTACAATAATTATTTCATTAGTTTTTATGTTGACACGCATTATCTTTAGATGCCGAATCGACGAAACCGCCACCGGCGAAGGATTTGGCAGTTGGGTCCCAGTCTTGAAACAAACGCCACAAGGCCCACACTCCATTCACTACCAGAGCAACAAACAACATCATCTCCTCAGGGTTCAGGTCCCAAAAACTGTTAAGTGCAAAGCGACATATGGCAAATTCAAAAATGTTTGCCTTATGAGGTGTGAAAATTCTGCTCCGAACGGACCCTTCGGAGGATGCTTCCCTTTCCAGGTTATCTATCCGGAGCCCGAGGTCCCACCGCCCAAGCCGACTGTAGTTTACGTTGACCCCAAGGAACCGGAACCTATGCCAGATTATGGTAATCCTGGATATAATGTTGGAGCCGGTAACTACAAGGAGGCTTCTAACTACAAGAAGAAGAGAGACTCCTACAAAAAGAAGGCCAGGCGCGATGCCAGTCGTGCGACCAGCACCTCTGAAGGTGTTTGAAGAGAGAAAACCTCTCATGCCATGCGTTGAAATTGTTGCACTTTTCACAACGCCTGCTGAATAACTCGGTACTTATAAATTGCTTGTATATATACACAAAGGTAGCTATAGCAGATAGAAGAATTCTGAGACTACTTGCAATTATCGGTAATTGCCTCTGATTGAAGCTTGGAGATTGTCATTATATATAGTCTAGCGTTGACGCTTCATTATATTCAGGAAGCTGACTTCTATCAAGCTTATTGGTTCTCACACCTCTCTAAATTCAGAGCTGCCTATAGCTAGTATGAATGAGATTAATCTGATAATGATATATACGCAGTCCCCACACCGTACAAGAAACAGAAAAAAAAGAAAAGAATAGGAAATAAAAAAAAAAAAAAATAGGAAAATAAAAA
This sequence comes from Arthrobotrys sphaeroides, assembly GCA_036971245.1. Classification (NCBI taxonomy): domain Eukaryota; kingdom Fungi; phylum Ascomycota; class Orbiliomycetes; order Orbiliales; family Orbiliaceae; genus Arthrobotrys; species Arthrobotrys sphaeroides. Next base: position 556,457 of record JAJTTW010000010.1, on the reverse strand, counting down.
GGACAAAGCTTCCGATGTATACCGTTATAACTTCCATTGTTCTATATATCCCACCTTTCCCATCCGTCCCATATTATCCCCGATTTGTATCAAAAAGAATACCGGGTCCGAACCCAAACCCCTCCGTTTATTTCGCCCCAAATAACTAATATCGAAAAACAGAACGGTCCACCAGCTACCAAAGCCCCTCAGCATCATCTGTGTACCAAAAATCATTTTTTCCGTTAGCTTCCCTTACGTTACTTGCATCAGGATCCCTTCTGACGAAAGGATATCGTGTTCGAGGGCAATTCTTACAGTTCAAATACAGTATATATCAATCTACCTTCCTTAGTTATGAGGTGGGCTATTGATAGCAGCGGCGAGCCTGTCTTGAGCCGTCTCCAGGCTTGCCATAGCGGCTGCAATGCTAGCCCTACGACCAGTCATACGGCATTCCGGAATAGTCTCGTTGACAAGCTTTGCGATTTTATCTCCCTGGATGCGGATTCTTTCGCAACGTCCGCAGAGTCGGTCGAAATATGTTATCTCTAAGGGGTGGACCTCTCTTATAAGGCAAATCCCTCTGCCGTCTCGAGGTCCCTGGCACTGGTTGGCTGGCGAGCCCTTCAGGACGTAGCAGTTGCAGTTGTAGTGGTTTGAGCGGTATTGACACATAGCTGGTTTATTCTAGAAGAGCTAGTTGGACGCTTGAGGGGTTCGGTTTCTGCAGTCCCATGGTTAGTTCTCATCGATATCATACACCCTCGTTCAACAGGTGGGCGGCCGAAAGGAAACCTACATATGGGAAATTTTAAGAAAATAAACTGGGATTGCTCTAGGGTCTTTCGATATAGAGTATCTGCTGCTAACCTTAAGCTTTGGTTCTAAGGGGGGAATGGTTCCAATAACATCCTGGGTTCAAGAAGGAATTCTGTTGGTTTAAATGCTACCTCATGGCCTCAGGATTCCAGTTTTCTTACATCAAAGTCCATTTTCTTTATTCTCTGTCTCATATACCTGTTATCATTACCCAAGATGATTTTGTCTGTGAAGGAGTGATGGCTAGCGGCACTGCAATGCGATGCGGGTAGCCTTGCGCCTACGGCGTATGCGCTACCGCACCCTCCCGCCCCGAGACAAGCTCATTTATTGGTGGGAATCAACCCTCCTCAGCTGTGATTAAATCTACAGCCAACGAGACACCGGCCTCCTAAAACACCAGACCCATTACCATGCCCTGGACCTTGCATCTCATGTCGGGGCCCTACATCGTGCATCAGGATCAATTGATCTCAATATTGCAATATACAACCACTCTTTCGTCTCATTTCCATTCAGTCAAGACTGCCGTCGGAAGCTGGCCTGCGAGATAAATCGGAAGGGAAAGACAAGCCTCACAGTATTATTTATGAAACTGACTCCAACTATCACTTTATATCACCCCACGTACCGAGATTAGGCTTAAAACTTTATAGATCTAAACACATTCTAGTTCCCGTGGTGCGGATACCCGCGAAAGCAAATGTTGGTATGCATGTTTGGAGCCTTTTTTTGGCTAAATACAACAGGTTAATTTCATCCGATGTCTCAGTGAAATCACCACCGTTGGAACGAACCTGTTAGTTCGCGGTCTCGACCCAGAGAGGGTCTCGCAAACCTGCATCGTCTACTGATATCAACGGGCACAGCAAAATCACATCACATGCAAACAAGATCATCAAGCCAACATGTAACCCACCGAGAAGTTGATTCTCCAAATTCTAACAATTAATTTCGGCAAGAATGACTCTAAGTCAGTGATAGGCTGAGGATACCTGCAGACGGATAACTGTCTAGAGTCTGGTTAATTACGCACGTGTATGCATTGGCACCTTGCAGGTTAGCTAGAATAAGAAAGGCTTCTAACAGCCTCGGACAGTCCACAGATCTAAGGTTGAGTTGGTCCGATCTTTGTCAAAATCATCGTGTCAAATCAATTTAAAGACGTGTCAGTTTTAGTTCGGGTCTAAAGTAATATCGTCCGATCGGTATAGACGATGTTTGAGCTCGTTAGGGCTTGAAAGTGTCTTTGGTAGATGAGTGATTCTCATCTGAGCCGAGATTAGTAGTTTGGATTTATATGGAGGAATACCTGGGTCTAGTGGAGATGCCGCCATGCCATCAACCATAAGGCGGAGACCACTTGAAAGAATATGATATACTTTTAGATCCCGTTAAAACACATAACTCTTGAGAGAGGGAGGATCAAAGTATTTCAGGTATTCCAAGCTAAGGCCTTAGAAGGCCCACCTTTGCTTTGCCCCGTCTGAATCCATGACCCACAATGAATTATGGGAGAAACCCGTTCGAAACGGAAAAAATAAAGGCAAGAACTATTCCACCTCGAATGCCTGAAGAGATCGAAACATCCTTCACAGATCTCGATAAGCCCGAAGTTCGGACCCTCCGGGTATTCACAGCCAAACCTTACAAACTTGGCGTGCTTCAAATACCAAACTTGCTATACTTCTCTTATCAGACCTAGGATCGAAGCTCCGGTCTGCAGCCTCTCACAATACCATAGCTATCACGCCAATAGCGCTAGGACAGGCCTTTCCGTCCACGAAGTGCCTTGCATAGATAGACCCTATCACGATACGACCGAGATATTGACATAAGCCTTGCATCGGGCCTTTTTCTTCGCTTAGGTATTATTTATTTCGATCTCTACAAGAGCTACTTCATTACAATACCGATATCGCGATATCAAAGCCTATGACCGATTACAACATCTGGTCTCAATCCACATGCATATATGCATATGCATGGACCCATAGAGCGTAATACATTCTCCATGCAGCCTACCATTTCAACCTGAGATCTCCCCACGGAGGAGCCTTACATCATACATGTGACCGTATCTATATCAACATCGATGAAACATCGATCATCTGAACATCTAACTGGTAGCTCTCGGTTTCCAGGTGTATCTACCCGTTGCATATGAGTGCAGCGCGGCCACCCGTAACATTCGAACGATCCTGATCAGTCCTTGAGGATCTTTAATATGATATTATATCTGTGATATCGATATATGGCAAGAAAAATACCGACGTGAATCAAAGCCCGGCTCCCAATACCCCAACCTAACCGCCTAAAAACGCCTTCCCGGTGAAGGAAAACAAGGCGAATACGTTATATCGAACCCTAAATGCATGAAGCCGGTACTCGGAACCTCTCCCCTGGCAATTCCTCGCGACGTTGTAGCATTTTACAACATGACAGCGAATCGAAACTCAATTGATCATATCAAGTGAAGCTATCACCCAGTGGCACAGCATATGCAGCAGGCACAGACCAAGGGCCGTTCTGGGGAAACAATGCTAGGATCAGCTGATTGGTTACCTTCCATCACACAATAGGAATATTAAGCCGACGCACGAGTCAAGTCGAGAAGAAAAGAAAGCGAGCCATGGTTTCAACCCCATAAAACTGTATTAGTTATAATATAGTTATAATCCTCAGCATGGCTCAGATCGATCGATCGAACTTAACCACGTAAATGTGTCTGAATATAACTGACCACCCAATATTATATTATGGAAACTCCAGGAGCGACCGGTGATTGGATGGTTCATCGAAAAGAAAGAAAAGCGATCCCTGCCTTTTCTTTTGCAACTGCTTAGCACAAATCAATAACAGTCTAGACGTCTCGTCAGGCGGTCTCCGCGGCCGCTTCAATCAATTGATCAAGAAATAACATAAAAAGGTCGAATTCCACAAAACCTCGACATGCAGCTAGCTGTCGTGCAACATCAACGTCGACTCAACAATTCAAATCCACCTTCGAGTAAGTATTCCCAAAGAGAAAAAAAAAGAGAAAGAGAAACCACATGCCCACATGCCCACAAACGACCATGCAAAGTCTCCAACCCCACCGCGTTAAAGGCCCTACTCAAGGCTCTACGTTCGAACCGGCGGCTCCAGGTACCCACGCGGCACAAGCCCCAGCCAGCTAGCCAAGCCCCATGCAACGGCACAGCTGACCCCATTCCATTGCCTTACAAGGCAATACGCTAGATCCCCATCCATGGCCGCCAACAGACCGCAGACATACCACAGATCTTGGTACAACATCATGCACCGTGAGGGATCCATACGGATTTCATGCAAGACCAAAATACCTAAGAATTCAACCCCAACTGAAAGAAAAACGAGAAAATCAAAGTCAACCTTACCGCCTGGAAGGTGAATCTGGACCTCGGCGAAAAGGACTCCTTAGTCTGGCCAACCCGAGGACTCTTCTTTCTCCACGGTTCATTCGCAGGCCAAGCATTTACTGGCATGTCCTGCATTCGATATTCACTTGATCGATTGCAGAGAAGGGCCCGATCAACTCGAGCAGGCCTTTTAACCACCAACAGGCCTTTTCCACCCCACCACACCCACAACTCCAACCGCCCCATTCAAACTACATTGAACCAAAAAACCCTCACGAAGATACTTTGTAAGCACATATGTATAAAATTTTCTTCTCCCAGAGGAAAAGCACATTAATTACACCCTTCTCATTTCTTTTCCAAAAGCAAAAGCAAAAAAAATGCATATCAAAAACTACTACACTTAAACAAAAAATTTCCAAAAGGACTTTGAACCGCTGTCACAACAAATGCAAATGATGCCCGAACCCTCTTCCCCCCCTCTTCTTCCTCCTCCTCTTCTTTTTGTTTCCCTGGCCTTCGAATGATGAGTAGTAAAAAACAAGGGCCCCGAATGATGATTCTTTTTATCTTGGTAAAAGTAAAAGCGATTAAAAAAATGATATCTAAAAAAATTAAGCCATGATTATGAATCCAAATTTTGTGTGTTACAACCTCCATGCGTCTAAACCATTAATCCGCAAAACGAGCCTCATCAAATCCTCTTCTGTTCAAAAGACATGAAAAATTTACAGATTGCCAGAGAGGATAGCTTCCGTAGCTGTTAAAAAAAACCCCATGAGTTAGTAAAATCAACCTCCAAAATAAAAAAAAAAAAAGAAGGGGGGGAATAGCTGTAAAAACCTACCAGAATTAATATACGCCTTCTTCGCATCCAAGCTCAACCCGAACCTCCTCTCCAACTCCATCTTGATACTCTTCTTCGTCACGGTCATCAGATCCGCAGTCTTAAGAATATCCCTGATCTCCGCCAAGATCGCATCATCAGTAGGCAACTCCATACTGATCAACTCAACCCCTTCCCGTGTCTCCCTCATCCCCTGCCCACCCATCATCATATCCGAAGGCGCAAGGCTAAACCTGCTACCGTTGTTTGTGTACTTGGGCAGAGGAACATCGTAATGGCTGGGAGCCACACCACCGTATTCGCTGCCAGCGGGTTTGGTACCGTAAGAGATGCCCGAATATTCGGATCGTGCGTCGCCTTGCGAAGTATGGGCTTCCCAAAGCTCGGCTTGGTATTCGTCCCACCTCTTGCGAGGGATCATGGCAGGGTCGAATTTACCTTCATCGGAGATAACAACCTTCTTACCCTTGTCACCGGTGACCACACGAGTGTTACCCCATGAGAAGTCGTCCATGTGCCAGAAGGAGTACAGTGGGAGTGCAAAACTGAAGACAGGGATGGCGAGAATGTAAACAATCATCCAACCAATCTGCGAGAATATTTCGTTAGCGATGGATCATGCAATGCATATGCAAAAAGACGCAAATACGAGGGGGGGCTGGAACTTACCATTTCCCATTTCCTTCTCAAGATGAAGATGATAGCTTGAAGACCGTAAACTGCAGCCAACAACATGAAAGCCAAGATGTACTGATCAACATCTGGGGCGGTTGCAACCTTGTAGATCAAGTAAACCAAGTAACCAACGGTAGCGGGACCAATGATAGTCGAGAGCAAGTCCACGAAAACCACAAATCTCATACTGAAACAGCAGAAACCGCAAAGCTGGGACAATGGGATAAGTTCCACGAGATTGTGAATGGTAGAGTTAATCCATCGACGACGTTGGGACAGGAAAACCTTCCAGCTGTCTGGTGCAATGGTCCAGGCGTGAGCAGTCATGATGAACTTGGTCTTGAATCGTGGGTGGAACTTGAGCAACAAGGTTGTGAGGTAACGATCTTCACCGAGATGCAACAAGTTCTTGAGATGCAGGGTGTCGACACGGATGTTGGAGTAGGTTTCCACGACTTCCTTGCTGACGAACAAGGGCTTGCCAGTTTCTGCCGTTCGAATGCGGTACATGGAGAAACAACCTGGAAGACAAGTAACACTGCCAAACAAACTTTCGAATGCCTTGGACAAATTGTGCGAGATAAAGTATCTATTTTCGCATTCCAGTTAACATATGAACTTGATTGGATTCTCTTGGACTAAACTTACTCGTAAACCTGCATCATGGTGATAAATGTAGCCTTTGCATTGGTAAGTCCGGTTTCACCGCAGACCGCAATGACCTTGGTATCGTTGATGAATGTAGAAACCATACGCGTGCACGAATCAGGGGCGACCTCAGTATCTGCCAGAATGTTAGATGCCTGAAACCAAAACCTGCAGTGGACCAAGAACAGGAGAAGCAAACTCACCAGCGTCAATACCAAGCAGATATTCATAGAAGGTAGGATTCACACCAATGATATTCCTGATCTGATGGTACATCTCCAGTTCAAGAGGGCTCATTGGCAAGTTGTAGTGCACACGGTTCAAGAAGCGCATAATAACCATCTGCGAGTCTCGCTTACCACGATTACCAGGCCTAGATTCGAGGCGTGTTAGCAAGATACCTTTCAACTAGAATGCGAGGAATGAGTGCTTACTTGGAAACTTCAGACGGCTTTCCGACCTTGACAACGACCAAGAATGGAACGATGTGACCAAGTGTATCGTAGAGACCCGCATAAATCTTACCCATATTGTGCTGCTTGAGACCCTCACCCAAACTCTCGAAGCTGAGAGCCTCGGGTTCCTGTCCAGTCCATCCCAAAATGTCGAGCACAATCCTCGGCGTAGGTCTATCGTTACCCTGACCAATAATCATACCGTCACAGACGACAACGAGCAATTTCCTCTTATCGTCATACTTCATACGGGCCAGCGAATCGATGGCACGACGAAGCGAATCTTCATCTTCTGTGTATGCTGGGACCTGACAGATAACGAATTTATCCAAGGCTTCAGGGATGTTCTTTCTAGTAAACTGGAGGGCAGCCAAAAACTTGAAACCAATGACGGAGACCAAGACGATCGTGATCGCAAGAATAATGTATCTGGAGAACAGACAGACAGGGGAGTTACGGGTATCAAGTTTGCCAATGAAGTAGAGGTACCTCAAGCAAGACCTTTGTGAAACGCGAGCCTGAGGGTCAAGTTTGAGGGCGTCCCAATACTTTGTAACGTCCTGACCTCCAAGTTCCTGGAACAGAGAGACAACGTTGGGGTCGAGAATCTGAAGGTCTACGTCTTCGGACGCTGGTGGGTCTGCACCCTCAGGTACAGCGAGATAAGGCCGGCCGCCAGACAAGTATCCAGTCAGATCGAAGACGTCGTTTCCAATGATAGCGACCTGCTTCTGCGCTTTGCCCATCTTTTTCACAGTATCAGGCGGGTAGCCAACGTAACCCCTCTTATAGTTTGCTCTCATCCTGATAAGAAGTTCGAAGTACCAATCAGGGCGAACGTCGTCAGTGCTAACGGAAGCACGGAAATCGTGATAGACGGAGTTTCGGTCGAAGTCGGTGGAGTTAGGGTTGATATAGTTGATGGAGATATAGGGGTTAACGCCCTTGCCGTCACGTCCTCTGCAGAGAGCAGAAACTTGAACAGGGAAGATGGGGGTAGCGTCTTTGCCGCCGTAGTTGAGGAGTTGTTCTGGCTTGATGATTGGCGGGTAGTGGTTGGAAGAGAAAGTCGACAGATCGAAGACTTCTCCACGAATCGCAGTTAGGACGTTACCGTTCTTCTTTGTCTTATCGTATGCGTGCGAGCTCAACTCCTCTGGGGTATAGACATTTTGCTTGGGACAGATCAAACCAGGGAACCAGATGATGAAAAAGATAACGAAACCGCAGCTCAGCCAGATGAGGATGTTGATAGCCAACTTTTCACGCCATGCGACACGAATGTCCTTACGCTTCATTCGGCCGAGCCAGCTGAGGAAGAAATCGGGCATCCAGAAGGTAAGAACATAAACCAAGAACAGCCATCTCTTGCGGGAACCGGAAACAACGATTTCATCGATCTCCTCTTCACGGGCTGCTGCACCTTTTTCGGCCATCTGCTCACGAGTGTCAAAGTGTCTAAACATGTCACCCTGATTGAAGGCCGAAGCACCGGCATCCGATTTCCCGTCGGCATCTCTGTTGACTCCGAGATAGCCTCCTTTGGCATAAATGTGGGAACCGATGCCTCCTTCGATAAGGTGGGACTTGGAATCACCGAAAGGGCTGCCTTCGTCACCCGGTGTGCTCAACTTGCGGTCTCCACCGCCTGCACCAGCGTGGACGAAACTGCCGGATCCGATGTCGGCAACCTCGGCCCAGCAGCTCTCGCTGAGGAAGACACCGGTGGAACCGCATCGCGCTTGACTCGCGGGCCACCGTTTCTCATCCAGCACAGCCTCCGCCTTCTCTCTCTCGCTTCCGACGATCGAACTTTCGGTCGATGTCAAACCAAGGAACTCTCCAAATGGCATAAACACCGAGAAATCCGCATTCTTAATCCTCTGGGTGATTTCTGCGATGCCTAGAACGCGCACCTGTGTCCTGACGCACTTCGAATCGAACTGATTTGCTATTCTCCTGTCGTTCGGTTTCAAACAGAACACGAAGTACGGGTTGGTATTGAGATTGTTAAGGGCCTTGGTAATAGTATCCAGCCCACTCAAGAACTGACCGGCAGCGCCCTGCTGACCGTGTTTAGACGTGGCCTCGGTCTCGAGTTCTTCCGCTGGCGGCGGTGACTCCTTGCCCTTGAGAACAGGTCGTGTACCCTTCTTACGGACGACACTGGGCTGTCTCAGAGGCTTCGAGGAGAGCTGAGCCTGCACGATTGCGGATTTTTCCTGTGGGTGGTGTTGGGTGTTGAGAGCCTTGGAGGAGAAGAGCTCTGCAACGAAGTTGCTGGTGGTTGTTCGGATCAACTGCATGATATCACCACTAATGACTTCACCGTTGTCCTCGAGCAAGCCGTAGACTGGGTACTCGACCTCACCAGCGAAATGCCTGATCGTGAAAGCGCCACGGAAAGAGGATGAGGTGGCGTTGAGGGGAAGAGTGGCATTGGTAGTGGCGACCGGCTCGACAGCGGGGTTCTTGCCCTCGAATCTCTTCTTAACACTCTCGAAGAACTGAGCATCGCTGCGTCCACGTCTAGTCTGATCGTCGAGGATGGCGAGAAGACCATTGCCTTGCTTGAGCAAGGCCTTCACAGCATCCCCGTTATCAAAGTAGCTCGTGGCCGGAACGCTAACTTCCTCAGACTCGAGCAGCTCGGCGCTCCTCTCGAAGAAATGTTGGAGAGTGAATCCATAGAGAGCTTCAGTAGCTGCGTTATTGAGAAGTTGATCGAGATGAGACGCGCCGTTAGGGGCAGTGGCTTGTGCAAAACCGGGAAAATCGACAATGGAAATGGTGTTCGCGACTGTGTCTTCAACAGCACACAGTCTTTCGTTGGCGGATTCAACGATCCAAGCGACCAAGAGGGAATACAAGGTACGAGCAAGGTCATCAGCGTTAGCTCTGGCGCCCTTAGCGTCGAGCATAACAGTGACCCTCTCCTTTTGGATGGTTTTGGTCTTGTATCCAAAGCTTGTTTCAAGGGCATCGCTGGAAACGCCGAGGAAGGCAGCAATGATGCTCAGCGAGTCTTTGTTCTTGACAACAATAGTGTCTTCACCTCCATCCTGCGGGCCGCTGTCGTCACCAGCGCCCCTTGAGGTGTGGGAGGTAAGGAACTCAAGCTGTCCAATGTGCAAGATGGTAGCCAGAATTTGGCAGATCTCGGCAATCTCTCCCCTGGGGAACTCCAACTTGCGAAGGGCAGTTTTGAAGTGATCAAAGCCGTCGGAGTCATTAATTCCGACCTTAAGCTGGCTTGGGTGGCCGAGGTATCTCCATCTCTTTCCTATGTTGACGGAGTTTCGGTTTCCAGGCCCATGGGAGGCCCCGACGACGTTGAGTCCCAAGTGTTCCTTTTCAGCTTGGGAGGTTCCGGCGAGGAGGTAGTACAGAACATGAAAGTTTCGTTCACCAGTCGGGACATGCGAGATTCTGGACCTTTCAAGCCTGTGGTCCAACAGCTTTCCACCAATGAGTGTTGAGGAGGTATTATCATACTGGAGTTCAAGGAAGAGACCGGCTTTGGAGGCAGTCGGAGTGGTCGAGGATTTAGTCGTGGTCAAGGTATCGAACAAAAACGCGGCGAAGGAGATCTTATTCGACAACGGGGTTGAGGAGAAGCTCAGCAATGAAGCCAAGAGATGAGATCGAAGGGTAGTCTTTCCGGCACCAGACTCTCCACTACACAAGGCATTGTTAGTTATACAGTTCTACCAAAAGTCGAGATACGGGTTGTATCTAAAATTAGAAACACGTACAGGAACAAGACGGCCTGGTTCTCAGCTCGATGAGCTAGCCTGTTGTAAAGACGTTCCGCGAGTTTTTCACATTCGACACCGGCAACAGTCGCGCTGGTGTAAGTATTGAGACTGATGATGGCATGGGAAGAGATGGAGGCGGTAGGCAGGGACAGATGGAACCGGGAGGCAAGGTGGGCCGTGAGATGAGTGTCGGATTGGACATGAGCAGGCAACGACGGCAATGAAGCCTGAGGCTGATTGCCCGGTGCCGCCATATTGAATGGCTCGCGTTATCCGGGTTGCTGAGGCTCGGTGGTCGTCGTCTATGGGTTATGGTGTTGGGAGTACTGATGTTTTCTAGGGGAGGTTGTTGGTCGTCTACAACGACTTCAGGGGTCGGGAGGCAGCGTCACGGCTGGCGAAAAAAATAATGGGTGCTAAGGCCTACCCCTTGCGAACGAATGTCGGAATTGTTTACTCCCACTACGCTGTGAACAAAAACAAGAAGCCCGAGCTTCAATGAGGGCTGCTGGAATGCTCGTTACAGAGAACGGGTATGTCGGGCGAAGGAAAGGAGGGACGGGAGAAGAAGAAGGAGAGGAAGAGGAGGTCTCGGCAGGAAGCGACCCTCAGCTAATCATTAACATTAAACGCGTCTATGTGAGGAAAGAAGGGAAGAGTAGAAGCGGGAAGAGGAAGGGAGATGAAAGGAAGGGAAAGATATCGAACGGAAGCCGGCAGAAGCGAAGAAAAATTGCCAGAGAGAATTTCTCGTGCATACGTCTGGCGACGGAATTTGAGGAACGAATGACCGAGTGAACGAAGGTAAGACGGATTCTGGCGGGAGAGCAATAAGACGCTGGATCAATCGAGCTTGGTGTGGAATGAGCTACAAAGACGGGGGGAATAAGGGAGTTAACGGGCAGCCGAGGGCACCCAAATGACGGGTAGCCAGCAGGGGCTGCTGCTAGTATACGACACCGTCTGGACGGGCTATTCTGGGGATTCTTTACAAACTCGATGGCCAATGCATCGTCAAGTTCTACTGTAACTACTCTTAAGTACCGTCTATAAAATATATTTTAAAATGATACTTTATAGATTTGTTCTTCCCGAGACCCCGGTGCTCAGCGTGTGAACCGGTGAGCGGGTATCTTCGCGGCCTTCGATATATGGCATCGACACGTTTTTCTCATCCTGGAATTAATTACCATTCTCTACGGTATTCTCAAGTCCCTGCAACTGCCATGGCTTTTGTGATTGTGTGATCCGTGAACATTCGGCAGCTCGATCGATCCAGCCCGTCCCGACACGCCCCTGGGTCCCATAAAACTCGCACCCATACGAAAATTTCTTTCCTTCGTTCCAGGTCAGGCTCGCCCCCTAACCTCTGCATCCAAAGCTTGTCATATCTATTTCCGACCCCCTGCTTCGGAACTTTCGACGAGTCTGGTAGCTGGTTGATGAGAGAATCCTGTTGATACGATCCAAGACCTTTCCTTTGCCCTCTCTCACTCTCACTTTTATTTGCCTGCCAGCCGCACAGGCTTGTTTTTTCTGCACTTTGTTTACCGGTTGAGGTCTGGACGAGGCATGTGGTCGATGGCGAGGTAACCCAAGGGTTATAAATTAAGAAACAGAATTTCCTGCTAGTCTTCGGACGGGCCTGTTATCGACCATATGCCCGTGTCAATGTAACGTAGACCTGATAGACGAGCTGTGCCACTGCAGTCCCAATACCCCATTCACTACACGCTTAGAACCTGCTATACTTGAAGGTGGTAAGTATCGGTACGGGGCAACGGTTTGGCTTGTTCCGAGAAAGGCTCCAGCTGGTCCGGCTGGGCTAGCGAGCATTCAATTTGGAAGATGCCATCACAAAGGAAAAATAAAATAGAATAAAAAAAAAATAAAAATAAAAACAAGCTTAAGAGAGTTCAAATTGTCCGCGACGTAGCGTCCTTCCCGGCCGGGGTCCCCTCAGACCTTGCAAGGTTGTCAGGGTGGGATCGTCCAAAAATAGCGGCCAGGAAGATGAACAAATCGGCAGCGCCCCACCTGCAAAGGGCAATTGGCAGTTTTCAGGGGTTCGCTTCTTTAAGGTTAGCACTTTGATTCGAAGCCTTGGAGGGAAATGGACGCAGGAGAGTTCCGGGTACAAATTGGTGGCGTCCCATTGGCCTGCGCCTCAGGTACCGGTACACGGTTCAGGCTCACGCAGCCTCAGGTACCGGTACAGAAAAGGAGGGAGAGGGAGAAAAGTGTTGAGCTGTCGACAAAAGAGCGTCTATCATGACGATCAACGCGTCGTTGATGTCGACATGGGGACCGGGGGAATCCCCTGCTGGCATCGTGATCGGGTTATGACGGAATGGGGTCAATGAATGAGCGGGTACGGCTCGACACTTTCACTTTCATTCATTCATTCACGCATTCATTCATCTATTCGTAGAGCATCGGACCCCATGGCAAGATGAATGGACGTGAATGGAAATGTCTGCTCGCGTATTTGGCTTATATTACAGGCCGTAAGCCGAGCAAGGGGTTTGGGCAGCAATTGGTCAGAGAGGAAGAAATTTGTCTGGCATTTCTCGAATGGTCCGTTCCTCGCAGGGGTTTTACCAAAGAACTTGTCTCCGAATTCATCCAGCGGTCCATCCTCGCATAACACCGTCGACTCCGTTCAACGGTCTGCGGCCTGTGGTTTGTTGGAGCAGTCCGGTCCAGCCTGTTTTAGCGGCCTCTCTCCTTTTTTCCCTGTCCCGTCCGGCCCACACCTTCCACATTTCTTAGCCCCGATCGTGCTCACCATTCATCTCCTTCGATTCCTTCTTCTCTCCCTTTTCGTGCTTCCCTCACCTCTTCACTCCACCCTCACCTCACGCTTTCCCTCCCAAGCCTTTTTTCTTCACACTCGTTCGTTTTGGTCCTTCGTAGACGGTCGTTACGTTCAACCACAGCCCATTCGTTAATCTACTCCGAGGGTGTTTCCAGCAATTAATTTTTTTTTTTTTGTTTCCTTGGGTTCCATTTTTTCCGCTCGTTCTTCAGCGTCGATATCCGCATCAGCTCTCTCGTCTGCTCCTGTCGGCTATTTTTGGGGTGTCTTCAGCTAATCCAAACCGACGCATGGCAACCCGCCCTGCCTGGCAATTGAAGCCCTTCTAGCACCACTTGACGCTCTACTGGTGTTCAGCACCGGCATAAACGGTAAGGACGACGTGCTGTAGGTACTGTACAGCGCTGTACTTCCACCGGGTTCCCAATACAATACCAGACCACCTCTCCGAACAACAATAATAATAACAAGGACCTCTTGTTCCCCCATACGCTCCTAATATATCTAATTCCGGTTCACGAAAACGACAAAAAATATACACACACACATACTACACTATATACTACTTAATAATTACTACTATCACGACCTTGACAAGAGAAAAAGGGGATAAGCAAAAAAGTGTTTTCGTCGCGGGTTTAATTCATAGCTTCGGTTCATTGCATTTCTGTGGGAAAACATCAACAGTCCGCCTTCTACGACCTCCCCTGAGCTGAGGCTCCTGACGACCTTCCAACCCATTCACTTGGGTTTGCATGCTTCTTTAATCATAGATATTCGTGTTTCTAGTCGTTCGTCCTAGACGACAGGTATGTTCGCTGTGCTTATCCCTCCTTCGATCACGCCGTTCACCAGGTCCCATCATGTCCGACCCCTGAGGGTCCATCACGGACATTTGGTCCCCTTCCCTTGTGTAGCCTTACGCATTGGACCACAGAGCCTCCCGACTAACCATGCTGGACCTTCTAGTTGACGAGATGGCGCACGGCAACCGCCATTCTGTCTATTCTACCGCCTCTGGCAACATGTCGGCCACTCCTCAGGCATCGGGCAACATCAATACTTCGTCATTGATCGCCTCCCTTCACAATGCATATGGGGCTGGGTCGTCTTTCCAGCTGGATGCCAGCACTAGCCTCGTCGTGACCAGTGCTCTTGCTTCCAGTGGTTCAAATGGCACCATGGGTACCAATATCGGTGCTGCTGGTGCCGATACCATCGATACATCCCTCACCTCGCGAGTGTGGGAACACGCTCGTCGACGTGCTGAGGACCAGTGTGTCGTTCTTGCGTGAGTACTTGCCTAGTTCACTGGATATGTAGTTGAAGAACTCAGCCTAACCGTTGTGCCTCGATAGTTCTCTCACGCCAGCATCTACGAGCCCTGCCCTTTCTCCTCTGCTAAATAGCTTTCCTCGTCCTCCAACAGTTCTGGCTGCAACCTTGAACACTATCCGTCCATTCATCACTGCCCTCTCCCCACTTGCCCCCCAAACCTCCCTCCACAACGGTCTCGTTGTCACCCATCACATTTCCCTCGACGGGGAGCCGGTATCCTGCGCTATCGCATTAACACCGGAGGGTATTGACACGGCCAGAGGTCTCACGGCCATCCCAGCTCAGGTTGGCTACCGTGGTTTCGACGTTTTCTACTACCTTCTATCCTCGGCCTCTTCTCCACAAGAACGTGAATACCTTTCTCTCCAATCACCCGACAAATATGCCCTCCTTCGACGGTCCGGCACATATTTCCCACCGGCATGGCATCCAACCGCAGACGACGCTGCCGGTGCAGAGGATTTCCGACAGGGTCTGAGGGAGATCGGTATCAAGGGGAGCTTGCTTCGAGGTGTCCTGTCCGTTCTTGCTGGTATCCTCAAACTCGGCAACACCATCAGCGTCTTGACACCCGATGATGAGGTTGAGGAGATCTGTGAGGACGTCGCCGGTCTCTTGGGAATTGATCCTCAAGTTCTCGTCGATATGGGGGCCGAGGACCGTGAAAGGTTCATCGGGACCGCCTACGAGAACCTTGTCAGCTGGATTATTACCAAGGCCAATGCTGCTATGGAGGCTGAATTCAATGCCAAGAAGGAATCCGACAGCAGCAACGGCGACACCGTTGCCATCTCCCTTGTTGAGATCCCTAATGAAGCCCAAGCCAAGGCCCTCTCCATGCGAATTGTTTTTGATGATGAAATGGGAATCAACGCTGAAATGAAAGATGATGGTCTTGATGTTGTCCCTGCGAACAGCGCGGTTCTCCGTGAGATGAGACAGGCCATTCTTGAATTCGAGGGAGATTCCTCCAAGCAACGTGAAAAAGAGTATGAGAAGGATAGAAAGGAGGGATTGATGGAGAAGATCGGGCGTGAAGTCGAATCCGAAGGCTTCTTGAAGCAGATCCTCCTCCCTGAAGAGAACGGCATCAAATTTGAGAAATTGGACGTCATGTCCGTTCTCTCTACCAGCCGAACCTGGTTCCATCTCTCCCTCAGCCCAAGCGATGGTAACTCGGCCCCAGAGCCCCGCGCCATGTCCCTTTCCACCCAGGCCGGTTGGTCCGCAGCTACCGTCTCTCGCCAGATCAGAGCCTGGAGATTGGTTGAGTGGTCCAATCGTAGGAACAAGCGTCTTGACTTTACCGCCGACTTTGATTTCGATGAAATCTACCAGAGATACAACATGCTCGGCTGTCTCTCCGGCCGTGACGGCGTCGAGACCTGGGTTATTGAAAAGGGTTGGAGCAACGGAGAGTCCGTTGTTGGTAAAGAAAGAGTTTGGATGAGCGAGTCTGCCTGGTGGCAAGTCGAATCGATGCTCGATATCAGGCCCGGAATGGGAATGGGCGGACTGGGAGCCCCTGGATTCGCTGAGACTCCAGGCTCTTTCAACGCCCTCTCCCGCAACAACAGCGGCTTCTTCCCTCCCATGGGGTCTAACGGACTTGCTGGGCAGGGCGAGAGCCGTGACAACCTGCTCACGAGCGTCGCCTCTCAGAACGGTGATTCTCCTGGCACTGGCCTCATCAACAGGCCGATGTCCATGGCTCCTCCTCGAGCCCTGGGCGCCGATAAGGGAGAGAAGGAGATCGATGCCGGATATAACCCGGAGACTCTCAAAGATGAAGAAGTTGCCAAGAAGACCAAAATCCAGAAGGCTCCCCGAACCCTCGGACGTCGTGCCTGGGTTGCCTTTGTCTGGGCCCTCACCTTCTGGATCCCCTCCATTTTGCTTCGCTATGTCGGACGCATGCGACGACCAGACGTTCGATTTGCCTGGAGAGAGAAACTTGTCCTTTTTACCTTGATCTTGATTGCAAACGGTGCCCTCGTCTTCTACATTGTTGGTCTCGCTGATATTGTCTGTCCCGAATCGAAAAACACGTTCAACGTCCAAGAAGTTAGCTATCACACAGATGACAATGACTTCTGGGTCGCGATCAACGGAACAGTGTACGACATCTCGAAATTTTGGCGTATCGATCACAGCGACACTGATACCCCAGTCCTCGGCTCCACAATGAGGGCAATCGCTGGAAAGGATCTTACCCCCTACTTCCAAATGCCTCTTACCGTTGCTTGCCCCAACGTGGTCGAAGACGAAAATGTCTACCTTCGATTCAACAATACCGCCGCCATCGAGCAGCCTACCGTTGAGCATCTGATCGGAATCCGTCAACCCGACAGACGATCTGTCCTTTACAACAAAAACTGGTACAATGAGCGATTCAGGCCCAGAATCAAGGAGTACTATAAGGGTCGTCTTGTCTACGAAAAGAGCGATGTTGCCAGGCAAGGTTTGAAGTACTCTCGCATGTGGTTCATTCTCGACGGACACATCTACGACCTCACCAATTACTTTTACTCTCAGAAGCTTCTCGGTGAGAGATACTTCAGCTTTTTCAACGAAACCTTCCTCGATATTGTTCAAGCCAATCCAGGTGGAGATATCTCCGGCCTCTTCCATGATGGACTCCCACCAAACCGTCGTCGCAACTACCGTAACTGCCTGGACAATGCCTTCCACATTGGAACTCTCGACGTCAGGAATTCCGCTAGATGCAAGGTTCAAGGTTACATCCTGCTCTCCTTGGCTGTCGTTCTCTGTACCGTCATCGGTATCAAGTTTCTTGCTGCTCTACAGCTCGGAGGAAAGAAGTCTCCCTCTATGCAAGATAAATTCGTTATTTGCCAGGTCCCTGCATATACCGAAGGTGAAGACTCTTTGCGCAAAGCTATAGACTCTTTGACGGCTCTAAACTATGAGAACAAGCGCAAGCTTTTGTTTATCATTTGCGACGGTATGGTTATCGGTGGTGGTAACGACCAAGCCACTCCTCAAATCGTCCTTGACATCCTCGGCGTCGATCCCAGTGTCAACCCACCAGCCCTCCCCTTCAAGAGTGTTGGTGAAGGCGCCAAGCAGCTCAACTATGGCAAGGTTTACTCTGGCTTGTACGAATACGAAGGCCGTGTCGTTCCTTACATTGTCGTCGTCAAGGTCGGCAAGGAATCCGAGGGCTCCAAGCCTGGTAACCGTGGTAAGCGTGACTCGCAGGTTCTTCTCATGGACTTCTTGAACAAGGTTCACCACCGCACCCCCATGTCTCCACTCCAGCTCGAACTGTTCCACCAAATCAACAACGTCATTGGTGTGGATCCCGAACTCTACGAGTACATGCTCATGGTTGACGCCGATACTTGCGTTCGTGAGGACTCGTTGAACCGTTTGATCGCTGCCTGTGCCAATAACGCGAAGATTGCCGGTATCTGTGGTGAAACCTCCCTGGAAAACGAAGAACAGAGTTGGTGGACTATGATTCAAGTTTACGAATACTACATCTCCCATCATCTTGCCAAGTCTTTCGAGTCTCTCTTCGGATCCGTCACCTGTCTTCCCGGATGGTAAGTCTAATTCCTTATTCTTTTACCTAGTATTCTGCTAACAAACAGACAGTTTCTGCATGTACCGTCTCAGAACTGCCGACAAGGGTCGCCCGCTCATCATCTCTAGCAAGGTCATTGACGAATACTCTGATGGCAACGTTGATACCCTCCACAAGAAGAATCTGTTGTCTCTCGGTGAGGATCGTTTCTTGACTACATTGATGACCAAGCATTTCCCACACATGAGCTTCAAATTTATTCCGGATGCCTATGCCCTCACCGCTGCCCCTGAAACCTGGAGCGTCTTGCTTTCCCAGAGACGTCGTTGGATTAACTCTACTATCCACAACTTGGTTGAGTTGATGTGGCTGAAGGACATGTGTGGTTTCTGTTTGTTCTCCATGAGATTCATTGTCTTCATCGATCTTGCCGGTAAGCTATCAATCTTGTACACGGAAACAGGGGCATGGACGCTAACATGAACGATAGGTACTATTATGCTTCCGTCTACTTGTGCCTATATTGTCTACCTCATCTACCAAGCCGCCAACCCCACTGGTCAATTCCCCAAGATCTCGCTTATTATGATTGCTGTCGTCTACGGTCTTCAGGCTCTCATCTTCTTAATCAAGCGTCAATGGCAGCACATCGGATGGATGATCATCTACATTCTTGCCTACCCAGTCTACTCATTCATCCTGCCCATGTACTCCTTCTGGAAGCAAGACGATTTCTCGTGGGGTTCCACACGTATCGTCGTTGGCGAGTCCGGTGACAAGAAGATCGTTGCTGTTGAAGAAGAAGAGTTCGATCCTGCCTCCATCCCACTTCAAACCTGGGATGACTATGCCGCCCAGAACAACCTCCCCGGCCGAAGAGTCGCCACTCATGTTGAAAAGTACTATGACGAGGCTGGTGGCCACGGCGGTGGATATGAGATGGATGACATGCAAAGTGTTTACTCGTCGGTTAAGCCTGCTAGCACCCTTCACTTCGGAGGCGGAAACCCATACTTGGCTCCCCACCCGCACAGCCCCTCACCGCTTGGAAGAAACTCAGTCCGCCAGAGCTCCTACTCGAATTTTAATAGAAGCGCGAGTCCGAGCCGAGCTATGAGCCAGGCCGGTGACTACTGGGCCGAAACGCACGGTGGTAACGGACGCAGCGAAGGTAACCTGCTATCACCACAGCCAAGCCCTGGATTCCAGAGGGCGCTTAGCGGATATGCGGGATCGAGACCGGCGAGCAGTGTTCTTGATTTCCAGAGGGGACTTCAGGGACCCGATGACGCTACGATTGTGGCTGTTGTGAGGGATTGTTTGAATGCGGTTGATTTGGATACGGTTACTAAGAAGCAGGTTAGGGCGCTTGTGGAGCAGAGGTTGCAGACTGAGCTGATGGGAGAGAGGAGGAAGTTCTTGGATGCCCAGATTGATGTGCAGCTTTCGCAGATGTAATGGTGTGATATAGCCAGCCTTAAGCTTTTATACATAGTATTATTTTTTTGTAACCTTTTTGTGTGTTTTGTCTGTTCGTTTTTTTTTCTTTGTCCTACTTTGGATAACAAAAGAGCTTGTGAATTTGCATATTGTTGGGAGTTCTTTTTTTTTTTTTTTTCGTTTTACCAGATATATTATTATTAGTACTCT
Organism: Arthrobotrys sphaeroides; assembly: GCA_036971245.1. Taxonomy (NCBI): domain Eukaryota; kingdom Fungi; phylum Ascomycota; class Orbiliomycetes; order Orbiliales; family Orbiliaceae; genus Arthrobotrys; species Arthrobotrys sphaeroides. Next base: position 536,537 of record JAJTTW010000010.1, on the reverse strand, counting down.
CGCTCCCTCCCTTACTATTTATTTCTTCTCCTTGTGTGTATCTCTCTCTCCTTATGGCCTGGTTTGGCGGATTCTGGGACTGGAAAAATAATTTTTCTTTCTTTCTTTGATAATGGCGGTGGTGGGCCTTTAGTTTCGCTGTTTTTCGTTTTTTGTTTCTGTGCGCCCTTCGTATTATATGCTTTGATGATGTTTATTTGGTAAGAACAGAATCAAAATTGTGGAATACTTTATATATACTATGCGGTTTATAAGATATCGGGTGTGAAGATCAAGTTGTTACTGATCACGGGGTTTTGGTGATGTCGTGTTACGTCGCTGACATTCTGTTCGTGTGTACTCGATTGATTAAGATTGTGATATCGCGATTTATAATTATTTGGGGTTGACATCGTAGAGGCTTTGTTTCTTGTTTCTTGTTATGCGTATTGCATTCGGACTTGATTTTTATCATCTGGATGGGAAGTGAGCGGTTTTTGCCATTTGGGGGGTATTTATATTGACCGTTGTATTTTGTTTTAAATGAAGTCTGCAGGTCGTTAAGTGGTGCTTTGCTACACTTTGGTTCAATGATATCGTGATGGGATACCAAACATTTTAATGCATATACCTAGGTATACACATGTACTATGAAATATAGGTTGATAGACATTGATATCCCTTTCAGAGGGAACGCCAGATCGCGGTATACTACCTTACTAGGCCTATAAGTTCTTAGTTTACCCCCCCCTCCCAGGATATTCTTTCACGATCTTATTTCACTGATATGTAAGTGCGTGCGTATTGGGTGGTGACACAATTACATAAGTATTTATGTATAGGAAGAGATAGGAGACGAAGGCCTCCGTAGTTTTGTATCATCTTATCCTGGCTGAATAGGTATATATAGCCGGATGGGTACTTGAATTTTTGTACAGATATATACTCCCTTGCGCTTCGCAAGTTCCTTTTAGATGCTTATATATACTCCAACCTATAAATCACCCGCCAGCCTCGTCACCTCGTCTTTAGTAACCTGGCTAACCCTCCCTGCGTTCTTTAGTACCCTATAATAACAAACCCCAGTATTAGTCTCCACCAAGATCATAAAACTACATATAGGGTATATTATCATATACGTACTTCCCCAACAAATGTTCCACCGTCTGCCCCGGATCAGTAATGGCAATTCCCTGGGAGGTTTTAATCCTGGCTACCTGGAATGCTAAGAAGAATTTGGGGGCTTTGATGGCTAGATTGCCGCCTATGCTGCGGATGCCGGCTTCTTGGGATAGATAGGTGTTTAGACGGTTTTCGAAGAGGGAGAGGGAGGCGGTTGAGGGGGGGGAGGGGGTTGTGAAGGTTGTTAGTTAGGACGGAAGGGTTCGTGGAGGGGGTGGGTTTGTAGGGGGAGTTTGTGGAAGGTGTATGGGCTTAGGAGGGGGATTGGGGGCAGGCGGGTTTGGTGGGTGCTGGGGAAGAGTTGGGGAGTTGATATTTAGGGTATAAGGGAAGTGGTAGGTATAGTGATGGGGGTAGAAGGGTGATAGGGAAGAGGGAGTGAGGAGGAAGGAGAGAGGAAGGCAGGAGAGAGGGAGGCAGGAATAGGGGATTCGAGGCTAGGAACGGAGGGTATGGGGATATGGGAACTGGGAATTGTGCATGTGGGAATGGGGGATGGTTTCTGGTAGCCAATATATCTGATATATTGAACGCCTCAAGGCCGTAGACCTAATCGATTAATCCCGCAGTCAGTGAGATATCATCTAACTTTATATGCGCACATAGACTTAGGGGATCGATATGGTTTTCTGAAAATAACAGGCTGAGAGTTTAAGGTAGTCTCGAGGGTGCTCAAGGGGTATATCGATAATATCAAAAACAGCACGGGGTATATATAAAAACGCAAAAAAGAGGTAAGTAAAGAAAAAATTCAAAACCAACAATCCAAAGGTAATAAATCGCTATCTTCAAAATTAATATCCGAGAACTTGACTCCGCCGGATATCGTATCGGGAATACCCTGCAACGGACGCACCGATGCATCGCATGTGACGGTTGAGGCGAGGGCGTTGGCTATCTGTGATGTTTCGGCGGGGAGTGGGGTATTGCCTATTACGAAGCATGGGGATTGACGACGGGAGAAACGGGGGAGGGAGAGGCCTAGGGTGAGAGGGAGGAGGGTGAGGGTTGTGAGGAGGAGGGCGGGGGTTGGGATGTGCATTTTGAGGAGGGTTGGGAGGGGTGGATGGGGGGTGTGAGGGGAGGATGGAAGGTACGGGTTTGAGGACGGAGTGTGATATGGGATTATGGATTATGGATTAGGAATCGGGAAGTATGTTAGTGAAGATGGGAAAGGGGATCGAGGAAGAGGAGGGCGAGAGCGAGGGCGAGGAAAGGAAGTGGTAGAAGGGGCAGGGAAAGGGGGGCTGCTCAACAGCGACGAAGTGAATGTTAATGTCAAAGACCGTTCTGGCGACTTGCGCTGAAGAGGAAAAGGGAAAACATTAAAATGGAAGAGAATACTTCATGATATTTATATTTCTCGAACCCAGCATTGAAAAGAATACAAGCACGGACCAAAGTAACGTTTCTTGATTAAACTGTGGAGTTATCTGACGAGGAGAACGAATTGAAACGACACCAATTCACGAAACATGTCACAACTTTTAGCGGAGTTTGTTAGCGCCGGACCCACGGTTCTGATGTATCATGAAATCTGTGAAACGGGATTCCAGAAATCCAAGTCGAAGCTTAAAATATTGGGTACTCGTTATTCGGGACGAGTGGGGCCGGTTCCAAGGAGGCGGCCTGTCATGAAGCTTGAACGGTTTGCGTTGGAGGTGAGAGCCCCTTGTTGCAGATTTTGCAGGGTCTCGCTATTGGACGGTCCGCGGCAGAATTTCGCAGCGACTTGTTCAATTTCGTGTGAAAAAATACTAGAAAAAATTACCAAAAAAATATAGCTACTCTGCCAGTAATGAATCGAGAGCTGGTATATTTTATTTTAATTTTTCATCGCCTGGTTAGTAAGCTGGTTGATTGTAAAGCCTGTGAGACCAAGTTAACTGCTGCAGGCGTCGAAGGCGCGCCGGTTCGCGTTGGTGTTTTCGCCTGCGCGCGTAAAGTGGCCCCTCCAAACATCCAAACCAAAATATCCACAACCACCAGCTTCTCTATCACGAGAGAAGTAGTCTACCAACAATGTCATAGCCGGGTCAGAAAGCTCAAGGGCATACCAATTGCAAATGAGCATCCCTTCCGACTTCTCCATCTCCTCCTTCAACATCGACTCCGAACCCCAGACCCCAGACGAACTCGACGACATACCTGAAGAGGACGAGATACAGGCCCTAGAGGAGCAACAGACGGTTGATAATATCCGACTAGAAATTCAAAACAGTGACGATACCCGTGAAGCTATTGAAGATACAGCTAGAGAGCGTGCCGAACGGTTGAGAAAGGAAGGGGTGGTCATACAGCATACGGTGCCGAAGGGCATTAGTCTGGGATTCAGGAGTGACTTGGAGTATCCCGGTATGGCCGTTCTTACCGATATATGCCTTGTATATGTGGGGCTTGGAGAGTCCCCAAGCTTGTATCTCAGTGGATTAGAGGCTAATTGCTTTAATTGTAAAATGTAGAGTCGCCGTCTAAGAGATACGCTCGAGAACTCCTAATCGACCGCTCGCAGTATACGGATTTCACGTTCTTTCCCAGCTCACAGGGCGCACAAATCCCACCTTCGTCTCCACCGTTGGTAGCTGCCTCATCACCGTCTAAGGGACGGGAGGGTGAAGAAATGGAGGACAATCCTTTTTCTATAGAGGAAGCTCCCACCGAGGCTGGCGAAAGCAATCCCTTCGAGATGCAAGACGATTCTGCGGCTTTAAAGAGTCATGGGGACAGCCAGTCGAGTAATCCTTTTAGTATGGACGAGGAGGAGGAGTCTAGCAATCCATTCACAATGGAAGGGGCTGCGAATAACAGACTGGAGGAGAGCATTTACAACAATGCCTTCAGTAATCCCTTCGAAATGGAAGAAAACCGGGACGACATGCCCACTCCTCGCATGCCCCCTAAAAATACTATCCCCTCAAAACCTTTCGACAAAGAGAATCAAGACCCGCGAGCCTCGGACGAACCCGCAGGTGGCATGCCCTTCACGCTCGAAGACTCAGCTACTACGTCGTCTACCCTCCAAATTCCGCCGTCGTACACCCACACGCCTCTCGTCCCAGCTCCACAACCAAAACCGAACGCTTATACCCGTATCAAAGTCATCTCTTCTACCGGCGAAATAACCCATCTCCTCCAGCACCCTCCGAACCGATTAAAAATCTACCGCGACTCCCTCGTAAACAGCCACGAAGCAGAGAAAGACCGTAACGCCTCCCTCCCTCGCTCTGAGCGGAAGTACTACGGCGTGGACATCTACCACCTAAAAGAGTGCATAAAAGCCGAAGCGGAAAACGCTCGCCTACAAGCTGAAGCCGACGCCGCAGCCCGAGAACTAGCTAGTAAAGTTCAATCGTTGGCTATTACGCATACGTCGGCGACAACAACTATCAGTAGTTCTGACAAAAAGAGTAGAAAGTTACTCTGGACGGAGAAGTACCGCGCAAAGAGGTTTACGGATCTTTTGGGCGATGAGAGGACTCACCGTCATATTTTAAGATGGCTAAAAGGTTGGGATTCAATTGTTTTTGGAGCGGCGGCGGGGAAGAAAAATGATAAGACTCTGCTGAGTGAGGAGCAGAGGAGTAGAAAGATATTACTTGTCACTGGGCCGCCAGGACTGGGAAAGACGACAATGGCGCATGTGCTTGCGAAACAAGCTGGGTATGAACCATTAGAGATCAATGCCTCGGACGACCGGACGGCGAGTGTGGTAAGAAATCGGATTAAAGATGTTGTGGGGACGAATACAGTACACATGGGTGACGCCAAACGCGGGAAGCCGGTGTGTGTGGTTATCGACGAAATCGACGGTGTTACTGGCGACGGTGCCGGCGAAGGTGGATTTATAAAGGCGTTGGTGGACCTGATCGAACAAGACAAGCGGAATTCAGGTGACCCGGCTGCTCAGGTCACTAAGAAAAAGGGAGGCAAAAAGGGAGAGAAATTTAGGTTTTTGAGACCGATTATTGCGGTTTGTAATGACCTTTACGCTCCGAGTTTGAAGGCTTTGAGACCGCTTTGCGAGGTCGTTTATACCAAAAGGCCGCCGTTGGGGTTGGTACTTGGGAGGCTGAAGGAGATCTTCGAAAAAGAGGGTGTGGAGGGGGATAGTGATGCTATCAGAAGGCTAGTAGAGCTGGAAGGTGGCAACAGCGACATTAGTTCTGCGGATTTTATGGCGGAATGGTCAGGCGATGTTAGAGGGGTTATGGTAGCCGGGGAATGGATATGCGGAAGAATTCTAAGCGCAGCAGCGAAGGACAAGCTAAGAGAACTCGGTGCGAAAGGGTCGTTAGGAAAGGGTAAAGAAAAGGAAACCCCAAAAATCCGGATGACCAAGAAGTGGGTCGAGGAGGAATTCTCGAACGGCGGCGGACTCGGCGCCAATGACGGTGCCTCAAGCGGCGGCCGCGGCAATGGTGTGAGAGAAGTTGTCGAACGGGTGTTCCTCGAAGAGGAGACGCCTTCCGGTTACGTCTCCTCGGGCTCGAAGGCTCAGCCAATCCTCCCTTCGACATCGACGAAATCTCGGACGATTCAAAAACTACGAAATCTAATTGAAGCTTCCGGTGAATTCGACAAAATCATGACCGATTGCTTTGCGAAATATCCAAACCACCCTTTTCACGACGACCCAATGCTCACCAAACCAAACAAAGCCTACGAGTGGATATTCATGCACGATCTATTAAACAGTCGAGTTTTTGGCGGAACCCAGGATTATGAACTTACGCCGTACCTAAGCACCCCGTTATTAGGATTACACACGCTGTTCGCTACACCAGCCGCAACGACTTTGAAAGGGAGAAGAGCGTTCGGGAAGAAAAATGCCAATAACACGGGTGAAGATGATGACTCAGTCTCCCCGTTTTCCGGTACAAAAGCAGATTTTGAGATGAGGGAGGCGCAAAAGGCGACGATGAGTACTCTGAGTCAATTAATTGGAGTGTTGCCGTACAGTCTCATCAGAGGGTTTAAACCGGTTGAAACCGTAACGTACGAATTAGCCCCGTGGTTGATACAAATCGTGCAGCCGAAGGTGAATCCTGTGTTAGTGGGTGGGAAAGACGGGCCGGGCGTAGCTAGTGTGAGGAGAGAAGTGGAAAAGAAGATGGTGGAGAGGGCGGTTGAGGTTTTGGCGGAATGCAATGTTGGATTTGAGAAGTTGAGGGTTGAGGGTGATAGTATGGGGAGAGGCGGTGGATGGGTGTTTAGGATGGAGCCGTGAGTATCCCCTTTATCAGTATATATAATTGCTTCAGCGCTAACGTGGAGGTTTGAGGAAGACCGTTTGATGCTCTTTCAAATTACAAGACATTCACACAGGATGCTCCGACCATGACTACCCGCTTCGCCGTCCGTCAGGTCCTCGACCAGGAACTGCGGAAGTTTATCATACTCCAACAGGAACGTATGCGTCAGGAACGGTTCGCAGCGGCGAACCCGGGCGTTGATATCGGGTTATCTGCTGCTGCGGCGAGACAGAAGGAGAAGGATAAGGAGAGAGAACTGAAAAAGAACGCAGCTGCGGGTGTGAAGCGAGATTTCTTCGGAAGAATCGTGAATGAGAAAGAGGAGCAGGATGCGGATGGGGCTGAGGGAGGAGGGAGGAGTAAGAAGAGGAAGGTAGTGGATACCAACGAGGGGGCGAAGATTTGGTGTAGTTTTCGGGAGGGGTTTAGCAATGCGGTTAAGAAGCCTATTACTTGGGATGAGCTTATGGCTGGACTCTAACGCTTGAAAGAAATCATGAGGTTGGTATTACATCTTAGAATTTGCATGGATGGCGTTTTCGTTAAGCATAAATACTTTGCATTATATTTTCATGGAATAGATAATGATACTCCTAATGAGTAACTGGTATCAGCGAGATCAATTTAACATCTCTTCAGAAACCATTCTCTAGTCTATCAAACTAGTCTAGAGTAAGTTCTTTACATTTATATTTCGTAACTGACTCGTGAAAAAACCACATCCCCAACACGCTTCATATGCATTAGACAAATATTTGCACTTAGACAGACACCTCTCTCGGTTTTTTTTACTCGGGGGACCTCCCAGGCCTCTGGGTCTATCATCCCAATCCCTCCCCGACTTATACGATCCCTTGCATCGCGAGCTTAAGAAGGTAGCACGCCACCAACAACAAACCAAGCAATAATTGGCAAAGCCAAAGTTGTACCCGCATTCTGCTGTGAGTCGATAATGATCTTACCATCCATCAACAGGGCATACCTCGCCCCTCTTACCGTCAACCCATGTATATTAATATGCTTATTAACCGGACTTCTCGCCTGCTTCTCGACGCTGATCATGACCAATTGGCAGTTAAAGTGGCCACCAGGGCAATTAGGGGCATAGTTGTCCTGTCCGCTGAGTAAGGCGGTAGAGAAGACAGCTACGTTGTCAGAATTGATGATTCTCAGCCCGAATGCCTTTGCGCATTTTGCATATGCGGCGCCGGTGTGGGCTTTACAGATCGTGCTGAAGTTTGGATCGGATAAGGTGGAGTTGACGATGAACGGTGCTGGGGCGGCTGGGTTTGATTGGAAGGACGGGTTTGTAGACTCCAAGGCCGAGGCGAAGATGTCGGCTGAGTTTTGGATCTGGAATTGGTAGAATACGCTGTTTTCTGATGCGAGGGAATATAGCCAGATAGCGCCGGGGCTACCATCAATGAGGACTCCACGGCCGACATAGATGTCGAGAGGTTGTGATGGGGAAGGTTGAATGGATTGGTAGGCTGCTGAAGCGTAGTAGTTGTTTTCGAGGTAGATGTTGGAGGCGTGGCGGGTGATATGGAGATGCATGAAGCCGCCAATACACTGGCTGCGGGGCTTTGCACCTGGAGTGGGGTTGTGAGCGCACTGCGCGGCCTCAAGACCGCTGAAAGGTTGTGCTCCGATGACGGAGTGACAGCTCCACATGCCACCGACGTCGCCATAGACGCCTGGTCCTTTGAGGTTCCATTGGTAGGATATTGCGCCGGCAGAACCGGATTTGGCGGTTACGAGAATGTCTTGGAATTCGACGTTGCCGGTTTGGCCCGGGTTGCCGATTTGGAAGACAGGATGTGGGTTTTTGGGGTTTTTGAAGTATGCGCCTGCCGCCATGAACTTGGGCCATACTTCGCCGATGATCTTGGTTCCTGGGCGGACGACTAAAGTCCTAGTAACAATGTAGATGCCGTAATCAACAAAGATAGGGCGGTTGCTGGAAGCTGCTAGATTCAACGCCTGTTGGATTTTGGCAGTGTCGTCGGATACACCGTCACCTTTGATACCTTGCGATCTTAGACTGATAAAGTCCGAAGCTTGGTAGAATTGATAGGATGACGAAGGTTGGTATTTTTCATGATAGCGGCCGTCTTCCTCTTCTCGACGTAGAGTGGGTTGAGAGAATCTGGGATTCGTGATTGGGTTCTGCATGGTTGCAACTTGGTACGTTGGTGGTGTATATCTTCTGCCCTGAGCCCAGAGAGCGATGCGACGGTAGGTATCTACGGGCGAGGGGTGGTAGACGTTGACTCCATTGTCTCGTTGGACAACCGGGATATTAGAGCCGACTGTGAACCGTTCGATAACAATCGAACCCGCGCCATTCGGATAGTTTGAACTACCCCCTCTAGCAGTCTTGATGAAGACTTTGGCAACGGTTATTTCTCCCTCTAATATGACGAGGGAGTTGACCGGTTGCGAATTCGGAGAGCCTAAGTTTACCTTTGAGGCGTCGATTCCGATTGGGGTGTTATAGATGTAGAGATTTTTCAGTGTCAGAGAGTAATCTGAGGTAACCCTGATGCCGCTGCTTTTGCTTTCCAAAATACCAAGATTTCTCAGAGTTCCGGCTTGGACTGAGAGATCGATACCTATGTCACCATGATTCGTAGCGATGTCTGACATCCAGATGTGGGGCGCTTTTGCAAGATCGTTAGTACCCTTCTTCAGCGTGGGGACAGAATCAAAACTTACTGTTTGAAACAACTATACCACGGTGGTTATTGATTGCAGCTTGAGACATAGAAGTGGTTATCTGGTAGAGACCACTTGCGTGCCCGGCGTTCCATCTGACTGCTGCAAAGTCTCGCTCACGCGGGACGTTGTTTCCGGAAAGCCAAAGGTTTTTGAGAGTAATAAAATCACCCGCCCCGCCACCGACGCTCTCCTTAACCTTTGTTTCGAATATTGCCGAACCAACGAACGTATAGTTGTTAGCTGTGATGAATGGTTTTTGTCGAGCGGACCCAATTACTTGGGTATTTCGGTAGACAGGTAGTGTTTTCCCAACAAGGTAGGAACCTTTAGGGAAATAGACGAGCGAAGGGGGTACATAGAAGTTTTGGCAGTTAGATCCCTTGCAGGTCTTTCCTTCTGTGAGAGCTCGAATAATAGCTTCTGTGTCGTCGGTTTCGCCGTCGCCTTTGGCGCCCCAACATTTGACGTTTCTGAAGACAGGGTATGAGGCGTTCAAATGATATAGTCCTTGGTGTTTAAGGTGATTCAGGTAGTATGGCGTTTCACCTTGCGTCGGCGCAGCACAGTCGATCTGCGAAGTAGTAGTCCTACTCGATGTCGTTGTCGAAGTTGAGGTTGTAGCAGGAGTCGAAGTGCATGGGGGCGGAGTCGGACTTGGAAACGGTTGACCGGGGCAATGTTCAAGGCATGTTCCCCATAGGCCGCCACAGGTGTTTGGTACGAAGTCTATACAGAGAGTTGGGCAACTTGATGTCGCGGACGAAGTCGTGGTTGGAACGCATGGTGGTGGAGTAGGAAGGGGTTGGCCTGGACAGTGCGGCAAGCACGTTCCCCAGAGGCCGCCGCAGGTGTTTGGTACAAAGTCTATGCACAAAGTTGGACAGCTCGTGGTCGAAGTCGAACTAGTCGTTGTTATGCCTTGCCTCCGTTCTAGAGCAGCGGCGTGCACGTGTTCAACTATAAAACCCAAGGTCGTAACGAGCGACAGGACAATAAGTTTCGAACTGCGACCCATTTTGAAATGTCGATTGGTTTCGCACGAAACCACTCAATTCCAATGAAGTCGCTTCAGTAACGAATGTCAATGTATCTCCAAGCGAGTGGATGTATTTGAAATAGGACCGGCGAGGCCACAAGGGGGATGACGCTCCAGTGCGGTCATGGACATATCAAGGGATTATATAAACGTTATAACCCCGTTGCGAACCTCCAAAGTCGTTCCACAAGCTTGGACCCATTCCTTCAACGGAGCATGCCGCGCGCAGGACACGGCATGCCAAAAAATATTGCCAATACTTCGGGGTACTTCAGCCGCAGGGGATATAAAAAGCTTGCATCCCATCAAGGTCCGGTGGAAGTGCCGTCGTTCGCACCTGCTTTCGCGAGCCAAGCCAAATTCTCGTCTATTTTTCCCGGGAGTGGACTTGGTGTTACGTGATGGCCTCAGCAATCGTTATGGTCTTGTGCATCTGATAATGGGGATGCAGCGAATGGAATGCATATTCCCCTCGCGGGGATGGAAATTTAACCTTCCCCTTCGTCTTGGCGGACATTTCTGAGGTAACCCTACTGCGTCGATATTGATCTCGTGGGTTTTTCGTCAATATCCTTGATGTATCATTGAAAGGATCATGATCAAGAGCGAGCGAATCGTAGGGGGTCCCGGCCCCGAAATAGTCCTTCATCAAACGTAAGGTCTTGCGGGCGTAGAATATCTGCAAACTGGTATAAGAATAGAATCGGATTGAATTGAATCTAGAAAGCCATCGTTAGTATTCCGTAAGTACCCTTCGTCGGCCTGTCGGGGACCCGTGTGAACCGAAACTAACTAACCTGGACTGGGGAAAGTGGAGCGTGGGCCCTGGTGGAATGGAAAGTGGAGGGTTTGGCATGAGGCTCTCGCCTGGCTCGCGTGCCAAGCCTTGTCGCAAAACGAACTCCAAAATTTTTTCCATCCAAACGACATCCACACTTCGACATCCACAGCCCGAATCTGCATTATTCACCATCGAAATGACAACATCGGCATCGGCTGCGTACGAGGAGGCACAGGTATGGATTTTAGGACCCTCTTACCGTTCTCATAATCTTCAATTGCTGATGTCGAGTGTCTAGGCTGCCAAAGCTGTCGCTGCTCTCAAAGCTCACTTGGCGACGACGAAGACGGCCGCTCCAAAGGCCGCTCTATTCGATGATGCCGATGAATCCGACCTGGAAGATGGTGCCGTTGGTGTCGCCGACCCGGATCTTGCATTCTGGCTGGTAGTCACCGGGAAGAAATTCTTCACCCAGGACAAGAAGCCCAAACAGGAACGAATGTACGCAGTGACCACCGTCTACCCGACCCATTGTCGCAGGAGCTAATAGAAGTGCCGTCTAATAGTAACCTACCTAATCCCTACCTCACCTCACCTTCTCCTACGTTTACAGTCTGCCTGATAACTAAAGACCCGTCGACCTATTATCGTTCTCTTCTCTTACACCTCCCTTACCATCCTTCGTCTCTCACTATAATCGCCCCTTCAAAGCTAAAAACCAACTACAAAACTTTCGAATCCCGCCGGCAACTCGAACGATCTCACGACATCTTTCTCGCTGACGATCGTGTCGTTCCTCTTCTTCCCTCTCTCCTCGGCAGCTCAATCTATCGGAGATCAGCCAAGGTTCCGATTCCTATCAAGCTTTCTAAGATCGATCCACCGGCCAAGGATGCCAATGTACCGAAGTCAAAGTTGGAAGCCGACGCCGAGAAGCTACAAAAGGAAATCGAAAAGGCGATAAAAGCTACCTATTTCGTCCTCGCCGCATCAGCATCTCAGACAATCAAAGTTGGGATTCGGGCACAGTCGCCTGAAGAGATCGCACAAAATGTTACGGCCGTGATGGATCATTTAACCTCTAAGGTCTTGAAGGGAGGATGGAATGGTGTGAGGGCGGTCCACCTGAAAGCTGCTGAAACGGTCGCGCTTCCCGTGTATTTGGCCGAACGCATATACGATGACGAAGACGTGTTGACCGGGGAGGAAATGGAGAGAATTGAACACCTGAAAACGAAAGAGGGTAGGGAAGAGAGAGTAAAGGAGTTGAAGGAGAAGAAGGCTGAGAGGAAGAAGGGTAGGGAGGAAAGGCAAAAGGGCAAGAGGAATTGGGACAGCGACGCAGAAAGTGGGGAGGACCAGTACTTCGTGAGAAAAATCAAGCCCGCCAACGAGGATAAGAACAAGAAGCGGAAGGCAGACGGTGATGCTGAAGTGCCAGGAGTCGGTGCAAAAAAATCGAAAGTCGACAAGAAGGCAGCACAACCGGAGGCTAATGACGAAGATAGCGAGGATGAAGAGGATGGAGGTGTTAAGCTGCCGCAGCCTGTTGATCTATCAGAGCAGGCTAAGAAACTGAAAATCGGAGACAAGAGAATTGCTCCCCCGGCGCCGGCACCGAAACAGGAGAAAAAAGGCAAAGGGGGCAGTAAACCGAAATCCGATAACGGGAAAATCGGCATCAGGGAGAAGCTAAAGAGAAAGGCATCTAAAACAGACGTAGCCGCTACGAAGGGGAAGAAGACGAAGGCCTACCAGTGATTGATCTGTTAGGTTCCCGAGGCGGTCTGATGTTGCAGGTTTAACTGGTTTCTAGTGTTTGGAGTTTAGAGAAAAGTGCCATCTGGTTTACATGTATAATAGCCTTACGCAGTTTGCTGTTCTGGATATATACCGAATGAATGCTGGTTACCACCAACTGATCGTGAAACCCAACCACTTATACATATATGACGATGGTAGGGAATTTAGGTGGTATTTTCTCGTACTACAGAGCCCTTCCAATTGAATTCAGACTTCCGAATGAATTTAAATATTTTGTGATCCATTTAATTAAACAAGCTACGCCTTGGTAATATAATACACTGGCGACTGCTAACTATTATATTTGGCGTGCACTTCGGTCTGGCTCTTATATGGATTACTTTCTACACCCTTTTCTTACGATTACCAACGAGATACCTTCTCCAAAACCAAGTAGGGTGAAACTTCTTTGAAAGAAGATAAGATAAAAAATAACGAAAAAAAAAAAAAATGAGGACCAGTGCAGTGGACTCGAGAGCTAATGTGGTCACGTGAGCGGTCGACGCTGTTGCACCGAATTTGGAAAGAATGACCCGTCGACGAGGATCCCTGCAGGTGCGACTGAACAACCGGGCCAAGGCCTCCAATGGGTATCGTCACCAGGCCAGACCCTCCGTCCGGCTCCTCACCACTTACTCGAAGACGTGGGAGACCACCAACAGCATTGCGAACTTAAAATATTTTTCTAATCCCGTTGAAGTTACCTTACAGCTATACAGGGACGGTTTGGGCGGTCACTGCTTATTTAATTGCGTGTGAGATCGCACACCGCGTTCTGATGAGTAACTCGCCAATCGCATCTCCCTAATACACCACACGTCCCGGAGCTGTCGCAAGCGCATTCGTAATCCTCCCAAAGAACACTACATGTTGCTTCGGATAGATCTATAAAGCCGGCCGGATTCACAATCGCCCCCTCGTTCGTCGCGTTGACCGTTCCCTGCAGCCTTGACGACGATTCTGGTTATGCGCTGTTAGGTTTCACCGTCTCACGCGCCACCCTCGTCAATTGTAATCCGTAGTATTCGAACGAACAACGTACTTCACGATGAACCACCGAGCCGTTTCTCTGTATGTGCTCCTAGGTAGCACACTGGCATCGCTGGCTGGAGCCGCCCCGCCTATCCCACCCTCGCCTCTTCCACTGGTCATCTGGCACGGTTTAGGTAGGGCTTGATTCAACTCCAACATGCGTGTATAAGGCCAACCACAAGTGACTGTTAATTGACTTGAAACTAGGCGATACCTTTGACAACCCCGGTTTACAATCTGTCGCCGATCTCTATACTTCCATTTACCCCGGCGCAGCGACCCACATCATCCACCTCGCTGACGACGCAGGCGGTGACCGCAAAGCCAGTTACTTTGGGTCTCTACACAATCAAATCGGAGATGTTTGCGACCAACTCGCGGCAAACCCCAATCTCACGGACAATGCACCCTTCGGCTTCCATGCCCTCGGTTTCTCCCAAGGCGGCCTGTTCATGCGCGGCTATGTCGAGGCATGTAACTCGCCCCGGGTCCATACGCTCGTTACGTTCGGAAGCCCGCATAACGGAATCAGCGAGTTTGTGAAATGTAAACCTACCGATTGGGTATGCAGAACGGCCTTCGGATGGTTAAACGCCAACAAGTGGAGCGACTGGGTTCAATCGAACATTGTGCCGGCACAGTACTATCGCCATCCTAGTCCGGAAGAGATGGAACGTTACTTGGACTCATCTGGGTTCTTGGCCGATATCAACAACGAAAGGGAGTCTAAGAACCAGAAGTATAAATCCAACCTCGGTAATTTGGAAGGGCTAGTCTTGTATAAGTTTGACGAGGACGAAGTTATCATTCCGAAGGAGAGTGTGTGGTTCGCGGAAGTGGTAGAGAGTGGGGAGGTGACGTGGTTGACGGATAGAGCTTTATACAAGGAAGACTGGATTGGTTTGAAACGATTGAATACGGCTGGGAATTTAAAGTTCTTGAAGACAGGAGGCCCGCATGTAAGTGCAGTTAACCCCGACCCCCCACCTTATCCTTTAAGCTTCCGTCTTCGCTGCAGGGCGCTAATTCATGGGTATTCCGACGTTAGATGCATATTACGGATGAATTGTTGACGGAAGTATACACCCAGCATCTGTGGCAGCCGGATGGTGTCGTGGCTCAAGATGTTGATAGTAGTCGGTTTAAGGAGGCCCTATTGACCTTGGCTGAACCTCCTCTCCGCGATGAGAAGATGGGGGATGGCGAGGCCACCCAAGATCAAGAGCCCTTGCTAAAAGTACAGCATTAGGTAGTCCGGTCACACTGGCATTCTCAAACTAAGCATTCATACATTTTTTCCAATATTTCACCTAGTGTATAATGATCGATAGCGATATAGTTCGATTCATTATGAGTGATATCATTCGGCTCGTGCGTAGAATTCAAATAGATATAGGTCGGACGATATATACATCCCTACTGGTCTAGTCCCCAGAGTGCCCGTAGTCGGGACTGTAGATACGATTCACGAATTAAATGCGCTGGAAGAACCACCCCAATTTCTATATCGCAATGTCCAATGCAAGGCACACTATGATCACCTGAGATTATCGGTTTGTTAAATGGTCTTTTTATAAAACATCATATCGGAAAAGTATACAAACATCGATGCATATGCATCGCTA
Organism: Arthrobotrys sphaeroides; assembly: GCA_036971245.1. Lineage (NCBI taxonomy): Eukaryota > Fungi > Ascomycota > Orbiliomycetes > Orbiliales > Orbiliaceae > Arthrobotrys > Arthrobotrys sphaeroides. Next base: position 521,126 of record JAJTTW010000010.1, on the reverse strand, counting down.
CTTTCTTTTAGAACCAGCTAGGGTGGAACGTTGACTGATGCTGATACTATATATGGCCGGCGTCCAATGAGACTGGAAGGGGGGAGGAACGTACGTGTAGCACTATCACCGACTCCGATGCTGGTATTTAAATATATGGAAGTGGTGGCGATTACTGTGTATCCCAATTGCAATCTCGTCGGTCTAGATTGTTAGATCCCTCTAATTATAATTTGGCATAGGTGTGCGAAGACATTCTATTGCTTGCAGATATAGATATCCTGGCAGGGCTTGAGTTGGAAATATTGATAGAAAACTAGAGAGTATGGGTTAACGCCCTTCAGGGTTGTTGTACAGTTGGTTTCAAATCGATGTGACTCTCCAAGACATTCTCCTTTTAATTCCGTCTTTAATATTATAAATTCTGACCGACATTATGTATGCTTTGCGTCAGCTGTCAATCGCCGGACTATTCACGGTACAGCTAGGCGTGTTGCTCAATGTGGTATTGCGACCTTTCAGTCTCGACTCGGTTAGCGTCATCTGCGACCCAAGCCTGGGACATCGACGCGAGCTCCAAACCTACTGGCGCTTGCCATCGAGTCGTACTAAGCAGAGTTTCATATCAGTGGATGCAGTTGCAAAGAGAAGGTAGGATGATCCCCAGATATGTTTCTAATTCCCCGGGTAGCACGAGGCTAATGAATCTCGATGGCAGGTATAGATTCATACCGGCAGCGATAATACATCTCTAGATCACGAAGATATAAATATCATCTTTGCGTTACGACTGTTGGAAACCATTGCCCGAGGTCGCACAGGCTGGAATTAAATATGATCTGCGGCCGACCCTGAAACATTCAACCTCACCGCAACACCCTTCGTCTTTCCGCTCGACCTTCACCGCCGTCTTCTTTCACGTCAGATACCTCCACATTCTGCGAAAACTCCACCAGCATAGGCCATCGTAGGCCTTACAATGGCGCCGGCCAGCGATGACGAGAGCGGGGAGCCCCGGCCACGGGTCCTCCAGCGTTCCCGGCCGTACCTGAACGAACAGATGATCGTCGACCTGAAGCCGAACCGGGTGTTAACACAGTCGCGCGACCAGCAAGCGGCAATTCACGTCTTCAATATGATTTGGGCCGTGTCGGATGTCCTAGGATTGTACGTAACCCGGCCACCGTTCGGGAGCTATGAGGCTGGAAGGCTAACGGGTGGATAGTCCGAATCGAACGCGATGTACAGCGATGTCGTTGTACCATAGAGTACGGCTGTACTATCCCGATATCGACTATAATATTGCTGTGAGTGTGCTACGGCTTTTCCGGGCTTCACGAGGGTGTGAAGCTGACTATTTGCTTCGAAAACTAGGATGTCGGCCTCGCTTCCTTATTCACTGCGTCGAAATTCGAAGATACCCTCAAGAAGTCGCTTGAAATCCAGGCAGTTGCCTATAATATTCGCTACTCCGGTGATGACCCCATTAACTCCGATTCTCCTCTGCTGGAAGAACAGCATCGACGGATAATCGGTATCGAGCGGCAAATCCTTGAGGCCTGTAGTTTTGACTTCCGGACACGGCATCATCAACCTTTTCTCATAAAATTTTCGAAGTACTACAATATTTCCAAGCCTATAACGGCATTGGCCTGGTTGATCGCCATGGATGCGCATAAAACGCTGGCTTGTTTGAAGGCTACACCCCAAGAACTTGCGCTGGCTGCGCTAATCCTCGCCGCGAGGCTTCGGGGAATCCGACTCGGAGTTACCCAGCTCAACACCACGACGCCGTCATCGGCCACGAACTCGCCGATAGACCCGTCCACTACCATGTCGCCGGGGAACTTTACCCCTTCGACGGGACCGCCTGTACCGGTTGCCTACGACAAATGGAAGACAAACTTTGCGGCGGTGTTGGAGACCTGTCACGATATCTTGGATCTATATACCGATCACCTGCATCATACGTTCGTAGGGCCGAAGAACGGTGCGGACGCATTTATACGGGTTAGAATCGAGTTGAACCGAGAAGCGAAGAATGAAGGGATCTCGCCGAATAATAATAATGTTACAGGAGGCTTGCCGCCCGCTAGTCCGGTTACACCGGGGAATTATGGGTATGGAACCCCCTACAGCGATTCTAATGGAAACCTGAACGGGAGGGCCGACCGGGATAAAGGGAGGGAGAAGGATGGAGAGGAGGAGATTGTAGTTACTGCAGGGGACAAGATTCGAGGCGGGGCGAAAGGGCAACAGTTGGTTGACCGTAGTTTGCACGGGAGCGTGAGGTTCACGCTGAGCAAGAAGAGAGAGGATGAAGAATGGAAGGCGATTAATAAAGCGGTGGAGAGAGGGGAACTGTAGCCCGGTTAAGGGCGGCCTGGGCGAGTGTACGTCGTCGATTTTTATCATTGATAATCCGAGATTTTTGAACTGGCATTTCTTGAGAGTTGGACGGGGTAGTGCTTGGGGTTAAGGCGTTACTGTCGACATGTACAATAGATACCTACGTATACATTGCAAAAATTGAATATATGGCTTGGTACAGTTCTGGTCAAAACTATCTAATCCAGCATCTTGAATCGTAAAGTCGCTGGCCATTTTACGCCCGTTTGTGAACGAAATTCTCATTTTCATGTACAGATATATACACACTTTGTATGATCAGATGGCCTCCGGTCCCGGAGCGTAGCTCGGTGATATCTTCACATTTTGCGAGACCCTTGCCTAGCAAGCCAGTAGTATGGCAGAATTGGCTCGCTGTACCAAAACACCCAACTGTCTGCTGCTCTCAATCCCGTTACGATGTTTCCCTCGCCCGCTCATTCGCTTCATGTTCCCTTATCTGCCTTGACCACTACAAGCGATTATATACGGTTAGCAACCCTAATGCTACCTCATATCATGGCGCCCGTAAGGACGTTGGAAACCTACCCAGCGGCTGGGAAAGAGCCTCCCTTTCTCGGGCATGAACTCCCGGTGTTCAATCCTCGAGCTCAAGTGGAATACCATAGCGCTGACACCGACAATCAGGGCACCGAATGTAAGGGTATTCGTTCGCCAGTTCTTCGGCTGACCGTACCAGCCTCCGGACGGGGTCCAGACGTGTTTTGGGTATGGGATTTTGCCGCCGCCGCCCTGGAATTGAATTGTATCGGTTAGCCATGCTGTCTCGGGGGTTTTCGGGCGAAGATTTCGATCGTACCATTGTGAGAGGATTTCCGGATGGTGGTGGTTGAGAATGGATGGACTCGACTTGATGTTGACGCAGAGGAGGGCCCGAACGGTTATCCGGTTGACACTGACAGACCACGGACTAAAGCACCAATCGGAGGTCCCTTTTTCGACCAATCGCGCGGGTGCTGGGCGTCTAAACGTCTAAGAGTCGGCTGTTCCTTCTCTTCTCTTGCTTTTGGTGTCGTGTGCAGGGATAAGTTGACGGAAAGGGAAAAGTGCGGTGTTGAATTTTTGGCAGCGAAAAAAAAGCCTTTGGCGGGCACTCGACTCAAAATTGAACTTCGCCAACCTCAAACTTCAACCTCATCGGATCCACACGAACCCCGTCGACCGATCCCGGCTCCTCGCGGCTCCTTCGTTTTTATCTGTCGCTGGAATTGGCACATGTCGCTGGTCACCTGATGAACTGACGAGTACCTTTCCTGTGTCCAATCTCGATTGCGGTTGACGGATGAAACTGTCATCACTGTTATATTCTCCAGGTGGGATGCCGATAGACTGCTTCGTGAGGATACGGACCAATGGATATGCTGACTTAATTGGCGTATAGGAACGTCAAGGTAGTCGTCGGCGAAGGGGATAAGACGGGATCCCCTCATCACTCTCATTCCAAGTTCGACCCGAAGTACCTGCTATACGGTCCGTTGGAGGCTTCTCGCATATATCGATGAAAAGAGTCTCACGGTCGACATGGGACTCCCTCACCGTCCCTCGACGATGTGTCTGCGGGAATCCAATCCGCATTAGCAGCCTTCTGTCCTCATCCTTTTCTACCTCTTCCTCATCGTCGACATCTTCACCTTCAGTCTCTGCCACCTCTCCCACCCGTCCTTCATCGATACCCACTATCCGCCAGCAATCATTATCAAAGCCGAGGACCACACGGCCTTTCTCCACTACGTCATCACTTGCTGTAGTTCCTAAACTGCTACCGACACAATCGGCAAAGCTTGCTGCCCTCCATGGCCGTCTCAATCTACCCAACAAGTACCCTCTTACAACCCTTGGTAGGGCATTAATAGATCCAACGGCAGAATCTCAGGACCATCTCAACAATGACGGCCTCTCCAACCTTGGGAATGTCCTGCTGGGATACTACACTTCGGAGTATTTGATGGTCCAATACCCTCGTTTACCTTACGAGATTCTCAAAACGGCGATGAACGCTTATATTGGACCTCAAGCTCTCACCGCGGTTGGTACGGGATGGGGTGTGGAGGCAGCGTTTTCGCCGGGTGAAACAGTCGACCCAGGTTTACTCCAGTTCAACAGGGTGGCACCCGGCACGCCGTTATATAAGGTCCGAGGTGGTGTTGGCTTCAATATCCCACGTAAGAAGAATAAGATGGTACCGAATTTCGGAAATAATCCAACCGTCGACGCTATGCTTGCGAATGAGAGTCCGGAGATGAGAGCAGCTAGAGAAGCCCAACGGCCGGGACTGGATGCTACGACACTTGAAAACGCCATGTCGAACTTTGTAAGGGCAGCAGTTGCCGGTGTATACCTGCACACCGGTGGTCTACCGTTGACGAAGGAATTCGTGCACGCTCACGTCCTCAGCCGAAAATTGGATATCTCCAAACTTTTCCAGTTCGAGCAGCCTACGAGAGAATTGTCGAGACTATGCGTCAGGGAAGGATTCCAGCAGCCGGTTGCTCGGTTAGAGAAGGAAACCGGTCGGTACTCGAGACACGCTGTATTCATCGTTGGGGTCTATTCTGGACAGGAGAAACTAGGCGAAGGACAGGGAAGCAGCTTGCCAGAGGCTAAGATTAAGGCCGCGATTAGTGCTCTGAAAGGGTGGTATCTGTACAGTCCTGCCTCCGGGGCTGATTTGCCAAGCAAAACGGACGGGCATCCCGATGCGCCATTCACACCGGCCGTGGTTGACGTCGGAGATATCGTGTCGTAGGGGGGCACCGTGCATATGCATGGAATTTCCAACGGCCGGGAAAGCCAGCTGGAGGATTGTTACAGACGGTTCGCTGCAGGCTGTGCTGAAACTTGTACATTTTGTCTGCATACCGCGGCAGTATATACGCCCAAGAGCATCTACTGTGCACCACGAAATAGTGCCTCGACTATTCTTGTATATTGTAATGTACATATTTGCGGTTTTCGTGTTCAAAGACCCTTTTTTTTCTGTGTATAATTTCTTTTCCTTTTAAAATTTCTATATGATATCGTATGATACTCTGTAAGAAGGAAGGGGAAAAAAATATGAATCAGCCTGCAGGGCCGTTAAGTACTTGAGTGTCTGGCATGCATTCGTATTGCCCTGCTATTGGCTTCCCCGGACTGGCCGTTATTAAAATACCAGTGACAACGTGGAAACTCTCCGTTTTCTGCGGGACTGCACGGCCACAGTCGGTATCAGAACCCCGGCCACAGTCATAGCCAAGGCTTGTAGCGTTCCTGTCAAATTCACAATCTGCGTTGCCGGGCTTCAACATTGCCATTCACGCAGAGAAGTACAAAAAGTCGACCTTTCCTTCAACTGAGTTTTGCGTGTACTTTGCTAACATCCAAGGAAACAGCGTATAAAGCAAGCTTACAGTCCCTCTATCTTCTTAGATCATCGAATTTCATATCGATCGTACAATCTTCTTTAGATTTTTCATACTACACATCCCAAACTCGAAGTCATGCTTCCAATCCGTTCGTCGGTTTCGCGAACTCTTATCGCTGCCTCGCGGCCGTCACAGTCAACCGCTCTACGATTATGCACATCCAATGCCACTCGGCGGAGTTTCTCGGTGTATAGACCGTCGATTCATACCAATATTACCCCGGTTGCAAGGAATATCTTGAAGCCTATCGGTGTTCGGACGTATATCAAAAAGGCGGACGAAGTTGAACCGGTCAAGGTTGTCACATTTGACGAGGTAATGCCGGATACTTGGAAATCGGTTTTAGAGCTATCACTGATGAATATGTATTTTTAAGGTCAAAAAGCTCTCTGATAACCCGGATCCTAAGCGTATAATCGTTGGTATGTGGCTGTTCACTTATATATGACTGTGGCATTGTCAGTTGCTAACTCTTATCTATAGATGTCCGAGAACCAAACGAACTTCAAAAGTCCGGTGTAATCCCCAACAGCATCAACATCCCCTTTACCACTACCCCGGACGCATTCTTCCTCCCTCCGGACTCGTTCGAAGACAGATTCGGGTTCCAAAAGCCATCGGCGGATACGGAGTTGGTGTTCAGCTGCAAAGCGGGGATTAGAAGTAACTCGGCAGCCAGGATTGCGAAATCGGCGGGGTATGAGAACGTGGCGAGTTATGAGGGGAGTTGGTTGGACTGGGCGCGGAATAGTAGGTTGCCGTGTTTAAAGGTAATGGCTTTGAGGGCTGCACATGCTGACCGTATGGCTCGGATAGCTGGTGCTCCGACATACTGATCCGGTTTCGTGGTGATATGGGATAGTTTGCTTGGGTTTGGAGATATATTGATCTTGGGATATTTAGCAGATTGGGTTTTCGGTTGATAGCAAATGGATTAAACTCGTCGCGGGACTTGATATTTGTACTAGTTATTTTCTGTTTATATTTTTTTACAGCAGGGTTCTGTATGATAAGGTACTATACTTGTAATGCAATCCTTCAAGGTCGCCTATGCTCCCTCCACATTGCTACGACTGGCACCCAGCCGAAGACCCACTCGACGACGGGCACATCTCCCTTCTGTGCTATTAGTCTTCCATTAGACTTGTCCTCCTTCAGTAGCTCCAAGCAAGCTGGCTCTCCTTTCTCCACCCCCTCCCAAAAAGTTCTATAAGCCGCCAGCATCCGGTCGTATGTGACCAGAATTCCCAGGTGGTAGAACCCAATACTGACGAACAAGTGCCACCAAGCGTGACCCTGAGGATTAAAAGTCGTCCAAATCCATTGCAACCCTTCTGCGCCAAAAGAGGGATATAAGATGGGTATCTTGCTAACATAATCGCAGAAATTGATATCAATGCTCCAGATCGCAACTGCGACGATGTAGAGCCAAAGACCTCGTGTGTGAAGCTTCAAAGCGTCGGTCGTATGTCTTTGGGAGAGATACTTGTATACCGACTCCGAGTGACAGCCTTTGACGTACCCCAAGCCGCGGGGATGAGAAGGATCTGAAGCATCCTTAGAGATTGCCCAGGTGAGAAAGAAGCCTCCAATTTCCACGGACCCGAAGAGGAGGTGGAATACAAGGAATTGGCTGGGTCCGCGGAAGAGTGTAACCAGCAGACTGCAAGTAATCGCATGAGCCAGGAAGGTAGCCGATATGATGGGAGTATACGGTTTCCCGCTGCTTGTGCGACGGAGGGATGGAACCAAGTAACTCATGAGCCCCCCCTGAGACGCGGTTCGGGAACCGGCAGCCAGCGGGAACGGGTCGTATCTTCCCACCAGACCAGTCGTCAAGTGCAACATCGCCGTCCAAACCATTGGCACTTCATCGAATGCCTGGGACCACCACTGGAGACTTCCATGGAAAGCCACGGAACCCCAACCCACGATTTGCAAGGCAAACCAAGTCAGCCATACCCTATTCACCCCAAGGAGATGCGGGTTCGAGAGAACGGGATCATAGATCTCCGGATCCTTTATTCTGGGTCTTGGTGTGCGATTCACGTTCTTGGGAAGGTACGAAAGTGACCATTGACCGAGGAGGCCGATGGAGACCATGCACATTGAACTGCATGAGTTGAAGAACTCGGCGATGTAGAAGGAGACGGTGTAGTCCGATTCACACCAGTTGACGGATGAGGTTGGCAGTCCCCAGAGCCCGACATCGGGGTTTTCAGGGCGCGGTTGGAAGATGGACGATATAGTCATTTTGTGACTCGACTCGGGTTGAGAAAAGGCGCGTCCCACGTAGCGATACCGATATCGATACGTACCAATCGATCAAGGCTGCAGCTATTAATCTTTAATAGAGACAAGCTATCGGTCTATCGTTATCGAAGCTGACACATGCGCCTGATATCACGATGCACGTTCGTATTCCATGCACATGGATATCAAATTAAGAAGGAGGGATGAGGGAAGGGAAAAAACCCGCGACTCAGGTTCAAAATCCTTTGCGCATGGGATCTCACCGCATTTTGTAACGCCATCGTAAGCAACATTCGCAGTCATTGCAATCCCGCTTGCTTCGAAGTTTATTTCCCATCGGTCAGCCTCAGCTCATCTCGATCCACCCGGTCAAACCGTTTCCCGTTTAGCATGCACGCCTGATAGGCATTCGTCGGTAGAAATTGTAACGGACTTGCATTCGATTGCACCGATTCAACGGAGGAAGGCGCGTGCACTTGCCGCAAGCTGTCTGGTCCAACTGACCATCGTCGGCTCGTCTTACTCCAAAAAGCAGACCGTCCTGTTAGCTCGAGTCTTTGAATCGGATTAATCCATCGCCAGGCCCATCAACGACGTCAGATTGCGGAATGTTATCGACCAAAGTCCTTTCAGTTCGCCCGGCGCGAAGGCATGTTCCAGGTGAGGCGGTGGCGGCGGTGCAGCGGTCGCCCTGATGACGTCAGCGCTCGGCCCGAGGCTTGGCGGTGTGGCGGTGGCTTTCTTTGATAGCTGAACAACCTTCGCAGTGCGAGTTTCAGGATGAATCGAGCTCGATGTGCCCCCGTTCTTTCAACCGTCTTTCATTTGGTTTCGGAGCTCCATTGGTTTGAGTCTGCGGTGGATTAAAGTACTTGCGGCGAAGTGCATGATTGTGAAAGTGCACCTTTGGGAATTGTTTGCGTAAGCCTGACTTTCTTACTGTCTTCCGGCTTCCTGTCGCTACCTCGAGCTGGATGCCTGGAGAGAGCTAGCTTCGTCGCCTTCCCTGGATCTTTATAAGGCCGGGCTGACCCACAACTTCATTCATGCTTAAGACTCTCACAACAGTCGCCACTCGGGTTTTAAACTATATACTCGAAATCATGGTAAGTGCGACCGGTATCCGTATGCGGATTCGATTCATGCTGATAATGTTCTCCACAGGCCCAAATACTCCGCCAGATCGTCGCCGGTCCGCGAATAAAGCACGCCGAGACCGGTCTCGACCTCGTCTATGTCACCGATAGCAGTTCGTAATCTCTCTACACCATATGCGTATTCTCTGTTGTAGTCGATACATCCTTCCGTATTTCTAACATGACGTCTTTGGTTTTCGTAATATAGTAATCGCGATGTCCATGCCCGCCGCATCCGGCCCTAAAGTCTACTACCGCAACCCCCTTAACAAAGTAGTCGAATTCCTCGATAAAGAACACGGCTCCGACTGGGCAGTATGGGAGTTTCGAGCTGAGGGTACGGGCTACGATGATTCAGCATTTCACAACCGTGTCTTCCACTCCCCTTGGCCGGACCATCACCCTCCACCGTTCGCTCTAATCCCGAACATCATGGCATCGATGCGAAACCACCTCAAGCAGTCGCCTGAAAAAGTCGCAGTGGTACATTGTAAAGCCGGCAAGGGACGGACGGGAACCGTTACATGTTCTTATCTGATCTCCGAGGAAGGATGGTCTAAAGCCGATGCTCTGGAACGGTTTACGAAGAAACGAATGCGTCCGCAGTTTGGTGCCGGAGTATCGATTCCCTCGCAACTTCGTTACGTCGACTATGTCTCGCGGTGGGTATCCGAATACTCGAAGATATACGTCGAGCGTTCTGTGGAGATAACGGAGGTGCATATTTGGGGTCTGCGGGAGAATGTGAAGATTGCGATTCTGGGGTATGTTGATGAGGGGAAAACGATCAAGAACTTTCATAGCTTTACAAAGGAGGAGAAAGTTCTGGTTGATGCGGATCCGGAGAAGAATAGTCAGATGGTGATATATAAACCGAAGAATCGGGTTGTGCTGCCGACGAACGATGTGTGTATCGATCTTGAGAAGAGAACTAGAGCTGCTGCTGGGTGGACTTTTGTAAGAACACCATACCCCTGTTCTGTCATTGCTACTGCTCTGGAATAACTGGTATACTAACGAAATATATTGGAATCTAGGTATCCGCGCTAGCGCACTGCTGGTGGAATTGCTACTTCGAAGGCGGCGGCGCAGACATCACCTCTGGCGTTTTCAGCCAGGAATGGGAAAAAATGGATGGTCTAAAGGGAACTCTCAAAAAAGGCATCCGTATCTTCGACAAGATCCAAATAGTATGGAAAGTAGTCGAAGATCTCGAATCGCATACAATCGGCGAACCCGCTCCTGGAGAGCCCGTGGAAGGAACTCACAAAGCCTCGGAGAACCGTGGGGAAACGACACAGATGGACCCGCTCAGCAATAGAGACCTTGGCCTCAGACCCGCGAATACAGACGATGATTCTACAACTGCTCGCACGGTTTCCAAGCCCGGAAGTTTGACGAATAGCGTTGAGAATTTGGTGTTGAAGGATAAAGCAGATGCGGAGAGAGAGTACCGAGGCGATGAGGAGGATGAAACGGATACCGAGTCTTTGAGGCCCAGTGATTCTGCATCTTTTATGGCTGTACAAACCGGTTCCACAAGTACGGCTGGGACAAATAGATCTGCGACACCGCGGGGCGAGGATTCGATATCTTCTCCTTCGACTGCGAACTGGACTACGAGTGACTCTTCGACAAGTACGTCAGCTAGTCGTGAGCCTATGAATATTGGTTTACAGCGAACGTTTTCTCCGGAGGAAATTGGAAAGCCAGATGACGACCGAACTCCACAATCCGGCCATAAAACTCAAGATTCGAGTTCGAGTATACCGACAATAACTACCACCCCGCCTCCTCAAGTGGCCGTAGAAGAAAATACGCCAAAGCAAGCATTGATTCCCGTTCGAGTCGGCCCCAGCGGCTCCACAGATGAACCTGTGGAAGCCGTGATTACTGGAGATCCCGAGAATCCAAGGATAATAACGGCCTCTACAGGCAATGATGAAGTATTGGTTTCTACGGAGCCGGAGGGGGACGCAAAGTTGGGTCTCAAGGTCGGAAGGCTCGTCCATGCGGACCCGAATGAGATGGCAAATTAAGTATGAGGAGGGGTGTGGTCGAGGATTGCCCTTGTAGGGGCGAGCAAGAAGTCTCTTCACGCATGTATCCAATTGGTCGTTTCCCTTCTTCCTAATACTTGCATAGTTGGCATTCTAGAGTTTTGTAGACCGTGAAGCCGGAGGGCGTATTGTTAGGGCGCATCGGTGGCGTTCTGTGGGTTTGTAGTCTATTCTAATTCAACTCTTTGTCGTGTGCGTTTAGCTTTTAATCAACGGTACATTTGTGAAACGCTGTTTAGTAATTAATTTTGCAGGTGGTAGTTTATATAAGACTTTTAACTCTAGTTTGTGGGCTCCATGGTACTAATTACATGGATATATAAATTATAAGTACTTATATAAGTAGGTATATAAGTACATATGGGTGTCTTTCTAGCTACATGGACTATATCCAGTCGCGGTTGTACGTATACTGGTTGTAGTAGGCTGCCCGATTGGCCTAATTGGCCCGGTGGGGTGGGTCTGCATGGCAGTAGCGTGCTCTGCTGTTTGTGCAAAGGTTGCCTGGATATCCGTGGGCAAGAAAACGTTTCCGCCATGTAATGACTCGTTTGCGAGGTGGCGGTTGAGTGAGTATTTCGCGGATTTGCCGGTAAAGCGCCTGCTGCATACGGGGCAGTTAAGTTTGTCAGGTGTGGTCGGCATCGCTGCTGACGGTCGGAATGTAGACTTATATTAGCGTGAATGGTTTCCATACAATCGACTGGGGATTTTGGCATAACACCGCCGCAATTTGGGATGAACGTTCGACATACCACGTCCTGCACTCCCAGTATACTTTGGTTCTTGGTCCATTGCGGGAATCTTGGTGAAGTGTCGTAAAAGTACTCGCTATATTTTGAAATGAAAAGATGCGAGTTTGAGGGAATGCGTGCGATTCTGATGCTTGAGGTTCACGGCTGGTGGCAGCTGCAGCGGTTCAACGTAATGCTAAACGGCACGAGGTTTGAGTGTGCTAGGATGTTTTGTGTATGCGGGTCGAATGTTTGGAGCAGCGCCGTTGATGGTGGGCTGGAAGGATTTTACGGAAGTTGGTGATTTCCTAGTCTGCGAAGCTGTGTCGAAGACGGACAAATGGAACCGCTTTTTCGGTGGAACGGGTATGGAATTGGTCGTTCTTTGTATAGCCCTCGGTATACTGCAGCTGTCGAGTTCGAACTTCTTGAAACGAGAATTCACTTGCTTCAACGTTACGTTTACGAGCCGGAGCAGACAAGATCTGGGGGCTGTGGTGGGCTAGGGAAGTTTAGAGAGGGCTGGGAAAGAGGGTGATATCATTTTAAATACAAAGGAAATCATGGAACTGATAAATCTTGTTCTTTTGTACACGAACCGACTGACCGACAACGATCTTGTACGCGCTCTCTGTATCCAAGGTGAAATTTATATATATTCGAATTATGTCGGGTAATAAGGCGGGGTACTGTGAAAGCTCGGCCCACAGTCTAATGACCTAGATAGTAATCCCAGGGTTTGGAACGCATACAGACGATGCTATATATTTCTTCTCGTAACTACCGCCGGGCTCTCCCCGCCGGGGAATATATATATATATATATACATATATAGGTAGTTACCCGACTGGTATCGCATGGTGGGTTGTATATTTAGCCTTAGGTGGTCGCGGTGGATTGGGTGTAGTGCAGATACCTAGGAGGTACCTATTTAAGTAGTAGGTAGAGGGTTGGTGGCTCAGCACCCGTCTTGTTTCTAGACCAGGTAGAGGGTACCGTACAAGATTTGGGCTATGAGGAGATTTAATAGCCTGTTAAGAGGATTCGCTGGGGTCTAAGCCCATTTATGGTGGTATTTTGGTTACGACCTAGCTTAACTGCTGAAGTCGTCTATAGATTGACTATGTGTTGAAAATGTTGCAAAATTTGGCTATATATATTGACGATGTATCTTATGTATCTTTAGGGGGCTGGATGTATCTGGAAAAGCCGGCCTTGGTATTATCGGGGTAGGGGGTGGATTTATCTTGTAAAGGGTGGATCCGAGCTGAGGCTGGCTAGTTGAAATATATCCTGTGTCTTATACCTAACATGTGCATCCAGCTCATCATGTATGCATATATGTGTATACGGATACCTAAGCCCGGTATCTAGGCCCAACTGGCACCTAGTAAACCTTAGAGCCTTCTTTTCTCTTCCTCGGGGAGAAAGATCTAGAATGAACTACTAGATATAGTATTTAGGAATTTTTTGTAAATTTATTAACGATAATACTTAAGTAGTCATTAAATAAGTAATAGATTGGTAGGGAAACAGTACTGGTAAGTAGAGTTTAGTTTAGATGCAAGACGGGTGTGAGTCAGTAGAGTTATGCATGAAGCTTAACTACCCGTCTTGTGTTTGGAGGGGGGAGCCTGAGGGGTCGTGAAGTGGCCTCGAGAGTGCTTGGCGGAGACACGTAAGGTAGTTGGGTAGGTGGGACCGTCGGCCCCCTTAATTAGGATGTAGTTCTGGGTCCGGTGCTCCCCGGTGTCTTTCGTTTACGAGACTAGGTCGGTTGAGTTTTGAAATTGTACTGGTAGAGATAATTTAGCTTATGTGTATAGCTCTTAGGTCACTGGGGGCTATAATTCTAGTAGCTGATGCCTCATAATATATACTTATCGGAGTACCCGAGGTGTAATTAATCCATTTTGATGGTGGTTGTGCCTTATCAACATTGGGCCTAGTTAGTCTACCTAGAGCTGGGTCTGAAATAGCCTTATACCCACCCGGGGTCTGGCACAAGACCAAGTATCCAGAGCTCTCCCTAAACCAAAGAATATTTGTCTGGTATTCCAACCCTTTCTAGGTAGCTTCTTAGTCGTTCTTTTACTTCTACCCCGTTCCATAGCTCGATCCCATGCCTATGCGAGAGCACAGGCATACCGATTTGCTCAATTGCAAAGGAAGCTGCAACAGCCGCAACAGCTGCGGCTAAGACAATGTCACTGGTCCTCACAATTCCAACTGCTAGACCACCGATCTGGGTTTTTTGTTAGCACTCGATATGTGATAGACAGCGGGTCAGCTATGGTTTGCTAGAACTTACAAAGCAATTACCACCACCTGTTGGGTCGACTACTTTCGAACTGTGCTGGTCATCAAAATACGCTGGTAGCCACCTCTTACCTCCTTTATGTCTGACATAGCAACCATTTTTTCCAGCTCGGACTATAATGGGACCATCGTTGTTGGGCCCAACTCCGGATGTATACCATTTTTCGGCATTGCTCTCGATGGAGTCTCGGTTCTCCGCCTCGGATTCAGGTAATCCATAAAATGCACCGAGTTCTGCGGCATTTGGGGAGACGACTGATACTAACTTTAGTACCTTAAGGCAAGTGGGAAGCTCTGATGGTGTACAGAAATCGGGAACCGGTTCCCAAATTAGGATGGGTGGTGTAGAGGAGCTTCGCAATAAAGAAAGAGAATTGACGATATCACCACACCGGGAAGAAGAGCATATCAAATGAAATGATGAAGAGTTTATCAACGGTGTATTTGCAAAGTCGTCTGGTGTTAGATGCAATTTTGGAGTAAGGTACTTAAAAGACCGGAAGTCGGCAGGGCCGTACGAGTTCCACCCTGAAACAAAGTTAGCTAGTCGCGTAGGCGCATGGGTATTTGTTATAGAGGTTTGTATATTGGAGGTTTATTTGGGCAGAGTAACACATACCTCTCGTGGTCTTTCTCTCTGGCGTATTTCTCAAAACTAGATTGGTATCCCAGCGCTCAAGCTCGTTCTTAATTTCGTCAGGGAAATCGTTCCCAGCGTCCACGATCCAGCCAAGGGTTTTGGACAGTTCAGGCGGTGGGGAGAAAAGGCGGGCTCCTATTATACCGAATGTCCCAGCGCCACCAATGATATCGTCTACAGTCTTTTCGGAGGCAGGGAAATGTATCTGGTCGATAATGAACATTCCCAGTGTTACGAAATGGATTGTAGGCTCCGGGATGTCCGCCATGATGGAGAAAATTGGTCCAAGAAAGTAGCTACTAAGTGAGTAGGTCGTTCGTATGAGGTCTCTGAACTTAAAAGCAACATGAAAGGCTTATCTTGGCCACGAGACTACCTGACTGGTATCCACAAAGAAATACACAATTCTGCGACTATTTTTCCGGTGCGGTAATTCTTGTGTTGCGAGCAGCATCGATGTGTTGTTTACCCATCCTGGTGATAGCAACGGAGAGGTGGTTGTGTTTATGTGTACACAAAGATGCGGCGTAACGACAAAGACGCAACCCAGAAACCGCCCACCAGCTTTGTCCAAACCGTCAACTCTCTCCTCATCACCATCGCCGTTCCTCTTCTTGACCTCATCCACGACCTACCGCAGCTTCAAATCCTCTCCTGCTTATTCTTCTCCCTTGTGGTTTCGCAAACTCTAAAAGTCACACAGCTTCTTATCCGGGTATGTTTCAAACATGGATGCCATGGTGTTTGGTTATATCATTTCTCGCGCATTGCATTGACCCTTGCCTCGCTTTAGCCCGCATATCTCTGCATCACTCACCGTCCAATCGACCCGCACCTTAATTTTACCTCCTCTGCTCCTCATCGACATCATCTCCTTATCCCGACGTTCCCTACTACTTCCTTCGGACATCCGCGCATATATCCTTCGGCAAACGAAAACTCGACCGCGACAGTCGCCCCGACTTTCCACTGCTTATCACCTAGTGGTAGCAGCTGATATCGGTCATCATGGGTGAAAACCTCGGCGAGGATGAAGCCAATACGCTTCTGACTCTTATACGCTCCAACAGAGGTACGCGACCAACCGGACCTCGGGCCAGCCTTCGATTGAAACCTTTTACTGATTGCATTCTCGGGTGACCCCTTATAGACGACGCTCTGAAAGTCGACCATCTTGTTCAGGCGAAACAGAAGATCAAGCACTTTGGCATCGATGCGAATGCTACCGAACCAACCTTTGCCGCCGTCCGCATCGGCATGTCTCAGGCTTCCAATATGACTTTGTTCCAGCACTCCCTGAGCTGTCTCGGCTACCTCGTCAAACGCTGTCGGGCTAGCGACGCCAACCTACTGAAACGCTTGGCTATCGATCTTCTCCCGCTTCTCTTAGACAAAATGGGAGATGCAAAGGATCGTATTCGGGAGATGGCTCTGTCTCCTGTCGTCGATATCTGGACCGTCGCCCCCGTTGAGACAGAGAGAATCATTCGGGAAACAGGCCTCACCAGCAAGAATGCTAGACTTAAGGAGTCTAGTTTGGAATGGCTGGCTAGAGTGCATGCCTTGTATGGCGGGCAGCTGTCAATCAAGCCCTATACCAGTTTGCTGGTCAGGTTACTCGAGGATGCAAGCGACGCAGTAAGAGAGAAGGCGAAAAATGTTGTGGTGGATTTGTTCAAGTATGTTGAATACCCGGAAACGTGCGAGACACGTTCCGCCCACACTATGACGTCGGCTAGATCTGGAACTAATTTTCGCGAACTTTAGGTCCGCGTCTGGCCCAGCAAAAGCCGATCTACAGAAATCAATTACCGAGCACCAAGTTCGCAAGACAATTGCGACGTATATTATCGACAACATCAGTGGCCCCGATATGCGAAGTTCCGTCAAGACTGAGAAAGAAAAGACAGGAGATGATAAACCGGATAAAGCGACACGGCCGGGCGTCAAAAGCGCCTTCCTGAACTCTATTACGGGTGTTGCCATGGATGAGATGAAGCCAGCATACGCCAATACCGGCCGGGAGCTTGAGAATGAGTTGAACGGCATGCTAGCGGATCTCTCGGGCAAGGAATCCGAACAAAACTGGGCGGCACGAGAGCGGCATGTTACACGGATTCGGGAACTGCTTCGGGGAAACGCCCCCGCTGACCACCCGGCCATATTTTCAGCGGGTATGAAGACGTTGTGCGACGGGCTTGTTAACGTTGTTAAGTCCCTTCGGACAACTGTCGCCTCGAAAGGTTGCCAGTGTGTCAAGGACTTATTTCTGGTTCTTGGGCACGGAATGGATCCAACTGTCGACATAATTCTCCCCACCATGATCAAACTTTGTGGTGGCACGAAGAAGATCACCGCAGAGGCCGCCAACGTCACATGCACCATCATATTTGCAAAGACTTCCTATCATCATAAGATTTCGAACTACCTTTACGGTGCCTGCACCGATAAGAATATTCAACCTAGATTATACGCCACATCTTGGTTTCGAGCTTTGGTTGAAGCTCACGCACACGAGAAATATATACTCGATCATGGTGACGGCCTAAAGAAACTAGAGGACGGGTTGAGGAAGGTCCTAGTAGATTCGAACCCAACCGTGCGAGAGGGCGCACGTGCGGCCTTCTGGACCTACTTCGACCTCTTCCCCGATCGTGCAACTGTGTATGTGTTCCCCTCTCGGCTTTGTTTAAACTACTAATGTGAGAAATAGTATTTTGGAAGCCCAGGATGCAAACACACGCAAACTACTTGATAAAGACAATCCGAATGGTGGCCCTACCGCTAGTACCAGCGCGAGTGCTAGTGCTGGCCCTTCGTCCCGACCAGGTACTACTCGTGCCGCTACAACGGGAACGGCAAGACCCTCCATCAAGGAGCAGATCGCCGCGCGCCGCAAGGAGGCCGCAGCGGCCGCCCAAGCGAAGCAGGCACCAAAGCTAGAGCCTGCTCATTCTTTTTCTGGGCCACTTAGTACTGGATCATCTTCAACATCTACACACACCGCACCAGAAAAGTCCGGTATATCCTCCGCCCCCGTCCGCCCCAGCCGTCCCATGCGGCCTAAATCCCAACTCTCTATCCGCGTTGACGAAGCAAAGAGACCAGCATCATCGAGTAGTAATGGAGATTCTGCTAATGCTATCGAGAAAACGCTTGAAAGAATGAACGGCAACCGAGCAATGAGTCCTTCCTCGTCAGCCAGATCTGGTTTCTCGCCCTCTACCTCGAGCTATAAGAAGTCATCCACAACCTCTCCTCCTGGCTCAACGAGAGCAGTCCGAACAACTGTTCGAGCAAGCCCCCTGAGCAATCGGAAGTTAACGATCTTGGAACAACTATCCCATGCGGACCATAAAGTTCGTTTGGAGGGCATCGTAGTTTTAGGCTGCGCGCTCGCTGGCCGGACTCCGCCTAACTATGAAAAGAGACCGCCCGTGCCCCCGAGTGATCAACTTGCTCCAGCCTTGCAGAAGCTTTTGAGTGACCCCAATACCGAGGTTGTCGAAAGCGTCCTCGCTCCCGAGGTTCTTCCCGAACTCGTCAAGTTCGTTGGCTACGACCAAATAGTTCCACGTGTACTCTTACTTAACGAAGTCGATGAAACGGAACACCCACGGCCATACCCGACAAAAAGTTTGGCATCACTCAAAGAACTCCTTACCCCTGCTGAGGCCGCAGAACTTTTGTTCAAGGTCATCACAAGTATGGGTTCCGGTGGTGCCATGTCTCGAAAGATGCTCCCTGGGGCAATATCTTTCACTTCTGTCCAACGAAGGCGCATATTACATGGTGCCCTCGAATGGATGAGCGCCCTCACCGGCGGGGACAAAGTCGTTCCCAATCAGTACTTGGACCAACCTGAGACCTATAAGCTTCTTATTAATAGGCTGGTCCCAATGGTCCCAACTACAAAGCAACCAAATTTCACCCCGTTAGCAAATATACTCAAAAACATCCAAAAAAGAGATCCCACAATATTCGACCGTATACTTGCTACCTTCGACCCTGCAATACAACGGGATTTGAAGAGGGCTTGGGGAATGAGGGATGAGGGTGAAGGTTCAGCTAAGATAGAGGAGGAGGTTGCGCGTGTGGAAAAGGTTCTGGGGATAATACCCTCCGTCAATGAGATGCCACCTCCGCCTCGACCTAATCGTGGTACTGAAGTCCCAGATGTGGTGCAGAAGGCTGATTTCCTCAACAACGATGAAGAGTTAACCATGATTAACCCAATGAGTGCCCTTGCCAACCTCAATATCGTCCCGCCCACCATTACCTCGACAACACCCGCAGCCAGAACGGCGAGATCCTCGTCCAGCGGTAGTATTGAGATCCCAGACTTTCTAGGGACATCGAAGAAGAGTACCGCAAACGGACTCGGTTCTACGAATACCAGAGAAAAGGAATTGATTCAAGTCTATCAAGATCCTACGCCGTCAAAGCCAGACCTTAGTGTTTCGAGGTCTCCGGAGCCACTTGCAAATATCACCAACAGTGTGCGCACGAGACACAAGAGTACGGCAACTTTGCCTATCCATTTGAGGAACAAAGACAACTAATGATATATTCTTAGATTTTGGAGCTTCCACCACGGCTGGTAAGACCCCGGAGCAACAGCTTCAGAGTCTGCAGAACTACCTTCGAAAGTTAAAGGACGGAGATATCGATTCCCACGGCCTTAGAAGACTCTGTGCTATCGTCAGAGACAACCCTGTCAAGAAGGAGCAACAGGAAAACAAAGATACCGTTGATTTCTGGGCCGGTGGACATACTTTCGAGGAGATGCTTGACTCTCTCGTAGAGTTCCTAGCGGAGCCATTCACTGGAGGCTCTACCAAGACTGCGGAGGAGCTCGCCGATGTGCGTGCCCAAGGGGTTCAGTTACTCCGGCTGTTGATGAGCAAAGCCGCGCAATACTTCGCCGGACGGGAACACGGAGTGTTCCCTGTTGCATTTAAGCTGCGAGGAGACTATCCAACCCAAAGCCCCGTAAGCACCAACATTGACGATATGGTTGAAGACTATGTAAGGAATGTCGCCGATTCAGGAGTCTCTTTACCAACCGTCACCGGCTTTTTGATGACAACACCCAATCCTAATGCAGGAGCGGAAAGTGATGGAAAGAAGAAGGCGGGCTCCAATGTCCTTGCTTTGAAGACCCTTGCATCACTCATTCCAGCCACTGATGAGGAGGACCTCGAGAGCCAGTGGAGTACCATTGGAGGGATTGCCAAGCGATATATGGAGGACGAGGACCCAGAGGTTAGGAGGGCTGTTGTTAGCGTTTGCGTTGAGATGAGAAAGAGGTTTGTTAATAAAGGAGATGCTGAAGAGGGAGAAGCCAGGCTGTGGAAGGATTGTTTGGCAGGGTTGACGGAAGGTCAAAGAAACCTCTTGACCTATTACTTTGCTAGGAATAGCTGAAACAATGACTTTGAGGTAGATGAGTGTGCGGGGTTAGGGCCCTTCTAGAGCAGCCTTTACCATGGGTGAGGAGCAAATATGACGATACGACATGAATCCCGTTTGCTGTTTCTACTCCCTCCACCGTCGGGGATTCTTGCTGCATTTTTTTGGTTTCTCCTCTACATCATGCTTGTATAAGAGCCCTTTGAGCATGGCACACGCGGATGAATGGTTCTCGGGTTTCGTCTATTACTTCCCTTCTCATTTTCTCCGCTATGAGGCTTTCAACAGAGTATAAGAGTATATTTTTCGTTCGCCGGCGTCTTTTACTTTTCTTTAATTTCTTTATTGTCCCTTCTAGCTTTTTTTTTATTCCTCGGATAGCGAATATAATTCTTTTAATGGATGGGGATCTTGGATTCTGTCGTCATAGGGTCAAAATGGGTGATGGCATGTTGGAAGGCTGGCACAGTATACGGCCGTG
The DNA here is from genome assembly GCA_036971245.1 of Arthrobotrys sphaeroides. Taxonomy (NCBI): domain Eukaryota; kingdom Fungi; phylum Ascomycota; class Orbiliomycetes; order Orbiliales; family Orbiliaceae; genus Arthrobotrys; species Arthrobotrys sphaeroides. Next base: position 500,299 of record JAJTTW010000010.1, on the reverse strand, counting down.
CATTAGGATATGAGAGTTCTGCTTACCGTTAATTTAATAGGTCGTCTACGTATCAGTACGTATTTCGATCTGAATCTCAACGTAGACGCTTAATAGATGCTGGTTTTCCGTCCCGATTCCCCGAATTCAAATTGGTACCGATATCGTCATGGATATCGTGTGGCGGCGAGACTGGATATCGTGCCTGAACTTTGGCACCCCCGCTTAGGCCAGGGTGGGATATACGATTATGATTGGTGGAGCCCTGTCATACGGTACCATCTGTATGCACCGGCGTGGCGTATGTATGTGTATCTCAAGTGGAGTACCCAATCAGAGCTAAGGCTATCTGATGAGCTTCCGGCCTCCGAGAGAACTGAGCAGACTCTGTTCTACGATCAACTTCTAGCATGTTCACTACCACCCAACATCAACATATCTTCCACCGCTTCAATACCATTATTCACATCGTTCATACAAAGACCCATTGAGATTTACACGTGAACTACGAGAGAGACCTACAGCTAAGCGTCGCGTCTATAAGACTCTTGTCTTTACCTTGGTTCTCGAAATTTGAGTTCTCATAAGCTCTCTCTTCGTCACGATGTCTGAGATTGAAAATCAACAGCGCGACTTCCTTCGGTGAGCTTAAGTTGGCCCAGCTCAATTGCTAGAGCTGCGTTGGCCGACGTCTGTATATCGCTACTGCTTGCTAATTAAATAACTAATAAATTTCTAGGGCTTTTTTCCAATCTGTCGGAGGTGCCGTTCAAAAGAATCCGATGCTGCTTGCGGCCGCTGTTCCTGCAGCTGCAGCCGGTGGCCCACTTGCGATTCTCCAGGCTCTTGGCTTTGGCACCTCAGGACCTGCCGCTGGTATGTTCCCCGACCGTGAATATCACTTCCTCTGATGTCTAATAAAAAGATTCTAGGTACGCTAGCCGCTGCCTGGCAATCGTCTATTGGGGATGTAGCCTCTGGTAGTCTCTTCGCGTCAATCCAAAGCATCAGCATGAGGATTCCAGGCATCATTATTCCTATCGGTATAGGACTTGCCGCGGCAGCATTTATCACCATTGTATACATTTTAGGCAGCGAGCTTGCAAAGAATGAGGATATCCGAAGGTTCATCGAGCAGGAGGTTCAGAAGATTTGCCATGCAGTTGGAGGGTTTGCCGCCCACGCTGGTGGGGAACTGCACAAGTTTGTGAACTCGCCGGAGGTACAGGGTACTGTTCAGGGGGCGTTGGAGTTTGGAGGGAAAGCGGCAATGGATGCCAGGGATTTTGGGGAACATGCGGCGAAGGGTGTTATGAACTTTTTTGGACGGTGCCGGATATGAGGGAGCCAGAATGCTCTTTGGAACTTCATTCCAGGCCTGTTTATTCTGGAAGGTGACGAGGATCTATCCGTTTTGGAGAATTTAAACAATGATCTACCGGTGTACCAGGACGATATAACACCGGCTGGTGCGCCTTGCTCTTTGTTGTGTGGTATTTTAAATATCACTTCTCCATATACTCTTTGATTGCTTCGGGGATGCACCTTATCCCCACCTTAGGTTACTGAATTACTTGACCGTAATCGAATCCTCGATATTTTTGAGTAAATGTCCAGATATAGCAATCGTGTCAGCCATTTCCAGAGACCGCTACCAATTTGGTTGAGTTCCATTTATTAGAATATTCCTCGTCTTGGAATTTGGAAATGTATCTCCTTGTGACCAGTCGATTGTCTGGCACGAGAGACTAGGATGTCACAAAGCTTTAAGGCTTAGGAGGTCCCCACCTATACCATCAAGATTAGGAAATCCCTCCGCGATTTAGCAATAAGGGCGCTCTATAAAATATCTTTAACATCGCGCATCGACCCTTGTCTCGTAAACCAATTGACCCCCACCATTTTTTGAAGCCCAAGGTTATCATATGATCATGCGTACCTTGTCGATTCTCGAGAGTTTAGATGGCCGTGTGATAAAATACCATGTATGTGGCCACGTGCAGGTGCTCTCATCGATTCTGTTTTCTTAATTGTCTACTTACCCTCCTGTCTGCTTACTTGTCGATAATTGTCTACTCGACGCCAACTACTCTTATCGCACACGTGCACGTGTATACATTATCTGCCCACCATCTCGTCTACCTATTTGCTTACATACAAGCGGATATTTCATCCGCTTGCCTATCTGTGAATTTATAGGGGGTCGCTAGTACTATAGTAGGTAGACAATGGGTAGAGAGTTAAGTGGGCGGCTAGGCAAATAGGTGGGCAAGTATCTAGGATACCGATTCGTTGCAATATAAGAGGAAAACTATGGGCACATGCATACCTAATTAAGTGATGGACGACGAGTTGAAGCTGCCGAGATATCGAGGGCTAAATCCTCTTTATCTCACCGCTTATATATATATCCACTATTTTATGGACTACCAGCGTACCTGGATTAACTATGTATCGAGAATGGAATCCGGGCAATTGATAACTGTGAAATCTCTGCCTCCATTCGAGGCTAGCTACCTGCGTGAGATTAGCGCTAGCGTTATTATTAGTTTATACTTACTACGTATGACTGCTGGCTTGCAGCTATCAATCGTCGATTGTTAGCGATATATTTCCACGGCGGGATAGGGGTAAGCTTGGGGTCGAGGGAGCCTCACCATAAAATTAGTAGGCCTTAGCGGCGGAAGGAGCAAGATCATGGAGAAGAAATGGACTGCGGGTGACAGGAGCCAAAACTTCAGCATTGATCTATCAATGAGAACAAAGGGGAGGTCCGGGGAACCATGCATACCTCCAGCCAACTTCCTAAATCTATAACTTCTTCGTTCTCTCGTTCCCTTACCCTTGCCTCCCTTCTCGCCTTTTTTCTGTTCTTTTTTTCCTTCACCGCCTTCCTTTCGTCTTTAACCCTCCCACCTTCCCCTTCCTCTGTCCTTTCCTCTGTCCTTTCCTCGTCGTCGCCGTCTTCATTCTGTACCTCCCCCGACTCGGACTTGCCACTTTCCCCTTCGTCTATCCATTTCCACACTGGGAGTGCAAGGTCGAGTACGGTCGCCCCGACTTTCCCGCAGTTCGCGAAAGTTGCTGCGCATGTAAGGCACGCTGGAAGGCGAGCGCCACAGCTGCCGTTTTTCACGGACAACGAGTATACCACGCTAGCGCTCGAAGGTTGAAATGTCAAGATTATGGGCAGCGGGAAAGTTTCTGCACACCTGCCGACCTCGAATTCATCCAGTTTCGGGGACCAAATTTCGGTGTCTTCTGTTAGTTTTGTTCTGGCCTTAAGGGCCGCGGTCTTCATCGCGTTCGTTCCGCTGTGTGGATGTGTCGTGCCGAGCCACAGTTGTGAGGGGGCGTTTGGGTCGAGTGGACAATGCAGTATGCCGCAGTAGGTAGAGGGTAGCTTCCTTTTTGCTGTAGCGAGCGAACGGGACCATTTCCTTAGGATGCTGACAGAGCGCCGCAAATACAGGGGCTCCTCTGAGCTTGCCAGGGTATGTTGGACCGGCTGAAGCAGGATTGATAGTAAGATAGCCAAGACGCAGCTTACACTCACCAAAGGGAGCTTTTGTCCTCGAATCACCAAATATTTGACCTCGCTGAGCTGCTGGGGTTTACTAGAGGGGTTGTTAGCACAATTCTCATACATACGATTAAAGTTGTTTGGTAAGCCGTCCGTAGGTAAGTTGGAGTGTAGGAAAGTAGGTAAGTCGCGTCGAAGTATAAGAAAATAGATAGTTCGAAGTATGAGACAATATATGGGTCGAAGTTTATCTCGTAAGCCAGCCATTCTACCTGTACTGGTCGAGGTATGAGAAAATAGATAGGTCGAAGGATGGTAAGATAGGTAAGTCGGAGTTAGAGAAGAGAGGATATGAAAATGAGGGAACATAGGTAAGTTGGGGTGCAAGGTAATTTAGGCATCTGTTCACGCCTGGTAGTGACGTTACGCGTATCTGCCCGCCGGCGTACTCTAAGCTCTCTGGTAAATTCTGACGGATATTTATTTATGGTAAGTAGTAAAAGAAACAAAATACCTGTTCAAAGCTTCATGCAAAAGCGGGAGGAGAGACTGGGTGTCTATATTTTCTGTAAAGACATTGGTTCCGATTGTTTCAATGGCGTCGGATAGCCATATTAGAATACTTTCTTTCTTCCAATTAGTGATTTTTTCGAGAAACATTAGTGGCTTCTCATGCTGAAGCCGCCGAAGGTCTTCAGGAGGTACTTCGGCGGGTATGCCTTCCGGCGATGCGGTCCTGGTGGTAAGCGCCATGTCGTCACGTGACGGGAGTAGTGTCGCTATTTCTGGCCTGTCGACGGGGTCCATTTGAAGAGAAGCTTGAGTGAATGGTACAGACATCTGGATTGAGGCGGTAATCGGAGGGCTTGAGAGGATTACAAGAGTATTCGCGTTTGTCGAGGGGTCTGTTTGAAGAGGAGCTTGGGTGGATTGAGAGAGTGTGAGGGCGTCTGTTTGAAGAAGAGCTTGGGTGACTCGAGGAGGGGGGGTCTGTAGATCTAGTTTGGGGGGTGTATGGGAGAGCTTGGGTGATTCGAGGAGGGGGGGGTCTGTAGATCTAGCTTGAGGGATGTATGAGAGAGCTTAGGAGGAGGCTATACTATTTATTATTAATCTATCTACAAGGCTTGAGCCCTCGCGGGTTTTTTATTTATGACTTTGTTCTACATATTCCCGGTGACTGCTTTTTGGTGCGTGCAGCGGGCGTTTTGGTGCACTGGTGCGTGCGGCGTGGTGTCGACTCGGGAGCCCGCACAGCGAGGGAATCTTCTACGACAAAGAGCGTGCAACAAACCAAACACATCGATATCTTGAATAAAATATTTATTTGAGCCTATCTCTTCTATGTTAATAACACACCCGGAACCAGTTTATTGTAGCTAGGTGGGCGCCGGGACTCGAAGTTCACTTGTAAATATCAGATATCGGATCCCGCTGCGCGGGTAAAGACCTAACCCCGCGAAACCACAGCTGCGGCCAATGGTCTATCTATAACAAACTGGCGATAGATTAGACCAGGTTCTGCTATTATCTCGGGCGGTCTTAGGCCTGCCCCTTAGGAATTGCGTCATGACGTCGGAGCAGATCAAGACGTGGACTGGTCTCGATATAAACACCAAGGCTATGTGCCGGAAGTGCGTTGATTTTGTGGTATTTTTTATCAGCATTGACTATCAATCATCAATTCATTCCATACGCTACCCTGCCAGAAATCAAAAGCCGTGGGCAAGGGAAATAGATTCGCCGTGGAATAACTGTTAATAACAGGGGTACCCAGGCAGTCCAGCAATTGTGTTGGGCAGGTATAGATACCGCGGGTAGGTAGCCGGTATCCTGGTTACGAGACGGTATCTAGGCGCTTGATCAATCGTAACGCCAACATGCATCTTGCGTTGCATGTTAGATGTTCAACTCATAAGACCATACTTATGAGGCAGTGTACGTCGGTGCACACTCGGCCTCGTAGTGTCGAGACTAGAGGCCTCGAGGCCGCGAGGAGCGCACTTTGGGACTAGATTCGCTGCCTTCTCAGAGGATGTAGGGCACCTGTGATAGGAACCAGTGGTGTTTTTCAGGTACATGACTTCCTTCAATCGGTCTGGGTCTACAATGCATCTTGTCTACCTTATCCAGCCTGCAATTCTGCCTACCCATGAATTTATGAACTGACGATTCTACGAACAAGCGGGCGAGCTGATTCGCTAGGTGGTTCATTGGGTGGTTTGTTGGGTGGGTAGATGCATGCTAGATGGATATGGAGGTGCATCTGGGATAACTGGTTTAGAACTGTAATATAGCCATAAAATCACCCAATCCAGCATAAATTCTTAAATTATCAGTACCGATATATCACGGACCATATTTTTGAAGCGGTTTCTAAGATTCCGAGACTACAAACTCAGGTTTTATATTTCTATAATTTTCAGGAATATTTTGGTCGCCATATTAACATCAAATTGTTGTGGAATATATGTCAATGGTGAAGTACTACTTTCACAATTGTGATTTTATTTAATTATCTATATATACCGTAGGGGGTTTTGAAGAGCTTTTGGAGTCGCTTCTAGAATTAAAGGCTGTTTATATGACCTTTAAGATGCCTTGATTCATCTCAAGGCTGCTGTAAGGCGCATTTCCCGTCCTAGAAAAGACTCGATTTCCCCTACTGTATCTATCACCCCGAAAGCTAGCCGGCTTTTTCAAGCACAAGACAATATGGAGCCAAGTTGGAGTGGGGATAGTGTCCAGGACCCTCTTTTCGATATATTTTATCTCGAGGTCAATCTCGCTCGCGCTCGCCGTCACGCGGCTTCATTGGCGATATCACGATTGCATATGTAGAACTAGTTTTGCTGTCTGGGCGTTCAGCTTAGGGCACAACCACTGCGAAATATTGATTTACTGGGGCTAGACCAGGGTATTAACCGTATCAGTCTGCCCCCTCCGTTGCGCGTGACTGATTCTCGGGCCCCTCGGCACGAGCTCGAACTCATAAAAATAGCTTGCGTGTCGGTGCACGTTATCAAACCCATCTGGAAGTATCATCTTCCGAATCTAGATAGAGGTTCATGAACGGGACCTCTCTTTTGAACGAAATTTCAAGTCAGAATCACCGGCTCTTAGATCTTTGATAAAATTTCATTCCCTAGGAGGATTGGTTCCGAGATGTACGATGGTCCTCAAATGTCATTGGAGAGCCTGAAGGTACCGGTAGCTCCTCTGAACGACGTGCTGAATCATAGTCTTCTCGTCCCGTTTTGTCCTCTAGGTACGCGCCTTGTCGTGTCCAATGTCAATATTGATGTATCTAAGTCTACCGTAGACATTCGTGAAATCCAAAGGCATATTGAGAAGAGAACCTGCCTGAACTGCTTCACATATGAAAATGGCGACAGCGGCGTTCAGCAGATGCAGCGGCGTCGGGATTTAATCTATAGCTCTATAGAACGGTATAAAGCTACATAATAGTATCGATTTGGGGAGTTGAAATAAGTGGTAATATACTAGCCTCGAGGTGAGGCAATAAACCCGGATCGCTATTTGCGTAGTCCTAAGTATTATTTCTGTGCTATAGTTACCCCGATATATATATAGCTACTATTGGACGAAGCTCTATCGCTAACGATTGGTATATGGTGGATCTGGCCGTATGTATATAGGTCAATCTAGCCATGATTACGTTTTCGAGATCGATGGTGCTTCCAACAAACCTAGCCTTGTACCAAGCTAGCCTTGAGGTATAGATTGATCTGTAGTACCCTCTCTACTTATCCCGTTTCAATATATCTATTTATCTGTCTATATATAGAATTAATCTCCAGCGCTCGAGAATTACTCCTCCGCCTTAGGTTCATGTTTAAATATTTAAATAAGTAGGTGGGTATATTGCTAAGAGTATTTGCACTATCTGAGGAGTTTTGATAGTGTAAAATACCCATGTGGTGTTCATCACCGAACTTCAATTCATCTACCCACCTATAGCTACCGTTAGATCGGGCTATAGCTACCTAGTGAGCTGTCCAGCGAACCACCTAGGAAACCATCTAAGTAGCAGCTGCCTATAGGCTTAGAGAACCATCTCGCGAGTTCCCTAGCAAATTCGCCAAGGATCTAGTACAGTAAATTATATACCAACGTACCGACCTACTACTCAAGCACTTAGGTGTGTTACAACTTGCGTACCTGCCGGCCTGCTTGGCTGTTAACGAGCTACTCACAGATGGGCCGGGTAGCGGACTCATAAGTCCGTTAGGAGACAGGCGACAAACAGGCAAGGAAATAGAGGATTTTGAATTCAAAGGGCTTCCGGGACCACTTTTTAAATTTCAAGACGGCCCTCGTGACGCCCGCGCCCTAAATCCTCTGAAACATCTTTAAGTTGCGTCTTCCGTCTAAACACTTGATTTCTCCTACGGTATACGTGCCACTCCGTAAATAGACTATTGATGACAATATAGGCCGGAAGCTCTCGAGATCTCTGGTCAAGCTTGTTGGCCATGGCCATGGCTTTGGCGGATGGTGTATTACGTGTTTGATGTTGGATCCCTGCGGGCTGAGTGGTTGGAAATATTAATGCGGAATACTAACCCAACACGCTGTTGAGGAACGAACGGTGCATGAAGGACCGGAATGCATGTCCGATCCTACCAAGTAAACCATCTCACGACCAAGCACCTGAATTCAAAGCAAGGCGTCAAAAGATGGTACCGGAGCCTACATTCCGGCCTCTTTGATGTGATCCTGATCTGGCCTTTGGTTTTTCACCAGCTACGGTAAACCTGAACTCCAACGTATTACGCGGCTAGACGACAGGAGCCAGTGTAACGACTCGGCGGTCCCTCGCACGTGCACAACGCCTTTCGTACCTCAGCTATCCCTCTGGATTGCTGTGCAATTCCGCCCGACCTACGGGTTTGCTTGCTTCTGCAAAATCATTAGCAAGTCACTGGTTAAACTTTCTCGCCGACCCTCATGGTATTAGGCCCGAACCTATATTATTCTGTAAATCTAAGGTAAGAGCGGACCAACCTGAGGCATGTTTCCAACCTGTATCCTCTTGATCTTTCGAACTCATATATAAGCGCCCACCTATTTCCTAAACTTGCTTCCAGAAAAGCCGATCGAGTAGTATATACTAGTATCGATCCTTCGAGAGCCTCGTTTGAGGTATTGAAAACTTCTTTGAGGCCCTCGTCCGACGGACCTATTGATTTTGCATACCCCTCTCAGGAAATTTTGATATCAACTCTAAATCCGCTAACAAAATGCACCCCAGGTTCACTTGGGCAGTCCTCTTTTTAGGCCTATTTCACTTCTTCCTCCTTGTTTCCACGATGTCGGGAAAAAGTTCTCCAAGGTCGCTCGATCCGCCAGGGAGACGAGACTCTGCCTTCCTACCCCCAGAGGAAGCATTTTTCCTAGCTACGGATGACAAGTCCGATGACTCGCTCTTGAGTTCGGCAGGACAGCCCCCTTACTTATCTTGCGGCCTTAAGCGTTACGGTGCCGACACGCTTATCACGGCTTATGACAAAATTCCTCTCGAAACCAGGCAAGACTATGCTAACCAGATCATTCGTATTATGTCCAAGTGGAACAATACACACGATGAGCCGAAGCCTCTGATATTTCTGCTTCATGGGTCTGGCATTATCACCCTCAATGAGACTCTTTTCGGTGAAGAAACAGAAGAGAGGGCTCTTCAAGGCCTGACGGCCGGCGAGAAATCAGGGAGTCAATACAATCCTCACTTCTGGATCCCTGATTCATGTCTGCTTGGAATTAAGGACCAGGAAAAGGCGTTTCGTCGGGAGTTCTTTGCGGTTGGGTGTCTGATATATCAGATCCTTCGGACTGAAATGGTCTGGCAAGGGTTTCTGGACTCCCAAGCACAGACTTTGTTCGAGAAGGGTGTCTATCCGTCTGATGTCAAAGAACTCTCTCATTGGAGAGTTATACTGTCGTACTGGAGCTGGGAATATGTTGCTGAAGTTAACAAACGTAAGTTTACCAATCCCGTAGATTTCATGCCTTTCAATGGGGAAGCTCTGACACCGACTTGCAAATACAGAGCTTAAATTGAAAAAGGCTCTCGGAATTGCCAAGAACGTGGCGATCGGAACAGTCGCTGTAGGCGGCACAGTAGCTCTGACAGCAATTCTTAGTCCGCTGATACTCCCAGCTCTTGGTTTCGGAAGTGCCGGGGTCGGTGCTGGGAGCATCGCTGCAGGATGGCAGTCCGCTATAGGGATTGTCGAAGCTGGTTCCCTGTTTGCGCTCTGTCAAAGTGCTGGAGCTGGAGGGGCCGCTGGGGCCGCTGCTATCACGGCCGCTGCTTTGGGAGGCACGGGTACAGTCGTCGCGGCTGGTGCTGTCGCTGGTGCTACCGCGGGTATTGAGAGTACCGTCTTGAGGGACGAAGATCTGTTCGCATTGTTTTTAAAGGTTGTTAGGAAGGCGTCGCAGGGCCCTGAAGAGGGCTCAAAGACTGAGGCTAAGACATAAGCCACCGTTTGGAGCTTTAGGTGTCGGGGTATCATGATCAGCGGTCGAGCTTTGATTTGGGTTCGTTACAAAGGTTTTCTTTAGCTTGGGTTGGGCAGGGCAAGATTGTATATGCACTGGATTTCATGGTGTTCCGAATTTGGATTTTGGAATTTTTTTGATGGACTATTTATCATGAGCGGATGTATTATTGAACGTAACACTTGTAGCCTGTTAAGTTTGCTATATTAAACATTAAGTCCTTCGTCGTCTCTATATGGTTCGTGACTATTGAGGGGCTGGAGGGTTGAGTCGATACTGGATAGTCTTTAATTAATTGCTTGCCTATACCCCTGCATTGCTTCATTTCCCTTTGAAAGCCAAGAGATTACTCTCAAAACTCTTCACCAAAGCGCGCATGAGCTCATCTTCGAAAACCCCTTCCATCCACTGAATTGCAACTGTCATCTTGCCATTGACGGTCGCAGCGTTGACAGTGAATCCCGGGCCCGTGACTGAGGCGCCCTGACTGAAGAGTGCTTCTTCAATCCTCCATCCTCCTGTGGCTGTAGTTGATTTCTTATCACCTTCCTTACCATCGGCCTTTTCATTCCTGCCCTTCCCGTCTCCGGTTTTCCCGGCGTCCCAAACTCCCAGGTTCGAAGTCTCAAAAGTCAATTCTCTATCCTTCCCAACCTGGCCCTTGAAAAACCCCTCCAAATCTTTGATCAATGCAAGCAAGCCAACTTCCGAGTCTCTAGTAACTCCACTCTCCTTCCTAAGTTCCGCCGTCAACTTTTTCATTTCACTGATCTCTCCTTCCAAGTCCTTGAACTTCCCGATATCCCAATTCAACGCGCCAATACAGTCCACCATGACCGTGTTATCCCAGCCTGCGTTCTTTCTATAGCTTACGGGTACACTGGCTTTTACATTCTTGATCTTAGGGAATTCATCCTTCTGCCAGTGTTTCATGGTATCGAAAAATGACGCAGCACCGACGTAAGTTAAAAGCGCAGTCATACCGACTTTCTTCGTTTTCAAGGCCTTAGTTAAGCTCTCCAAGAGATAGGGCTCCACCGTCAAAACCTCGAGTTTAGTCGCAGAGATCTTCTCGGGGACTTTTCCAGGTGCCCAAAAGCTTTTCTGGAGGAAGGAAGGAAGAATCGATTTCCCAAGATACCCGGCGACTCTCCCGGCCGTTTTGAGACCCATCCCAAAGTCTAGGACCTCATCCATTGGCGGGAGCAGTTTAAGATCTTCTGGTGGCGTGTAGACATCCCAGTTCTTTCCAGAGCTGCTGGCCTCGTCAATGCCATTGAGAGCGTTGACCAGCGAATAATGGAATGCAGCACCGGACAGGCCATCTGCGATGGCGTGATGAAAGCAGAAGGCAATTTCGTAGTCAATTCGTCCCTCCGAGTTTGTTTCGGAGTCATAGGCTGTTGGTGTATTGTATGAGCGCTTCAACACTCCAATTCTCCATAACGGGAGGGTCGTGAGCTCATCGTTGAGAAATGGGGTATCATGGAGCCGGCAGAGGAGGTTATTGTACTCCTTCGCATGTCCCGGAGATGTTGATGAAGATTCCCAGATTATGAATTTCTCGCTTTTGGCAAAGTTGATTGAAGGCAGGGGAACGAACGACGGGACGTCTGTTTTGTCCTCTGGGAGTTCGATTCCAACGGACAGGATCGGATGTGCAGCCAAGACAGTGTGTAAAGCCTGAACCAGATGGTTTGAGTTCAAGGCCATTGGTGAAGAGTAGCTTGCCGCAACGATCACATTGTTGTAGAAGGAGATAGAGGAACGGATAATGTGAAATTTCTCGAGGAGGCCTACACACAATAGCGGACAATTAGTGTTGAAATTGTTGGATTTTACACAACCGAGACTCACCGGCTTGGCGCAGGACGTCGGATGATTCCGACCCTGAGGTCGATTCGGCGTCGGCGGTCGACATGTTCGGTAGTCACAGTGTCCGGTGTTTGAGTATAGGATTAATGAAGCTTGGTTTCGGAGAAAGGACCAGAGGTGGTATTATTAGAAGTTGTAGGAATCGACTCTATCAGAGTAGAAGACACGAGACACGGAGTTGCTCTCTTCAATGAATTGATAAGGAGCTGGACAAGAGAAATCAAAAACCAAGTACGCTGAAACGCTAAGAATGTGCAGTCGAACCGCCAGCCATTGAGAAGAGGACACACAAAAGAAGAGAGCCTAGGAGGGAGTGCGGTCGTAGCATTAATTTAAAACCGGTAAATCGGTGCCAGCCCCCAAGTTCCTGAGCGAATTCTTGCGTATACGTAGGGAATCGAGTTCCAAGCGAGGTCCTAGGACGGAGGTTCAGTGGAGCTGCTGCGCAAGCTGCCTCGTCGACCCCCTTGCCATGATGCACTTGTCGCACCCCCCGCCAAAGAAAAGTCCCGAATATGCAAGGAACTAGCCACAGTACCTCGAGCTGTCGCCGAATACTGCAAGATTAATATCGCCAAAGCCTCCCACCCAAAATATACAATCATCGTTTGGCTCCATAGAAAGAAACGAAGAAAATATGCTACCTCAGCCACTTTAGCACGAGATAACAGAAAACGAAGAAAACGACCACGCCACCATAAAATATCCATTTGTCTTCCTTCGCCCGTCGCTCGATCATACGTATTGTATCGCCACTTATTCCGAGAGTGTTCGCCACGGTATACAATCGCTTTTGTGTTCCCTTCAATGTCATTTTATTCAATGCCAATTCTTCCTGTACCGCCCGTCCACGGGCAAGGAACTCGTCCAGTGCATCGTTGGTTCGACTTATGAAAGTCTGTTCGTGGAGGGCGTGTGATTCGCGGTTCAGGTTTGCGTATGTAGGCGCTGCCCCGAAAGCTGTCGGCCCTTGTGTGGTTCGGGAGGTGGGTGCAGAGTAGGAGTACGGGTTATCGGGTGTAGCGGACGAGTGACCACGGCGGCCGTATAGTTCAGATCGGTTTGTCGCAGTGTCCTAATCGCCCTATTAGCTAATATTCCCATGCACTCCATGAGCCGGCACTATCGAAGACGTACGGCTTCCTCTTGTTCGCTCCGTAACTTGTCGAACTCCCCCTTTAGCTCTGAGTACTGGACCCGGAAGTTCTGGACCCGCTCCTTTGCCTTTTCCATTTTAGCAGGTATCAGCTCCCGCTTAGCCATTGCATCGTAGTCATCGATTGTCCGGTTGAAGGACGCCAGAGAGGCCGATATTTGTCCTGTCCCCTGAGTGTCAGTGCCACGATGCCGAGACGAAGCGTCGCTACCTGTTGTCTACCTTGTTCGGCTGCCGACTTTTGGGCCTTTTTCGAGAAAGCATCGACGTCGCGTTTAAGGGCCTGGCTCTGCCTCAGCGCAGAGTTGAAAAGGGAATTCTATTCGGCCGAAAAATACGTTAGCAGGGTACGCAGAACCGTCTATTGTCCAGGTACCTACCATCCCGTGTACACAGATGGTGGGGCTTCAGGGATGAAGCCTTCCGAGGCGCAGAGGTCAAGATTTGTGGGGGAATAAAGCGGTCGACAAGATCTTAGTGGTATCGCGACTACTCCGGAGCCTGTAAGATGGGTATCTGCGGTACTGCTGTTGGATGGATGATGTTTTGTTATGATGGCTGTTCTACCGTTGGGCTTGCATGTTAAAGTGCGAATGTTGGTGGGAAGTGTCAACGGTGTTAAGTTCGGACATACTTTTTTGGCGCCCACCGAAACACTCAACACAACGGTGCGCATGCCGACACTGGCCCAAGCTTTGCATTTGGTGGCGACATGCAATGGGCTTAGCTAGAGTCAGTTGACGAGACAGCTTGGTTTTGGGAATTAAGTTGGGGGGTATACGTACGAAGGGAAAGGTTGTTTCGAGTCATATGTCGCGGTTGGTTATCAGGTGAAGCAGTTTCTTTTATACGAGCAGCCATATGTCTCTACCACGGCCGTACCCCTCGGCTCGAATCCGATATATCGATATTCGTGCTTGTCCGGTGCCACTCTGTTCGTTACGTAGTTCGGACATTGGAATCTCGTGGGTATCGGTGCCATGGAACTGCTAATGAAGATGATAGAGTGTTCACTCCACAGTATACTGGGCATCCAGGCCAGGTAATGATATTATTATAATGCGATGTCATTATATTGACATCCAATAGTCCAAGCCCAAGGTTAAGCCTCAAAAACCACTAAAGCAAAATCCAATCTCAATGAAACAACCGAATCAGCTCCCACACTGTCTATTCCTCATCTATAGATATATATAGTTATGTATATATGCACACCTAGCTAGCTGTCTCGTAAACCAGCCCGTTTTGATGCAGCTATTTCTCTCGAGGGGTAACCACGACCCTCAGTTTTCCCTCTCTCTTCGGGATGAACTGATCCGTCCATGGGTCCACCAGTGTACTACTCTCGTGCATCTTGAAGGAGTATTTCCTCCAGAGGTTTGCGTACATAAGGTACAGTTCTGCCCACGCTAGATTCATACCCTGGCAACCTCTTGATCCTTTCCCGAATGGCACAAATGACTGTTCTGGGATCTTGTCACGGATCCAACGTTCGGGCTCGAATTTCGAAGGATCTTTGTAGACGCTTGGGTCATTCTGTTGCAAAATCGAAGACATGCCGATGATAGTCTGACTCACAGAATTCGTATTAGAGATAGTACGACTTGAGAAGGATAGGGAGATAGTGAAAGAAGCTTACATCGCCAGGGATAAACTGTCCACAAACCGTAACGCCCTCCTTCGGAACAACCCTAGGTAGACGGCCGGGAACACCGGGTGGTAACCTCAATGTCTCCTTGATGAATGCAGTGAGGAAAGGTAGTTGGACAGCACGCTTGTAGGTAATAGGATCAGTGGTTGGGTCTGGGAACTCTGCCAGGAGCTCCTCATATAGCTTGTCTTGGAAGCTAGGTTGTTTGCAAGCCTCGTATATTCCATTAGTTAATGCTGCGGCCGTGGTCTCGGATCCGGCTGCGAGGAATCCTGTGGCTCCTTTTAGTGTTGGTCATGTTGGAACTTTGGAAGTTGAAGGAACGTACCCCATGCTTCCTCCTTCAAAGCCTTCACGGACGGAACTTCGTATCCCTTTTCTTCGTTTCCGCTCAGTAGAACCTCGAAAACAGTCGTATGCGTAGCCTTTGCCTTTGCCCTCTCGGGGTCCGCAAGGAAGGAAACGACCCGGTCCTCAGCTTGCTAGAAATGAAAGTCGCCATTAGCACCAAAAGAGCAAAGAAGGTGTGTTTGTGTAACAATCTCCCCGGGTCGGCCTGTGTAACGAGGATGTTCTGAAACAGACATGCTTCCTGATCATATGGTTGAATTCACTTACTTGCTGAAAAGCGACCACGCCGAGGACATCCTCAGGCATAATCTTACTGACAAGAGAAAACGGCAGAGCCCGGAGCAAATCTTGAAACATCCAAGTCCAGCTGTACACCCATGTCAATCCGATCAAGTTGTCCATTCCCACGAAGAAAGGGTCGTTTTCTCTCTCGTTCTCCAGCATTCCGATAGCTTCGCTGTATGCATATTCAGAAATAACATCGACAGTTAGACATCTGAAAACGCGGTTGATTTCAAAGCCTTCTTTCTCTGATGCTTCGACATTGGATGCAATACGAGCGGTGGCCATATCAACATATTTGCGGATGCGAGGCTCGAGCCTGAGCACGGACTGCGTGGAGAAAAGGGGGTCAAGAACCGCACGACGGGATTTGTGGACTCTGCTGTTGCAATTTCCCAGACCACCTTCCGTTTGCTGAGCGAAGCGGTAATGTCCCTGTGATTTAGGGAAACGGTAGTCTTTGGAGTATAGGATGTTGTAGAAGGACGGATCGTTGACGTGGACTTCGTTCGGACCGATGCGTACTATAGGGCCGTATTTTTCGTGCCATTCGATTGTTTTAAATCTAGATTCGGTGCAGATATTAGTCCTTCGATCCCCCACTCATAACTCCGATCTATTACTTACATAAACTCCCCATCTTTTATACAGTTGTAGTAGAACTCTACAAGCCCAGTCGCAGCGGCTAGCCTGGGACCTGGGACCTTAGCTAGCGGGTGAAGAGGTGATAGTCGATAGAGGACTCGTAGAAGCCAGAATGCAGTCCAACCACCCGCCGCATAGTAGGAGGCCTCAAAGACGCTTAACATCTTTGGTATGCGGTTATGAAGTCCGCTGCAAACCGAGTGCTTCTGACCTCGCAAAGGCTCCGGCTGAGACTCTATACAAACAGAGTAGTCGACAAGCCAAAAAATCTAGGGGAAATTAATTCGCCTACAAAGCCCTACCGATATCGATAAGAGCTACTTAGGAGGTCTTGGTTCCGAAATGGAAAAGTAGGACCCAAACTCTCGGGGAACTGGGAACTTTATAGACTCGGAGGCAAAAGCCACCACGAGGCCCAAAATTGTACGACCCGCACCAAATATCCCAAACACCGTTGGTCATCCAGCCCATGGACAGGGGGTTAAGATAGCGTCGCGATAGCTGGCCTAGCTCCGGCCTGCTCCATCCAGGCGGAAGCGAAATTTCCATGTCGGCCAAAATTGATTGGGCCACTGCAGGGATGTGAAAGCAACAACGTTGCAAGATGCACCTTCCTTTGCTTAACTTAATCACAGGTTATGGTTGCTGGAACCAACATTCTGCATGGAATGTTATGGACCCCAGTTACTGGAATACTCTCGGGCATGGGTTCAGAATTGGTGTGGTGGGTCCTCCTTCTGACGGCTAATTCTTTTGACACTAAAAACCCACCAAATGCGACAGAATGCATGAAATGTCGACAGCAGGATCTTTTCATACATATGTGGACCCAAGAACATCGTTCGGAAGAGGTCGATCATTCCAACCGGAATAAAACGTGTATCCGTCGATTTGACTACTGATGCAGGATGAACGCAGCGAGATTGTGGACCGTCTCGCCGACGTTCCTAAGCGTCTCATGCTAAACGGAATAAGCTTGAAGCGGGAATAACTAGCGAGCACCTGGTATAAAAACACTGAGATATTGGGACTGAAAGGAAAGAAAATGAGGGGTTCTTCGTATTATGTAAACATTCCCCTTTTCCGTTCTTTTATTGGACACAAGGTTTTGCTCAATTTTGTGGCTTGAGATCGGGCGGGGATTCGGGATGTCGATAGGGGTCAAGCACAAGCAAGGCTTAAAATGCAACATCTCAATGTGTTGGGCAAACCCGATACGCCGGAACCGAGGCAATGGGCCAATAACAGCACGGTATTTCTGTATGTGGCCTCTCAAGCACTATACTTTCATTGCTGTCACTTTTTTAGATCAGGTCCAAGTTATGGCATGGAATTTGAGCGTTCCCAGCGGGCCCAGAGGTTAGCTGATGGTGCTACGAGCTGGCCGTAGCGATATATCAATCTCATAGCAAAGAAATATTGAATGAAAGATGAAACTATCTGGCTAAATCTAGTTCTAGAGCCTGTCTGATGGGGTCTACGGTCATATTTCTATGATACGTGTACTACAGTTCTAGAAAACCATCCTAATTTTCGTATAAATACTCCAGAGCCCCCAAAAATTGAAGAGTTCGTTTGTGGAAAACTAATTAGTACTAATTCTTCGTTGATTCACTATCTATCTCGTTCGGATCGCATTGGAGCATCCAATCGTTGGTCTAGGCCTTATCTATAATTCCAATCATGCCCTCGATGTATTCAAACTCAACGGGCTAGCTAGACTAAGGCCTTGCGGACTTGTGATGCCGAGAACTTGATCCGACGTCCATAGCTATTCGATGGAACACCGGGGGCATGGGCACATGATAGCACTATAAACTCCTAGCGTGAAGGTAGGAAAACACCCTACTAGCTAGCAAAGACAGAATTGGCTAAAAAAAGCCGGCGTCTCGAGGATGAGGAGGAGTCTAGGAAATTTGTTGGAGGGAGCCGTAGCAGAGCTTAGATCCATATACCTGCTCCGAGCTGATAGTCTTCGCCATTCTCCCTTAACTGAGGTATGTACTTCACTAGGGCAGGCATCCTCTACCCAAAAAGCAGGAATCCGTTCTTTAAATGCTAGCGAAGAAGCGGGGCGTCTCGCCTCGGTACGGGTTTTACAACAAGAACGGTGGATCTTGACTCGGAGGGCGTTTCGGCCCGTCCGTGAGCTTGGTTTAAACCACCCAATGTACAAAGGCGGCTTACATTTGAAATATTTTTAGCGAGGTCATAGTAATACTGTCTTAGCTTATATCGGAGCCGAAGAATCTGGTTGTAATTGCCGGAGTGATTCCCGTCCAAGCTGGTCTCGTGATCAGTCCAAGCCGGACCGTTGAAAGCCATGCAGCCTCGGGACTGTGTTGTTGGATATCGTCACGTCTCACAGGGGGAGTAGTTGCATGGCTCTATCAATCAGGTACTGTTATCGCGATTCGTCTATACAATATGCTCATGTCATTTTTTCATGGTCTTCGCGGGGTTGTTATGCTTTGAATATGGAGACCTGGCTAAGTTGGAAGCGAGCGTAGCTACCCCGTAATCGATATAGGTATGTGCTCCTATGGTTTACTCAACCCCAGTGCAGCGGGACGTGCGGTTTGATTCGAATAGAAGCTTTCTTAGTTTGGAACTTCGAACACTAAGCTTTGTTTTAAGGGTCTAGTGGCCGTATTTGCATAAACTGCAGGCATATGGTGCACTAATTTCTTATGGACTGCTCCCAAAAGAGTTCGATGCCGAGGCCAGGGACCGAGATTCTAACGTCTAACGTCGTCATTTGTTGCAAGGATCTTCAGCCCTGCGACGAAAGCTAGACCTATAAAATTCGAAATACCTATAGGTCTCGCTAAAGATGATTACATGTCAGCTGCAGCTCTTGGCCTGGCTTTGCATTTCTCGGACCTACCATATACCAATAACCAAGACTCCTCAGGCCCCAATTAAAGGTTCCTGGTCGGGCTCGACCACATAAGATTTGGGGCTCGTTTGCCTGTTCAGCCCTGCCTTCGATCACTAGTACCTGATTCTGACTGGCAACAGGCAGTTTCCCCAAGGCACTTTGCCTGTGCGTGAAATGTTGATTACTGATCGCTCGTCACGCATCTAATCCCTGTCGGGTTGTCCGAAGGTTCGATCAGTCGAGTATCAAGTGTACCCATGCTATTTAACGGGTCGAGTCAAGCGATTGTAAAATCGTCGAATTGATTTCTAAAGTCCGCAGGTTCTATATGTGGGACTTTCAAGGCTTTTTACGGTATGCCCCACTGCTATCTTAGTAGGCTACAGTGCGTATCACGTTAAGCATCCATGTTGATTTCAGTAGGCTGGCAAGCAGCCCGGCATATGTGGATAACAACGAATGGATTTGTTCTCCGCCTTAGAAATCAGCTTGGACCTTGAAGTTTGGGAATTATGGATCGAAGATCTTACTAGGAGAGACGCAAGGATCTTAGGTTATCATTTATATCTCTACAACTTCCTCTACCAAACTACTACTTTCGATAAACAACTAATGTTTCTTTCATCCTATTCTACTTACCTGATAATCTGTTACTTTTATTTGCACGATAGCCAGCCCACCGGTTCAAAAATGGCGGAGACAGATGTGAAAGGGGTTTTTGAATTTTCCGGTGAAGATTGGACGAAGATCACTGACCTCACCGAGCGGCGGAGGATGCAAAATCGGATCGCTCAAAGGAACTTCCGTAGGTTTGGTGTACTGCTTCTTCAACTAAGCTGGATCACACTGACACCAAAGGTCAACCGCAGGTAAAAAATAGAGAGCCTTAAGATTAAGAAAGGACTCGACGAAGGCCAACGGTGTTCCCGACAACCAGCGATCGTCGAATCACTCTATCAGGTCCCATCAACCGACGTCTATACATCCCTTCAGCTCTCCAGAGGTCTTCAAGAGGCAGTGTGATTGCGGCTGCGGCCATTTCGAGCCGATCGGGAGACCTGCCTTTTTCTTATCACCAATTGCCTCCGATCGCAAGCACAACGATTTAGTCACGGGGGTGGTATATCCTGATACCATGATGGGCTCGCCTTTGATACCAGTATATCCTTCGTACAATGTTCCCCATGGCGGACAAGACGGCATGTCGTATATTAGTCCTAGTTCTGGATCGACTAGCGTAGGGTCACCACCCGTGGACGAAATTGCTGGAAGCATAGCATCACCGGCGGGATCTCATGAATACTACATTGGGTCTGATTCTCTCGAATCTATAGATGGTATATCCAAGGTTTTGGATGAATTCTGGGATGTTCGGGGTTCTACACTAGAAGATAACACTATTGGAGCGCGTGGGAGCGAAGATCTAAACTGGGGAGGCAACTGGGGTGTCGGTACCATTCTTTTCAACGAACCTGATCTCAAAAGCGCTGGGTCGCAGTTCATTGGCTGGTCGAGATCTCGAGATAGCGTATATTGCCAATTTTTAAGTTCTGAGCAGCTCAATCAATAATACGGGCTGATTTTCCCGTCACTTCCCAAAGACCTTCCAGGATAAAAATGTACATAAAAGCCGCCCTGTCGTCAGTTAAGACTGTCGACCGTGCAAGTGGGCATAGTTGGCTTTCGAGCGTCTAGTCTGGCACATTCGTATACCGTGCACACCCAAATTTAGCTACGAGGCAAATTGCGGCCATCCATCGGAATTCCGCATTGTCGAGGCTCATATCTTTGTACCGACTGTAAGTGGCCCCTTGCACGTAGACTTCAGCAGAAACTATCCGTTGAATAATCCTACTTTTTGAGGTCCAACGTCAGATTTGTGGCCCAATTGGCCAATGGATCCAATGTGTGAGACGACTATGTGCCTTTGGTCAGCCAAGGCACATTAACCGCAACAACCATACACCAGAGCCCAGATTTTCCAATCTCTATAGAGTGCGTGATGGTATGAGATGACAAATTTTGTGGCACATCTGACAGCTGATTAATAACCCACCTGATTCTGGGTCGCTAGTATCGGTCATGTTAGCCGAAGGTCGTGAGATCGTGGAACAGCAGCCATTAGAAGTCACTACACAACTAACTCGGGCCTCCGGTTGAAATTCTAGACTGCTGGCCGGCTTATCGTCTGGACGATAGTGTTACGATCACTGTGTGGCCTTGCAATTGTCTTGTCCCTAGACGCTACAAAGTAGGCCGGTGGCCTACGGGCGAAATTGTCCTCGAGATTTGTTTTATAGGCATATAGCTGAGGTACGCAGATACAACAATTATGCCTCTAACCGTTAACCCTTTAGCTAACCGCGGGCAATCATTTGCGTATGTTGCAACTGGGGCCGGCGTTCAAAAAATTGCAGATTCTTGGAAAAAGAACAAGATCTTAAGAGGGAAGCGGTGAATCACGGGTATCATGACGTCGTGAACTATCGGATCCCTCCAAGATTTTGACTCTAATGTTAATTCTTCTATTATCTCACTCTTCGCTCGATAACAGACAGGTCTATTTCTCCGGCCTTAAAGGCCCTGGGATTGGTGGCGTTCTAGAAGTGTGGATTGCGATTGGCTAATTATCTACGCGTATATACGGGAAATCGGTTTCTGAGTATTAGTAAATTTTGATTTCAGCCTTGAAACTAGAAGCATTCTACCCATTGTTTTCTTATAGACTGGTTGCGATATACATATCTACATTTTGCAAACCGAATATCCCTTTTCCGGTGTCGACTGAAAGAATTACAAGTTGATGAATGCATTACATGATTGAACCAAGAATTACAGGGTTTAGCGGGTGAATTTCACTCATCAAAGTCCAAAATCCAAAAATGGACTTGGCCCGCCAGGGGCCCATTACCAACCTACATACCAGCTTGCACCCCTCACCAACATAGCCTCGCAGTCCATACACAGTCTACTGGTATGTGGTGTATCTAAACACTCGACTGGTTATCCCATAGCCCTCCTGGACCTTTCTAGGCCTATATATATATCTACGTATCCCGTATTCGGGTAAGCCAAAAAGTAATTGAATACAAACCATAGAAGAAATAAAATCTATTCAATTGCACAGGTCCATGCCCGAGCTGTATACTGGTTGGGCTAGTGGGTATAGTAAGGGTGATTTCCCGTAATTTTCAAATCGTTGAGACTTTGGAATTTAACGGGTGAATTTCACCTGCTTAACCCCTGTAATTCTTGCCAAGGTATAGACTTATCCTGCGCAATACTCTAAAATATATACAGATTTATCACTTTGTGCATGCTATGAACTCTCAAAGCAAATGCTGTGTTATAAAGGAAGTTCAAAAGTTAAAGATCGTGGGCATCCGAGGATTCATCGGCCATAAGTTTGATTCTCTGTTCGTGACCGCTCAGAGCGTCGCCTCATCTGGAACAAAACGCCATTTCATGGCCGAATTCTTGTTCGCCCACTCTAGCAATGCGTCGTAGTCGACGCACTCGTGCTCAGAACCTTCTCCCGGCCCTTCAGCCGTTTTCCCCTCCAACGTCGTGTCGGCCGAACACATGAGGCCCTGGCGCAGATAGTTGAAACAATGTGCCGTATGGTGAGCCACTTCTTTCGTCAGTTTTACGCCGTCGTAACCTTGTTGATAGTGCTCTGCGAGGTAGGATAGGCAATGAAGTTGGTGGAAGACGGTAATCATGTAACCTGGCCCGTCGTGGTCGCGGTCAATAGCTATGGTATACGGGTTTGGGAGATCGTATCGCTGGGCGTCCTTGACGACGACGTAGCCGCGGCTGGCTGAAATCCATACAGTCAGCGAATGTTACTATGCTCTCCCGTAACTGTATCTTTACCTGAGCTCAGTTCGATCCAGTTATGGAGAGTGTGTAGTGTTTCCGACTGGTTGAACCACATTTGGTCGTGCATGTATCGCGTATTATTTCGGAAGGTATATATTTTGCGCGGGACTTTCTACGTGACTTGTGATTAGTTACACCGCGGTGGTGAATTTCAGAGATGCTATCTTCACATACACCGCGGAACCGGAGTCCTTTTAATCGTATCTCTCCCCTGCGATACGTATGCGTTCCATACCAGCAGAACAACGATCGTGGCGGCCATAGCAAGTTCCAGTGCTAGTCTCAGATACCAGGTAACCTTCCGTCTGTCGGTCCGTTTTTGCGATAATGGCCATGTTATAACATCCTCACTTCTTCGGTCGTTGGAAAGGAAAGCCTGCCCTTCCTCACCACTTTTGTCGTTCCTTGTTGGGTCCATAATGTTGCATAGTCTCGAATATCCTCCGAAAGTAAATCGAACAAAAAAAAAAAGCCAAATTTCGAACCTGGGGAAGTTTTCTGGGGCAAGATAGCTTTTATAATACCTGCATTCTTGCGACATCCGTGCGGGCGAGTTTATTAATATTTAGGCTTAATATCCGGACCCAAGCTGGTTTAGCCTGTAACAACGCGGACACAAGGGCGGGCAAGAAACATGGAAAAGTCAGACCACATATCGGATGGCAGCCGCTTATTCCCTAGTTTCGGGGGCCAGGCCATCGGGTAGGCGGGCTGAGGCCCCGGTAAGGCTTATTAACGGGTTGGCTAGAACATTCACTCTCGCCGTTCGGGTCAACCAACCAGACCTACTGGTCCAAGAGCCTAACAGACTAGCCACCAATGTACGTGCGGCGTACAATTATATATTTCTTCCAGAAGAGTTTAAAATCGGGGAATATCTAGACCATGGTACCATATGGCCATGATCATCCGTAAACTCCAGTACATCCATGCAAATCAGATCTGCGAGTATGACTTCGTCCAGAAAACCCTGGGCTTTGTAGCCGTGCTAATGATGCCTCGCGAGGATTGACTGTGTGTTCCAGATTCGAAATTTACTATGCTGGGGCTTTAAATTTTATCCTGGCCTGGTTAACTTATGAGTCCTTCAACAGCGAATTACTTCCACCAGACCCAGCCAATCAGCGTCTGTGCGACAACCATTCTCGTTTGCCGTTTTGTGTTGTTTGTTGCATTCAGGCTTATCGATAAGAACTAGATCGCGTCCTGATTGGCCAGTGAAGTCTTGGCAACCCGGGGTACAGAATTCGAATGGCTGTTCTTACAAAAAAAAAAGTTTTTGCGACTCATCGCTGCAAACAACTCGGCGCGCTGACCTCCAACCCAACTTCCCTCCTCTTCAAACCTCCTTCTAGCTCCCAGCTCCTCTTCTTCTTCCTTTCCTCTTCTCTTTACTCCTAACAATAACTTCGGACAACGCGACAAAGAGCTAGCTCTATTACCTCCTATCACCAAGCAACCAATCAACCGAATAACCTCTCTGCAATCCATTGCAACATCCGAATCTGAGCTTGTTATCTTTCGAAGTGACAGCTGCATATCGATAAACATGACCGACGTTGATTTCGAGGGGCCTGTCCAGGCTCCAGCCGTCGCTGCTGAAGAAACACCGGTTGATACCAAAACTGAAGAGAAGACTGCTGAGGATACTACTACTTCTCCCACTGCATCTGAAGAGAAGGCCACCGAGGAGAAGGCTATTGAAGAGAAGGCTACTGAAGAGAAGGCTACTGAAGAAAAGACCGCTGCCGAAGCGAAGAAGGAACGTGTCGGTATTGTCTCCGATGCTTCCCTCCTTCCTGAGTCCGATGACCCGAAGGAAATCGTCAAACAGGTACTTTCTCCTCACCCAAACTTTGACACCGCAATTTTCTTTTTTTTTTGGTACAAATTTTTTTTTTCCCCACAAAGTATTTGAAGAGCAGTCCCGTTACTAGATGAAGTGCGGGATGTAAAAGGCCCTAGGGAAGGGATTTGTTGTCTTGCGATTGCGCTGCCGAGCTGGTCAGTCTCGAGCTGGTTATGAAATTGAAGCTGACTAGAGTTGCCGTGTTTAGGTAGAGTTCTACTTTGCAGACTCCAACCTCCGCTTTGACAAGTTTCTCTACGGCCTTGTAGGCGAGGAGAACAAATGGGTCGACATAACCCTGGTCGCCGGCTTTAATCGTATGCGACGTTTCAAGAACCTTGATACCATCAAGAAGGCGCTTGAAGATTCGGAGCTCATGGAGCTCAACGAGCAGAGGACTAAGATGCGACGCAAGAATCCTATGATTATGCTCAGGGACCCCAAGCTTGTTGATAAGGCGATCACCCGTTCGATCTATGCCGTAAGATTTCTTCTCTTTCCTTGACTTTGCGTCCGCGACTCGGGTTGGTGCTAATTGGGTGTACAGAAAGGATTTGGTGCTGAGACCAAAACCTCCCAATTCGATCTGGAGAAGTTTATCGAGCAAACCGGCCTCAAGATCAATGCCGTTCGTCTCCGTAGGGATGACTCGAAAGTTTTCAAAGGCTCTATCTTCGTTGAGTTCAAGACCACCGAAGATATGACTAAGTTCATGGAGTTGGAAGAGAAGCCAGAGTGGAACGGGCAGAAGATGACCCTCATTGACCCTGAAGCCGAGGTACGTACTCGTGATGGTGTTTAAGATTACCTTAGTAAAATCACTAACATTTGACCATGAAAAGCCCTCAAACCCTGGAAAAGAGGAACAGACCACCGCTGAGCAAGCCATTTTCGAGGCCACCTTGGGCATCCAATACATGACCAAGCAAGCTTTTGTAGACATGAAGATGAAGGCCATCAGTGATGGCAAAATCAAGCCGAAAAACTACGCGAACGCACCGAAGTTTGATGCATTCAAACCGGAGGGAGGTCCTGCCGGGGGCCGTGGGGGAAGACAAAACGGCCGAGGGGGTCGGGGGGGTCGCGATAATCGCGACTGGAGGGAGAGGAGGGACGACGACCGAAAGCACGGGTTCAAGGACCGGCGCGGTGGTGGCGGCCACAGGGGCCGTGGCCATCGCGGCCGAGGGCGAGACGAGAGGGGCAACGGGGACTCCGGTCAGCGATTACGAGCTGACGGAGTCCCCGTTGTCCGGACGTCCAGCGCCTCCCCGGAGAGGAGGAAGAAGCGGGGCCGGGACGAAGAGGGTGCTGCCGAGGACGTGAAGAGGACGAGGACGGAGGGTGCCGCCGATGTCTCTGCTTAGAAAGCGGGACAGAAGGCCGGCGCCCCCTCCTCCCTCTGAGCGCCTCGCCGTCACCCTCTTCGTTCCCCCCCTTCTTTTGTTTCATGTTTTTTTTTTTGTCAATGTTTCCCTTCGCCCTATGAGAGGGCAGACTGTATTAACAACGATTCCAAACGCTAACCTTTATCTTTCTTCTTTGCTCCCATGGCGTCTACGAGGAATGTTTTTTGTCGTTCGTTTTTTTTGATTTCGCATCAGTGCTTTGCAACCATTATGCCTAGATAGTGTACCATAGCATGAACTTCTCCAAGACAGCCCGGACAGGCGTGTACAAATGCTTATTTAAGACAGCGTGACTTCCCCTGCATCGATGCATGATCGATCGATGTAATCTCGTCTATGCACCCCGAGTTCACCTCGAGCAATCAGGTGTGTTGGCCGTGTTGGCGGGCGGATCAGCCTGGCACGGTAACTGGGCAGCCAGTGACGTCAGCGCCCGCCGCCAGAAAATTCAGCAGGGAAACTGCTCGAAAGCGGCACTCCAACTGAGGTACCAACTTTTTAGCTCGTGATCATCCTTTCCTCTTCCACCTTCACCTTCACATCCACATTCACATTCATATTCACATTCATATCCACGTCCACGGCCTTCATATACTCGGGTCGATTCCTCTTCATCTTATCCTTCTCCCTTATTCTCCATAAGCTTTTGGAAAGCGAGTTGGTATGTTGATGTCCCGTTTCTTGTTTGACGTGCACGCTTGAGATAAAGCAGCTTCATCGACTAACACGCCACTCGCAGCATCGAAAGATACCCCTCATTTCCGCATCTCTTTTTGGATAATATTAGAACGGAACCTCCCACCTACTATTTATCATGTCCTACGCCGAAGTTGTTGCAAGAGGTGGTCCTCAGGATCCTGAAGAAGTACGTATTTCAACAGTGATTCTGCTCGCTCGCGTCGTCTATATGTTGTTGTGACGCTAACATTCTGCTTCATTATTGCTTAGGCGTACGTCCCTATCAAATCTGCGTCCTGATAGCTTATACCCCTCTATCGCCAACCTTGTCTCGTCTTTTCCCGCCGTTTCTCGAGCCAATTCACCGTGTGTAATGATAATCACGTGATACTGATACTCTCCTCTCACAGTGCCGCTCCACCAGTCGAAGAAGTCATCCCCACCGACTCTTCCGTCGCTTCCCTGGTAGATGTCGACTCAGGCGTCTCTGTCGTCTCCTCCGGTTTCCTTGACCAGCCAGTAAAGACCTACACTCAAGCACAACGTCTAGAAATGGAAGCAGCCGTCGAAGCGGAAGAGAAAGCTGCCCGTGAAGCTGCAGCGAAAAAGAAGAAGGGTAGAAAGAGTGATTCGGATATTGTGGTGTGGTTTAAGGATCCCGTTCACTCTGGTGGCGCTATCGTCAGTACGGTACTTGTTATTGGACTGGGGGTTGTCGGCTGGAGGAAGTATAAGGCTGGACAGTTCTCGTGGCAGACGGCTGGTATTGGAGCTGGTGTTTTGGCTGGTGTTAGCTTGGTGGAGTATTTTGTTGGGAAGTAAGTCTCATTCTGAAGGCCATACTTCCAACCGCCAGGGCTGCCGTTTCAGGCCAGAATTTTGATTGTCGCATTTTTGGTATGATGATGACGCTAACAACGTTGCAATAGATTCGCACAAAGCTACCTCACAAAGAAGAAGCAGAATTAGATTTTTGCGGCTGTGAATAGAAGGCTCCTACAGTAAATAGTAATGGAGATGGAACGTGGCAGGCATAGGGAGGGTTCTCTTGGCCATATCTGTATATTTTTTAACCTATTCTACTCCCCTCTCTGCCGGGCAACCCTTAATTAACCAACAGGGTGCGGCAATTTCAAGCTAAAAAGATGGCACATCTTTGTGGCTTTAATATCGTTTTGCTTTTCACCGGTTCGAGGACTCTCTTCGCTTTTGTATTGAGCAAAGATTTAGATCTATGGGTATATAGTGACTAATCGAGGGTGGTTTTCTGATGAACTTCTTATCAGATTGGGGAATCTGGCGTAAAATTATGGCGATGCTAAGTATATTCTAGTCTTGTCACTAGGGTTTATTCCAAACCAGCGCTGTATCTGGACATGCAATGATGATAATCTTTGGGAAGAGGTACCCGTAAATGCAAATTTGGTCTCTGGGTACTGCGTGCCTTAACGGGCCGGATCGCCCCACGGATGAGCGGGTCGAATGGCTCTGCGGACCGTTGTACGGTGTATATCGAAGGTCGTACATGTAGTGTGGTGCCAATATTGCAATCAGATCACGGGACTGTCCAAAGAGTCGGCTGGGAGACCTCAGAAGCCCTGCTCGGTTATCAGCACCCGAATTCGAGTGATATTATCGGGGCTGCAGCGCTATAATGCTATCTTCCAGGTTTGAGCTATTGCGTCGGGCAAATTTCTTAAATCTATATTCTTATAGAGATAGTATCGCGGACACCAGAACTACTAGAGATACTGAATGATTGTATTCCCATTCTTATCAGCTATATATATCGATATGTGCTCCTACAGCCTACTTAAGCTTTACGTTATCATTATAAGCTGTCCTTCCAGGTCATTTTGTTTGGACCTTAAGCGGTACAAAGATTAAGCTAGCGAGAGGCCATATGGCCATCGCTTCCTTTCTGAGTAATCTTTCCATACCTGGACGGCCAAGCTTCCAATCACGATAGGGCCTGTTTCGCCCAGCTCTTGATCTACTAAGACCACCTTCACAGCTGTACAACTGAGGCTGGACCTCCTGGGATCTATCCATTCCTGTAAATATGCAGTAATAGCCGCTATAATACCAATAAAGCTTCGCTGGCTTGACGATGCGCTAGCTGCCTCGTTATCTGGCTAGTAATTTAATAGCCGGGGTATTGCCAGCGGACTGGTAACCATGCAGGTTAGGTAAACCCGCTCACCCTATATTATTTCTAATATTTTAAGAAAGTATAACATCTGGTATTGTGTAACCATATCTGACCAGGTACCCGAGGGCCCACTCGGTTATTACTTCCGAGTGTATATCGTTTGGATGCAAGACTAGCCCGGGCTTCAACGCGAGCAACGAATGTTTCGTTTCCGCTCGCTTGCTCAGGCAATATTAAGTGTTGCACATGCATGTTGGATCTAGAATGTCTATGCCGACGCTTCGCTATACCCGATCGGCCTGGCTCACCGAGTAAGCTTTCAGGCTACCCGATGGAATGCCACTTTATCGACCACCAAGCCAAAAGGCAAAAATTGGCACTTGTGGATTTATATCTTTTAAGCGACGGTAGGCTAACTTTAGCGTCGCAATGATATAAGTTTACAAAAGCAAAATGACGGTATGGTGTATATAATTCATGGGTTCTGGTCTGGGGCCGATAGAATTACAAATGGGACGCTCATCTGATTCGAGTAGTACGATCTTTAACTAAGGTCGGAACCGACACGCTCATTTACGCCTTGGAATTATTACCATTTACACTCGCTTACTGGCCGCTATTCGGCTGAATAACTACTTCGCTCTTTTTCAAGATGAAGCCCACACTCCTTCTAGCGGCTTTCGCGGCAGCCGTAGCTGCTGCTCCTCAGAGTGCGCTGGAGGGTTTGATAAAGAGAGTAAGTATCATGGGCCTTCATGCCGCGGGTGCCCGATAAGCGGATGGATGCTTCTCTACAAATCGAACGGATATGTCTAACTTTCTTCCAAAATACCTAGGAATCAGAGCCTCGACCAGAGCCAATTGAGCGTTGTGGCGGAGGCTCTAAGGACCTCTGCGGAACCATGCTGGAATGTGTCGGAGAATATGCGTTCAAAGACAGCCCAAAGGGTCTTTGTGTGCTGAAGCCGAAAAAATGCGGTGGAGGAGACCCACAGTGTCCTGCAGGACAGAAATGCATCAAGAACGCCAACCAAAGGACCTGCCCACAGGATGCATCATATTGCGGCTACTGCCTTAGCACGGCGCAGTACGGGAAACTTGGAATCCGGACCGGAAGCACCAACCTCTGCGGCGGTACTTCCGGCAGGCAATGTTATGCCAACCCACATAGCCCCGAGATCTGTGTGGGCGAAGGGGTTCTAAGGAACGCAGGTGTGTGTCTTGTGTGGGGACTCACAAACACATGCGGGGATGGGAAATGTTTCCTGGCTGGTGACGTGTGTGTGAAACCGACTTGCCCAAAGGGTATCAACGCTAAGGAATATTGCGGAACGAAAGTCTGCCTGCCTAGCAAGTATGTAAAGGAGCTGGGAGTGAAGGGAAAGCCAGGTCCCACGCCCAGGGCCACGGAGGATACTCCTAAGGAGTCTGGAGACTACACGAAGATTCTTACCAGGAATTCGTATACAACTGTCACGAAGACGGCGTTTAAGACTACTACGTCGTATACAACGACTACGACGACGACGATAGTTACGAAAATGGTTCAAGGCAAGCCAAAGCCAAAGCCAAAGCCAAGACCAAAGCCGAATAATAACGGCTATGGCGGTTATTAGCGTTATCAGTATGTCAGTGGGAAGCCCCTCTGTAGGCAATTTGTTTGTAACGTTAGGAAAGATAGCCTGTATCGTGTTAGCTAGCAATGTTGTTCTCGGAGTGTCATGTTTCTAGGGAGTTATACATTAAATGATCCAGAATTAGTTGCGCTGCAGGTTTTGTATTTGTCAGTCAGCGGCGGATATTGCTGAGGCATCATGCATCAGTGAGGCAAGCCACATTTGTGGCATTTGTATTAGCGTTGTGTTGGATTTTCGCACCATGCACGGAGGATCCTGACCTCACGTCGTCGGAGGATCTGGACTGTTTAGGTAGCTTGCACGATTCACGTCGACAGGATTGCTTCGCGGGCGCTCTTATAAACTAAAGCTGGCCTACGGAACTGCTCCTCCGGACTTCGCGGAATCAACATCGCGAGACCACAGAGTATGGCATCTATATTAACCCTCAGCAAAGTACCTGAGGTCCTGTTCCTGGTTATCGAAAACCTCGACACAAATGACCTGCTCTCCCTCCTAAAAACATGCAGGTCCCTTTATCCTGCGTGCCGCCGCCAGCTTTGGTCTACGGTAGATCTTAATAGAGATTATAGTGGAACAAGATGCCATTCTCTCGCAGAAGTTCTCAACACTTTAGGAGGCGATGCTTTGAAGGACACTCGGTCAATCACGCTTGGCCGCTCAGTTTTCCGTTGCTATTCGAAGAAAAGCCCGAGCGAACCTGAGATTAACTCGATTCTAAGTAAGCTTTTTGAGGATGGACAGATAAATATCCAACGGGTAGAAGCTATCGTGGTTAGTACGTATTGAAACAAATTTCCTCGGTCTGCTGTTAGAATATATCACATCTCGCTAACGAAGGAAAATAGATCCTATCCCTCGAGGAGATTCGTATTTTTCGCCCCGATTTCAAAATCTCATGCCATTAGAACGTCAGTTGCTTCTGAGTCTAAGAGAATATTGCCAGCGAAGGGCTCGGGATGGCGTCTCTGTGTCCATAGCTACGGCAATCATCGCTCACGTTTCAGAGTATTTCCATCTTCCAGCGGTGACAAAACTGTGGCTGTCAGGCTTGTGGCCTCGGATACGGTTGGACGGGCGCACGCGCCTTTGGGAGGCAGATCCCACGAAATCTCCACTCGTGGAACTAACAAATTTGTTAACTGCCCTTCCTAAGCTTAAGTTCTTTGGTTGGGCAATGTACAATACCTGGCAGGACGACCCACGATATTCGCCTGCTGAATTCCCTCTGGAGTTTGCACAACTTCAAGCGGCGATTACAGCCCTGCAGGACTTACATGAGGTGCAACTTCTCGCTCATTTTTTCAATTCGGACTTCTTTCCGATTCCACCAACGGGTGTAAAGAAGCTTAGAATCGGAAACAATGTAGATAAAGCCACCTGGTGGCAGAATTTCGCACGATGCCCTCTAGAGTCGATCGAAGAACTCAGAGTATGGGGCAAACGTTTTCCTGATCACGATGACTTTAGCCTTGGAGATGTGGCTATCAGCAACCTGAGGATACTCAGGATATCCGGGCATCCTGCGCCATCTGATCTCGAAGAGTGCTTGTTGCGTCGCAACAAAGGACTTTCCGATGATTGTGTGGTGGAGCCACTGATTAAGAAAGCATATAATACGATAGCACTATTTGACGACGAACTCAGGAACGATTATTGGCCTTGCCACCAGCTCACCTCACACAAATACACATTTAAATTTCTCGATCATCCGGAACTACCCCTGGCAGATTGTGAAAAGAACTTTGCATGCGAGGTCGCGGAAAAGTTTCTTGAGAGGGTCACCCAACGTCTCGCTTCGCCACTCTGGGTGGCCGAGGGCCCGGAAGATTCAGAATTCATGCAGCACAGACGGGATAGGTTTAAGCTCGCCATGAAAGCTCCGGGCGAAGCCGGCGAACGAATGTACCCCCCAAAGTTTAGGGAGGGACTGGAAAAGGCAACCCAGTACGATCGGCCGTTTTACAGTGGTTTTAATGAATGGGAATATACGTATGGGCCCCAACAGGTCGGCGATGACGCCGCAGAGAGGGCTGCCTCCGAAGCCAAATTCCAACAAGTGTCCGGATTCACAGAGGAACTTCGTAACGCGACCGAATCAGAAATTTTGTTACGAACGTTTGATAGGCATCCGGATTGGCATACCTTGAGCTCGACTCATCTTTGGCAAAATGCAGACCACCTGGTGGAGAAGATTGGCGGACCTTGCAGTTGGAAACTGGAGAAAGTAACGAAAGCGAATAACGAGGGGTTCGCAGACACGATAATGGCAGCGATCTCATCAGGCGAAGAATTGGATATTGAGGCACTTATGGTGGAGTGGATGCGGACGAAAGTAGCTGACTTTGTAAAAGTGATCGAGGTACAGCGTCAAGATAGTTGAGCATCATTTAGTGGTATACGTATGTGCGGCGTCGTCCTTAAATTTCCTGCATGTAGGTGGATAGATAGACAGACTTGGCCTGGCCTGGAGCCTAAGATAGGGTAGTCACTGGAACGGCTCCAAGGAAGTCTATGCACGACATAACAACCCAGTGTATTATTATTCTCAGCCAAAGATATCCTCAGTCAAGCGCCAGGAAAAATGCTCTCTTACAAGATCTGGAAGCCATAATCAATCCACAAGCGTACGCTTTCTGTGATGCCGATCCGGTTTAACCAGTCGGGTTCGCGAACCTTAGTCCATTAAAATATCTTGTATTCCTTAATAGCTCTCAAAAATGGCACAATATATCGATAGCAGTTTATCTCTGGTTAACGGGACCTAAGCCCCCTCTTAGTCAAATAACTAGTTCTTATATCTCCTAAATTCCGGTAGTGTGAAAACCAGAAATTTTGGCTTATTTCAAGGCTTTATCAATTGCCTCAGCGCCGAAGATAGCATAGCACATAGCCGTCAAGGTCGGATTGCAGGCTATTTGAGTCGGGATCACATTGCAGCCTCCAAGATAGAGGTTATCCCAACCCCAAACCTTACAATTCTTGTCCACTACTGAATTCTTTTTGCTTTCACCAGCTCTCGTAGTGCCCTGGTTTTCCCATTGGGAGGATATGTTAATCGGGAGGAGCTCGGTAGACAGGTATAGATAGAAATTCCTTACGCAGATGTGGAGAGCAGCTCCAGGAGGCAAGAAGACGGGTTCGGCGCCTGGAAGGTATCCCCCGAGCTTAGAAGCAACTGTCGTCATACTAGACCACAGTAGTGGTGAATGAGTGATCGATAAAATTTGTAGTCGACTCTGGGGAAGAGAGCTTACTCATTCATCATCTCGTTTGCCAGCTCAGCGTCCTTGTCCGAAAGAGCATAGTGAAAAGTCGGCTATAATGGCAATATCATAATTAGGATCATTATGGTCAAAAAGGATGATTGGAGAGTATATGTGTACCTGTGGCATGCCATACATATCCTTTATATTGGGGTCGAATGTAACATAATTGCTCTTGACCGGCTCAACAAGTCCGAACCAACGGAGGTCGACAATAACACGTTGATCATAACTTGGCGGGACCAACCCGTACGAGAAGGCGTCACGGTGGATCTTGAATTTTGTTAGCTTATGAAGGTTCAAGCCGTAACCAGATTCAGTACCTGCGTATGCCACGGATATTTCTCCGATACCGGTGTTGTGATCTTTTCTGGCATTAGCTAGTTTTCTCCCAACTTCAGAGCTTCCGGGGTAATATATACCTGCGGGTCCGGGTCGTCGAACGGGAACGGAAGCGGATCTTGCGGAAACTGTTCCTTGTGGTCCTCGACGATCTTCTTCCAGCCCAGGTCGTAGGGATCTTTAGGGACCAGATCAACTAGGTTCTTCTTCAGGACTACCTGGCAAAACACCATAGTTTGCTCGGTAAGCCATTTCCCCTTTTATTGTCAGTTACTTTGTCCCGTACCTGGATACTAAGTTACCTTGACGAGCTAGTACTTACAAATGCTGGGAGCGCCTTATCCAAGGATGAATTGAAAAGAATTTGTGGCGTGAGCACTGCCCGGGCACAAATGACCACTTGCTTAGCGCTAATATATTTATACTTTTCGTTTCGTAAGTCTTTCACTTTCGCCCCCCAAACTTTTGTAGGGGAATTGGGGTCAACTAAGATTTGTTCGCAGACGTGTTCGTCCAGCAGTTCGAATCGACGGTGGCGTTTTGAACCAAGATACCCGATTAGTTCTTCGCCTAGGATTGTAGCTGTCGAGGACCATTTCACAAAGCTTTTATTGTCTTCTGATCGCTTGCAAGCCAGGGGCAGCGCCCTAAACTCACGCCCCTCGTCCGCATATGCGTCTTGCAGGGTACGCTTGACAAGCTGTTGGCGGATAGATTGTTCGAACTCTTCGCTGCTTGTCCCAACATAGCCTTCGGCCTCCTCGTACAGTTCCTTCCACCTCTCCGGTGGGTAAGTTGTCGGAAGCTCGAGTTCTGGGTGAGGATGTGGCGTTGCACATGTCCAATGTGCACTCATCCCTCCGACAGTACGAGTTGCTGCAGCGTTGGTGAGATTGAATTTCGGATCTTGGTTTGGATTTTGACCATTTTGGATATATGCACCCCTAGAGCAATTGAGGTCAGCCATGTGGCCCCTACAGGGAAGATAAACACACAAGGCATTTGATTTATCTCATACGTTGACCATGAGACCGGATTCAATGTGCTGCTAGTAACACTTGGAGTTGGTACTGATAAAGTATTCAAGTCGCCCTATATGTGTAGGTAGCCAACCTTAAGTTAGATATGGGAAATTCGCCGGCCAGCATGGCTAGTCCTTTGGGGTTGCAGTTGAGATATACCTTGATAACACTATTGCAGCTGTGTATCAGCTAGATAGACTACTAATTTATAGTACGTACGGCATTGCTGCGTGCCGTAGAAGTTTAGTATATCCAACCACTTACTTGACAAAGCTATTGACATCTTTCTGGAATACGATGGCGTTTCTCTTGTGTTCTCCAGGAATACGATTTTCTCTGAACGATATCGGCAGCATAACATTAGCGACTGAAATAATCCTGCCAAATTTAGTAATTGTCTAGGCTTGATAACATACTGATCTAGCATCAATACCTTACGGCCCTCCTTAACGAGCTTTCTGGCGTAGGTCGCACCGATAGGCCCTGAGCCCACAATGAGAACATCGGCCTTCAGCGCGATAGAATCGTCTGGAATGCTCTCGTTCGGATCCGTGAACCCAGGAGGCGGTGCGCAGGGATATCGATTCCTGTGTCATCAACAGAGTCTGAAGACATATTGTCACAAGATATGTGCCTTGTAAAACTATATTTTTCAGTATACTTGAAATGATGCTAAAAGCCCGAATTGTCTGTGCCTGGCGTAGGAACCTGGGAGGGGAATATCGCCCAGTATTTATAGACTTTTGACGTCCACCATATAATACGGTCCATCCTAGAATACCATTTGGACAGTGTAGAGCTCAGTCATAGTTAACCCCGCTCACTATGTAATCCTAACGAACCACCATTGATACTGCTATCGTACGGAAATACCCGTATGCATGCAGACGAGAATACTGTATCGCGTCGACTCCGTCTACAAGCTCGACAAGTGGGGGCTGGCTTGCAGAAGAGAGGCCAGAATACATGAAGATCATATTTCTTTAAAGCTTTGGGATAAGATAAGATACCTTTGATAAAAAGTGCATATCCAGGCCTACCGCATTGCGGGATAACCATCCCATATACCTTGTAATAACATGCATGCCACTAATAATATATAAGCTTGCAGACACTCTCTTCAGATTCTGCTCAGTGGTTGATTACAATTTTTATTGTATACATAGTTCCACTCTATATCTTAATCCACCGTATTAAAATATTTCAATAGAGGGCCGTTTTCGGTGATGCGTTACAATCTATGGCTAGCAGATGGCTCCCGAAAGGTCTATTACGTACAACTTTCGGAAAGAACATAGCTGATATGCGGATGGTTGGTTGACTACAGGGTGTATCGCAGTCGGAGGGCTATCCATGTCTGGCGTCGGTCGAACAACCTGGAAATATTAGGAACGTGATAGCTCATTGCGCATTGTCTTCAGAGCGGGTCGCAGTCGGAAGGCTGGCCGGCTGAAGTCGGAAAACCTGAAAAATATTACTGATTACATCCTGTATATAGCCTATTGTGGTAGTGAGTACAATCTTTTATCGTCGATCATATGTATGGGCGTGATGTCCCAATCAACTGCACAGCTGAGTATCGGAAAAAACGGTAGGTGTTTTGAGAAGTGCAGCTAGCAGAGGGGCCGCACTGCAGCCAAACCCCCTCAGCTATACCTGTGCACGCTCGAATGAAAAGAGAGCAACCCTGCCTCACCTCCAGCAAACAGTGCGTGGCCAGGACCATCCAACGTTGTAATCCTGCTATGCTACGTCTGGTACGGGTATACCGATTCGAAAAAATGCAATGCATCGATCTTTTTTTATGCCCAATTGAATATTTACACCGCTACGATATCACATCGGCACGGTCCTCGCTCACGACTACTACCGCGCAGAATCGACCACCCATTGACCATATTTTCTCTAGCAAAGCCGCCTCAGCTAGTCTTCTTGGCCTCATCTTTACGTTTCTTTCCATTCTCCACCAATTTTCCATTTTTAGATTCCCAATTGCGAGTCGACTAGTCCGGTAACCAGCAACTTCACACGTCCGCGGTCGTGGTGCCGTTAAACATAGATTACGGCGTCTCCATCTAAAGGCACCCCTAGTTTACACTAGTAATTACTACAAAGCAATTGTACGCATACAATGCATGAGTGATGAAAGGTTGCGGAGTCTAACCTTTGTCATCATGGGACCAATTAATTGCTAATTGAAGGAATATTAGGCGGCGTGTTCTGAGCTGAGGCACCGGAAGTCGCCTGCTTTGTCGAAGATTTTGACTTCGAAGCTTCAAGCCGGCATGAGTCTGTGTATAAGCTTTTAACGATAGATCGGGGAGGCAAAGATCATCTGACCGCTCGAAGTATGGCTTGAATCGTTCGTCTTCCATGAGGTTTATGATAGTACGTTGTCGCAATTTGAAATGGAGATCGAAATGAACACTCTGCCTTGTTGTTTGGTACCTTCAAGGCCGCCATATTAAAATCCAACATCATGTATATCGATCCCAGGGTCAAATAACCTGATAATGGGACAGGTAGGCAGACAAGCAAATAAATAGCCGGTAGGGAATCCAGTGGCCTCGATATTCCAGGCCATAGGCGTTATTCGAATATCACACCTACCGCGCGCCTGCGTGAACATCTTATAAATTACTAAGCTATCTATTAATATACTTACTAAACTACTTACCTCCCTGCCTACGAATTTGCCTACTGCCTACTATCTATTTTTAAGCCTGTGAACTTGTAAAATCAGCTATTAACTACACAATAAAGATATGGAACAGCTTAATATTTGATAGTATACCTAATAACAGGTAATTCACCCTGTAAAGGGATCCTCGGTATCCCTTTGATAATCCCGGACATTATTGCAAATTTAACGTGTATTCCAATATCTGTGCATAATTACAAAAAACATACATAATTTGCTGGCCTCCGTCACCTCGACTACAAGCAGCGGGCATATTAGGTCGAAATTTTGGCTTTCATTCGTTGAACACTTTGTTCCGAAATCCATCACACCCCCAAGTCATCTTTAGCACCCTTTGCGCAAATTTGCCGGACTAACTCAAATACAACGGCTCGAGTAGCGGCACTGATCACTATCGTATCTCAGCCGATAAAACGGTCGATCTGGCTGAGTGTACCAACTGGAATCTCGTTGGGCCGTATCCTAGATGCCCCAGCCATGAAGGAAGAGATTCAAACCGAATTTCCAAGCGTCCGAGGCCTGCAAATAAATGATACGAGCTACTGATAGCCGCCAGAACTCCGCAAAGCGCTACAAGCATGGCACAGACGCCTTCTCTAAATTGGGTGGTTTTTTTGTCACGTCTGGGTATGAGAC
This sequence comes from Arthrobotrys sphaeroides, assembly GCA_036971245.1. Lineage (NCBI taxonomy): Eukaryota > Fungi > Ascomycota > Orbiliomycetes > Orbiliales > Orbiliaceae > Arthrobotrys > Arthrobotrys sphaeroides. The sequence goes on along the minus strand of JAJTTW010000010.1, from coordinate 461,857 downwards.
CAGTGGTGTTATACGAGTAACTTCCAAGGTCGGTATTGCAGCCCTACCCTTCGTACACTTCATAGTGGCTGATTCTGTTAAGGCTCGGTCACCGTATGAGGACGTCACCCAAGAGGCGGATCTCTGGGCGGAGCTACCCAACCTAACCTCAAAAGAATTATGGAAATGCAAGAAGCCAGGTTCAGAGCAGAGCTGGATTCCCAGAGTATGAGGATTGATCTTCTGACCGAAGAGCTCCAAACTTTAGTATGTGTTCACTTGAGTATTTGAGGATCTACACCACTGATACTAATATAATCCTTTCATGTTAGGTGGTACTTATAGGATGACTCAGTTGTTTTCTACTCTCAACTGTCTTAGCCGAGGCTCGATCTTCGAACGGCTATAGAATACCACCACGACTACAACAACGAGAACCACGGTATCGAGCGCGATGGGCTTTGATTAGTCATGGAGGAAATGGCGAATATTTACCTGTATCTATAAGGCTTAGGCCAGCCGTATGTGAGCTTCGTTACTGGCGTACCGGCATTGGGTGGGGGAGCCATTAGCTGGTGTCTACATACTACCGCCCTGTAACTAGGTTCGCCGTCTAAAAGGGGGAGATTGTAGTTAATCTGCTGTCCTAGTTAGTTAGTACGTGGCAAGCCCAGAGGCCTACCTAAGGCCGTGCGCCCACAGCCCTCTCCAACCAACACCTACTACTATATTACCTTAATCCACCATATAGGTATTAAACCATACACAGTATTCTCTGCCCCAATAGCCGATCTAGAAATAGGACTACGAACCTGCTGCTGGCACGTCTCAACGAGATTCTAGCCCTCTCAAGTTAGGCTTCGCCTGACGGTTGCATGTACGTGAAACGTTCGTTGCAATGTATACCTATATAAGTTAGTAGGTTGCGGAAGGGTCTTGTTGAAAGCTACATGCTAAGTGCAGGGCTTTAAAATCTAGAGATACGAGAGTGATGGATGGTATATCGATACGAGAGTGATGGATGGTATATCGATACGATTGATTCAATTTTTGAGGATTTCCTTCGTTTAGGTAACGTTCGCTCGTCTCCCTTGATCCTAAAGAAGAAGAAACCAACAAAGGAAATGTGTATTAAATGGAATGCAGGGGTTTGTCCAGATTGGGTCGCTAGCGGAAGGTAGTCTCGGCACTAGGAAGGGAAAGATCTCATTAGACGAAACAACAACATTTTACCAACTGTCAAGAGTGCTAGCCGTCTCAGCAGCGGGAATGTTGTCTGTAGCCTAATCGTCTAGGTTCGTGGCTGGCTGGTAATTGGTCGTTGGGTCGACAGGAACATCGGGCGCGGCACACTGATCCCATTCGTGGCATTTAATGAGCTGGGCGAGTCCTCTGTATTTACCACCGGCGCCTTTGTCCTATTCTATATGTTAGGGTGATATTTAATTGCTTTAGCCGCTAATAGAGACACGTATACGTACCTCCGGGCTTGGTTCTTTGGCCTTCCCTTTCCCTTTCTTCGGCTTTGCCTTCAGGACTTCTCCTTGCCCGACTGCCTCCCCGTCAGCGACCTATTTATAATTAGTTAACTGATAAAAACCTCGAAAACCTGGTTCATAGTACATACCGCTTGGGATATACCATCGAAATCACCAACAATTACTTGGCCCAATCTTGACCTGCTCAGTGCACAGCATAATCGGTGGGCATCGTTTAAAAACCCGAAATTTTGCTGTGGGTTTGAACGGACCAGAGATATCAGAACGATATCTCTTTCCTTGCCTTGATAGGAATTGACCGTTGCAACTAACAACCCAGAACTGAGCCACTCTGGGTGGCTGGCTGCGATTGTATCTAACAAGTCGCGAGCCTGGGCCTGATACATAGTCAAGACACCGATGTTGCTAGCGTCGAAGTACCCACCTTTCAGGGTGTGCTCTACCAGTCGGGTAATGATGGCAATTTCAGTGTGGTTCGAAAAAGAATACCCGATTTGTGTCTCGCACGCTTGGACTTTGACCCATGTCGCCTTCTTTGATATCTGGGCATCGAATTTTTTGAAACATTGTAAGGCTTCCGCCGCGCCAGGAAGCTCCTTAGCCTCTTCGGTATCGAACAGTAGTTCCCTTTTTTGAAGTTCTTTTTTCATCATTCCGAACTTCGACATTGACTCAGTATTGTAGAATACCGACTTGAGAGGCAGCGATATGTCTGGGTCCATTCTATAATTGTCGGTCAATCGGGGTACCCCCCATCCGGATTGTTGGAGATGTAGGAGAAGGCTACGTCTTGTGATTGGGCTATTGGCTGGGGAGAATGGCTGTAATTGCATGGTGTCACCTGCTATTATCAATCTTTTGATAGTCCTACTGAAGCAGATTGCTGGGATCAGGCTATCCATCTCAGAGGTGGCACCTGCTTCGTCGAGGACGCAAAGGTTCGCCGGGAAGATTGAATCGTTTAGATCCCTCAAAACAATGTCTAGTGTCGCAAATATTATGTCAAATCCGTCGATGACTACTTGGCGTTTGGTTTGCAAGGACTCTTCCAATTCCGGGAGCTTGGACAGGTGATGCCGCAGTCTGTGGCGCTTGATTAGTGTGCTCAGTTCTGAGTTTGACTGGTCCGTTCTTGCTGCTGCAATTTCGCCCTGCAGGTATAGGACCTTAGACTTCTGATTGTCGTCGATAATTCCCATGACAACATCGAAAATTCGCTCCAGTGCAGAGTTTTGCTTAGCTGTAACGACAATTTTTGTGTAATGTGCTGACTAGAGGGAAGCCTTGACACAAAAGGCTAGCGTATAGGTCTTTCCAGTGCCGGCTGGGCCGGTAAACGCTGCGATTCTTGTTGGTAAACATGCTGGGTTGCTGACAGCATGAAGGACGGCATTGCGCTGCGTTTGATTTAACTTTGACGCCTCTATGACTGAACGGACACCTTCTTCGGCTTCTGTCGTGATTGTTGGATCGTGGTGCGAGAAGATCACTGATTTGAGGAGATCTTTATTCGCTGAATGGGGACCCCAGACTATGTCATTGAGAATCCTACGCCCTCTAGCAATTTCGGTTTGGCTGTTTATGGCGGTCAATCTTCAAAACGGTAACCCGATTCATGTTGTTAGATACGAAACTATGGAATACTAATTGGAAAGCCGGGGTACTGAGCTTACCTGAAATCGTCACCATTGTTTGGAATCCACTCCTTGATCATTTTCCTATGGGCTTCGTCAAGAGCTGGAATCTGTAGTTTGAAATCCCCTCCTTCGAATGTTTCGCCCTCCTGGAGGGTTCCCTTGGGCCAGACTGCTTCGAGGCGGGTATCGTTAGGAAACCACAGTTCGAATCTTTGCGATTCATCCACTTGGCAATATTTCATTCTTTTTTTTTGCTCTTCGCAGTGGTCAATGATAACGAGCTTCCCATCTTGGGGGTCCATGCGGATACCCTCCAGTATTCCACCAAAGGCCTGTTCGGCAATTCTAGTCTTCGCCTCGACTTCCTTGAGGAAATTGTCCTGTTGGTGTCCATAATAGTCTCCCTTGGCAACAATATGGAAGTCTGGACTGCTTAACCCGCTCTCGTTTTGGGGAGGTTGAGTTTTTTGAGACAGTGATGAGAAGAATTTGTCGACGTTGTGAAGCGCGGTTTGAGGAATTCCTTTTAAATGTAGTCGTACCGTCTCGCTGTCTGAAGCTGCCTCAAAAAGGGATTTGAAGTCATTCTCCCCTCCTGTAACAGGATACACAACCTGGAGCTTCTTCGGGTTATAGCTCAGGGTCAGAATAGAGTCACTAGTGCTGATGGAGTGCTCATTGATAGAATAGCCCTGAAATATGAGTCGAGTTTGTGGGTTGCGTCCGCCCATTGTCCCCTTCTTTTCAAGGATATACGCCAAGGCACCGTTTCGAAGTATCTTTCCATAACCCTTTAGTTCGGCTATTTGGAAGGTGGTATCTCCGAATTCCACCTTGTGAAAGGTATGAGACGAAAGTATGAATGGCCGCATAGGCTCTGGGTTATCTTCCTCAATTTGACCCAGGAAGACGACTCCTTGACCATTCTCAGTGTCATCTTTCTCTCCACTTTCGAAAGTTTCCTTCTCCAAAGAACCGGGATTTGTGCAGCTCTTACTAGCGGGACCGGGGTTTTCGTTGGCTGACGACATGGTGTAGCCTAGAGAAGTATAAGCTTGATATTCAGAATATAAGACTTGCTGCCAGCGAGCACGAAACAACCAACACAAGTTGGGATATGATATAAGAGAGCAACTACAGCGTAGAGGAAATTTGAAGACGACGATGTGGGTTGACGTACCTGCTAGAAGAAGTAGTGGGAAGAGGAGGAATAAAAAAAATTTCGAAGAGATGGGACGTAACTTTCAAGAGACCAGCTAGCTTTCCATTATAGGTTGTTAGTTCCGGATAGCCCGCCTTCGGAAATGACTTTTCACGGGAGAGCCACCAAACTCACCTAACTTCAAGCTGGGAGGATGTAGGAGGAGGGTGAAAGAGGGGGAGAAAAGGGTGAATAGGTGAACCTGTGTATCTGAGATGGTTCAGACGTTTGGCAAGTGCGAGAGAGAGATGGAATCCAGCTGGTTCGATGGGTTGGAGCGAGGTGAGGAGAATGGAGGAGAGAAGAACAGAGAGGGATCAAAACGAAGATGATGAAAAGATGTGAATGGCGATACCTGAGATGTTTAGGGTTTTTGGTGGATGCTCTCTCGGAGAGAGCAAAATTCCCCCAGTCTGCAGATTGAGTCTGGGTGAAGAGGAGGAAGGAGAAGGCAAAGGAGACGGAAGAGAAGAGAAGAGAATGGGATATGAAATTTAATTTATGAGATCACCAACACACTAGGCACTCTCACTTTGAGCTGGTACCGCTTGGACTACCCCGACGCAAGGTCTTAAGCAGGTTATGAGACTGGGTCTTAAGATCAAAGCGTTTCTGTGGCTTGACGGGCACTCTGGGAACGAGACTAGGTCAGGGCGCCGAGCTGAAGCCACATCATCAGGTGATATCGCGGACTCCTAAAGAATCCTATAGAAGGCCATCATCAATCTAGTACCGGCTCACATTAGTCTATCTTCAAAACGAATGCGAGCTCAGATACACAAGTAGATTAACCAGTATCTCATAGTCCTATAGGCTAGCCTATACAAAGTCCTAGCGTCGGCACGGACGCACAACGTCTAACAAAGATCCGCCAGATCATACATCTTGCAGAGCTTGGATTTCAGCGGGTAAGATATCTAGATTAAATCGATTTATTGCCCGGCAGACTCAATCTATAGTAACCATCTTTTCCAGCGCGAGTTGTCCCCTTGTCAGTGCTTAAGTAGGTAGTAAACGAGCACTATCTAGGTAGTTCTTCCCGGCTGCGCAACTGCGTTTATCTCAAGAAAGTTCTGCCTTGCTCTTGGGTGGTCCATACAATCTTTACAGGTACACCAATTGCTGGGCCAAGCCTCTGGAATAGGTGAACCATTCAAATCAGTTATAGCCCGCAAGCTTGTTCTGATTATTGCATAAGTTACGAGGACTTGGTATCGCGAAGAGAGCTCGTTAGACAATATACTTTGGTTATCCGCGATAGCGGCTTTCAAGGCGGGAGAACTTACTTTCGCTGATCCGGGTAGCAGCGCCTTTGACAGTCGGTGGAACAGAGTTGATGGTTCTGCCTGCTACTGAGAACAAGGAACGAAGCATGGCCATGGCTTCGCGTATCTCCGGCTGTACGTGTACCTGGTAGCTAGGGATATTCGATTACGAAATATCTGTAGTAGACTGGTAGTATCTGATTCGCTTGGTGAACGAGAAAGTTTTGGGAAGCGTTCGGTGGTTCTTGCTGCGGAGCGATTTTATTTGGAAGAGCGGGAGTTTTAGGGAGGCCGTTAAACTTAGATATCTTGATACTTTAAATTAATTAAACTTAGGATTTATATAACTCGCTGCGTCGTTGTTGCGTACTAAAATAGTAATCGATTGCTTTCAGACATTCTAAAATTCATCGGCCTAATATAGGTCCACGTGGGCACATATAATGATCTCGCGGTAGATAAAATTAAGGGCGGCTTACCTTAGATTTTAGATCTATAGAGTTCGTACATATATCCGTACCCGTAGCCCGTTTAGGGTCTTGTAAATGGTCTCTCACACCCATTTACCGCGGTTTAGATCTACCTTCTATGAGAACTCCAAAATTGACGATTCTATAGCGACCTCTCAGGTCTCTATTATATCCTCTTCTAAGGACCTTAGGCCCCCCTGCAGCCGACCTCTCAGGCTAGCCTTCACACCCTTCTGAAATTCCTAGTACGTTCGCTGCGCCGGTGGCAGCACTAAAAGCCGCGAAGATTGATACGGTCACCAAATTTGCTGCCGGGGTCGGGAAATTGCTAGCGTCTTCTTACTGAACTAAAAATCTTGCAATCTCGGCAGTGAATCCATCACGGAAATTGAAGGCACAGGAAAACTTTGCGCAATCGAGCAATCCACAAAGACTCACTACTACTATAAAGCCAAACTAGGGAAACTTGAAAGAACTAGAAGGGTGGCAGAAGAAAGTGAAACTTGGGCCGGTTTGCAACGACATTCTGAAAGAGATCGCGTTATCGATAGCTTTCTTCCATTTCCAAACTCGATGTTGGTTCTGTGGTCCAAGACTGTGGGATTACATACGTGGTAATTCCCACTGCATCTACCGCAGCTTCAGGATGTCGAAATGAGCTTCGAGCTCAGGGTGATGCAAGACGAATAAGAGGTCTTTGTACTGGACTTCGCTAGCCATCATCAAATCATGGTTGGTTTTCCGCGGTCGTCTTGTTCCACTCTATATATTCTACCAGTCAGTACAGATTTCTCGAAAGTAGTTCATTAGGTAGATATTGAGGCTACGGATTCTTATACATGCTCTCATTTGACTCTTTCAGCATCTTGGCTTGAGTTTATAACCCATTCTTCATGGCTGCCGTGTATATTTCCTTGTACGTGACCCTCAAAGTTTCGTATAGTATCGTGTTTTGTGCTCTCTGAGCTAGAGTAAGGGCCGGAAAATATCATAATTCCTTTTCTGCGAGTAATTCAATCATCTCTGTGTATCCCAGATTTAAAACGACGACTGGGATCGTTAATTACTCAATCAGAGCTGATTTGCAGGCTGATTTGCAGGCTGACAACTCTGTGGTATGACTAATAGCCTTTTATAGGGAGTATATATTTATTCTCGAGAACACTGGATAGGATGTGTGTGTCCAAGAATACTTTTCCGAGTTTCCCTTGTAATTGGTTGATCATATCTTTTCCAACTGGGTGCCTAGTAACAAAAAAGTTGTGATCTGGGCCGGCGGAGTCGTCTAGGGTCATAATCCGGCGGAGTCGGTGCGATATAGAGCGTTTGGGAAGGCCTTCTGAACCGATAAAATGTCGGGGTTATTGAAGGCACCCCGGCGAGTGATTTCGCCCCTCACCTTACGCCAAAAACTCTTGGCTTTGTATCGGTTCAACGACTACTGCTGTCTACGAGTAAATGGCTTTAGCACAGTTATGATTGAAATCACGGTGCCAGTTCTCAATTAACACCCTGTTAGGCATATTATTGGGTGGGAGAGATTCTTTACATGGACAAGTTAGATAGGCCGACCGACCGTCGGACGGTTCAAAGACCATCGATATACCCCTTGGGCCAGTCTATGGTTTGATTGGTACTGCTAGACCTGATGGATTGGTTCTCGGGTGTCTTTCGAGCTCTGTATGCTCATAGGGGAAGACTTTGTAATACGGGGTATGTCGTGGTTGAAGTAGTCAGAGTTTAAGGCATTACCGGCCGGTGGTAGAACAGCTGACGGAAAGAGTTCTGCGACGTTGGTATAGCAGAGCAGTATGTGTTTGAGTAGAGTCAGGCTGTTGTTTCTATGGCTGGAACCAGATATAAATAACTTATTGTTAATTATTACACCAAAATACAGAAAGGTTAGTCCGGCAACCGTCCTGAACCCTGACTACCTACCTACTAGGTGGTGAGTGTAAATGAAGTGAATGTTTTGCCAGGGGCTTGAACTAGCACTGCAGGGTAGCGCTGCAATTACCCATCGAGCTCTTATGGCTAAGTGGGCAGTGGTACCAAGAACTCGATATGGTGGCAATATTATGAAGATGCAGCACTAAAAAGTCCTTATTCGTACTATAGATTACGGTGCCCAATAAAGGCTCGTATATACGCCGGCCGTTTATATCGATCTCATGGATATCCATAGTCACCACGGAGTTATTATTAACTCGAAAATCCTCATATGGGGTATTTTTTGTCTACACAAGAGTCTTCAAGGTCTCATGCTAGCTTGTGAAGCCCGTCCAGTAGCAACCCCTCCGAATTGACATCGGGGAGAGAGAGAAAAAAGAAAAGGCTCTTAGGTTTTGCTAAACGCCTTCTCAGTACGCCGGTTGCTCACACATCTCTGGATCTTCCCGCCTGCAGGACAAAAGCCCATAACCCAGTTGGGTTGGTTGTCTTACTTTTCCACCAAGGGCTCCATTTCTCATTTTTTGCTCTTGACTAGCTATAAATAACGAAAAGAATATACCTTTGTTGCGGAGAATCAAGAAGCCCCACGTGCTCACTGTCGAAAGCTAAGAAGCGAGATACTTGGCGAATAAGCTATCGTTGCCGTCCAACGTGTCGCTTGCGGTTCGGTTCCTTGCATGAGAAGGCTGAATAAAGATGGAAAAAAAGGCGATGGACCTGTGTTTTCAACACCGTAAACCTGGGTCATCGGGCTGACCCGTATCGTTTATCCGGAATAAGAAGGTGGGAGGTTTGGTGGTTACCTAGAATTTTTGAATTGACATGACGCTATAGCCATGAATAATATTTCGATGCTTGACTACCTAGATACTAGCTATCCGGTTACCCTTCTTTCACAGGTGTGCGATATAAACGAGCCGGAACGGAATTATTCACAGTAAACCGATCCTTCCTGCTCTATTCCGCTGAATATAAATATAAACGGCCAAGAAAGCTGGATTTTAAGCATCGGTGGGGTACGAGACGGAGTCGTGTAACAATGGGCTGTCGGCCCGGGTTCGCCAGGAAATCGACGTTGTCGAGGTCAACACACTTCTTGCAACAATCAGCTGCTGGCCAGCGCTGGGTCGTGTCCTTCGACCACAGTTGCAACTACTGTTACATTGTGGCCTATAAAACTGCCAATAAAAACATGATTCCGAAGGGATGTGCATAAGTACGTATGTTAAGCTTTCGGACAAGAAAGCTTACCCCACGTCTACCTAATCACGATATCACATACACCTGCATTGTGCATTGCATTCGTCTATCAGCCCCTCTGCGTCCCGACTGCTCTACCAAACCTTGAGGTCCCAATCGCCAGTAAAGTGGACATCCTAAGCACGTGCCCTAAAATTATACCCACGTGCTAAACCGGAGGGGCTTTTTGGAGGCACATACGGGACAGCGGGTGGCCTTCTTATATAAGGAGATACAATCTCCAAGTCAAAAGACCATATCGGGGTGGAAAACCACAGACCTTGTCTTCTTCTGCAACTACGAGAAACAATTCCAGCAAAATCCTTTCTATCCGTTTGCAACAGTTCCGGCTCTCTAGTAGGCAATATGCACATGTACACATCTCGCAGTTTGCTTGCCGCCTTCGCTTCGGCGATCCTGACGACCTCGCTGGTCCAAGCGGCCTCCAACATGGTGCCTGACTATGAAGTTAAGCTCTTATTGGACCCCACCGCTGTTCTCGGGACCGACAACAAGCTCACGCCCACTGTTCTCTCTACCTTCGGCATGCCTACGACAGTGACAAAGATGAACGTCCAGTTCCTCGACAAGAGCAACAAGGAGATCTATAACGCCGGTTGGAGCCCACGTATCCGCAAGACCGAGGGCGAGAACGACTTCGAGCTTACATACAAAAAGCGCTATCCCGTCACCGCCGGAGATATCGACGCCACTCTCACCACCGCCAATGCGGAAGGCTTCGACTCCAGCGACACAAATTATGATGCACAGATTGAGTGGGGCTACCAAAAGCAAACCCTTTCCATCAGCCGCAAGAAGAGCGCGTCCGACTCCGGTTATAGCGGCATGGACCTGCCTGGCCAGAGCAAATCCCGCACGTTCTTGATCGATAGCGCACCCGGCAAGTTCGATGACTGGCTCTCCAACGATTGGGGTACCACGGCTCTTGCGTCGGCCCGTATCTTCGGACCCATCCTTGCGAAGCGGTCAATTGGAACATGGAGTGGCTTGCAAATCTACATCGAAGTGTGGCCTATCAAGGATGCTGCGGGCACTGGCATCGAATACCTTGTCGAAGCGTCCTTCAAGACGACTAGCCGCACCACCGCCGCGACAAAGCAGTCAGACCTTATCGCTCTCTTGACCAACAAAGGCTGGTTCCTTGCCCAGGATTCTTTGAAAACACAGCTTATCATGGACCGCTACTAAGGAGTTGCGCTTATGTTTAAATAATTGCTATTAGAGGTCGTTAGTAGCGGCTAAGGCCCGTAAAAATGAGTTAGCAGATGGGCGCAACTCCAATTGTGGAAGGGATAGGGTTTATATTCTTGTCCATATCCATCGCTCAGAGAAAAGTAAATCGAAAGATACCTCCGGAGCATAGGTTTCTCGTAACTCGCGTTGTAGTCTCATGGTTAAAGTGCCCGTCGGGCCACAGATATTTTGTGGTCCTCATGTGTTGGAAGGCTTTATCGAAACACTTATATATTCTATGTTCGATACCCGAGGCCCTTCAAGGTGCATCCTAATCGCCCTACTCAAGTGTATCCCACATCCAGGCTGGGGGTGAGCGCTTTAGGTATATAGGTACATGAATTTCCTGATTTCGGCTATCGTAGTGGTCTGATATCAGGGACGGCGGTAACAAGAGATCCAACGGGACGGCTACCCATCGGATCGGAGAAGGTGGTACGGGGATGGAAGTTCGGTTCTCGATTCTCTACGGCTGAGACTCCTGTTGACCCTCACGTCTCTACGAGGGGGATTTTTTGCCTCATTCCTTTGATAATAGAATCTCTAAGGACCTCACGCGAGAGGAGCAGTTCTAAATCTCCTCTACATCCGTAGGAATATCTTTGTTCCTCCACAACTTGCTTAGAGCAATTGCGGGGTCTCTTTCTTCGTCTAAAAGGTCCGGGAAGATATGGTCTAAGCCGAGATATTAGCCAGAGCTTTGGTTTAAAAATTTAAAATACCTACCACCCTTGTAACGCTTGATATCCGCCAGAGTTCGAGGTAGCATTCGTGCTGGTGACGAAACTCTCTACCCCTAAAGCGTGTCGATTGAGTTTTGAGACCCGATCCGTGATAGAATTTGAAGGTGCCTTACTTGAACTCGCTTGCCGACAGGTCTGTTAAGCTAAAAGGCTGTCTTAATTACTATACCTTGAGCTGAACTCCATATGTGACTGACAAAATCAACCGCTTGGCCCCTTCCGGGAGTGGCCCTGCGAGTAGCCAATTCTCCCATACTGACATGACGAAGTCTGAAGTACACAGGATGTGGCATTTCGACAGTTAGGGACTCAAAAAGACTATTTTAGATAATCCTGCCAACCCGGGATTCATTAGCTTGACATTATTATTATTATTTATATATTTTATATTGGTTGGGGATACCCAAATATACCACTAATTTTTTGCCTCTAGTCTTCCGCAGGAAGCAAACCATATCAATTCTCTGCCAACGGTCTGCATTGTTTCATTCAGAGGTTATCGGTAGTTGCGATATGATGGCGCCTTTGACGGCGTTCTTGATGGTATGGGAGGTTGGTTTCGACATTCTAAGGATTATTTGGTGTTTGGGTATAGATTGGGTTAGGAATTGGGGTTCAATATAAAGTATCCCCTTTCGCCTTAGGGGGTTACTCTCCGCGCTTAATTAAGCGATTACGATCTGCTCTTGATTATCCGCCTACAATTAAATTTAAACTCAAGTTAGCACGATATTAGAGTATATACGGATATAATAAATCCGGGGGTAAATACAGGAACGAAGCCGGGGTGAATTAAAAGAAGGCACCCGCGGTCTACATATATGCACAGCTGCAGGGTAGCCTTTGGTGGCGAAGACGAGGTTATAATATGGTGGTGGAGCGGGAAAATTTAAAAAGTTCGAAGTTTTGGAATGGACTGGCGAAAATAAAATATTTTGGGAGGGCAGCCGGACACGCGATTAGGAACCTCGTTGAGTCACCCCTCGGTGAATTTGGAGGGGCCCTATGGCCAGAATACATATCATTGATGTATTTAAGGTGTCGGAAAAACCCATCTGGACACAGGTGTGTTAACCGGACTCAAATCCTCAGATGAATACCGCATCGAATCTCATAGATATACATATAAGCCCTGGCCGATGTATCCCGACAACTAGTTAAGTCACGAGATCTGATTTCCAGCGAGATGTCCCTTATAGTACAATACTTCAGTTTGTTCTGCTCCTCGTCCTTTGCTCCGGATCAGAGTTGGCATTTTGAATGTATTGGCAGTTTGCCTATGTAGACCTTGGCTTGACCTAAAAGTAGAATGGTCATTCCTCGGCGTACTCGCTCCCGCTGGGACGCAAAATCAAATAAAAGAGCATGCCGGAAGGCTACACAAAGTATTAATTTACGGGTGATCAAGCTGGATGTGGGGCTGGCATACGTTGTATCGTACAGCAGACCTATACGCGTAACTACTATAGTAAGTACCTACTTAAGCACTTACTAAGTACCTACGTAGTACTTAAAAAGACCGACATCTTTACTGTACCTTGAGCTGGAGTCCGTATATAAGTATTAAGTAAGCTTGTGGCTGTCTGGCATCTGGGACGAGACTCTTCAAGTTTCCCCCCCCCAGCTGATGGGACATATTTTTGGTGATGGTGTGCCGTGGCAGTGGCTTCCGTCAGAGTGGTTCCGCGCACGGCATCAGCTTTGTCTCGCACACCAGACGCTGCTACACCCGGCACCACTCAGCTATCAACGAATTCGATTTCTTTCCGGAGCCTTCCTGCCCGCTACGTACTCTTGGTGCCAGCCGAGCCCCGTAGCCTGACTGTTTTCTGTTCTTCCTGGCCTTCCCTTTTTTTTTCTCCAATAAGCCACGATAGTCGGAGCAATTCCTCTTCCTCAACCTCTTCAATATATATATATCCATCAAAAACCCGACACCACACCCTAGTCTCCAGCCGCCCAAGACCACACCGGTACCCCCCATTGACGGAGATCTCGATGTCATCACCGAGCCATTCAAGACGGGAGGTATTCGATGAGCTGCACACGGAACGATTCCGGACTATCCAGTTTGGAAGAAGCACCGTGTGTCCTCCAGACACAAACATCCGTGTCGAGCTGCTCTCCAAGAGGGTAAACCCTCCCAACAGCCGAAACCACTATCAAGACGGGTATTATGATACCATGTACATAATCTTTCCCGAGGCGACAACACCTCAAGCAAGAAATCTCCGCTTGGTCATTGACCCGGGGGAAATTCAAAGTTTCCAGGTGAACGGCTTCTTGGCCCTTCATCTTAAAGGAGCGGATCTCGAAGCATCGCGGTGCAAAGTAAAAAAATTCCCTGAAGAGACGTTATGAATCCTCTAGAATCCGACCCCCAACGTGGAACTTTTGAGCTAACGCCGGGTTGGTATTGATAGCTACAACGGCAACCGGTCGCGGGTAGGCAATACCAAGATGTAGTTGGTGCTTCCAAGAGAGACACCTTCATCCGTCTCCTCGGACTCGACTTTTGGGAAGCGGCTGTTGTCGTTTTAAGCGGACCCGAAAACGATTTAGAAGAGTTTTGTCAAAAGTTTCCTAAGCACGGGCTTTCAACGCCGTTGAACTGTGTGCTCAACCCTGCAGCCTTTGCCCTCGCGGGGCGAAAGCTAACAAAAGCATCTATCTCTAACTTCGATGTCGTGAATATAAGTATCCACGGATTCATTTGTGATAAGCGCGTTGACTCTCGGTCGCGACAGGTGTTCAAGGGTGGAGTCGGGAACGTTGATAAAGATAGACAACGTCGAATGATCACCAGCGTATGCAATACCCACCTCATCGAAACCATGAGTAAGTTCTCAGGGAGTTTGTAAACAACAATAAGTCGACAGCAGTGGACCTCACGGACCCCGACACATATTTCGAAAATCCCCTCTTTACTGACGACGACCTGGAGACCATGGTGCGCACTTTATAGCTGTTTTTGTTTTTTCCCTTAACCACGAATAGCAAGGCCAATCTTGGCCAGGCAATTAGAATCAAAAATCAATCGGTCTCTCAAGGATAATACGAGACTACTCTCAAGGAGGGTCTGGTAGAAAAGCTTATGTACATACCTAGGGGTACCTACTGTGTGTAATCTCGTAACCGGGCAGTGGTTGCCAACGGAGGTCGCCGAGACCACGTCCATACACAGTCTCGTGACCAAACAACCCACCTGCTGCTTGTTACTTTAAGTAGGCACCTATATTTATTTACTCGCCGCATGTTAGCAGATTATCACGATCACCACAGGATCGCCACGCCTAGACACAGATCAAGAGGCCGGAAATAGGGTCATAACTCAGCCAAAGAAGGAACTCCCCGTTCCCCGTTCCCGTTCCTCCTCCTTCCTCCTTCCTCTTTTCCATCCCCTCCCCCGTCCACCTCCGCGTCGGTGCCTCCCCGCTTTTACCGCCATCAACCATCTCCCACACCCGTGCGGTTTTCATCGAACCTGCTTCCCCTTGGTTCCTTTAGTTATTCCGTAGGTTCCCCCGTATCATTTTATATCACGCGCCCGACATAAAATACACACACCCAACTTTTCGGACGCTAACTAGGACTGGTCAACAGGTACCGAGATAGTACCTGCACCAGTTTTTAAACCAAGAACTATTGCTCTCACCACCCCCCACTACATCAGGCCCCTGTAGAAACTACTTAAGTAGGTAAGAGGAAAACACATCCCACTTCATCCAGCATCATCATCCACACATGGACAATAAACCAGAATCTCACCCGTAAGTATCTTCGTACCCCCATATAGAATCTACCCGTTTTCCCTCATCCCTCCAACAAAATCGCTGCCAATGCAAGCGGTACCCGTTGGGCAAACGCAAAGAACTAAACCCCCCCTACATGCACCTCATCATCGCCCCACCAGCCATCCACAATTATCTATCCAGTTTCTATTACCCTACTAGATCCATCCTTTTCAGAAGCCCAAGACTTTGAACCACCCCCATTCTAACATCTCAAATAACAACCCCACAATATCCAGTTCTCCCACCACAACAGCTGTCCAACCAACCACCCCAAGGAAAAGGAAATCAACATTCTACACAGAACAGCCCAATAAAAAGTTCCAAATGCAACACTTAGCGGCATTCCATAATCAACTCATTACCACCGACACATTGCCGCTTTCCGGGGCAACCCGAAAAGTATATGGTGATGGAACTCTCCTACCACAGGAGAACGCTTTCACAAAAGCAGTACAAGAACTAGAAGAACGGCTCAAGAAGCACACCCAGCTGCTAAAGACACAGAACCTGCAAATCAAACAACTCAAAAAGACCGTAGCTACCCACGAAACAAAACTCCAAGTATTAAGGCCTATTAACTCCGCAATTCGCCTTCAAACAATGAAAAACTTCCTGTTAAACTACTTCAAGATCACAGAGACAAATCTGGGAACTGAAGTGCAGCTGAGCACAAAGGCCAGAACCTTCTGGACCACCCAGTGGGCCAACCACCACCAACTAGCCTCTAATGGCCTTGGACAACCTGTAAACAGGGGCCAAGGTTCTGTAAGGAACCTCGGGGACCTCGTCACACACAGCGCCCAAGCAAAGGTATTCTAGGGAAACAACCCGAGTTTAAAAAACTTGTTCTGACAATCTCGTTTAGGCAGATGCGGTCATTGCTCAGTCTTTTGGTGCGCCCACCGAGGAGGGCTTTTCCATTATATATGGAAGGCCCCAGCCTTCTGTAAGCTTCATCCTTTTGAAAACCCCCAAATTTCTCTCGAGTTCTAACCCACATTGAATGAACCCAGTTATTAACAACCCGGATTGGGAGGGCCTGGGGAACCTCCACTGTATTATCGCCAATAGACTATACTCCCGCCAGGTCCATGCCTACGGCGAACGAGGTGAACAAACCTTACCGCCAATCCCATCGAACAACCGCCAATCCCATCGAACATGGTTGAACCACACCCAACACCACCAAAACATAGAATTCTAGCAGTTCTGAGTATAAAATCATTTAAAATATTAAATATTTAAATGAATAAGTAAATATTTACTTACACAATTACTTATTTAAGTCAATATTTAGTGTTTATATATTTTCCGAGTGATGGTGAAAAGGTCAACGCAACATTGCACGCGAGCTGTGGTTTAATGTTGGGTAGGCCTACCCACTAAACAGCCTACCCACCAAACAGCCTACCCACCAAACAACCTACCTACTAAACAGCCTGTCTGTTCAACGGCCTGTTCAACGGCCTGTTTAATGGCCTGTTTAATGGCACCCACTAGACAGCCTAGCTACTTGCTACAGCGTTACTGTGAGCCTACTGTGTGTTGTGCGCGCTCAGATATTTTTCACTACTAATAAGATTTGTTTGACCTTGAAACTAATAAGATTTATTGTTTTATAATTAATTTTGCGTATTTTCATTGTTTGAAGCGGAGAATTCTATGTTTTGGTGGTGTTAGCAGTGGTTCAACCATGTTCGATGGGATTGGCGGTAAGGTTTGTTCACCTCGTTCGCCGTAATGCCGAGAGACCCATCAAAGCACTCCAGTGCTTCCAGAGGGTACGAGTCCTCCTGACCAGGCCAACACCACCATCACCTGTTGTCATGGACCAGCTCACCGACGAGGCCACTAAGGCCTTGTTCCTGCCACCCTAATTTCCTTTCTTTTTCTTGCTTTTACCACCCTGTTGGGTGCGTTTCTGCCGGTTCACTTTTCCCTACTTTTTAATTACCACCCTGTTGGGATTTTTGTTTCATTCTTCTTTTACTAATTACCACCACCCTGTTGCGTGAGTCTATTCCTCGTTAACCTTCCTTTTCACCACCCTGTTGGGTGTGGTTTTTTTGTGCTTCTAGTCTTCCGCAGGAAACCAACCATATCAATTTCTCCGCTAAAGCATGGTCTATTACATTGTCCTATTCAAAGGTTATCGGTTGTCGCGATATGATGGCGTCTTCGACGGCGCTTTTGATGGCATGGAAGGTTAGTGTCAACGTTTCGGGGATGACCCGGCGTTTGGTAGTTTGATAGTGCGGCCGGGGTTCGGAATTAGGGTTCAATGTGAAGTATAAAAAAGTACTGTGCCGGCACAGTAGTTAGAGGCCATCAGACGATGCTCTGATCGCTCCCTCTTTCGCCTTGGGGGTTACTCCGCGCGCTTAATTAAGCGATTATCGACTCCCGATCGGCTAGCGGATAATTATCCACCTACAACCGGTAGAGTATATACGTATATGGCAAATCAGGGGGAAAATACAGGAGCGAAGCTAGGGTA
This sequence comes from Arthrobotrys sphaeroides, assembly GCA_036971245.1. NCBI lineage: Eukaryota > Fungi > Ascomycota > Orbiliomycetes > Orbiliales > Orbiliaceae > Arthrobotrys > Arthrobotrys sphaeroides. The sequence continues at coordinate 444,326 of JAJTTW010000010.1, read as the reverse complement.
ATTTGAAAGAAGACTCCCGCGGTCTACATAGCCGTAGGGTAACTCTTGATAGTGAAGACGGGGCTATAATATAGTGATAAAATTGGTTCGAAGTTTGGGAACAGGCTAGCAAAAACAAAATATTTTGGGAGGGCAGTTCAGGCGTGGCTAAGTTGAAGGGTCGGGATGGGTATTGGGACCTGAGAGGTCGTATACTTGAAGCGATTTGTTACCGTGTTTAATTCGCCAGCCTGACGCCTCGCTTGCTGCCCATTTGACAATTATTACTTAACAAAGAGTAAATTTATATGATGGGAATTTGATGTGGCCTTCAAGTAACAAGCACAAAATTCTCCGTTGGCCCAGTGGTCAAGCTGAGCGAGCTGTTTTTCTGCCGCGCATATATGCACAGCGGGAAATAGCATTCCGCACATACGGACACAGCACACGCCAGCTACCTGCATACCAGGAAAGAAGTGAGCTGAAATCACCTTCTCTCCATTAGGCTTCCAGTAAATCCTCGAGGCCCTGGCGGCCTGCATACCACCACCCCATTAGCCAGACCGCCTACTCCTGGCGTGCAGACCCGTCCGTATTTTGCCAAGAAAGCGAACCACTCAGCGTTACTGTATGTACTGAGAGCAATGTACAAATTTTTGTTATTAGTGCTGCGGAAGGGGCCCAGCCGAACTCCTAAGAAACTGATATTACTCTATACTTATCCAATAGTACTCCTCAGAAACCCTCTAGCGTCTCTATTGTGCAAATAGTTACTCACTTCCAATGTGATCCTGTCTAAATTACCCAAATTGCATCGCCTCTGTATCTAGATTTAAGTTCGCGTCACAAAGCCATCTGCTTTTCTCGTAGGCAGACTCGAAATCCATGCCGACCGATCGCGAGTTAGCCTCGATTCGACAATCATGTGTAGCGAACTGCATTACGATTTCTAGATTTCTCTTTAATAATATTTGAATTCTAATGATTTGTTACTAGAGGCTGTTGAGAATATATTATTAATCAGTGGTATGCTGCTGCTGTGAGAGATAGGCTGGTTCCGGAGAAGGTACTAGTATACCTATATGTAGGAAATGGAAAACAACAGTGCCACAACCCCCAACAGCGGCATTCGTAATAACCGCCTTGCAAAAAGTTCAAACTTTTCCCGTATTCGACAACTAAGGTTCACAGAACGACTCTGTATTTTGGACAGTTAATGCTTTAGGATCCACAATAGTACTAACCTGCTTTGAGTGTAACCTCATTTATGATCAATGGAAAGTTAAAATATAAGGTTTGGGTGACTCTACCTAATATTAGCGTTTCCATCGCTTCTCAACCCAATTTATAGGCACAGAAAGCTAAAATAAACGGCTCATCTTGTGCGCCGCGATTGTCTCGACTCGCCGACGATCCGACAACAGGCAGTTGAAAACTAAATTAATAACTCGTATTTCAGAGAGTATGTTTATATAAATGCTTACCTGGCCGCTGTTTTTCCAAAAACCAAAAAACACCATCTCGTAATAATTCTCTAGTACCGCCTCGCGACTGTTTGTAGACCTCGGTCCTCTGCATCCCCTTTATCATGAACCAGCAAATGACTCCACAAAACTGGCAAGTCCCGCCAGGCCACCATGCAATAGCATTGGCGACGTCTGAAGAATTCGTCGGATGGTACGACACCATTCGTCGTAGGTATGATATCCCCGACTGTAAATTATTTCCACTTGCCAGACCTAACGGATCCCTCGTACGGATAGCAAATTATTTCAGCCGCCCCCTCACCAAAACCCAATCAAAGACCAAACAGGCAAGAAAGAAGACGAAGAAACTCGCCTTCAAAAGGAATGGGAGTTCTGCAAGGCTATTATGGCTGCTGATCCAAAGACGCTAGGGGTGAGCATTCGTGTTAAGCGTGGGGGTGAATTTACTCCTATTCGCCCGTCGTCCGTTGAGCTTCCGCCCCTCTCGGCCGAGGCCGACAGAGCGGCAACCGAATACCTGGAAAAAGAGAGGAAAGAGATGATAGAGGGACGTCTCCTCTCACCTCCCAATATCAAAGTTACGAGAAATGAGTTGACGGGTCTGCCTCGCGTATCAATCCGCATCACACTCATTGGGGTTCGGGAACTGGAAGATGGCGGCTACGTTACTTCTGCCCTTCCCAACACCGGGGCGGCAGATATGTGGCTGCCATTGGAGCTTTTCCCCGACGCCGAAAATGAAACCTATCTCTTGAAAGGTTTCCCCTACCCGGCCTACGCGCGGCCCGTCGACTTTCAGTTGGTCGGACTGAGCCAGCGCTTCAGAGTTAACGCGGTTTTCACTAAGGGTAAAAATTTTCCCGGGGGTCATGCCCAACCGATTCTCGGCCACCGAAACTTCTGGGATCGAATGAAGTTTTTGTGGACTGGGTATCAATTAGATGGCAGCAGCGATCAGTTGACTATACTTCAGTATAAAGATCTAGAGTGGACCGGCGAGGTTGTCGACTTGTTTCAAATACGCCCAGACGGTGCAGCCTAGGGATATATCCCAGAGCCAGTCAGTCAGTCCCAGCGCGAACTCGTTTGGTAAGGACCTGCTCTCCTGATGTTTGCTGCTCCTGTTGAGAGAGATCAACTACAGGAGCTGATCGATGTATCCAGTGACCCTGTTAAATCTGAGACCATTAATTAAAATAACAGTCGTTGGATATCATATAACCTTTATACTTTGGATAAGATCTTGCGGTCGCTATTAGATCCGAAAGTGATTTATTTTCGATTAAGTAGTTTTATTGTTAGCTTCTTGTGTTTGAGGGTATCACAAAAGGAATGCTATTTTATTTGCATTATCCCACCAAACGTCAGAGGGCGGGTAGGGGTAGTAGGATTATGCTGGAAGCTAGAATACCGGGCTGGAGATTAACGCTTTAAGATATACCTACCGACCTACCTAGGTACCCAGGTACTTAGTAGGTATATAGGTATGAATTCCTTGATTTCGTAGGCCTCCACCGGCTACCGGGATGGTCACTAGTGGTTGGCCATGGTGATGGCGATCTACGGAAGCGGGCCTTTCGCGGTAGGCGGGGTTTCGCTCTATACCACCTCCATCTCAGTTCTGGGGTGCCTGGGGTGCCTGGGGTGCGAGCAGCAGTTGTTTCTCAGACCACAGTTGTTTAATCGATGATTTTGGTCTGGTGGAATTCGAAACAGGCGCGAGCTTTCACGACGTCACCGCTGCAGTAGGATTAAATTAGAGGTTGGATTTGGGCTGCTACGGTTGCAAGCTGCCGCTTCCACGTGGAGATTCACATTTACTTAAGTACTTAGTATATTATTATTTTAACTGTCTTCTGGTTTCCGCGCGGATCCGACTCCGTGATCCGGACGACAGCTCGAGCGAATCTCCATTGATTCTTACTCTTAATTTCTTGTAGGTTGGCATATATATACTGTAGCGGGTAAAATAATTCCTAGAATAGTAATACTAGTGTCCTTTTTCATCGTGAAGCAGCTAGTTACTAATTACGTTAAGCTGTAGCGTGAAGTATCCACAAATCGCTTCTTCAAAATAATTGCTTTATAACGTAGATGATTAATGAATCTTCAACAAAGGAGCGACCGTCTGGTTCAGTGGTCTGCACAAAGACAACTTCTCAGTTGGTCCAGTGGTCAAGATTTCCGCCTGTCACGCGGACGACCGGGGTTCGATTCCCCGACTGAGAGTTCTTTTTTGTCCTTTTTGTCTTTTTTTATCAGCATCACATGACTTTCCCAACACAACACAGCAGCACATCCACGCAGCCTTTATATATATCAGCGCCAGTCTCGTTCAGTGGATTCGATGCGAGGCGATAGTAAACCAGTTGCTAACCCAGCTACCGGTGGCCTCGTGAACCCAACTACCGGTATTTAAACCGTCAAGCTCATGGTTACCGATGATAAGGGTACTCCTCTACTTCAATGGTACGCATCAAGATCCAGTCGCATCCAAGTACGGCCGGCGGCCGAAGATTTTTGGAAACATTGAGTCGATGCCAAAGGTTGCATAGCTTCCATGCAACTAGGCGCTTGTCGGGAAATACTGATGAGCCCATTTTGCAATTCATCTTGTCTTGTACGCGGACCCTTAGGCACAGCCAGCCTTCAATGCTTCTTTATATTGGATAGCCTTAACAGGCTCTATCTTAAACATATACTTGGGGGCAATGCAATGTCAACACTGGTAAAGAATTAAGAAGTCATGGATCGATATCGATATATCACAGCACTTTTAAATTTCTAACAGTTCGTAAGACCGACCTATATATATACCTATCGAACAAAGAGCATACGGTAAGCATAGAATTAGGTTCTAAGCCTTAATGGTACGGTTGTTTAAACGAGTAGCATGGTGTAAAGCCAAGTAGTCCAACTAGTCGCTCCGGAGATCGTTAGACCACGTTATTGGGAAATCCATCAATAAGGACCCTGGTTCCAGTGGTTTGGCTGCCTTGCACCGCCTGCAGCGGCACCTGTATTTCGATTCAAATCGTTTAACTCCACATCTCTGTGCCTGCCCGTTGCTGCCCCCGCGGTACGTCCCGAATTGCCCGACCCCGCTTCCCCGTTGGTTGCACTCGAATTCGACTGGTCGCCGAGTCTCCATCCTAAGAACCGCGTAAGCAAGTGACCAAATTCACCTTTTCAGAAAATGTAGTTGTATATGGCTTACGTCTATAGCCAGCGATGGCAAGATCCAGTAACGGGAACCCGGCCACGAAATAATTCACTAACTGACCCATGCTAGGGTATGTGCTGGAGCCTTGCGGGAGTTCAGCAACCGTACGGCCGGATTGAATAAGAATGATGACTTCGTGATTCGTGCGGTAGAGGTCCCTTAGAACCACAATATAGTATATGTGTATACCGGTCATTGCAGCCACAAGAGTAATTACGACTGCTCTCACGATGGAGCGCGAAAGTTCCATCTCTTCGGGTAGTATATTCCATGAGATGAGACCTATATGTGCCCAGTTTACTTTCAGCATATGTCAAGATGATTCTAGACAACAATCTCGGAACAAACCCATTAGCATGAGAGTAAACCCAATCAAGCTCGATACAACCGTCCCTAAAACCATTAACAGAGGCACCATTAGCGCTCATAATCCATACTATCGCATATGCATCGCGCGGACATGATGCCGAACGTACGTAACGCCCCATCGTTGCTTCCCAAAACCGTCTTCCAGCCTTTCAGGTTCCGGATGCAAACCTCATCTTTTTTTCCTTTTTCATTTAACCCCTCACCCACATAGGCGGTGTAGGCGAGCACTAGCGCTGTAAACATGCCTAGGTAGAAATATCGTCTTTTCTTCCAGATGCTATCCTGAAGCACTGCGGCAGAGTATATGCCAGCCGTTCCATACAGGTACGCGATAGCGAGTGCAATCCGTTGGTGCTTATTCGATATTCCGGGATGCTGAGAATCTTTAATCCATGCCGCGACCGGGAATGCGAACCCGAATGTAAGCTGGGAGTTGAAGTTCCCCTGGAGCAAGGTACCGGCACTCCCGTAATCGGTCGTGCTATCTCTGTTTCCGAGTTTTCTGAAATAAAAAACAAGCGTTAAAGGTTGACCAGGGTCTAATATTGGGTCAATTCAGGGCACATACATTCCAAACAGTTTTCTGGTCCGAGCCGCGATTATTACCGTGTAAACGATTAAACTTGCACCCAACATTGCCATCGCGTAGAAAACCTAAAACATAAGAGCCCTATTAATATATTTTTCTAACGCGCCGCTATCGTAATTTTTTTTATAGATTTTTATTCATTTTCTCGATAGATACTAAGATCAAAAACTTACATGTATGCTATCGAAGTCATTGTCGGCTCGAAATAACTCCTCGCACCTCTCGATATCGGCGTTGGATGGCAGATATATATACTTAGAAGTTGAGGCTCCCATTTTTTGTGCAACAGCCGCAGATACGAGAACATGCGACAGAAAGATTAGCTTCTTGCTATTTACCGCTACGCGTCAAAAATGGTGTTTCGGCTTCGACTAGGTAGCGATAATTAAATCCATAGAAGGTATAGATTATACACAGGGATCCCCTGAGGTTATATTTATATTGCATCGTGACGCTCGCTTTCGTTATCTCTAGCTCTGTGGAATGGAGGATTTGGATCGCAAGAGCCTCCTCCGCCAGATCCTTCGCAGTGGCAAAATTTCGGTATCTCAAAAATCCGATAAAATCGGCCAGCCTTGACGCCGTGTCACCTTGTGGTGAAGCTGTGGGCAACTATTGCAGTCGTATCTGCATCTGGTCTGGTAGTCGTGCATTCAGCCGTGGCGTTGTTCTTGCAACTACTACAGATTATCTATATCACCCCGGATAGTCATGGTTGGGCTCAACATTCCGGACTCCGAGCCTTGCCTTGGCCCTGCATACCGGCACCCCGAAGACCAATCTAGCCGAGGCCTATCGGTCGATAGCAGCCTTATTTTTCAATTTTGGAGTCGCGGGACCAATACGGTCGCTCACCCGCCACCGCCAATAAATGATATACTAGCGAGCGCCCATTCGAAAAATGTGCTCATGCATCACGCAAGACCAAATTTCTAATCTAGAGCAAAGTAACGATGTGATTCCAGTGCATCCTAGATATTATCAACGATCTCGAGATTATTTGTGTTTTATAATAGCGATCGTGATAAAGATCTAATTGCCGGTTAATGTCAGCTGTGAGAAGGGATATCTACAAGTGTATGTACGTTATGGCCCGAAATCTGAAATCTAGGTGGTGCATGGAAATGCACGCCAAGGTGGAAAATTATCACACTAGAAGTCACCCGACTGCTATTCCCTGGACCTTCCTGGCTTTCGCGGCGCTGCTTGTGGTTAAAAACTCGAGGGGGAAAAAGGATGAGGCTCTTTACACGGCTGATTCGGCTTTTATTGCTGAGAGATGAATATAGTATATAAGACTTCGCAACAGCTACTAGTATCGGAGTGAATTAGGTTGACTCTGCATCTTTCGTTTCATCCGACCCTCCCTCTCGGTCTTCCTCTTCCTCGATATCCCTCGCAATCTTCTGCACCCATTTTTTTGATACATCTTCAGTGGTTAGACGTTCATAGCTAACCAGTTTATCGGCACACTCCTCCAAGATGTTGTCGTAGTTTGCCTTCTTTTTGTCGTTTATCTTGCTTATGCACGTTTTCACCAGTTTCCAGGAAAGAGATCTAATTTCTAACCATTCCTGGTCACTTTTCGATCCGGGTTGCGCTTTTTGTACCTGCGGATAGGATTCGGGGCCCTTAAGCAGAGCCTGTACGATCTCTTTCGTCATTTTGTGGACGCTCTGGGCTGAAGCACCTTCTTTCGCAATTTCCCCTGCGCACAAATCTTCGAATATTCTCCGGAGGTCGTCCAGATCATTGTCGATCTTTATGGCAGAATCCCTTCGTATTATGACTGCATGATTATACGCAGCCCTCCTTCGAATTCCTGGCCCAAGTCTCTTGTTTCGTCGGAATATGCATTCTCCCAGATCGATTGGTAAATACCGTCCATCCAGGGTGTCGTCAGAGACACGAATGTATTCATCGATGCTGAAGTTGGTCAAGCCTGTTATAGCCACGTCATGCAGGGTGAGCTCATCAATTCTTTGCCTTGCTTCCTCCGCGTCCACAAACAATTGGATCTTCTCGGTGCGAAAGTAGTTTGAAAATTGCGGCGACCGAATCGATAAACTTTCAATCCCGGTGAAAGGGCATGCAGCGAACTGCCTCCACCAGCTCGGTGATAGATTCCCGCCCAATTCTAGAACTTTGGTACTCTCCGGTGGTGTAAGGAAAAAGGATGGGTGAAACATAAATGATCGTAAGATTAACGTCTTCAAATGTTGCATATTCATGAACACTATCTGGAGCTTTCGTAGTTCCTGAGTTTCCTCTCCGTCATCAGAGATTAGAAACCCATCATACTCGTAAGTATTTGTTTTCCAGGAAAAGTATTCGAGGTTGGCGAGTTGGGAAAGAAGTCCGGTCAACTCTTTTATATGCGCTATTGTCGCAGAGTCGTTGGTCGACCAGCATACCCTGCCGACGCTCTCATGGTACCAGATTTCAAGCTCATATCGTGTGATCTTCTCTAAATCGATAATATGGGGTATATCGCGAACAATTTCCGCCTTGAGATGAATGGAAAAGTCCTTTGGCGACTTTTTCCTAGAGTATTTCATTAACTCAGCAAGGCCTGTAGCTCCTTCCAGGGAGTACTCCGCAGGCCCGCGCATACCTAGAGATTTAATATAACATATTCAGTCGTTGTCATCTTGCTATTGTGACGACGAGTAATTGAGCTACTCACTACCACATTGCAAGTTCAAGCTCACGTTTCGAGGATTCAGATGGCCACTCGTGAGCAGCTCTGTTAACGGCTTGTACCACTCAGCCAATAGCAGGTGAATGTGTTTCGTGTTCATAAAACCCAAATTCTCAGCTCCACGTTCTTGGACGAGCTTTATGAGTTTGGAAGCGTGTATTCCGTAGATAACTATGGATGACCATAATTGGACGTAGCATGTGGGATATAGAGCTTTGCAACTTGAGAGCAGTGAGATGAGGTCGCTCCTTCCCAGGTGCTTGAGAATGAGATAAAGGACTTCGGGTAGCTTGGTGAGCTGTACGAGTGATGCCATCTTGTGATGTTCCAACGTTCACGCTTCCGAGCAGTGCCAGTAGAAGAATATCTGGACCGTCCCCCGATTTTGGACCCCGCAATCGCCGAATAATGACACCTAGCCGGGTGTCGGCTGTCCGTCTTGGCACGGGTTTCTCGGTCGCTAACTAGCCGCTCAAGGATACCTACTATTTCGGAATTCGAAGCCCAGAAACATGTGTTGAGCACAGCGCTCCCAGATTGAACGCAAGTGGCTATGAAACTGGAGCAACTAACTCGACCAAATTTTCAATATCCAATGTACTTATAAACACAGTGTCGGACGTTCTTCTGGAGCAGAAGATGTTGTTTACAAAAGTACCTACCTCCATCCTCAGACCCCTTAACCTCCTTTTTTGGTAGCATCTGCTCTTACTCAAAACCCATAACACATCGGTATTAAATTTTTTTTCTCTAAAATGATCATTACTGACTCTCCTCATGCTAAACTTTATAAGATTTTCAATTACCAACAACAAAACACTGTACTACGAAGGCTTGTCAAAAAATTTAGGGTACATTATTATTTAATCACATTTTGGCGTGTGTGGGGCCCGGTAGCGCTAGCTGCGCTACCGAGGGAGAGAGAGAGCGCCCAGGATAAGTAGGCAGCCCTATCACTGCTATCTATAGAGGGGAGAGTGAACACCCGGGATACCAATGTAACTTCATCAGTAGTAAGCGATGGATAGGGGGTTTGTTGGTGTTGATGCTCAAAGGCAGCGCAGCGCAGCCTTTTAGTCTAACTTTTTTGACAAGCCTTCGTAACCGTTATTCCTTCAGCTAGTGAATATTCGAAAGCCATGTGTGGACGGCTTAATATAACCGCGGAAATTCTGATGGGAGGATGTCTCAATGTCCGAATTTTTATAGGCCAGATGAATTCATTCAGGTGTGTTCGAATTGAACAGCTAAAACGCTTTGACAGCAGATTAACCCCGTCACACGAGAAGTACTCTGCCTCTCTTCGAGTACATACATTCCCACGCTTTTTCAGCCGGACAGCCGGGGAAACCTCCCAAGTCTGACAGCTGAACGGTGCAAGTTATTAATCCCGGACAAAGGTTTTGCAGTAGTTGTTTCTGGTGTCGGTGGAATATGTACTAAGAAAAATCCGACTGAATCAAGTATGAATAGATTAGTCAGATCCTCTTATCCACTAGTTACCCGATATTAGCCTATCCCCCACCACAAAAGTTTGTTCCTTCTACGCGAAACGTTGGTCGAGAGCCACCAAAAAGAAATCCAAACCCAGTCACGGGCACTTTTCTCCGAGAGAGAATTAGTTTTGGTGTTTACGGTCCGAAATCGTGAACGCGGCATGTACCGCAGACGGAAACAACCGGTAAGCACTATTGCGACTTGGCGTTTTCATCACAGTGATGCCTGGGGGTGAGAGTGCTCGACCACGTTTCTCAAGCGAATGAATGAACGCACGCGCAGACAATTAGAGTTTTGCAAGGGATGGAATGATGAAGCTCATAAGAAGGCCCTGTTACACGGGCACGAAATATGGGTCTTGAAAACCCTTTTCTGTTTGCGACCTCACATCTTGATATCCACCTAACTCACGAAGTCCGAAGGGCCACAGTTAGAATTTTGGATATACTTCCCAGAAGTGGTCCCTATTCGTGCAATGTTATCACCACCACTAACGTCGACCGGAAAGCCTACACATTTTAAAGTCAAACGACAGCACCGCCGACCGTCTGTTGGTATCAGTTGCTGGATGTAGTTATGGCATGGTGGGTGAAGCCAATCATCGTTAATGTAAGTATCCCACCCCGATATCTGATAAATATTTGAATCGGTCTACTATATTTAAAGACTTCATTTCTACTTTTTCCTTAGTTTCGAAAGTCCTATCAATAACTATGCTTACTAATCTATCTTAGATCCTAGAATGGATTTTCGCCGCCATCGCCACCATATTCTACCTCCTCCGCTTCTATATGCGGTGCTATGGCGTTAATGGCCAATCCACCCACTTTAACTCCAAGCTGAGCGATTGGGTCCTTACAATAACGCTCTTATGCTTCTACTTGGCAAACATCCTCGATTCGATTACCGTCGCCTATATGAATGGCGTGGATAGAATGAATCTCTCCCCAAATCGCAATAATCCACTATCCGCCTACGTTCTTCTAGAATCCCACCAATTGAGGACACTTCTCAAAATTCTATTTGTGTCAATACTTCCCTACTATTCCTCATTTTGGGGTGTTAAATTCTACATCCTAATCTTATATTACAAACTAGTTGAGCCTATGACGCTTCCAAAGCATCGTCTTGCATTGCATGCACTCACATTACTGGTGCTAATGACCTTCTTTACGTGGATTTTCATTCATCTATTGTGGTGTATTCCCATATCGGATAATTGGAATATATATGCGACGTCTGATAATTACTGCATCACATATTTCTCAAGGAGGCCCTTTGCCAGCAGGATTGGAATGCATATCGGAACGGAGATTCTGAGTATGTATATCAAATCCCTTTTCTCGGGATTTAAAGACGAACTACTGACCGTTTCATACCACAGTCTTCGCATTTCCGTTCTCGTTCATATACATCATCAGACGAATTAGCAAGCAGAAATTCTATGCGGTGACTGCGATGTTTGGGGCTGGTTTCCTCGGAGTTACCATATCTATTGGTAGAGTTATATATATCTTTAACGCCAGCTCCAAATCAATAATCAGTATCATCAACGCCTGGGGTGCTTTAGAGCAGTGCGTAGGGATTATCATCTGTTGTTTACCAGCGTTTAAAATGTTTCTAAAAAGGGGGCGGGTTAATCGTAGCACCGGCGCCAGCGGCGAGCTTGTGGAGAGAACTTTCAGTTCCAGCGGGGCCCCCGAGGGTAGGGGAAAGTCAGTGGGATCAATGTCCGGTGACCCCTCGACATGTGTCAGTGGGACCTGGAGTAGGTCCGGCACCGATCGTCAAAGCGTTATACTAAGGGTGGATAGTTTTGAAAGACTGGAGTCTGTTCGCGAAGCAGCGGGGGCAAACTCGGCGGCGAATACGGGGGTCACATCTGGATTTAACGAAGAATATAGGTCTCCCAGTTAATGGTAATTTCAGTTGGTTATGTTTTGGGGTTCTATAATTAAAGCCCGTTCATGTATTGGTTTAACGACTTGATTGTGTCATAGTGTACTTGTAGATATAGACCTTGTTGGACCTTGTTGGATTTTGTTCGATACAAAATTTTCTCCATTCTTGACGTTTGTACCCGATCGGTTCTTTCCCTTCGAATTGTTGATTGGCGTTTAGGCTGCGAGTTATAATGCCAACTAGCTATTAGTTTATAACTGTATCCACTGACATGCATATTGCCAGAAGTGATGGATCGATTACGTATATTGGCTAGGTAGCCCCCTTGACATCAAACCGAAGCAAAGATAAAGAAGATCCTTGAGCAGAATGCGAAAGCGAGGTACCATACTTCTCTTGATTGTCAGTATGCTCTGCACTTCGAGACTATGCGGTATGAATTACTGGAGCCGGCCACTGGCTCCAACTTGCCACACTAAAAAGTAGTATGGTTTTAATATTGAAATAATTACTGGCTCTAACTACTAACTCCTACGAGGTATGAGTTGCTGAAACCAGTTACTAACTCCAACTTACCACAACAAAAATAATCTGATCTTAGTATTGAAACAACCACTAACTCCAACCATTAACTTCATTACATATGTCACGACCTCCACACATCAGGTATGGAGGATATTATGTGACAAACTACCATATTATTTGTTTCGCACTTCTTTTATTTTATAGAAATATTAATATAGTTAATTTAGTGGTATACTCTGATTTACTATACTTGGTATTTGTTTTGTATGGTTTTAAGCTGTTTAAAAGAAAATAGAGAAAAGATTAGGGAAGATCCTTATTCTAAATAATTATATGCAAATTATGTGGCAATATTTGGCAAAGGGGTAATATAAGCGCTAAGATGAATGAACCACTTCTGTAAGAATTGTAGCAAGTAGGCTCAAACACCAAAATAATATTCAAATATTATAAGGAATGTATAGACTATCTTATCTAAATATTATTAATTGATATTTAAATTATTGTTTGATTTTTTTAAATATAGGATAAAGAATAATTTATTATATAGAGATAGACTTTGGATATTATAAATTGAAAGAATTAAGCAGATGTTGAAAGGGTTAAAGATATAATATGTAATATATTCTTTAAAAGAAAGTAGTCTATGTAAACATATTTCTAATATAAACAGGAACACTGTAAAGAATTGTGGTTTGTGCTGATGGCTGTTCTGTGTAGACGCCACGTATTTGTAGACGTGTTTGTAGGATTATCGTTAATATAGACTAGAGAGTCTACATAGGCATAATTCCTACCTAAAACCTCTGCTTTGGCAAACTAAGGTTATTGTACAGGGCCTTAGCCTATGCAGCAGCTCAGTCTATACAGTATTGTTGTCCTTAAAAAAATGTAGTTTATATAGGCAATAGTTCTATGTAAAATAAGAGCTCTATGAAGGATGGTGACTTATACTGGTGGTTATTATGTACAGGCAATATAAAGTTACCAGGATATAATTTATGTAGTTTGAAAGTCTGTATAAATATAAAAGTTTATATAAGCCTTAAAATACCATACAACAATAATAGAAATATTATTAATTTTTATTTACAATTTTAAAGCCCTATACTAAACCTTATCTAAGAACAATATGTCACATAATATGATAAATAAGCAGACTAAGATTGTTGCACTAGGCCACAAAGTTACAACACCACAAAATATTAACACATCCTACAGATCATATATCACAGCCTCATGGATATAAGTTAGTTGGTTTTCTTGACAGATGGCGGCCTCTTAGCTGAAATCCTCATCGGTCAACTCAAGAATACAGAATTTATATGCGTGTGCGAGTTGTTGTTGCTGAAACAAGGTGGTGTCCTATTCTTGTGGTTTTTCTTCCAGCCATAGCAAGGCCTGAAATTCTCCAATGATCATTCGCAGTGCTCCTCCGGCCGCTGCTACTTTTGCCTTTAGTTCCTTATATTGTCACATCCTTGTTACAGCAATTTTGAGTGACTTTTCGATTTGGTCGCGCGCCCAAAATTTGCGACTATCTGAAACTTACCGCATGTTTTAGAGATTACGGTAGTCTAACCAATAGCTACACAATCTAAAAAGTATCTTAGATGTTTGGATCAGGTTTTGTGTTTTAGAGCTTTACGCGCTTCATTTGCATCCGGCGTTTTATGTCTTGCGGGGTCTTGTGGACTTCCCTTTCATTTGGGACAAATTATTGCCTGGATACTTTTCCAGGTTTTGCAATGGGGGGTTATTGGACGCCCCCTTGCGGTTGAATCTTTTGAAGGATCTAACCTCCATGGTTTATCACTGCACTCTTTTTATTTTAATAGCTATATATCGATACCAGGCACCAAAATGGATTTTTCTATTTCTATTCATTTTTATTCTTTCCGTCCGTCCGTCTAGAACCTCAATCGGGTTAGCACATACCAATTGGACGGCGACGAGACTTCAACTTTCGACTACTTGACGAAATCGAGGACTGATATCACTAATAGTGCATGATGATACCCATGGTATCCTGAGCCCAGAGGCTTAAGTGCCCTGTCAGCCGGGTCCTAAGCAAGCAAATAGTTAGTAAGTCTGTACTAAAGCAGCCAGATTTCTTACAAATGACCAAAGCGGCGCTAGCCAGATTGGAACACGGGAAAGGACCCAATAGGCAGGGTCCTTTTTCAGTGAACCTGTAGGCTAACGTGGCACAAGCTAAACAGCCAAGCGAGCTAGCAACCGATTATTTCCCGCTTGGTCGCGACCGCGACCGCGATGCTGTGTAACCATGCCTCAGATTATCGAAGGACAAGACGGCGGAGGCAAATCTCTGGTTGTTTCGGAGATTTCGTAAGCTTTTGGTAGGGCATTCCCGAGCCGACACGAATGCTGATCAGGTTTGCGCTGTCAAATGTACCCTGAGAGAAATACATAGGACCGAATACGTTAAATCAAAAAAAGGCTCAACCTCAGCTGTGCAACTTTCGCAAGCTGATTCTTTCAACCAGCCTGTAACTGCCCCAAGAAGCTTAGAAAAGCTAAAGACGCGGACTTTTCCTGCTTGCGGCTTGCTCTTGGATCGCGCGAATTTGTTTATGTTGCTGGATGAAGCAGTAGGAAGAGGCTGTCAAGAGGGTTAATGGGTGATAGATGTCTGATTATTCCTATAATTAAGATGTTCAATAAGGCAGAAATGGATTGGAAAATTATCAATAATGCCAGAGAAACACTTTTACATGTGGTGGCTTCCAATGCGGAGCTTTCGTACTGGCTATGGAGAGCTGTGAGGCGGTTTAAGTTCTTTGGATAAAAAAAGTTGATATTACCAAAATCTTTTATTTAGTTTACACTAGTAATGAATATGTCATCCAAGACCCAGGGAGATGCCGAGAGAGATTCCGAGAGAGATTCCGGTTAGAGAGATGCCAGTGCAGATTAATCTGCCTGTGCACATGCTGCAGGGGGATAAAGTGGTGTACATTGTTGTGTTTCTGTAGTGGGCGGCCGGCGGTTTGAAGGGTTGAGATTTCGGCCTGAGGTTTATAGAAAAAAAGGGGGTTTTGTTAGGGAGATGGGGGTTTGGGGTTTAGATGGTGAGGGAGGGGGAAGAGGGGGGTTACGTACGTGAAGAACGGGACTGGAGTTTTGGATGCTGAGGTTGTGGCCTTGGCCGAGGATTTCACCCGTGGAGGAAGTTCCCGAGTCTTGGCATCTGCGACCATTTCTTGCACCATGCACCTTCAAGCACATGGGGTTGGAGTCCATTATACGATGCTATTCTGGCTTCCTGGGATTTAATAGAGCACGGAGCTAAAATCAAATAATTTGCAGCTTGCTTCAACATTCTCACCTGGTGGTCAGGTGGCCCAAACAATAATATTATAGCGAGAGCTGCCCAACAAGTTAACAAGAAGGATTCGTCCGAAAATACTCAAGGCGCATCAGGCTGCAAAAACTTCGGTGTATTCCTCATAGGGGTACAATACCGTCTATTAAGTTTTAGTTTCATATACAAAGCCGTGAACCTTATATCCAGAAGCTGATCGACAATTTGCCTTCCCAATTTGGTGAACATTGGTGATAGCTGATGTACGGCGATGCCTTTCATAGCATGTGCAGATGGCTTGACGTGCGCGGGAACCAAAAACTGGGTTTCCTATATTATCCTAAAATATTGGCAAATCAAGGCCAACTCCAGGACAGATTTGTTGCTCGAGTTGGCGTATAAAAAGCGACATAGACCGCATTACTCCCGCGTAATAACATTTGCCGGTCAGATTGTCTGGCCTACACCATAGTCGACTCGAACTTCTCTGATAAACAAAATCAACAGGGATTAAGGCTAAACCCGATTTAGCTGTCAAATCCGGACGGTCACAAACCCTCTGTTAAAAGAAGGGCGTGGTGTGGTTTCGTGCTTGGAGAAAGGGATCCCGGCAGACCCTAATTCTGACCTCCGAAAAACTCGGGTATTACCCCCCAAAAAAATAAAAAAATAAAGAGATTGCTCGGTCCTGGTGTCAAAAAAGTTCGGACCCACATGTATATCAGCAGTTTTGGCCTGGCAGAAGGCCTGGTGTTTACAGGGGGGCAAAAAGTACTTGTATACGTTTATTATTGGCGTTCGGCGTTGCTCCACAAGCTCAAAAACTCTGCTTCCGAAGATTGATAGGACTTCCCTTTCTTTACCATTTCAAGTTTAACCACTCTTTCCCCATTGCCAATTCGTCAAGTTACTCTCCAGTTAGACGGGGTGCCTAGAAAGAAAACCGAGAGCCTATTCGTACCCCGCCCGAAGGTTGGATAGCATGTCTAACCAGCTTTGCTCTCTTTTACTGACCTGTGGGTGGTCAGTACCCTGAGAAGCCTCCGATGCGATACGGCGGCTTGGCTTGCACATCTGCGCGCCAGCCATCTGTGGGGTGTGTTTCGAGGTAACATGAGCATGCAAGGATATCAAAAGTGAAATATTTTATATAAGTATATGGTCCAATCAATCAGCTTGAGAAATAGCTATTGGTTTTTAGGGTTTTACTTGTTATATAACCAACGCACCATCGAAATGCTGGGTTTGGACAAAGTATAGGCGCTGCACACCTCAGAATGCTCTTCATTGTTGGAGTAGTCGCGCTCTTGACTATCCGTGCTACAGCACAGCAGTCGTGCACATGTCGTTCCACAATAGACGATTGCTTTCAAGGTATGGGACATGTACCGAAGTATATCACGTACCAGGCTAATCGAACTATGGCGCAACATAGTATTGGCGGGAACTTTGCCTTTCCTTTCTCAGGCTACTGTTAGTGACTGTAGATCCTTTCTGTGGACGCGGTCTACTGTTGCCGCAACGTACGTATAAAGAAATACTAATTAGTATAAGAACCAACAATTGTCTCGTTAGCAGATCTTGGAATTTTTGGCCCTGGTGACACAATATAAATTCTGACCCTCACCGTTTATATTGCATAGAACGATCACCGAGACCATACCACCGACGACTGTCGCGGCGACGTCCGGGACTGTACCCACGGGGTCCGTAACCGCTACCGATATACCGGCACACGCTGCGGCCGCCTGTTCAAATGCAGCAGCTTACTCCTCGCCCTGTGAGTGCGTTGGTATAACTGCCGGAGGGACAACCTATATCCACGTAGAGTCCACCACAACGACGATTATTAAACCCGCTGCGACACCAGACACTTCCTGCGGCAGCGCCGGCCTCGAAGTTGCAATCTACGACAACCCTTACACTACATTTACACCACCAGATTACCCTGAATTCAGTCCCGAACACTTCAAGAACGTCGCCCCGTACGACACTGATAAGACAAATGCATTGGGGATACACTCTGATACTGAAATGAATAATCCTCACGGCTTTACGCCCGCAACAGCCGCTATCTACGTCCCAAACTACCGTGGTTTCTTCTACAGCCCAGACACCACAACGTATACGTTCAGGCTCTCAGACGCGGATGATTACGCCGGCTTTTGGACTGGCTCAAAAGCGCAGACGGGGTGGACGAGGGCGAATGAAGACGGTGAATCTACGTTTCGTGCGCCTGCCGATCCCCCTGTGGTAGGTCAAATCCAGGTAGCTTTAACTGCTGGAGAGTACACACCCCTTCGAATTATTTATGCGAATCGGGGAGGGGCCGGAAAATATACGTTTGAGGTTTTTGACTCTCTTATGTTCAATACGGCGCTGCCTCACCATTTCTCGTCTCACATTCTTGTCTTGACCCCAATGAAGCGCCGCCGTATGCGGACTCCTTTGGCGAGGAATCTTGATAATCCTCCTGCTGTGGCCTAGCTTAAACATTTCCGTCGATCGGATTAGGTGGGCCTACTTCGGCCAAGGGTCGACCCTCCGTATCAGTATTGGTTTCATTTCTCATATTGTTAATATAGGTGCACTTCTAATAGTTGATGCGAAGCATTAGCACTTAAACTTTTACTATTTGTCGATCTCAACAATCCGCTGTTCTAACAGTTAGGAGAAAGGCTTCATGTATACAGAGAAAAAATATTGTAATTACAAAATCGCGATATAATTTGGTGTTCAAACCAATCATCACCCTACTAAATAAATAATATCCGTTCTTACGGCAGAATAATTTGAGTCATAACACAGGCAAGTTCGATCAAATAAACTTTTATACAACTCAAGGCAGAAATATAATCGGCTGGTGGCGCCATCAGAATGACAGTCGCCTAAATTCTGCAATCGCCAAAATATAAACATCGGCGACATTGCTGGCGATAGATAGGATCGCGTTCTGATAGGACGATATCCAAAATCAAGCCTTCTGTTATCCACACCGCTCGATCTGATAATGTCGAGACATGAGTTCTTAATCCAGTCCAAGTGCCCCATTCAAGCGGGATTTGGGCCAATTTAGCCTGTGAAGTTGATGGGACCCTGTTCATACACTCGGAAATGGCAGTCTATTCCAAACTACGAGACCAAAATAGCGTCATCGTATCTATGCGGTAGTGGTGGAGAGGTCCTTCGCATGCCAGAATAGCTTCCGGATTGGGTTTCGGGGGTCCACTACGGTCCGTATGTATAGCGATTAGCCCGCTGAGGTAGATACGCACGAAAGAGACTTTCTAACGTTATTCTTGCTCAAACCGCACATTTTAATCGTGGACAAACATAAAGAATATTTCATCTTAGGATTATTTTTAACCATAACGCGATCAACCCGAGGAAGTAGCAACAAAACCCGCCCAGTATCTTGATGGCTCTGATAATTGTTCTGGGTAACAGCGGGTCCTCAAATCAGCCACGCGAAGGAGAAAAACCCAGAAATAATAGGGGCCTACCTTCCGGAAGGTAAAATGAAATGGATCCATTCCTCTGTCTGATAGAGATCGGTCTGGTCCTGGATATAATACCGTTCTTTTTCATCCTCGGCTTCTCTCTTCAATGACAAAATCGTAAGGAGTTGGACAGTTGCCGTTCTTCGAAAATATCTGTAGGTGCACGACTGCTTCATGCTAACGTAAAGCTTGTTGGAGCTTTCTTCGAATACTAAGTGTTATCCGTATCTTAGTTCTGATCCTAAATTATAAAGTCACACTATGTCAGTTGTGCTGAGGTGGGAACTTTTACCAATGCTCAAGATCTCCAATTCGACCTTGACAAAAAGTACTTTGTACCAGCGGTATATACCTAACAGGTAGTCGCGGGATCGAGGAATTGATGGAATTGTGCATAGTGGATGGCTAAAGGATGCATCTGGGCTGAAGTATCTAGTGACAGTTGATTCTAGCAGATTGAGAGACGATGATGCGCCCCTAATCGTCAAGTTCTGTATAACAGATGACACTTCATTTACTATTATAGACGATCAAGTGAGAGGACATTAGTTTTAGCCAAAGCCACGGCATAGGAAATCTATCAATCTTGACCGGTCAGCTATGGATGCATACGAACCTGGATTCTCCATTTTGGTGTAGAGTCACTCTTTGGATATTGCAAAGAGATGGATGTTCGGGCAGTTGCTGGCAGAAATTTCTAGACCTTACTGAGACTGCAATGGAATGATGGTACTCTCTAAGTGGAGATAGATATCGTCGTAGCTAAAAATAGCTACTAGTTAAGATGACGTCAATGGACAAGGTTTGTTGAACATCTGTACATCATAGGATTATACAAGTCGTCAAGTTATTAATATATTAAAATTTTAAATTACCTGAAGATGGGGGTAATAAAAATTATCTACATAAATTCCATCGTCGTATCAGAAAAAAAAAAGGAAAAAATAATCGATAACGCATTTATTTCGAATTCGAACTCTGAATAGCATCCAATTGCCATAGCAAGGGAAATATGGCTACTTCCTCTCTCTCGTTTTAATACTGCGGCAGAGTAGCTGTTGTGAATTTAAATATGTGGAATTCAATAGGTGTGAATCTTGCTATCTGGTACGTCAAAAAATCCGTCTCTGATCTCCGTTTCGCGATCGACAATCGACATCGGAAGGCCGATTCCGACCCCCAGAAACACAAAGAGTGCCCATTTCCAGCGAAGTGGGTTGATCACAATACACTAATAACCGTCAGCTCGTTTTCCTGGGAAGAAACTCGGAAATGAGATAAGAAACTTACAAAAACAAACCACCAGATGAGTTCACTATATGTGAAGAAGTCGAATGCACCCGTGGGACTCCTGGCCTTGATCCAACGCGTCATTTGGACCCAAAACTTCATCCAGTATTCTGACGGCCTGGTCAGGGGATCCAGAAGGAACATCAGGAGTATACGAGTGTAGACCCCGATATGGAAGTTACCGACCACGCCGATCGCATTGACGTACGTGCAGTTCTCAGCACAGATTGATAGATACTGTGGCGGAAAACACTGTAAATACCAATTCGGTGGCATGTAAGGCTCCTCGAAACATTCCGGCGGGAGAAAGTCTAAACTTGGACGTTTATATCCGGTAGCGAGAATCGTGACTTCCCCCTTTTCGAGAGTTTCGCGGCCGGGCCCGTTTTTAGGTACTCCTTTGGCACGGCGATTAAATCTGATACCGCTTTCCTCGAAGCTGACGATATCTCCTCGCAACCATTCAACCTTTCCGGTTCGAATTTGATCCAGAATCTCGGTGTTCAAAGTTGGGGTTTCGGTGTATATGCCTTTATCAGGCGGAGGGGCGATGTCCGCAAGCTCACGATAGAAGAGCCTCTTGAGCAGACGCTCTGGGATCCAAGAAAGCCAAATTTCTTCACCAAATATGTTAAACGCCAGTAGCATGTCCACGATTGGATTTCGGGGAATGATCCATTTTTCTGACCGTGCCAGCACCTTGGCTTTCGTAGCACCGGCCTCAGTCGCGAATTGCACTGCTTCAATTGCGCTCGCACCGCCTCCAACGATGAGAACCGTTTTCCCTTTCACATTCTTCCCGTCGAGCTCGGAGGAGTGGTATATTTGGCCCCTGAACTTTTCTTGGTCCGGTAATTTGATGGGCTTTGGATCACCGCACGTCCCGATAGCTGCAATGATACCGTCGAACTTGCCAAGTCCCTTGTCATTGTTGATAGTCCAAAGCCCGTCAGAATCCGCTCTAACCGAAGTCACTTTAACATTGAACTTCGTACGCTCGTCGAGATTATACCGTTTCCAGAGCTCGGTTATCTGATCGACTATTTCATCCCTGGAAGGGTAGTCTCGATTCCAGAATACAGACGGAAAGAACCGATACATCATACTGTGGACTTGAAGGCCAGAAGTAGAATTGACGTGCTAGATTTCTAGTGAGATCGGATCTAACTGTTCCAAAACAAGTAAAGATAGTTAGAACTTACCGACCAGATGCCCCCAAGGCTCCTCCGTGAACCAGCTTCAAATATGACAACCTCGAATCCATTCCCGACACAGTGAGAGGCTGCAGCCACTCCCGTCAATCCAGCGCCGATGACTGCAATTCTAGGGCGCCGGAGATCTGCTGCCGCTGGAGGAGGATCTGGAGACGTCAGTTTTCCCAATATGTACTGCCACAGCTTAAACAGCCACAAGAGTGGACGAAAGCCCGCCATCGTATGATGGTTTTAGAAGCCCAAGGACATAAATAGGATGCTCCGATGTAGTTGGATTTAATTTTGTTTCGTATAAAATATAGAAGAGACTTTGAACGTGTACGTTAAGCACGTAGGTTTTTGTGGTGTTGAGTCTGTATTCAACGCTTTGCATGTGAACTTGACGTAATCGGGCCGGGTTGAGATCCAGACAAAACGTCATGGCATGAGATCTAGATACCCCTGATCTCGGAACTGTCAGCTACGGTGGCTACTGGCACTAGAGATGGCGTCTTGCGGCGCACGACGCCCTCTTTTCTTTCAAAATTTTTTTTTTAACTATTCATCCGAATTGGAGGTTACTCAGGGAGGATTGGGTCGCTACAGGAGTTGCGAGAGTGCTTAGCAAGTTCTGGGGGCGACTACCTCATAGTTGAGTAGCAAAGGGAAGTGTATTGACGTTGAATATACTCCGCATTATTCTTCTCTTATTTTGGCTGTTCTACGGATATTATTATTTAGCTGCTGCTAGAGTGGTAGTATATGTGACAGTTGTTATCGCCATCTACCGAAATCCGATGCGCTGCTCTGCGGTCTCTCTCAAGTGAATAGACATGTTGAGATACTGAGAGCTGATGTAGTCCGCACTGTTTTAGTGTCATTTTGGCCATTCTACAGACATTAATATCTCCCTAGTGTAGCGCTATAAAGTGTGTATATCCTCTCTTAAGGTGCATCGGTGACTGTGGTAAGCTGCGGTGCGATCGCTGTCTAGCAGACATACACCAGGAACTTGGTATTTGGCGCAGTTCGCACTCTTCCAAGACTGTTTTGGCTGTTATACAGACGTTTAATATTTTATTGCTGGTGGTGTCACCGGGTGCCTTAGGTATACCATGTCGTGCGGGCGGTCACCGAAATCTGGGACGTTGCTGTGCGCTCTTATAAATAGGTAGCAAAGTAAAGGACTTGAGATCCGACGCGGTCCGCACCACTCCAGTGCCGTTCTGGCTCTTCTACAGCTATTTGTTCTTTTGCTGCTACGGCCGTAATACACCTTTTAGCCGCGGACAGGTAGTTGCACAAGTTTGCTACACTTCAGTACATTGTCAGGAGAATATAAGTATCAAGATCTGGAGATTTAAGGCATTCCGCAGCACTTTGATGCTTATCTGACCGTTCTATGGGAGTTTCTCGATTTGCGGGTACAAGTGGGTAAAGATGTCTGTGGTATATCCGGTATATTATCGGTTCTACAAATCTGCTACACTTTACTAAAGCTGTCACTGGATAGATGGATGCATCAGGGCCTTTAAATCTAAGATAGTCTGCACCGTACTGCAATCGTTACGGCTGTTCTACGAACATCTGCTATTCGGCACCAGTACCATGCGACTGGCCACCACGATAAGTCTGCTGCTGTTATTTGAGACAGAGGTATGCGCTATTTGGGAGGTGGTTATACATCCTCAATTACGTAGCTTGTGGGTATTCCGCACTCTTTTGGTGCCATTCTGACTATCTTATAGGCATTATCAGCTTAGTGCTATGATATGCGTTTATGTCGTTGGGTGCTTAGCATGCCGTTAGATTTGCCGCACTGTGGTGCGGTGCTTGGGAGGTTACTAAAAACGACAGGTATTGTCGATTTAGGGTCTTCCACAATCCAACAGGA
Organism: Arthrobotrys sphaeroides; assembly: GCA_036971245.1. Taxonomy (NCBI): domain Eukaryota; kingdom Fungi; phylum Ascomycota; class Orbiliomycetes; order Orbiliales; family Orbiliaceae; genus Arthrobotrys; species Arthrobotrys sphaeroides. The sequence goes on along the minus strand of JAJTTW010000010.1, from coordinate 420,852 downwards.
TCGTTCTCGTAGACACCGGACAGACACTAGCTCCGCAGATGGGTAGTCTTCCTAGGGAATCAACCTTGACAGATTTGATGCACTATTTGATGGATCCACAATAAGTGGACGCCATAGCTCGGTATATTAGGCCCTGTGGCACTCCGCACAGTATTAGCAGTCCTAGCAGTCCTAGCGGTCCTGGCAGTGGTGACAGTGGTGGCAGTGATGGTAGTCCTGACGGTAGTATTGATGGCAGGTATACTTCTATAAAGTAGTAATTGACTATAGGGCACTATCCACCGATATATTTAATATAAACTTTGCCGGGTAACCATGCTATATGTCGTTTTGTATACCCAACTATCGCGAGAATCAACCGCCTGAATGGGGAACCAAAGAAGCGTCGGTTTTGGCAAACTAGTGACACAATAACGCCGCTCCGCGACTTCGCCCTCATGCCAAAAATAAAGACAGGCACCGGGATGTCACTGTGGGCCATCATCGACATCTTCCAAAAGACTATATATATAAAATAAGAAATGAAAGTAATATGCACCTCGCTGGACGGGATATGCAAAATTAGAGGTGAGTATGTAAGAGAAATTATGCCGCCGTTGTCCGAGGAAGAACTTGGGGATAGATTTAAAGAGAAATATCATGATTTTGGCTCCGAAGATGGCGCTGACACTTTGTGATTATAGTTGTGATATTTCATAAACAGCCGATATGCTTCTTTCCATTTTACAGCATCATTATATTTACTCTCGGCGATTTTCTCGATGTATTCCTATAGGCCAAAGAGTCAGCACATGATATCGGTGGTTAATAAGGGTAGATTAAGTAAAGGGCGCAGATGTACTTCAATCTGTTTAACATCAGCCTCCGGGATATTTCGTTCCTTCCAGTCCCGGATAACGAGCCCAGTAAAGTGATCAATTCGTATGTAAGGAATCGTATATAAACTAGTTCAAGATATCAAGGTAATACACAAATGTCACAGAGTAGACGAGGCACTAGTGTGTATACAGGTTGATACGTAAATTGTTGCTTGGTTTCTAAATATATGAAAGGGAACATAACACTATGAATAATTGTTCACGAGTTGCAGAGCTTGATTCTGGATACTACCTTATTCTAGACTAGCCCCTTTGTGTTGTGCTTGTAGTTTTTTCTTCTAACTACAGCAATGCGTGGATGTCTCCGACTGCGTCATCTCAGAGTAGTGTGATAGACTTTTTAGTTCCTTTTCCTGTCGGGTCATCCTGATGGCACCGCCAGCCCACTCTATTTTCGCCATGAGTTGATTATGCTGCTGCAGCTTTGTTACAAAAGGTGTAAATAGGACGTCATGTCGATGTTCTTTGCGGCGTTGTTGCATTTGCGTCTAGGTAAAGGTACTTGAAGTAAAGACCAGTGTCGGATGGTCGGGTTCCCCGAAAACTGGACCACACGCATCCCAGCCACGGATGAACAACGTCGCCGCACCGAAAAAAAAAATATATATATATATATATATATATTTATACGAAGACATATGTTTTTCGTTTTCTCGCCGGGTACTCGGGCCAGCTAGTATCGTTTTTCACATCTTGAGCTGTTCTCATAAGGCCGGATCCAAACTCTAAAAATGTAAGCATTTATTCAAAAACATCAATATTACAAAGCAGTACTATAGGATTTTAAAACAATCGATAGAATATTACCAAATGCAAACAAGGGGCATTACAAGGTGGTATGAAGTTCTCGGAACAATAGCGTAGGTCGAAAGAAATGACGAGAACTTTTTGTATAGATGACCCACCACCAATTTAAACATGGCGACTTGGAATCCGGAAGAGGACCGTAAAATCCAAGCGGGCATACCCATCCGGAAGGTCAAGTTATCTTGTGATTGACCAACAAGACGGAACATACTTGTTGGCGCTTCTTTTGTTTTGCTCCATTGGTCGCTGCTCTTGCTGAGCCCTCCGAAACCACTTGAATAGACATCTTGGAGTTCAACGAAACGATTGTACTCATTGTGTCTTCAAATTGTGCGACGGGGGTTTTCTGGTTCTCTTCCGACAAGTTGTTCCCCGTATCCGACCCACCCTTCAACTCAACCACGCCAAGGTCCTCGTAGCCTTGGGTGTTTGGGGCGCTCTTAAGGCCCTTCCTGAATTCAAACCTCGTCACTATCTCCCCTGTGGATCTTTTCACAAGCCGTTCGCTAGCTGTACCATTCACCATGCATCTTCGAGCCCAACTTCTAACATGATCCTTTGCTCATTGTTGTTGTGAGAATGCTATCGCTATACCAATGGATGCTGAGTGGTAGATGCTTACCTGAATCTTGGTGTGAAAAACCTTCAGTTCTGCCGCACTCATTTTGTGATACTTTGGGGATTAAGAGCCTTATCGACCTTTTCATGAAACGAACGACCGCCGTACCCCTTCAAAAGGCCGTTCCACCCGTATTTGAATGCCCATTTTCTGAACATCGCAGTATCGTCGTCGTGCCAGGCAATCCGAGTAGCAAACTTAGAACCCTTTTCCTATTTATCTGTTAGAAGATATTTCCATATATTTATCTTTATGTTTAAGACTCTCGCGTGCACGTGTAGCATGGCTTAATTGTGTATACGTACTTGAACGTGACGCCGCTGGTAACAGCCGCGGCCAAGGAACCCGATGGGTTGTGATAGGTAGTTCTCGTATTCGACGGAAGACAGTTTGTCGATATCGTTTTGATTAAGGGGACGGTACTGGCTGCGGTCTACGAGGCCGTCATCAGTCTTAATGGTGTCCAATACCGGTACGCGGGGTTTTGCCTCCATCGTATTTGGGTAGGTCAAAAGTAAGGGAGGCCCGAAGCAGAACCCGATGGAGGGTATGTGAGACTTTGTATTGAGTGCCCGTATTGTACCGAGACGGGACTAGGGGGCTTGACGGGTTCTTAAGTGCAAAATAGAGTCCACCATAGCTTTACTGAACGCGGGATAGTGATGAAGGCCCCAGATCCTAAAAACAAATAAGTAAAAGGGCCAGCAGACAGTTAAGGGGGTAGTGCAGGGTAGGTGACTAAGCAGGATTAGTCTACCCCACGGAAGCTACTGGTCAACGATATGGGGTAACACGGGTTCCTTCACCACGATAACCGCGATAGCACGTCGGATCAGTGAAACATATTTCAATATAAATGCCGGACCATATACCATCTGAACCAAAGTACAGAATCACGTCGCGATATCGAGGCTCGCAAACGAAAGAGATGGATTAACAGTCGAACGTAAATCAAGTTCCCTAGTCATAATTCGCGGTTTCCTTCGACCAGCAAGAGAAACCGTACAAATCTCCACAACGGTCTCGTGATCAGCTACCCCCACGAATGACATCTTCCTGTCGTCTAGACGACAGGTATGTTGAGAACAATATCGGGCCCATGGGGAGTCTGGTTTCAAGTCAGCGAAGCGAAGGTGAGAGTTGATCTGCAGGTATGTATCCATATGCATACTGGGCGCCGCCTTGAGGGTCTAGGGGGGTGTAACGTGCAGCCTTTGAAAGTTTCAAGCCTCCAGACCGTGCGCTTGGATCCGAGGGTAGCGCTATCAAAACTTTCGGAGCCTGCTGGAAAAGCCTATCTTTGATACATATTGACGCTCTCGTAGGTATATGCCTCCAACGTTATAACGGTCATATCGGCATATTACCTGAAGATGGAAGCTAGCACTGGCCCAAATCCAGCTACGCGGTACAAACAGCCTTGCGCGATTGTGTATATCTGAATTCTATGGTATATTACTACCAGTTAATGACATTAGTTTTAATTTGGGTGAAATTTTTTCCTCGAACACAGCCTCGCGGACTTGACCGCAGGACCGTTGCCCTTGATGCCGAGATCTCTGAAATTCATACGGACGCAGCATATAACTTTGGACCCACCGCAAGCTACAGGGGAATTTTGCCGCATACAGACCGTGCAAAAGCTTGAGGCCAGCCGATAAATTTTATTTTCCCCGTTTGGTGAAAGCTGAGCCGAATGGTACTATAACTGTCTTTCTATATACCCTATTGCGACATCCCTGGGGAACGCTCGGACTATTGGCCACCGGGTAGCCATATACATTTTATCAAGACCTGGTGGACCGACGGCTTGCAATGACAGATGTGGGTTTCATATTGGGTGTTTCCAAATACTACTCTTAAAAACGCCCAACGCTCCAACCCATATTTTCTTAGAGGCCGCTTGTTAAACGTCGATCCTACTTGAAGCTTATAGAAGTCGCGATGTCAGAAAGTTTGGAATGGGGCCAACCTCAAGGTTGGCCTGCAGCCCCTGTGCCTCTAATTTTTGGGATCAGCTAACTGCCCAGCGACCCCAGAATACATTTGTCTCGGAGTTGGGAGGCAGGGAACAACAATTAAAGTCTGATTGGCTTCGACTCTCTTTGAAGTATGTACATGCATGCGCACCGAAGTCGTTTCGTACCCTTGTCCCCTGTACGTGGCAGGTGTCATCTTGGCCTCTGGTGCCGCAACGATATGGTGGAACCGGGTTCATGCGAGCTGGCTCATGCGAGCTGGCTTATGCGCGCATGCGGGGAAGGTCGGCCAGCGTCTCTCGAACCTTAGATTAAACGACCAGGCTTATTTTCTTTTCTTCTCAACCGGTTTTCGATTTTTCTTTAATTGGTTTTACTCTTTCTTTTTTCCTTTGGAAGTTTTCCTGCCCCTGAAGTTTTTTTTTTGCCCATAGCCATTTTCGCTTTCCGCTTTTACTTCATTCTGCGTTTGCGCTCGCGTTTTTGTTTCCTTCCTTCGGTGTACAGCGTCGGGGTCGAAGAAGTTGGAAATGACAATGCATTAACGTAATGACCCTAATACAAGGGTACTTCATGAATGCCACGTAAACCTGAAGAGAGGAAAGCATAAGCTTACTGTTTTGTTTTTCCTTGGGCTTTCCGTTTATATTGAGGCTCCACGAGTTTTTTCTGGTGGTTTGCTTATTTTTGCGCACCCCCCCTATCGTACGATAAATTTGTTTACGCTGTAATCGTTTCCCACGGGGACAGGTTTATACGACAGACCAGAATCAATAGGGACGGGTCTACTCCGGTGTATGGTAAAACAATGTCACGCCGTGTGGTATGCCTTAGTTTACTAACGTTATAACGTCGACAAATTTTGATGTTTTAGAACCGACCTGGAAATTTCAAGAATTCGAATGGCGGTACGTAGTCGAGCCGTGGGGTTTCCTAACTAAACCTAGATGGCTCATAGTAAACTTCAAGCCTACTACCTGATTAAGCATGAAATCCAGTTACTTCTCTATATATCCTTGTTTATAGGGTCGTAGAATATGCTTGACCTTTTATTTTCCTAGGTCAGGTTCGGGTGGAATTCAAAGCCTTGATGGGGAGGGCGTTCTCTGCTTTGGCAGCAGTTTGCATCATGTCTGTCCCGGGCTTGGGGGTATTGTAGGCCTATAGCCGGTACTTAATATCAGCTATGCTGTGGTAGCGATAGCGTAGTGGTGTTTTCAAAGCTGTTCTCTTGACCAGTTAAGGACACCGATGGATAGATAACCTAAACTGAGATACCAAGTTACGGCAGTTCGGGGAACTCTTTGATAGGTGTCTATTCAGACATGCCGTCAGATCAATACATCCATAAAAACGAGAACGAGACTGTGTATATATGGTTTAATGAGGCTGTAGGGGTCTCGTTTGAATTTCGCAGAATAAAGCCACATGAACCCAAGCACCACGATACTACGTCGAGAGAGATTTACTAGTGACGCAAGATGCACCATATTAAACATCAGCATGGTGGTACTATGCAGTCGAGGCCAGCCGCCCGATTCTTTGGCTAGACTTAGGACCTGGCCTGGCATAGGTTGGTTGCCTAAGTGGAAATAACACAACAGTACTAGCTATGAGCCTAGTTTTACATGCGCTTGAATTTCCAGAAACCGCTTTACCAGTCTCATCGCCAGAAAGCGTTTTATACGGTCTTAGGTCGTAATACGGTATTACAACGGTATTGGGAGTCAGCATTGTCCTATAATTCGGATTAAAACGGTATTCAAGGACACCCCTCTCCTAGCGCAGTAAGTGTATGTATACGTATTTGACCGGCCTTGACTTTATGGGCACCGGCTAGCTGCGATCGCGGTAGCCGTGTCCCGAATTATATTTGCTCTAAATCAACGGCTACTGCTGCTCAGTCCGCCTTTGAAAGTAGTCGTCGTATGTACAATTATGCTCAGTTGAAAACCTCGAATTCTCTACGACCTCCAGGCGACCAAAGCAATACCACTCTTCTATATCACCAATCAACGAATCTATATTACTATGCGAAAAGATCCCGGAACAGCTGAAGGTCGACAACGAAAATATCCCCGGACGTCAGAGCAAAGGCAATGAGGTTGTCGCTGCAAGCGGGATAACGGTTGAGGACCGGTCGATCGTTATGTGGGAACCAGATGACCCTTTCGAAGCCCCAAGTCAACCATTCCCCGACCCCGTCTAAAAGGGGAATTCTAAAACCGAAGGCGTAGTGAGCTAGCAAAGGAGCGGCCGTCCGAAACGGAAAATGGTGGTCTCCGGCGCTCACCAGCCAGCTACCTTGCAACAAAGACAAGCTTAAATTCTCGGTCTCAAAGATCCCCAGCGGCGCCCCAGTTGCCACGTCCCAGAGCCTGACGGTCGTATCCCGGGAAGTTGATGCCAGAACCCTGTCGTCGGACGAGAATACCGTGGCAGTGATTTGGTTTGAGTGCCCTTCCAGCACGTGAAGCGGCCTCATCGGGCCCGCCGCACTTTGAGCCTTCGGTACTGGTTCGCCACATACGTTCCATATTCCAAGGGTCCCATCGACAGAGCCCGAAGCTAGAGTGGTACTGTCGCCAGAAAAAGCCAATACAGTCGACGTCCACGCGAGACCAGTCGACGTGGCGAAATCACGTTCCTCGAACACCAGCAACGAGCCTTTGACGAACCCTTCCCGTATGCTGCCCGCCCTCCCTGGTGGAACTCCCCTGTTATGCTCCCACAGCTGAATGCCCTTGTTACCCTCAATGGCTAGAAACTTGCCATTCGGAGAAAACACTAGCCCTGTGGGCTGTCGGTCCTCTGGCGCTTGAAGGATCTGGCTGTTATCCACGCTCCATACCTCAACATGACCCGACCAAAGTCCGAGGGCGAGGAATTGGTTGTCAGGAGAGAAAGTTGCGGTTCCGGGTATCGTTAACTCCCCATCATGCTCCCGCCAGTGCCGTTGGAGTAGTGATTTGGTACTCATGTCCCGAAATTCAACTGCCCCGTCACTACCGGCTACCGCTAGTGCCTTACCATCGAACGAGAATGCCATAGCTAGGACGGTATATTTACTCTCCTTCGGCACTTGCAATTGCCTCTTAAGGCCGATACCCACGTCCCACAACCCGACAGTGCCGTTGGCGCTGGCTGACGCGAGGATCTTACCATCTGGCGAGAATCTTACCGCCTGGTAATATGACATCCTTCCCAATACATTTCGGGGGCTTCCATCGGTTGTGTTCGATAATGCGATAGTACCATCAGCGGATCCCGACGCTAGAACGTCACCATTTCGTGAGACTGCCACGTCCAATGCGCGCGAAAAGTCCGCTCCATATTCCAGCCTTCGTGCCAGCGCTCCTGCGGCTACATCCCATATTTCAATATATTCATCCGAAGCTGACGCTAGAATTTGGCCATCAGAAGAAAACGCGATGGCAGGGGTACGCTTGTCCGTGCCGTTTGGTGCGCCGAGCCACCACCGAAACCTACAGGAATCCGGATCTGCCTCCCACAAGCCTATATTCTTGTTCTCAGGCTGCAATGCTATCGGAACGCTCTTTGACGAATATGCCATCGCCTGGATAGCATACAAACCCTGTACGTTTAGTTCTGACGTTACTGGCGAGATTTCTGCGCCTACATCCCACCATGTGATCGCAATGCTTTCGCGGTGTTCCCGTATGGAGACCAAAGTTTTCCCATCATGCGAAAACAACAGATGACGAGGAGCTACTGTGGACCCGTTTAGCGTTCGTAACAATATACCAGCTCCTGCATCCCATAGCATGATGGTCGCATTCTCATATGCTGATGCCAGTATTGTGCCACTGGGTGAGAACGCCATGGTGACGACGCGGGGCCAGTATCCACCTAATTTTTGCAGGAACCTGCCTGTGCTCAAATCCCACAATTCTACCGCGCCAAAGGCCACTGACGCAAGGATTTTCCCATCACCTGAAAAGTATACGTCCCGCACGATACCGCTTCTCCCCTGCAAGGTCTGCAATAGAGCACCCCACTCGCCATCACCTTCAGCACCATAAATTTTCCATACGCACTGGAGACTCTTTTGCGAGCTGGAAGCCTTTCTCAAAATGCTATTCTCCGGGGCGAATACAAGTGCCGAATAATACGGCTGCAAGGGTGCTTTTTCGATTATGGAATAGCTGTGTAATGTGAATCGTTTTATGTCATAAAGTAAATCCGATAGCCTTTCACCATTTTTACCCTGGTGGGGTTTGTCATTAGATTTATCAACAAGATGGACAGATCTATGGTAAACTTACGGTCGCAATTGACATCAAGATATCAAGCTTGGCGATGATATCGAACATATTACTGAGAAGACTAGTTGCCTCAAGCCAATGGAGGGTATGATGCTGGAGAAAAACGTGAGTCTGGTCGTTGTCGTTGATACTCTTTCCACTTTGTTCTAAGTGGTGAACCCAGTAACGGCAAGCGTATTGAAGTTCTGGTGGTAGACACCGTTCAATATCTTCCTTATCGATCTCAGATTGGAATACTCCAGGTGACTTTAAACCGCAGATGTTTTCTCGCAAGCCTGTGCTACCGGACATTAATTCCATACACCTTTGAGCGATCTTTCGGTGCGCCTGCTTTGCATCTACCCAGAACCTACTCTTGTCTTTGAGGTCGAGGTTGGAAAGAAAGTCGCGGAAAGAGAGATGAAACATCCTAACCGGTAAATTGCGGTCTTTTGGTATATCAATAACAGAGTGTAGTTGCCTTAGTCTGCAGTCGATGACGTATTCCTCGAGAGATAGAAGCCGTGCTAAGGACGGAATTGACAATGGGCTTGCAAGGTTAATAATAGTGCCGACAACCTCAACGAATTCCCGTATCACTGTCTCGTTGTCGGCGCTACTTGCATCCCCGTCAAGCAATGGCTCTAGGATTGGGAGGTAAGTCTTGTCGAGTTTCGATGCCTGCCAGTTCGCTGCGCTGGCACGGGATTCAGGCTCGGGGTTCGCGTCGACCACGTTAGAAGAAACGGACCAGTGGTTCATCAGCGTCTTGATCCGTTGCTCGGGGTGCCAGTTCTCGTCTGCGATAAAGCGGCACAAAGTTGCGGCGTAAATGAATAACGGTGTTGCCATATAGACAAGCCTCTGAATTCGTTCTTCACCAGGCCAATCCTGCGCGAGGATGTAATCACTGTCTTCGATTATATTCCTAAGTTCGTGCCTCAGAAAAGTCGAAATATCTTCCTTGATCTTCGGGACCTCGTGCAAGACAAGGTCTTCGTATGTATCTCCGGGTAACTTTTTGAAAGCAGGACGAATAGGCAATTCTGGTCTACTAGTCAAAAACACCCGGATCCCGACGCCCCGATTGATACCGCTGAGACGTGCGAGGAGCCGAATAATCACTCTGACATCCTCCTTTCTCTCGCATTCGTCTAGCGCATCAATAAGCAGGACCATGGCCTGGCCCGTCGCGTAAGGACCCGAATCTAATTCCGAGAGAGGCTTATACACAAGCTTATCGAATTGTTCCGCGAGACCCGTGTTCGAAATTCCGGAATCAGCTTCGATCGCTTTGCTAATACTCGATGCCAACTCTTCGGAGAACTCTGCCAGCTGAAAGGCTATTGTGGTAAAAAAGCGGCGACCACTGCTCCGGTCGGCCTCGCCTCTTTTGAAGAAAAAGCTGGCTCCGAGTTGACGATTTTCCCGAAGTGATCTGGCCAGTGTTCGGGAAATAGTTGATTTGCCGGTACCAGCCATACCGTAAATCCAAAATATGCATTTTCCAGCTGGATCCTCCACCCATTCCGTAATTTGGTGGAGTAGATCAGTCCTGGTTCCCTGCAGACACTCTGGTTCGTGTTGGTCCGCATAGCTTCCGTACGCTGCTCCGTCGGCGATAGGTAGCGTGATCTTATACCTTTCAGTTCGACTACCTTCTACTTTAACTGCGGTTCACATACTCTTGTTAGCGAACAATTAAGATTGATGAAGGGCTCAAGACGACAATTCGTACCCCTCAGCGGTAGTCGAACTAGGAGCTCCCTCGCGAACGCAGCCGCCGCTAATGCCGCATACGGCTGCCATTCCTTACTTTTATGGCTGTCCGAGTAATCACAAATACCACGGATGACCAACGAGGGCAGCTTATCCATCAAACCAGCAGCTTCCATTTCGAAACACAAGACACCGGTCTTTTCACTGAGTTCATCTCTCGTGCGAGCGTGCTTCATGATCTGGTTGCCGCAGGCGATGAGGCCGTAGTGAAGGTATGGTTCTGATGGATATCGCTCGCGAAGTGGTCTCTCAACCAACATCCTGGCATCGCATTTATCGCAGGGTGCGTCCCCAACAGGGTGGTCGTAGTCTGATTGGAAAAGTCGATCGCTGCTACCGAATGGCCGGACAAACTTCCGAGGAGTCGATTCATTGTTTATAACTTGGTTTATGATGTTTCTATTAAATATCTTCTCCGGATAGTCCGACTTCAACTTGGTCAGTGTCGTGAGAAATATCTCCGGCGGTTTATTCAGAACACCGGTTTGGACGAATCTCCCTTGTTGCACCGTTTTTCCAAAGTCATATTGTAGAACGCCACCAATACCGCCGACCCCTCCGACTCCTAGGCCTGCCACCGGCTCACTCACGACGATATCACCAAGCCTGATATCTCTGTGCGGCAGAACCGGTGCCCCACCTCCTATCCCGACCATTAAACATGCAGTTACCGACGGAAAGCTCCGGCATAATCCAGTGATAACAACCGCTGCCGACGTAATACCATAGCTACCAGCTGGTAGACACGCAATAACGATGTTGTAGTCCCCGACTTGACCGAATATATACGCGTTTCTATCCTCTTCATCTTGTGGGACTGGCGGGTGTTGTTTGTCCAGAACGGCGACCGCTGCTGTGACTTCCAAATCTAAGGCGCATACCCACGCGATAGTGTAATCCTCTTTTCGAAATCTCGCGTTCATCTCTTGGAATTTGGTGTAATCGAACCTAGGGGTATAGCTTTATCGTGGGCTGCACGATGGTAAGAGTCGGAAAACTCGGTGGGATCAATTGCCAAAGGTAATGAAGCCAGCAGGCTGGGAACGACACGACCCCGCTGCCGTTCGCGAGGCTGGAAAGTTTTGGCCCGCCGCCAGAATAAGACGAATTGATCCTGCATGCAGAGCAGTTGGCAGGACAAACATTGCATGAAACCAAATCAATACATCATACCTGCTGTTATAGTCCACAACTTATTGTGAGCGCCGAGATGAACTTAACTCTCTCCTGCCGAGTTTCGAAAAATGTTTGGAGATGAAAGCTACAAAGTAAATTCTGTTTCTCAGGGCGCGTCCGGTCGTCGCATCAATGAAATTTCAACATATCTAGGTTTTGATAGAGGTTAACCCCGACAGCAGCTATATGATTTACCTAGTACACGATTTTGAAAGATGCCCAATTATCTACTGAGCTGATATCAGGCCAGCTTTCTATAAAGTGAATAAACAAATATCGGCTGGGGGAGAATATACCTAGGGGCTGCCGGAATGCCGGATCCCCGAGGAGCTAACGTACATCTATTTGTAGGTCTATCTATCAGCATCCCATCATCCCGAGCCCCATGCGCAGCGAAGATTACCCCAGATTTGAGTTTATGGCGAGGTTTATATTTTCCAGACCGAATTCTCTTCAATCCAAATCCAAATATGCCGAAGATAGTGGCTCACTTCGAGAGTAATAGGCCCTATTAAAGTACCTACCACTCCTGATTGATGTATTAGGGTCCAGACCTTCCCTGCGTTGAAGATACCTTTCCATCGCAGCGGCGAGTGTCTCCGGATACGGCCGGCCAGGCCAGAGTCCCACCTTACGTCCTCTAGTGTGTACCAAAAGAACCTCTTCTAAATCGATATCCCTGCAATTCGGATCCTCCGGTAGTGCGTCATAGCCGGTCATGAACAGAAGCAAGGGTTGAATGAGGGCGTTCAGAGCCGGCGCCGCGGGGTCGATGACCGAGTTTCTTTCTGCTATCACGTACTCGTCTTCTTGCTCGTCGCAGCTATCCAGTTTGTATTCCGTTAACATGCCCCATTCATCTTCTAGATCTTCCTTGACGTGGAAAGAAGTGGCGATGGCGTCCTTAATGGAAATATAGGAGCGGAGTGGGCGGCCTGAAGGAAGAAGGTCGGTCTTCAAAAAGCGGATGATCGAGTCTGAGGACAGTTTTCTGATCTCTTCGTTCTCTTGTTCTTGGAAGAAGTTGTTGAGATAGGATGAAACGGCCGTGTTCGACAACGCTTTGACAAAGTCCGTTCGTGAGATGTCGAGTGTCTGGAATTCTCTTCTCATCTCCTCTAGTAAAAGAAAGTCAAAGAGCTATCATTTTATAGAAAGATGGGCAGTGTCGGTGAGATTATTCTAGTCAGTTGCCGCCGCCGTGCTCATAAAAGCTCAAGTACTAGAGATTTACTTACACAATTGATAGTACTCATATAGTTCGTGAGGTGGGGGATATTCGGGTAGTTCCAAAGATTCAGTTTCATGTCAACTTTACCTTGCGGCGGCCTCAAGTTCTCGTTCTGGTTTTGAACTGTCCGGGGTCGTGGTCGTCGAGACTTAGGCGCGCCGGCCAAAGTCGACTTTTGCATGCAATCCAACATTGCACGTTGTAAAGGTTTCAGTCCATAGGGCCCGGGACCAGTTTCTTGGACCAATCCGATGACAGTCGATCGGAGTTTAAGTTTTGCAACCGGTAGACTAGCCGCCAGAGACGAGAACGTTCTGCGTGACTGCAGGGAACCATGGCTGCTTAGCAGCCTCGGGTTTAACATGATTGAACTTCCGATTAACAGTATTTGCAGATGCCGACGTTGCGCGTTATGTTGTTCAATATTGGCTTGTCATAGCCTCGAATCTAGGACCCGCCGATTACAATTGAAGTCGATGGTAGCGTGATAAACTCTTGATGTTGGCGTGGTCTGGTGTTGACGCTTGAATGTTGGCGGTCCTGCTAGCTTGTCTGGTTGAGGCTAGTGTGGCCAAACCAACGAGACCAGGCCAAACTAGGAAAGTGGCCGGAACTGGGTTCGTTAGCCGGAAATGGCGTGTGGTATTTTTGAACCAACACAGGAATATCCGCTCTTATAAAGAGATGGGTTGTTTTTCCTTGGCAGGGTCGGCGGAACTCGGCACAGTCTCGAACCCCGGCAGTCGGTCCGTAACCTGCTCGCGCTCGGCAGCAAACTTGTCTAACGTGCCGAGACTGTCGGTAGCAGTAAAGTCACCTCTGGTTGCTACTATGTTTTCAATAAAAACAGCCACTTGGGTAGAGCAAACAGGCCTATGGCTAATCCGGACTAAGTTTACTGTAGACTTAGCCTCGGTCTGTGCCCGTCAGGCCACAGGTGCTTGTAAACCTATGGTTGCGGTGATGCCTTTTTCATCGACATCTGCGGCTTTAAAATTTGACTCACAGGGGCTAGTTAGACTTGTCTCGTAAACCAGCCGCTGACCTTTTTGCGTTAGGCCGCTTTGACTACGGTTCTAAGGTAAATGCCAATATATCGGTGGGCTTTCAGGATCTCATCCTAAGCCCCGCCTTTCTCAAAGCCCGGAAAACCAGGAAGGGAAGATTCTAAGATACTTAAGGCTTGTCCTTTTAGGCTAAGAATGAGGCGAATACCAGTTCGCGGCAACATTATGCACCCTATACAACTTATTCAACCACTGATTTGGGAAGAATCCACGAATGATCTCGGGTTCTCCGTCGCAGCCATTTACCTACAACTGGGGGTTAATCAACAGTACAAGAGTTGCTTATTTGGAAAATACCTTGGGTGCATCTAGCCTGCGTATACGCAATATTCTATTCCGCTTGGTGCATCAACCGGCCTGAAAAAACAAAAATAAGAATCTATTCGCTGATCAAAACTTGCGATAGGGTCTGGAAACGAGACTACGATAGGGTATAACAAGTTACTAGAAACGCAAAACAGAGCAACTGAATAAAAATCCGCTCCAAAAAAAAGAAACGGCGTAAGTATTGTAACTAAATCAAATGCCGATGGGTTTTAATGCCGCGGCCGGGGCATTTAATAGCGGAGTCCAGGAACTGATGCTGCTGCTGAAGACGGACACAATATCGCCCCCTTTCGTAAATCTCTTAAGCCTGCGGGCCTTACCGGGCTCTCCTTCAGGCCCTCTACTCAAAACGACGTTTCTGCTCCGTTAACTCTCTTCCCTGTTCGCCCAACCGCTGACTAATCAACCTCTTCATCTGCTTCGTGAGGTCGTTGTGGCTCATAGAGGATTTATAGTGCCTCTCCCTTAGCCTTTCGAGTTCTTCTTCCAACTCAGGATCCCCTTCCTTTGGTGGGCTACGGAGGCCAGTAACGAGTAGTATAGCGGGCAATAATAGTGGGCCCCGCGGATCGACGTTTTTCGACGCATAAGCTGTCTGCAACGCCATCTCCATCGTGCACTTATGCACCCGCTGAGAGTCCCCCTCCAGTTTCTCCGGATCGAGTAACGTGACAACATCTTTGGAAGTCAATAGGGACCCTCTTGATGTCAACAGCGCTGTCAATAGTCCCTCCTGTGGTGGTTTCGCTATCATAGCCGCAAAATCCGACCTAGTTATTCTCGGGCGCCCTGGGGCTCTTGTGATCCGCGTGTAGGAGAGGAATAAGTATAACTATTCAGACACCCAACATATCAGTATCCGTCTGGTCGAATCCCCACTGTTATTCTTTCAGCGAATAGGGCTGAAAATCCCAACAGGAAACCAAGGAATAGCCTACATTATAAATTATTTCCCTCATTATAGCCTGATGTCTGAACTCTTCGTCTCGCTTGAGAATTGAGGCCTGCTTTGCGACTAGATCTGTCGGTCCAACGAGCAGATTTAGGCAGGGTAGACCTGCGGCTTTCTCGCCTAAGATTGGAACCCTAATAACTAGGGTCCTCTCTCCAGCCCTTTCACCGCTTCTGTGGGTTACCAAAGAAGCTGTAGGTACCTGGCTCGATGATATAGTCGCCGGTTGACTACACTTCACCAAGTGCGCAACCAAGTCTGGCTTAGTGCTTTTGAAACGGTACGAAAATCTCGAAAGGCAATGCGGAGACAATGAGCTTCGACGCGGAGAAAAGATTGCCGTGCGGCTTGCAGTCACAACCGACGCCATATCAGGATATTTATCCGGGGGACAAAGAAACAAGATCCGATATATATATACACGCAATGCGATGGAGAGCTGGGATAGGCTAGGGAATACTTTTTGACAGAAACCCCGAGCGGTTAGATCAAGATTCATTTCAGTATCCCCTCGACGACCACGGCTTTTCTCGCGACGTGAAATCCACGTCAGTAATTATAAAGACAATAACGAGTATCTACCCTGTAGCCCTCATGGAGGTTGCCATGGTGTCCGAGCATACGTTTGAGATGGGGGCTCCCCTCTCCCATGGAATCGAATTCTTGTCATATTTACGACTTCAAGTGGGCATTAAATCCGGTGGCTCTGTATCGATACGGCGGCGGCGCGAAGTATCGTCGTACTACTGGATTACCGTAGGGAGAAAGGGTGCGTTTTTGGGGCCGTTTTAGTCCTGCCCTGATAATGGCTTTGAAAAATAAGATAATTTACCTATTGAGCCAGAAGAGGGGCGTTTTTGAATACCATTCTAATCCAAATTATATGGCAACTTTCACTCTCAATATCGTTGCAATACCATATTATGGCCTAATACCGTATCGATACCGTATCAATCGACCGCCCTTTTCTTACACCGCAATTAAAACAACTTTATTGGTTTTGATTGGGATTCAGGGTGATAAATTACCCCATAGTTCTAGTTTTATTTCTGTATTTAACTACAATATTGTTTTTGTTCAATTTTATTTGAAGAAGAAATCTTTGTCAGTCAGGATTGAGTGTGACAAAGTCACCTCTAGTTAGGTATGTGAATATAAGACGTCTTTAATTTTTGAGTTGCCAAGTTGCTCTCAAGATGGCCCGGGAAACACACCCTTTTTCCCTACAGTAGACAGACAACATATCAGTATCTGTCTGGTGGGATTTTATGCCGTTATTTTTTAGGTGGGTAAAACTGAAGTCGCTGATGGGGGTTGATGAACGACTTACACTCCATATCATTGCTATCTTCATGGCCTAGTGTCCGAAGTCTTCGTTTTGCTTGACAACCAAGGATGGCTTTGCGACAAGCTCGGTCGGCCCGACTAGCATATCCGGACAGCGTAATTCGGCAGTTAAGTTCCTTAAGGCCTCCGGTTGAGATCAGGCCCCTGATCACTAAGGTCTCCTCTCGAGCATATGTAGCTTTCTCGCGTGTCACCGGGGAGACGACGGGTACCCGACCTGGACGTAATGGCCATCGGGATATATAAGTTTCGCCATGAGCATCGTCGTGTTTGGGGTCGGCTTGGTAGTTCGGATCCCGGTACGGTGTAGGGTGTAAGAGTAAACTGTCAGGTTCGTCATCTGGCTTAGCGAAACCAGTCAAGTCCGGTGACAGGACAAAGGCAGCCTTGCGACGGTGGTGAGCCCGGGCGGGGTCAATAATTCGGAAATTTTAGTCGGAAGGCCAGTTGCTATGCGTGGGCCTTGGGATGCAACTGATTACTCGGACCCGACCTTGCCCTTTGAGCTGGATGCATTCCGCACAGCGTTTGACTATTCTTGGGTTGGGTATTTTCCATTCAAACTGTCGACGCAATAACACTGTATAGAAAGTTTCGGGATGTCTGCTCCCCCAGCCTCCATGGCAGCAACACAAGCCCCTTCCACTCTGTTGGTAGCGAGTCTGAGAACCCTGGAGGCGAGACTGCGCCTTACCCGGGTATACCTTTTCAACGAGGCCTTGGTGCTGTGTAGAACTACTTAGTAATCGAGAGCGAAGCTGGTGGCATTGAGATTCCGTAATAAAACAGCCCAATTAGTGGAGCTGGCGCGGCACAGCCACTTTCGAGCCCCAAGCTCGGTAGACGCCCCACATTGGTTAGTACCCACATTTCAACCGCGAACGAGTTGATATATTCGCAGAACAAGGTCAAACAGCGAACGGCTGCTTAAAATAAACTTAGCTGGAGAAATGCTCGCGATTTTGACTAATCATTTAATCGAAAAGCCGTAGCATGTTAGCTAATAACTAGTCGCAAGATTTGGATATATATACTGTCAAGATGGCTCCTAACTACCCTCGAAGTCGAAAATCCGAACCCATCAAAAACCTTCCAAGCCTGCGAGTAGCTACAAAATAACAATTCTCTTGTGAACGATATCGCATCGAAATCAATTTATCACTATCACAACACTACCGGTTGAACACCCATAGCTGCAGCGCTGGGATACCCTCATCGACCTATCCGAAAGAACCGCTCTACCCCAGAACACCATGAAATTCTTTTCTCTAAATCTCGTCCTACTTCTCTTGCCCCTATCATCATGTCTACCATCCGCCCAGCCTATCGAACCACCTAAAACCGAGGCAAGAAGTCCAAACCCTGCTCTCGAAGCCAAGGCCCCTTTTCAAAAAAGAGACAGTTGGGATTGCAACGGCTCAGGAGCCTGCAAGTACAGCGTAAATCGAGATTCATGCCTCATAGCGATCTCGAGGATACAACAGGACACCGTCTATCTAGGTGAGCAAAGATGGTCAGAGGACAATGGAGGTTTGGGTAGTTGTCTTGCGCTATGGACATGCGACAACATCGACGACTACTACTCAGCAGCTCAATGGGGGGCTTCTAAAGGTGACAATCTGCAGAGGAAGTATGTAACCCAATTTATAGAATACCAGATTTGATAACTTGATCCGAAATCATGCTAACCATATCTTCCCGCTAGAGCTCGATCAATCTACGAATACGGCTGCGAAAAATGCGGATCGGTTTGGTTTTGGGGATCTTGCCGAATGGTATTCAATTATTGCCATCTCTGGGGCTGCTTAAAACAACCGGTGGAGCTCACACCGGGAGCACCGCATGCGAATCCCGGTAAACGTTAACCTTCATCACAAAGCGCATATATCGATAAGTTTGTCATGCCGTCAATAGGAATATCACTGTCCCGCCTCAGATATTCTCTAGAGTTCAATGTTACTGCTTTTTAATGAATCAGAGGAAGTCTTTTGTCTAAAACATCTGTTTGCTTGTACACTGTATATATAAATACATTATAATATCATGATATTTCTAATTAGATGAAGTGGAACGTATCACCCCTTCCAGGAGTTCTCAGCTCTAGCGTATCACGGTAAATTAAGCCTATAGATATCTCGGTCTTATTTCATATTTGGGATGACTAGCGCCCAGCCTCGTGAAGAATACAGAAGAACAAGGTTAGCAATCGAATACCTGAGCCATGGTCAACCTTTAAAACTTCAGATGTGGGCGACCCTCATTCATAGCCCCCTGACCGTCTGAAGGTAGCCAGAGTTAACTTAAAGAAACGGATGTTGGATGAAAACAGCTAGCGGGCCACTAGCGCCGATATATATCGATAAGCTTTAGCTTTGGCGGCACTATTTTTACCTAGGTCTGCAAGACCCATCAGTTCACTAGTCCCCTTCAACATGATGATATAATGACCGATAGGCGTTTCTCTGTATCCTAGATATGCGCAAATATCTGTAGCTCGGGTTACGTTACTAGAATATCCAGTTTTGGGTTAAATTCCGTGGTTTTAGCGGTGAACGAGATCAAGATATAGATTTCAACGGGATAATGGATCTTGAGCCCTCAGCCTCGGAAATCCTTGGATACAAGTACGGCGCTCCGAGTATATCGGTTGAATATTAACTTTCAAGCGAAAATTGGCGATCGATTAGTTGTGTTCCGCCCGCTATGAATATCATGGATATACGTAATCATGCGAGCATAATCAGGTGGATCAAACATCGATTTTGGGTCCTTGACGTATACTTTACTTGGAATACTTGTGATATATGGACCAGAGATGACGGTATATAGATGTATCAAAATACTGTGCATGGAAGGGCCCCATAAGCTGTACTTTAAACCGGTTAAGCCCAAACTACGAAAACGCCCTGCGTCCGCCTTTTTAATCATCATTACGTTTAAAACGAAGCTACACAAACACGCAAACGCCAGCCCAATAGACCCAGTCAAGAATCAAAAATGCCAGGGTTCGTATAAGCTGCGGGGACGCCAGAGGGCGACGGAGATCGGGAGCGCGACAAAGCTTCAACTCAACCAGAACCACTAGAAGACGATGCCCCGGAGCATTGCTCCATTTGCTTCACCGTCAGGCCAAAGGAATTTTTTGCGGCCCACCCATGTGGTCATAGGTTCAATATAAACTGCATGATCAGGTGGAGCTTTGAACAATGGCGGTCCGCTGGCACATCAACTTGCCCAATGTGCCGCCAACCCACAGGTCTCGAACCCCCCCTCCCTAGCGTCCCCATGCTGTTCACCTCGGCAAGTCCAGATGCGTTAAATGGGGAAGAAAACACGCCCGGGCCCGCGGATGATCAACAGAGGCCCGCTGATCATAGAAGGAACAATGACGTTGAAAGAAGCCCTGACGAGGGCCAATCTGGCGCCGACGAGGATTAAAAATTTTAAAAGCACACGGACAGCTCCGCTCCAAAAAAGAGGAAGGTTGCACCAAGGTTGGCATGAGCAATTACAGCTTCGTGGGAATAAAAATATGTGTCCAGTTTTATCCAACCCTCCCTTTGCACGAACTTTGTACTCCCAACCCTTAATTTTCTTTCCCTTCCCGCCCTTCCCTACCCTTTTTCTCAGTTCCCTCTCCTTATTTTTGGTTCATGCAAAAGATTCGGGAACTAGATGGCGCTGACCCTCGACTAAATTTTGTCTGGTGTTATTACTCAGTCTAGGGCCGCCAGAAATTATAATAACGACTAGGTTGGTAAAACGTGTGCTCGTAAATCTGGATCACGTTGGCTATGTTGACCGTGATTTATAATCCTTATATCAACCCTGAGTCCAAGACGATAGAGGACTATATTTTTCAGCCTCTCTCTTTCTCCCCTTTTTAAATCTAACCGGATTTGCGGCTCATTTATAACCCAGTTTACATTCATCCAAGTTAAGTAGGAATTACAAAAGGAATCCTTCTTTATCTTTATAAAACAATATGCGGCGTTCATAATATATTTAAAGCCAACTGCAAACCGTGTGCTGCTATACGGGTAGAAGGTAGAAGGTGGGAAGCTTCGTGTATGTGACATAGTTGTCGGTAAGGCTCAGATGGAAGCGACAAGGCTACGCTCCATATACCTTGTGGTGTTATATGAAAACAGAGGGACCTAGACAGGCGCAAACCCTCGAGAACCACTCCGCAGGCTAACTGGTGGGAGACCGAGGGTCTCCCAAACCTCGAGCTCCCAGTTATTACGGCAGCAGGCACATGGCTTTTCATCTATAGAAAGTCTATCTCTTTGAACTGCCTTAAGCATGCGACAAGCGGACAACAATCTCACCGTTGCACGCTTTTCTTTCTGTAAGTATCTTAACCTGCGAGTGAAATCTCTCTGAGACTTTTTCAGGAGCAACTCAACCCTGTCCAGACAGCCGATATAGCGGGGCATACAACCCTGTGAGATCATCTTTTGCGTACTTGTGATTGGAAATTTAGTTCCCGTCTCTTGGAAGAGCTCTAGGTTGTTTCGGGCTTGTACACATAGCTGGGAAAAGTGCGTGTGGATGATCGGAAACCATATCTGCAAATTCTTCTCAGCCGGAGAAGCGAAATCAGGTCGGAAGTGTTTTTGAAACAAATCCATGACGAAGTGGACGACTGTGTCATGATTTATAATCCTATCCGGTTCATTTTGGAGATGGAAGACAGCCATTTCTATGTAAGTGGCGTAGTACCACTCCATTGAGTGTATGGCCAATCGTCCTGTTTGTCGGGGTCCGTCCCCCTCATATATATCGTCGCTCAACGCGGGTTGTATAATTTGTAGAACTGTTTCTAAGATTTCGAGATCGAGGATTTCGGAGGGTGAGGGGCTCGAAGTGTCGACAGTCATGGCTTCCATGGCTGAAGACAGGTCCTGCTCTGGAGCTGACGGCTCTTTCGGAATCGCTTGGGCAGATGGCCTTGTTGCCATGTTGAGAATGTGCGTTTTTCGGTATTGACGGAGATGTCAGTAAAATCCGTACGCTTTCCGGTGATGTGTAGTTTTGTAGCAAGGTGATGAATCCGCCGACTTCATTGAAGAGAAATAGACCCTACTTATAATTAGTTGTCATCAGTTGAGACCTATAGGACATTTTTTAAAAAATGTGTGGGCTAAAAGTGTGAACAATATCGCAGATCTCTGGTATTTAAAGATCAGCGACGTTCAAACTGCTTCGGCGCCGAAAAACGGGACGGGCCAGATCTCTGCCCACTGAAATTAGCTGGAGTTTTCGTAGGATAGTGAGTAACTGCCCCCCTCACTAAAGCAAGGCATATCGCTTGGAAATACTATTTTTGTTAGTTTTCTCTACATTCCTAGGTACTCGAAGTAACAGGCAAGCCTACTACGTAAATTGTAGGACGCCACTGTTTAAGTACTTAGTTAGACCGACTGATACTACATACGCGCAGGTAGAAGCTTGCGAGGCTCCGACGCGTGGTGACCCTATATGAAATTGCTAGCCGTGCCCACGTGGGACAACTGAAGCCACGTAAGTTCATATGAGATCGTGTAAGCTCATGTGAGATCATGTGAGATCATGTGAGGCCACGTAAGGCCCGGTGGGGTGGACATGGATTCGACGAGCGATTTCCAACCCAACCCTAGATCCATACTAGCTAGCTAGACGATAAACAGTGATATATAAGAATTCAGTGCCAGACCACGTGGCCACTGGGTAGCATAGCCTGCCTGGGTCGGAAGCAACGTTGTCGTCGCTCCCGTCAGCCTACCCGCTCTCGGGCTGAAATCTGTAAAAGTTGACTTCTCTCCGATGGCAAGAATATGCCCATGGAAGGCCGAACACTCAGGTTGGTATCCACGCGGCAACCAAAGAAATTTCTTGTCATCCCGGAGTATCCATTCATCGCCTAGGAAGATACGGCCGCGATCGCGCGTCTGTGAGGTTTTAAGATCACGCTTGTGGGATCCTGTAGGGGGGGGGAGGATTAACAGGAACGCTAATGACCCCTCTATCTGTTTTTAGGGACCTGTCATCGCTAGATCTATAGAAAACGCAACTTTTCAATGATAGCCCGTGTCGAGATCTTGTCCCCCTCCTGCCACTTCGCTGTATCCCAGAGCCGAATCGTGCAATCTGCCAACCCCACTGCCAACTGCCTCCCGTCGGAAGAAAATGCGACCGTTGTAGGTTTATGCTCGCGCCGGATGATTCCCTCTCTCCACCTCGCCGCAACCGGCTGCCAATTTCTGGCCTTGCGATCGTCGAGTAGCAACGATATCTTTTGACCGTTGCGAAAAAGCGCAAGTGCTTCGCTACCACAGCGGCTTTTCATAGCCTCGCCGTATATACCTAGGTAAACCGTCCCTCCACTATATCCCAAAACCTAGTAGCCCGATCGTTCCACACCGACACCAGCTACCGGGAACAGTTGTGTTAGCCCGTAAAAATCGGGGTCGATGCCTATACGTTTCCTCCGATGACAGAACCCAGGATTCGGCTTCTCTAGAAAAATTGGAGGTCCCAACGGTACGAATCTGAAAGTTGCAATCTTGGTTCCTGGATCCGTACAATTGGGCGCCAGTCGTAATAGAGAGAGACTGAACTCCCCACTCTCTTCTTCGGTGAGCCGCTCTAATAGTACCGCTCTAAATTCCTCCTCTTTCGTGGCAATGTCGATATTCGTTGCCCTATACGCGCCACGATCTTTTTTAGTCGACATGATCAATCGTTTCGGACGTTCGACACCGGAAATTCTGATACTTTAGCTCTATAAAAATGGAGAAAACATGGAATATGATACTGTAACCAGGATTATCGTGTGCTACTAACTCGTCAGAAGCCAGCAGCCTCGTCCTGCGATGCCACGTCAACATATCATCCTTGATTTGCTACGGATCGAGGGGCTGGCGAACTTGGCTCCCACCTCCTAAGACATCCAATTTCTCTCTTCAAATCCTTCGTACTATAAAGTGAATACCTAACTATATTATCTACCTTCTATCTGGAGAACTATTATGCATAAATCCATACCGTACAAGATCTTGAACAGTTTCAGGAGCCGCTCTGAGATTTTAAGACGTTCATATAGCCTTTATAGCGCCTCAATTGCCCTGCATCCGTGGTGACTGGGTGAATCTGGCTTCGAGATTCCTCTGAAGAAAATTGCCTGTAATTATATCTTGAGGCCCATTTTCTGTCTGCAGACACTGGCCATCTCCCCTGGACTATTACTATAGAGTTTGCAGGCCACAATATATCCTACCGTACTAAAATTGTACGTAATATCGAACGTCCCAGAAAAGCCCCAAGTATCAACCCCACCCGACCCCCCTCCTCCAAAGACCGGAATCAAATATTTCATCATTCACAAACCCAAAAGCTTAAAACCAACCTCATCGAATCAGCTTCTCAGCCAATTCGCCTACAAAAGCCGCATATTTGGCAACGCACCATAAAATTATTCAACTTGCGATTTGATGGTCAAACCTCGCATCTGGATCGATCCTTACCCTCATCCCACCACTAGAATCCTGCACCTATAGTTATACCTACTCTTGAGTCCCCCATCACGTTTAATTTGCGGCATTGGATCTAAATATTAAAGCAAATGTTGGATTACCTTTTGAGTTATAGACGGAAATTTTGAGTAAATCCATGAACTATTTTAGCAAAGATATCAAAGAATTCATTCTAACACGCAAACAGCTCGCGAAATAAGCTGTACTAGAGAAGAGAATCGGTATATATAGATTCTATTCAGTTTAATATAACCGTAGAAAAGACGCTAAGGCACAAGATAGAGCTTGGTAGTGACACATCATTTAGTCTTATAAATTTGGTTCTGAGATCTATAAGATCTACCCACCCAATGGATTTAATATTTATACGTCAGCCTCCATATATAGATATCTTCTACTATTAGTCTCGTGACATTTTTAGATTAGAGTAGCTCTTCCGGGTAATCTAACTGTTCCCTTAGATATACAGCGAAACCTACTAGTTCGTGATGTATATGTTGGACCGTCACGCTTAGTATATATATAATCACATCAATTATATTTCGAGGTGTGGAGCGACAGTAAGGATACAAAACCGACTATCGAGCGCAAGCTAGATGTCTAGATAAAAAGAAAAGGGTAAATCTACAAGTGGAAAGCAGAGTACAATGGAGCAGTCAAAGAGTAAACCTTCCAAAATTCATCAGGCAAGTACTTCGACTCCGCTCCAGGAATCGATCATCCGTACTCCTATCCGACCTATACCACTGAAATGAAGTTTGAATGGGTGATAACCTTGACAAAAGCTCTTCAAGCATCACACCCCATTCGATTCATGAATATCTGGTGGAACTCAATCCTTCGATGTGGTTAGTCGAGAACCGAGGGAACCCGTGACAATCGAGTAATCAATGCCCGGCTTAAGTTTTCTACTCCCACAAATATTTATTGGGGGATCCGGATATCTTGTTCCATAAACTAGCCAGACATACCATTTCTTAACCTAGCCTAACCAAATCGAGACCAATCCTCGATCCTCAAGCATATATTACCGACCGCCCAGCGGTTGTTCTTGAGTGCAAGTGGTTAGCTAGTGTTAGTTGAAGCCGAAGCTATTCAACTTTATCAATGTCTATTATAATACCACAATCTCTATCTTTGAGATTTTGTGAGAAAATATAATGAAACTGAACAACGACTAACACAAGGCTATTAATTCTTGAGATTAAGGAACGAAACATCACCAGAGCGGTGACCTAGAGCAATGGTATGGCCATACACGGCCGAGCGGCCTCCCCTATAATCATCAGGGAGCCATAGGAGTCTTCTCCCATTGTGTATCACCAATTCATCCATAATTGACACCGGTCTGGCTCGCAGTACGTAGGCGTTTAAATGATCGGGATCCGAGGAGAGTTCGGGCTCAAAAACGCGTTTATGATCCTCGAGGAATGATAAAAAGGGGCCTTGGTCCTGTGAAGTGAACTCGCGTATGAGGATCCCAGCGGCTACGTTCCAGACCCACACTGTGCTGTCGTCTGCCACCGCTAGCATGTCCCCGTCGGCGGAGAGTATAAACTCTCTAATCCAGTCCATTTGTGACTGTATAGTCTGTATTAGGGCTCCTGTCGCCACGTCCCAGACACCGATCTTGCCGTCGTCTAACAGGGAGGCTAGCACTGCACCATCGATGGAGAGTGTAACCTCGATAGTACCACCAGGGCATTCTATCTTCCGCAGCAGCGCCGCAGTATTTGTGTCATAAATCCTAATTTCCGCCTTGCCCTCATACGTCTCCAATCCCCAGGCTACCAATGCGCCATCCCCAGACAACGCAACACCTCGACTGAACACTCGATCACCGCTGATCCGACATAGCAGGGCCCCGGTTGCCACATCCCAAGCTGCCAGAACTTCGTCCCGTTGCAATCCTGCCACTATTTTACTATTCGCGGCAAACCGAATACTCCGACTTTTGAATACTCCAGAGCTTTCCAACACTTGCAACGAGGCCCCAGTGGTGGTATTCCAAAACTTGATTCCGCCCTCCGACACCGACACCAGTACGGCACCGCCAGGAGAAAATACGACTCGCTCAATTCGATCCCCAGTACCCTCCGGCCGCAATGGAAGGCCACGAGTATCCGCATTCACTTCGCGAACCCAGGCGCCAGGGCCGGCCAAGTCCCACATTTTAATTGTCCCGTCATTTGATGCCGATGCTAGAGTGCCGTCTCTAGAAAAAACGACGCTCCTAATATCGCCTGTATGCCCTTCCAACGTCCGCAGCAAATCTCCAGTAACTGCATTCCAGATCCTGATTGTAGGATCATCCGACCCTGATGCAAGCATTGTGTTGTCAGGAGAGAATGCAACGCTGTCAACACCAGCATTGTGGTTCAGAACCATCAGTGAGCCTCCGCCTACTGAATCCCAGAGCCGAACTGTCTTATCGTCAGATGCTGACGCTAAAAATGATGATGCGCCGCCGTCGGTAGAGAACGCAACACTTCGAACGCAGTAGGTGTGCCCTTCCAGTGTTCTCAATAGAGCTCCGGTATCAGCGTCCCAGATCTTAACTGTTCTATCTGCTGAGGCTGACGCTAATTTTCTACCATCAACGGAAAACGCAACAGCTAGAACCGTCCACGTATGCCCGTCTAATATCTTTAACGAAGCCCCAGTGGCCGCATCCCAAAGTCGCACCGTCCTGTCATCAGACGCCGAAGCCAACAGCATCGATATCTTGTTGCTAGAGAACGCAACACCATTGACACCCCCCGCATGTCCTTTCAAAGTTTGGATCAAAGTCCCGGTTATCGCATTCCAAACCTTAATTGTTTTATCTTTCGACCCCGACGCGAGAAACCTACCATCAGCAGAAAACGAGACGCTATGGACAAAACCTTCGTGTGCCCTCACTGTCCACAACGAAGACCCGGTAATCGCATCCCAGACCCTGATTGTACGATCAGGTGACCCCGACGCCAGTTTCGTACCATCTGCAGAAAATATAACACTGGGAGCCAAATGCGTATGCCCTTCCAGTGTTTGCAGCAAAGGGCCCCATTCATCTTGAACTTGAGGCAGCTGGCTTACTTCTGGAATCACTTCTGCTAAATTAAACATAGACCTTACGATACTTTTGTGAGGTGCGAATATAAGGGCGGACCAGTACGCCTGTAAAGGTGCTCTACCGATGATGCTTTGGTTTTGGCGCACAAACCGCTTGATATCGTGGACTAAACCGAACGTGGCCTTCCCGTTCGTGGTAGTCTAAAGAAAGTCAGTGAGCATTCCGAGGATGGTACAGAAACCCCGACCAACTTACATCTACTGTTGAAATCAAGGTGTCGACTGCCTGAACCATCTTACTCATTCCACCCGACAAACTGACTGCTTCAAGCCAGTGAAGGATGTGTTTCCGCAGAAATTCGTAAACTTGGCTATTATCTTCATCGTTGATAATGCCCCCACTGAGTTTCAAGTGATGGACCCAATACTGGCAGGCGTACTGAAGCTCGGGTGGCAGGTGCTGTTCGATAACCATTTTCTCGATCTCGGATCGTAGAACTCCAGGGTATTCCAAATCGCAAATATTCTGTTTTAACCCCCCAGTACTTGACATGAGCGCAATACATTTTTGGTATATGTTTCTGTGAGCCTCTTTCTCATCTATCCAGAAGTCGTGGAACTCTTTACTGTCCCCAAGAGCCTTATCGGAGAGAAAATCTCGAAAGGATAGATGGAACGTCCTAACAGGAGCGTGTGGGTTGGCTGGCGTGGGTACGTCGAGCACAGAGTGCAATGGCTCTAGCCTGTGCTTAATCACCCCCTCTTTGATGTTTAATAGCTTTGATAGAGAGGGGATCGAAAGCGGGGTCGTGAGATTTATGATTGTCCCCACTATTCGTTTGAACTCTGTTGCGACGGCCTTGCGTGAGAAAGCGCTTTTGCTTAATCGATGTAATATAGGCAAGTATGTCTTCTCTAGTTGTGATATAAGACTATCCGATTGATAACCCAGCATAATCTTGATATGGTCTTCGGGGTCCCCGTCGGCGATAAAACGGCAAGCGGTCGCGGCGAAAATGAACAGAGGGACAGCCATTTTCGCTAATGCTCGGACGTCCTTGTCTTCAGGCCAGTCGGTGGGTAGTGAATGGGACCTCCGTATCTCCGAGAACTCTACCGTTAGAAATAACGCGATATCATCCTCAACCCCAGGGATTTCGTGCAAGATCGTGTCTCGGTAGGTATCTCCAGATAAGTCTTTGAAACCGAGACGCAGAGGTATTTCGGGCCTGCTCGTCAGGAAGATACGTATCTGAACTGTATCTATTTCTTTCAATCGCCCAAGAAGCGAAATAATGAGTTTCTGGTCGTCCTCACGATCACACTCGTCCAGTGCGTCGATTACCAGCACGGCCTTGAGAGTTGAGAAAGATGGGCCCTTCAATTTAGAGAGTGGTTCGAATGTCAATTTGTTGAACTGCTCCCCGTGGCCCATGGTTGCGATCCCTGGCTCCTTATCGATTGCCTTTTGTATATCCGGCGCAATATCGGGAATGTAATTGGCCAATTGACATGCCAGCGTCGTGAAGAACTTTGAAGCGTCCCCTCGATCTTTCTCACCTCTTCTGAAGAAAAAGCTCGCCGCAAGTTGATTCTTGTCTTTAAGGCTTCTTGCAACCGTTCGTGATATCGTAGATTTCCCGGTCCCTGCTACACCGCTCAACCAGAATAGACACTTTTCATTTGGGTTATCCGCCCAATCTTCGATAATCTTTAATAGGTCGGTCCTGGTATTTGGCAAGCACTCCGGTTCATGCTGATCCTTGAAGCTTCCGTAGGCTGCTCCCTCAGCGGAAGGAAGCCCCGCGAAATCGATTTTTCGATTGACCTTTCGTAATTGGAGCCTAAATCACATTAATATCTACTTTAACCGTCCTCGGCGAAGTGGCTTACACTTGGTCCACGCTCAGGGCTAAGCTGATGGATTGTTTCCACCTTTCCAAATTTCCGACGAATTTCGCTGCATCAGGGCCTTTCAAGGGCCATTTGATACGGGCTGTGAAACCGATATGACTGAGAACTTTTGACTTCGATGTACCCAGAGTCTTTTCAAGTCTTTTCAGTTCGGACTCGCAACCCTCGAGCGCATCATTTAGTTCCTTGGACGTAGAGAGTTGTTGACCGTTCGGCCCGCTTAAAAGCTCCTGCTCCACAAGCTTGACCAAGTTCTCAACACTCTCGACCTCTCTCCGGAGCTCTTCAATATCGCGTTTAGCATCCTTGATACTCGAATAGATTTTCCAACAAGTCCCGAGAGCTTGAGCTATCGCAATGATACTCGCTGCAGTCGAGAGCGGATCCATGTTGTGCAGAATCTAACGATCCCATGGATTCAGAATGGCAGCTTCGTCGCATCGGGGGATATCGTGAAAAAGGGAAAACCTTCCGCCTTTATTAATTGATCCTAACAGAAGGCTGTCCATTTCTACAAAGCGGGGCTGAGGGAACGACTCCAAGTGAAAGGATAAAGGCGTAACGCGAGGAGGGGGAAGGCTGCGGGCGGTGCTGGCGCTGCATGTCGGCGGCTGCAGGTATTTCGTGGGATGTTCTTGGTTCTTCGGGACTTGATCATCATTGGTCCTTATCTCCCCAGGACAGGCCATGGTGCTGGTTATAAGCCTTGCAATCAACCCTGCACATGTAAGTATCCACGGCAGGATAGTTGAGGGCATACCAAGCCACCACCACAAGTCTGGTGACGAGACTGCCTCCATCAATGTATCGACAGATGGATGGGCCATCTTGTGTTGAAGTGCATAGTTCTTGTTTCATTTTCGTGGCAGTTACCGTTTGGAAGCAAACACGATGTGGCGTCGAGACTGAGCATCATGCATGACGACAAAATGTTTCGATGGCAGATGAAGTGGGGTGAAAAGGAGAAGAGGACTCTTTCTCCGGCCGCTGGGTTGGTTTATCAATCGAATGGCAACGCGTCCGTCACCAGGCAACAGACTATGGACTGGAGACTACATCTCCTTCACCGTTTAAGTAAATTTCGTCGAGGATCCGATCTCGACGAATTTGCCTCGGCATAGATACTTCCATATAAGTACTTTCGTTGGCGTCGAGATATCAATCAAGCCGGTTATAAAACCGGGCTATGAACTCCTTAAGGACCTGGTGCTGGAGTACTTAGTCTAGAAATAATGAAGTACTTACTCACCAGTATAACGGATTGTGTGTCGGCACAGTGGCTATACATCCAGCGCCGTCAGAGTTAGCGGCGCAATCGAATCTTAGGATCATAAATTCCAATTTTTCGCGAATTCGGTAGAAACAGATCTCTCCAATATCAATTGTGAAGGGTTAGAAATGGCTGATAAGTAAGGGGTTCCCGAAGCATGCACTAATTTTGTTTTCTGGTCTCGAACCCAATTTGGTAGCCAAGAAAATCGGGAGGCCGATGTGAGGCCAATCGATATATCCAATCTGGATGTACTCGGGAGGATCAATCGTATCTTCCTTGGCTGGCAACTATCATTTTGAGCCTTTGATCCCAAAAGATTTAGGTCTCCGACATTGTGGGTTGGGATAGAATTAAAGTTATAGCGACTTACTCGCAGGCGCGTGGGTGCACGTGTGCAGGGACGGCGCGATCCCGATGGTGCAAGCGTCACCAGACCCTGGCTGCCATCACAGCCTAGATTCGAGGCTAGTCATGGCGATATCATTGTTATCGGAGAATTCAATACACGCACACTGACTCGAATGTGCCCTTCCTGCAGCCTTGCCCTAAATATCGGGTTTTCGGCGTCGCGATAGCTGAACTGAACATATCCGCATGATGTTGATCCAGATTGAGTCTGTTCGAAACATCCCTTGTCGATATCATGCGCTGCCTAGTTAGTACGTACCAGTGTTCGCCGGCGGTCGAAGCCGCTAAGACTGCCTCTTATCATTATCATGATCATGGTCGTGATGCATGAACGGCCTAAAGATAGCACAGTCAAGACATGTCTCAAGGTCTCTAATCGAATCTCGATCGCGCCTGGGCTGATCGGTTTCAACGGTCTGGCCGCGTGGAACCAACGCGCTGTTGCATCCAACACAATAAATGCACGGATGCCAATGCAGGCCGTGCACGTGCGCCTTGGCCAATTGCAACGGTCTGTTTCCGCCTTGCATTTAATTTCTGGTTCCCGATTCTTGCGTTATTAATTCTGTCGGGGATGCTTTATCAGCTCGGATGCTTTGATTACCTTATTATCATTATTGTATTGCGGAATTTTCTGGCTGGAACTTTGGGTGTCTACTTGGGGACCCGTTGGCGCGGGGCCAACTGCAACCGGCGACCAGCAAGGCTGCAGACACGGTTCGACGGGTCTCACTTTTCTGTCCACCCGTAGACGTTTAAATATAAACCCCCTCCTTTCCCAAGCACTTTGGACCTTTGTAGACGTCCGAAGGCACGAAAATACCATATTTATACAGGAAAATCGTGGAACCGACTCCCGAGCTAGCTGAAAGGGGAAAGGCCAGTCGATTTTTGTCCGCGTCGTGTCGGGCAGCCTGCTCGGTTTAGCCTGGTTGGACAAAGCTGCAGCTGCAAGCCGAGAAGTGGATCTCCTCCAACATGTTAACATCGATCCCGTGGATTCCTTTGGCCCCCCGTCCCAATGGTCATTCCGTTTAAATAGGTGGTTATATATCCCCAACTCGAGCCCAAAGAGCACGACCAGCCAATATTTTGAGATTATCCGGTCCGGACGGCCTTTCTTAGATTATTTTTCCTCTCAACTTTTCTTTCCCCTTCCAACCTCAGATCACAACCTTTCCTGTTGTTGTCGCGCGTCCATTCTCGGTACCCTGCTTCTTTCTGTTTGGACCGGAGATAAAGGAAGATTCCACGAAGTTTCGAGAAAAAAGGGGGGAGAACCTGCGAAAAGCGCCGAACCTCATTTGCCGACGTCGCGACATCCGAAGAGCATCACACGCCAGATTCCGTCGATTTCATAGGTCTCGCTCGCACCCATGGCATCGAAGGTAAGAGATAAACCCGACTTGTCTCAGCACAGTCGCTGTGCTCCTTTTTCTTTAGGGCTAGAAAAAACGGCGCGGGGGATGGCGAAATATGCAGAGCGACAGCCTGGGCAAACACAAACCACATCCAATTGGGGGAAGAATGGGATGAAACTTTGTTTGCCAAACGACGCTCGAGGCCGCTAAATTTCAGCCCTTCCGTGGTGAATTTCGATTCCATAGCTGACACTTTTGTTTTCTACATTAGAGAGGGGTCCTTAGACAGTACAAAATCATCGTGTTCGGCGGTGGTGGTGTCGGTAAATCATGCCTGACCATCCAGTTGATCCAGGGGCATTTCCTCACAGAATATGACCCGACTATCGAAGGTACGCTATCCCATATTCCGGACCTCCGATAACCAAGAAAGAAGACCAAATCCCATCCAACACGAGGCCACTATACTCTCTTTCATAGCCAGGTCATAGATCGCTAACCAATTCACAACATATTCCCAGATTCCTACCGAAAACAATGCCAGATCGACGATGAAGTGGTACAGCTGGACATCTTGGATACGGCCGGCCAGGAAGACTACAGCGCCATGCGCGAGGAATACATGAGAACCGGGGAGGGTTTCGTTCTAGTCTACTCGATAACATCAAGATCGTCGTTCGATGAACTCACGCAGTTTCAACAACAAATCATAAGACTGAAGGACAAGGATACATTCCCCATGATCGTTGTGGGGAACAAGTGCGATTTGGAGGGCGACCGAGAGGTATCCAAAGAAGGTATGCATCTACCACCTTTCCATCTCGAGGCTCCCGCTAACAAAATTTACGAAATTTAGATGGCAAAGCCCTAGCAGATTCATTCGGCTGCCCGTTCAGAGAGGCCTCCGCCAAGAGCAACATCAACGTCGAAGACTCGTTTTTCGATGTCGTTCGCGAAATCCGAAAGTACAACGAACCCGAAAAGCCAGAGAAGGAGAAGAACCGGGGCGCGCAGGATCCGGATAAGACCGCCGGCTGCGGTTGTGTCATACTTTGAGACCATATATATCGGTCCATACGCCTTCCACATATCCTTTCTTCTCTTTTCTTTTTATTTCACCATTTTTCTCCAACCAAGAATGTATATCCACCTTTTATCACTTTCTGTTGCCCGAATACCTTTTTTCCCTAGTGCTGCATGCTGTAGAGTTTTTTCAGCGGATTTCTTTTTTTTTTTACTTATCATGACTTTGTTACTATGTTGCGCAATCTGTCCAGTCATACACGACCGCGGAGGAGTAGTGGGGCATAACGAGTCTTTCCCTCTGCATTTCAAACTCGGGTTTCCGAAACCACCGTTGACATAAGAACTATAGTACGGACCAAAGTCTACCTCGATATACTACATATCAGCGGAGTATTCAAGAAACGCGAGACAGAGTTTGCGCGGGGAACGATCGAATAGTCCGATGGAGGGGCGTTTTTAAGGGGTTATTCCAAAATCTTATATATCTGCTCAACGGAAAAACCCTGTCTCGTATCCAGACCTGGTCCTATTATTCCAAGCCGAGGCCTTGGTTCAGAATGTCTATATCCCTGCACAAATAAGCATGTCTCTTGGGCCCTAGCCTTTGGGTCCCATCCTTGTTTAAACCGTTTCATAGCATGGTATACAAAATATATTGCTGCACGCCCAGGTTCCAAGATGTCATTCTGAAATATTTATATGTTTGGTGTCATGGTATATATATACTGCTATTTGGGTATTGTTCTTTGAAGCTTAGTATAAAGCTGTAGGACCGACAGTGTAGTTGAAAATGTCAGTTTCATTCCTGAACGTGATTTTAACATCCGACTTTCCACATGGAAAATGACGGTAATGCATTGAACGGTGATACCCAACAGCCAGCGGCAGCCAGGAGTGCTCGGTGGCACCGGGTGGCAACCAGTGGTGTTCGGGAGCACCGAGTGGCGGCGGGTGGCGGCGGGTGGCAACTGGTCGGCAACACATGGCTTTGTTGCATTTTATCAGTTGCAGTTTGGTCAATTGATCAAAGGCCAGACGTTGTGCAGCCCGAATGCGAATCCGGGACCATTTTGTAAGATCATGCTAGTCAGCTTACCAGCAGACTTTGACTATCTAGGATCGGTTGGATTGGACGGGGTATTCTACTATGGGACTGAGTAGTAGCCCTTCCCTTGGTCTGACATGACCAGGATCCAACATATGCAACACGGTACGGTGTTGTCGACTCGACGTATACGCGTAGAAGACCGCCGATATTGAGACATCGACCGCCCCACCTGGCGCCCCAAGTAAAAAATGTTATCATTTTCACCAAAGCCTTCCCTAAATTTCCCGTCCCTGGAATAATAAATCTCTTGGGTTTCCCAAAACCTTGACTCTAGTGACGAGACCGCTTCAGCTGAAGTTCGTACTATAGTGGTCATAAAGTGTTGAAGACTCAAACTGGCAGGGATATCCACATAATGACTGCCGTGTCAGCGACCAACTAAAAATGACTCCACATCGCGCAGATTCATTCTGCTGAGTGCGGGGTCGAATTACAGCACCACTCTCAGGACTTCTTCGCGTTATCACGGGAGATCCTGCGTGATTACTCCAAAGTTAACACGTCCAGCACGCGCAGGATTTGAGAATTCAAGCCATGCATCTGCAGCCAATGCACGCCAAAACGCCCTGATTCAGTTAGCTGTATCCCAAGATACCCAATCGACGAAAAAAGTCGAACCAGGAAACTAGAATAGCTGACTCATGCGAAATACAATTCGGATATATAAACGCAGGGACTTGGCTTCAAGTCGACGGAAATGTTAATATTACGCATATCAAGACAGGCTTCAATACTTGGGTACAGACACAGCAACAAATTCCACCAAATAAGATCAAACGTTTAT
The DNA here is from genome assembly GCA_036971245.1 of Arthrobotrys sphaeroides. Lineage (NCBI taxonomy): Eukaryota > Fungi > Ascomycota > Orbiliomycetes > Orbiliales > Orbiliaceae > Arthrobotrys > Arthrobotrys sphaeroides. Next base: position 385,980 of record JAJTTW010000010.1, on the reverse strand, counting down.
ACCCTACTGTTGCGAACCATGAGCGACCTTCATACCGGACTACCAGCCGAGCCAGGATCATTCCTGTCGTACATTGGCCAAAATGAAGACAAGCCCCTCCGCGAGTTAGTCAAACCGTATCTGGAATACGAAAGCAATTTGCGACGCTTGTTCGCTCAGGAGCCGTCAAATTCTGCCATTGCCGATAACCTCGTTGGTCTCGTGCCTCTCTATGATGGTCACGATGATAAAGTAAAGATCAAGGGCAGGGACCTCGAGGGCGAATCCGAGGAAGAGAAGGGCCGTTACATTATGTCGTTGAATGAGGATGAACGGAAGGAGGCGGGCCAACGGGCTATTGTAGACCGTGAAACGTTCCTCAAAAACTGGAATGCATTCACCGAAGGTTAGTACATTTCTTAGCATCTTATTCAACTAGTAGTTACCTTGTGCGGACGGACATCATGCAGTCGGATTGTGAAGGCGCCCGTGTCTGGCGTATCACACAGATGCTAAACCCTTTATAATAGAAAGCCTTAAGGGTCTAAACTGGTCACACATCGTCGCAGCCGGAAGCAGCGTTATGTCTTCCCTTCTTCCTATCCCAGAATCGGAAATTAAGGATGGGGAGGGTCTCCGCAATTTTTATTACCAAACCAAGTTTGCTCCAACCAGTGACATTGATCTCTTCATCTACGGAACCAAAGATGAAGCCGCGGCCATCAAACGCATCGCAGCTGTTGAAAAAACGATCAAAAAGAACCTCGGAGCCGACAAAGTACTTAGCATCCGAACGAAGAACACCATCACCATCGTGTCGCAATATCCTCACAGACATATCCAAATCGTCTTGCGGCTGTATAATAGTGTTAGCGAGATTCTCACCGGTTTCGACGTGGCCTGTGCTTGTGTGGCGTACAATGGAGATCAGGTGTTTGCTAATCCTAGGGCAATTGTCTCATTGATGCTCCAATGCAATGACATCGACTTGACCCGCAGAAGTCCTTCGTACGAATTCCGATTGGCTAAATACCGAAAACGGGGCTTTGAAGTTTACTATCCCGATCTCAATCGGAAGATCGTTGACCCAACTATTTACGAACGAAACTTCCGTGGATTGAAGGGACTAGCGAAGCTTCTGGTTCTAGAGAGGCTTCCTAGTGAGTGGGAACGCGATAACTACTTAGATCAACGGCGGAAAGAACGCAACAGGCCGTACAGGAAGAAGCCTAAGCGTGAGAGGAAGGCTCTGAAAGGAGATATGAAGAGTGATGGAGCCGAAGTCCCCGATTGGGACCTAGCCACGCTGGAAAACGACAAGAGCATCTACGAGACCATCGCAATCCCATATGGACCACGGTTCGATGCCGAAAAAATAAAAAAGCATCTATTCCAAACCGATTTATTCCTCAATGCGGAATGGAACAAGCGTATTCAGAAGCGCCGCGCTGGGTACTTGCACCGACACCCTTCATTTTTCGGAACCGTCAAGTACATTGTCAACGATTGCTGTGGCTATTGTCCTGAACCGGACCCGGAGAATGAAGAGGAGAAGAAGCTCCGTATCAAAGATGACACGTACTATATTCGTGGGAAAATATCGTTCATTAAAGACGACCCCGGCAGACAAGAGATTGGAAGTTTCAATCCAATCACGAAAGAAGATTGGACTGAGCTAGCATACCTTTCTATCAACGAGGTCCTCTGCCGAGCTATCATTGCGAATGATTCGGAAACAGTCAAGGGGTGGCTCGCTGAAGGAAATGATGTTAACAAGCGGGATTATACTGGAAGAACCCCATTGCAGCTAGCCGCCCTGTCGTCAACCGCTGAAATTGTCCAAATTCTTGTGGACGCTGGCGCCCGGATAAGTGCCCGGCTATTCGACGGTAGAACGGCATTACATATCGCAGCTGCTCGCGGTGAGGTCGAGATGGTCAGACTGTTACTGCTGAAGAACCAGCAGAATGAAGCCGCGAAAGCGGAGAAGGAGGAAGGGATGGAAACGACCGCCACCCAAGTACCGGAAGAAGCCAGTGCCCCAGGTGATTCCGGGAATTCCGACGTGTAAGTGGGATCCTTCACATATGCAGTTCATTGCAATTAGTATCAACCCTACTAAGAATCGTTCTGCTATAGCGAGATGGGGAGTCCGAAAGGTCGAAGTGAAGATGGTAGCGATTACGGCGAGAGGGCTAGTAGGGACTCTGAGATGATGTCAGATAAGGATGGCAGTGACGCTGGCGAGGGAGCCAGTGAGGATGCAGAAATGATATCAAATCCAGCTGAATCTGTTTCTGCACGTACCGGAGTTTCCTCCTACGTCGAAGTTCGCAAGAAAACCCCTGAGGACCAGGAACTTGGAGAAATCCCCCAGGAAGAAGAAGTTGAAGATGATATCATCGACATAAACAAACCCGATTGGGATTACCAGCTATCCCCGCTTCACTACGCAATTCTCCATGCCCATGAGAACGTTGTAACCTTACTCGTTTCTGAATTCGGTGCTGATGTTCTTCAACCGTGAGTATCCTATCAAAAATGAACTTCCGAAGGCATTTACTAATCTCTAATATGTAGTGTCATAATCGAATACAATCACAAAGCGCTCCCAAGTGCAGTCCTCTTGTCTATCTCGCTTATTTTCAGGATCCCCGACGCCAATGCAAGAGTTTCGATGCTACGCACTCTCCTTAAATTGGGAGCCTCATCCGCCCAAACCGATATGAATGGCGTCTCTGCCCTCATGCGGGTTGTTCAGAGAAACGACCTTGAATGTCTGAAGGTCATGTTTGAGGAAGATTCTGCATCTGCGGCTGCAGCTATCAAGTACATCAATACCGATTCTGGATACAAGGCCACCAACCCCCTTTCTGTTGCGTAAGTTACCATTTATATCTTCTTTCATAAAACCAGGAATTATGCTTACGCACTCGAACGGGATAGTCTATACCTTCGTAACGAGGAGATAGTCATGTTTTTGCTTGGGAAGGGTGCGGCGCCTGAGATCACCGTCGAAGACTTCGTCAAAGCAACCAAGGCCAATGACTATACGCGAGACTCTTACAGCTATTATTGCACGCCGACGACTGAAACTGCTATTGAAGGGGAAATGCCGGAGGTTTTTGCGAAACTTATTGAGCTCGGTGCCAACCCTTCAGCGTATACTGCGTATAGCCATCCAACAGAGGGGTTCGTTGAGAATCTCCAGTACCTATCAAACTACCACCAAAAGTAAGCCGAACTAAGTTCTTTGACCACCTCTTATACCGCCGATGCCATCCTACTAACCTCTCAATTCTAGATATATGACGTTGCTAGACCTAATTGAGAGCAAAATCAAGGATATGGATCAGACGCTTAAATCCCTTTCAGAGTCTCCGGAGAAAACGGAGAAAAAGAAAGAGAAAGAAAAGAGGCCAAGGACAATTTTACCGATTCCAGAGGTCTACAAAGAAGGTACTTATGAGTATTGGATGGCCGCTCAAATTCTCAAGAATGAGAACGATAAACGGAAAGAATTCAACGACCGCTTAGCTAAGGAGTCAGCGCCTCCGACAGAAAGTAATATCGACCCCGAGAAAGTTGAGGTAAAGAAGGCAAACTTAGTCGCAATGATAGAACGATATAAAGGGCTAGCTCACCTCCTCACCTTCAAAGATGGAAAGAGGTTCAAGGATTTACATCCAGATACTTGGGAGAGAGTTCAAAAAAGGAAAGAGAAAGAACAAGCAGCGAAACGCAAAGTTGGGTTGGAGCGCTCGACAGTATTTACTGATTCGGAAGCCGAAAGCGAAGCGCAAAAGAAGGAGGAGGAGGAGGAGGAAGAGGAGGAACCAGAGCCGAAATTTGAAGTTACCTTTCACTTCGATATACAAGGCGACAAAAAACTTGACCCTGTGATGGCTAGTGCATATCAAGAACTCTACAAAGCTGTCTGGGATGGTGATGAGGAACGGGTTCGAAAGTACACTACCACAAATTGGAAAGACGACATACCCCCCCTATTGATGGCTACACAGAATCAACTCGGTTACACACCACTCTCAATTGCGGTTTACCGAAAACATCCGCCGGAATTCTTAGATCTCATACTGAATATCTCACAGGCTCGATACTCGATGGACCGAGAAGGCGAAGATAAGCAGGAGAGCGAGAAGGTTTATCGGATCGACAGAGATATCGAATTTCACGTGGAAGAGTTTGATTTCACAGAAGTCAAACTTACAAGTACGGTTGCCGACGAGGAAGACCAAGATGACCGCATCAGAGCAAATTGGACCGCATTGAACGTTCTACAGATGGATGTCCCTCAGGTGGTGGACGAGGGAAAGCTGGGAATACAGCCTGTAAGTCCTTATTAGGTCTGTCCGAGCGACCTCTACTGCCGAGCGAGTGCTTACTATTCTATTCGACAATTGACAGTTGCTCAGCCAGGCAGTTTTAGCCCTCGATACTGAACTAACGAAATACTTGACCTCAAGAATCGAAGTATTTGGTGGTGCTAAGGTGACGCCGGGAGAATGGCTGCCTTACATGCGAGATGACAACCTTCCGAACACCATAATCAAGGCCGGAAAAATCGATATACTCAAAGACTTCATGGAAAAGTATGGCCTGGGAAGTGTATTTGACGGGAAAGATAACTTCAAATACGACAATTCCGATAGTGAAGGGGAATCGGGTGAGGAATCAAGCGACGAAGAGATGGAGGAAGATAAGCCTGAAGTATTGAAAGAAGAGGAAAAGAAACCATATAAGCGACCCAAGCAATATCTTGGGCTAAGCATCGACGGTAAAAAGCAGAAGGAGTGGAGAGAACTTATGAATCCAAACTACAACGGGCCCCCTCGTCTCCAATATCAAGAGCCTCCGCTCGCTCTGTTCGCCGCATACCATGGGTCACAGGAAGTATACGAATGGCTAGAGACCAGTGGCCCCCAAGATGCACTTCGCCAGTGGCAGGGCCGAATTGAAAAGTCAGAAGGCGCAAAGAAGAGTTATTTCCTCAAGGTTCTTCAGGAAAATGACGAAGAAACTATAAAATCATGGATGGGCGTTGAACATCCGTTGCTCCTGCACGCCATCATCATGAACAAAAACATCCAAAACGATAAAGATCTTTCAGAAGAAGAGAAGTTCGCTTGGTATGAGAAAAACCTCAAATATTTCGTGGAGAAAACTCCCGAGCATCTCGAGTCACGAAGGAACCAAAAGGGTTACACACCATTACTCCTCGCCGCTTCCAAATTGAACAAATACGCCTTAAAGGCTCTGTTGGAACTAGGAGCTAATGCCTACGCCAAAGTACCTGAAGGAAATTTCAACATCATTCACTTGATGGTTGAGATTTTCGTGTCGTCGTACTACCGCTACTGGTACTACTCGGCCCCTGCTAGTGGAGCGACGGTGGAACGACTAAGGGATTGTCTCGCTTTACTTCCCGCCGATGTCAAAAAGTGGGCATTCTCTCATCGCGCGACGCAGAATTATATTAAATACACACCCCTCGGTTATGCACTTGCAAACATTGACTCGATTAACAAGAAAAGTATCATCAAAGTCCTGTTAGAACAGTCTCAAGGCGCGGATACTCGAGTTCGAACTTCTCTTGGGGACTTGCCGGTGCACACGGTCGTGAAGAGTCCGACGGACAGAATGTTACAATGCATTCTTGACTTTTCGCCGTTGGAAGTACCCATGGCGGAGAATACAACCGGTATGACAGCCTTAGACCTGGCTACATTGGCTTGGTACAAAGGGGACGTTCTTCGAGGGGAGCCTAGTTTATTTTACCTTCTTGGGGGTATTCCGAACTTTGTTTCAGTTTGCGGTATGAGCATAGACAAGGTCCAAACGAAACCTCAAGACCCCGAAGAGGAAGAACAACATGGTGAAAGACTACGAACGGAAGAATGGGGTGTCAGTGATTCCGACCCGACACCGCTTAAAGTCATGAAGATGCTGCAGGTCTCATTGAAGAAGAGTGTCGACGGAGGTGTCGGGATGCGGACTTTGGTGCCGCTCAAAGACGTGAACGAGACTGCGGAAAGATTGGCTAACAAGAAGACAAGTACTACATGGCAGTGGAGCGAGGGTGGAAAATACGATGACATCGTTGCGAATTGGTAACGCACAGGGTTCAGCTGCTTTAACTAGGAGATTTTTCCGGGATTGTTCACATTAGTGATTTACAACTGAATATGCGCGAGTTTTGTAGTTTAAATTTTATCTAGGTTGTGGTCAGGTTCGATAGTCTATATCGTTACAAAATTTAAAACGTATACGCGTATCAATCTAGAATACAGCTAAACCCCTCTGTGGTATCGAGCTTATGAAAACTAACTCGAACACAGGTACTCAGGGAGTATTACAGCTACTAGGTGATATCAACGTACGTATATATATAATCTAGATTTAGCGTCAACAATTCGCAAATGTGATTTCGTTGGAAATATTTAACGAGAAATAGAGTTTTCACTTCTGTATACCCAGAATTAACCCATGGACAACGTGACCTAGACTCGAAACAAGACGCGTGCTGAGGAAAGGAAACCAACAGGGATCGCCTCATTAAGAGTGAGTGAACCGGCAACCGCTCAAATCTGAGATCTGGAGACCAAAGGTGAACTATTTTATTAAACTTGAGACAATCCACTGCAGGGTGTCATAAAACTATTTCAGTTAAGTAATATATCTAGGTAAATACTGTGGTATTTGCAGGAAACCGAGAATCCACGGATCAGCAGAACAGCTGAAACATACCACGATAAGTTTCAGGACACACAACGTATGTTCGAAGTGTGACAATCAGACCCCGCAAGCTTAAATGCATGGTTGCAGAAACAAAAGTGACAGTTTGAAATGTGATACGATTTACGAATAGATCGTGAGCTTGTAGGAAGTATTCGCAGTGATTGAAATATAGAAGATATCTGGAAACGTAGAAGTGTGCCGGCATCATATGCGGAGGTATGGATGCTAGAATCTGAGGATCCGCTGTTGTCCATTCGCTATCAATGTTGACCTTGTCTAGATCATGTATCGATTAGAATTGAAGTTTAGAGAGACGAATAAGGCAACTGAAATATTATACTCGGCCGTTCGGGGCGAGCTTCACAATCAATGCACCAATATGATGGTGGTCAAAAAGCTCCATCCTGCGGGTTGTAGAGCGCATACAACAGTGGGTTCCGAATTCGAGGTATGACCGATCGTTTCAAGTATATATCGACGTTATATTATACAGTTTCAATCGTAGGACTAGGATATTGCAGCCGGGTATTGAGGTTTTGGCATACGCCCACTCCGGAACTACGTGACACACATGCACATGGCCAAGACTGAGGCTTCCCCAGAATATATTAAACTCGTGGTGTTTGAAACGTGTAACAACGGATATAGTCCTGAAGCATATCTCGCGATGCTAGTTTAAGCGCTTCAGAAACTATCCGATTATGCGTATATAAATACTACTCACTGTACCCAACCGAGATAGTAAGGTATTAGGCAGGCCTGACTTACCAATTCATACCCACTACACTCAGGTACGCTGCTGTACTCATAAAGCAACAGAAAAGATCCTAGAAGGCTCAAAAGTACCACGGTCGTACGCTGAACTCATCATGCATCAATTTCTAAAAGAGAACTTAAGACTCCTCACCCAATTAAATACGGAAGAGGTTATCAACTGGCTAACAAATAGGTCCAAGGCGCTATCTGGACAAAATAAAGACGTGGTACAACGTTTAATACAAAGACTCTCGTGGACCGAATGGTAAGTAATATATTACATGTCATATCAAGTTTCTGTCATCTCTGTTTAAGCTAACCAAACTGGGTTTTCTCTTAGGGACTTCCCCGAGGTCGGAAACTTCGCTTTTAATGGAATCGCGATACCGATCGTATCCAAAGCATGTGTTCTTGCGGCGCTCCTCTCACTCTTCCTCCAACCGTTCGGAGATTCAATTATTTTGCCTCCAACTAGGATAGAGTATAAATATTACCTCGAAAGTGTACTCGGGATCCTAGTATGCTGGATCAAAACTTTTGCATCAACAAAAGAAGACCGGCCTTCCACATGCTGTGGAATGATCGCAGTCTTAGAGCCCTCAGTCAAACAAACACCCTTTATTTGGCTCGGTACTTCGCGACCAAGAATATATGATCCTGAGGTATTCAAAGAATTTAAAACCTACCGTCAAAACATCGCCATCTGGACGGGTATTTGGTCAGAGCCACTGGAGCCCTGGGCGATTGGAGACTGTGGGGAGACAACCCCGCTTGTGATGATGCCTACCGATATGGGAGTCTGTGTTCTTTCCCTTTGTGTAACTTCGCGAGGAAATTATAGTCCTGTTCCCAAGGCTGCATGTACCACGTGCCGAACTACATTCGAGAACTGCTACAAAATCAACGGTGTGACGGTGGTCGATCTAGCCAAGGGACCTAGCCAAGGGATGTCATAAACCCCGTAAAGATTGTAGATTATCCTAGTCATAAGTTATCCTAGCTATTTTTACACTGCATTTGCCTATTAATATATTCGATGTTGTTTGTAGTTACATTATTTTAATATATCTATTAGATGCCATACATGTCACGAAGGGTCATGGCCTCGAGGCCTTATACTTCGATATCGTTAGACCTAGCCTCCCTTCTGGTTATGACTCGATCCTCCGAACTAGGAGTGCGAAACACAGATGTCGATGATGGGATTTCATTCTCCATTATCGTGCTACTCCTCCGACCCTCGTCGTTTTCGGCCGTACTAGACCCCTCTTTCCTCCTTTTAAGCCACCTTTCCACCCATGGCTTCAGATTGAACCATCCACCGCAAGCCATGACTCCGATCCACAAAACCAATTCACTTCCATAGATTACCATACCTAGGACGTCCAAGTGCTTCTCAAAGAATATCGACACCAGACTTGTCAGATCCCCGAGCGCGTCGATAAAGACGAATAGGAAGCTGATCCCTCTGACGGTCTTGTGGGTGTATATGTCCCAGTAATGCGTCAGGACACCCAATGAAAGAAATACCGCAGAAAGAACGGCCATGAGCGTCAACGGCCATTGTAACCCGTCGCGTTTAGGAATACGGAGCGCGAATATCAATCCGACTTCCATACCACCAAGAACGGCTCCAACGGCCGACTTCACGAGGACGCACTTCTGTAAACTCCACTTCGAAGAGTAATACAAACACTGTGCCCACGTAACTAAACTTAGGAAAGTGAGTATCTGAGGTTGGATTTGTAGTGCGATGTTGAAACCGCTGACGGTGTTGTAGATGCCAAGAGGAACACCTGCGAAAGCCCAAAGGAGCATCATGGATGGCTGTAGGCCCGTAGTGTGGTGACGACGATAGTTGATTACTATCTGAGGAATGAGCTGGATTGACCAGCATACCTACCAAAGAAAGTCAGTTTCACGATCTTGGTGACACCAGTTAACCAAGCTGATGGCTGATCAATTGAACTCACAGCGCCGGCGGTTCCGAGCACGTTGGCCGCAACGGGGTTATCCATGGCCGGGTAATGCAATGCAACGGCCGCAATCTAGACGTTCGGTGAATAGGAGGTCCTTAAATGACTATCATGCTTCCTGAAAGCTATAGAGAACGTTAACTCAGCGCAACGGTTCGTGCACCTGGACTGCCGGCTCCGGAGATATGACTGCTTGCCAAGAGTAAAACCGACTAACATCAGCCACAGATGCAGCCTGTGGCGCCCATGCTAATAAAGTGGACTAATTGAGGCTTGTTGCGACCAATCAAAACGCATCTTTTTCCAACAGAGACTCTCTCGAGTTTGCGTTGCGCGGTGAAGCTACTTTTCAAGTCATTGTGATTTCTGACGCGCGTAACCGAAGGTTAACGTTCCCCAAACCACTCGATCTCCCTATGTTTAATATTCCCAGACAGACAAAATAATTGGGCAGCCAATACTCTGTGAACAATACTGTTTCTTCCGTATGCACTCACACATCCTGACCCGTTGCGGGCCGCCAGTATACGCGTATATACAACGGGGGTAACCGTTAGCGCATCCCGCCTTCTGAAAGAGCAAATTATTTGCACGATTTTGGTTTAGCCTAGACTACTCACTTGCACTTTTTATATATTGCACCAAAATATGTACACGTCGATGAATATAAACTTAAGCCTTACGCTATGTACAATATATGCCTTTCCCGCCACTGGCCAGCCATATATACGCCAATGCAACAACATTCACGTCTAGCAGATATTCCTGCTACCATTGCCAGTCAAGCTCCACTTGATATTAGTACCACATGGAGACTCTCGGACAGAAGTGCCGTCAACTTTCAAGGTAATCGAGATATCCCTGTTGTTGGCGAATTCACTTCGAGCAGCGAGACGAACCTCTCCACCACCGTTGACGGTACCACCCTTAATAGCAACATTATAGCAGTTCTCAATGAGGATAGCATTGTTGCCATTGCTTGCAAGATCAATGGTCCTGATTTCAGCTCCGCCGGACTGAGAGACGCAGAAGATACCACGACCACCACCGCGAGAGACAACCCTGTCGATGAAGATATTGGTATTCCAGTTTCCAGTTCCCCTGCCGTTTTCGTTTGCAAATCTCAGCGTAGCATAGCCGGTGCCCGTGGCGACATTGTTTCCGTCGACGAGGCCAACTCTTGCATCGTTGGTCTTCTGCAACAACAGACCGCATTCGCCGCAGTTCCGGGCAATAACTTGGTTGATTGTAAGGCCATTGATGTTCCATGTCTCCACAGCGTGGCTACTAGCGCCAGTAACTCGGATTGTGTCCATCTTGACGTTATAGTTCGCAGCCTCATCACGATGGAAGCGGATACCCATTCCACCGCTAAGGTTCATGGTGATCTGACCGAGGGAAAGGTCTCGGGTGCCATAGAAGAGAAGTCCAAAATAGGGATTACCAGTCATTGTAAGGTATGGGATCGAAACACCGGTAGTTCCTGTCGATTCGATGGCACCGCGGCCGCTTCTGTTCCCGACATCGATAGTACCACAGACCTCAAAGATCTTACCGCTGCCGATGGAAATTGTATTGGCACCGATGGATCCGGATGCGATGACGGAGAGTCTCTGGCCGCTGCTGATGCCGTTGACACCGGCGTTGATAGCGGAAAGGTAGTTATTACCGGTGTACAGTGTGGTTCCGCTCTTATTTCGGGTGGTATAAGAGCTGCTGGACCCTGTTACCGTAACGTCTGGAGTGCCTCCACCGCATCCACCGCTATTAGTTGGTTGAGTAGTGCCACCTGTTGTGGTTCTTGTGGTAGTTCTAGTCGTCGTTTGGGGATTGCTTCCACCACAGGTTCCCTGAACACATTGAGAGTACCATTCATTCGAAAACTATAAACCAACAGCGGGTTAGGTAATTCAATAAAATTAAAGGTGTAGCTATTTGGAGTCGTACTTGGCAGCATGACCCGGATACGCAGGTGGTAGGACCAGTCCATCCACTTCCACCGCCTAGGAAATTATGTCAGAGCCCATTACGATATCATGTCTGTATAACCGGAGATACCATACATTGACCCCAGAGTGGTGCTTGGGCAAAAGCAGGAACTGCTGCAAGCAAAGCAGTGATAATTGCCAGAGAGTGCATCTTGAAAGAATGTATTGAACAAGCCGTGATGTCGCTGAGAATCTACTTGTATTGTCCCCTATGGACTTCCGACGATTTCTTATCTTAAGGAAAACTCTCCAATTATCATGTTACGGGATGGATTACACTATATTTATATTTCTTCATGGAGAATTGGAGGATAAGGTCTCCCGAAAATGCCCGTCCGTGAACCCAGGGTTCAGCTAGGCCGCACCTGTTCTTCGCGTCGGATCGCACGTTACCCCAGAATTATGCACCTGTGCTACGGCATTGGGGCCGCGGAGCAAGGCCCGCCCGCCCCGAACGAGTTATACGACAATGATTAGATCTCGAACGAGAGTTCCAAGGCTTGCTAGGGCAGGCGACCGGTTAGTTAGCCGAGATCACGGACTGTCCTTAGCTTAGAACACTCAAATATAACCTCTTCCATGGTTCAGCCAGCCCACGATGGATAAGGTTCAGCATCACGATAAAATAGAATCGATTAGTCGCCGGTCCAAATGCTTCCGGGGTTGGTCAGGGAGAGCACAGGAACTTAACAAAATCGCCAAGAATATAACCTTCCTCCAAAACCCCGTATAGTTAGTTCAGCATCTAGAATTCCCACAACATGGTCACTGTCGACACTGACTCTAGTTAGGGCTAACAAGTGATACACGAATATTACTGGTGGGAAAACACCGACACGAAGTTCGTCTCATATAGCACCGTTGAAACAAATCACGCACAGCCAAGAGTTCCAAGTCGGGACATCGAGAAGAGTTCCAACGAAACAATAGAATTAACTTGGTGCCATATATCAAATATATTGTTCCAAGGCGTATTTAGGCAGGCATTCCCTTGCGCGGCTGTTATGTCGGCTAATCCTCATCCCGGGATCTGTGCTTGTAGGTACCAGGTACCGGTCCGAAGAACCACTTATAAAAGTCTCGAGTAAAATATAATATTCGCCTAAGATCCTCCACAAATCGGTATATGCAGCTCCGCCTACAGAAAATCTGGGCCGCGGTCCGCAGTATCTACGGAATTGGCCGTCTCGACCAGTTAAAGCCCAACTTTGCTTGTAGAGAAACCCTCGATATCGATGGGGACAACCATAAACTGATTATCACAATACCATGGAATGACATGCATGGAAGCCCACGGACTGGAGTATCGAACCTCACTGGTTAGCGAACCGCGGGCGAAACACATCTTGGCATTTACATCGGCATATTCACTTTAGCCTATTAAACATCCTGTGGAATCTATAGCTTTCCCTAAAATATAGCCAACGCGCATCCGTCGACACCCCTGCCCAGTAGCACCGTAAAAGAGTTCAAACCAACTAAGAATCTCCTTAATGTGTCTATGCATCACATGCCACATGTACCGGTGAGGCTGCGCTGATTTAGAGACAACCGAATGTACGTAGTGCTCAAGCAAGGACGAACTCTCCAGTTAATATTTGCTGATAGTAGTAATATATGTACGTAGAACTCGACGGTTTCTCTATATATAGTGAGGATCATTCGTATTAATGAACCCGCTGGTCAAAAATGGTATCAAATCAGACATTGAAGAGCTCAGCTAATCCGGTGTTGTTGTTATATCAGAGAAAAAATACCCCAAGGGTTCCAAAACCGGTTCAAAAACAGTATCTGGGTTATGTAAGTCGTCAAGCTCAACCTCAACCTGTGGAAGGTCGTCTATCAAGGCTATCCCGTTCCGTTGCGCTCGTTTCACAAAATCTTGTAGCTCTGATGCGACCAAAACAGTCAAAGAATCAGCACTTCCCAACCCAGTCGATGTTTCGAACACTGCAGCTTGCCAGTGACGATAAGCGGCCTGCCAGTTCCCTTTGTTCCTCTCAACGTACGCCATAACCCTATGGCACCTCGCTGTCATATCAGCTCGGAGAAAGCTTGACTCCAGCTGGCTAGCTAATAGCATCGCTTGTAGGATCCAAGCCTCGACTTGCGCAATATCCCCTCTGGAACGGTAGCATAGTGCCAATTCTATGCAAACATTGCATTTCTCGTAGAGCTTATTCTGGGTAACCTCTTCCTGGTCTTCGTAGACTTCCTTCTGTAGCTCCGTAATGGCTTTAGAAACGGGCAGCTTTCTGAATGCAGATCGTGTAAGCGCTTTTTGTATCGATTTACTTTCCGAGTGTGTCGGTCCCAGCTTTCGGCTAAAGCGCTCGAACACTTTACCCATAAGCCTTTCGACGACTTCCAAGCGATTCCAATTGTCGAGAGAGAGCAACGATGCGAAAACGTCGTATAACATTGGATCGCTTGTTTTATAAAGCTGTGTAAGCCGTTGAAGAAGGATACCTAAAACGTCAACCCGTGGTTCCAGGCGCAAGTTGAGTAACATCTCCAAAAGTTCAGGTAAGAAGTGCCGGTTATGACTATTTACCAGCCTATCGAGACTAGCAAACCCCTCACGAAAGTACGTGAAGGCAATCATGTTGTCGTCGAAGAGATAGTCCCAACCTTTCCACATGCCGTTCGTGAACTCATTGAGCGCATCCGAGGTTGAATCACTGAGGCCAGGATTGAGATCCTCAAGAACGAACAGCATGTCGCAATAATAGTCTGTATTCCATATAGCGGCCTCGAGCATATGAGACTCGCGAGGTCCCCGTATGACATGTCGAATATTTTCACTAGAAACCGCGGATACAAAGACATCGCAGGCTTCCTGAAAACGTTGTCGCTCCAATGCGTTGGCGGCAAGCTCAAGATTTCTATCTATCTCTTCGATATCGTCCGAGCTCTCGGATCTACCACTGGACGCCTCGGGGCTGGGCGAGGACGACCTCGATGGTGCTGGAGTATGTATTCGGATTACAGAAGCGGGTTGTTTGACAACAGTAGACGCCCAGGCCCGCGGATTTCGAATACCTTTCCGTCGCAGATACCGCTGGATCTCCTCTTGGGTAACTCTCTTATCACCGATCGTAAAAACCGTTTTCTTGTTCAGCTTTTCTCGGTCTGCCGTAATACGAACTGCCTCGGCAATATCAGGTTCCTTATGATAGGACGTAAGCTTCCAGTCCCTCATCCGCTTCTTCAGCATCGGAAGCCTAGTGGCATTCGACAGGTTAACGTTAGCGTCTAACAAAACTCTAACCCTTACATAATCATGCAGGTACCGTATATGCATACGTGGGCCTAAAATCCGGGAATTGTTTCTCGAGCTCCTTTAAGATCTGCTCCTGTTCCTTCCCGTCATCTTTGAGTTTCGCAATAATCGATTTCTTCTCCTCCCACTCCTTAGGAGAGTACGGTCTCCGCGGTATAATTGCAGGGGCGCCATTGTCCCGTCGGGTTCGGGAAGCGGTCGACATTCGCGTGTTGTGTAACGGGGCGGGGATACTTTTGTCACGGTCAGACCCACAAAGTCGCGAGTCAAATGTTGCCCAGCGCCGGGAGCGACGGTAACCGCACGCGCCGGGATATCGGTGGAGAGGAGCTGGAAGAGGAAGGAGAGTAAAGTCTATGGGGCTCTTTGGCGAGTATTCGGCGCATGAATGGCGTGTCCGACTGCAGTTATCATTCCAGGCTTATAATCGGCCCCTGGAACGTTGTGCGGAGGTTCGAAATTCTTGAGGCTGATGAGTCGAATCTATCCCTGAGCATTACCTACCAAGTGCTCAACGGTTTGATGAAATCCTTCAGCCCTGCTGCAGTGTTCGACATGTTGCGGCCTTGATCGGAGGGTTAGCCAGGTCTCAAAGAAACATTCACAGACAGGGCCAGTATACTACACTCCTAGCTTGATGACGTACGCGTGAAGATATATCTAGAGAGTTATATTCGCTAGATTACAAATTGTGCAAACTTTGTAAAGAAGCATATGTGTGAGTATGTACATGTACATTCGATGAATTCGAAACGGAAAGTCTGTAGTTATAAGCCTGTGATCTGTACAAATCTCCCCAAATCATATTCCTCGTCTAGTTCTCAAGAAACATCGTCGCGCCCTTATGACAATTCCTCAATTTGATACCTCCCAAAATTTCAAATATTATAGAACAAAAAAAAAAAAAAGGAAGAAGAAACATTTTGCTAACAAACAGATCCTTAGGTATTCCTTCCATACATGATCCCGAACCAAACGCCTGAGAACCACAAGTTTTACAATGTTTGTAGAGCACTGCTCTATTTGAACTTCAAAGTCGGGAAAGCCCCCTGGAAATTTCCGATAAAAGCCCACAGGTAGCACCTGTATCGCTTTCGCTGTCGTCTCTATACATATATCTCTCAGATTTATAATTATTGTGATTAATTTGTGGGTGGCCTCGAATGTCGAGACGAGCTTTCGGATCCTTCGGGAGCATTCGAACTTCGCCGACTGTATGGAAAAACCCGTTGGTGGTTGTTTCTAGGTACCATCTCGCGAGTGGGTCGGAGACCGAATTTTCACGAGGAATTGGAGGGATTGTTTCGGTATTGCCGTTCAATTGAAGCTCGAGGTCCCGTAGTCTGCTGGACCAAGCCCTTTCAATTGCGACGAGGTCGGTATTATTTCCGGCGGCACCGATTTCCATGCTGCGGAGTTCTAATGCTCGTCGCCTATCACGGCCACTGTGGCGCTGATTGGCACGTTAGAGTGTGGCAAGCAACGGATCAGGCAGGCGAAAACTCACCTTTGTGTCTCGAATACTTTCGTCACTCATTCTGGGGTTCTATGCGGTGTTCTTCTTCTTTGGATGTCTACCAATCTTATCTGTATTCGTCTGGTCATCGGCTACAGATAAAATGTGAAGCTTTATCCAAAAGGTTGGTTTGTGCTGGTCTTGTAGAGAATTTCACGATAATACGACACGAATCTCCAGAACAGAGAAGAGGATAGATATCTGCTTTTTATACACGAAATTTCTTCGCATTCTAAAATAACTTCATGAAATGAACTTTTTATTCCTGATCCCACAGCCAGGATATCAGGCGGTATCAACGATGACCACGTAGTACAGTAAGGCGTGGCCAGGAAAATATCGCGAAACATGCAAACATCGCAAAACTATAGCTAAGATTACTACCATGGCACCGGACCGACGGATATGCTAGCGAGCCTCATCGATTTTTTAGCAGATGCTGCAAGTACCCGCCTTTCACTGCGATATCTCCGCTTAAAACCCATGGCAGGGATACGAACGTATCTTGCATCGATAATGAGGCTTCCCCATCACAGGTGCGGGGCATATGTCCGCTACCTTTGTATCCCTGCTGACTTCAGCCTTGGCTTATCAGTAAGGACCTCAGGCCGCCTGCTGGCGACTGGAATGCTAGGAAATTCCGAAATTGGCATTAAAATCCAGGACCAGGCGATTTGATCCTTCGAAAACGTAATTAGACACCATATAGATAGAAAGTTCGCGAAGTTATTATCAGTGTTTGGAAAAATTTCGTTGAAAACTCTGAAGAGGTACGAAATGCAATGCTGTATGGAACTCCGAGAAGCCTGACAAACTCCCGTCCCATGGCCCGATGCCCACACCACCGATTCATTCGCTTGAAGCTATTTGCCCCAACGAGCTCTTCACTCCATCAATGACTCCATCCATTTCCGGTCTCGAAACTATTCCATTCTGCCAATTAAACACAATGTTCATGTCGCCGCTGTCTACGGTTACGATGCAAATTTGGAAAGCGGCGCCGTTTGCGTGACATGATTGCGAAAACAGCATATCGTCAAGTACGATACTCCCTTGAGAAGAATCCGGTGGTGCGGTCTTAAAGACCCCCAGATTCGTGAGCCCAAAGCTGTTGTCGCGCGGCTGCCCTACCCTTGATTTGACCGCAGCGCTGTAGTCGTCGATACCCCTGAGACCCATAATCTCTACATCCTTTCCACCATTCGCTACCACTCCGTTGATTTGCGCAGTGTTCTGTTGTGAGATCTGCCATAAAACGGGGGCCGCGTCATTGTTCTGGTGAAACTGAGATTTGTGATATTCGGTCGTATAGGTGCTAATCCAGAGCCCCATGACCGAGTCGTCGATTTCAAGTGTTGGGTCAAAGAAGCGGCGTAGGGAAACCGCTACGGCCGTTCGGATACGGTCACCGGAGACTTGTTCCAGCAGAGCCTTTGCCATAATAGCTTGTAGTAGTGCCGTCATCGTTGTCCCATGTTTTCGACATTTTGTAAGAACCCTGCGCACGGAATTTGCCGCTACCCTAACATGCCCTAACTCTGTGAGGACTGGACTTTTATCATTATAGCATTTTCCAGCCCACTTTTGCCCTTGGAGCGAACCCGTTGCGGCAGTGGCAGATGCCTTTGGGAGCGCCTGTTCCATCGATATGAATAGAGGCTTGGTCGACGCTGGGACATGATTATAGCTCAGCGATAAGGTTGGCCGGTTGCTCTTGCAATCGATGCCATTCTCAAAGGATTTGAAAGCTTCGAGGAGACTCTGGTGAACCGCTAGCCCGCTCCGACCATCTCCTATGACATGATGCCAAATAAGAGCTATCCGAAAGGAGTCAAAGTTTCCTGACTCTCGTAGCGCAACTGCTCTCCATAATGGCCTCGTCGAAGTATTCTCAAATCCGCGATTGTTCTCGCTGGTACTGAATGCCAGCAGTTTTGTATCCATATCCTCCTTTTTGATATATCCCAAGGTCTCGAAAGTAACGAGTTGTTCGAGGTTGACATCGGGAAGGCGTTGGAAACAAAGGGCACGTTCCTCGTCCACGTCCTGGGTCACGGTTGTCGCCAGTTCGGGGTGCTTTTGGACGGCATAATGGAAGGCGCGAAAAATCGACTGAGGCCATGAATCCAGTACTTTAGCCCCGTTGGAGTATCGAGCGATGATCGAGACATTGTTGTGATAACCAAGGTCATGGAGGGATACTCGAAATCTTTCGTAGAATCCTGTCGGGGTCGCGATATCGTGTTAGCGAGAACAACCAAGATAGTGAAATTGGGCCGTACCAAGTTTTCGATCTCGCTTCAACTTATCGGGCGATACCCCATTTAAATGCATTTTAGTATTTCAAATTTCAAACTGCAAAAAAAATCCTTGAGCAAATTTTTCTCGGTCGAGTTAGGCTAGCGCTCCCACGGATGTGAGTTCGGGACAGACTTGAGAAATATATATAACGGATCGGTTTGACGCCACCAGGCAACGATCCACAACCGGCAACAGTATGCGGCATTGATTTTATGCATGAGATATATCGGACAAAAGAATCGTCCGCTGAGGGGAAATCAGCTTTAGCCATGAGCTTTTACGTAAATTCCCGTTCAAGGCTGAGCGGGAGCACCTTCTATAGAAGAAACCCATTTCAATTTCAGGCCTCCAACCGGACATATGCACGATCCGTTTGAAAGGCGGCAAAAGCATCACCGTTATCGTGCAGTTTATCGCGGAGAAGATGGCATCGCTGCACTCTAGTCTATGGCGGCCCACGTTACATTGTTGATAAACTCAAGCGACAAAAGTATCCTGCATAATCTTGCAGCAGAACCCACATGCAATCCAGCCCTCGGATATCTGCCCGCGAAGGCTCGATTTAGTTAGTGGTGTCTACAAAAGTATCCCAGTTTCCCGACTTTTAAACCCGTAGACACTCAAAACCAATCGGGCCTTAACAGCCGACGGGACAGAACTGGGATCCCTGGTCCCACCCGGCCTTGCAATGTCGTGATAGTATGCCAAGACGTTTATTGCATGGCATCTACACAGCCTTCGACCCACGCATGGTCGAGTACTCACCGTTTGCACGTGTTATCAGGTGCATTCGGGTTGAAGTATATGCGCTCGCAGTAGAAGAGGGGGCATATTAGTAAGTTGGAAGCATAAAGCGCACCCTGGCCTGGCTTACTGGTATACAGGCCGAAGGTGCATGGTGAAGCAGGTTAGAATATGCGTCGGAGGAGACGCTGAGGGTCCTCCAAAAATCTTAACCGATTGTACAGCTGTTGGTACCCAGTTTAAACATCAATCCTTCAATTTTCTAAAGTATAGAGCTTTCATTTACTAACGAGAGTTAGATACCAATCCCGGTTTCCATCTTTAATCTATACAACATACGCCCGTTCGCACTCAATGAACAAGTTTTATATCTTAATTCTGATGTTTAGTTAATTAGTAACAAATTCTATATTGTATAAACTCAAAATTGCCTCGATTGGTTTACAGAACTGAATCCATGGTTATATGCGAGAGAGTAGGCCTTTGGCAAGAGCTCTCACATCAGCGATCCCCTCTTTGAGCCACAAAGTCAGGTACCTAGGTCCACAAGCCGGATGCCCTGGATTCGAGGCTATGCATATGCGCATAGATTATTGCAATCTCGACGATAACAGCTTGTTGCTCCACCAATATTATACTACTACGTATACAATGGAACTACGCCTAACTAGAATAGTTGACGAGCCGGACTAGCCCTTGTGTCGGTGATACATATATATCTTACGTAAGTCGAAGCAGCCTCTCGCATGAAACACATGCCATATATTCCAGTAGCATTACATGGATCAAAACCTTAATACTACCATGTCGTCGTCCGGCCATGGCCAATTTACACCCTTGCCTGAGCTCCACGGTTACCGAGGCTGCGGCGTTGTATAGAGAAACGTTTAAACGATTGTCCCGGTGCACAGGTGATATAGAATCCTTTTTGCTTGTGCCGGAGTTAACTTTTTCGCCTTGAAATTTAACTGGTAGGCCTGTTCAAACAGTCAGCATGTTTATCACATTCCTTACGAAAATTAAATTAATTACCCTATACATGGTCCTGGCTTCGCCTGGTAGCAGCCTAACAAAGGAGGTCCCAATTTAATTAACGGGCTTCGTAGATCGGCTCACCTGATAAGATATTTAAGACCCATGTATCCGGACCGATATGGAGGTTTGCTCAGCACTGGCCTTGACGGCGTATCCACAATATCACAATCCCAACAACTATCGGTTCTAGATTATATATCATAAACGAGATATAAAAAATTTTTAAAGCTCTCCCAAGAGCTTATAGAGGTATAAATTTAAACCCCAGGTCGGTGTCCAGTCAGGGGGTGGGGATTATACATTGATACATCTGCCAACGTAACTAATGCCATGATATATGAATTCGCAGTCTCTACTCAAGCATTCGGCTTCCTTCCTCCATATATTCAGGTCCGTGGTAGCTAGCCCTTGGGATATAGCGCCTACATATATACGCCATGAATCTCTTCGTTTCAAAGGTTGGCTGGAGCCTTGTTCTCTTGTTGTTAAGCCGGCCCAGCATTGCGGCTCCTATTCCTAGTCTCGGCCTATCTGCACCTACAGAGATCAACTCGGTGAGCGAGACCTTTCTATTCAACCTGCCAAATATTCGGGCTTAGCAAGAAAAGATTGATCGAAACTCTTCCTAACCAGTTTTTGTTGATTCCGTACGTCACGCGCGTCAATAGCATCTGAACCTTGAGAAACGTCAAAATATCGGCGTGATTTCTGGCAAGGATGCGAACTTAATCGGCATCCTAGACGCACAGGACTCGGTTCAAACAGGGAACGATGTCTTGAATCTAAGCCACACAACTGCATCGGGGAATGACAGGATTGGTGACACTGTACAGGATGTTGGCAATATCATCAGCGAAAACTCTATCCTGGACAATCTCACAGCAAATGTCTTATGAAAAGCTCACATATGTACCTCCGATAATTAGGAAGTAGCTGAATCCATGGGCGTACAGCAGCGGCGAAACAAAGGTCCCGAAAACTGGATCCATGGCTACGAAAAAAACTAGCTTGGACTTGGAGTTGCCTGCTGTGACACTGCCATATCATACGTATACAGCCAAGCTACCGGCCTAGCGAGCAATTTGTAAACTTACCTCAACTCGATAATTCGGGGAGCAACTTTACGTGTATGTTCATAGACCGGTTTTATTATCTCATTCCCCTCCGCCTCGGGCGCCTGGATTCGAGGCGCATAGCTAGGGTACTCGTTCCCAAGCTTGTGGTAACTTAACGCATGTGCATCGACGTAGATAAAAGTAAACTCTTCTATGCAGACCGAAAGGAGTATTTAGCAGGCCTGGTATTAAAACCAAAGCTTTCAAGTATCTCCAAACACCGTGCTGCGAACTGTATGGCTAAATATTCGAATGCGAACAGGGGTTTCCGCCATATGCGCGCATATATGCTAAGACACACCCACTGACTAGTATAATAGATAGTAGGAAGGGAAGCGATCCTCAGATACCCGTATTATCCTACCCTTCCGTGGATCCAATGAATCAGCGCATTCTGGGGCGCAGAGAGCCGTGAAGTTTCATATAAAGACCACAAGCATTGCATAAAGTATTACCAAACTCATCCAGACGCCAGAGGGGTGTCGTCGTGGCGCCACAATTATGGCATCTAGGATATTGAGCGTTCGATGCTGACAGCGTCGGTTGTGATGATTCCCCTCCGGCCGTCTTCTCGAGCTGAAGATGCGTAACCTTTGGCCTGACACCTTCCTCTCGAATGCAATCCACAATTTTCTGTGTTCGTTCGCATACGACTCGTTCGAGATCCATGTGGTCGTTATCAAGAAGCCTTTGTGTATACTCCTTAACCAGGGCGTCCTTGTTGTTTCTGACTTCTTCCCTCAACCTCCCCGCACAGATCTCTACGAAATTTTCTGCCCGGCCTTTCGCTTCCGCCCAAACTTCTGGCGTATCTGAATCCAACCATTCGGAAAGCATTTGTAGGCATTCCACCTTGAATTTTCCTTGGTCCACGTCTTCTCCGTTTGAGATTTTGAGAGCATAATTTTCTTGAACAGTGCGAACGCACGCTTCAAGACCCCGTTGAAGCTCCCATCGGCAGGTATTTGCTAGGCCTTGAGCACGTTTCTGTCCTGTTTCCCATCTTTTCACATCTTCATCTAGGAGGACCGGATCTTGGAGCAACATCTCAAGGTATTTCTCGGTAAGTTGGTTAGGATATTCCTCAGTCTTATTCTCGATGGCCCAAGGCGTGTACTTGCTCCTTAATACAGATTTGCACTCCGCTATTGAACCCAAGATTTTCCGTTCGCTATTGTCGATAAGCCATCGCGCTCGGTCCTTGGCGATTGACCTTATATACCCCGGCTCGAGTCCCTTATTTGCTCGGAGCAGACAATCTTCCAGATCAATCGGCAGCGGCCCGCGTGAGTCTTCTCCCCTGTCGACGACAAGTCCTTTCAATCCAGAAACAGCCACACTCTGCAGCCTGATAGTCTCGACATCTTCGTTTTCTTCGCTGTCATCTAATAAATCTTCCATATCAAGATTTTCCGAGACCGTGGGGCTGCGTAACGTTAAGTATTCGACACCGATGAAAGGGTAATTGGCAAATTGTCTCCACCAGCGAGGTGACAAGCTCCCGCCGTACTCAAGTCTCTTAACAGTTTTTGGCGGAAAAAGAAAGAATGATGGGTGGAAAAGGTGTTGATGAAGAATAAGAGTCTCGAGATGTTGCATATTTGTGAATGTGTTTTGGAGTCCCCTCATTTCTTTAGGGAAATCGCTCATCCAAAATATATTATCCGCCGTGGAGTTAGTTCTGATGCTCCAGGAGAAGCACTTCAAATGCGTCGTTTTCGAGAGAAGTGCTGAAAGTTCGAATATCTTGAACCCGGTGTCAGGTCCCGCAGTCCAGTCCACAGCACATCCGGTGAGGCAGCAATATCCGTAGAAGTCAAACTTTACGATCTTGTCCAAATCAAAAAGCTCAGTCACCGAGTAGATAGTCTGAGATGAAACGGAGATAGAGGTATCCGTGACTTTCTTTGTTTTGCAATACTCCTTCAAAGCAGCAAACACTTCAAGCACCGGGTCTTGGAAGAACTTTACGCCTAATATCCGCGTTAGCTGTCCTTTCCGCCCCCACTATATCTGGAGCCTAGGCGGCCATCTAACATACCACCGCCATTGAACCGAACTTCCGCAGCCTGCGGAGCTAGTTTCCCATTCTGGAGGAGCACTCCAAGCAGGTTATTCAACTCCTGGTTGTACAAGCCCCGTTCACACACCAGAGCCCCCAGGCCAAGGAATTTAGTGTATTGCAAACCAATCTTTTCGGCATCGTTTGTTTCCAATAGCCGTAGGATGGGCTGGAGTCCTTCGCTTCCAATACCACGCCCGGGATGTATCGGTGATTGCGTATCATCAAAGATCAGGGCGGTCCATAAATGACGATAGCACGCGGGGTAAAGCGATTTGCAAGTTTGAAGTAGGGAGAAGACGTCGGAATTTCGAAGATAGTCGAGAATGAGGTAGAGGGTTTCGGGCGCTTTCGAAAGCTCAACTAAGGATGGCATGGCTTCGAACAGAGCTGCAGAGGAACATATATATAAATCGAATCCGGTTAAGGCTTCGGGGCGCGGGGTCGTCTTCTACTCCTTAAATAGACTTATCGGGATATATCGATATAGGAATATGTGATGCACGCGTAGACACGTTTCCACGGGCTCCAGGTTCAACGCGTGTTTTCTCCTATATGTCCGGGACTTTCAACGCTCTATTAACGTTAGCATCCTGCTCAAGATCCTGCGGGTCAATTGACACCATTGGAAATGCCAAGGCCTTGTCTTGCTGACTCAGCAGAGCTAGCTGTCGCTAAAATCCAAGTCGGTTCTCTCAGGACAGAATTTGTCCCTCAAATTAAACGGGCCACGAGCGACTGCATTGATTTCAGCTATATTGATCAATTGAGATTAGGAAAATTAAGGACGCAGCTGGTCCCCAAAAAAGTAAGAGGCCAATCTACACCCAAATTTTAT
Source organism: Arthrobotrys sphaeroides (assembly GCA_036971245.1). Lineage (NCBI taxonomy): Eukaryota > Fungi > Ascomycota > Orbiliomycetes > Orbiliales > Orbiliaceae > Arthrobotrys > Arthrobotrys sphaeroides. The sequence goes on along the minus strand of JAJTTW010000010.1, from coordinate 361,631 downwards.
GATCGATTCAACTGATCAAGTAGATCTATATATGTCTCCATGGATCCAGTCTCAAATTCGAAGCCGATTTCCTAGCCACAATATATTATCGAAATCAAATTTGTCCCTCAAAAGGAAATGTAATATCTCCAAAACTGCAGAGTATAAGTTTAAAGGAACAACCTCATTAAAGACGACTCCTATACATGTAGTCGAGTACGTGAGGCTAAAGTCAAGGTGCGCAGCGAGGATAACCTGTCTGGCAAGCTTTAACACCCAAAAATGAATAACATGACATTGTGTAAACGCTATTCCAAAATTAATATTCGGAGAATACTAAATCACGAAAACTACTCCGGGCTCTTTTCTCCAGCCGTCTTCCAAAATAGCCTAACCAAGTTGCAAATTGCATCCGAACCGCTACTGAAGCATCCGAGGGCCATCGAGGTTCCAAAATACAACATCAAAAACCGCGTTGTCATCAAATCGGGCAAAGGTCGAAACTCGTTCGCGAAACCACAAACCCAGCAGAAAGCTCCACCAAACATCCCAACCCTTTGACGTCAAGGCCCCGACAACATCCCACACAGCATCCAAACCTCCTCCTCCAAACGAAGACCCTCAAAGTCCTTCGACCTAGACCTCATTACCTTCACCATCCATACCCCCAGAATCTCCGGGTGCCCCGTCACCCATCCTCCACAATGGTCAGTCCCACCAGCTCCCTCCACCACCCAGCATACCACGATAGCTAACCAAACCCACCCTTCCCAGCTCCCTCTAACGCTCTTAACAACCGTCCAAGGCCACCCGCTGCTCGTGGAGCTCAAGAACGGCGAAACACTTAACGGTCATCTGGTCTCCTGCGACACGTGGATGAACCTCACATTGAAGGAAGTGATCCAGACAAGTCCTGTACGAGCTCTCCCTCAACTTCACAACCCCTCATCTCCACTGCCGATCCCAACTAGGTCTCATATATACTATAAGAAACATGGCTGACGGTTGGACTCGTCCTAACCCTTCTAGGACGGCGAAACCTTCCACCGTCTCCCCGAAGCTTACGTCCGAGGAAACAACATCAAGTACCTACGCGTACCCGACGAGATAATCGATATTGTAAAGGAACAGCAGGCACAGCAGGCCGCTAGCGGTGACCATCACCGGTCCGGTGGAGGCGATAGACCCGGTGGAAACAGACGAGGCGGTGGTGGAGGTGGTAGCGGGAGAGGGGATCATAGAGGGGATCGTGGTAGGGGCGGTGGTAGGGGCGAGTATAGAGGGAGAGGCGGTGGTGGAAGAGGTGGTAGGGGAAGGGGAAATTAAAAACGCACAGTGCACTGTACACTATTCTTCACTAGATGGAGGAGTATCTTCAAGTATTTTGGGAGCTGTGATACCCTCTTATACAATTCACTTCTAGGGTGAATGATGATATTGAAACCATATCTCACTGGAACTCCTGATTTTTGGCGACAACTCGTATTCGGACGCCATTAGAAAGAGAGGTTATAGTACACAATCCTCGGATTCTGAATCAAAGGCCGAGAGCAAAACCGCTCTCGGATTCATCATGTTGGTAGGATACATGAAAGAGAACACCGAAACGCCCGATTGTCATGATACCCCTTTCAGGCCCAATTCTGTCTCCCTAAACTTCGCGCTTGCGATTCTGGAAACGCTTCCACATACTAACCTTCCCCTGCTTCTCATTCTCCATCTCCTCGTCGGTATCATAGTTCTGGTCAATCTCTAAAATCGTATCGGCCTCAATGCACTCGGGGCCGTAATTGTGAATATTCTTATACATAATCTCCAAATCAATCATCACCAGCCGCCCCGTTTCCGTGTTCCATAGGACGTTCTCCGGCCTAGCGTCACCGTGAAATGAGTTCTGTGAGCGCAAGACTTTGACTGCTTCGATTAACTCCTTCCGGATCCGCTTTATTTCCGCTCTGGGCGCGTCGCGAATTGTCTTCAAGTTGAGTAGGATCCCATCTTCCTTTGTCATGATGAGAAGATGCCCTTTCCCGAGCTTGTGAGATAAGACGACATCTCCGTAGGCGAGCATACGGGGGAAGTAGTTGCTGGGTGGTAGGCGGGAATAGACGTTTCGCTCGCTCTTGTAGCTGCATATTAGGTCAAGTTAGCAAAAAGTATCACCATGTAGAAGATACCGCTCTCCATTTGGGGAAGAAACCAAAGGAAGGAATTACTCACCGCTCAGCTAGTTTGTTCGGCCAATATTTGGCAGCGGTCTCCTGTCCTTGGAAAACTCCGTAGAAAAGCTTTTTCCCGTTTTTTGGGTTCTCATGAGCAACTTCTGTAACCTCGAACAAGTGCTCGGGGGCCATCTTGTCGCCAAAGATGATTGAATTCGGAGTGAGACTCGACATTGGGAGTGATATCGTTTCCGGATCTTGCCTGGCTCCAACCATCTCTGCAACATCCTGAGTACGGCTCCGCTCCCTTGCCACTTTTTTGCCGGCCCTGGATCTGGTCCTAGGCCTTTTGCTTGTCTTGGGAGCATCGTCGTCATACTCCTCCTCTAGAGCCGGCCTCTTATCAGGTGAGCCGTCACCGTCCTCCGCCTTGGGATTTCCGAGCTGCATCACAGGTTAGTTCACGCGAGCTTAAAAAGAATCGGTCTTGTGAGGTTCAAGGCCTTTGTTGGGATTATTCACCTCCCAGAAACCTTTCAGTTCAGAGCCCCCGAACTTGCACTGGTAATCAGCTTGAAGGAGTGTTCCCAGATGGTAGAAGCACTCTCTAACCGTTGGGTTATTGTGGGTGAAAGCGATGGGATCGGTGAGCTCGAATCTCTTCGGTCCAGCTCTTCTTACAAAGATGGTCGAATCGTACGTCGTCAAGAACCCATATTTCAGCCTGTAACTAAACATGTGGCGAGCTAATTGACCTGTATCAGCCCGCACAAAGTTAGCATCCGCAGACCTCCCCATAAAGATAATATACCCTACCGATTTGACTACTGAAAATTCCGATATCTCCTCGGGCGGCGTCATCCGGCAGCTCCGACGGCCTGATTTGAGCTAAGTATCTCAACGTCCAGAAAGTCTTCATCTCACCAACAGCTCGGAGTGAGATATTGCGCTCATCGTCTGTGTCTAAGACAATTATGACATCCGGAGTCGTCCAACTTCGCTGTCTTGGGTTTACCTCCGCATCTGCGAAGCGGAGGTTCTGGATCCCCCCAGCGGGTGACACCGAGAAGGCCTTTACAACGGGTACTCCGACGTTGGCATTGAAGCGACCTGTAAGACCATGCTCGTTGCCGACCAGGAGCAGCTCTCCTTCGATCGGGTCGGTGACCGCAATCTCCTGGGTTAGATCTGCTTCTGCTATCGTTTTGCGGACGTCTTCGAAGAAGCCACTCCAGTGGAATATGTAATCTGGATTAATTCGATCGTCGGATGTTGTCGCCACGACCGCGAAGTCGCCGTTCTTTTTGTTTATGATGGGAAGCGGGCGAGCAAGCATCTCGCGAACTGTCTCCTTGTGGGAGGCCATGGCCGTCCCAGAGTTTTCTGGTCTGAATGTGAAGCAGAGGGTGTGGCCGGGAGGCAGTCTATTTCAATATTGATCGATAGGGTGTGATAGGAAGCAAGGAGAGTAGTCTTGTTCAGAAAGCACTTCGCGTGGAAGTAAATTTAAAAGTAAGAGCTAAAAAGTAGCTGGTGCATACCGCCTACCGCCTAGCACTATAGATCTGCAGATTTAACAGCGCCTAACCAACATACCAGCTGATTGTAGACACCCGAGACTAAGTTACGTAGACACTCCCGACTAACCATTTCCAGAACTACGGTCCTACAATAGCCACTGAACTCTCCTCAAACCCAAATATATCACACTTATATAGCACCGACATCAACTATTTAGTATATGCAATATGATGAAACCTACACTATATGTACATGAACTACACACCCCCACGTGGCCGGACCAAACGGTCAACCTGAGGGAATAAACCACTACTGTTACTCCTTATACGTCAACCCAGGCGCCAAAGTCTGCTCCGCTCCGTCCCACGGCCTCGCAGCCTCCTCGTATCCAAGCGCCTTCATCTCCTCCACTACCATACCCAACCTCTCATCTCCCTTCTCCTCCAGCCGTTTCGCGATCCACTCATATACCATAGGTCTAACTTTACCACCGGGGATAATCTCCTTCATCTCCTCCAGATATACAAAGGCATCCTCATAATCCTCATCCTGGTACAAGCTGACCTTCAACAACTCCTCATACGTCACAAAGTCCGGTAATAATCCCATCTCCTTCATTTCATTCGCCAAGAACATCGCAAGTTCTTTATTCGGAGGTGAAGAGCATTCCACGCAACCAGTGAACAAGGTGTTAAAAGTCTCCGTATTCGGCGCGACGTTTAGAGCTGCGCATTCGGCGTACACACCTAACGCTCTCTCCAGATCCTTGAGTTTAACGCAGGCGGCTAGAACGGCGTTGAAACCGGCGACTTCGACGACTTCCTTGTCGCTTGTCGAGCTGACGAAGTCCTTGAGTGTGGAGTAGGCGCTATCTACGTTTTCGATCTTACCGGAGGCCGTCAATGCTTCGATGATGGCGTTGGCCGTTGTGGCCGTGTGAGCGATGCCTTGGTTCCTCATCAACGTTAGAGCGCGGAAGGCCGGTATTAACTGGCCGGAGCGAGCATAAGCGCCGCTGAGGGCGGCGTAGTGGTGTTCTTGGAAGGGTACATTTCGTGAGGTGAGGACGCGGAAGACTTCTAGTGCCAGCTCTGGATTTCCGTAGCGGGCGGCAGTGTTTAGGACTTTGAGACATAGGCCGTCGTCAGGGTTCAACGTGTTCCGTGAACTCGCAGGGTTGCCGGAGGGCCCTTGGACGACCTTTTTCCATATGTAGGTGACTCCATCGATCTAGATGCCGCGAAATGTTGGAAAAGCATAGCCAACGGGAGGATGATAACAGTGGACACGTACGTGATAATTGCTCGCCGCGATGTTGAGCAGCTCGTACCAGGCGAGGGGTTCAATACCGGAGCCGGCAATGGATCCCCACTCCTTCTGGAATTCGAACATGACCCTCATCGCTTCGTCGACCTCGTTTACTCTTCCAAGAGCCTTTATTATCTCTAAATAGGTGTTATAGTGGACCTTCTCGCCCGTTTCCCTCCTTTGATAGAACATTTCCATCGCTCGCTCGAGTTGCCCCGTTGTCAGATAGTGTCGGAGAATGTTCTGTTGCCCTTCCACGTCCGGAAGGATGCCGTATGTTCCTTGCATTTCCTTTAATACCCTTTCCATGGAGATGTAATCCGGTGAGTGGGCGAAGATCTTGAGAAGGTTGTGGTAGATAGTGCTATTGGGTGTGTATCCTTCCTCCTTTAACTCTTCGAACAAAGAAAGAGCTACTTCCTGCATCGAACAACCAGCGTTTTGGTGCGCACAAGCTTGTATTAAGCAACTGTATACCTCCATTGTCGGGGCATAACCCTTCGACGCCATAAATTTCGCATGTTCGAAAACTTCCTTGGGTGCAGCGTTGTTGGTTAGGTCGATAAGCCTTCGGAGAACCTTTGCATAAGCTGGATTTTTGGACGAAGTCTCGGGGATATCGCCGTTGACGGCATCCTTGTGGTCGTCTTCAGGACGAGGGCCCGCCGTTTCCTGGGATTCGGCATCCGGTGTGAAGCTGACGAAGGTGTGCCCACCGACAGTATCGACTTTTTTGCGGAAATTGTCCGGAGAGTACTTGTTCGGACCACCGTTACCGAATGGCCTGTAGGTACGGGTGGCACTATTGCTGTTATCATTGTTGTTATTGTTTGTTCTGCCCCTCCGGAAGGATTGCTGCTGCTGTGGCTGACGGTCGTCGCGAACCCGGGCCGCATAACGATTATTGCTAGCGAGGAAAGAGAGGGACTCGGAGAGGTCGGAGAGGTCGGATTTGCGATCTCGGGAGGGACCGGGCCAATTGGCTTGGTTCTGGCGGCGTGGTGGGGCGGTGTGGACTGCAATCAATGACAACGATACATATCAGTATTACTGTATAAGATACAGACGTAGATAAGCGATTGAACAGACCTCTCCTTGATCGTGTTACAGACGAGATACAGCGAGGGACCCTGGCCTGGGCTAGCAGTGCCAGACGGGGGCAGATACACTGGGCGGCGTCCACCTGGACGAGGTTCGCGGCCGGACGAAGCATATCTCAAGAGACGGTATAGGGCGACAGGTTATCGGTAGGTCGGGAGCATGTCAGCGAGAATCCTTAGAAGGCCGTGATCCTTTCCGTCGGGAAGCTATGCGGTCCGTGTCGGCCAACCGATTACAATCCAATGGAACGGGCGACGATAGTTGAGTAAAAAAGTGGTCCGTCGGGATGGAATGTCGTCTGCAGCCGAAGTTTCTCGCCAAAAACCCGCCGCAGAAGAGTTTGAGCCACCAGCCACACTATGCGCCAAGACCATGGCTGGTGGACTGCTGACTAAGCAGGAATGTGGCTGGTGTCGCACAGGTACCAACAGCGCTAACCACTGCGTAACCACGGGCCGGTACCAACCACTTCTTTTTCCCACGCATTGCTGGGCTCTTTGCATTAGCCCGCCAGGCACGAGAAAAGATGCGAAGATGAAAAGAAAAACTTGGCCGGCTTGACTAGATCGAGACTGGCTGAATTGGAAGTTTTCGCGATCTGACGAAAAGCACCGGTCGAGTGTAAGTGCGACGGAGAAGAAGCAATTCCGGCGGTCGTGTTAAATGCGCTGGCTGGGGCGCTCGCTGTAGTCCACCTCAACCTCCTCTTTCTCGCCATCAACCATCAACCATCAACCTTCATCCGTCAACCTCCTCTTCTTCTTTCCCTTCCTCCCTTGCTTGTTCCTTCTCTCCCCGGCATCCTTACCCATCAATCAATCCGTCCGTCCTTGCATTCTACCAGCTCTGTCGGTTTCTAATTACATCCATTCCTCCCATACCGTGCAAGCATCCATCCACTGCAGACATCCACACTTTATACGCCCAGGAAAGAAGAAACTCGGGCGACCAGGAACCGAGCCAATCATGTTCCAACTGACCACCGGCAACTTTGCCGTCGAAGCTCCCATCGATGAACTTCAAATCGCCAGTCGTGCCACCAATGCTGACGAGTGGAAGCTCTACCTTCGCTGGGAGCTCGCATACCTCTTCACCCGTGTCCGGTCATTCGACGATGACCTCCTCTCTGAGATCCTGAAGTATTCGACCCCTCACACCGGCTCTGGCCCTCCAGAAGCCGCTGCTGCTGCCGCGCGCAGCTACGCTAGAGACTGCATTAGGCAGTTGACTGCTCTGCTCGCGGAGTCGCATCGCGAATTCGCAAATGTCATCATCGAAAGAACGGAACTCGGACGTGGGTACAAGGATAAGGCGACACAGGCTAGGTATACTCCGTTCCACCCTTCCCCTCCCATCCATTCAGTCCTACTGGGCCTCGAATACCTTGCTATGTATTATGTAATTTCGGAAAGCTAACTCGACCAATCGTAATCAACCTATAGATCCAATCGTTCCGAACGTCCTCGTCTCGACACCAGTGAGCTCTCTCGCTCCCTCATCTTCTCCCCAGAGGATGTCAAAGCCCTCTGGTACCCTCTCCACTTCGCAATCTCTGGTCGCTACTTCGACGAGGACCGGAATTCAGATCGCTACGCCGATGTTCGCACAGTGCTCTCTCAGACTTCGGCCTGGATTGTCCGCGAATTCATAAACCTCATCCTCCTAGGTCCCACCGATCGCTCCGCATCCGAACTCGCCGGTTGCGACATCATTGCTCGTTCGGCTGAATCCGTCAGTGTCGAGCTCACAAGGTGGCCGGAGATTTCCTCCTCCCTTCAGAAGCGCCTGGACGGTTGGCAGCGTACCCTGATCACCGGGAACACTTATCCTACCAAAGACTCCCCACAGTCCGCTCAAATCTGGGAGAACCTTGTCAACAAAGCTTCCGTGATGGGTCAATCTCAACAGTCCTTCGTTGCACCAGCTCCACTCCGCCCCCGTGGCAGCCAGAGCCCTACAAAGCAGGGCTCATACGAACCAATTGCCGCAGCGACGGCAGCAGCAGCAGCAGCTACGTCCTCAGGACACGTCCCAGACCGCAGCTCTTCATACAATGGCCCCACCCACTCGGCATCCACAGCCTCCAAGTACCAATCACAATACGACAAGCAAGTCGAACGCCTACAATCCCAAACTGCAGCTCTCCGAACCTCCTCGGCTCCCAACCCCGCGAATAACAACAGCACCAACGCCGCTACCTCCGGAAATGCGAATGCATACGCCTCAAATACATCCCGCCGTATAGAACCCTCCCCCCTAAATACCAACCCGGCACCCAATAACAATGGTGCAGCCACAGGATTCTCACCCGTTCAGCACGCCACTGGATCATCGCACACGATCACCGCCGAAAACATGCCAGGTTCATCCAGCGGCCTTCCACCTTCATCAGCAGGCGGCAACTTTGACGACTACGTCCGCAACCAGTTCGATCTACAGGACAAAACCATCGCAGATGCGGTCTCCTACTTCCAAAGAGAACGCCAGCGAATGGCCGAAGTCAAGGAACGACTTCGAGAACTGGAAAAGCAACAGGAACTCCTCACGGCGAACTACAAACGTCAAATGGAAGATCTGGACCGCAAGAAACGGGATGTTTTTGATAAATATCAAACAGAGAAGAGCGCTCCACCCGTCAACATTCCGCAGGAAGTGGCGGGTGCGATGCCCCAGCAGAGTACGGTTCACTTTGACCTAGGAGAGGCTGAGAGACACGTTCCTACTACTTCGGTTCCTAATAATAACACTTCTGCTCAGGGAGGAGGAGCGACCTTAGCGGGGCCCGGAGGACATGAGTACTACGACGATGACGACTGGGAGAGGGAGCCGCATCCCCATCCCAGGAGCAACAGCGGGAAAGGTGGGAAGCTGTCAAAGATGCACCCGGAGTTTGAGGGCGTTGGGCCCGGTGGTATGCCGCCGGTCGAGGTTGGGTCGCAGGGGAAAGGGAAGGCGAGGGTTAGTTGGATACAGAGGGCTACGCATGCAATCAAGCGGTAGAACCGCTTTGAGAGGGGTAGTGGCGGGGTAGATGGTGAAGGGGTCGTCACGGATCTGGTTGAGGGGTTTAATTTGTTGAGACACTACAGAGCTCTCAAACAAGAAGCGGAGCTTGCCGTTACGATCAAGGTGAAAGGAGGGAGCCGAAGGCATAAGAGGACGAATGGTCATTCCGCTAATGAAGGAAAAGGTAGAGAAAGCAGGGCTAAAGGTCATCCCGCTGCTGAAAAGAGGGAAAAAGAACGGAGGACCAAGGGCCATTCCACTAATGAGAAGAGAGGCAAAGAGACAGGAAGAGTAGGAAGAGCAGTACGTAAGTAAGTATACATACATACACCGATGATCATAAGGTTTTTCTGGGATGGTGGGCATTTGTACCCTTTCTATGTTTTTTTCTTTTGATATGTGAAAAAGTCATTAATGATATGGAATTTCTTACTTTACTTAGAAGTCCCTTTTGCTTTTGCTTTTACTTTGAATTTCTTGTTCATACCATTGCTTTTCCCGATTTTTTCTTCGTCATGCCCGTTACGCATTTCAGCTAGCCTTTATCATCTTCCGTGCAAGGATATCTGACGTCTAATGTTTTGATTTCTCTTACGTTTTTTTCATTATGCTTTTGTTTTCTTTTCATCTGTACAGTGTAAGATACATAGCATTTACGATGAGTTCACATATGCCTGCGAGTTTATATCCGTTACGTTTTCGGTTTGAAGTTTTGACATCTATCGTTTGTGCATAGCATAGTTAATCGAAAGGGTATGTCGGTAGTATACGCATTATCATAGAAATCTACAGGTACTCCGTAGACGGGCTACAATGAATCTGGGTACCCGGGTACGTAAGCTGTCCATGCAAATACCCTCGTTTATAGCACGGCAAGGGGGGTAGACGATAACTACCCGCTTATACTCCGACACGTCAACGGCATTGAGACATCTTCGAATTCCCGCTAAAATAGAATACATAGGATAAGAGTATACAACCCCTCCCGCTTCCGCTCCAAACAAAGCCAATTCATCAAACCAAAGGTCCCCAAAAAAGAAACTCCCCATGCGAGTTAAAAGTAAAGTAAACTACCCAAACATCAAGTCTCACCTATCAACAGTTACATACGATCGGAAAAAAACAGCAAAGAAAACCATACCTAGCTAAGTGTGTCACTTTCTCACTGACAACTAGCCAGCACGGTTTGCAAAGCTGTAACATCGTACTTCACGTGCTTATCCTTCACCACCTCATGATATTTATCCCAAAACCGTCCGTACAAGGGACTGATGAATGTAATCTCCTTGAACAGCATGGCTTTCACCTCCTTATCCGGGAAGACGTAACTCTTATGCTGCGAGATCAAGGTGTCGAATAGAGTATTGAAGTTCTTGAATTTCTCCTTGATGGCTTCTTTGTCTTTGGACGTTAGGGAGGGTTTGCTGCCGCTGGCGGCGACGACAATGGCCGCTTTGGAAGTGTACGTCATATCGAGTAGGTAACCGGCGGCTTCTTTCCATCTGTAAAGAGAGAAAAATCCGGTTAGTAAGATGCTTCTTAGATAGTAATGCCACGAGAGAAAGGGTGGGGCGGAAAGAAAACGTACGGAACCATGTACTCCTCAACCGCCCGTTTCCTCCACTTCTCAACCTTCGCAATACCGCCGCCCAGGCTCAGCACAGAAACCAAACCCCCTCTTTTTATGGAATTTTCAACGTAGGCTACGTTATTCACCATAAACACAGCACACTGCTGTTGTTTCTTGATGTACATCTTACCCTTCGCTTCCAATATTTCCAGCATCCGGTCGATACACTCCATGCAATAATTTGCCAGAAGCACATTTCCGTCAGCACCGACATCGAACGACTGCTGATTCGCCGCCAACGTCGGAGAATACGGCGAGTTCCAGTTCTTATCACCCAGCGATATCAGTAGGCCCGCCACTGCAGTTTGGTAGTCTGTCAACCGACGCAGCCTCGCCATATTCGCCTGTGTATAATCCGAAACCGTGGCGTCCAAGGGAACGGCAGCCATAGAGGTTCCCTTACGTTTCAGATCTTCGAGGGTCTCATAGAAGCTAGCGGATGCCGTTTGCCGTATGGGTTTCAGGGCTTCGACGAATTCGTTCTTTTCACCGGTTTTAGTACCCAGCCGGGTTGCCGTTGCCGTAACAGACTCGATAACGTCGAAGGCCAGATAGCAGTCGCTTATCATGTAGGTGACGATGTGCCTATTGAGTTGACGAACAGTATTCGAAAAGACAGTAAGCGCTTGTTGTGTCGTCGCGGTATAGACTTTCAGCCAGACATTGGGCTTAAATAAACGCTGGATGTTGTCGTATTCGGCGGAGAAGATGCCCTCGATGGCCTGCGCGTAGTGGGCTATACCGTTGTCGCCTTTTTCGTAGGGAACGGTGACATTACGACGGGTAGCGGTGTTGACGCAACCCTGTGAGAGGGAGGACAGGGAGGAGGAGATATAGGTGCCCCGGACATCGCTGTAGATATTTATAGCGCTAGATTGGGCGTTCGCGTTGGATTGGGAGCTGGCCGTTGTACCGATTGTGGAGGAAAGGAATTCGTTTATTACAGCGATGGTTTTCAGTTTGTCCGGGGCGAAAGTGGGGAACGGTAGCTCTAAGGATCCAGGGTGGTAAGTAGGAGGTAGAGAATATATTGACGATGCGAGGGTAGCATACTCTTGGTGATGAAGTGGAGGGGTTCGCAGGGTGTCGATTCCCCCACGAGAGACTTCTTAAACTGGTCTTCGAGCTGGACGGAGCCGGTTTTGAGTAGAAGTGTCTATTCGCGATTACCGTCAGCGATATGTTATCCCGTGAACATTCATAGATAGAGAATGTACCATCTCCTTGACAGCTTTCTCAGCCGCCTTGAGTCCTGTGGACTGCAGGGCAGCAAGACCTTCGCTCAGACGCTTGACGGAGTTCAAGTAGTCGTGCAATCCTACGACCTGAGGCCTAGTCTCCCGTATCAGCTCCAGAACCTCAAATCACTGACTCGAATGGTACGGATCCGGTATACCCCTTTCTGATGGTGTTCTCCTCGCGTTTTACCAGGTCCAGCAGTTTCATGGTCTTATCGATCTCAAAGATTCCAGCATCGATGTCTACCAATGTAATTAGTCACAAGTCCCACTTGATAGCTGTGAGAGCGGGAGGAGCAGCATACTCCCAGCCAAAGCCGTCAGCGAGCCCGTCTGCTTGAGAATCGGCTGCACCGACATCTCCACCTGCTGGGCACTGCCGGACAGCTTTGTCAGACTCCTAGAGATCTTGTCGGTGATGGCAGTCATCTTTTTGAGGCGTTCATTGAGGACCTCGACCTCCGCCGCCTCTTCCTCGGGCAGGACCGCCATGGTGGGTGGTTATCGGGAGTCCCTTCCTGCACGTATCGATCGGGAATAGTCACCGACGCCGTCGAGAGATGATTCGGAAGAGAGAAGGATAAATGGCCGGTTCCGTCGACGCGGTGGAGCTGAGAGAGAGCGTGGTTGCGGTTGTGGTTGATGAGATGGAGTGACTGCGGTGGGTCTGAGTAAGAACCGTTCAGGTAATTCCAACCCCCTTCAACTTCGAATCGAGCCTTTCCGCCCGGCAAAAGCACCACCAACAGTCGCGGGGAATTAACATTCGCGACTCGAGCTCCAGAACATGGGCATTCGGAGGATATTTGACAAGCTGAAAAGAAAGACGGCCGGCATTAACGGTGAATTGCAGTTCCAATCGCACCGGGCGAAATCCAGGGCCCGCTACCGACTGTGGGACTTCGAACGGATCAGAGACAGGTCGAAGGCGAAGCTTCGACGGCTAGGAAAGCGGCTCCGGGGAAAGAAGCACTAGCTGGCCCCTCTTCTCATTCCAGACCCTTCCAACTGTTATCAATCGGTACCAGGCCAGGCTAGCCGTGATTGGGGGCTGCAGGAGCAAGGGACCCAGCCAAGGCAGCGCTATCAAACCCACACGATTTCGGCCGCTGGATCGATCGAAGTTCCGCTGGTGACGCCACTGTTGAATATTCCTTCAAACGTAATTTTTTGCTCCGAGAGTTACTCAAGAATGAGGTACGGAAGACACGTTCGAGGGCAATTGCTGTTGAGGAACGACGCTAACCCAGTTATATAGACACCCAATGGCTCCTACTTTATGACATTGCACTGCATTGCACTGTCCCAAACCACGCTGAGATCCTCCCGCAAACCACAGTCTAGTTGGAATAGGCATCCTGAGCGGCGATGCTGCCCAAGTGCAGGCTATCTAGGCCCGTGCGCTTGCCGGTCCCGCCAGCGTACAAGACATGTCGCATTTCAAGCATCTCCACCCGCCGAACCTTCTCAACTTCTTCTTCTACATCTTTATCATCCTCCAATGGTAAGAAATGGCTCTTCCCAGCACTAGCCTCCTTAGCCACATTGGGTGGCGCATCTCTACTACTTTCCAACATCAACTCGTGCACATGCACACTCCGTCTCGATGACAGGTCTGGGCATGAGCCCCAGTCCCTGCGCGAAAGGGTCGCTGCAGGTGCTAAAAGACTTCAACCGAAGACCGCTGAGGAAACTCATGCTATAGAAGACCGTATCAAACAGCGCGAGGAGGAACTCGCCCGACATGCGAGGACCTTCCAGCGCTCGCTCGACGCCGAAGAGCGTCAACGGCAGGAAAAGATCAAGTCAGAGCGTAAAACTCTCTGGGGTCAGCTCGCAGAGTACATACCAATATCTTCGGGTAATATTAATATTGATTTCACTACCTCCCTAAACTGGCTTCCCGAATGGGCCTCTGACATACCGGCATGGTGGAACAAAGTCCAGCGGGAGATAAATATGGAGCCGGGGACTCTCGCGTCTGAGATTTGGGAAGAATCAAAGGATCCTTCTATCAATCCTGAGATACTCTGGGATGCACGTGTCCGGGTTTCCGATCAACTTTGCGACGAAGAGCTCGTCTATCGTCGCAATCGCAAAAAACATGTCAAAAAGGCACTGGCGAAGTATCTCGGGATATCTGAATCAAGTATCCACGAAGACGACATTCCAACGATCGCAATTACCGGCTCAGGTGGTGGACTAAGGGCCATGGTCGCCGGAGCGGGTTCTTTGGGCGCGTGTAAAGACGCCGGGCTCTTTGATTGTACCACCTATCTTGTTGGTGTATCTGGCTCCTGCTGGCTACTAACACTATACTACAGCATTGGCCACCGATCCTTTACCAGTGTAGTTGAGCACCTTAAGCACCGCATCCACACCCATATTGCACACCCTCCTGCGGTTATGGACCTGATCTCTTCCGCACCAACAAACAAGTATCTACTTCGTGGGCTGGTCGAGAAGAACGGTTTCGGGTACGCGTCATTCGGATTGGTAGACGTCTACGGGTTACTCCTCGCAGCTCGACTACTGGTTCCTAAGAATGAGGTAGCAGTTCATGATGAGGATATGAAATTGTCTTCCCAGCGACGGTACGTGGATAGTGGTGAGCAGCCATTATCTATATACACCGCCGTCCGCCACGAGATCCCAGGGCTCGGGGGTGAGGGCGAAAAGCCCGTAGAGTTACCATCGGATCGCAGGATATCGGCCGAAGAAGCGAAGGAGAAAGCGAAAGATGAGTCTTGGTTTGAGTGGGCAGAGATGACATGCTATGAGTTCTTCATGGAGGAGCTTGGTGGTACGTATCCATCACCGCACCCGTGCCGATGTTACATTTTACTGATGTAAATTCTCATAGCCGGCATTCCGACGTACGCTCTCGGCCGCAAATTCCATAACGGATACAACCTCACCCGAAATCCTGAGATGAAGATCCCGACGCTCCTCGGGATGTGGGGTTCCGCTTTCTGTGCTACCTTGGCACATTATTATGCGGAAGTCCGCCCGATGTTCACAAGCTTCATCCTATTTAAGGAACTAGATAGGCTTGTTCAGGACCGTAACGATGATTTGATTAAAGTTCATCCGATCGAGCCAGCTGCCATACCAAACTACGTTCTCGGAATGAAGGAAAGATTGCCAAATTCGGCTTCAGAGAGTATTCACAAAACAGAAGAGATCCAGCGTAAGTGGAATATCTAACTGTACGCCCTCCGTTCTGGTACTGACTATTTTCGTTGCGAAGTTATGGATGCTGGCATGTCAAACAACCTGGCAACTTACCCACTCCTTCGTCCAGGGAGGGACGTTGACATAGTCATCGCATTCGATTCTTCAGCCGATATCAAAATTTCGAACTGGATCTCGTTGACAGAAGGTTATGCTAAGCAGCGTGGTATCCGAGGGTGGCCAGTCGGCATCGGTTGGCCACAGGGCGGGGATGCTAACGCCGAAGCCGAACTCTCGGAAGCTATGATGAGCCATTCTCACGAAGAATCGGAGAAGAAGCTAAAAGAAGCACAAAGACAAGACCCTGCTCCGGCAACAGATGCCGAAGAACGACAGAGGCGAAAAGAACATAAAGGCCTTGGATACCTCACAGTATGGGTAGGTACGAAAGAGGAAAGAGAGAGCGAGAAGGAACCACCACCCAGCAAAGCAGTTGAAGAGGAATGGGAGTTGATGGAACCAGAAGCGGGAATCACAATTGCATATTTTCCGTTAATTCCTAATGAGAAAGTTCCCGGTGTTGATCCGGAGACGAGTCCGTGGATGAGCACTTGGAATTTCGAATACACGGAAGAGGAAGTGGATAAGACCGTGGGGTTAGCGAGAGCAAATTTCGAAGAAGGGAGCGAGCGAATGAAGAGTGTTGTGAGGGCCGTATACGAGAGGAAGAGGCGGTTGAGGATGGAGAGGGAGAGGTTGGAGAGGGAGAGGTGGAGTGCGGGGGCCGAACACATGTCATGACCGTTTCACACTTCCTATAGAATTCATGAATTCATGAAGGATGCGAGGGACTAATTCTGCGAAGGCGTTAAGTACCAGCAATACTTAACATCCTTATTACAACAACGAATTATTGGAACTGGCTTAAGTTGCGGACTGACAGTTGCGATCCAAATCGCGTCTACAGTACAAGGCTAATTCAAATCATAGCTTCTGTACATACTTATGTATTTTTTACACTGAATACGATCTATGGGCCTACACGCAGTTCTCCAAAGCTTCTCCTATCACTACCCTCGTCTTCCTTAATATTATAATCTTTCTTTACACCAACCATACCTGATTTTCCTCTCCCGTCTTCCCCTTCTACCCATTCCCCTTCTTCCCGTTCCCCTTCTTTCCATTCCCCTTCTTCCCATTCCCATTCTTCTTGCCGCCCGACGCGGCGGGGGCAGTGGCGCTGGTTGATTGGCCCGGCTTATCTTGTCCAGCTTGTGCTTGCTCTGGCTGCATATCTTGTTTGCGTAGACTACTGTCAAATAACTGATCATCCTGCTTAAGGTCGGCCAGGATATCATCCCGCCATTTGTTCTTCGCCATCTCCGCTTCATCATCCCAAAGCGCAGCCTCGGTTGGGTTCAGTGTTGGATATTCCAGCGTTCTAACAAAAACCCCGTTTCCTCTCTCCACTGCTGCCTTCAGGTACGCCGGGGTCATATTATAGACAATCACATCACTACTGTCTTTGTCTGGAAGAGCGAACCCCGGGTCCGGAAGCCCGGCGTATTGGCCCAGCATGTACGCCTTATAAGTTATGTCGACGAAAAGCTCGACCGCAAATGGAAGGGCTCCACGGACAAGCCCAACCGCGGTAGCGTGAGCGGCATGGACCAACTTCTCACCCATTTCCGGTAATAGTCTTATGCTGGGACTGTTCCAGAAAGGCCAGTACGGGAAGTCCGGGGGGATATAGCGATAGATTTTGCCGTATTTCTGGTCCCAGTATTCCTTGTACCCGAGTACTCTGCGATCATACACCCCAGACGGTCGTAGGTATTCGTTCGCGAGGAGGTTGCGGTTGGGGTAGTATTTTGCATTGATATCGCGAATCAGCGGAGAGAATTTGTCAACAAGCCAATTGGTCAAAAAGTGCTGCACGAGTAGGAAAGTGTCCAGGGCCAGGCCCAGCCTGCCATCGGTTATGAGTATCTCCCTCTCAGCCAATTGATCGTAATTCATAAGGGTTTGGAGGAACTCTTTCCTCAGCAACCTTCGGACTTGCCGATTCGAATTCAGCCATTGTTCTCTCGTCGGCGCTGAAAGGAACCCTCCGTTACATAGCCCCGCTGCAAACTTTCCCGTGGTTCTACCCTCACTTCCGTAGTTCCGGTTGCTAATCAGCCTCATCGCTCTTTCCAGCGCATCCCACGCATCCTCCAGACGTTCGTAGATCACAGGGTCGTTCCTCACGAGCTTAAAAAGGGCTCCGAACAGCGAGTCTAGTGATATACGCCAGTTATCGATATTGCTACACGCCCACCATGTGTAGTCAGTTAAACTGGTATTCCCGTACCCGGACTGCTCCATATCCTTCCTGAATCTTTCCCATACCTCGGGTCTGATAATGAGAGAGCTGTAGCTTAGAGTGGTCCATATTTCTGGTGCTGGGTCGGGCAGTATGTCTGTAAGATTAGGATACCCAGAAGGATATTTTCGTTTTCGAGCCGCCTCAAGTTGTGACCCGTATGTCTGAGCTATTTCCTCTGATATATCCGATACCAGAGGGAGTAGCTCAGTAACGTCTGCGGCCTGCGATTTTTCTTTATAAAAAGGTCGGTTTATGTCCCCTTTAGGGTCCGGAGGAGGGTTCTGTAATTCGGGTACAATGACAGTGGAACCCTGCTCCTGTTCTCCAGGTACTACAGCAGAATCGGATTTCTTCAAGACTGCTTCAACTTCAAACTCCTCTTCAGGAGGCACGTCGCCCAAAAACGCTCCGATCTCGTCAATGAGAGCGTCCAGGTCCAGGTCGGTTACATCGTCCGAATTGGACAATTGGATATCCCCCTGATCGTTAGGGTTCCTTGGATCACTAGGGAGTTCTTCCACTGCATCTTCAATATCCCCGAGGCTTATCTGTTCCGTAGGGGGGTTTGCGACGTTGTTGATATCAGTATTTAGTAATGGCGCTGCTTGAACGTCGTTTGGATGGTTTCTAATTTGAGCTGTGGCCAAGTTTAATATGAGAACCCTGAGGAGTATGGGAAGAAATATTGATGTGAAGTATCGCTTTGGAAACATCATTGTGCCTCTTTGTGGCTAGGTCGATTCCCAAGCCAGTTGAATAGAGGAGGCGTCGAGACCAAGTTAAGCACAATTGTACAAAATAGCAGATTGAACAGAGTCGCGCCGACGCCCGCCCGTTCGATTATGTCTCTCTCGATAGCTCCACGCGAACCTTACAAGGCTTATGGGAAATAACCTTTTAAAGCGTCTCAATCTCCGTCGGGGGGAGCGCTTTAATTTGAGAAGTCACAGAAACCCATATGATTGGAGCGTGGTGGCTAAAAATGCAACA
The DNA here is from genome assembly GCA_036971245.1 of Arthrobotrys sphaeroides. NCBI lineage: Eukaryota > Fungi > Ascomycota > Orbiliomycetes > Orbiliales > Orbiliaceae > Arthrobotrys > Arthrobotrys sphaeroides. Next base: position 343,154 of record JAJTTW010000010.1, on the reverse strand, counting down.
GCAAGGGTGTGTTACGGTCCTGCAGCGAAATCCTGCAAAGCATATATGCATACAGCGAAGCCTAGAAGGCACACCCTCTCATAATCTCTCAGTATATCAGACCGGAATCGGTACATTGCATAACGGAAGACCAAGTATCGAGATCTGGTAACAGATGTAGTATCCACTATATATCTATAGACAACCAATAACAGTTACGATACATCTAATGTAGTATTGCGGCGCGAGTCGACGATACCAAGATTAATCTAGTTCGTCCGATCAGCTACACGTGAGCAACGAAAGGCCCAGTATGAAATTCCCAATCAAGGCTCTGACGAAGCTTCTCCTTGGGCTCTCATGCCTACCTGGCATCTACGCCCAACCAGGGCTCGAGTCTGAGTCTGGGCTATCTGGGCTATCTGGGCTACCTGAGCCGTCCGAGCCGCCTGGGCTGTCTGAGCTGTCTGAGCATGAGTTTGAGTACGAGGAAGGTCCGGAACATGCAGAGAGGTTCAACGAACGAGCCCGTGCCGATATCGCCGCTTTTAAGGAGCGCTATAAAAATAAGGGCCCAATCATCGAGCCCCCAGAAGATGAATGGGCAACGCAAAATGACGATATCATCGTTAGAAGCGCAGTGTGGGATAAGTTCGTCGCCGGCCTCACAACAAATATGACCGAAAACCCGCTTTGGTGGGCTTTGCACGCATCCCATCTACTTCGATTGTCTATGAGAGATGCAGAGTTCCTTGGGGGTCTTATAGGGGTATACACCGGCGAGCCAATGTGGAAGAATTTCCGATCAGAATTAGCCACGATCATTGCGCCCCTCATGACGGCTTTTACCTGGGACCCTGGACTTGGGCGCGATAAAGGCTTCGGTCCACCAGACAACAAATACGTCATACTGAGCAGCCTGGGAGTAATGGATCGAGGGAGACCTTTCGATACTAGTACTTTCACAAAGGATCCGATGAAACCGAATTTGGCGGATGGGTCTCCGAACCCATACACCAACGATACCACCGCCTTAATCGCCGCGGTCGATACAATGTTCAGGAACAGAAAGGAGGTGTACGACGACGGTCAAGAAGTCGTTTTTGTCTCCAATTTATACTTCGATCTGGTTTGGAGAACGATCAAACGGACATATGACCAGCTTACCCCCTTTTTTAAGAAACTCGCAGACGCGGCTGACAACATGGAGTGGACGCTGGGTAGAGAGATAAAAGTGAACACAGAAATGCCAGAGACGACCAAAGTCTGGCGCGAAATAGAGGGGTACGCTAAGTATTACGAAGAGCGATTTGCGAAAGAGTTCGAGTTCTACGACGATCAGGATGACCCTTACGCCGACCCAAGAAACGAAGGGTTATACCAACTCGGTATGGACTGGTTGTCTGGGAGCCCGGATACGCCGAATGCGTTTGTGATCTATGGGGGCATTGTAAAGAGTATTCACGACTCTATACTGCCGCTGTTGTTGACTATGTTCGCGGACATCGCGCTGAGGGCAAGTGATCTGGCTAGAAATTCGATTGCGAGTTCTGACCCTGATTGGGGGCTTCCTCGAGACACTGATAATTTCGAAGTAGATAGAAAAAAATTGGAACGGTTTCCGGAGTGGAGGGATGGAGCGTATAGGCGTATACGGAAGCCTAAGCGTCCACAAAAACCACTAACCGCTAGTAAATAAAAAAGAAACCATATCTTAGATTTCTCAACTGAGATTAGGATAGGGAATCTTCGAACCTCTTTTCAAAAAATTAGAAAAATAAGAAGAACCTCAAAAAATATTCATTAGAATCCATGAGTTTTATTGTTTTCATAAAGAAATATATCGCGCCATTAGAGGTCTTGATCATTGATGATTAAGTACCTGGGTAAGTAGGTACCTAATAGAAAAATAGATCAATCGGCTGTCCGGTATCTACACATGCTAAGGTTATATATGGTTGGCATCAGTATCTGGATGGTAAATACTTTACCTTAAGCATATAATCAAATATACTAGTAATTCAAGTGGCCTCTCGGATGTATATGTGCACACCGATTTTTACGATGTATGAGTTCAAGAGATAGAACGATTAGTCTGAGATTTGTAAGTACTTAGTATATGCAGGGCTGGCGAGAAGGACGTGTATGGTTGTGGATTTGGCGCTATACTAGCAGAGTTTCAGACGCACAATTAATTGACAGGTCGGATTTGTGGAAGGGAGTGTTCATGCGTGGAGACTTTCGACGAGCTGTGGAGCCTCGATACCTCTAGGATATAGAAGACTGAATTTGAGATGGACGGCGGGGCTGAAGTTAAGCCGGGCTCACCACCATCGCGCGGTTCGACGAAGCTCGAAGGAGTAGGGCTGAACACAGCCCCGCACCAACAACCGTACGATCGATCACCGTTGTCTGGCGCCATATCTGCATATCGTCCAACCTACAAAGCTTCATTGCTCGGAGCTAGAGTTGTCTGTAGCAGCCTCGTAGGGCTGACCTTGAGTTGGGATGCATATCACTATAATATATTATCTTCTAAGCTGAGCGACTCAGCATCGGGAATAATCAGAGTACCACTACTATTTTCCATCCCGCACAAAAAGCGAACCTCTTTCGAGATCTTGGTCCCAACTCACGTCACTCGAAACTCATATGTTTCGAATCGTAAGATTGGACCGGCTAATTCCTTTTACCCTCTCAAAGCTGTCACATCAGCCGCAAAGGCGCAAAGTGCGTTCGGGGCACCGTTCTGAGAGATCCAGAGAGCCTACGGTCGGCCTACGCGATTAGGGCAAGTACGGGATGCCCAATTGCTGCACAAGTCTGCACATTGACCTTCGCTGGACATTCTGACCACCTAACGCCTACACAATGGACATCGCCGACTTGCGCGATGATAGATGCTAGGCAAGTCGAGCAGCTAAATATCATCTTGTGATCCCTCGACGGCCCACAAGCTGCAGGCCAAGGACCTAGTCGCAGATGGTATTTTGTGTTGGAGCGTTTCCATTTCGTAATGCCCATATCACAATCACATGGGAGGAGAGGCAAAAAAGCACACAAGCATTTCGATGGCTGCCGTATTTGCCGTTCTCGCTTGCTGAAAATAGCCTACGACAGTCTCGGTGGTGGAGTGGTAACGGCCTCGAAAATTTCTTCGGACGAGCGTCAAATCGGCAGGAGCTCAAGTGCTTTCAAGTAGGTCTGAGGAAGCTCCGATGCAGTTTCGAACGGTCAACTGATCCGAGTCCTTAGCTTCGAAGAAACAATCCAGAAGAACTGTTGTCTTTTCGTGGAGTGTCAACTTTGGGTGGGCGGCACCCGCTTCAAAATGCTTGCTTCCGATGGACCGCCGCTGTCGGCCTTCCTTCCGTGTGACGTGATGTCGACGCAGGGTTTTCGAGAGACAAGTGGTCTGTGGAAATCAATGCATACGCTCTGATATCGAGGGGACGGAGAAGTTGCCTCCTTGACATCACAAGAGTTTTTCCTTTCGGATGAGACTACCGCTATCAATAGCGTCTGCGGTGCGTCCGTCGTCACATTTGGCACGATTCCCTGCGGCTGCCCCAATCACCGTCCAAGCAAATAGCCAAGCTCACCATCCTGTGCCTCACAGCCTCAGTTGATCAAGAAGGACCCACTGACCCTGAGATCTCTGCCGTTCCAACATGGATTTTGGTTCCAGCTTGCCGACTTCAGATTTCCTTCCAGGCCATGAAGCCACTTGCAGGGTTGACGTGGTAATGACCGCTGGCTCCACTGTTTTTCTTCCTAAATTTTCATTCTTGTCCGGTGTTTGGGGCTTTGGGATTTTTGGTACCGACCGAGAAATGTCGTGCCGTGAACTCCTTCTGAAATTGCGTCTTTACCGCATTCACGGTATACGATCCGAGAAGAAGTTTCGGAAACGTCCAAAGGAACTCATCGCCACTTCGGCCCCTTGCAGATATGTATGTACCGGCCTACTTACATGACATGTTCGACGAACGTTGAGCGTTAATCACGACATTTTTGGGGAGGGATTGCACACGTATGTCCGAACTTTTTTGTACCCATCCCGGTGGAGTTCCCCTGCTCATGCGGTACAACAATGCAGGATGCCTCTCTCCTGCATGCAAGCTGCAAAAGAAATGACAGCGCAAGGAAACCAGGCGTCTTTATGGAATAGTGTGAAGCATGAGATAGCGCAAAGCGTTTCTTTAGCCACGGTGAATCGGTGACAAGGAAATATTAGTATCCGAAAATAAGCTGGTATTATTTCCCTTCCGTGAATAGTTGCTGCTACTATTTTGCATTTGCTGTGCTTTTATTATGATAAGGCTGGCGGTACAGAAACATCTTATGGTGACAGCGACCAGGACAAGGGGTTAAACAACCTAACGAGCTTCTCCTTTCTTAAGGCACTCTCTGTATGCTCTCTCCTGAATGTGATTCTCATGATAATAATCACGCAGGTAGTAAACATAACAAGGCACTTAGTGCTCCGGCTTTCGCCTCCTAATTTATATTTAACACTCCCCACGATCCTCCCACACCAACGATATTACTTAACCAGGCCATCTCTTCCTTCCTGAAGAAACTCGCTCAGCCCTGACCCTCGATGTGAACGACAAGGCAGCTTTTTTTTTTTTTTCCCTCTGACAGCCCTGTTTCCGTCTTTCTTCATGACACTAACCTAGTTGTAATACCCTTTTGGACCTATCGAATTTTTAATATATACCGACACTTTCTCTTCTGTTTACCTTTCTACCCTTTTCCTGGCATCACCCTGAAGCATATTTTCCCAAATCTGTCACGCCACTGAAACCGGGACGACAAAAAGCCACAAAAACAACGCCAACACATAGCGACGGTCGACATCAGCCCCATACCTTTCATATCTGTGTGGTCTTGGACGGGCGCGAAGAACCCCCTTCCGAAAACGTCGAATTCTCGGTGAACCCAACCTCACGGAAACGGATAGTCATCACCATAGTTGTTCAATCTCCCCAGCTTATATAAGGAATAGAGCGTCCGAGCTTTTACCACTTCGAGAGATTTTGTTCCTCAATACGGTACACCGAATCGTCTCGACTTCTGAGCTTTAAGGGGCCTTCGGGAAAGACTGGCGAGGATTTAGATCACAAGGACCGAGATCGAAAACTTGATCGTCCACGCTTTAAGGACTTCTAGGACCTGACGGCATCCAGGGTCTTGGGACGCTGTTTAAACGATTGTTGGGCCGTTTTAACCGGAAATACCATACCCGACCCTTCCTGGAGGTTGAGGTAACCGACGTCCTATACCGAAACCGCGGTAGCATTGTTGGAATCATTCATCCTTAGTGGCAACAACCTGTGGCTAGAATCTACATCTGGGCTGAAATCTAGTGTTGAAGATTTTTTCCGACCTTTACGGACTTTGACAGGGAAAGGCTTGTCGTAGCTTGACTCGGTCGAAGAAGTTTAACATTCCCTCTTTTAGCAAAGATCCGTTCAAGCGAATAGACTAGGGAAGTTCCTGCTGCTCGCTTGAGTCGAATCTGTGTGCAAGCTCTAAAACTTTAACTTACCTCGAAATCGACGTAGTTGGTTGGATTGCTTTCTCGGCCAAGTGGACTCGGTAATTCGATTGCTACTCGCGCAGGAATATATATCACCCCGACTTTTACGTTATTTCTTTCTATCCTTCACTCTCTCTCACGTTTCACTACTACAAGCCTGGTCCGTATTTTAAGTATATATGCACGCCAGTTCAAGATTCTATCTATTTCCTAGTCGCCAATCCATGAGAACACCGGCATCCCTTCGACAGTCCCACCCGACTTGCTCTCGCCAGTATAACATACGGTGATCGATTCCAACTTCATCCCTTCAACTCAATCTCACACAATGTCTACGACAATGGCAGTAACTTGTCTACCACAATCCCCAGAGTCGCTATCTCCGTCTCCATCCAGCCACCCGGCAGATTGGTCGTCTCTTCTCAAACCCCTTTCCGCGTTCCCAACACCCCCGGATTCCATTGAAGCCGATTCGTGGGATGTTGTGATTGACAGAAAAGCGGCTACAAAGAAGTCAGCACAGATTACGAGTTGGCAGACGCCGAATATCTCCGCTTCTTCGAGCTTCCTGACCACCCTGCTACCACCCTCATGCAAGGCACCGAAGACATCGACAATAATCCCCCAGATCCTCTACCGGGGCCAACACCTCTTCACGCCCTACACTGTCTCCATGGCTGGTTGCATTCTCGACGCTCTGTCTTCGAAGTTTTGCCACACACTGTTGCAGCACCCAACAATTCCCAGGATCCGTCGAGCCTCTTGCCTAGTAGCAGCAGTCCACGACGGTAGCTTTGGAGAGTTAATAATCGCCACGACCCTTTTGATAGCGACCAAGTTCTTGAACGATAGGCCGCCACACAACATCCACTTCGCGACACAAGTCTTCGATGGTGCGTTTTCAGTCGACATGTTGACTGTAACGGAGAGGGTAATCCTCGAGGATGTCAACTACAGACTTGGCTATCTATGCGCAGAAGGTGTGGTTGGTGAAAAGCTGGAACGGTTGGAAAAGAGCATTGAGGAGGAGAAGATGCGAGTCCTCCCCGGTGCGACGGGACTCGAAGATCTTGAACTCGAATTGGATTTCGATGATTTGGAAGTCATTGATGACGACGATATTGTTGACGAGAGCAGGATGCTCGCACCATTCGAGATGGATGAGGATTTCGACTTTGACGATGACGATGATTAAATACAATCAGTTCGGTTGTGGGTTTCAACATTTATCAATGGCCGTATGGGCCTTGGCATGGCATTTTGCATACTGCTTCCAATGGCGTCTCACTACGGGAGACGGCCTTATAGTTTGATATATATCTCTGTCGATGTTAGCATGTTTCGGTGTTTTTCCTTACTCTACCTGCGGCATTTCTTAGCGAGAGCGTTCTGGCGTTATTTGATGTATTTTTTTCTCCTGTTTAGTCCATAATTAATCGATATAATCTAGATCTCTATCATATTAATCAAGTAATGCTTCCCTTTAATTAATTCACAAGTATCTCCGGAACGAAAACTACCATTGATCATGACGTCGTGCATATGCGTGCGCATCGTGGCCTCGGGCCTTCACAGCTTTAGCCTAAACACCAACCTTGAGCCGTGCAGGCCCGCAACGTTGTCCGTAGGCCTGCAACACGCACCTGCATAAGACCAAAACGCAGCCTTCTCAGATCAAGATACCCAAAATCATGTGACTCTTTTTGAGCCCAAAATTTGGTCGATTCTCAAGCAGGACACCAAATATCTTCAAAATGATCTATCCGATCGATTGAGCCTAAAACCTGCCTGTTTTGATAAGAATTGCTGCCAGCGGATGAGGGTCGTTTCGGGCCTGATTTTGGCCATCGCAACTGTGTGTTGCAGTTGATGACGGTTTGCTCGGGCTTCGCTTGGGCCATGAGCACGATTAAACCAATTCAGGGCAGCCTCGAGAAACCTCCCTTTTTTTTTTTTTTTTTTTTTTCTCCCCGGCGAGAGGCTAAATGCACACATAGGCATACAAGGAAGTTGTAAGTCGATCATAAAGACACCGCTTAAATAGCTTTGATTCTGTGGGATATCGATAATAAGATGGTATTCGTTAAAACAAACAAAAAGGGTACCTTGTATCCAACTCCACCCGTCGCTCTACCAAAACCGTGCGTGATATCCATGGTAAAAGACAAAAAGAAAGAAAAGAAAATGTGTAAGGAGTGGCCTCGCCGGGGCATGGTCCAGCACACTCCAGGCCTTAGCTAGGCCGGTAGCAAGAAGTAAAGGCAATCATGAAAGCAAACGAAGAACCAATTCGCAAACAAGACGTTGACTGACAAACGGAAAGAATAACTGCCAAGTGGTAACCGATTTCCTGACGCCAAAATGTTTCGGCCTCCCGCATCGCCAAATAATGAGGTACAACAGAGCAAATAACTTGACAAATGAAAGACTTATATTATGGTTAAGAAAAGAAAAGGAGCAAGAATAGACCCGTGATACTCCTGCGAAAAGCGAAACATGAAAAGATACCCCGACAAAAAAAAAGAGGGAGAGGGAGAGGGGGAGGGAGGAAGGGGAGAGGGCCTGTTCAGGCCTGGAGGTAAGTTGTTGTAGGTATAGGGTCGTGGTAGGCAGAATGCCTGGCGCCATGGCCCGATAGCCATGATAAAATGAGACTTAGAGGTTGTTCCTTGGGTCTTTAGAGAGTCCAAGAGAGTCGACAAGGCCGAGAGTATCACTGTGTTGGCGGGACGAGGCGAGGAGCGGATTCCACGGATCAGTACTGGACGGTGAGGTGACATAGGTACGCTTGGAATACTCGAGGTCTTTGGGAGTATCAATTCGAGGACGTTGGCTCCTGATGGCGGACGCCTGATTAGATGAAAGGGTCCGTTAGCGAGTTGTTGCTGAACATATGTATACAGTTTCCCGTTCGCCGTGCGACAACTTACCATAGATTTAACCGAAGCAGCGCTGGTTCCAGACATTCTGAATGTCTTGAACAATGGTGGTATTGCTGAAGTGTGTGGAAAGGATTATAATTATGGTGAAAAGGTTTGAGAATCGTTCGATTCGATGCGATTTGATTGGAGAGCGGGACGAATTGATGCGTATATATTATTATATTGCGCAAGAGGAGTTGGATAGCTGAAGACGTAATGGGAGAGGATGCTGTTTGAAATGAACTGAAGCTAGGGAAGTGGAGCGGCGATGGGCGAGTATATATAGTAATTGCAAGTGACGAGATCATAGAGAAAGATATTGGAGAGATGTTTATAAGGTGCTAGTTAATGCGAGAGTTCCAAAACCATCAGATTCGAGTCTAAGAAATCGTGAAAGCTGCGCGTTGGAGAATGGTATCGCCCAATGACAGGGGCCATCCGCAAAAGTGGAGCCAAACTGCTCGACGAAAAACGGATTTAGCCAATTAGAAGCCCGGTGGACTACCCTGGTCGCACGGCGGAAAAAGAAACGACTGATCTTAACAGGCACAACGTCTCAAAACTTCATTGCAATCTCGCTGATATCGAAAGCCCTCCAAATCCTAATGTGACTCCGTATACCGTGGTTGAATAACAACGTCGAATGCGCTTCCTTTCCCGTTCAATCTTTGAGGAGGCCCAGCAACGGTTATTTTCAAAGTCGTCTTCTATAGCTTGAACAGACTCATATTACCTACGAGGTGAAGCTAGAGAAAAGTCTTTTGTGATGGATCCAGATGGTTATTCCCTGCGTGTTTCCCCCATAAGCCTGTCGGGGACACTTGAGGATAACACTGGTCCATACCATTTTTTTTTTTTTTTTGTCTGGTAAACCACACACGGAGGCCGATATTTTTCTTTTTGCCCTGGGTCGGCTAAGCCAGCAGCTTGCTTTTTACGGCCGGCCGTTAAAATGGCTAATAACAGAACTTTTAAAAAAGATCTTTGAAAAGGCTAAAGCCCAAGCCTGGGTTCTGGGACGAAAAGTGTCGAGAGCCAATCAAACGTGACCCGAACCGGGGCCTCTTTCCAGATGGCCATTCAGGAACACCGGAAATGGACAGGAAAGGCAATTTCCTACGATACCGATAGTTTCCAGTATCTGCTTCAAATCACAAGGCCTAGCTGGTCGTAAGCCCATCAGCCTACGTATACTCAGCACCTAACTAGCCCTAAATTTTGCATCTTATGAGCTCAGCGGCCTTAGCTTATCACCACAAACCGACCGGCCGACTGACGGTGTACTATAGACTTAACTCTTGGCCATAACCGCTCGCGTGCTTATCCTAATCACTCTTCGGTATTCAAACACGAAGCATCTCCCGTCGAAGGATCAACGTTATGGTATCAGGTCTTGAAATGGGATCGCGAAGGACACTTCAGTTGCGTCTCAAAGCCACCAGGCCGACCGTAATGACCCTCCTTTGAGCCCCTTCGCCAGCGTTTTTCTCGCGTTCATGCAGCGTTAACGTTTGCGTTGACAGAGTGGTAGGCATGCCAAGCCAAGCCCTATGTGTAACGTCGTCCTCCACGCTCGAGCAAACCCCGTAAAAATTCAAAAAGGCTAAATCCATATCGGCCCTTTCTAGACTGCTATCGCTCCTGTCGCTGACACGGGCAAAGGCGGTTTTTTCTATCGTCTCGAGAACGCGAACGGACCGAGTCGGGTGGGGAAGGACCGTCCGGAGCGGGTCAGATGATACCTGGTATCGAAAAGCCCCCTCTATGAGCTCCGTCACCGAAGCGGCCTTATCGACACGAACTGCGTAATAGCCTGTATGAAAATTAGTACTGGCACGAGCCCGACTGGGTGCGTTAGTTGCATCTCAGCCACGTTGTTCACGTATCATGTGCGCCATCGCCTGTGTATACCATGTCTAAAGGACAAGAAAACTTGTCTCGTATGAAGGAAACTGGACTGCTGTGTAGATATTCCACCAGGCGAAGTATTTTTCGCTTTTATCCAGACTTTAGAGGCTAAGCTAAGCATCTAGCGAATCGAATAGGGTTCTACGGGGTGCGGGAAGGATCTTCGCGCTCGAGAGCCACACCCGCTGTGAACCGTATTAAACTTGGTGGCTCATCGGAACTTGAATACCGACCGATGCCAAGCTAGACTGGTGCAGTTATGAAATCCCTTGCATGCAGCGACCTCTTGATGTTATTGGGCTACTCCCGAATCAGGAGTCTGTGATAACGAATTCGCAAATGAAAGTTGCTTTCAAAAATAGCTTTCAAGACCCATTCACGAACGTCAGAACCAAATGTGTATGCCACAAGCGAGGGCCTGTGGGGGAGGTCAAGCGGGTCCACATACCGAAAGGGCTAACCACAAACCGGCCGGCCGATTTAGAAGCCCGACACCACAAACGCACCAGCCTGGCCAGCTGGGGATCGCGACGTTCACAACTACTTAAGTAGTTGAATTCTGTACTACACCTTCCCAGGCTTCTCGACTCTGATGAGTATATTTTAGCAATGGCCCTAGGCGCTTCCCATACATCAAAACCGGATGTAGAAAGAAAGTTCTTTTCAATAGCGGTGTATGGTCTTCCGGGTTCTGGGACGACATATTTTATTCGCCAGTTCACCGATCCTGGTTGTAGCGAATTCGGGTATCTACAGCCACCGGAAGGTTCGCGTTTAGCTTTCTTTGAGCACCCATCCATTTTATTCTCGATCTTAATATGGAGTTTGCGGTTCAATTATCTAGCTATCGCATTACATCCAGATTAATTAATTTTTGATATCCTCGCAGAGAGCCACCAGATGCAATGCAACATTGATAAGAAATTCACGGTATTGGAAATCATTGACACCGGGGTGGCCGAAGTTATGTCTGGAATCTCCGCGACCGACATGGTTCTGATGTCCCTGCCAAGGGGAGCCCACGCGGCCGACCTCCAGCACGACGCGAGCGACATGGACGCTGTAAGCATCCTTCTTCTGTACTCGATAACGTCCAGGGCCTCGTTCGAGAGATTGCTAGCCCTCCGGGAACAAATGGAGGGGAGTAATCGAGGACTTCATACCTCAATGGTCCTCGTGGGAAACAAGTGTGACTTGGAACATGACCGCCAAGTCTCGTTGCAAGGTTAGTGAGGGTACAGGGGGCTACCGGAGGTATCATGGACTGAAAACAGCTAACGGCATATTTCACGTGGCTTAAATAGAAGGGCGTGCTTTAGCGGACTCCCTCGGGTGTCCCTCCTTCGAGGCGTCGGCCAAGAGGTGTATCAACGTATATCTGCCGATTTACCAGATAGTACGCGATATAAGACGACGGGCGGAGCCGATAGGTGAGGAAACCGTGCGAGGTTACGGAGCTGGCATGTTGAAAAATCAACGGGGTATAAGATCAATTAAGCATGGTTTCCGGGAATTTCTATCGACGGCACTTTCCAGAGCTGGGCACGCTGTAAATATTAATACAAAGCAGAGAGACTAATGGTTTCGCCGAAGGCCTAACCCCAGGTACTCTAGCTGCCTACAACATATATCACAGTATTCATGACACCCCTCAAATTGACGGATAAATTATTCCCTCCTGACAGGTGCAGTCTAGACCTAGAGGAATGGCATGACCTATATCCCGTTGGTTATATATATGTATCGCTAAGAGTGAACCAACCCGGGTTTTGAAAACGTTGGTACGATACCGTATACGAAAGAAGTTGAATTTAGGCATGCAGTTCCGGGCCACCTCATGGAAGAGCCCTGATGCGCCGCCTAATTCCCTTAATACTCGAACCAAAGCTTTCAAACTTCGGTTGAAAAATCGTACCATGGTATCGACGGGAACAAAATCTGGTTCCCATTTAGCCAAAAAAGTGCTCTCTGCTTGGAATCCGTCAAGCTTTTGCAAGACTCAATTTACCCGGAAAGACGAGGATTCGACGACACAGGGGATAAATGCGGGTTCCCTAGAATCCAACCTTTCCAACACATAGCGGGGAAATTGTGGACTGATTAACGCTATGGCTCCTTCACGGAAGCCCAGTTGAAGATCTGGAAGTAAAAGTCCTCCAATCAAACGCGTATCTACGCTAGTCTTCGCCGTAACCAGCGGCTTGATGAACTTTGGGAAGTATGAGGATTGTGGTGCAGTGGCCTGTGAGACTCGTCTTCTGGGTTCGTCAGAGAACCACGAAATCCAGGTTTTAACCGCTTGGGATCCACCCTGGGAACCAAGGCCCGTTTTCCCAGGTTCTGACCACACCCGTTGCTTGCGACACCTGAAACTCTGGTTCAACGTCGGTTCCAGGTGTATGTTGGAAACGGCGGATATCAGACCGGACCATGGATCATGGAGAAATATTTCGCCTAGAAGTATCCGAATGGGCATATAAACTCTGTGGAACATCTCAGGCAAATTGATAGTTCCTAAGATCCCAAATCACGGGCATAGCATTCTGTCCTCTTCTATAAGTCAGGCTGGGTTTTGATAGAACATTACAATGAAGCTATTCCTCAGCCTCTCACTTTGCGCACTGGCTTCTGCCGCCCCGTCACCAATAGATACCGTCCCTGACAGAGTCGCCCGACGGGCTGTTTGCACTCCCGCCTCGGGTGCCAGCTCAGGCAATGATTCACCAGCTATCACCTCTGCAATCGCAAGCTGCGGGAATGGAGGTATAATTGTCATTCCCGCCGGTGTCACATACAACCTTAAAGATTCCGTCAACTTTACCGGCTGCGCGAATTGTGATTTCCAAATCGAGGGCACTCTAAAGGCTAACGGCGATACCAACCTTTGGAACGGCAAGCGGGCTTTCTTACAAGTTAGCAAGATCACGGGGATCAAAATTCGGTCTTTGAAGGGGAAGGGGGTTATCGACGGGAATGGTCAAAACTCTTATGATAGATTCGCCACGGATAAGGATTTCTCTCGGCCTAGTATTATGGAAATCACCAATAGCAAGAACGTCGAAGTCTACGGATTCTGGTATAAGAACCCCCCAAGCGTCTTCAACTCGGTCAAAGACACGACAAACATCAACTTCCACAACCTCAAACTCAGCGCCATCTCTAAATCCTCAAACCTCCCAAAGAATACTGACGGATTCGCTGTCGTCCGTACAAGCTATACCGTAGTAAAGGACATCGAAGTCACAAATACCGACGACTGCGTTGTCCCCAAAGCGGGTGTTCAGTACTTCCACGCCGAAAACGTCGTCTGCAACGGTTCTCACGGTCTATCCATTGGATCTCTCGGAAAATCCGGGCTCGAAGAGGTCAAACATGTTCTATTCAAAAATTGCACCATGATCGGTTCCACCAAAGCTGCAGGTATTAAAACATACCCAGGTGGCTACGGTAGTTCTGCCGTAACAAACGTCACATGGGACGGCATCACAGTTACCGACTGTGAATATGGATTCCAAGTCCAAAGCTGTTATAACGAGGCAGCGAGTTATTGCGCATCAAACCCTGGAATCGTCACGCTTAGTCAGATCAAAGTCAAGAACTTTAAGGGGAAGACGAATGGCAAATATGTTCCGACGGCGAATATTAACTGTAGTCCTGCGGGGACGTGTGATATTCAGATCTCGAATTGGGGAGTGACTACACCTAGTGGGGCTAAGACGGTGTATTGCGCGAATACGCCGTCGAATTTGGGTGTCACTTGCAGTGCGGGTGCCTCTGGCTAGGTGGAACAGGTATAAATTGGCAATCTGTGACGGAGATAGGATCTGAAGATTTATAGCTACAAGTAGATAGAGTATACCAATAAATATACCCAGTGTGTCATTCTAAGAACCTCTTCACCAAGGAGCCAATTACCTACTTACCTACATACCTAAGTACCCACCCGTGTTTATAGGTGCCTACCTAGGTACCTGGTACTATATAAAGGTCTATAGGTATGCAGCTAAGTAAGTGCATAAGAATATGAGTATTACAAATCCTCGTCATATGTGTAAGTCGAATTAAGGTCGATATCAATAGATCTGGTCCCATACAAAGGTTAATTGGCCGGAACGAGCTAGCTAGATTGGCTTCATTTTTTGCAGGACGAAACCACTAGGATCGTCTTTAACTAGAGCTTGATAGGTATATGGATGAACGAATACATAGAATGGCGGAGTATAGCGTGGTAATTATATAGCAATCGGACTTAGTCCAGCTAGCGTCGAGACTGTTAGTGCAGGCCTCAGGACTGTGTTGAAAAAATGCCACACAGATAACACAAAACCAACGTTATTCGAGTTTGGAGGTCGGGCTGAAAGGGTGCAGGTGATCTGGACGCATAGGCTTTGTGGCTTTAATCTACTTAGTACCAGGTATTTGCTCAAGTATTTGCATGTAGGCGCAAATGTAGTTTAAGTGCTGTGATCATGATTTGCGCCATAGAGAGCTGTACAGTTTTCTTCTTGAAGAAAAGGAGAGGAAAACGCATCAACTTTGCTACCTTGGTCCCTCAACGCTAGCTGTAAAGCCAGCACCATCGCATCACAGAGCTAAAGATCGTGTCATCTCTGCAGCCTCCCGACAAACCTCCTTGTGCCTTCCCATTACTAGTTGAACTTTGAAACGCACTCTTCTATTTCCTTGTGGGTCTCATTTCCCTCGAGCCTTTGTACAATACCTAATATGAGAATATGAGAGGTGTCTCTCATATGGTCGTTTACTCTAGATGTACCCAGGGCCTTGCTGACTCGAGATCTTTATCCAGGTATTGCTTGCGATAGCAATTCCAAACATCTGTCACTTTATCACTAGGGCAACTATATCTGTCGTCTATCCGGATCTAGCTCCACATCGGTGCGACCAGTCGGTCCCCGAAACCTCTTATATGTCATCCTATCGCAGGCAAACCGGTAGGGAAGGGGTTGACGTCAACCGAGCCGCAGAGGAGACTGGTAGCCGGACCCCCACACAAACGGAGAGAAGGGATATTCGTATGGGTGGTTGGCACGTTCTCAAGGGGAGCATTGAGAAAGAAGGCGAGCTTCAAGACTCGTTTGTTTATGATGGTTCCGAAACTAGTACGCTAGTCAGATTGGATTCAAAACAGACGACTGATTGGAGACGGGTGGTCCAAGTCAAAGTTCGGATGCCGACCATCGACGGTCCTAAGGCCCATGCTATCCTTAATCTGGTCGCAGAATCGACGGCAGGCGCTCAGGGGGCGCATCTGTCCTACGAATTAGATCCCCTCGAACCCACCCACCTTATCTTGCACACCAGCTTCGTGTATTCCGATATTTCAGTGCCAGAAGCTAGCGTTAGAACGGAGCCTGATAAACCGGTGTACCGGTTCTTTGACACTATCAAGGACCAGGTAACCCGTGGAGTCAGGACGCGCTTCCGATTCGTATGCCTTGAAAGAAACGGTGGTCTCAAATATATTCTTGACAACTTTGCGGGGCATATGGGACTCAGCCAACATTCCCCACCGTTCACCGGACTCTACAATTCGCACCAGCAATTCCGCGATTTATGGGCAACTGCTGCGGACTTGGACCATGACCTTTGGAAAAAGGCATGGTCTAGGGTTAAACTGGAAGACCTTCCTGGAAGGCACATTAAGCTCGGCAGGGGGCTGTACAGAGTAATTCTCAGTCATCCCCCCGACCTGGTCGGCAAATCCACTGAAAGGTTGCTGAGGCTGCGAGAAGGCGAGCGTTTCCGTTTAATTTGGCCTGCGGGGCCGAACGTAGACTCCCCAGGCGATATCAAAGGTGTTATCTCTTCGCTTGACGCTACAATAATAGGCTCCTCCAGAGGGCGAGACGTCTTCCTTGCGATGACGTTGTACGTACAGAAAGATCTGGAAAAGTCTTTCCTCGCCGTCACCGAATTTAAAGTCAAGCCCTCCCTCGATGAGACCCGAAGAGACAAGCAGAAGAATGCCGCCGAATCGATTTTCAGGCTGCAGCTCCCAGGCGTGGGGGCTCAACGCCGCATCGGTAATACCATTTTGTTCGGCGCTCCGGCATCAACTATCGATAGGAGTTCCCAGGCACTCGAAGCCCAGATTATGTCTGTGAACAATGCCGGATTGAATGAGACACAAGCAAAGACTGTTATTTTGGCCCTCGGAAAGGAGTTTTCGCTGGTTCAGGGACCACCAGGAATCGGGAAGTCGACATGCGCTCTTCATACAATCCGAGCGTACTTTAATGGAAGCCTCGACTGTCACCCAGGCGCAGTATTGGCGGGTGCACCCTCCAAAACGGCCACCAACTATCTGTTAAACGAATGGCTGAAGTTGGTTGAGGGTGATCCTGTTATGCAGTCAGTAAACGTAGTAAGAGTTACGGGGTCTCACTTACTACGCCTCGAACAACAACGAAGAAGATCGAGGGCGTCGGAAAGGGATCCGTGGGACGCAGTGTACAAGTGGGGATTCGGGTGTCATGAAATTTCTCCGGCAAATCCGGCGGATGAGAAGGAGATGTCGCAACGACAGATGGAAGTATTGCGTTCTATTTCGAAATATAGGCAGGCAGGTTCATGCCTCAGCGCCGAAGATAAGTACTGCATTAAATATGGTATCGTCCGTGAACTGCGAGTTTTCAAAGAGCCCACCTGCGCCGACCCAGTTAGCGGATTGCTCGGGATCCCTGCGCTAGAAGAGAACGATGATTGGATCTTCGATCCCCCAGAGGATTACGGGTACTATCTGAGGGTGTACCGGAACCTTTCCAGAAGGTACGGACGGCAAGTTTCCCGGCATTTTGGCGAAGAAGACGAAGGTTACGAGGAGGATGAAGAAGTCGAGGGATACGATGGAGGATTTCACGAGCTTGGGTATCCATACGAAGTTTCTCTGCCGGCAAAGATGCACGATCTAGAGCCATCATGGGCCGACCAAGTACTCGATTTCAACATGGGGGTGATGACGAAGGATGAGCAGAAGATTTTTAATCAACAACGTGACTTCCTTCGACGAGAGGTAATGAAAACAGCAGACATGGTGTTCGGAACCTGCTTTGAACTCGGGGATAAATCGGTCCGTCATTCTAATGCCAAGGTTGTTATTATCGATGAGGCGGGCCAGGCCTCAGAGATCGAGACCGTTATTCCCATCGTGGTTCCTAGCATTCGACAGGCCATCCTATTTGGAGACCACCAGCAGTTCCCTCCAATAAATGTGTTCGATATCAAGATATTCACACAATCCCTTCTGGAACGCCTCGCTAATTCAATACTTAACAGAGCAGCAAACGGGCAGATGGACCTCCATATACTCGTTGAGAACTACCGTTCAGTGCAATGGATAGTAAACTACTTCTCTCGGTTCTGGTACAATAACCAGCTCCAGGGCAAAGCACTCTTGGACCCCATCTCAGCGATTTCGGAGATATGCCCGCACCCGATAATGTGGCTGGCAACGACCGGTCTTGAGGTTAAATCCGAGGCTGGGAATCTATATAACCCCAGCAATGCTACTGCTACCCTAAATATAGTGAGGACACTCATCAGCAGGGACGAGTCATTACGCCGGGACCTTGGAGTCATCGCCATGTATTTGGCACAAGTTGGGTTGATACGCAGCCTTTTCGAAAAGGAAGGCTTGTCCGGTGTTAGGGTCGGCACGGCCGATTCCTTCCAAGGGAGTGAGCGGAAGGTCGTGGTGGTAGATTTAGTTCGATCGAATGATACCGGCGAGATAGGTTTCTTGAGGGAGTCCCGGAGATTAAACGTTGCAGTCTCTCGTCCTCAAGTTCAACTAATCGTCGTCGGAAACCGTACTTTCTTTGCTCAGTTTCGTTACAATCGCGGCACTTTAGATCTGCCGTGCCTACATGAACTTGCTACTATTTGGTCCCGGCCTATGCAACGCCTTGCACTTTGAAGCATGCATTTTGCTTCTTCTCTTCCTTCGTCTTTCCTGTTGCTTGCCATAAAATTTTATTAGTCGAGAAGTCGCGGCCATACTGCCGTTAAATTATGGATTAAAAATTATTTTGAACCCCGCTCGATAGAGCTAGTTAGACCTTAACTTAGGTAAGTGCTTGCTTTGTAGTTATATTCCAATCTAGGTGGGTAGTAGGCTATAATAACGTAAGCAGGACGAGTCGAAATGTATCCGTCTTTTTGTATTCTATCTAGAAATATTTACCGTCCTCCTCAGCCTTAACTTAATATCATAGGAGGTCTTGGCCGACGAAAAGAAGATTAAAACAGAAGATTAAAACACTAGGAACATTGAGGTTATATAATCAGGCATACGTGAGGATCCCGCTAACTAGTGCGGTTAGGGAGATCCCCGCGGTAGCTTTTTGTTAGTAAACGAAAACCAGGTTCTTCCACATCTTGTTTCTCCATTACGTCCCACTCCGTTCTATTCGATCGAGGCCGCGTCCCAATAACCTCACACTTCAAGCGCATCAGGCACTCAAGACTAAGTCTCCGCGGCTCGCTGCAGGAGGAATGGTGACGATCATGGCGGTATACGCGTAGCATACCCCGGGCGGGCCGACTTCGTTTCCGCAGTACTGAATGTTTTGAGTACTGGTTAGTGTGCCGATGCAGACGGGGCAGGCAGGCAACTTACATTTCCATGTATCAAGGCCAGGTTTTGCCACTGGGGCTCAGTGATCCATTCGACATTCTTCACTAGCTTGCCGAAGGCCCTTGGGATTTCTGCTGCATCTTCGCCTTCGCGGGTTATGAACTTGGTCAGGCCGACCATGCCGGGCTTGGTCTGGGTTCCTCTTCGTGGCCAATAGATCCCTTTAGAGGCTTCGTCGTCGTCGTCGCTATAGTCCTCGGAGTCGCTATTGTCATCGTCGTCGCTACAGTCCTCGTCATTGGGCAGGCACTTCGAGGATGTTATGATGGGCACCAGGTCGACCTCAAGACCTAGCTGTTTAAAGACGGCGTAGAGTGACATGTCGGTACCCTTGAGGGTTGTGAGCTTGTCGCTCGCGAGTGGCTCGGTTGAGTCTGTGCCCCAGCGTCTGTAATAAAAGTGGGATCGGTCGAGGTCCACCACTTTTGAGGTTGTGGTTGGGTACGCGTGGGCGCAGTAGATGCCCAGAGTGTGGCCTGTACTCGACATGCGTGGTCAGCAAAAACCTAAGGAATGAATACTGGATAGCCGGCTCGAGAAGCTATCTAGTCTTGTTTGTGGTGGTTGATGGTTTTGACCTACCGTCCTTCATCCACTCCGGGTTCCGGAGCAGGTCACGCATCGTTGCGTACGGCGCCAACTTGGTGATGTCCACGGGTGCTGGCTTGCTGTCAAGCCCGGTCATCGGGTCGGCCGAGACCCGGTGCTCGTAGTACAGGTTGTAGGTGATCGTGACACGGCGGCCAGCTGTGACTTCGTTCACCTCGTGCTCGCAGTCGCAGTAGAAGGCAGCCCACTGCAGAACGTCGCCGGCGGAAGCGCCACCGTCCCACTCGTGCGCAACCGGCTCCAGCCCACTATGGCGGACCGTCAGATGCCCGCCCTCGTGCGCGCTGGGCAGGCACAAAACCAGCGAGCCGAATTGGGTCTCGGCTCGTGGCGTGTCGATGTGTTTTTTGAAGAAGCCTGAGGGTCCCTCGTAGATCTAAGAACAAAAAGGCGTCGGCGATTACGCATAGACAGGACGGGGGGGTTGGGGCTGGGGTTGGGGTTTCCTTCGAACTCACGTTCAACTTGTATAGTTCGGCGCGGACGAAGCCGTCGCTCGACGCGGACGCAGGCAGCACGCTCGCAATGTTGGGCAGCAGCAACTGCGTGACGCGGTCGACGATGCCCAGCGCATACGGGCACAAGTTGCTCGAGAAGCGCACGGAGTCCATAGCGCCGGCCCGTCGCACGTTCTCGTCGAGCACGTTCTTACCCCGGTGTCCGAAGCCAGCTGGCAGGCAGTCGGCTGCGAGGGAATCGAGTGCCGCCGCCGCATTTGCGTCGCCGTTGGCCACGGGGAACGTCACCTTGGCCTGCGAGCCGTCGAGGCGGTCCCACCGTATCACGACTGCACCGGGTTGAGGCTCGGGGATCTGTTCAGCGATAACAGCCTTGCCGTCCGCCATCTTGAGCCTTTTGCCGCCTGTCGCGGCTACGCTTCCTCCCGATAAGGGAGCGGCAGTCATGTCGACGAGCGAGATGGCGCCGCCGCAGGTGAAGGTAGAGTTGCTCCCCGAGGACACGAAGTCGGTCAGCACTTTGGAAAGGTCGGCGGTGGGCTGGCCTTCCTTGTTTTTCCCTTTGGGAGGCATCGTGATTGCAGTGACTAGAGCTCGTCCAGGAACTGGAAATTTAAACAGTTGTCGAGGAGGTGAGAGCGAGAAGTAATTCAAGTACGCAGTTAGTTTACGAGATAAAAAAGGACGGGTAGCCCCGTATAACTTCGACATTGGACAAGCATATACGTGAATCTCTGTCCATTGCAGAGTCCGTTGAGGCAGTATGTTTGTGATAGCCACCTGTACAATAGCAAATTGAAAATCTAAATTTGGTACGATCTCAAAACGTCGAAAGTTCAGCTTCCTAAATAGAACATTTTAAAGATCCGAACGTTTGAGCTTGATAATTCGTGGGGCTTAAAGAGTCTTTGGGGTCGCTTTTATAACTAAAGACGGCCGGTTCGAAGCGTATTACCCGTTTGATGAGCCATATAATCTTTTCTGCAGCAATGATTGTTATGCTCCTGAACGTACGTATCGTATGTCGGGATAGCAAGTATCCAGCCTATACGGACAAGCTGGCCAAGGGAATAGAACACCATCAGCCTTTCATCATACATACCTAGCTATACGTATCAATTATATATTGTTCTGCCGGCAGCACCAATCCAATACCGATTGTATTATAGTCATTTGATAGAAGGTACCTTATTAGCCATTGTAACACAGTATTTGTGATGATAGATTTGTGAAGTGGTTTCCCAAGTAGCTAACCAACTATCTAGGTATCTATCCACGTATTTATGTGATATTTAGGATTGACTGCCACTTATCAGATCTTAGTTGGTGTTGATGTCGCCGATCATAGGGTAGCTGTATCCTATTCTGGCAATATTACTCCGGTAGTACTATATAAGGGATCTACCGTAGTGATATTGTAATAATATACGCCGTATTTATGCAGCTATATAAGTACTTAAGTACTTACCTACCTTATTTTTTGTAGTCGGATCACTACCGGATCAATACGGTATCGATCCCACTCCACTTTCCGGTATAGTAGCTACCTAGGTACCTAGGTAGGTAGCCAGTTGGGAGTTGATACTCGGCCTAAAATCGTTTATTTATGCTGCCTGCAGATTATGGCCCCCTTTCCCTAAATTCCTTTTAACTTGCTCCCTGCTCTCTTTTTCTCTCTTTCCTTTCCTCTCCTTTTCATCCTCCTTCTCTCTTCATCTGCCTCCCAACTCAAGACTTGGCTCTCTTTCTAATCTCTCTATCACAAATTAGGATTATAGTAACGTAAGAGAACAAGTCAAAATACATCCACCGTTCTTCATTCCATCTATCAATGTTTACTACTCCTCAACCATAACCTCTTAAATTTCTCATCTTTCTCGTCCTGCCTTCCGGCACTCAGGAAAGCATTGTTTGAGAGGGGTTTCGAGATCTCTCGCGATGAAAGCGAATATCCCTCGGTAGCTCCATCCACTCCAGTAGGTGGAGAGGCAAAAACACTTTTGTATCTTGAAGGTTGGCCTCCAGTTAACAAGTTACGCATCCACAGCTAATTTTTGATCACCTTCTAGAGAACCTAGGACCTTGTATAGGGGATTCTGAGCAGCTTCGCACCCGGGAGAACACATTTAAGAACGACGGACAAGAAGAAAAATGGCAAATCAAATTGACGCCATGGAAACGGAAAAAGAGTCCTTTATGTCCGGGGTTGAAGCCCCGACTGAAGAAGATGGCCCTGAAGATATCGGGGTTATCAGCGGAGGTTAAGAAATTTTTACGGGGGGTGAAGAGATGACCGCGGAGATCTCGAAGTTGTCAGCTCAACGCGCGAAGCTGTCATCGGAGCACGCGGCTATGACCGCAGAGTTCGCTGGCCCCCGGTGCAAAATGAGTTGTACTCTGTGCATTCGGCTTCAACTTCGGGCCACGAAAGATTTTATTCTTGGGTGCACTGGTACAAAAGAAAAGGGGCTCAAGAACTCATCGCTGCTGAGTCAGACAGCGAGAGGTTTCTGGTGCGACCAATGGTCCACGGACGAAGCTCTTGACCACGGAGACGAAGTTGTTCGACGACCGGTCACTCCTACCGAAAGTTCTATCCGCAATGCCGGGGATGGGATGGCTCACGGCGCAATTGTTGCTGTAAGTTCGGGATACTCCTCATCTAGTGGTCAGCGCTCTAACAAATTTTCTGGTTTAGCACGACATCAAAATGATTTACTCCCTCGAAGATAAGGAAGCTGCAGCTGCACCCGGGAGAATTTCCTCCGCATATGCAGCCAACAGCCAGACTTTTGTAAGTGTCATAGATACAATATTTTTTTGAGAACCCGTTATATCTCAGCGCTGCGACTAACCGGCCGGCTAGACGACAAGAGCCCCGAATATCAACCGCTCGCCAATTTGCATTGCATCCTCAAAGAGAGATTCGGTGTCCTCTGTAACTATTCGGTCATTTTGATACAGATTTCTATTTGAGGTCCCGTTCCGACCTAGCTACTGCTTTGGTAAAGAAACCACGTACCGCTTCGTTTATTAGCTAGATTGATGGTGTGGAGAGCGACCAATGAGTGGGGCTCTAGGTTTGTAGGGCCCATATAGAGGAGTTTAGAATTATATAGTCTATTTTTTTTTCTCATATGGTGCGAGCGCAAGGTGCAGTCTCTAGTCTCACAGCATAGGTTATCATATATGCATGTACATGTAGCCGGCCCTGACGAAACGTGTGTAGTCAAATAGATTTGGTCATCGTACTGCACGCTTCTAGAAACTGGCGGTTGCACATTGGCCGTATATCTACTGCCCCAGCCGTAATTTTATACGCCAGGCCACCTCTATGCATAGATATATGCCCGACAGCTGAAAGCAGGAAGGGATACTTAGAACCTCGAGAAAGGTCTGCTGCAAAAAAAAAAAAAAAAAAAACAAGATATGGCAGCTGACGCTGCAGCCAATATTCGGGGGGAAATGTGCATGCAGCCAGATCTTGTTTGGGTCCTTGGGTATAAATCACTCAAGTAGGACTAGTACGTTATATATTATATGATACGGGGCCTGTGTAGCCAGTATGCGGTCTGAAAACCCTGGCTGGTATGGCGATAGTACAATACATCAAAATCTGGAAAGTTTGTAGAGTCGGGCACGTGGGAACGTGGGAACGTAGGTACCTAGCTGCCTAAACGCCCAGGCCTGGAGATCGATCGGTTGATCAGGCTCGCAGGCATGATGGCTTTGCTCGATGTTTATTTATAGTTACAATTCCTACTCATCTTTCTCCCTCTTTCTCCGGTACAAGTATAAATTACCCTCCCTTTCCCACTTCTCAAAAACGCCGGCCATCTTGAGAAAAGTTCGCAAGTCATCACATACGGCCACCAAGAGATAACCACCAAGTCTACCGACCGGATTTAAAGTGCATCCAAAACGTTCTCCACCAGTCAACCATGGATAATATTTCGTCTCTCCCCAGACAATCACGGCCCTACGGCGGAGAGGTTATTCTCCAGCGTCGGGATGATACTTCCGCGGGACGCACGGGCAGCGCTTTCGACGGCCCACGGGCTGAATATGAGGAGATGGCCTCACTAAGGGCTGATATGGCCTCACTAAGGGCTGAGATGGCCGAATTCAGGCGTGAAATGGCCGAATTCAGGCGCGAAATGAAAGCCACCTTCGCTGAACACTCTATATTGTTAGAGCAAGAGTCTATAATGATAGAAAAATGTTCTAAAGATATCAAAAGACACTCTGAGTTTATAAAGGGACAGGCTATGCTGGTGGAGAAGTATTCTAAGGAAATTGAAAGAAGCGCTATATCGCCGGAGAAACACTCTGTATTGATGAACAAACACTCTGTATTGATGAAGAAACACTCTGTATAGTACTGATGGAGAACCGAAAAACTCGGGATTGATGGGAAAGTACTCTGTGAAAACGGAAAGCTATGTCGCCGAAACTTAGAAGCCAACGCCGCTAAGCACCCTATTGAGAAGGATACTAGTGGCTATAGATGCAATAGGGGGTTTAGCCAGGGCTTGGATTGACATTCCTGTTGTCTTAATACAATTTCATACTTACGTAAGTCCTTACGGCTTAGAGCCTCGAAAAATAACATTTCCTATTTCTATATAGCTGTTAGGATCTTCCGCTTAACGTTATGCCATACGTTACGAAATTGTCAACGACTGGCCGCATCATATATTGCATTAACAGGTTTTAAAAATCTCTGACAGTCGACAGAGCTGTGCAAAAAAATATTGAAATGAAGAGAGGCTTTATAATTTAGATGCCCAATATTCATTCAGTCAGACAACCCGGAGCTATATCGTCGTCCGTCAGATCCGTTATCGTCCGTTCTGTATCCGTACTCAATTCTCTATGGTTCCAAGTACGGACAAACTCTACGATATAATCACCTTTATAACCTGGACGCTCCACTGCTGCCAATGCCAGAGGATAGGAATTCGGCACCGCTTCCAAAATCATTGCCAGAGAGTCTATACGTCCTCTAAATATGGCATCTTCAACTGCGGAAGAGTTTGAACCGCAGGGCGTGTAGACGTTTGCGCCTTCGCTGAGGACGTATGCGAGACTCTCCAGATTTCCGCTGTTTATCGCGCCCCATAATGCGGTATATGCATATTGATGGTCGTCTGGAGAGAAACACTCGTCGATATGAAATCCTTGTTCCACGAGAAATTTTAATATTTCTAATTTCGAGGCTGCCGAGTGGAGTAAGCCTATACCCTGCTCTTGGATTGGGTGGTAAACCCCCCGGTTACTAATGGGCGCGGAGAGATCCCTGGTGGTACCGAGCTTTACCATTAATTTCATGAGATCAAAGAGTCCGTCTCCGACGCATCCTTTTATACACGATTCGTATTCTTCCTTGTTATGGTCATCCCAGGGTTCTGGGGCCGAAAGCAGGCTAATCCCAGCATCTAAAACCGCGTCCAGGACTTGGAGACCGTTTTGATAGAACTGAGAGTCACCGCGGATTCTGTTGGTGTCGATATCGTAGGTAATGTAGCTCTCCTGGAGAGCCCGGGCGATCTCTAGTATCACGGATATAATTTGCGATCCGTTTTTCCTTGCCAGAATAAAGTTTATAGCTGTATTAAGATCGCCTTCTTCCAGAGCTGGAATAACTTGTGACCCTAGAGATCGTATTCGGACATCCCAGTAACTTTTTACACCGTCCATATCTTGATCTTTCATCGCCTGAAGGAACTCTGGGTGAAGATCAAAGTATTCGTCGAAGGCAATTCCATGGTATATTTGATCCATAGAGGCTGATCTTCCCATTAGATGGGAGAACAGTGAGCTAGTCTCCAACAAGAACGCAAGCTCAATCGGCGTCCTTCTTCCCTGGGGCCCAAGATACCTCCGTAACCAGTGTTTAATCCGACTGTGGTAAACTTGGAAGCCAATGATCTGTTTACAAACATAATCAGGATCAATGATTATCTCCGCATTGATATCGGCACCAGAATCTAGAAGGAACTTGATGATATCTTCTGCCCATGATACACCCCAACGGCATAACATGTGAGTCCAGACGGAGCTCCGCCAGAAGCTTGTTTCATCTGGGCTAACGCCGAAAGCGAGAAAGGTCCCTAGGACGGATGACATGCTGATACCCCAGAAGTCCGCCAGGTCCTCATCGTTAAAAATCATCCATTCCTGAAATCCACAGGGTTTGGGAGCTGGAGGCATTAATTCGATAGCTAGTTGAGCGGCTGCATTCACCGGTATAGAATGCCTCCACTGAATTAATTCGACGGCGTACCCTGCAAAGTCCAGGTTAACACACCCAGCGTACACGAGGAGATGGTCTGCCGGAGTAGCAATTTCCAAAAGTGGAGATAGGCAGAGTTCGGCATTACGTCGTCGGTCTTTCAGCATACGTAGCATCCTGGCGAATCGTTTATGTCCTCGGTCGTTCTCATCGATACACTTCGAAGCAATATTGTAGAATGTAGATTTGTCGAGTAGTTCCCAACTGTGGGTTGAGCTTGTAGCGTATTGTGGGATCTCGATACCGGCCGAACCGGGCTTTATCTCCAGGTTTTGACATAGTGCCTGGACTATATCCTGTTTGTTTCGCACTATCGCATCGAAGAGTATAGAGTATTTATATTTGGTAAATCCAAAATCTAATAGCCACTCCAGCTGTGCTTCGGTCTTCGGATATAACGGTGCCGCCTCTAAGCAGCAATCTGGATATGAGAGTCCATGTCTCCTCCTTGGAAAACTTTCCAGTTTTCTGATTGATACTTTTGTGGGATCAAACAGCCGTCGAAAAATGGACAACCCGTCAGGGATCGTTTTGCAGGCATACAGAAGGGCGGATGCGTCCCGTCTCCTTTCCGGAGAAATATTAGCATTAGAGATGTCATATACGATATCTTCTAGACTCTTCCCTCCGACATATGGTCGCTCGTCGCGGAATAGGAAAGAGCGAAGGTATCCGTAAAGCTGAGTCTTTAGTTGAGAATGGCAGCCGCACACGAATTTAACCATATCGTTATCATTGCGCATGTAGAATTTTATGAGCAAGACTGAGCATGTGGCGATTATAGACGGTAAATTGGTTGATAATAATTTCCGGAAGCTTTCTCGGAGACCATATTCATCCACCTGGTCTAAAAGCAGGTAATAATCTCCTCTGTGGTGAATCATATTATTCGAGATCCGGTAAACGATGGATCCAATAAGCGGGAGGTGAGGTATAGTTCTAGAGTAGGAAACAGCAGAGCCGGACTCCATTGGTTCTGAATGGTGTGTAGGCAAAATCTGCTCGAGGAGTAGGAAGAGTTGTCCTATTGGTGTGTGGGAGGAATTTATCGGGACGTATTTCTTCACAATCGGTAAAATAAAACTTTCAGGGTGAGGTGAGGGACTTCGGACAAGCCCACGCACCTGAGGCGCTCGTAGTGCTGGTGATTTTGGCCGAATCTGGATCTCCTGACTCGGAACAGATATCCCTACTTCGCGTCCGGCTGATATAATTATCATTATCAGCAGATATTGACGGCTTTGATTCGGAACCATACCCTTCAAAAACAATTGGTCGGTAAAGGTCATGTTTCGGGACTCCCATCGCTTCAGCCGCTTCTCTGGCACCTTGGTAGCCTCATTTAGGAGAACGCAGGATGTTTTCCCCATAACCTCACGGGCCGTAACAGCTTGATGAACCAGTTGGTATTCTTGGTGGTTGAGGCGCTGCCTGCACCCCCACTTGAGCAAACGATCTCTGTATTGGAATCTTCTATAAATTTTGCGTCAAGATAACATCAGATATATCATTCTATCGACGTACGGGGGTTATGGTTTAATTTCATTGGAGGAACATATGTTGCCTTCAAGCCGTAGACCTTGTTAATTTCCTTGACAACAGATTCGAGTTTCCAACCTAAGGTGCCGTAGCAGAATTCTATGTCCTTCCTGATAAGTGGGCTGTCGAGTTCTTTGCACCGTGGCGCCCTCGTTCGCTTCTTTATCGGGGATGGCAGTTCGATATCGGTTCCATTCGTCGTAAGTACCAATTGGGTATTATAATCAGGGACTTGGATTGCGTTGGCTGTTATATTTTCCATCATGGGCGGATTCACTTGGTGGTGCATATATATATTCAAATGAACTCTCGAGCTCTTTTGGTAGTGGTAAAATAGAATGCTTGAAGCTAAAATCTCGTTGTCGTGATTCAGTGATATTTAGTACGTGCCACAAAATCAATTACACAACTGGGCAATAGGTGCGGTTGAGGAGGGTCCTCATGGGATCCTTTTATACAGCTATACTTCGACTCGAAACTAAACAGCTTTTACGAGGTCATCTTGGCCCACGAATCCTTGCCGTTGTTATCATTCTCTGATTGGCTCATTGCATTCGTCGTTAAACTTGGGGCTGCCAAACGGACGGATCGAATAACGACAAAGGTTTGCAGCCAAGAAGACAATCAGAATATTGCTGTCAGCCGGGGCGGTAGAGCCTGCCACATCGTGCGTCGTCATACTTGGGCACGCACGCACGTACCTCGCAATTGCAATCATGTTCCGAATCACCAGGAACTTTACGAAATGAGATTGTCAACGCTAGATTCGATGTGATTCTACATTCTTGAGATTTCGAACATAGAACCGAATTCACCACCTAGAGTTATATAAGTACTTTTGTATCGGTTTGACCATGCGGAGGAGCAGGTTTTGAGCAGGAATCAACATCGACACCGAGTCCTTCCTCCATCCACTGAAAGTCCGGGACGCGGGGTACTGAAGTCTAAGGTTATCTTGCAAAAGGAGCAATTTCCACCTGCAAACGTTCTTCCTGGTTGGTCCCGCGAGCGCACGGACAAACTGTGCAGCTCAGAGACCGCGACATGGAATGTTTGAGCCTGACAACCTTAGGACGTAGACCAGCGGAAAATCTTGCAATTGACAGATACCCGTTCCTATTATTATCGTGAAAAATTACGCGGGCTCGGAAAGCAAAGCGTCGGGACGGTCCCTAATCTAATCAGCCCAGCAGCCGGAGAAGAGGGACAAAAATACAACACTCAAATGTGTTGGTTGCACGACCACTGTCTCCGATAAATCCGACGTCAGCTCAACACATCGGACGGCATCGGCGCAACCTCCTCAACCCGCACCTTCAACCTAATCGCAGCTACACCTCCAGGCATCATACCCTCTCTCATCGCCATTAACTTACTGCGGCATCGCCATCCCCAGGACTATGCGAACGAGTTCCAGACAGTCTTGCGACTCCCTTTTACCTACCCCAAACGTTCCTCCCTTGCTAATGAGCCTCTAAGCACTCCACAAGATGCCGGTCTTCCTGGACGTCCCTGCTGAGTTGCGAAACCAGATATACGGGCACCTTTTATCGCCATTTAACAACCGCTCCGGCTCTGAGAGCGGGGCCTACACCTACGACTTCTCGCGAGCGCTTGCGATACTCCGTGTCAACCGTCAGGTGTACCTGGAAGCTCGTAAGATCTTTCATCAGTTAAACACCTTCATTCGGGTCTCGACTCCATGGGAGCAGGCGAAATACCATGTCGCTCTTGATGGCCAAGTCGACATTTTGGACTCCATCGTTCGGCCTTACAGGTTCAACTTACACACCCTCTCAGTCTCAATAAGCGCCGTCCACCCATCCCCGGAAACTCTTCAAGATCCTCAGGCTTCCTTCCCTTTCATAATCCTCCTGGAAACTGGTGATCTCGC
Organism: Arthrobotrys sphaeroides; assembly: GCA_036971245.1. NCBI lineage: Eukaryota > Fungi > Ascomycota > Orbiliomycetes > Orbiliales > Orbiliaceae > Arthrobotrys > Arthrobotrys sphaeroides. Next base: position 313,350 of record JAJTTW010000010.1, on the reverse strand, counting down.
CCGCTTCTGTCGCTCTTGGTTCTACAGCTCTGTTACCATGCCGTATCTTAATAGCCATCTCATACTCAACCTCAGCCTTCAGGATCCATACGTCTCGTCTTCGCCATTTCCAGTCCCTGGTGAACCCCATGTCACCAAACAGAAGCAATCCGAACTTCTTCAGCCATTCGGACAGATCAAGAACCTCCACGAGTTCCACGTCAATGGCAACATTACTGTCTACCCGTCAGTTCGCAAGTCGCTTAAAACTGAAATGGAAACTCCTCTCGACTCTCCAGAAGAGTGCTTGGAAAAGGCCACAAATCTCAAAGACCTTGGCAACACCGCCCTACTATCCGGGAAATGCAAGGAAGCTATCGAACTTTATAACAAAGGCTTTCTCGCAATCCACATCGTCGTCAATGGCAGGAGCCGCCGAGTATACGGCGATTCGTTCTTCGACAAAAGAATTCAAACCGGCCCGTTTAAAGATCAGAACGCCGGAGAGGCCCGAATCGTATTGAGGGTCCGACTTGTTGCGAATACAGTACTCGCGTACTTAAAACTGGAAGACTACGAAATGGCGGTCGTGACAGGGATGCGAACAGTCAGGTTGATGAGAGCCAGCCTTGGACTCGATGAAGATGACGGTGCGGTAGATCCTGCGATGGAAGCGATGTTAGGGTTTATCGCCTCCGGCGAGATGGGAAAGATCTATTTCCGAACCGCGATGGGTCTTAAGGGTCTGAGGAGGTACAGAGAGTCGAAAAAGTTGCTCAAGGTTGCATCGATTTACTTGCCCAACGACAAGACGGTTCTCCACGAGCTCAACAGTCCAGTATTCAGGCAGGGATAGCGCACCTGCGGGATAAACAGGATTCGGTCTGCACTCGAGTTTGCAAGAGGAGCGGACGCGAATCAGGCACTCGATCTCTCTGAGTTTCAGAAATTTATCTTGATGAGGAAGTATTACACATTTGCTTTCAAAGACGACATGGAATATTGCGAGGTTTCGAAAGACGTCGTGGGGTACGACGTTGGTAATGATAATCATATTTTTTAGCATGCTTGGTGTTCTTTGGTCTTTGTCTTCTCTTCTAGGAGTCTTGGATATTTTGACTCTCTCTCTAGGGTTTTCTTGAATCATTTCTTTCATCTCGGCCGGCGGGGTAATGTTTGGTCCCAAAGACGATTTATATTGCTTCTTCCACGTCGAAACCAGAAGCTTGAGTGTACACTAGCATCATGATCAATCTATGGTGTAAACCCCTAGTAGATACCACCCACCAATACGCAGTATACCCGAGACGTTTAATCCAGTAACCACAGTACCATGCAGGCGTGGTTATCGCAACACCGTTTCATTTGACGGAGCGTTTGAATTTAGAAATCCCTGCTGACAGGTATTTCCGGATGAAGTTCTTAGGTTTTGAACTTTCTTGCGGTTGAGGTGCCCATATGAATCTGGGTCTTCGGTCTTCTACTCCCTTCTTTAAGTTATGTCTCATCCAGCGTACGAGATCATAAAATGGCTCGTCGACATAGATGCCCAGTTTCCCCGATGCCTCAAAAAAGGAACAGCCGAGGGAGTCTGCTAACGCCCGCCCTTCTGTTACAATCAAAGCGACTTGTCAGCCGTCAAATTCAAAGCCCATAATACAGAATGTCCTTCCCCATTTACTGACCTTGCAACGAGACCTGGCGAACCTTTTCCAGGTCACTTTTGTTTCCGACGACGACCATAGGAACGTGAGGGTCGGGTCCCCCGTTAGCCTCTACCATCCGTTGCTGGAGGACTAGTAGCTCTTCGAATGAGGCACGAGATGTTATCGAGTACAGAAGAAGCACGCCTTGACACACGAAAGTTGTTCGGTACCCAAAATTCTCGGACTGCTGGGGCCCCGCTCGAGCCGTCAGCACCACATCGAGCGCAGAGAACCTAGGATTATTGGCTTCGCTCGCCCCGCTATCGGTAATTTCCAAGAATGCGGACTTGCCATCAACAACGCATTGTTTCCGGTAGGTTTCTGGTATGCGCTAGGATTAGCTGAGTCCATAAATTTCGCAGATTTTCGATATATGCTGTCCAATCTACCACAGCCTCTGAGGGCGGAGAGATGGTCTGGAAGAATTAATGAAGTGAAGGGACATGAATATTATATTATTCGTTAAACCGTCCAGAGATTCGATCTGACATGGGAACGTGGACTGGTGCCGCGGCGAGAACACGACATAGATGAGGAAGAGGAAGTAACGGTGGATACACACTGACCTTCCACCTCGAATTCGTAGTCTTCAGGATAACAAGCAGAAGTTCTAGTCAGACATTCGACGAGTCGCGTCATGCCACAGCCCGTAAGGCCATACATCAGTATGTCGTATTTCATGATCGCATTACGAGGTATCGCCATCATCCTTGGCGCGTCACTCATGATATGTAGCTTCAAAATTTAAAAGAAAAGAGTGGACATATGAATATATCTGAATATAAGAAAAACAAACGGGGCCACGCGGGTAGAGTCGGAGCTTGATCAGATATACTGCTCGGAACGGACTGTTAGATGGCTAGGTGTGAAGTCACCGGTTGTCACTTAAATATACAACGAGATTCGGAGGGCAAAGGACCAATTGTGTGCCTTGCAAGGAGGCTTGGTCCCGAAGTTCAGTTCACGAATGAATCGCTCCGCAATCTTCAGGACATATGCATGTTGGTTGAATCACGTTTGATCCTGCTAGCCGCGAATTGCGCAGGGATTCATCATTCTCAAGATATAGTGTCTACTAGCTATCTCTACGATTATATGAAAGTTCCGCTATATCGCTATTAAATTAAAATCCCTTATCCCTAGGTTTGTATTTTTAATCGACAAAAATTCTCTACTTTACAATGCGTCTGAGGCCGAACAAGGGCTTCGAAACAATTTTTCGAAAACGACTCCGAGAGCTCGAACTTAAGCTTCCATCTTGAACGGGCTCTACTTCTGTAACTTCCTCTTGCCGCCTCATAGCGCGGACTATTTCGTGAAACGGCGTATCGACATTAATTCTCTCTCTAACTGATGACTCGACGAAAGCACATCCAAAGGAATCAGCTAACGTACGTCCTTCTGCCGAACCCGAATGAGCTGTCAGCTCCCATTAAAAAATCGACATTTATTCAATGAACGTTGATTCCAAACCTTGCGATGAGACCTGACGGTCATTCTCCAGGTCGCATTTAGCACCAACGACGACCATTGGAACACCGTTCGCTCCTTTCGTCTCTAAAATATTTTGCCGAAGAGTAGATATTTCTTGAAAGGACTCTCTAGATGTAATGGAGTAAATGAGAAGAAAGCATTCCGATACTCTCATCATCTCTTCACTCATGGCAGGGTACTCAAATCTAGACCCGGGCCCCTTCGCTCCAGTGTCGATCGTGTCCAGCAGCACTTGCTGGTCATCGACAACGAACCGTTTTCGGTGGCTGTCTGGCCACACTAGTCAGACAACTAGATCCGATAATTGGAAGTCGCAAGGATTTGTATCGATGTCCTCGATCGTAAACTTGTAGGGGGCTCTATAAACCCCATGTACAAGTGCATAATTCAACCGGGGCCGGGACGTACCTTCTTCATAGAGTGGTTCATACCCGTCCCAACAGATAATGCAATCGACGAACTGTTTGACAAGGGATGTCATCCCACTGCCCGCGAGACCCAACATCGCTACTCTGTATTCAGAAATGAATCTACCCTTTTGCTCCGCCTTTGAGGCGCTACTGCGCGAGAAAGGTAAAGGCATTGTTATAGCGAAAATGTGCTGAAGACCGGCCGTTGATCAAAGTCCGTTGAACTAGTCGGTAATTGTCGCGCTTAAACTCTGCACCAACGCTCACGATTCGGCCGAGGGCATGTTGGTCGAAACATGGGATACTTATACTGTGTCCTGGCTTTGTTGTCGAAGCTGAATCACTCCGTCATATCGAGGAAGTGTGGCATTTTGTCGCGTCACTTTCTGCTTCTGGAAATCGTTTGCGACGAACCAGGGCCACGAATTCGAACTACTGCACAGACCTGGCGAAGAAACCTCGCGGACAAGCATGCATCCGCGTGATGACGGGGCGAAATCCATACTAAACATACGACTTATGTATTCCCCCAGCGTGCCAAGCTAGCTGTCGACTCAACCGTGGAAAAGTGCAGCGTGGCAGCGTGCAAGGCTCGACTATATAAAACGTGTGGCCTGGAGATAGCCTAACAATGCTGCATTCCAGAAAAACCGCAAGCCTATAAGCAGCCCAGCCGGCTCCCGCAACGATGACCCAGTTAGATATAACACCCCCGGAAATCGCAAATTCAATTGCAACATACGTGAGTACTCAGAATCGGGTTCCAATAAATCTCGATCACTCTGTCGCAATTAATCTATAATTCTTAAAAACAGGATTATAGAAGCTGACGTATCTACAATCGATAAGCTGAATAAAAGCGATCTCTCTCGCTTGGTCAGATGTAATAGGCGACTTCAAAGCCTCTACATTCAAAGCCTCTACTCGACAATATTCGTCTACAAAGACCAGAGGCAGAATGATTGGTCCATCGACAGGATTTTCAACCCAAACTGGGCCAGTTTCGGGACCTGTGGCCCGGAAACGCTGCACAGCGTACGGAATCTCTCAGTGATATGCAAGCTAGAGGGCGCGGCAGAGGTGGTAGAAGCCGCTGCATTGAACACCAGAAGACTTAATACTTTCCAGTGCGTGATCCGCCCTTTGCGAGCAAAATAGCTATATCCTCCCACCCGGCCAGGGCTCCAGACCAAAACAATATAGAACTAACCTGGGTGGTCGTCCACTCCAACAAGATGGGAGATATCATCTCGTTTAGATGACTTCGTCCTTCAAGTGCTGAACCTCAATCAAAACCTCGTCGCCATTGCCATCACCCCTCCGTGGTTAGCCGGCGAGCAAGCGGTGAAATACAATGACCTCCAACCTTTACCGTTGCTGCGGAAGATGCGGCTTGATATCCGTCGCGGTTTAGATTATTTCGCCGATATAATATGCGCCCTGCTCGCCGCGGCCCCAAACCTAACCCATATCGATATAGATTCCGGTGCCTCTGATGAATATGACGATGATGGGGACATAGAGGCATCCGTCTCAAATCAAACCAAAGTATATTCGGCACTATATCGGCTCGCCAACCTTCGATCAGTTTCTCTGTCTTATATAATCCTCGACCGGATAGTACCCTTTTTGAGACTGGAGTCATGGACCGCGATATCCTTCAGAGATTGCAAAAACTTTGAAGCACTTAAAACTCATATCTTGAGTCTAGATCCTAACAAAGTTCACCTGCGAGGTATCGAAATGCGAGGCTTCGCCGAAGACACACTGGCCATGAAAGCCATCTTGGAGGCTCTGAATCCCGGATTGGAATCACTAATAGTCGTCTTAGACCGCCTCAAGAGCAGTCATTTCAAACAAGTCCGAAAACTAACCAGCATCGAGGATTCGATATACATTCTTCAAAAGGACGCTCTCATGAAACACTCTGCTACGCTTCGCAGTTTCGCGTTCTATCTCTCACACGACCAGTTTAGTAGCAGGGATTGGGACGGGAAGTCGCGATTAATTTCACCTTTGCCTTACTTATCCAACTTTCGCCAGCTTATCAATACTTGCCATCTTCGCGAATTATCACTCGTCTTGCCAGTTTTCTTTTATACAGTAATGTTTTTCCCCCCCTTTTCCCCCCTTTTTTCCTTCTTTGAATCTGTTCAGACACAATAACCTTAATATCCGGCTAATGTGGTTACCCTTTCCATAGGCCGGACCGCACGAAATGCAAATCGACGGCTTCAAAAACCTCAACATAGACTCCCTCGAAGTTCTCTACATCGTCCCAATGACCTGGGCGGGAATGCTAGAATGGGAAGACAGTAGCAGCGCATCGGCCGAAGAAAAGAAATTGATATGGTTAACCCTCGAATTCCTCGAATCCGCTTTCGAACACTGCCGCGACCGTCCCAGATTACACCACGTTAAATACGGTTTAAAAAACGACGACCGGATAACCCTCGATTTTGCCGTCGAGTGGCGTAATCATAAAAGCGTAGAGTCGAGGGAATTCGACTCTGATGCGGAAGAGGACGATGAAGAGGAGGAGGAGGAGGAGGAAGAAGAGGAGGAAAATGATGACCGGGATGACAACCACTACGAACCGAGCGGCTACTTCGGCGCAATAGAAGAAGGACCAAAGAGCCACCGGGGACTGAACGGCAAAGACTGGGCCCATGAATGCGCAGAGCTGAGGGAACGGAAGGAGAAGATCAAAAAGAAAAAGATATCGGCAGGCGCAACGTTCTGGTACCCACACCTGATTGAAGATAACTTCTACCCCATCCATAGGCGGCTCCGTGTCGGCGAGCAGCCATTGAGGCTGTACCCCGCGCGGTTCCAGGATTTCACGGGCCTTGATATCTAACGGCAAGGTTTTTGACCTACTAAATTTGCAAGTCCGTTTTAAACCTTGAAGAAAAAGAAAGATCCAGAAGGGAGGGAGGAAGCGCGTAGATACATACACAACATTATCACCAATACATAAAATTAAAGACAGATAAAATATTCGTCTCATACCCAGACCCAGTCCTGATAAAATACCTACCCATATACCCCGCCCACGTCCTATCCCTTCACCCCCTTAAGCATCCCCTTAATTGCCCAGTTACCTATCTGCTCAAGTATTTACATACCTACCCACGTGAGACTATATCTGTAAACTCACACGTAGGTTTACAGATATGACCAAGTTCATAAACAAGTCTAAATTTATAAAGACAGCCAAACGGATAGCCACCTGTCCAGTTGCCTAATTACCTACGTTACCACTCAAGACACCATAAGCAGCATCCCAGCAGTCCATATAGCCAAAAGCCTCCCCAAACCACCCACTAACGGTTAAACCCTCCCCTCCAAGTTCCCAATACCATCCATCCAACCACCCCCTTAAGTCTACAAATTCATTTGAAATAATATATTCACCGTGCTAGAAAAGAGTATTTATTAATATAGTATCAATACGGTATTAAATCATAGTACGATATTATAAGAATATTAGAAGCGATAACTGCCATATAATTTAAATTAGAACGACATTTACAAAACCCCTCTTCTAGCACGGTAGGTATTACCTCGTAAACCAGCTGCGTACTGGTAGGTAGGTACCTATCAAAACCTCAGTAACACCTTTATATTAACCTCCACCCCCCTATACCCATCACCACTAATTACCACCGATCAAACAACCATTTATTTATTCACAGTAACCCTCTCCACCCCCCCACCAGCTAAATACACCCCCCCACCAACCCTCCTTCGAAAAAAGAATTACATACACCATAATAACCCCATTGCAACCCCTCAAAAAACGCCATATAATTAGAGCACCCCGATATTTCCATAACCCCCCACTATACAGCAAAAAAGGAAGAAGCATCCATGGTATCCATCCCATCGAATAATATTAAAAAACAAACAAACGAAAAGGCAATAAAGCAATAAACACCACGAACGATAACGATCAGCGAAACAACCCTTATCAGGGCCAATTCTTTATTATTTTAAAGCATCGGAGGCGAGAAGTAGCTGTATTACAACCGTAAGGGTTCATACGAGCGAGGATTATAGAGGGGTGGGGGAGGGTGTAGAGTAGAGTAGAGTAGAGATCCCGTTAACAGGGGGAGGGGGGAGGAAGAAAGGGTGTATTCACCATAAGCCCAGCAAAGCAGGCAGGCAGAAGGTGCAACATAACCTCGTTATCGATCGTTTCGTTTCGTGTCATATCCACCATGAAAGATCATCAGTAGAGTCGACAAGGCGTTAACGAAGGGGTCCAGCGTGTTTAACCCCTTCTTATCGCAGCAGAAGAGATCCGAACGAGGCATGAAAAGGAAATAGAAAAGAAAAATCAGCAGAGACAAAGGAAAATAAAGGAAATAAGGGAAAATTATCAAGCAAAGTCCCACCCTGTAAGGAGAACGCCACCGAGAGAAACCGTATTTTGCTAGGGAAGAAGTCAAGGAAATATCAATACAGCTCACACCACCCGAACTTACCACCCAACAGGGCCGAAGTCACAGCAGTAAACCGTATCATCTTGGTCAAAGATAATAAATCTCTCCCCATTCCTCAACTTGAACGGCGACATGCGCCCTCCAATCCACCACTCACGTCGCTCATGCATCTTGCTTTCATCAATCTTAGCCGCCGCCTTCTTAGGAGTCTTTCTCCCTCTTTTCTTCGGCGTAGCCGGACCGGTGTAGTAGGCGCCACCCGTGCGCCATCCGGCCTGGGAGCTTGATTCCTCAGCAGGCTCTTGGATGGCGTTAGGCTGCAACTTGGCCAGCGGAGGGAGTGTGATCGGCGCCTTGGACGAAAGAACATGATCTTGACGTGGAGTTTCAAGGAACATTTTAGCGCGTGGATTAATCCCACCAACGTCATCGGGGGTTTGGGAGTTGGCTCCCAAGAGGGGGTTGAACCCTAACGCATTAAGATGCGCGGTCATGGAATTCCCTCCTGTCAGCTGAGTAAGCTGCGCAAGGATGGCGGTCGGATTATGAATCGGTGGTAGTTGCGCGACATTGGTCGGATTTGTGCCTGGTCCGAGCCAGTTCCATTTCTCGTAACCATAAGGGTGTGAAACCCGAGATTTCCACTCAGCGGCCCAGAGGTCTCTGGGGATACCCTCCATCAGCTCGTCCATGCTGATGAACTTGTTGATCTCGGGCCTCCATTCTCCGGACATTGGCTGAGCGGGGTTACGAGTCGTCAAGACCTGGGTCTGCAGCTTATGGTTGAAGCACGTGCGACTGACAAAGTTGGTCTTGGTTGGGACGTGGTAGCTCTTGATAAAGGCAGGCTTGAAATTGTCGTTACAGTCGAGCTCGATAATGTTGAAATCAGCCCCGTTGCACTCTTCTGTCAAGTACAAACGACTACCATCATCGTTAAACTCGAGGTCGAACCTGGATCCAACAATACTATATTGCAACCAGGGCAATTCAACCTTCTCTTGAAACGTGCGGGTCTGAGCGTTGCAGACCCAAAGAGTGCGTTGAAGATTCATGACAATCAGTTTTCCGTCCGGGCTCATGATGGTCTGTTCCGGCTGAGGATACTGATGGTTAACCAATTCGTCGCCGATCTCCTTGATTTCCTTATGTTCGATGGTAGCACCGGTTTTGCAGTCACGGACGGTGAGGAAGACTCTGTGTTCACCGTTTTGCTGGGCAAACGGATGACGACGATCCGGGCTCGTAAAGGAGTAGGCTTTGTCATCGTGAATCAAATAGGACGGTGAGCCGTATTGGTAGCGTGGACGAAGGTAAAGACCATGCGAAGGTGGAAAAGCCAAACGAAAGTCCTCCAAGTTGATGTTCCAGTCGGCATACCCAGTGATAATGTTGATACAAGCCAGCCTGTCCCACCAATGTTAGCATCACGACCATTCACACGCTATACGCGAGATATAAGAAGCAATCATACTTATTGCGACTAGTAGTCTGCGGCAAGAAACGATGATTCCATCGCTCATGGGCACCAGCGGCGCTCTCATCACACTGGAAGTAGTCCAGAAGAATGTGCGTCGCTCCATAAGGGACCAGGAAGTTAACCTTAATCTTTGTTCGACGGTTCTTCAGGGTATCACGGAGCGACCAGCGAATAATAATGGCCTCCGGCGCCTTCTCCTTCTTAGCAGAGCGCTTGGGTCGCTCAGCAGACGCCTTTCGTTTTTCGTCTGCAATGACGCCGTGGAGGAACTTGTTCTTCGAGAAGGCCCTCGGATTGCCGGCAAGCGCGACGAGAGAATCCTTGCGTTCGTTGACGTCCCAGGCGCTCAGATGTTGGACGTTCAAATTAGTACTGTCGTCGATCCAGACGAGCCTGTCGCCAACGAGTTCCCAGAGTTGGGCATTCGTGAACTTCTTGACAGAAGTAGGAGCTCCAGCGGTGCGGGCATCATCGAGGAAAGCTAGGACCCATCAGCAACTTGTTGCTCACAACGCATACAAAGTAAAAAGAACCGCCTAGAAACCCATCACAGCATCAAGACAGTCCCTCCGACATGTTCTAGAAAACCAAAGAAGAAACCAAACTCACCATTCTTCCTGAACGCAAACTCAGCCCACCCCAACTTTCCTTCCTTCTTCAACTTCTCCGTAACCTCCCTCCCTCCGAAGGACTTCTCAACGACAGCCTGAGTAACAACGTACTCCACATTCCCCTTCCAGAACTTGCTAACACGTCTCAAAGCGACGATATTCTTGTTCGGCAGAAGGAAAATAATCTGCCTGACCACGTTATCCGGCAAAACCTCGAACGGGTCCTTACGGGACGGATCGATAGCCGCGGCTGCATGACGTGTGATACGGCGAGAGATACCTCCACCGGTTTCGTCTGTACCCAACGACTGACGTTTTGAAGACGCGAACGGAGAGACCAGAAAGTCTGGCAATCCCAGATCCAGCGGTGATGACGAGGTCGCTGGAGATGAAGATTGGAGCTGGCGTTTGAGGGCGGTGGTGTTGGTGTTGTTGGTGTTGTTGGATGTGCTTGCTCGTGCTTGCTCGTCCAGGTCCTCCTCCTCCGATGGAGAACGGGCACGCTTCAGGTTCTTAACCGGAGTCGTGACGATGTCCATCTTGTCGTCCATGGCTATGGCTTGGCGGAAGGGTGAGTAGATGAAGGGTGAGATTAGGTGATGGTTATGTCCGGGCGCCGGAAGTTCGGCGGCGAAGAGACGGTGGGTAGAAGCACTGTGGGACGGTTACGAGCAGACGGGAGTGTGTGAATGGATGATGGAGGATGAGGCAGCCCTCGTTGGTCGGCGAAGCTAACAGGAGGGGGACTGGCTGGAAACTGCGACGAAACGGAGGAGGTTATATCAGCGATAAGAGTCGCAGATGGTATCATCACACCATCGGACAGGAACTATACCTAATCCTGCCTCGGACGGCCTGTTTATTGGATCTTCTCGACGGCGAGGCTGCAAGGGTGATGGAGATGATGAGGATGGTATGATGGGGGGTGATGATGTTGGTGGTTGGAGGTTGGTTGGGGGTTGGAGGTTGGAGATGAGGAAGAGAGGTCCTTCCAACTTCAACCACGCCCGGGGGCTCTTAATATCCGCTCATACGAAGCCTCCAAGAACGTCAGACCGCACAAGGCACACAGAGAATGCCCTACTGCAATACTCCAGGTCGGATAGCAATTAATAATCTCACGACTGCCTCTTTTCTACGATATGGACTTTACGATATATCTTCGGATGAAGTGCAGTCGCAGGCTATATATAGCGCCACCAAGCCCGGAAGCCAGCGATAGTAAAATGCCGTTATAGGCTAGTTCCCTGCCAAAACTACCCGAACGAGGTTCCTCCGCGACGATAACGGAAAACCTCGAACGGCCTGTTCACATTTCACGAAACTTCAACCGGGCCGGGAACATTCCATTCCAAAAGACCCGTCCGGCTGTATTACCATCGTATCCAGTCCGCTATTTTCTGGTTGCATAAATGATCACAGGGGGACCCGATAAACCCCAGGCACACTCCCAAGCCAAGTAAAAACCCTCACCCCCATTTCCGAATCCCGTAAGCTTCCTTCCTCTCCGTCAAGCGCCAGTGCTGCGATGCAAGACAGTTTTGCGCGCGTGGGACCCACATTCCCTCCTTTTCCCTGGCTCCTCCGCCCTTGCGTCACATGTTCTGGACAGGGATGCATGAAACCCACTAATCCATCTCCGGGGCTCCAAACACCTTGTCATCGCCAAGATCTCTTGGGAGATATAATCTTGCGTCTCATGTGACACCGTGTGGACCTTTTTTCGCGAGGTATAAAAAGTCACGTCTTCCCGGCTGTTTGTTTGGCGGGGTAATGTTTTTCTCTGCGGGACCAGACAACCGTTATCCTTGGCGCTGTCGACGGAACTCGAAAATGTCAAAATCTCGACGATAACTTGAAGGGCACTTTTCAGGTCAGCAGGAACCAGCCAGGTCAGCGTTTTGAGCATCAAGGATAGTCATTCTCGATATTTACACCATTTTCAGCTCAGTTTGAAAGAGTAAACGGTATTACAAACGACATACAGGGCATGACGAGCGTCAGTCAGGGCATGAAAAATAATAAAAAGGGTATGGGTGGGGAATCATAGTGTTGATGCTGAGAGGTATTTAAGAATAAAAGGTGTTCAAAATAGGTCCAGTGATGGACCCGCTCGTAGTCATCCGGAAAGGGATGACAAGGGTATAATCGGTGAAGGCATAAAGGGTCAAAGCATAATCGGGTTGGAGAGGCAGAATAGAGAGGAGGGGAAGGAACCAAGGGGGAACACCAAGGTGAATAATATCGGACGGGGTTCAAGAGCATCGGGGAAAGGGCAGTAGAAAAAGGGGTGGCGGATAAAAAATGTGAAATCGATCCATCAATAGGCGGGCACCATCAACCATCAAATCATGTCGTCAAAAGAATTCAAGCCGGTCATCCGACTCTAAGCCTTTGGTTTCTTCCAAAAGTATTGCTACGTTCACTCAGGTCAATATATATATGGCATTGGGAAGGGAGCGACGAGGGTAGGTATTACCTTATGAGTCTTTCTGCAAGATCTCAAACTCGGCTTGTTCAGGGAATGAACGATCGATTTGCGGTCCAGATCAAAATCACGGTCGGCGATGTAATAATATTCGGGTTCTAGCAGCTTCCCGCTCGCATCCTTCCCTTCACGCTTAATCTCTCCACAACAGGGGACGCCACCCAAGAGAGCCTGGACCATTTCAACAGACACCTTTTCTCGGATCGCCGGTGGGAGAGACTTGTAAAGGTTGGAGAGAGGAGTGGAAGCGAGTCGGGAGAAGGCGAGTTGGTTGGCAAGATGTTTCATGATGGAAATTTTAGACTTAGGAGTCAGTGGGTCCTGGGCGACAGACTCGTCGAGTTTGTGCTTTAGCTTATAAGCAGCCTTTCGCGAGCTGAGCGGGTTCTTAGTAGGGGTGACATGAGCGGCCGATTCGTTGACGTTCTCGGAATCCTCGTCATCATAATCGGCGTCTCGTTCTTCATCCTCGTTCATCCCTTCTTCTTCCTCTTCATCGTCATCATCGAGTTCCACTTCCGTATTAAGGGCTTCTGGTTTCTCAGATTCGCGAAGGACAAGGCCGTCGTCGTCATCCTCAACAGGGGAAAGCGGGACGGGGACGGCATCGTCATCATCGTCACCGTCTTCGTAGAGGGTGAAGGTGGATTGGGATGTCATGGATACGAAGGGGTTGGGAGAGACCGGTCTCAAGCGCTTCTTCGGTTGCGGGCACGGAGAGTCCGGGGCGTTATTCCAGGGCTCACGGGACAGTCGAAGAGGAGCAGGCTCGGTAAGAGCGTTCGCATCGATGGACCCATTTCTGGGTCTGGGAACGTTAATCTTGGGAACAGGTTCGTTGGTGAACTTTCCGAAGAAGTCAACACCCTCGGTCGGAAACGGTCGGCCATTTCTGGCTTTCGTTTCGATGGAGCGATCAAACTCAGGGGGATAGGGGAAAGTGCTAGAGTCAATGACGACGGGGGCAGTGGCATTCTGTCTCTCGGTCGGCCAACGGACGACGACGCGAGCGTTGTCGGTCTCGATCATGATATCGTCTCCGGATTCCGACCAGAAGATATCTCCATAACGGAGTTCCCAGATATCACCACGGCAGTGGACCCTACCTCCGTTGTAACCAACACAATGGATTTCGACAGACTTGCGAAGACCGAGTCCCAGGTAGGTGACCTTGAAGTGGACGCGAGAAACCAGATGCGATTTGGAGAGAAGGTAAGTGCACTTGTTAGCGGAGCGACCAAAGGTGACCGGTTGGCAACTATTTGGAAGTGTCACGGTCGGGACCGAGACGAGAGGAGCACGAAGCTCGGAGAACGCAGAGGGAGTCCTGGACAAACCCTGTCGGGCGGAAGCAGCGGCAGCGGAGGAAGAATTGGCGGCAACATTAGGAGCAGGAGAAGTCGTGATACCGATTTCCGAAGTTGGGACCGGAGTAGGATAGTGGTTGATTGGTTGTTGCTGAACAGCAGCGGCAACAACAGGAGGTTCCGCTTCAGAAGTCGGTTCGGGTTCGACTGGTCGGACCTGACGAGGAGGCGATGCTTGGAAGTCTATGGCCGGGAGAAGGCAGGGCATTCTCTTGAGAATTCGAGGAGGTGTGGCAGGGAAAGGTGTCGGTCGAGCATTTTCGTTGGCCGCGAAATCCGAGCCGGAGACACTATTCGTCCGTCTGAGAGATCGAAGGGCTCTTCTCTTGGACGGTCTTTCGGATGGAGAATCCGGGTCTATGGACGAGGAAGCGGATGCTGTTCTCTTGAGGGTTCTTCTCCTGGAGAGGAATGGGACGGGCGGTGAAGACGGAGGGACGGCGGAGTGTTGTCGAGCAGCGGCGCGCGTGGCCAGGGCAGGCGAGGAGGTGAAGGGAGGAGTTGCCATTTTTATTCCCTTCCCACGAGGACGGTACTAGAAACGAGACGATGATGATGATAATGATGAAGCAGATGGTGAAGACGAAGATTCTTTGGACGTGTTAGAAGGTACGGATGAGGATTGTGTTTTTTCTTTGAAGATTGGATTAACTCGGATTAGGTAGGTGGACTCACCGGAGGGAAAAGAAGGGGATGGAGAGACAGAACAACAACGACTTCACAGAAGCCAGACGGAGGACGAAGCGGTCACGGACGGAGAAGCAGGTACTTTTGGAGATTCAGAAGCAAGGACAGGTCATTGATCGATGGCTGGCAGGGTCAGTGATGCCGGAGACGATGATTGATGATGGCTGATGGTTGGTGATTGGAGGCGAGCGGGAGAGAGAGGGAGATGAGGATGAGGATGAGAGTGCAGCCGGGCACAGAAATGTGTGGGCGAGGATGTGGTTTTGTTCGGCGTGCCGGATGCTTTCTTTTTCCAGGTCGTGATCGTGTCTGTGGCTTGACCTTGACAAGAAGAGATTCAATCAGTTCCTTTCCTTTCACGCTCCTCCTGGTCAATGTACCCGACCAGCCATTCTGCCGTGCCCGATACTTCCAGCGAAATGTTACAGAAGTTACGAAAGAGTACAAGCCTCGCAACCGTGTCCATGCAGGCCCATGTCGGAGCCGGTCTGAATGGTGTTTTGGCGGAACGCGTTGTTGTTTGTGTTGTCACGTGATTGCCCGATCGGGACGTCTGATGGGGCCGCCAAGCCTGGGCTGCCCTTCATTCAATCTCGACAGCCCTTATTACATATCACGGTCATTTGCATATACATACTACTGAACTAAGTAAGTACTTAGATGGTGATATATGAAGATGAAGATGAAGGCGAAGTCTGGATGGAGAGGGGCAAATGTTTCTCGGGCTCGCGAAACAATCAGAGACTGGCGACACCTGGAACGGCCGGCTTCGATCTCCTCCTCGCCCTAAAAATAAGCACCTCACAGGGCAGAGACTAACTCGTATATGTACCCAAGTCAGTACTTAAGTACTACTTAAAAAGTATCTGTACATGGACACGCATCTCGATCCAGAATGTCCCGGTACGCTGAAGAGATCGCTATCTCCTTTTGTCTGCGTCTGCCTGCGCGCGTGGATGTCAACGGTACATCGACCTGCAGGTCGAAAAGACACCAACGGCCACTCAACCATCCTCTTCCGGGCTAGTTCTGAACCTTCAAGGGAGGAAAGATACATCTCCAATCTGCAGGATGACCTAACTGCAGAAGCGCTTTGGATTGGTTCCGACCAATCGATTCGACCGTCGACCGGGTTTGCTGCACAAACAAGAATTCGAACAAGGGAGCACGCACACACGTCTACGAGCCCGTCTGCCCCTCATCTACCGACGTTCAAATCGAAACCGATAGCTTCTGAAGCAGCAATTTAAATCTGCTTTTAAAAAAGGAGTTATACCGATTATATCTGGCGATTCGTGAAGGTCCTAATTTCATCAAACGGACGAATGAGGAGTCCAAAGGTTAGT
The DNA here is from genome assembly GCA_036971245.1 of Arthrobotrys sphaeroides. NCBI lineage: Eukaryota > Fungi > Ascomycota > Orbiliomycetes > Orbiliales > Orbiliaceae > Arthrobotrys > Arthrobotrys sphaeroides. The sequence goes on along the minus strand of JAJTTW010000010.1, from coordinate 297,334 downwards.
GCCAGCCTCTCCAGACCCGGCTGAACTCCCACACCCACAGACGACCCCAATCAGCTGCAAACTGCAAGATGATCATTCCATCGCGTGCCAGTCGCGTCTTTCCTTCCCTTTCAACTTTCCCAGTAGACGCAAAAATACAGCAGCCGTTACGGCGGGCTGGTTTACGTGCCTTCTGCTAGTGCTTTTCTTGGTAGGAGTTCTTTCTTTCTTTCCGTCCTGCTACGTTACAGGTTTCCCGGCCAAGGATAAATTTGCTCGGTGGAGCCTTGCAGCGACTAGCCGGTGAGATGGTAATCTTTGCAATGGCAAGGGCCTGTTGAAGTTTTTGAAGCTAGTGCGTCATATCCCGGAATTCACCAAACAGAGTAAGTCCCCTTCGACTTCTTTTTTCTCTGCGGATGTCTCTCTTCACCAGATGGCGACGGTACGGTCTTAGATATATTTAGCTGTCAGGAATGCGTCCATATCAAAGATATCGATATATCAAGCTTTGAAGCTCTGATAAAGAGTATAAACCACCCCTCACGCTATCACGAGCCTACTTTCCTGATTTCCCACCCCTCCCCACATAATATATTAATCCATCCAACATATTTCACAAAAAAAAGCCCCCTAACTCGAGACGAGAACGAAGAGGGGTTTTTTTTTTTCCCGTCTTTGCATTTGCCTAGCTAGCTGTGCCTTTGTTCCCGCCCTCTCACATTCATTCATTCGATTCATTCATTCTGGAAATTGCTGGCCACTTAATCCGGTCGTTCCTGCTTGTTTTGTTCGTTCGTGCTGGACCGAACGCGAAAGGACCCGGCTGTTTGTATGTGCTCACGCGTTTGTCGTCAAGGTACCCTTCGAGCTCGGTTGCGCCACAGCTGGGTTTCTGTCTTGAACGGCATGGTTACGAGATTCCTTTCTTTTGCTGAAGAAACACCGTTTCAAAAGTATATCGGTACGGATATAAATACGACGGGTGGATTCCTAACTCCTACCGTATATATCCAATATCTGTATAGAGGCCGTATCGATCTCGAATTCGATCCTCTATAAGCCTCCTCCTCCTTGCATCTTTAAATTCCCCTCCAAATTTGCAATCGTGGTCTCCCAAATTCGAGACCGCTCTCACTCTAATTTCCAGCAGACCAAGCAGGATTCCTAACATTTCTCGCTAAGATCCTATCACCAAGGCGACTATCCTATCAAAGCAAATTTTTCCCTTCCCGCCCGGGTAGAAACCAACTCTGAAAGAAATTTGCTCCCCACAAGGATTCCAGGATTCCTCGTCAAGAAAAAGCAGAGAAAGCTAGGGAAAGAAAGAAGGAAGGAAGCAGAACGAAAAGATCTTAAGCTTATGATCCAGCAAATAAAAAACTTCAATCCATAGTGAATTTTATATAAATATGAAAAAAAGAAGAAAAAGAAGCAGCGGGAACCGCGATAACTCTAAATATCTATCCATGACAGTTCGACCTTGACAGTTCCATACCAACCTTGCCTCCGCGTGAGCTCCCTTACGAGGGAGCCTGGCCCGACCCAACTAGCTTACCTGGCCCGCGCCTGCATGACAATGCCCTCAAAATTCCGAGCTCTTCAAACAATCCCGCACGCCTTCCCTTTGAAAAGTGGAAACCCACCCAGCCATCGAAAACTGTAAATAGTTGTGATCGAGTAGCTCTCCTTCGATAGATCAAGAATTCTAGAAGCTCCGGAGTATACTCAATACTCAAAGGAATGAACAATATGTTTTTGAGAAAGAACAGCGGCAAATGTCAATTCCAACAAGCGATAGGACCAGAAATATAACCTATCCAGCAGCAACCAAGCCGGACAAGTGTACTACCTAACAGCTGCAGGTTAAGTCGAATACCCTGACCAGACGTCATCGTTCAAACCATCCTCTTCCGCACGGAATACCCAAAAGCCTGTCTGTTAAAAACAAAAAAAAAAAAAAAAAAAGTTTCCGCTACGTGCAATCCCCGCATCCACAACTCCCTGCCCGTGTCCTTTTCGTGTAGCCAAATTAAAAGTCGATGGTTACTAACCACACGTACGCCTTACCACGAGCGCGTCGACTTGGCTTTCGGACCGTGTGCGAGGATGATGACGAAAAATGTGTGTTGAGGGTAAGCTGTCGTTTGTTCTGGCGTGCGCGTGCTTGCTATAGGGATTAATATTTGGGTGCGAAGGCAGGTTTTATAAAGGGCTTTTTTTGTTTAAGTGGTGGGGTTTTGGCGGTATCTTGATGCGAAGGCTTCTATGGCCTCCTTTTCCTACTATCATTCCTGACTCTAGTCGTTATATAATATAGCATATTACTATTGTATCATAAGTCGCATCTAGGATCCAGCACTACGAGATATCGTAAAATGGAAACATTTCGATGCCAGGTGTTAATAACCTATAAAACGAAACTAGAGCTCGCATACGAAAGATCTAAAACAACATTCCCATGCAGACCTCAAGCTCTCGAATTCGAAGAACATCACCCTTTCAGACAACAACTTCGGAACAACCTGCCCCAGGAACCCAATTTCAATCAATCACTCGACCGCCTACCCAGGGGCAGCTGAAGCCAACTTTTCATAAACCCGGTTCGTTAGTATTATCAATCGAGTCTATAGGTCCGGGGTGCAAAACTGGATTGAGAATTAAGAAGTTCGACCAATTATAGGAGCACAATATTAAGCTTAATTAACCAGTACTTACTTAAGTATCTAAGCGTGCCAGTAAACTTTTAATTCCACAAACTGCCAGCATGCTTCGTCTTTCCGTGTCGACTCATTAATACCTGTCCTATATCACGGTCCCGTTATATAGGAAAACGCCGCAAGCTTCATAGTGCCCATCCGGTAATGCGTGTATCTAGTACCCTTAACCCAAGGCTAGGTCCGGATCGGTCAATTGGACCGAGACGTATGATAATATAGATTTATAAGAGTGACGTTGCACCAATTACGAACCCCTCGTATTCGAAGTATTAAAGTCCGCTATGATCTATATATGTACATAAAAATAGACCACATTCACTGATATCATCAGTAAGCAATATCGCGGCTACGCATGCCTCCGAAAACCGCAAAGATTGTCTGGAAACGTGATAAGCCAAGATTGGAAATGATAGTTCTTGGTTCAAACGGTTTATGAGTTATCCGCGCTTATGCATGTCCAGCCGGGTAGATGATATATACTATATAGGACCATATATGCATATATGACCAAAATGGATGATGTGCCGTCTGGGCTTTATTTTCGTGTTTCTGATTATTGGCATCTTGGCTGGGTATCGAGGTTGGTATTCTGAGGTGGGAGTTGGCTTCGAGCTGGGTAAGCTCACAGTTTTGAAGTTGTATTCAGGTGAGGATTGTATACTCTGGGGACGAGGCCAGTAGATACTGTGGTACGTCGTGCCTGGGGACTCAATGTTACACTTATACACCTTACAGAGAGATGAGACGTCGAAATCTTTCGATACTGTGTAAATTTGCTTGTAATATATACATCCGACTTTGCTGTCTAGCAAGTGACGAGACAAGAGTATCTAAATCAGACAGGAGTGTATATAAAAACGCCATTGTTCATGATCATATATAAAAAAGAAAGAAAAAAAAATCCATCCTAGTTCCTGGAAGACTCGGGATAGTAGAAATGGGGAAGAGAAGAATGGGGAAATGGGGGGCATGCATGGTCATCACGGGTCGTAAATTCATATCAGTCGTAGCGTACATACGATCGTAAAACTTTCGTTTTTTAGTCGTAAAATGGCACCGGAGAGCTCATATTTAGTAGCTGACGTTCTCGGCGAAGTACTTGGTACCCTTGACGTTACCGGCTGGGTTGTACTCGCAGACGAAGTAGTAACCCTTTGGACACTTGTGGTTGTAGCAACCGAACTCCTTGGTGGCTTTCCAGACCATCTGGGTGAAATGGGCGGATGGGAGCTGTGATTCGGTGTTAGTATGATACGGAACTGTGGTGAGGGATAGTGGAGACTTACGTCAAAGTCCTTGGTCCTGAGGGCCTTGTAGAGCTTGATCTCATCGTACCAGACCTTCATGGCGGTGTTGACATCATCATAACCTTCGGCGATGTTCTCACCCCAGTCAGCGGTGGAGTGCTCGAATCTACATTTCTTGGCGTGTTCCTCAGCGAAGTCGGCCATCTCGTTGTTCCACTTGAGTGGTTCGGCGTCGTGGTCCTTGCGGTACTTGTTGTGGGTCTCGATGCACTTGGTCTTGTCATCCTTGTCACTGCTCTTAGGAGGAGAGTCAGCTGGCTCATCCTTGGGCTCGTCAGCCTTGGGTGCTGGGGTGTCCTCCTTAGGTTCCTCGGGCTTGTCCTCATCCATTACGGGCTTGTCCTCTTCCTTTGGAGGAGGGGGCTTGCTCGACTCGGCTGGGGGTGTCTCTTCCTTCTCATCATCATCCTTCTTGTCATCATCCTTCTTGTCATCATCCTTCTTGTCATCATCCTTCTTCTCATCCTCCTTCTTGTCGTCCGCGGGCTTCTTCTCTTCCGGCTCTTCATCGCCACCACCGTAGCCGTAGCCATATTCCTCCTCGTCTGGTGTTGGAGTGGGCTCCGCTGGCTTTCCGATCGGTGAGGCAGGCTTGGTGTCTGGTGGTGGGTCAACAACCTTGGATGGCTCGGTCGGCTTCTCGGTGACAGTCTTGGTCTCAGTGACGGTCGTGGTCTCAGTGATGGTCTTGGGCTTGCTGGGTACGCTCTTGGTTTTATAGACCGTCTTGACGAGAGTCTTCGGGGGGCTGGTCTTGTAGACGGTCTTATTGATGGTCCTGTCTTTTCCAGGAACCTTTTCGGTCTTCACCTTGGTGATGGTGACCGCCTTGCATGCCGCGGGCTTGGAGACAGGAGGGTTCGCCGGCTTTCCGCCAGGTCTGGCTGGCTTGGACGTAGTAGCAGGAACGGGTTCTGGCTCCTCATCATATCCATATGGACGTGGGGAGGCGAGAGCCGAGGCGGCGAGGAGCGCCACAGTGAGAATGACTGGACGCATGTTTGATTTGTAAAAGAGTGTTCTTTGATATAAAAAGAGTGTATATCAGTTAAACAGGTAAGGAATGTGAAAGTGCCGAAGCCTAATGAACGAACACTCCAAGCCGACTACCAAAGGAAGGTGTGAGGATCGGATGATGATCTCGAGTGATGATGGAGAACGGGATGAACGGCATGGCAACTTGACGAGATATTAATACTCGCGGCTCTCCCACCCCTAGGACCCAAGCGGCCATACACTTGGAGAACTGAATGGCCTCCACAAAAGCAAAACCGTATCCCCAAAATACACTTGTACTTCCCAGCTCAATAGTATCCCCCAACGGTCTCGCTGTTTTTCGGAATCAAACACTCCAGATAGGCTATACGCTCACATCCGGGATTGGACATTCCCATTAGTTCGATCGTTTCACAAACAAAACGGACCTATCGGAACAAGTCCTCCCCGCGCTATCGAAGGCAACTGTTTCCCCGCCGGTAGGCACTACGTATATGAAGATTGTCCCGCTTGCCGCAATAGTCAGCTGCATGAACGTTATTCTTATTGCTATTATAGCGCGTCTATAAGCGTCGACATTCTTCGACCGAAAGAACACTACGCCCCGATTCTCTTCACTATCATCGTAATCAGCGCACTGGAAAAGAAATTATCGTTCTTGGGTCGTCCTAAATCGAGATTCTGTACATGCTCGGCATTGAAATTTCGCTAACGAAAAAACGAAACAGAACAAAACAATCTAGACTACTTTTCGGAACCGTATTTCGTAGTGACCGAGGGGGGAAGAAGGTGTACTTGGCAGCAAGCTGCACGATAGAGCTATAGAGGACGGTGTCGCCAGATATCATGTGCTACCAGATGTAGCAGAAACAGCGTTGTCGTCATGCAAGCGCTCGCTTGCATATGCCGCGATAGGGATAGACTTGGCGAAGGCGGATCCCAAAACGGCTCGAACATCATCGAGTTGTAGAATCCATCGATCCTTGAAGTCTGGGCATTTCTGGGCGCGAAAGTGTTCAATTTTCAAAGGATCCTGACTTTTCAGTGCGCCTTGGATCATAGACTTGCCCTACATGACCACCATGCAGTCGCCACGAGATCTCAAGAGTCTGAGGGCACGGCCGGAGAAAAAGCATCCTCGCTTAACCCCGCTATATTACGCTTATTAAGGCATCCAAACATACGAATTCATCGAGGGGAATTGTAGGATCTCGACCGCAATCGGCTGTGACGTTACACTCTCGAGATAGACTCAAAATCCATGGTTCTTTTGGCGGCAGAGATTCCTCGATTCGAACTTTCGATTCGTTCTTCTGGATTTTGTGTTGATGTGTCCAAAATGCAACAAAGTACCATCACGTGACCCACACCGATTGGGCGTGACGAGCTTTCTGTGTCGGATTTCAAAGCAACCTAAAAATTCCATGTGGTAAAGTTTTCGACCCAACTGCAGCCTTCGTTTCATTCAATCGACTTCACCCGATTCCCAATCCTACGGCATCCATCCGGCCTACTTGCGAGGAAGTGTCGGAATAAGGCATTCGTTACCGGACCGTCCGGCTTCGTCTCCAAGATGATTCAATCGACGATATCTCGTTCGCTACAGCTCTCGTCCCGCCGGCCGCTATTACGATCCGCGACGTCATCGTTACGACCCACGTTGCAACGAAATGTAATACATCCATACCCTTTACCGTCGAGGTCGTTATTCACGAAAACCAGACCGAGTGCCGGGAAGCGGTTTCAGGGGTTTCTGGCTAGATTTGGTCTCGCGGCTGCGATAGTATATTGGTATAACACCTCTGCTATATTCGCTGAGGAGCCGGTTGGTATGCATATGCATGATAACCTTGTTTTGAGAAACTGGGATCTCGATCCGGGGTGAAGATTCGGACTGGCTAACGGGACACTTATTTTGGTTTAGAGAAACAGCCGTTCATATCCCGTGCGCCTCCCGTCGAACCAATACCGGAAGAGCGCTTTCCTACGTTAGACGAGGTGGTCGCGGAGAAGAAGGCCAAGGCTAAGGCTGCAGCTTCGGGTACTACGAACCAAACTGCGGTGGCTGCAGTGGACCTAGAATCTGGGCCGAGGAGTCCGGAGAGTCTGCAAGAAGAGGCCGGACAGCAGGGTGCTTTCAATGAGGAGACGGGAGAAATTAATTGGGATTGCCCATGCCTTGGAGGCATGGCACATGGTCCTTGGTATGCTAGCGTCGCCGCTCGGAATTCGAGGGAATTGGTTTTACTGATATATCTGTTCGATCGATGTAGTGGTGAGGAGTTCAGGGAAGCATTCAGTTGCTTTGTATTCTCGAAAGCGGAGCCGAAGGGAGTGGATTGCATTGAGAAGTTCAAGGGCATGCAGACATGTTTCCAGAAGGTCAGCCACCAAAGCTCGGAATCTGCCGTTTTCTTATTTTCTTTTTTCTTTTGCTAACACGTATCATCAGTACCCTGAAATATACGGCGAACCTCCATCAGATGATGAAGAGGAAGAAGAAATTGACAGAAAGCTAGCAGAGATGGACCAGGAGAAATCTGGACAGCAGCCCTCTCAGGAACCGCCTTCCGAGTCTCCATCCGAACCCTCGAAACCTTCCTCTGAAGTGCCACCTCAAAAACCGTCCTCACAGACACCTAAACCCTCAACGCCATCAGAATCCGCACCAACATCCTCAATACCGCACTCGCCACCCCAGGACAGGGGTACTGATGAGTATTCTCACCCATCTCCGAAAGATAATTCGGAACCAAAAGCTGGAACCTTAGGACACCCCAGCCCTGGTGAAAAAGGGCTGGGTGGAGGGAGCCACGAGGGCCCAGTCGACACTGAAGTCAACCCAGTCGGTATAATACGTCCACCCCCAAGCAGCTCCGGTCTTGAGAATATCGGAGGGCACGCTGCGCCCGGCGTGAAGGGTGTGAGTGACCCTAATGGCCCACAACTTTAGACGTGCGATTATGATGCAATGGCGCATCCAGCCACATTAAATCGTCAGTAGACACTGTTCTCTCAATTCATTGGTCCGACTGTGCGGTGCTTGGAGCAGAGTCATCCGGCCCTAAACCTCCCGATAGATCAGGATATATTATCGTACATACCGGTTATAATCGCCACAGAAACCCCGAGTACCCGGCTCTCATACAATCTATTCTCCAATTAGAGTGTATAGTACGCAACACATACATTGTAAATACGTTATACTAAAAGGCTTCTGTATGATATCCTGCCTCGTTTATATGCATCCCAATCTCTGGCCCGATTCCGATTCCGATGAGTGCATTATCCCTCGCATCGAGATACTTTCTGCGAAGAATGGCTGTGGCCCATGAAAAGATACCGCATATCACACAGCTTGACGTTGCGTCTGATCAATGGACTGGAACCCGCTATTGGGACGCATTCAAGCTTCTTGTGGAACGGCCAGGTATTTGACGGAACAAACGGTGGCACCAAAACTAACTTTCGGAAGGCGGGTCAATGTGTACCCAACCAACCTGTTGGGATTAGTAAAATCCTAAGGCTGGGTTATTGTATGCAAGTCGAGTTTTTACAGGAGAATGGAATAGACTGCCCGGCCAGCTGAAGGGGTAGCAGCTCTAGACCTCCCGATCCAAGTCCCAAGATTTCGTTTGCGGTGGTCACCATACCGTCTGTATGTACACTTAAGGCTGGATGGAGAGGCAGCTACGTAGCGGTGTGACAAGCTACTACCCATACCCATGGAGATACCGAGGCGATTCTTCGTAGACGTACGCGTTACTACATAACATCTTCAAGGGTACTGGCTACCCTAGGCCTCAACCAACTGACCCAGTTGTTGTCTGTGGTACCGTTGCACAGGTCTCCTGATTGTATCTGTGTATTTATAGACACTGAGTCAAGTACATAAATCCGGGGTTTGAATACTTGGCCTCGAGTACCCCCTTATACCCGGCTAGCGAACGCGAACCCGTGGAACTAGCCCACGGATCGATGTTAAATACCTGCGAGCCCAGGCGGTCAAAGTACCCACCCTCTGAACCCTCCAAAATACCACTGGGTCTTGATTTCGCATTTCACTCCACCCACTAAACCGATCTAGATACAAACCATGATTTTTGTATCGTTCCTCTGGTTCTTGATGCTGGCGCTGCCAGCGCTCGCCGTCACTCTCGAAAAAAGGGGATGTTCAGCCAACAACTGCCTTCGTGCCCTTCGCGCCTCTAAGAGGATAGAGCAAGCGTCCCTTGATTGTTCCATCTTCTTGGACTCTTCAGTCGTTATTGTATCCACGTAAGCCCATGATTCTAAGATGATAGTGGGGAGACCCGGCCCCGTTGGTATCTTCCATATCAGTCAAGTAGTACTAAAGTAACATATCCCACTCTACGCACATATATAGCGCAACCACGACCTCCGTCTCTCTAACACCCACAGAAGTCACTACGACAACGGTATACTCAATAGTCGATAACCCGGAAAAATTTAAGTACAAACGCGACCCGTTACCACCTTCAGCGAGGCACGTTCCTGTAGCTGCCCGGGAAGCCCTGGTTCCGCGTCAGGAGGATGAAACTACCTCTGTGGAATTACCACAGTACGCAACGGCTTGTCAGGAAGCTAGTGCGTATTCTAGCGCTTGTTCTTGCATCGGAGTCGAGCAACCGACGGGGACGATCACAGTTACCGTAAGTTTGGTATTAGGACTTATGATCGGTCAAGAAGCTGATCATAGTCATTCAAGGATACGACTACGTCTACTATCACCGCTCCGACATTCACACAAACAGTAACCGAAACTGTACCCGGTACACATCCATCTTCCCCTCCCTTCAAACCGGAATACTACTAATCATATCCACCGATTAAAACCACAGCCTGCGACCCCGCCGACAACTTTGGAATCATATACAGCGGCGGCGGCGCAAACCCCGCCCCCGGCGTCTCCGGATCAGACTACAACTTCCAACAACTCTTCGAAGTGACAGATAGCAGTACATGTTGCAGACGGTGTTTTGGAACCGTCGGGTGCTTTACGTTTGATTTGGTGGATTCATATTGCAAGTTGAGTGTTATCGTCGCGGGGATGAGTGAGATACCGACGGGTACGGATTTGTGTCCCTATGGAAGATTTGAGGAGTTTACTGATCCGGTGAGTGGAGTAATGAAAAATTTTATTGCGTTACTGTTCTACGATCGTGCTTTTGGGTTTTCTTGGTCATATTTTGGACGTCGTATTCGCCTGATAGGGAGGGACTAATGAAGTGTATGACCTGGATTTAGGGTAACGCATTTGGCCTTGGCCCGTGCAATAGCTATGCTGGACCAGCCAGTCCGCAAACATAGGCTTTATAATTATACTTGTTATGGTAGAACTCAGGAAGGGATATCCATGGTGGGTAGAGGCTTCTGCGCCCGAGACCTGAGCAGGGCACTAAGGAGCTGGATCTAAGCTCAGCAATTGGGAAATCTTCGGGATTTAGTATGCTGTGTACGCAATATCTGATTTAAATTGATATAACTATAAGGACTGAGCAGTAATTGCCTAAATTTTGACCACAAATGAATACATACCGGTACAAGTGAATCCCAGCGGAGTCCTAACGAGGACCCTCTATCGCTGTGAAAATCCAACACCAAAGTGCGTTGATACCAAAATCCAACAACAGATCCTTGATACATGCATACTGATGCAGGTGAGTGACTCGTTCGACGTTCACTAGCCTCGAATCCAGACGACCACATAGCTCAATACTTAGCTATGGCCCATACCGACTCCATAGCACCCAAATTAATTTCATGATAGCAAATGAATCACTCCTAATCATCCGATCCCGACATCTACAAATGGGACTAAAATGTCTTCTATTCCTCGTACCTTCTTCCTCTACCAGTCCCTCCGTACCTGCCGTCGTCTTCACTTAACGACCCATCTATCAAAGAAGTTTAACCCAGCCCCCAAATATTTCACTAGACCAGCAGAAAAAGGTCAGCGATCGTTTTCACGAGACAAATTCGAACCGTCATTCAAACGTCACAAGAAAATGGATCCAATCGCAAGCTCTAGTAGTCTTCAAAGCCCTCTCCACGAAAGAATGCACGCCGCCATATTCGAATCCATGAAATACAAGGAACGATCCGCCAACACCCTCAAAAGCGTGCACAAACCAGGTCTGGAGAAAATCCCCCAAACATCCAGTTCCTCCGACCCACCCCCCCTCGACGTCATCTACATCGGTGACTCCATGCTCGAACGTCTCAAAACCACAGGAACAAACACAAAACTTCACAACCTCCCTCGAAGCTTCAACCTCGGTGTCGGAGGGGATAAGATCGAAAACGTGCTTTACAGACTACACACGGGTTATATCGATCTCCTCCACCGGAGACCACCGAGGTTGTGGGTTGTTCATATCGGATCGAATAATCTTAAACCGAAGAAGGCGTTGACGGATTCAATTCCTGGGGACTACTCGAATTTCAGGCTACTTATACAGACGCTGTTGAGTTTGTGCCCGAATAGCAGGGTTTTAGTGACCGGGCTGTTTCGACGGAAGAACGTGGCTGATGAATTTATCGAAGCATCGAATGAGGGGTTGAAGGCGGCGGTTGATTCGTTGAACGAGTGGTCGAGAAAGTACAACCCCCCGGAAAGGATAATTTGGGCGGAGCCACCGCAGACTATCGATACGAGTGTTCTAGCGGATCAAGCGCATTTGAATGAAGAGGGATACAGGTTATGGGATGAGAATCTATACCCACAGATTTTGGAGCTTCTTGAGGAAACTGTACCTCTACAGAGTGGGGGTGAGGGCGAGATAGAGGCTTGAGGGATTTGACTTAGCGACTGTACCATTAATCTCGACTCTGTATGAATATATATATCTCTCAACTGCACGTCGAAAGTACTTAGGGTATGATGGGATAATTCGGTGAGGCTACCTAGGTAAGTATATACCTGCGAATAAGTAGTATCTAGTAGCCGGGTTAGTGAAATAACCACCCACCAGTCTACCTACCTGCACGCCTAGTAATAGGTAGTTCACTAGTGGGTGCTTAAGAAGTAGTTAAATAGAAGGGCGTCAGCCATAGCCGCTAAGCTTCATAGCAGAGCTGCCACAGCTATAGGTCTCACGCTCGTGTGCGTGCAGCATGTCAGTAACGCTGTAGATACTACGGTGGATCAAATTCCCACTTTGGCCCCCCGCACTTTGAAGATCACGAACCATACTTGCATAGTTCCACGAGATAGAGCTCGGCTTCAGTCCGATTCTCAATCCTGCTAGTTGCACAATCATTGCCCAAAACAAAGAAATGTAGAAGCTAGCTAAGAGTTATGATCTCAAAACAAGCCTCCCCTCGGGAGATCACTAGTATTCTCGTATTTAATTAAAAGATCCGCCCCTCCCCAGCTTGCTAGCCTGTTCGATAAAAAAAATTCCGAAATCGCGTGCTTAGAGTAAAATAAAAAAACAACCCGCCTCCTGTAAATACCCCCCCCAGCGCTCTGAAAACCTACTCAATGAGAATATGTCACGGTCCCTCGAGGGGCTGGGTTCAGAAGATAGGAACATCCTCCCATCCCCTGAGCATCGCATTCCGTAACATCCTCCCGGTACCTTCTCAATACACCTCCATAGTACCTCGCATCAGGACCCTGATAGTTGAGGGACTCCAAAACATATTCACCCCTTTCACGGCAGAAGGGATGGTACTTCTCCATAGAGTTTTCACCCAGCCAGGTATGCGCCATCCTTAAACAGTGAAAAACTAGGAGCTTTGTTCTACGATCGACGTTGTCGAGAGATCCGTGGACATCGGTTCGAGAATGACGCTCAAATATCAATCTCTCTTCCATATGGAGGCCTGCGTTGTAGACGATTTCTACATGGTTTAACCAGCGATGTTCCTTGAAAACTTCCAGAACCATTATTGGTTCACTGTTTGGATTCTGTCTGGAGGTATCGCGGAAGACTTGCTTGATGCCGACTTGGAAGGTTTGGAGTTGCTTTGGAAGGACGTCCAATAGTCCTTTCTATCATTCGTACAATGGTAATGTTAGTAACATTCTATAATTTCTTAGGTGGTTAATTCACACGCTACACACCTGGTCCTTAAGTCCGAGGAGCGAATGAAGGTGGATAATTCCGCTACTGCTATCCTCGACCCCTTCCAGAACGAGAGTCTTTAGATTCCCAAACGCGGCGACGAATTGCCCGACCCAAGAGCCCTACTCGAGTGTCCTCGTCGCCGATCCTATTCTGAGGGATTCTAATGACTCTGCATTTTGGGCAATTATCTCTCCAAAATACGAACCTCCCCGGAGGCCTACCATGACCCCCTGATCCATTCGACCCATATTGAATTCCAATTTCTTGGCCCCTGCGACAGGTACTAGTGTCTGGACCTCTGTAGCTCGAATCTCTCCCTCGAATGACCTTCTTCCTGGTGGCCTACACCAGGAGAATTCCTTCAGACTGCGACTGTGCCGGGACAGAAACTGGTTTATAACCTCGAAAACCGAGAAGGATTCCTCCCCGGGTTCTGGTTCTAGCTTTAGGTAGCGCTGATCGAGAAAGATAGCATCAAAAGCGCCGGTAAAAGATTTCAGTCTCGACAGCATCATTGATTCCCTGACTTCAACGATCTTAAGAAGCCTTACTTCTTCTATATCTAGCGGGCTTATTTCTCGCCCTTCAAGGAAATCACCCAACCCAATTTCTGGGGCGCATTCCAGCTTGACGACCTCAGCATTTGGAACTGCATCCAGGTATTCCGCCCAGATGGAGAAGAGAATTAAGTACGCTTCTGCGAGTTCCTGCGGTTCGGTTCCGCTCTTCTTGGATATCGTCCATCTTAGGGAGAGATCCGTAACGGCTGGCAGACGCGGGAGAAACTCCATTTCTAAATACTCTGCGCGTTGCATGAAACTTAGGTCATCCTGATAACCATCGAAGGAAATCGATAGCTTCCGTAGTGTGCGAGGAATGTTCGAATCGTCGAAATCGCTAAAAATTTGGAACTCCGTGTCCAAGCTGACAACATAAGCGTCGTTGTCTTTGAACAGCTCGGCCAATTCCATAGTTATGCTTCGAGATGCAAACTCGGTATTCTCGTTTAGGTATTGATCTTTGGGGAAGCGGAGTTTGAGGTGTCTGATACACTCGACTAATATAGGAGCTTCACTCCAGTATTCTAGCATTCTAGCCTGGCATCTGTTTTCTCCGGTGAGCTTCACTACATCGTCATTTTCGATGATAGCGAGGCCGACCCTCGAATACACCATAGGAACGGCGAAATGTGCGAAAAGGGCACAGGTTTGTGCAGCGCATGCGAGGCCGTCGTCATCTAAGCACTCTAGGATACGCCTCAGCAGCTCCGGTGGAAAGGTTTCAAATGGCTTGTAGCTGGACGAAACGAGTAAATCCTCTGAGCTATCCAAAGAGGGATCCTATCTCTGCGTTAGCAAATGCCATTTATATCGGATCGACGCCGAGAATCATCAGTTGTATAATACCATTTCAACGTCATGCTGTAGGTCTGCTGGCGGTCCGAAGAGTTCCTCAAAACGGGTGAACGACGTCCATTGGCCGAGGTAATCCATGGTGCGTGCTTTTAATCGTAAGAGCGATCAGCTTCTACTGGATATATAGCTTAGCTTGGATTCTGGGGTAGCTTTTAACAGCGTATTTCTCATACCTGACGAGGATAGCTACTTTCGATAATCCAGGTTCACGAGATTAATGTTGGGACAGGTCTCTTCACCAGTTACAACCAGTTCCTGGAAGTTCTCTTCTCTAAAACGTTCATAAAGGGACCTCGAGATACGATGTCGTAAATGAGACGAGGTGAGGGTTGAAGGTGGGTCCTAAAGGGATTTCTCGGACACTGTATATGGATAATGGATTCGTGATAGAGAGCGGTAGGGAGTATACGAGATGGGTGAACGGTGAAGAGGGACTGGAAGGTGAAGATGGATTCTAGAAGGGAGAGAGAAGATTTCGCAGATGAAGTTATTCCAAAAAACTGGATTGGTATCAGCAAACCAACTGTGAAGGAGGCTTTTGGGAATGGACGTCATGGTCCAAGAGGGCTAGGCCCTGGGCCATATGACTCCTATCGATAGGGTTGACCAACGATAAAATCCATTGGTTGAAACACGGCTGTACAACCTCGAGATCCCCATCTACCATCTGCTGCATAGGTATCGCCGGAGATATTGGATATACAGCGCCGTGTGGAAGTCAAAGATAGCAAGATGTAAGCATTTGGTCTACTACCCCTATCGAAGTGATAGTGAAGTTGAAACAAACGTCTCTTTATACAGTATATCGATAATTTAACTTACGATCGTACAACCAAAGTGGTGCAGCTGCGTCTACGCTGGTACCCTCCTCGTCCAACCCCCCGTCAGCCGCGTGCTGCAGCTAGTGAGCAGGACGGTTATATACTTACTGGTACTTATTTAAGTAGTAAGTACTTACTAAGTATTGATTGATACGATACCATCTTACCGTATAACTACCCCTAAACGGAACGACCCGTCCAGTCACACAGCATGAGCTAACGAGCTCCCAAGCTATATGCAAAGGAACGCTTTATTTCAAAAGGAAAAAAAATCCCATCAGCCGAATCCCTGAGCTATCCTAGACATGAAGGTTCATCTTCACAGTAATTAACTAAGTCCTTAAGTACCAGAAGAGTTATCAATCGGACTCGAAAGCAATGCGGAAATACACTCGGACATATGCGCAATGCATTGCTAGCCGAGTTGCGGTGATTTGATTTCCCGCACACAAGCGAACGAACCCCACATTGTATAATCCTCGGTGACCTCGCTGTCGGCACTCCCGTCGCAGGCAGACCGGATGGGATGCCAAATTCTCGATTTCTGCATTGTACTGGCCATCAAATCAACCATCCGTGAATTTTCAGGCTTTCGGTGGCGATTTAACTGTCACAGTCTAGAAAGCAGCTGCGTTGTGTGTCATTTGAGATCCACTTGTGTGATTTTTCGAGGTCCTGGCACCTGCACCATTGTCACTGCGGACGGCTTGACGGCTTGATATCGGTATTTTTAGCTGCCACCAACTCTTTGAACTGCAGCTAACTGCACTGAAGAATCTGCAGGTAATCCTGTCGTATCTTGCTATTAGGTTCCTCCTATCGTATTTATACGCAGCTGAAAATCAACGGCCTCGATCCAGCCTAGTCTAGTCGTCGATAGATCTACCTGTATTCAAGCGCGTGAGGAAACCACACACTCGAGATCGTGGTTGGTAATCAACCGCCAGGGGTTAAAAACGGAAACGGGTATGGTTTCTGGGAGCCATTAAAAAGGCATGGGGTGTCCCTGCGTGCTGACATGGACTCTGACTATAGCGAGCTTGGTCTGCCGGATAATTCAGACGATGCCACTCCCTTTATTTTGGAGATGCCGATGTTACTTCGGCCGAAAGGTTGCCGTTTCTTTGAGTGGCTGATTTGCAACATCCCCACTTGACTTGTGCGGTTGGTACCGAATCCTGAATACAGAATACGTGCAGCCCCAAATGCAAGTTCTGAATTGTAGGCGCCTTGCTCGCCGTATCGATACGTATCGACGCATCCTTGAAGCAGGTTATAGGGGGGCTGAGGCAAGCGGGTGCTTCCAAATATTTCGATAGCCCTTACAGCATGTTGCCCAAAATCGCATAGGCGGAATCAGAGGCGACGGCCCAGGAAGGCGAGGCTCCACTATTCTCAAACTAGATGCTGACAACGCTAGTCGCAGTCGTGTTCATCACGATCATGGCGGTTGAGGAAAACTTTGTAGACATTTCCGGTTTTGCCTTTCAGCCTCCCGCTCGCCGATTCGTCAGTCCCTCGAGACTTCGGACAATCGTGGTGTCTTCTGGCGTTTCCCTGGTCGTGCCGTCAGCAATATAATCTTGGACAGGGTACGGACTGCCGTCCGCTCTTTCTACCTTTTCTCCGCCCAAAAGAATACGAAATCCGAGGTTCCAAAGTTTATGTTTTCCCCTCCGTTAATTATATCCCTCGGCCCTGCACAATATATTCCAAAACTCTGGGCACGATCGCATTTTGGGAAGCGACAGTAACATTGCAGAGCAGAAAAGGTGCGCTTTTGTGCTGACCTGACGGATTTTGAATTTGCCCACCCCGAGCCAACAAAACCTCGTATGACAGGTCAAGGGAGGAAGCCTAAACTGACTTGCGGCTGATAACGTTATAAACCAAGAGCCGCCGTTTCCTCTGTTGTTTTTCTCTCACCTTCTCCCTCTTGATCCTTTTCCTGCCCCCCTTTTGAAAAGGTTTTTCCACGGGAGACTTCAAACACTATACTTTCTTTCTATCGTTCAGAAGTGGTTTTGGAGTCGAGGACGTGTTTAATTCACCAAGGACACAGGAGGAGGCGACGTTGACTTAAGCTTGCTTTCCGACAAATACCCAGTTCTTGCAGGAGGAAAGAAGTCCCCTTTTAAGGCAAAATTTACCATCTGCCCTTGTTCAGCCAGCCTTATAGGACCCGAATCGATTGTTCCTGTCCTTGTTTTTCTGCAAGCCATCACCTATTTTTTCGTTCGCTCTTTTATTCCAGCCGTCAGCAACTTGGCAGTGCGGTCCACTCTCCTTTTACTCCCCATTGCTCCCAGTTCCGACACTAGTTTTCTCCCTCTCGCCTCTGCATAATTCAGCCTCACCGACCGAGGAAAGCATTCGGAGACCGCGATTTCGGGACCTATTCTTTCGCATTTCAGATATTAAACTCGACTTTTGAATACTAATCAGCGCCACACCTTTCGCATTTCGCGATTCGCAACTTTGGTATCGATATCGATATCGGTTATCGACGCCCCCTATTCTGGTCCGATAAGCCGACATACCCGACCTTACTATTCCGGAAAAATAAGGAGAGATCGAAAACCACACGAACTGGGAACTATTCGAGCCAGCCGTAGTATCATAGACAACGTAGAATAACAAAGATGTCGCTGGCACTTCATATCACCGCTGCACCGGTGTACCAACCCCCGCAAGTCTTCGGTCGAAATCTCCTCGACAAGCGACAGGAACTTACGTTCAGCACGTGCGGTCTTCAGTGCGCCGCCGCGGATTTCTGCCAGCAATATCGATCGAACTTTGGATTTTGTTGTCCGAGGTAAGTGGTATTATATTCTTGAGATTTCGAAGATTAAAGTTATCGAAACAATGCATATTATCGTAATCTTCAAGGATAATGCGGGCGGGTGGTGGCGCATGCACTTCGCCGCTCACTCGCATCGGATATTATACATGACCGCGATAAGATGCACGCACTCATGGGGAAAACATTGGCTAATCTAGATCGGGATACCATTCAGATCCGTTCTTACAAGAGAAGCCTTCAACTACTGCGGCCCCGCGACAACATGTATAGAATACGGCGTCAACACCAGCGTCGCAGACTTCTTCTTCGATAGCACACGCTCGATACAATACTGGTAAATTCCTTCCCTGCAATCTCCGACCGAAAATATATACCAGTTCGATGTGCTAATTAAAATCCTACCAGCGGCGTCAACCGTCCGAGCTGTGTAACGTACGTCTACACCAACGACGACTTCACCCAGGTCTTCTGCGCATCCGGCGAATCCGGCACCTCTTTCTTCGCAACCACCTCCACCCGACGGAATTCCGCCACTTTCCTCGACGGCACATCCACCGAACCTATTACCACAGAAGCCTCAACATCCGCACCAACCACCACAGATGTCGATAACACCCGTTCAACTTCAACCTACCCTACAAATACATCAGACTCCACCAACCCCCCAACGTCCACCGGGGACGCAAACAGCGGTCTTAGCACGGGCGCAGTAGCAGGTATCGGTGTCGGCGCAGCAATCGCTGGCATCGGTGCAGCGGTCGGCGCATTCTTCCTCTGGCGCCGCTCAAGCAAGAAGAAGGACGGCGCCGGTGGAGTAACACCCCAGAACTTCCCACCACAACCACCCATGGCGAACCACCCTCAAGGATACGACGGCAACAATACCGGCTACTACCAACAACAGCAACCCTACGCGCAGGTACCACAGGGACACCAGGCCGAACTCGCAGGTGCCGGAGCTTACGGACAGCAGGATTATTACAAGGGAACTTACCCACCACCAGTTTCTCCAGGAGGCGTTCCACCACCACCGGTACAGCATCAAACGAACGTTTACGAACTCGGCGGAGGCGGCACGTTGCCTGCTGGAGGTGCTCAAGCGCAATCGCCATATCACGAAAATACAGCGCCGCACTATAGGCAGGAAATGCAGGGCTGATGGGGGGTGTAAGTTGGCTTAAATAAATTAAAGAAAGCCAAGATGTTTTTGGGTCAAATGAGCTTTTTTTCTGTATAATGGTTTGTGATTAATCCTATCATTCCTTTACGACATATACCTTTCAGTTTTTTCCTGTCTATTTTTTCCTTTCACTTTAATGCTGGATATTGAGAATTTTTTATCTCAAAAAGGTGATACGGTTACACGCACCTTGGAGGATACCTTTCTTTTCTTCTTCTTCATTTCTTCTTCTTACCATACCTTTTTTTCCACCTTACTATTTTATAACTTTTTACTTGATACTGCAGCTTGCGACAAAAGAAACAAATGTATACTCTCTCCCAAACTACATATTATCTTTTTGTATCCGATTCCCATCCGGCAGGAGCGTGTAATGTATAACGCGAATCGTCCTCGAAAGCCCTTGGTGAGCCCCCGCATGCACATAGCTAGCTAGCCAGTACTATAGTTCCCTTTGTATGCAAACCCACAGACAGACAGATATTTAGAAAGCCCAATGCCATTTTGATGACGACTATATATATCCATATACACTAACCCTATAAAATTGTCTATGAACTAGTTCGAAATCTTAATTACTGTTGGTACAGCTGTCACCCCAGTCGAGGCTTGCTGATTATATCCAAACAGCTTGGTATAAATTTCATACACGGGTAGTCTGGTGAACGCGAACACTGCGCAAGATCATCCATGAGACTAGGTCTAAACCTAGGCTGGGAGGTTACCAGCGTCTGCAGTACAAGATTTAGGTAGGCTGGGAGAACGTCCCATTGCTCTGTGTAACATCCACCAAAACGTGTCGATATATGCATATATGTCGCATGTCGACGATCACGATCACCATGAACAGGCCCGCGCGACACCACGATATACTCTAAAATCCAAGCATAAATAAAACCACGTATTTATACAGTTTATAACCCACCGCGCAAATTAATGACGTAGTCTCGAGGGGTAAAATACACCGCCCAGCACCATGGCAGTTCCGAACCGCGATCCAAACCCGCGCTACAGCTGTAACCCGCGGGCACTCTTAACCTGCCAAATCCAGGAACGTTACCTTTTGAACCAGAATACTTAGTTCCTGGATAATTATAACCCAAAATTCAGGTACCAATAATCCCCCAGAGTGAAACCCGTTGACTCTCGCGTCATGAGGCCGCAGGGGTTGGGAATTGGGTTCTGGAAAGAGACATGCATATCGATCATGCAGCTGCCTTGGGTCACCTAGGTAAGTAGTTACGACAGCTTCCCGACGAGATTTTTTCGGCTCGTAAGCGATGTGGGATTTGATCTGGAACAGTGTGCACGGAGGTTGGATCGGTGGATTAAGCATATCTAGATGTATGACTTTATTTGATATTACCCGGGTTTGAAGAACGATGGTTATGATTGATATCAATTTCATTACAACTTCATTAACCCATTAAGCTCTCGATTTCATCAACGATCGTATCAGTATTCAATAAACGAAGGAATGAAAAGAGCATTCACGATCAATCGAATGCGAAAGAACCCCATACTTGCAAAGCCATGCGTGTACGTAAACCCCAAATTAAGCACAAAACGAAGAAAACGGAGACCTTCCTTCCTACAGTCTCGAAACCCAAGATGCGGCATCAACAATCCAAAAGACGACCCATCGACAGCTGATTGTCTTCCCCCATGACGTGATTATCAGTCTCCCTTTCTCCCTTTTCTCCTTCGACACCTTCATTATGCATTAAGAAGAAAAAAAGTCACAAAAGCAAAAGTCCCTGGCTCCCACTCTTCTTCCCCTCTCTCCCTGAAACATCACCGTCAATACCTTCCCCAGGTAACTCAGGTCTCCGAGAACCCCTGGGAAGGGTGATCCTCATCATGCATCATGCTCATCTGCATTTCACCCCGCTTATCACGATAGTCCCAGCTCTTGGTTCTCTTAGAACCGGGTTTGAAGGGTTTACCCGTGATGCTGCTGCGCCTGCCGGTGGGTGACGCTTGGCCTCCCTGAGACTCATGGGCGGCTTCGTCCTCGAGTTGCTTTTTGTACTCGTCGGATGAGTGCTTGTAGTTGAAGGTTGAGCGTTTGGGAAGGCCCGGGTTGGAGTCTAATTGGTCCTGCTCTGCGGCGTCGGAGGGTTGGTGCGGCAGGTGGAAGTAGGAGGTCACATCTGGGGTCTTCGGGTCGCTTCCTCCGGGGGGTTGCTGCCCGCTGATGAGGGATTCCGAGGCCTGGCTGGAAGGAGGCTGCCAGGAATAGTGGGACTTGTCATAGGTTGGAGTTCGTTGGATTGACATATTTGTTTAAGAACGGCGAGGTTAAGTTTGGGGATAGTCGATTCGAAGGGGGCGTTTGAGTCAAAAAAGATCGATCCCGTATGGGATGCCTTGCGATATATTCCTTCCGGACGAATTGTCGGTCGGGAAAGCACCCGGGGAATTGGTCTAAGTACCTTTTGGCGATTGAAATGCCTTTTTTGTGTCTGTCACCTCCGGGGAGGCTAATGGTACTGCTGGTACCGGTCTACGAGTCCAGCAATACGGGAGTACGTACTGGGGGGTGTGGGACTCTTGAGACGACGAGGTTCAGGATCCGATGAGGAGAGCAGCGATAGCTTAGCTTTAGGGGCAGTTTCTTGTCCGTTTCGAAACGAAAGAACGGTAAAAGATGAGCGAGTAGGAGAGAGACCCTTTCTTTATGCTCTGGCAGCTAGTCCGGACGAGGCTTCTCGAGTCGAAGACAGTCAGGTCGACAACGTCCAAATGGCTGCAGGGTCAGGCCAGCGCGGGGCTAACGAATAGCGTGACAATAACAGTGTTAACAGGCGGTTTCTGGCAGCCAATCGAACGCAATATCGGCGGCGGATTCGAATCAAAACTGTCAAGTCAACCGGGCAGTTTTTCGGACGCATAAATTGCAGCGTCGGAAACAGCTCGAACGGGCGGGTTCTGTTAGCGTAGGAGGTTTTGTTCCTGGCAGCGAAGACGATTCCGAATGGCAGTTTCGAGGTGTCTCAACGGCGCTGTTGGAATTGCCGTACGTCATTCGTCGATTGGCTGGCTGCATTTGGCTGGCACCGATTCAGCTTAGCACCGATCCAGAACATACATACATAAGTACATTACTGACTTAGTATGTTCTGAGTCTGTCAACATGTGGTGTGCAGTAACGTGAAACGCGGGAGAGGCACAGAAAGGGTGGCCAACGTGCTCAATTAGCACATGTACAATAAATGCATTGCGACGATGTTATTCTGTTAGCTATTTCATTAGATGTTAGCATGTTGGAATCGGATCGAGCAGAATGGCCGGTTTCTGGATCCGGACACAGCCCAGATGGCCTCGATGCCTAACGGAATGCCGTTATCCGTAGCCATTCCGACTCCAATGCATCGAATACGGAACCAATAGCAGCAACTAATATAACTTGGTGCCAATTATAAGCACAACCATAACATTCGACGTTCCGAAAATGCGATATTGCGCAGGACCGGCTGTTGGCGTCGCAGTCGATTAATTAACCCCACCCGACACATTCGGTATGCATAACCTTCCCTTCCACTCCCGTGATACCTACACGGAAGACAGCATCACAGGGATATCGATCCAGAGAGCCGCCGGGTCGACCGATCCCGATTATTAATGCTTCACCGGTCGCCTGCATACGGCATCGAATCTCGTTTGTGTTGGTTCATTTGAGCCGAGGCCGAAATGACGCCGTCTGCCGTGGAAATGAGATAAAACGGAAGCACGAAGCCTTCCCGCTTCGTCATCTCGCGATGCTTCATCCTTTATCTCCAGCAGTATCTACCCGAAAGCACCAGCCTGGCTGTCTCTTATTCCTGCTGTCTCTGGTCGAGTATCAAAACAAATCTCAGCCCTCCCGAACCAGTTGATTCCTTCGCTCCCGGTCATTGCATTCGCTTTGCATCCCGGTCGACGTGCTCCTGCACTTGTGCCAATTTCGCGGGGAAATAGACCACGCGGCTGCCTCTGAGTGAATCCTTAGCCGTCTCACAAATTCCCCGATTCCCGCGAACCCACAAATAGCAATTCCAACGGTCTTTTATTTTTACTTCCAATCTATAGTTCTTTTTGGAGAAAGAGCGAGCTCGCGCCGGAAAATACTTCCACCCGGCATGATGAAGGCGCTCGTCGTCGAGAAAATCGACGGCAAACCGGGTCAGGTTTACTATCCGTAAGTTTGCGGCATAACAAAGGCTGTTCTACTCCCTTACAATCCTCATGCACCGCGACGAGAAACCCCATTCTGGCATGCGTCTTCTCTCTCTACTCATATTCGTCCGTCTACGGCCTGCAGCCATATCGTCATGATGCAGTCGGACTTAAAGTTCCGTATGACCCGTCCATGACGTGACTTGGTCGCAGTCGCTCAGATATCAAGCTAAGATCTCAAGCACGATCGGGATCCGGGTTATGCATGTCTTTGACGCTCGATTTATTTCTCCCCGGCGCGCCGTTATTCGAGTGCAATATGCATCTGCCGCATAGCGGGCGCGCTACTTCTAAACATAGCCACCAGGAGATCCGGAGACACTGAAAAGCTTAGCCGTCTGGCCGTGCATGATGTCCTTCGGTTCGAAGTATCCAAAACCTCGCTAATGCTCTTTGCTTCCCCTCACCCTTGCCACATCCCCCAAACCTGAAACGCCATAGCGAAGAAAATTTCTTGACTGACAGCCACATCTTTTCCCGCATCTTTTGTTGGCCGGCAAAGCCTCAAACAGGTGGACCTTCCCAAACCAACCATCCGACCGGGCGAAGTGCTCGTCAGGATCCTTGCTGCCGCACTGAACCACCGGGAGGTCTTCTTACGGCAGCACTTGTACCCCGGTATCAGCTTTGAAACACCTCTTGGCGCCGATGGCGTTGGAATTGTTGTCGAGACCAGCTCGCCGGAGCTTGAACGCCAATGGAAAGGAAAAAAAGTTATTCTGACTCCCGGGCGAGGCTGGGAGGATAGCGAAGATGGCCCTGAGGGCAGGTATGTGATAGTAGGGGGCACGGTCGGGGTGTCGCACGGTGAGTTTAATTCCTTTTAGCAGCTGTGTCCAATCATACTTCAGAGATGGCACTTCTGCCACGCGACTGGTCCGAATAGGCGATCTCATTGAGACTACCGTTCTTTCCGGAGATTGATAAGACGGCACATTAGGGACTTTGATGCTACTCTGTGCTCTTGCCTATGGGGCCCCTCAAGGTCCCTTTCGGGAGGAGATCCTAAATTGGAATGCCACCGTCGTCTATGAACCCCATATGCTAGCATCGCCTAGCTATATATGAATCCTTTTTCTTTCCACTTTTATAGGTTATAGAGTAATAATAATTGTGAATGATACCAGGCACTCTCCAAGAATACGTTGCTCTACCGGCTTCCGAGCTCGAGGAAGCCCCAGAGCACCTCTCAGTCCCGGAGGCCGCAGCGATCCCCCTCGCTGGTCTCACAGCCTGGCGTGCGACTTCCACAAAGGCCAAGCTCCGGGCGGGACAGAACGTCCTCATCACGGGGATTGGCGGTGGGGTCGCACTCTTTGCCTTACAATTCGCCGTGGCGGCCGGCGCTACTGTCTTCGTTACCTCTGGCTCTGAGGAGAAGATTGCCAGGGCCAAGGAACTAGGTGCTGCAGATGGAGTTAACTACAAGCGGGAGGATTGGTCGAAGCAACTGAAGGCGTTACTTCCAAAGAATAGGCCGTGAGTACTGACCCTTTTTACTTTGTTATTCTTTCGTTTATTATGTCCATTGAAGGTCCTCTGCAGGTATTGCATTGAACGCCCTCGCTGCTCCTCGTTGTGCAATTCCCCTACTCGAAGAGTTATTCCTCCATTTTTTTCCAAGTTTTGGGTTTTCCCTGCCCTTGTGATTTCCTCGAGCTCCCCACTATGCGGAAGGTTATTCGACAAACGGGTACGCCTAGTCCGTTGGTGCAGAGGACGAAACTGCATCTCTCGAGTTCTAATCCTCGAGGTTCCCCGCACCGTCTATATAGCTATTGGCCCTTTAGCAGTGCTTAAGCGCAGGGCTTGCATAGCTTGCATAGCTTGCCTAGCTCTATTGCACATGCTCTCTCCTCGACCCTTGCAAGCCCGCTGCATGTGGCCGATGCGATGATCATCTCATCGCTCTCCACTTTGCAAGGCTACCTTATTGGCCAATTAGGGTTTCTTACCTTTCTTCCACCATGACCCCATGCATCTTTACCCCCAGCCGCTAAGCCGCTTGGATGTTATTGGTTGTTTACTTTGCCACTAAACATATTCCTCGACGTTATTGGGGGACGGGTGAACTAGGTACCTCGATACAGTTATTGACGGCGCAGGTGGCGATATCGTGCTGCAGACGTATGGATTGCTCAAGCTGGGGGGTGTGATTGTTAGCTATGGGATGACGACGAATCCGAAGGTGGTGTTTCCGATGCAGGCTGTTTTGAAGAACATCGAGGTGAGTTTCTTTCTTTCTTTCTTTCTCCTCTTATGGTTTGCTCGCTGCTGTGCCGTCCTTTTCCATGACTACATACATCCTTTTCTCCTTCGAGACGTAAGAAAAAGTGGATCCACCCTTAACGACATCGCGACCAATCTCCTGGGTCGGTTTGGACAAGGGTATACCGACACACACATCGTAAGACCAAAGAAGGTTTCGAAGAACTCGTTGTTTCGAAAAGCAAAGGGTAGCAGGATTCCGGTGTTTCCTTGGAACCGGGTTTTCCTTCGATTCATTCCGGTCGTGTCGA
This sequence comes from Arthrobotrys sphaeroides, assembly GCA_036971245.1. Classification (NCBI taxonomy): domain Eukaryota; kingdom Fungi; phylum Ascomycota; class Orbiliomycetes; order Orbiliales; family Orbiliaceae; genus Arthrobotrys; species Arthrobotrys sphaeroides. Next base: position 271,280 of record JAJTTW010000010.1, on the reverse strand, counting down.
GGATATGTAAATGGGATATCGATCATATGGTACAAAAAAGGGTTGAAGAGTTAGGCGCTTAAAGCCCCACTTTTGGTCATGGTGGCCGGATGACATCTGACCTTACTTTTTGGCACCCACTCACTACTTGCCGCTTACCGCTTCTTTCTTCTTCTTCTTCTTTGCTCACCGTCTTATGTTCTATGCTTACCTCGGCATATAACCTTACTATCATGACCCTATCATATCTTATCACCACCGGTTACTTCGTGCATGACTACCTTAACAACCGTCTTTTTACTGACAAATAACCCCTTCCCCTCTCCGCCTTGGGGGGTTTTTGTTTTTTAGATTCGCGGTTCAACTATGGGTTCCCGAAAAGAATTTAGAGAAATGGTTAGCTTTATAAAGGACCACGGGATCAAACCTGTGGTTAGCACGGCGGTGAAGGGCTTGGATAGGGCGGAGGAAGTGTTTGAGATGATGAGGAAGGGAGAGCAGTTCGGTAAGCTAGTGGTTGAGGTCGGCGATGCGGGGGAAGCGGCGAGGCTCTGAGGTTGACGTTCCTGTGTCCGGGAGTGTAAACTGGGTGAGCGGACGGTGTGGGTAGGTACTTGTCGATACTTTTTGGATACTGGGGGGAGGGTGCCATGTGGGAGGAAGGGGAGGTTGTATATTTTCTTGAGGTTTTATTTTTTTTGTAATATAAAAGATATATATAAAAATGTGATATATCGTTTCTACTATTGAGAATTGTTCGAGAGGAAATTATTTGCGAAAGGGAGTAGTACATGGTTGGGAGCTAGTATAGTCATTTTTTTCGTTTCGAAAATTTTCCCAAGACTTTTTCTTGCTGCAAGCTATGAAGAAAGAGAAGAGAGAAAAAACGGCCGATGGTAGACTTTTTTTTGGGTGGGAACATCCCCCGAAGGTGTGTCTAAGTAGCCTATACGGAAATTTGGAAGACGATCTATGGAGCCTACCCTTCAAGGGAATTCGCCGAAGCTTGCACGAATGACGGGAGAATTCCGACATACTGCTCTAAACCGTCTTGGTCGGTCCATATTTCCTTTGGTAGGATTCAAATGGTACAAAGATGATAATAAATAAATAAATAAAATAAAAAAAGGACCTCGTATGAACCAAAAAAGATAAACAAGGTCTGTGTTTCTGAGCTTTGACCCGGTCCTTGAAGAGGGGGCGGGGAGGAAAAGGTGGAGGAAGAGGAAGCTTAGAAAGATTCGTAAGCCGCGAATGGGGATGTATGGTAAGCTAGGGCGAGAGCGAGAGGAACTAGAAACCACACTTACTTACTTAACAGGTGAACATTGCATGTACGGCGATAGGGAAAGTAAGTATCTATCTAAGACACGGGCCGACACGGCACACAAAAAATGTGAAGGTATTAAGGTGTTTAGTAATGTCTTTCGATAGCAGAATGGCCAATTGGTTAGTTTCAAAGCATGGGCCTTTTTCGATGGCGGGTTGAGGTTGTATTTTTTCTTTATGGTGAGAAAGTGGGTTGATACGAGGAAAAACCCGGTACGAACTTGCCTTTGCCGTTTCGAGTACCCTGGACGAAGTGAGTGGTCCGAGAGGAAGGGCTGGAAGAAATCCTGCAATTCTTGCGTATAACGTAGCATTTTCAAATAGATCTAAGAAACCCCCATGCACGCGAGAATATGATTCGATAGTACACCCACAGGTAAGCTATAATATCTTTCCATTTCTGTCCCGTTTTACCAGCCGAGAACTTAAGACCCATTCAAAGCCTCGTCTATGGGCAGATATTATTTTAAAAAGCGTTGCATTCGACCGAAACCCATGCAAGGGTTCGAATGGCATTACGATATCGAATCGATGCCCATATACCATACATATACAACCATGCAAACGCAAGTAGCTCCTAAACCAAGCAATCTAGACGTATCTGCGAGGTTGCAGACCAAGGGTATAAAACTGATTTGTGGGCCCCATCTCGAACGGACCCATGGTCGCGGCGTTTCCCGCCAAGAACCCAATGGACAGGGTTTAAGACGTTGAGAAGTCACGGTGATGTCCAAGCTTTTGGAGGCAGTTGGATGCTAATGGATGGTTTTGAGGATTGTGGACGGTGAAGAAGAGGCGTTTGAGGGTTACCCACGGCCTAGAAGTGGCTGCGATGCGATGCAGTATGGCGCTTGCATTACATGCAGGTTTGTTTTTGGGGATTGGTGAATTAATTGAAATGTGATAGCGCAATTTTTTCTTGTTTTTTTTTGGTGCTGCAGATACCGATGCAGATGGTACTATTGCAGTGGATGTATTTTGGTGGCGGTTTGTGGGAGGCTTTACAAGGCTGGCGAGGGATATAATTTGTGACTTCGCAATTAATTGCTCTGGTTTTGAGAAGAAACAAAAAAGTGAAAAATCGATTTATCACAATTTCTGATATGGCAATTACAAATTCGATCGGAGTTTAGAGAAATATTGTGATATGTTTCGTTGGGTCTGCACTTGCAGCTAAGCCAGCTGCGAGATATCGAGATGTGGGCGTTAAGATCGGTGCAGTGCGCACGCACGCGCACATGCTGCAATGGCAGGTGCCGATGGATTTGGCCGGCCGTTTAAGAAAAAAAATCGATCGGGAATTGTAAAGGCCGGTGTTCATTGTGATTGGATCCCATCCACAGATAGCAATCGGTTTAGTAAAAGGGGAATTAAAGGGAAAGCAAAAAAAAAAGGCAGGTTATACTGCTTCGAGGGTATGCAGCAGCAGCTGTGTGCCGGTATTGCGAACTGATGCCAGGGATATATTGATCGAAGAGAAGAGAGGGGGAAAGGTTGGGTACAAGTGGGCTCTGTCCATTCTAAGCGATATCGACTCCTCGCGGAATATGCCTTATCAGGTGAACGGCGGTCTACAACAGATCTGCAGAACGACCTAGATCGAGTACCGTATATTCAGCCAAACCCACTTGGTTAAGGACCCGAAATAACTAGCTTCCATCGTCTCGCAGGTGAATTAGCTGGGTGCCTGTCAATCGCTTTCGATCACCACCCGGGAAAAACGGCATGGGTCATCAGGCAAAGTATCTCTCTTTGGCGAGAAACAAAATCCCGAGGCCTTGGGTTTCGCCCGTTGAAAAAGGTTCCATCCAGGAATTACCAATTTGAATTCGCGGGGTAAAAGGAAAAACTAAGTAATGATGAGGGTATGGGGCATCTGATGGATGGCTGACGGTGGGTCTACGGTAAAGGACTAGCGTTTTAAGCCCTGCCGCATCGAATATCGCATTTTAAGAATGAGAAATTTAAATCATCACGGTGACGAGATGGATGAAAAGATTCTGGCCGTATTGCTGCTTCCGACTTGTTTGCTGGATACGGGTAAGGAAATTGATGAATGGATGGGCTCAGTTCGATGTGGCCCGGTAGCCTCCATGGATGCCTCCACGGTACATACCCTCCACGAAGGTGCGTGCGAGCGATATGCCACGACGGAAAGGTGTTCAGTTCAGCCAGATCGCCGGGAACTGCTGCTATAGCATGAATCTGGTATAGCTTCTAAGGTGAACTTATTCGTATGTTTCCTTTTTGAACCGCGGTAGGGCCTAGCAGACGTTTACCTGGAATCTTGGTTAGAAAATCAACATTCCTTCGTTAACGTTAGTTTTTCGATCACTCGCTGCTGGTCCGTTTTCCTGAGGAGGGCCTGGCTGCGGACGGGGGGTCTGATGTGGCTTGCCTGGGGAAAAGAGGCTAGTGCTTCAGACGACTTTTGGGACTGGCAGCGCCAATTGATGGCTGGTGGGACTAACCCTGCATGAAGGTGTGCATGCGTTTCGGGGGACTTGTCTCAATGCGGCGGTGGCTGAGTTTTGTGCGGGCCAAGAGATTGTTGGTTGGACATGGGCTTGTGTGCGTGTGTGTGGCCGTTGGCTGCATAATCGATATCAGGATAGCATCATGCCGCTAGCTTGAGCAGCAGCCCTGCATACAGCTGTGAAGGTCGGCGCGGAGATGCAAGATACTTTTGCATCTTTTACAAAAATACTGGCGCTTGCGATCTTGCATTTCTGAGGCCCTTTGCGGGATTGCGAAAGCAAGGAAAAGAAAGAATCTTGGTATTTTTGTCGAATTGACGTCTGAAAGCGAATTGACTGATGCCTAATATCGCTTCTCCTCGACCTTTTCAATTCGATTCGACAGAGTACACCTCGGTAGCTCGATTGAGCTTGAACGCCGACGTATCAAACATGGCATTTCAGGTCACGTTGAACAAACCCTTTACGGTATTAACCGAAATTTTATCCATGATTGCAGCCAGAGAGGGGAGAAAAAACTGGTCTATGGAAGCGACAGTAACCAGGTTCGCGATAGTTATTCAATTTGCGAAGTTTTGAATGCAAATGAATGGGCCCTTCTTTTTCGTATGCACTCCCCTGCTCATTGTTTGAGGTCTCAGTGGGGTCATGTTGGACCCACTCCTTTAACTTGCCGTGCAACCACAGAGAGTGGAACACCAAACCGAGGTAGCTATCACATGCCCCCCTCTCCATTGCATAGCCAATACCTCTCTGAAGCTATACTCGAACTTGGGAATTGATCCGGGTGGCGATCGAGTCCAGGCCTTGGGTTGGGAGGTATTATAGTCAGGGTAGGTAATATTCGGTGGAACGGCAGTCTCCGAGACGATAATATCCCGGCTCAATCGTACATACATAGATAATATCAAAACCTCCTATTTGCAGAGGCCCGGGAGATCTACTCGGGTTGTGTTTAGTGCAACTTGGAGGAGGAATAGATATGGACCAAAGGCGGGGTCTGGTTGGCGGGGAAGGTTACGCGTAAGATGTCAAATGCTGGAGCCTCGATACAGATCTGCTCGCCAGTGTAAGGTTTGTGCGAGCTGGGAGCAACGTAACGTGAACTGTACGCTGAAGTCATCGATACCTTCGGAGCGCGGTGGGAAAGTGGACACCGGGAGCTGATATCAAGCGAATCGTAGACGTCGGCGTCGAGGAGGACCAATCGGCGTTCGTTATTTCATTTGCCGGTACACCCACCCTCCAAGAAAAATGGTTGACGCATCGACGACGGTTATGGGACAAAGAAAAGCTTTAGAGCTCTTCGACGTCTTTGCTTGCAACTGTCTCGCACATGCCAATATTTTTTATTTTATTTTTTTATTTTTTTTTTTCTCTGGCAAATGTTGAAATGTGGTCAATGCGGAACTGAATCAGAGAGTTGAACTCCAAGACAGGGTCTACGCCAAGGGAGCGAGAGACAAGTACCAATGCTAACGTTGTTATAGACCAAGTGACATGGAGTTCCTATGGGATTGTATCAGACACCCATCTCGATCCCGTTGGCCGGAATTAATCTTTTTTTACTCCATGTTCTCGTAAAATTTATGTCAACCGCTAGAACTTTAGTTTCCATTTCAGCCAGGCGCGCCTCTTGAGAAATAAACTAGGCTCGTGCGACAGGAGCTAGAACGACAAGAAGCGCACACACGAGCGATCTGTGGCGCCAGGGAAGGGGGGGCTAGGCGGATATGGTCGGTCGGACATTTTCGTTGGCTGTTCACCAACTGTTAGTCCAACTTTTCAAAATTCTCCATACCATGATGGATATGTGAAGAAGCGAGCGAGAAAAGAGAGGACGGTCGTGGCTCTGGAATTTACCGCAATGGGAATGAATCACTGGCTCCGGGGGCGACGTAATCAAGCCACATGGATATAAGACTTTGGAGGTGCAGCCGCGAGACAAGCAGGTTTTCTCTCCATCTAACCGAGAACAACCGTGGAGTCGGGATGTCTCAATAAACGTCAAGAGATGTAAGCCGAAATCGGGATAGGTCCTGAGGGGATGGAGTAAGGGGGGACTTCCCCAGCAGCATTTCTATCGTACGTACTTTTGTTCTCCGATATATCCGTGGAGGTATAGTATAACCTTGCCTATGAAATTCTGAGGTTTTGGGATACCAATCCTAACTTGGAAGAAATACTCTTGCAGAATATTATGCATTTTGCAGTGGGTTTTCTTTGCTTTTATTCATTTCTCGGGCTATCCGCACACCACCACGCTTCAAAAAGCTGTTTTTTTCCTTTCGCACGTGGGAAGTTTTTCAGGCCAATGAAGCTCTTTCCGGTAAATGGGGAGCTCTTTACGTTAATACTGCTCATATGGCTATCATCCGGGCCTCGTGGCTCCAGGAATTCCGTCAATCAGGGCCGTGCTATCGTACGAGCCACAAAGATGCTCTGTCGACGGTTTCTACGATTTTTTCCCTGGATAACTGTTAGGCAGCAGCAGGTCCAGCTGGGACTGGACAGAGATTTCGACGAACCGGTTTCCAGAACTCGAGTGCTCTGGTAATGGATATGTCGAATGTGTACTGTTAACGCTGGTATTGGGTGCTGTCGTCGCAGCAGACCGGCCAGAGAATTATATCGGACGGTGACAAGAAACATAAGGTTTCATACAGACTCCAAGCAAGTCGAATGAGGGAGTCGCATTTCGCCATTTACGCCTTCCACGGTGAAACTTTAAACAGAGTTCGTGAGCTCATATGTGAGGCAATAAGCAAGTCCCCGCAAGGGGCACAGAACTCTCTGTCGAAGTCCCAAAGTGGGTCCAAGGGGGGGCTTTCTCGTCAGGGCCGCTTAACTCACCTGCCACAGTTCTCGTCAGCAGCGGTTCTGCGGCACTGGCAAAGACATTGATCGGGGCAACACATTTATTTTGTTAACGTCGAAAATATGTGCGGTTCAGCTGGCCATGGGCTCTCCGACGCTCACCAGTTCATGACGCAAAGACTCGTGGATGTGGACTAGTGACATCCGGAACCACGCTACTAGTATACTATGGGTTTGGTTTTTTTTCTGCGGTGGCTTTGTTCGGGGAATTTCTCGTGAATGGGTAAGGTATCCTTTGCCAGTTGGAGTTGGAGCTTTTTGGTTTTTTCGTCGTCGCCGCATCTGGTATATCGACGTCAAGATTCCTTCCAGAAGCAGGATCTATGAATCGGGCACGACACCCCCCCGCGGGAGATGCGATGGGATAACTTTGCAATTGTCAGTCAGCCATCCACCTGGGAAAAATTCAGTTCTCCTCAAGGCTTTTCTAGCACTAGTCCGGAAAGTACGCAAAAAGTCAAAAATCCCTCCTTGTGGTATGGTTTCTTCGAAATTAAACCCTTGTGGAATCTAAGCTTTGGAATTTCCTGTGGAGCCTACTTACTTACTTACTTTTGCTCGATACTGGGCCCGAGGGAACATTCTCTTTAACGTTCGAGCAAATCCGTCGTACCGTCCAATCCAAGGCCAGAGCATCCCAGCGGTGTGGTTTCGCTACGGTGAAGTCTGGATCGATTGGTCGACGGTGTCCGAAGAGGGCGGCCGGGTGTCTTTGACCGCCCTTTGCTTTTTTTTCTTCTACCGTATGGTACCCTTTCAGACGGGTGGATACGATTATTCCCTATTCGTTATCGAGAGCAAAGCCGTGCTACCGTTTAGACTTCGTGTCCTGACTAGCTTTCCGAGGCTTCCCTTTTGTCTTTGAACTCCGACCCTTCGACCCTAACTTATAAACCCCCCCCCAGGCGCACCCACCTTCCCGCCGTCTTTCTTCCCACAGCATCGTCAAACCTCATAAGTCAGTGCTTTGACTTCCCTAAGTCACCATTGACCGGTTGATTCATAGCTTAAAAGTAAGTCAACGATCGAGTCTACCCAGAGTTCGAAACATCTACATTCACCCACACTTCGATTGTTTCCCTTTTTCTCTCGAGCACGGACTTTCGAGCTACGATATCAGCTTTATAACCACACCCCCCGGCCCGTCCGTACTTTTTTCTTTCCTCGCTGTCTTACTAAACCGCAATCGTCGTTTACCTGATATTAGGTGATCAATTGGGTCTCAAAATCCAACACAGTCATCTGTATTCCCACTTACCATTACATTACTAAGTTGCATTTCAACGATCGGTCGATTATTTTTCAGCCCCAAGCAAGCCATTACAGCACAAGTTACGCAGGTATATACATACGCCAGGCATTAAAAATTCAAAAGAGAAAAAAATAGCATTAGCAAGCATACCGCAGCATTTATTTGTCAAGCTTTCTTGCATCGACCTCGCTGTATCCTTTCGGTTCTATATCGCGCGCTCTCGCCGGCATCAGCATACACCAAGCAAGCTTAACTTAGCAGCTTCAGGGAAACTTCGCTCGATTGGGCCAAATCTCCACCAACGTTAACAACGCAGCGACTGAGCTACTCCACAGCAGCACAGCAGCACAGCATCTCCAAAACCTGCACCGCCATCTTTTTTCAAAACTTCAGATCCCAAACGGTCGGAAAATATCTTTTGGGTGTGGCTTCGTTCCCACTTTGCCAACCTCCGCGTCTAAAAGGTAAGGAAAAGTTATTTTCTCAATAGTACCCGTCCCTAAGTTTCATGATCGTTTTGTGTGCTGTTATTCCTTTTTGGGCTTTTCATCTCGTCTTTGGTTTCTTTCTCTGGCATCGGTGGAAAGCCACCCAAGCACACAGTGCCGCCCTAAAAATTCCTTTTTGTGGTTCCAAGCAGGCTAGCGCAGAAGATGAGGCGAGGCTGTGCACGCTAGCGCTGCACCGCATCGTCATAATCGCGGGGCGGCCGCACTAGTCCTGCGCTTCGGGAAGGGTGTCCCCTCGCACGAGCACGCCGGTCCCGGGGAGGCCCTTCGTGGCCCGGCAGTCTGGGTACATGAAGTTACACGGCAGGAAAAGCAAAATGTGTCCTCGGGGTCCCGGCTGCCAGACTTTGGGCGGCCCAGGGTGCATCCGCTGCAGAGGCTGCGAAGCAAAGCTCTCTTCAGGACTAGCTTAGCTTGATTACACAGACTTATATATACGAAGCGGCGGACCCGTCAATTCGTTATTTTTTGTCTCGCAGTATCAATCTACTTAAGCATCTCGGAATCCTCGCCTTCGACTTAAGTTCTCTATTCTTTTTTTTATTACAGGCAATAACTTTATAAAGCATCGATACCCACTTAACCGACACATTCCTGTCTCTTGAACCTTTTTTAACACCTGTCTTTGAAAGAGATTCATTCCTTTATCACACACATCTTCCCTTCCGCAACAGTCTCAGTTCAGGCCGGTTTACAAAGCCAACAACCATCGAAGCTTAACCAACAGTCTGGTTATTAAGGATCAGCTTCAGGGCCTGGATAGATTCCCGTCCGAAAAGCTTCATCAATGGCCTATACGGTAGGATTCCCGTCTTCCCTCACAAGATTGCGCAATTCCCTTAGTGTTTTTTTATTTATGTTCTCGAGCACTGTCGATTTTTTTTCTGTTTGGCCTTAAAAGTGGATTGCAGCGGGTGCTTCTAGAAAGTGCGATAGTCCGCTGGATTATGGGTCCACATGTCAACGTTACCTCTGCAGAAGGACCGCTTTTTCCTCAAGCTCGAAGCCCAGAGCCAGCCTGAGTGTGGGAGAAGGCTGAAGCTGGCTAATTTCCCATGCGCGGGCGGGCAAGTCATGGCGAGGTTGTTCCCACCTGATTTCGGTGGGTTTGGAAGCCCTGGTCGGCCCTTGTCCAATACTCCGGGGACCAGCCATGGCAGACCCATGCGCACGCCCCTTTAGCATCAGCAAAAGAAAAGAAAGGAAGAGAGAAGAGGATGGCAGCCTGAGCAGAAGCACCGTTCGAGGGAAAATTCCTCTTTCTTTGCCCTGCCTCCCCTTCGTCATTTGGTTTTTATTTCTTCTTTCTCTGGAAGACGATACCTGCAAAAGCAACCTCGTTTTCTTTTTTTATTTTTATTTTTTCTGGGGGGCATTTGTTTCCATTTGAGCTTCGGCTCGGAGACCTCAGGCAATCGTCCTCTTCCGACGGGTTCCTTCTTATAATACAATCGAGACTCCCTCGACCGCTCGCAGTCCTCAGAACAACCTTCGAAGACTCGGGACGGGCTATTTGAGATGCCAGCCGGGACAGACGCTGCGAAGAATAACCATCTGAGGTACTCATCAACTATCATTCCTTCCCTTCCCTTCCCTTCCAACACCGCCCGTGATGAGGTGCAAATTACTGGCGGGAACGGGTTCGCGAATACAGGATCCCGTCCCGGTCAATAATATCACAACATCGACCAATGCTTCACTTCATCCCTCCCGCGGTTTTTATACATGAGGTCGGCGGCCGCGGGGGTGGTTGGCTGCTCTCAGCGGTCCTGCTAGTTGTTTCCGCACTGCAGGTTTTAACCCAACGGGGACCACGTCGTCCCACTGCATATGAATGACACTTCCTCCGTGCCTTTTCTTTTTCAGCAGCTGCTCGAGATTAATATATCCAAGCTGCTCTGCTTCGTCTCATCCGGGATCAAAATCAAAAGTACCTGGACATACCTGACACTACCAACTGTCTCTTGCTTGCTCTGCTCTCCTTCCAACAGCGACTACTTTGCATCGCAGCTGCTGCTTCGACCTCGCCTCAACACAGTCTTGGGCCTGGCCCTGCAGCCGGTGGCGACGCTCTATAATTATCTGATACCCACCGCTTCCTCTTCCTCCTCTTCATCCTCCTGCACTCTTCCTCCTCTTCATCCTCCTGCACTCTTCCATCATCGCTTATTTTATATTTTTATTTTTTATTTTTTTAATCCCTTCTAGACACACTTTGGTTCCTCTTGTCTTTGCTTCGTCTTTGCTTCTATAACTGCATAGCTTGCCTGGTCATTAGCGGTCCTCTTTAGCATCATCATCATCATCATCGGCTTCTTCGATTACTCTCTTGCTGACATTCCTCTCCCTCTGGCAGTTCTCACGGGCTGGGATTCCCACTCCTCCTCCTTTTGACTATCAGCACGCTGAGTCCGGTCTCACCTTCGACTTCCAGTTCGACAAGGGCAGCCCGTACACCCAGGCTATCACCAACATGGCAGCCTCCTACAACAACCGCAGGTCTCCTCTGCAGTGTAAGCGCTCCTCCTCCTCATCCTCCTCCTCCACCCTTCTTCCTCAGCCCTGTGACAAATCCACCTTGCCACACTGTGACATCGGATCCTTCCCTGGTACCACCAGCAGTTCACTAAATCATTCTGCCTTATTAGACAACACTCAACTCCCGCAGATAACCGGGCCTACTTCCTCGTATCCTACCTACCAGGCGGATACCCCTTCCACATATCAGACCCCCCAGCAGAGCACCCCCTCGACCTTCGAACCCGGTCAATTCCAGCAGACTTCTCAGGTTTCCGCCTTCCCCCGTGTCACAGGATGCTCTCCAGCTCAGGGTCCTTCCGGCACCGACTTCACCATCGTAGTCTCCTCCACCACCGACTTGACCATGGACAAGAACAGGTCTTATAGGGCCATGTTCGGCTCCAAGAGATGCCCGGTCACCGTCCAGAAGGCCGCCGCCGTCGACGGCTACATGTCCTTCAACCTCTTGACCAAGGTCCCACCCAGCTCGACAACCGGATGGTACGGCGAGAAGGTTCCGGTTTACCTGAACATTGAGGACGAGCACGGCATCGAGTTGAACACCGAAGAAATCACCGAATTCATCTACACCGACGTTTCGCCACCACAGTCTTATGAGTCATCCCCCACACCTGACGGTTCTGGCAGAAAGCGAAGGCTCTCCAGCGGTGCCAAGGACATCGCCAGCGATATCTACAAGATGACCGTCAAGCGACCAGCTCTCCAGCCCAGAATCCCAGGAAAGGAGGAGGACTACGCAATCTACTCTTACCCATCCGTCAGCGGATCTTCCTTCCCATCCTACACCCAGACCACCATCTACGGAGACGCCGGACGACCGGCTTCGTGGAACGTTGGTTCGACATCGGACCACGTCGGAAACCCAACGTTGGTCAGGACTTCGACCCTCCAACAGTCACATGGATCTTTCAACCCGTACCAACTCCCACAGAAGGCCAACCTGTCCCTGCAGGGAGACCTGAACTCCATGGCCGAGAACTGGACCGCCGAGGAGTGGCAAAACAAGCGTCGACTGGTCCAGTTCCGTCGCACTCAACGAGGCAACACAGTCGAGGCTAGCTTCGCACCGGTCAGCCCCAGCGAACGCCAAGCGAACAGCATCTGCATCAGCTGTATCTGGTGGGCTGAACGACAGGAGACGTATGTCACCAGCGTCGACTGCATCTACCTCCTTGAGGCTCTCGTAGGTGTTAGGTTCACCGTCGAGGAGAAGAACAGGATCAGGCGAAACTTGGAGGGATTCCATCCCTTGACCGTCTCCAAGGCCAAGGCCGACAGCGAGCCGTTCTTCAAGCTCATCATGTCCTTCCCAAACCCGAAGCCTCGTAATATCGAGAAAGACGTCAAGGTTTTCCCATGGAAGATTCTCACTTTGGCTCTCAAGAAGATTATTGGCAAATACGTAAGCACCCACCTTTTCCGTAGTTACATTTGATTCACTATAAATAGTCTAGCTAACACGAACTCGGTATAGTCTGCCAGCTATTCGTCGACAGCTTCCGTGATGAGCCCGCCAATGGGTTCTTCCGGCCCAATGATCCAGAACGCTTCTCCTCGCTCCAACTCGACCTCTCCTTCCGTCCCCCAGCGTGCTACCGCCAGCGTCTCGCCTCCGGCTGTGGCTCATGCTTATCCTCAACAGATTGAACGCCCAGCGGTTACCCGCGCCGACGTTCTTTCCGGCCACTTGCAGCCTGGAATGACCCTTCCAACCACCACATGGGCTCAGCCGCTTCCTCAACTTCAAGCTCCCATCTCGACACATCAACATATCCCGAGGACATCGTGGGATGGGATGGGTCGACAGAGCCTGGAAATCCCACCGGTTTACGCCGACAACGTTCAAACCGTCCCTCAGCAAACCATGCACAACATCGGCTACCAGCAAAGGCTTCCCAACCCTTACCAGCCCAATGTCGACGGAAACCAGCAGCTCTCGCGACATAACACCTACTTGTCTTAAAAAAAATTAAATATATATACCTCGGGGGAAGTAGCTTGCATTGTAATCATTTTTCATTCTTTTTTCTTTTCTTTTCAAATTGGGTTACGAATTGTTACGATACCTATGATGTGTTTTTTTCTCATTACTGTTTTTTTAATTACCTCTGGCTTCCGCGCGGTTTTGCTTCTCTGAACTGGCAGCACATTGTACTCTTTTACTCATAAGTGTTTTCGCTGGCTTTGTCTTTCGAGGGAATATTCACTAAGGAGGAAAGTTTTGTTCTACATTATACACTTGCATCGGGGAGTTCGTTTTTTTATCGCTTTTCTCGTTTTCGCTCTGCGGCCCTGAAATACCTAAGCATCGGGTCTTCCTGTTTTCTAATTTTCTTTCCGTCTGGGTCATATTTCTTTCCGGTGATCGTGGTGTAATTGTCTTTCATACTAGTTCTCATCTTTCTTATTCATTCATGGGTTTTCCTTTTATTATTCTCAAACCGTATTGTATATTTCCACACTTGCATACCTCCACGTTGCCATCACGTCGAACTGTGAATTAAAAAAAGCAGCAGGCGATCGATTCATTCTCCATTCTTGGCAGACAGATAATCTACAGAGAGAGGATACTTTTTTACTCTCCTCTTTTACATACACACACACACACACATGGCAACTGTTCCCTTTTTCCTGTGCGCAATTCATCAAAAAAAATAGTGATTTGTTTCTGGGTTTTTAGCAATTGCGATTGACTTTGGGAGGATATTTTGTTTAGTTCTTGCGTGGTCCTTTTTTTTTTTTTGCGAGCTCTGCGGGTTTTTAGTTTTTTCTTTTAGTTGTTTCGTTTCTGTTGAGCTGTCTGCTGCTTTTTTCGCTTTGCTTGCTCTTGCTTTAGGTTACTTAGAATAAGGAGAACTCATTCCTCATGGATATCGGCGCACTCATGTACACATCCAAAAAAAAAAACAATTTTACTCTTTTTTATTTTTTTTTTTTTTTTTTTTTTTTTTTTTTTTTTTGTAATTTTTAATAATTCTTTATTCTTTTTCGAATACCTAGCTGGTACCCCGATCGTGACAGAAAGAACATAGGCTTGAATGGAAAGGGCCTATTGTTGTAACAACCATAAACCGTGCATTAAGTTACTCCCCTCATCCTGTCCAAACGGTTTTCGTTTCTTCACTAAAAACCTGTGACTTCCCAACTCACAATTGCTAGCCTTTAAGCAACAAGAAGTTGTAATTGTTATACTGTAGGTTGGAGTTGGAAAATTGTTCTACTTTGTTGGTTTCCAACAATGGGGTTCATGGTCAAGAGAATGGTGGTTGTTGTTCCCTTCCCCCATGGTGATGCCCGGGGTGCATGAACTGGTGAACTGGAGTACTCGTCTCGGCTAGCTTTGCAGAAGCAAGGCCTCCTCATGTTCCCCCTTCAATATATCATGTTGTTTAATAAATAAAATGGATTATCAATGGGAAGTAAACGATCGGCGGTTCTTCGTTACGAAAGGTTTAAGGCACATGCGCAGGGTAGGTACTTTTGTATGTGTGGATTTTATTACCGGTATTAAAGTACCTGAGGAGGGGAAAGGAAGGGGGGGTTGTCAATAGCTGGATGATTCGGGGTGGTATATAACATGGTTCTTCTGGGTAGGATATCCGGTGGGTTGGGATTGTGGTTTGGATGCAGATGGGGTCAGTCAGGCAGGCCCCCGCTTTTTGGGGTTTATTGAGGTTGTGAGTTTCATAGGGATGGGGACGTTTAACTTGACCCTTGAGTTTATGGGGGCAAAACCTACGGTTCTTAATTTCGGATTTTTTGGGAAGAGGATATGGGATGATGATGATTATGGGAATTCGTGGTACTGGGTGGCTTTGCGAGCTTTTGTGAAGGAGTTTTTGCTCCTTCGGTAAGTCCGGAAAGAGAAAGTGTGTTCTCTTTGATCGAATACCGTTGCAATCCATCTTAACCCATCCCATTCCCTAAGGTGTGTATCATATGATGTCTACTTCTTATTTACCTTTTTTTCTTTTTGGCTTACGTCTGACTTTTGGGGGCGAAGAAGTTAACCGGGTAGGTAAAGTCTAAGTAAGTATCGTGTCTGTGTAAGAAGAGGCTAGGAGAAATTTTGTTGGCTTCTTTTTTTTTTCTCCCCCCGCCCCATGTATCCCAGCTAGTATTGCGATGGTGCGCCTCCTACCAGTTGTTTGGTGTTTGAAGGTTCCACCGGAGATGGAAAGGGCTGCGATGGTAGGATGTATGATTCAGAGGGGTTTGGAATCGTCGATGCTTTTTGTCTTGTAAGCCTCTGTGCGCTGTTTTTTCTCCCGCGAAAGGTATCTAGGCGGGTCAGTGCATTTTGCATCCCCTCTTTCTCGAAAGTTGGAAGTCTTGTTGAACCAGGACCGAACGCATCTGTCGATAGGTCGGTCCTTAGACAGAACATCTGAGTCCTTACTGTAGACGTGCTAGCGCGATCCTAAGCATTTATTTGGTGGTGGTGATAACGAAGCTGTACTATCATTTTTCGTCTGATCTGAGGCTCGAGCACGAGGGGTTTCACATAAAAAGAAATCATGGTGTGGGTTTATGTTTATTAAAGGGCAGTATACGGAGGTAGTTAAGGCAAGCAAGCTTCTTTCGCATCGATATCCCCATTCAGGATCACCGCTCTGGGTAATGTATCCGGGCTTTTTTTTGCTGCGTTTTTTGAGCTTCAGTGATATGATGGTGGTTTTTGGATACAGGGGAGTTCTTTGGGAGGGGTATAGTATTCGTCAGTTATGATTAAATTTCCGTATTCGGAGGGATATATCGATGACATCGCAGCTAGGTGTAGTTTATTGCGTGCATGATAGGATTTAAAGATTTTGATGACGATGATTCTTTAGGTTCTTCGGCGTGATCAAGTCCAGTAGAATATTCCTGCAACGGTCGGATTCATGCGCGTCCAATCGCGGACTTTTTTGGGTTCACCAAATTTAAAAAAAAAAACTCATCACTTTTTTCAGCACCCAGGTTCACACTTTAGATTTTTTTTTCCATGGCTGCCACGAGGGCGTCGTCTATGGTTTATTTCCATGGGTTCTTTTATGTGGGATATTTGGATGGGGATGGGATGGCATGGAGGGGTTACCGTTGGTTGGTTGGGGTCGGCTACTTTTTTTTTACTTTTTACTTTTTGGTGTAGTCAATGCTGTTTCTGATTCTGCAGGGCAGGGTCGATGTGTGCACACGATAATATATAAATCAGAATTATTGAGAGGGAGCTTGAATGTTGGGAAGAGCTTGGGGGGGAAGCTTTAGGTTGACAAGGGACCTAGCTACTTAGCTACTGGTGTGAAGGGGGTACAGTTTTGGTGGGATATTTTGGTCCCTGGGAATGAATGAGGTAGTACTGGTATTCGGCTCAACGGGTGGCCCTGTACCTGGACTTACACTTCTTTTCCCCTTAAGGGACGAGGGTTTTGGGTTGATATGTGACGGTGGTATAGATATTACTTTGTATGTAGACGGTAATATATCTGTATCGAAAGGTTGAGAAGGAAAAAAAGTTTATTTTGCAGATCCCCAGCTCGGGTCGACTATCCGCCAAGGATTAGTGATTTTTCTAGCAACGGAGGTTGTCGACGAGTCGCAGTGAAGGGGTCCTTGGGGCGGCTCTGGGGGGAAGAAAAAAGGGAAAGGGGGACCCCTATAGCGGAGTGCATGATAATTTGGGGACCAGCAGCTGGAATTAAAAAATGGTGGCTTTTTTTCGAAGGTTCTTTGGGTGCTTCCATGCATGAAGCTAGTGCAGGCTAGCATGCATGGTGCAGAATTGACGGCCTGAAGGGATTTTTCGTGGTTTGTCCGAATGGGTCCGCTTGTTTTAACTCCGTTCGATCGGGATGGAATATTGGCGCCCAGAGGATGACCGGAGGGGCTTCGTCATTTGAGGTACGAGGGAAGTTGGGAAAAAGTTTATTTCATATATTTTGCTTTTAGTAAAAGAACTTTTTGTATGTACTTTATTTTGGATTTCGTAGCGCTAAAACAGTACTGGTGAAGGTTTATCGGCAAGTAAAGTATTGGTATACTGATCGTCGGCTTCGAAAGGCTAAACGGATTTAATGTGAACCTGTGTAAAAGAGGCATATGGAGCCCGCTCGGAACGACCCGGATGTTCGGACTTTTTTTTTTTTACCATGACGCTGCTGTAGCATGATCACACTACAAAGAAACTTTAGTTATTAAGATTCTATGAAATCATTATATCATATTTGAGCTTCTTTTTGAGCTTCTTTTTGGTTTACAACGTTTGTCCCTTTTCCCGCATTGACTCGAGTATTCTGGTACGGGGTCTCCCTTGCTAACGAAAGAGGCGAAAAGGGTAAGTTACTTAGCTTTTGGGATCGAGTTACCCCTTCCAAAGTTAATTGTGTTGGCTGGCTCTCTCATGTGATCTGTACCTACATGATGCATGACATGTGCCTGACTTGATATGATTATTTTTCGCTGTTAACTTAAGAGGGAGTAAGTATACGAGTTCATATTACCATGATTATTCCTTTGGAGCGGTGTGGCTATTCTGTTTATGGCTATAGTTTTTTTATTATCGAGAGGGCCGGGGCGGAAGACTTATCAAAAGCTTGCTTCGGGAAGGGCGACTATTAGATCGGGTTCCTGTCCGCCCGTTCCCAAAGTTGAAATTCATCGTATGCGGAAGAAAAAGATTACAATTAAAAAGGTGAGGTTTATTGAATTCGAAACCGGTTGCCGCGAATAGATTAATTAATTATGTACATGTTCTTTGCTGACGAGCTTCGAGGCGGGGCGTTGAACGTTCATGTGTGAATATTGGATACCTGTTCGTCTCGTATATGCTCCGGTAACTCCATCCGTAGAGATACTCTGTAGGTCATGAGTAGCTACCTAAGCTATCGATAGGCTTGGTTTCAGTTCCATGATTCGATTATTCCTTTCGACTAAGCGGAGTTGACGAAAATTTGCGAAAAAGTATAATCCGAAACCCCGAATATGTGGATTTTAGCCTGCCGCTTGCCGAGTTATCGACCAGGTCCGAGCAGAGGGTATGCATCCATGATACATCGAAATACTGAGTACCAAGATGGGACATTTTCGACGATGATTGTATACGTAGCTAGGTAGCTTCTTCTTTTTTTTTTTCTTTTCTTATCCCTTCGAATCCGTATCTGCACTGCATATCGTACGCCCTGGAAATTTGAGCGGACAAATATCTTATTTGATAATGGATTACGGAGACACCGTCTATGCCAAGAAAGAACTAGTGGCTTTCGTATTCACTGCTGAGATTGAAGGCATTTCGTCGATGGTTGAGCTATAACGCCAAGGATATAGAAACGCAAGATAGAGTGTAATCGTCCCCCAAAGGTGGTTTAGTGGAGTTGGGCGTACTAGCCACCAATTGATGTTCCCTTGGCACCATGATACTTCCGTTTTGAAGGTGAACCCCCGGATGTCATTGTCACACAGCTTAGGAAGTAAACGCCAAGACACGATTTGATTTGTGGAAGGGGGGAAGTTTTAACTTATTTTGGCCTTTTGGGCCCTTTACGGGGATGCATGCATGGGGCAAGCAAACAGCTTTAGAAGTTGATCTGGAATGTGATTTCAGGGTCGTTGACAGGCCAAGGGCCAAGGGAAAATTTTGGGGTCTGTGAACGAGGCGACAGGAATTCGTGCATGACAGTGCACCGCGAAGAAGGTTTTCGACTTTTTTGAACATGCATCATGTCTCGGGGCGGATGGGCTTCGCTGCTTTTACTAGCTGCCGCAGACCAAGTGGGACCCTCCAAGATGAACTCTATCTAGTTTGCCAATTAATACGCTCCGTGCATACTCCCCGTTGATCACCGTATAAACATCCCAGAGCTATCATATCAAAAACGCAGGCTTTTTTTTTCGAATAGGATTCCGTCGAGGTTACCGGTACTTGATTTTTTTTCTCTTACGGACAGCAGGGTTTACAGTAGCATTACGAGGTTACACTATTCCACCGTTTCGTCGGTCTTGGCTTATTTTCATTTTTTTGGGTTGGTCCTCCCTGGGATAGCCATGGCTATGGATAGGGCTTACCTCAGCAGAACATGGCATGACAATACGCGCATACCGGGCATCCTTTGGTAGAATTCGTTTCTTACGGGCCGGGGGGTCACGGCAGACGGCAATTTTTCTCAAACAGATTGTGGAGGTGCGACCCAGTACCGAGGTCAGTTTTTATGAAGATGTGGACACTGATCGAGAGTGATCTGGGGGGACGGGAGTTCCTGTATACACTGTAGCAAAGCTTATAAAGCAACCTGCAAGATCACAGTATTATGGGCTGTATGTCTCATATATTGCGGCCGAATAGTTGCATGCATGCTGCTGCGGATCTTGAGATTAGATTGTTAAACATGTTATACACAGGAAAACCCGTCAGATGAGGGTCGTATTATTGTTGTTCGGATTCGGGAAAAAAGTATGGAGGAAATCTGATATCATCTTGTCATGATGCGAAGAGCTCGAGGTTGTCGGTTGACAACCGGGAAGGGACACGAGGACGCGGAATATGTAAGATGAGACTAACCATGGCTGGCTTTTCGCTCAGGCGTTTTCCTTGGCCTCTTTTTTTACGAGATCGCATGTACTATTTCGATGTCAGTTTACATGTGATGCCCAGGAGGCCTAGGTATGTAAGCTTAGCAGGTATAATAGCGACGGTCGTGTCGGTTGATACTCAAGTCGATTGGGTGGATATTACCAAGATGGCTGCTGCCGTTCAGCCGCAACGCATCGAATCGAATTCGGGGACCCCCTCTGCGCAGAATTGCATATTTGTGATCAGGTTTCGCAATTATATCTTGGAGAAACCTGGTCTAAGGAAGAACAGCCGAGCTCGTCGATGGGCGTTTTTTTACTTTGTCCCGGTGATTCGAACTTGGGATCCCTGTGTTAATTCGATGGGATGTGCAAGGTCCCGCTGGGTTTCCCTGCTGCAGGGCTGATACAAATGTGACCTGATCTTAGGCATGCATGTTAGCAAATCGGTATATTGGCACACAAGGCGTACATGCGTATGTAAGTATGTATGTCTTGTGAGGTCTGGGCCGGCATAAAGGGTCCAAGGGATTTCGAACCCGCCGTTTGGGTATTCCAATTTAGTGACTTCCTGTGTATCCGTTTACCGAGTCATGGCTTAGATCGCATCATCAAACCCACATCGCGCATCGATCACCCCAAAGCTTTCCGCCAGGTTCCAAGCCATTGGAATGGAAGATGTTTTACTTCTTATATCCGCAGCGAATAGAAATAGCGCCGGCCGCGTTGGAACTTTGGCTTGCTCCACATATTATATTCGACGGGCCCGAAAAAAAAAGTCCAGTTCCGAGAAGGGCAATCTCCAAGATAAACCTTATGCAGGTCTCTGTTTTCTCCGCATTTTTGCAGATTGAGACATTGGGGCGCTCTTTTTGCTTCCCTTTTGCTCTAACGCACGGGTATCTGTGATCCGTCCTCTTGGGTTTCAGATCGCTTTTTCCATTGTCCTCTGGCGGAATGATTGGCTTGTGCGGTGCGCGGGTTTGTGGAAAAACGAGGCGCGCCCGCTTCAAATTGCCTTCGAAGGCAGTTATGCTTGGCAAATGCAATGAAGCTGAGGATATCTGCTTGGAGTTGTGATATAGCCGTGCATCCTGTAGATTATTCATCGTAGAGCAATCAATTGCAAAAAAAGACTAAGGGAAATTTTAGTGGTGCACGTACTGTAGGTCGGCTTGGCTTTTCGATTCATGTTGTGGATGCCTTGGTGGGTATATGGAATATCGGTGTAACGGCGCGATTCAGGCGAGCGTGGATTGGGCCTACACACGGCTTGTTTATACGCTGCAAACGACCGCGCGCAGTCGATAATACCCGGTATAATGTGGGGAAACCTTTCCCTTGAAAAAGCTCCACCTGGGGAAACCCCTAGATCATACACCGTGTGCAATTGAGAAAGTTAACTTGCCGAGAAACAAAACTGGAGATATGCCGGATATGTTGGTTTCCGTCCAGTTGGCTGCGCTGAGTATAGGCGAGAAGGAAGAGGCCCATGCCCTTGGAAAGATCCACTTTTTTGTGCGACAATCCGTGAACCTCCTTGTTCAATGTATGTAATGTACGTACGTATCCCCAGGTTCGCGAACGCCTCCGAAAGATGGGGCTTGCGGCAGGTCTGAAATTGAAACTGTCTCCTCGGGATGAAGTGAAGACCGGCGACACCACAAAATCGGTAATCGTCGCCGTTGCGATAATGTCCTTGGGATATACTGGGGGGGCTAAATGGCTGCCGCTCCGTAAGGAGATACGAAATTCCGCAGGGCCCACCCCCTCGCAAGGGACTGGGGGGTTCCGGTTACATGAAAGAAAAAAACGTGGCTACCTGTACGAAAAGCCAGCTGCGGGAGTATTCCTTTTTTCCCCTTTCGAAACGAAATCGCAATTTTCTGAGAACCACCAGCGAAGATCCCGCGATCGAAATATGCAAGAGCATACATACGTCTCGGTTTCTAATTCTGGGGGTCTTGCTATGAAGCAGAAAAACGTGTCAAACCAGCCGGCTAATCCTCCCAGCTCGACGTCTCTGAGCTCTGATATGTCGAGCACGTCTGCATACCGGCCTCCACAGCTCTCGGTATGTGTGACCTGTCAATGATTTAGCCAGTCCCAGTCGCCAGGGCTCCAGCTGTCCCAAGACTGAGGATCCGTGCGGCTGCTGCATGCGACGAAATGTCTGTATGTTCCATATCGTGCAGGAATCGAACCCATAGAACCGGTGGAGAAACCAGCCAAACCAGTCGGCGACCCTGTCTAGTTTATTGTGACCACACAGCTCGTCGCGAGCCAAGGCGACTAGTCGTCAAATGTGCATGGCTCGAGATACTTCCAACGCAGATTGTGACCTGAAGTGAGTGGTAATTGCGTTGTTCGTCGTCCAAGCTAAGTGAATTCATCACGCATGATGCATGGTGTGCTTTCTGAGTGTCCTAGCTGTTAATTTTTCTGTGACGATGGTGTATTTTAAGAAAAAGGTGTTTAATCTCGCTGGGATTTGCTTTCTTTCGTTTTTCGGATCTGACCGCAGGGTCCAATATACGCCTCAACCGCACGTTCAAATTTCTTGGAAACCTTATCCGCAGAGATGACGGGGAGCAAGGCATACTCCGTCACGATGATGTCCCGACCTTTGAGTTCGTAAAGTCATATTGGTGGAAATTTTAGAACGCTAGGTATGTGTGCAGGCTGAATGAAGTATGCCAGTAGTGGTTTTTTTTTTTTCTTTTCCTAGTCCTGTTCCGCGAGGTGCCGAATATCCGGGTCAGATGAATGTTATGGACTTGTATCTTTTTTTTTCTTACCTCACGCACGATCCTGTAAGTCCCGAGGTCCGCGTGCCAAGCATCGCGAGATTGAAATGAAGTATCGATGGGGCTTCAGGGCCGGGGGGGTGGTGGGCGAGTATACTTTGGGTACCGTGACGTATCAGGAAAGTGATTGGATCTCGCAAGGCTAAGGTATTGGGAACGGCTGGGGGGAATACTTGCAATTTACTTAAGCTCGGACGTCCTCCGTCAGAACTTACATAAATTTATCAACTGAGTTAATGGTATTGCATATTGGGCTCCGTCATGCATGCGTGTCTGGTACCAGAACTAACAACGGGATTTTGAAATGAACGGGTTCCCGAGTGGAGTATCTTGGATCAACTCCGATATCCGGATGTACAATCCGGTCAAACTTCAGCGGGGACTTCTATGATATCTACCTAGTGTCTACAAGCATTAATATAATGGTGGTCATCACTGCTATATATCTAGGTGGCTACGATACACGAAGCACGTACCCTGTCCGGAATCTTGAAGAAAATGCGAAGCCGTTGCTGCCTGAAACCTCGAAACTAGCCGAGCCGCTTCTTATACCCTGAAGATTCTCCTCAACAGTCAGTGACCTCGGACTCAACCGAGCTCTTGCTTCCTATGAAGGCTTAGAGACGCTCGAACGTTACACATGATGCGAAACCTGGAACAGTCAGGATTGTCCTTCGATTTCGTATTGCAGAATCGACATCTATATTAATATATCTGATATCAAATTTATCACATTGGACGATTGTTCCCACCCCCAAGAAATCGACAGGGCGCAATAACGTTCCCCATTCACTAAGAAATGCCACGTTACAAATGTCCGAATATGATGCTTTTGCTGACCAATACCCTTACAAATTTTCGAAACGAGGTAGAGAGGTTTTTCTGGCCCTGGTTTTTTCTGGCATTGTTGGTCGGCTGAACCGTCTGACGGAAGAGCACCGTTTAAACATTCCTAGGCGGACTTTTATCCGTTTCCAGTGATCATTTTTTCTTGGATGTCCTCGCGGGCTTGGTCGCTTGACCGTTGATACCCGGATTCTAGTTGCCGCCTCGTCTTAAAGGCACTATCGGCGAGTTAATGCCCCATGGCCAAGCGTGAAGCGGGGTCGATCGCCAGCTTTCGGGACGCACGTCTGTCTAGGCGGCTTCTGGGATCATGAATATTGGTGGACATCTCGAGTTTACGAGGAATGAAATGTTGATAGTGATGCATTAGTGCTGAGTATTTAGGGCTTCGCCCTTTTGAGCCCCGGAGGCGACGCGGCACCGTGAAGCCTGTCCGTTTCACGGAGCAGTTACTTGCTGGTACAAGGTGCTTGGCTCGTACTGTACTGATACCTAGACGCTTTATAAATTTAGTCGGTCAGATTAGTGACAAATAGCCTAATCCTGTCTGTTATTTGTGAGTGCTTGTTGTGTGATAAAGGAGTAGCATGATAGTGGTCTATCGGTTTAGGCGAAGCCCATGCATATATGAGGATAAAAGTCTTGGAAGCATCCTTGGAAATATTATTATGCGTAAACGCAGCAGACATGCACACGACGCCCCGGGAAGGAACCGCATTGGAACACCTCCGACGATTCGCGATGTTTCGAGGCTGTAATAAGATATCGGTGGGTCCGACGGCCTCGGCCTCGGTTATGATTTTCGGGTCCAGGCTGAGTGGATGAAAATCCAGAGCCAGTATCTGGGGATTGTTGAATATGAATCAGGAGGTCTTGGTACGATCAATTACAATGGTGGCTAGAACGGCGAGAATGGGATAACAATGAGGGAATTGGGATTCACCAGTATCACGGTGGAGGAACTCGGTGATGCATTACGGCCTCCAATAGAGTCTCGAGAAATGCCCAACGATGGCGGAACTGTGGATTCGATGGGTAATCCGGTCTTCCTGATACCGTGGTATGCAATTTGCAAATTTGACTTCCCCTTCTTCTCCACTATACCCCATCTTCATCTTCCTGAAGCCTCCAGAATGCACACGACCCTGACATATCTTAGCTTTCCGACACCTGCACTATCGAGCCTAGCAGATGCCCACTTTTCCCGCCTCAAACAAAAGTCCCTGGTCAAAGACAGGCGCTCTTAGATGCCGCCCACGGCCACGTTTCGGCGAGCCTTTTACCCGATGTCCTAGCACTGCTGTAACATGATGGCGTACGCCCTTGAAGCTGGAAATCGAAACATGTAAACAAGCATGTTAGCAAGGTGGGGACAGGTCCTCATTCCAACATCAACATCCGGCCATTCCACATGCCATTCGAAAAAAATCCTCGGGCTCGAGCTACGCAAGCAAGACAGGGTGGCGAGCCACTAAATCTCCTATCCAAGCCTGTGCTCTCGATCAAAAGCCCATGCATTTTTATGCTTCTGGAAAACAACGCAATGTACCGTCGTCGATGGCAAGACATGCCGAAGGTTTCTGATCCTTCCTGGATACATCGTCGCTACACTCGACGACTCCGCGATCATTCGTCGGAAGAAAAATGTTCTTCGAAGCCACTAGAAGGGCACGGATTCTCGAGCTCGTTCAAAGTCAGGGAGATGCATGTCTGTCTCAAGCCATCGCATCGATTTGGGCCTCTGCTCTTTTGATATTGGTGTCTTGGCATATACTTTGTTGCAGTTTGCACTGTCCCTCAATGCAAAGACCCTTCCCTGCGCAGGAGCCCGATTTTTTGGAAGGGAAAAATTCTTGGCCCTGCAGGTCTTGGAGGCGTTCAGCTTTCGATGGCCGAATCGACGATACTCCGTTTTGTATACGCTCCTTGGAGCCGCTTTTAAGCCGTCGTCACACGGTGGATGTTGCCGATTCGACAGGTTTTGCGACCATCCTGGCTGTCGAGTTCGGTCCGATGGGTTTCAAGAAGAGACAACCATACACCATACCATACTCATCGCATCTACATGTCGATGGCTGTTCGAGAGGGGATTGCGTATACGTACCCGTCAGTACGGCAGTATCGCCTTGGACGGAGGAAAAAATAGGCGCCAGTTGCCGGCCCTAATCTTTCCGTAGGAGTTTCGAGGTCCGAAGGCCCACCAATACTTCGAGATAGCATCTTTGTGCGGATTAGGTAAACTTTCCCCGAGTGGGTCGCCCTCTTTTTTCGAGTATGCATGTAATTAACTTATTGTACCTGAGAGATCTACTAGGTGACCTCGGATCTGATCTGGGTATAGGACTCTTTGTACCACCCTCAAACCTGGAAAGCCGGCCTCTGGCGCCGCTGTATGCCGCTACCCGAGCCCGGAGGCCCGGGGGGTGAAGATTCTGCCGCATCGGCCGCATTAGCGTCGGCGGCTACTGCGCCACAGCTCTGCCAGCGCACTCCCGTTTTTGGCTGTTACATCTACCGGCGCGGCCCTTGACAGCTGTCCACCAATCATTGGCCCAGATGTAACATAGGGAAGCCTTTAACTCCAGCAGGAGCTCAAGGATTCCACACGGCCTTTCGACAGCTGTCATTCTCACGAAGAGTAAAACGTCAGCGGACTCCGCCCGATCCGACCTTCTATCCTGTCCTATCTCATAAACTTCGTCCACGTATCACTTTTGTCAATACCTTCCTTGGCTATCAGGTGATGGAGACCTAATGAACCGGACAAGGGCGTTTGGCCTTGCTGGAAGAGTTGGCAGGCGACAAAAGTATCAGCTGGACGTGGCAGAGCTTCTGAAGAGCGAGCTGGAAATAACCACCTATCCGAATGGAGCGTCTGCTCGTGTGAGTGATGTACGTCATATACCTAGACGCACTATCGCTTGGGAGTCCAGCTTCGGGGCGGTAGGGTACCCCATCTGACAGCTCCGAAGTTTCCAGCTAGGAGAGCTCTTTGGTGTAGCACCGCTACACAACCGAGATTTTTTGCCCTGCTGCTGATTCTAAAAATGTCTTTCGCTTCGGGGCCGACTGTACATGGCATGCATCTAGGGGGGGTATGACAGGAAACCGGGGATTGACAGGGCTGTTACTGGCTGACAGTCGAGCTTTCCGGGGAGAGGGATTCTTCATGGAGAAATATCCGCATGAGTAGCACCTCCTGTGGCTTGAGCAAGAGCCGCCCAGCAGTGAAAAATTTGTCTCTCCCTTGCATATTGGCTGCCGGGGTAAACTCAGGCATGGAAGGGGATATGGAAGCGGCAAAGAACAAAAAAACGTGCCTGTATCTTGCAGGTTGCGCAAGCGTCGCATGCACGGTACCATCATCGGTTCCCAGTTTCTGGGAACTGTCGTATACCAGTCCGAAGGCTCGGCCTTCCCGAAATAGTTACAAATTCGAGAAGCTTGAGGGTGGTACCAGTTACCCTTTGGACGACCGCCACAGGGTGCGCAGGTGGCGCCAAGCTAGGGGCAGCATAGTTTTCTATCTCCTCGGGAAATTTAAAGTCCGGTATCGCCTGGACTTGCCGAATGGGTGGTGATTACATAAGAGGAGGGGTGTCGGCCATAACGGTTTTTATCAAGCAGCTGCACTGTTCTACCGTCGAGCCTATCGGAGCGTCGACAGCATCAGAGTTTTTATTGGGTGCCTTCACGAGCTTAGAAAAGGTGATGTCCAAGTTGCATATATCCGCTGCCGTGTTAGCAATTCCGATGCTGCCTGATTACGAGAGCTTTGTGATATCGTAAGAGCCCTCTAAGCTTCCTTATTTCCCTCCGTCCCAAGAAACTTCGAATCTTCGAGGATGGGAGGCCTTCAGAGCGTCGACGGCCCAAGTCGCCGATTGGCTCGAAAATATCGAACGGACCGAGTCCGCAACACAATCGATCCTTCGCACTCTGCACCCGCGGATTCCGCAAAAATGGAATGTGCCGCATCGACGTTGGCGTAATTGACGGGCTTGTCATCTGACTGGGGGAAAAAATAAATTCGAACGTCGAAGCTCGATGTCCGGGCGCAGCCGCTACACTTGCACAAGCATCGTTACGTTACACCTTGAGGTCCTTCCTTGATAATATCATCATCCGGTTCGGAATCGGTCGTTTCGACCAATCGAAGCCCACGCAATTCACCTTCCGCGACCTCCGGTGTCGGGTTTATTTCCGTGGTACTGATATCCGGTACCATAATTCCGGTCAAAGCGGTATACTCAGGCCTCTCGAAAGGAAGTTAACGGGAGTCGATATTGATATCCTCCTACGTTGCACGCCTCTTCAGGCGATTGCGTACGCACGTCCACCACTGTGCACGCGTGCTACGGGGCACTCTCGACCGGACGCTGAAGGTATCTCGAAGTATCTTCCATTGACCGAGGGGCGTCGAGGGGTTCCGGGGAAATTGGTGGCAAAGAAGAGATGGAGACTGTTGCGACCTGGTCGCCAGGTGATTATATCACTGACCAAGCTGAGACTTCTCGTCCGAGGTTTGCCTTGGTAATCCTCAACCAGCCAATCGTTGATGTCGAGGGCTTTACGAGGTTGTGGAATAACGGTATGCATATGCAATGATCATATGAATCATGAGAAAAAAGCCCTTATCATCCCACTTTTTTTGTTCACAAGGCGGAGTCAGATTATAATATTACCCCGTTCGAGGGAGTTTTATAAATCACTCCGCAATGTCTCCAGATGCGAAATGGGGGTTATATCCCACGCGGATTATCTTGATATTGGTTGAGAGGTTTCTAATTTCAAAGTATTACGTTAGCAAGTCTTCGAGTATGTGCGGACGGTGGGGCAAATCAGATTTACGGCATCGAGATTGATAACGACATACCCGTACGTGACCACTCCTTTTTTTGGGCTCCATCTCCTTGACTTCGTGACACGGATGGTTTTTTCGACGGTTAAGCCGACCTGTGTATTAATATTCCCTTAACTCCGTTATTGAAAATTTTCAACATCGCCGTGACTGGCGTGCATGCAGAGGTCGATAGGCTGATTTTGAGGTCCACGATTCATGTTCCGTGGGTATTCGAAATAGATCCCGGACTGCATCACCGGCGACCTGGACTCACTTCAATCCAAAGTCGGGAACTACTATCGTGCCCTCGGTGTCTCCATAGTCCCAGATCGGAGCGAATACGCGACTGATTTCACAAAATCCCTCAACTGGATACTCAAGCAGGAACAGCTTCATGACTCGGCGACAAGGCGGAACACAGCCTCTGAGGACGATGAAGATGATGATTATGACGCAGACGTGCCCAATGATCAGGGCACATACGGCGTTCCATGGGCGGGTCAACCGGGTGCCCCATCGTGGATTGAGCATGCACCCCTGGATATTATAGCTTACGGCGCAATGGGGGGTCGTATGGACCAGACCTTCCATGCAATAGACCAATTGTTCCAGGCGAGTCACCGTTTAAATGGCGAGTCCGTGATAGGTGGAGACGAGAACGGTCAGCATACGAGATCTTCTAATCCCGCCGAGAGGAAGTTGGTGCTTATGTCCAACGAGAGTGTGACGTTCCTATTGGAGAAAGGGAGGAATATCATAGAGACACCCTTGGATGTGTTCGGGAAGACCTGCGGCTTGATACCGGTTGCGGGAGCGTCCGTGATCACGACGAAGGGGTTGGAATGGGATCTGGAGGAGACGGAGACCAAGTTCGGGGGGATGGTGAGCACGAGCAATCATTTGACTCGGGAACGGGTCGAGGTTGTGACGACTGCGCCGCTGTTATTTACCATGGAGATGCGCAGGGCGAAGTATTGAAAGCTAGTAGCAATCTGATTGCCAATACCAATACCAATGCCAATAACATGAGCCAAATCTCACGTAGTAAATACATCGTGTTAGTATAATATATAGTTGACCGCCTATGTTGAAGAGGGGGTCTGAAGCATATCGGACTATGCATAGACAACACATAATCGAACCCTGGAGCATCATTTTCCAACATCTCCACCGCACGCATTGCAGGCCCTTCCTCGCCTTTGAAGCCGTCGGATTATCTAAGCTGTGGCTGGTACTGGCGGGTGCTGGTCCTTTACCGCGGTTAGCAGCGTGAAGCGTCGGTTGAGAGCCAACTGGCTGAGAATGCGGCAGCATTCCACAGCATGTGCTTTGCCCCTGCCATTTTTGGGCCTTCGACTTGCCTCGGCTCAAACGCGCCCGCCAGACTTCCCCGGATAGCCTGCGACCGCCATTCTTTTCGCCCTTCTCTCCCCGGACTTTTCTCAATTTCTAATCCATCTGACCTTACAACCTCCATTTTTTCCGATAGCCGTGGCCGCCGTCAGCTCGGATCTCGTATAACCTTCTTTTTTCTCTGCTGCACAGATATAAATAATAGCTGTCGCTATAAGACGTGACCTTTTATCCGTGACACAGAACTTGCACCTTCACCACCAAGACATCCGAACTGCAACCTCTCTCAGCTCCAACTTTCATCTCCCACCTCATCCAATAGAACTTCTTCATCCACCATGGCCGACAGACTCAAGAACGTTTTGAACCACCTAAACCCTGGCGTCTCGTCGGGACGTGCATCTGTGTAAGTGCCAATCTCCACATGTCTCAGAGCGACTCTTCGACCGCCGTCGTCTGGAATCGGTCGCCTTCCTGTCGTCGAGTGAGGAGGCGTATACGCTGTCCTCTTTCCTTTTATAGTCCGTCATCTAACGGTCACACCAAATTAGGCTCTCCAAGAATCCCGATGACATCGTCATCACCTATGCTATCCGTACAGCCCTTGCAAAGGGTATGAAGGGTTCCTTCAAGGATACACCGATCGAGAACCTGCTGTTGCAGCTGTTGCAGGGTGTTATCCAGAACTCCAAGATCGACCCTGTGCTTGTCGAGGATATCGCATGCGGAAATGTCGCCGATGCACAGATGGCGAATAAGATCAGGACGGCGGCGTTGGCTGCCGGATTCCCGAATACGACGGCTGCACATTCCATCAACCGATTCTGTTCGTCTGGGTTGATGGCTATCCAGGATGTTGGTATGTGGCTGATACTGAGACCCCCTCTGTGGCGAGGGGTATAGCTAACGCGTAGATAGCCCACCAAATCGCCAACGGCTCGATCGACATCGGTATCGCAGTCGGTGCTGAGTCTATGACCGAGAACAGCAAGATCAGAGAACCATTCGTTCTCTCTCCTGAGGTCTCTGCAAACCAGGAAGCTGAGGATTGCAAGCAACCCATGGGTCAGACCTCGGAGAACGTTGGTAATGACTTCGGTATCACCCGTGAGATGCAGGACAGGTACGCAGCGGAGTCCTACAACCGCGCGGAGATCGCACAGAAGGCCGGCTGGTTCAACGATGAGATCTTGCCAATCAAGACCGTTGTCGTCGACCCCAAGACTGGCCAGAAGAAGGAGGTTCTTGTCACCGCCGACGAGGGTCCGCGTCACGGGACCACCTTCGAGTCCCTGTCGAAGATTCGTCCAGCCTTCCCACAATTCGGTGACAAGTCAACCGGTGGCAACAGCTCTCAAGTCACCGATGGTGCCGCTGCAGTCCTCTTGATGAAGCGATCGACCGCACAGAAACTTGGCCAGCCAATCTTGGCTAAGTATGTCATGAGCACGGTCGTTGGTCTTGCACCCAGGATCATGGGTATCGGTCCATCTGTCGCTATCCCCGTAAGTTATCCGCCATCAAAGCATCCGACTATGGGTGTGTGTTCGGAGTTACTAACGTTTGCCGATGACGATAGAAACTCCTTTCCAAACTCAACCTGACCATCAAGGACATTGATGTTGTCGAACTCAACGAGGCCTTCGCGTCGATGGCCGTCTACTGCCTGAACAAGCTTGAGATCCCGCACGAGATCATGAACACACGCGGTGGAGCTATCGCATTGGGGCACCCGCTTGGAGCCACCGGTGCCCGACAGGTCGTCACCGGTCTGTCGGAGTGCAGGAGAACGGGCAAGAAGCTCCTGCTGACCAGCATGTGTATTGGAAGCGGGCAGGGAATGGCTGGGTTGTTCGTTAACGAAGCTTAGAGGGGTGTGGAATTGGGGTGTACATTAGATGAGATGGGTTCTGAGGTGATGGTTGAGGATACTTAAGTAGATGAGAGCTCTGGACGGAGAGCCGGTTGGCGGGGACGTCTGGCTGGGGCTGATCAGAGCTGGCTGCACGTTCATTGTATTCTGCTACTAAGACTACCTATAGGTATGGTCTATATTATTATGGGAGCGTGTATACACGTGTATATTCTTTCTTCTTTTAGCAATGGGAATGGCTTCTTGATTTTAGATACAATCCTTTCGAAAGCTTAAGTCGTGATGTATCAATACCGATATCGACAGCCTTAACCTGAGTTTCGAATTGCGAATTTCAGCTGGGCGCGTGCTCAGCCGCCATTTTTAGTTTGCCTGCGAAATCCCACAGCCTCGAATAACGCGACAACAACATGTGCAATGCATGAGGATGTTAACATGCGTTCATTTGCGCATGAACAGGATTTATATCTCTCCCGAAGAAACGAGGGGCATCTACTGCCACGTTCTCGCGGGATTCCGTTCATCGTACAGTCATCGCCGGCATGAGCGAGCTCATTTCGTATCCGGATGGCCACGCGGACTTAAGTTCCGGTCTGGCTGGGGACTACTGCGAGGCTGGGGCGTCGAATTGGTCTTCCGTATCCCTCCTGCCTTTAGACGCCTGGTACACCATACTGGGGTTTATGGACTTCGAGTCTGTCAAGAATCTTTCGTTATGCTCTAGGAAGTACCGGGATATCGTCGCGCCGACGATTTTCTCCCATATTGCTCTTCATCAGGATTCAAGGAGGGCTTTTGAGTATGGAAGTTTATCTGGGGTACGGCCGAAAGTCAGGTATGACTACATCTCGGTGTTTATATTCATACCAAATAAAATGCGAATACTTTACTAACCTTCCAATCGGTGGGTATAACATATAGATACATCACCGTGCGAGTAGGCATACAAGATGTCGAAAATCCCTTCAGGATATCACGCAAAATCGACGACGACGCTAGTCGTGAAGCGGTATACTCACTCGCTCGAAAAGTCACGGATTCAATCCTCCTATTCGGCGGTCTCAAGGGCGTCAGTCTCAATTTCCAAGACGCAGATCACATTCTTATCAAGTCCATTATATCGACCGAAGTCATCCAAAAGCTCCGGAGGTGCCCTACACACCGGAATATCCAAAGTTTAACTATAAACTACTGCAAAAAGTACATCGGACCCATCAACCCTCCCGCCACAGTCACCCAATCCATCCACTCCGGCCGAATAGGAATTAAGGAGCAGATAACAGGCGACCGGTTTAACCTTCCCAGTCTCAAATACCTAGAATTCAGAACCTACGCCACAGTAGATTTCTCCGATTTCGCGAGGGTATCAAGAGCGCCCCTTTACCTCGACATGCTCCGCTCGTCCACTCCGACTTTGCAAAAGCTATCGATGATGGTATCGGGTATCTACACCGGTACCGACTCTCACGGTCCATGGCCTGGCTTCCTGGAAGGCGTTACGATGACTTATCCGGTATTAACCAACCTATCGATGGTATTACACCAAAGTATCTCATCCCAAATTCTCGATCTCATTACAAAAGTCTTTCCAAACCTTCAGTATTTCACTCTAGACTCCGCAGGGTTCGAAGAAGCCTGGATTCATCAATGGAACGGTGAACCGATGTATCATCAACTAACAAAACTAACCAAACTGAAAAGAATAAGAATCCTTCAATCCCCCATTCTCAGCTACAGGACCTGGAGATTCTCGAACTCCGCCCGGATGGACGAAAAGCAGAGAATGGCGGCAACGATCAGGTACTGGGTAAAGAACGGCCTCAATGATCTGGAATATGTGCAATTCGTCAGAAGATGTGCTGAGGAAAGTCCGTTAGAATTGTTTTCGAGGGATACCCGGATGCGCTCTGATGAGGATAGGCTGGTGTTTTGGATTACGAAGGTGCATGGGGTTGTTAATTTGGAGTGTAGGCTTCAGTATCCGGATTGGTATAGGCCGGGTCATCGGGATACGTTTTATCTTGATCTTGAGGATGTTTTGTTTGTGGATAATGTTATATGTCAGTATCCTGTGCAGCTGGAGGAGGATATTTGAAGCCTGCGAAGTCATTATCTAAGTATTTATCGAAGTGGTTTGGAGGGTTCTGTTGATTACTGTTATGAACATTCGGTTCGCGGCCAACGAGGAAATTAATGAAGACTCTCTCAATTCGAGATTGATCAATAAGTACGGCTTACTATTCTGTTTTGACCTCGATTAATATTATATTATTGCATTCCAATACATAAACATTATTCCGTGGATCCACTATACGGGCCCGAGTGATAACGTTACGGTTGTTATTCAGCCAGGTCTGCGCAGGTACTTGTGTTGGTTGTGTGATAATTCGCACACCAATGTAAGGCTGACGGATCCGCAGTCTCGACACGGATCCGATACTGTGACTGTGACTCAATGTCACATTCAGTCGCTGGATAACGATATTATCTGTTTTGGATATTTCAAGCCATATCTCAAGCTACCTTGGCTTCGTGGGTAACGTTGTGAGCGCGTTTCTTACAAAAACTCGAATTTCCTGCGGTACATACACGCGAAGCACATCGGCGCGATCGCGCGAGGCCCACGATGAGCGAATCCCAGAGCATGGAATGCGAGTCTACTTCGACCGAGTTGAACCTACCCGTCGATATTTGGTTTATGGTCCTTCCTTACTTGTCATTGGAAGACATCAAAGCACTGTCGCTGAGCGCCAAACCCTACCGCGACCTTGCAGTATGGACGATATTCTCACATCTGAAGCTTTGTGATGAATCGCTAATCGCTTTCGAAACTGGTGACTTTGTCAAACTAAGGCCTAGGGTTCGGTATGTATATGCTCCAGGTTAACATTATTTTAATACCACCTCGTTGTTAATTGTAGAAGGATGTTAACGATTATTGGAATATATATAGGCATATCACATTCGACGGTCTTAGACAACTTGACTGTAGTCAAGCCGATCAGGCATATTCAACCGCTTGGAAATATACCGATTTCGTTACCAAATTTCCAAATGTCACAAGCTTGCATATACCGTGCGGGTACGGAGGATCCGTATGGGCGACTTTCCACTACACACAAGTCTGCGGGGTGCTCGATAGTCTTTCCCAACAGTCGATATCTCAGAATCTGAAAGTTCTAAAGATAATGTACGAGGCGCCTACTATCATTAATGAATATACAGGGGCAGACACGGTGGATTCGGATATCGTTGAAATCGGAAAACGATTTATGAATCAGAAGATATTTCCAAATCTTACGGAGCTTGCCATCGCCAGTCCTCAGCAGATCAATTTTTCGGAGTACCCGAATCCAAGTCCCAATCTTGTGTTTTCTCTATTCCAATCGACGTTCGCCAATATTCGAAAACTCTCGCTGACCTGTGGCGGATTCAGAGATCAATTAAGACTAGTCGAAAGGTTAGTCATGTTGCCGGATGAAAGAAAGACCTATCTCAACAACCACGCCATAATATTCCCTCTCGTCGAAGATCTATCCATCACCTGCAGCGGAAACTTCGGCTGGTCCATGTTTGACCCGTTACCCAGGGCTTTCCCAAAAGTCCGACACATAAATCTTGCCCCCGCTGATGCCCTAGGTAGCTGGCACGGGGTGGCGTATCCGCAGCTGGGGAGACTTACTGGCCTGGGGACTGTTAAGGTTGTCTGGTATTCTTATGGTGATGGGTTTTTGATAGATCAGCAGCCGGATACTGATTATATGGAGGTCACGGTGCGGCACTGGTTAGGGATGGGGTTGGATCAGTTGAGGCGGGTGGAGTTTATTAGAGTGGAGCGGAATCCGAGGTTACGCTCGCCTGTTAAGTATGGCCTTGATCCGCCGGAGGGTGATATTTTTCTGTTCATTATTTCAAGAGAGGGTGAAAAGGTGGAACTGACGTGGACTGAATGCAAATAAGTGGTATCTTATGATGTATAACCAAGTTTAATTCTGTGGATTCTAACTTGATCAGTTGATCATGAGGATACCTGTGGTTTAGTTGAGGGTGATTCGAAGACCCACCGGACCATATTCATTGAAATATTGGCTTCATATGCTCATAGCTTCCGCTTCAAAGTTAAGCCATGCCGCCATGGTCAATATCCAATCAACATGATCGCTTTTTAGAATCTTGATTTTGTCATTCTATAGAGTTATGGCCTCGATCTGATCTGTAGACGGAGGTGCCATTGTATGTACCTGGTGGTTGCGTTGCATGAACTGTTGGTTTGTGAGCAAAAATAGCAGCTTATCGGCTTCTAAAAAAATATAGCAAAAAAAAAAGAGAAAGAAAAGAAAAGAAAAACTTGAGCTTGCTTAAGCCATCGCAGTGCACTTCGGTAGCCCACGCAACGGTCATCAGCAAAATTTAAAACAAATACTTTGCGGCCCAATAGTGTGAGTACAAGCAGGCATATTAAACCTACCCATCCTACTAAGTAAGGTCAAATTGTCATTTCTATTCACAATCTATCTAACACAAGAAATAACTATGGCGCATAGTGTCAATTGTCAAAAAGATGATTTCGGGGGTTCTCATCAGTACCCTCAAAGCCCAACAGGCTTCGGTTTTACAATCGAGGAATTGGCGTACGCTAAACTTACGCCGAACAGTAGTCAGTCCACGAATTCCTCATCTACGGCACCGGCATCTCAGACAAAAATCAATTTCGGTAGCGGCGAGCATTATATCCGAATTGCGAAAGGCAAACGTCAGATGTACTCCCTCGGGCGAGAAAATCTTCAAGCAAACATATGCTAAGGCACCTTCAAATACTTTTTCTTGTTCATGGGAACTCTACAGCCCGCTTTGGACGACAACTCGGAGAGGATCCCCCTGACAGGTTATGTTATCGCGATTTAAACGTCTCTAGTGTTCGTCAGTGGAGATCCCGTGAGGCATATGACATCTGTATCAGTTTCAAGGTGTATAAAGTTTGGGAGGCTCTGTACACAAATTCTAACATCTTTAGACAGCTGATAGATGATTAGGAAAAGTATTGTCGTAATTTCAGCCGCTGTTGTATTGCCTTACAACCTCTATGGTTGTGGTTGAAGCTGGTAGTCGAAGAAGGCCTAGTTGAAAGAGGTGATGTGGACCAATTGCCCGAGCCTTCCATGTTACGAGATGTTGTTATTGGTTCTGGAGATCCTCCCGATGCAGTTAATCTAGGACTGGTAAATCCAGCTCTGTGCCATTGAAATCTCGAAGCTGCTTTGAGACTGATATCTAGGCAAATCACCTGTATATAAGACACTCACCTCAGGATCCAGGACTATTAACTTTCGCTGTATAGATATAGCAATATATATATTATTCAAGATAATTCAACATATAATTATTACATTAAAACCTAACCGAAATAAATTGTCAATCCACGACGGTCGGCCAGGCCACAATTTAAACCTTAAATGAGCGAACAGACACCGTTCTGATATGAATATTCATGTATATTTTAATTCTAGAAGTGGGATCAGTAGAAAAGTAGACCCGTCACGATTCGATTCCCTTTAACCTCATATGCTCATAAGCCGATTATTCGAGACCTCAATTTACCGTACGGGAGTTGGTGCTTTTCTGAGACTGCATTAAAGAGAGATTAAGCTGTCTTAATTCCCATTAAGTCACTATTGATACTGTTGTAAGTTCCCTTTTTGTTGGAAACCGTCTCGAGAAACCAGCCAAAAGCCCGTACGGTATATATATACCAGCAACGGAAAAGGTGTAATTGGTACCATAAAAGTCCATACACCTTTTTGCTTTATCTAATACCCTAGCTATTTCGACGCTAATATGTGTGATTTCAGATTATATGTATACAGAAAACCGAGATGCTGAATATATATATGAATAGCATCCTAGCAAGACAATGTTACCGGCCTATGCTCGGGGCTGGCTTAAGTGCGTCGCGGCTCGTTCCCAAGACAAATAATACCCCTGTTTTGAGCCTGCGCCTTTATCAAACCACTGGCCAAGCCGTCAAGTGGCAAGACTTTGCCAAGGGGGATCTGGGCGGCCGTGGTGTATTTCTAGACACCAACATCCTTCCCCTTATCTTGGAGGGAGATAGGGCGCACATAAAAAGGTGGTTGGAGGACGTGCAGAGCAGAGGTAGTGAAGTGGCTACATGCCACTTCAATTTGATAGAATATCTATCAAGTTCCTGGAGTATCCGCCAAGGGCAGGAGCCAGGAAAAGCTATCAGCGAGCTGCAAAAGCGAAGTGTAGGGATACTTCCAGGGCTGTCATCCACTCGGGCAAGCATGAAGCTTGCGTGTAGTACGATAAGCGCGCAACTCCTCCATACCCTCGATGCCTGCAAAACAGCCAGCCCGGAACAGAGGAAGGATAAGTTGGATGGAACCCTCGGCGGTAAGAATTAACAATCCCCACGGAAACTTTAAACGAATCATTTAGTCAACGATTTGATGCACTATATGGCATAGATCCTAGTTTGAAACAAGTATCTAATTTTCTGTATTCATAGCCTGGGGAGGAATTCTTAAATCGAGTCGGGTTGACTTGATTTTGGCATGCGAGGCTCACAAACATGGCCTCGCCTATGAGGGTCGGGACGGCGTTCAATACGGGTTTCGCGAGAAAATGAAGGAGCGGGTTGAAGCAAGTTTCCTCTGGTGCTGATACGATCCGTCCAGGTAGGGTTAGCCGTTGGGTATGCTAAATTGTCAAAGATGCTTATATAGTTGTGTCATTTTTGTCAAGTTATGGGTGGTTTCATCTCTAAGTTTATAATTGAAGGTCTAGCACTAATCAAACTCGCAATAATTCTGGACTTCAAAGTTAAATAAATATGTGAGGCCTTTGGCCTATTGAAAGGGAAATAGACAGTATCAAACGATATTGATGTAGTTCGTCTGCAGCGTAATTAAAATTGTAATTGCCAGGGTATTCAAAACGATAACGTCCAATCGTTGCCTCCCAAACGCCTTTTGTTCTTCAAAATCTCAACGCCTTTAAGCAAAATTCTTTCCATAGTCCATATTACACAATCGGTCTCTTTACTAGTTCTTTCGTCGAAAGTGGCAGTTGCGAGAGGCGTCTGTCGGTTGATGATAATGTCAGGCACTGAACAGTCCATTCGGTAAATTTACCGCTAATTCAAGTGCTCCTAACGTTACGGATGGTCGATGGTATGTCGACAATGCGCGTTTCCGTGAGACGCCAGCGCGTCACGGATGCACTGGGTAGTCTCTGAAGCTGCTGGTACACAGCCACCTGATGGAGCTGATTGACTGGAGCGATTGCTCTGAAAGGAAGCTCTGCGACCCCCACAAAAAACAGTACGTCAACAAGGTTAACGTTCCACCGACCTAGCAATCTCCAAAGGGGTACCTCCGACCCGACTAAGAACCCGGCTGAGTAAGCGCTGCGCGATAATTCTCCCTTGTGAGGCACCCTCCTGGAGATACCGCCCCGTTGCACTGACTCAATGGCCTTTGGTGGAATCCTCTCAATGAGCTTCCTAGAATCTTCCCAGCCTAACCATCGAAGACCGTCTAGTCTGCTATCGTTCCAGTCACAGCCATAAGGCAGAATCGTCACTCTTAAACTGTTTGTGTCTGATAGTTGTAGCTTATCTGCTACGGATAATTTTATGTCTTCGATTGTGGTAGTAGTAGTCAGGGAGACTTCAGCGAGGCAAAACTCTGCATCTTTTATGTATAGAAACGTAACAGCCTGTCCAACCCGCTGCCGAACTTCCAGCCTTGGAGCTGCCCATGAGAGGGTCTTTCGTAGTGTCGAGGTCCAAGGCATTTCTTTTTGACATGAGGAAGTGCGCTATTTCGGGGGGTCAGCAACATTAAAAAGTTGGAATTAGGGGTTGGAGTCTTCATACCATTCAGATTAAAGATATAAGAGTGTTATATATGTTTTGGGCTAGGTGAGGCTGGATTGGGCCCTAAGCAATTGCTCAAGATATCGTAAGAAGGCTTGTCGGTGTCGTTCCAAACTTCGTAGTCACCTTATTGGGACAATAAATTAGCTTTCCGAAATATTATAAATATTATGGGGGGTTTGTGTCATGATGTTTCATACCAGCAGCGATCGTGAAGGATGATCTCGAGTCATGAAGATCGGGAAGACTGTTGCAATTCGTTTATGCAACACAAAACTATGTGTGGGCATGTAGACACAGCTTCGTATCTGGGTCGGCGGACTGCTTGTGACAGATAGATGCTTGGCAGACAGGAAGGTCTGTAGACAGCCAAGAAGTTGAATCGGTGCATATAAAGGAGTCAGGCATGCCTTATGCCACTCTTCGAAGGAGAGGGTACATAGGTCTTCGACCAAGTTCTCCTAAGGAATGCGTTGTCTTTGTGGTATTTTTGTAGCCGTGGCAGGGACCCTGCAGATGGCTTCGTTCATGGTGTAACACAGGTGGGCGATACCAGCATGTTTGTTGTCCTCGAACCCGTTGCGTGCTAGATCTA
Organism: Arthrobotrys sphaeroides; assembly: GCA_036971245.1. Taxonomy (NCBI): domain Eukaryota; kingdom Fungi; phylum Ascomycota; class Orbiliomycetes; order Orbiliales; family Orbiliaceae; genus Arthrobotrys; species Arthrobotrys sphaeroides. Next base: position 231,555 of record JAJTTW010000010.1, on the reverse strand, counting down.
CTAGCAAGTGTAATCGTGAGGGATGTACAAGGAAAGAATTGTGTCGAAGATCTGACAACTAGCTGTTGTTCAAATAAGAGGGAGAGGCGAGGAGGCCTTAGGGATATGAAAGAGTAAAATAAGAAGAAGGTTACGAGAAGCGTGCAGGGAAGAATCAAAAAAGAGAATTATAAGAGAATAAGGAAAAGAGATTAAGGAAAAGTATTTTTTGTTGTAAAAAGAAGAAGGACGAAGGAATAACAAATGAGAAACAGAACAAAGGGAAAAGGAAAAATAAAGAAAGGATGGTAAGTTCAGAAAGGATGGGGTTGGAAGACGGGAAGGATGGGGGAGAGAATAAGTCTCTACCATCTATTGCAGTGATTTAGGTATGATAGAAGCCGGATTTTTCGCACTCCATTTTCCTAGCCCAGAGTATGGTTCATCTGATTGGGGTTGCTGGAGCCATTGCAACATCATAGGAGACTCCCCTCGATGTTTGGCATCGCTGCCTGAGCTAGCGAACATTTTTCCGGCTTGCGTATCGAATTTGAGGTCTAGGCTTGTCCTGGAGGCCCCATGGGCTTGACCAGAACCGGTTTGGCCTTGGGTGTATGGGACGGTGTGTCTTGTCATTTTTTCGTCAGGCAGTGCCGATCCTAAGGGGAGTACGAGGGCTTGTTTTTTAAAGGATGTGTTTTAAAAAGGGGTTTTATCCTCTTTCGGCCTCACTCTCTTCTGTAAAAAGCAGAAGGACGGGTAGGATATGGTAGAATCGGGAGGTAATAATAGTCCTGTTCTCAACTGTGCGTGTCCTGGAGGATTGCGTGTGTGATTGTTACTGTATTGAACATATTCTGAGGGTGGGGTTTACCCAGGTTTATATAAAAATCCGGCTTCTAACGGTATATTAATGACCATGATATCTAAGAGAAATATTTTAAAATATTTGCGGGCCTTGAGGGCCTGGGAAGATAAGCCCCTGTACCACGCTATATACTTGATGAATGTCCTACTGTATTGTTTCAGACTCCCTCGGCAAAATATTTCGAAATATTTCTGCGGTTTTGGGGCCCGTGACGTGGGTTTGTCATTGGCTGTTGCTTTTCAGAGGTCAGGAAAGTTTTCTGCAGGAACTCGAGAAGGGAAGTTTTAACGAGCCAATCACTAAATTTTCAGAGTTCAAGTTCAAGAAATATTTCGAAAGAATGAATTTGGAAACTTTTCAAAAGTTTTTGGTCGTGTATGTCAAACATCTCGCACGGTTCATAACTCAGCCCGCTGATCCAAATGCCGGGCATACCGACAATCAATAGATCGAGAATCAAGTGCCGAGGCTGATACTAGTGCGGTTACGTATAATTTGCGTGGCATGCGGAAGTGGAAGCAAAGTTATTTCTCTTTATAAAGTTACTAGCAATTTCTATTGACTTATTACTTCACAAAAGACAAAATAAACAAGAAAGGGAATAAGTAGGTTTCTAATGAAGAAGAAATGCGGTAGATTTGAAGGTTAGAATCAAGTCAATTTCTGAAATTGGGGGTATCCAAGAAACTACACTCAGATATTTTTCGAACACGTCCTCTATCATGGGCGAATTCAAGCCTGAACGCGGGGTTTATCTAGAATTTGGCAATTAGTATCTCCTCGACTGGTTGCATGTATGATGATTTGATGATGGTTCTACCTATTCATCCTCCATTATGTTGCCACCTTTTTCGCGAAGGTATTTTGCAATTCGGTATCGAACTGGCTCTCTTCCAGTCACTGCGAGTTGCATAACAGTGTTACCTTTGTGGTCTTTGAAATTTATCGACTGTGGGTCGTCTTCGACCAGAAGTTTTAGGACTTCGAAATGGGCGTTTTGGGCGGCCTGGTGTATAGGGTGCCGACCTGATTTGCAAGCGATAGATCGAGCATCGTTATCGAGGAGAACCCTGACGGCTGCCGTGTGTCCTTGTTGAGCGGCTAGAAAGAGTGCCGTTGCTCCGCTCAAGGCCTCCATATTCAAATTTGCACCGGCCTCCGCAAGTGTTTGGATGATATTGCAATTGCCGAGCTGTGCGGCAAGCATGATAGCTGACCATCCATCGCGGTCTTTCTCGTCCATTTCAGCTCCGTGGTCGATCAAATACTTAACGACCTCAGCCTTACCGCTACATACGGCGTCGTGAATTATTGGGCTGAGATCCTTTCCGCTGGTAGCATGGATATCGGCTTTTCGCTCCACGAGTAGCTTCACGACTTCGAAATGGCCCTTACGAGCAGCCAATGCCAATGGGGTAGGGGTTTTAGCATCGGGGGCCTTGCATTGTCGTTTTTTCGCTATGGGTTCCTTTCTTCTAACCCGTCTTCTTGCCCGCTTAGCACGGCGACCCTGCAGTACGACTTCTCCTTCTGAGAGAGATCCCTCCGAGCTATCTGACTCGTCTGATGAGCTTGCGCTGAAAATATCAGTTTCGGGGTCCGTGGATGCCCCTTTGTCGAGGAGGAGTTGAACGATTTTCAAGTAGCCGCCTTGAGCCGCCTGGTGGAGGCAGCGTCTACCTCCACCTTTTTGACTATCCCAGGCATTCTCATAGTCTGCGCCTGCCTCGAGCAACATCTCAACGACTTCACTATGGCCACCCTGACAAGCAAACCAAAGAGGTGAGCATCGAGTGTCATCCAATGGTTCAAAATCCACCTTATAATCGAGGAAAAGCCTGCATATGGCGGTGTGTCCGCTGGTGGCTGCGAAGTGGAAGGGTCGACGGTTTGAGTTAGAACCGGAGGTACAAATGACTTCTGCGTACGCTTTATGCTTCAATAGCATTTCAACTATAGCGGTATATCCACCGGCTGCAGCAGCGTAAAGAGGCGAGGTACCATTTTGGTCTCGTGGGTCGGCATCAGCCTGGTGTTCGAGAAGAATTTTGACGACCTCGGTATGGCCATTTTGTGCAGCTTGGTGAATTGGTGTACGCTTCTCGCTCGTCGTCTTCGCGTTCACATCTACATCCCTCCTGCCCGCCAAAAGCTTGACGATAGAAGCCGCTCCTTTTTGCGACGCGGCGAAGAGAGGGGTAACACCACGGATATCTCGAGGGTCGGCACTAGCCCCTTTCGCCAGGAGCAGTTTGACGATTTCTTCGTTTCCTCTCTGGGCCGCCTGATGAAGAGGTGTACGTTTCGATTCGTATGTGAATACGTTGACATCGACGTTGTCATTTTTAGTGAGCAATTTTGCTATTTTGGTATACCCTCCCTGGGCTGCCATCCAAAGTGGGGTAGCACCGTTCTCGGTACGTAGGTCTGCGCATCTTGGGCTTTCCTCTAAGCAGAATTTAACGATAGATAGTGCGCCTGACTGAACGGCGATATGAATGGTTTGGAACTTCCTTCCCACATGAGGGACACCGGGTCCCGGGTCCCCTTGAGCGGCGCTAGCGCGGTGGGTTTTATGTTGAGACGATCCTGATGACCGGGGGGTCCGATTTCGGCTGGAACCGCTCACTGTCTGTTCCGCCAAGGTGTCGTCATCGAAATCAGGAGTTGAGATATTTGACGGGTCAATGTTATTGATGACCTCACTTCTTGGGACAGCGGTGTACCGAGCGGGATCACCATGTGGATGAGGATACGAGTAAGCGTATGGGGCTTGGTTAGCGATAAGCCCTGAGGAGGGGTCCACGAGCGGGTATTCGTTCTCCACCTCAGCATCATCGAAGAAACTTTGATCGTAGGCACCCGGCGCGAAACCAGGAATATAAGATACAGGGTTATAATAGGGGTTGAGGAAAGTAGGATCCTGGACTCGTGAAGAACCAATTGTCTGCTGGGCGCCGAGTGGTGTGAAGTTGCCATTCGCAAGGGTAGGCTCTAGCGGTGTGTAAACACCGGTACCGGTTCCCAGGAAGCGTGGGTTAGGTTGGGCTGCCGGTGGATGAAAAACTGGAGTGTTCCGAGATCTCTGGATAAAAGCTACGACTTCTGGGGGCTCTGCTGTATGTTGCCCGCCGGTGCCGTTCGGTCTTCTTGGCTCTACTTATAGTTTATGATTAGACGCCGTCCGATTTCAATATATATCCAGAAAGTATCAATCATAGCCTCGTGGGGCCGAAAGTACCTAATGACTCGGTAGGACGCTGTGCCCTATCTCTTCGGTGGTTTTTTTGGAAACCCCATTCTCTGATCTTCCGCAAGTATTGCGCTGGACTAAATATCATAGACTCGTCAGCGTGGGCCAGTGCTTTATGGGAACGAAAATGTTAACAGTAGCGGGATTTAAGCCGCAAATATATTTATTTTATGCGTGCGCTAAATTGGTGAAGCTGGCGTAAACGTACCTTGCATCCAAACCTCGTGCCTTCATATGCTTTCGGAGATAGTCCCCAGATCTTTGTTCGGTAACATAGATTCGTTGGATCTCTGCTTTGTGTTTCTCCCACTCACGATTTGTGATCAAGTTAGCCCTTCCTGATGGATTGTCGGAATCCCGTCGCTCATCCATAGACAAGCTTAAGTCGTCCGCCAGCGACACCCTGTTGTCTTCGGCTTTGTTAGAAGTTGTAGCCATTGTGGCGTCTTAGCTAGCGAGCTGGGTAGGTCTTTAGAACTTTCAAATGGATCAAATGTAAGCGCCTAAGCTCCAGGATTGTATCCTTTGAGGGGGCTATCAATCTACATTTATAATAATTATCAAATGAGTAAATCAAACGAGATGTTTGACGTATCTGTACATGAAGCTTGCAGGAACTGGTAGCGCATCGCCTGACAAGTCGCCCAGCGCCAACCTGTTAGTAAGTACGTGGACACTAAGGGCAGGTACCGGCACCTAGACCTATAACGGCGAACATCAATGTCTAGTCTGTAAACTTCGACCAAACTTTCGTGGTGTGGAGCAAGCTTGTCAATTGGGCGACATGGGCCAGGAAATATTTACAAAATGCAACATACACTTCCAAGCAAGAGTTTCGCAACGTGAGAAACCTAGTGATAATAATAGCTGCTGGATATCCTAGTGGAACAATATTTCGCGGGGCTTCAGCCCCTGAGAAAACTTTTGGAAAGTTTTTCAGATCCTTCATGTACAGGTACCTAGCGTGAGGATGAACTATCCGCGCTGCGGTATGTTGAGTTGCGTATCTTACTCACGATATACGTTTCAAGAACGGGAGGAAACTGCGCCGCTCTCATCCATTTCGAGACAGAAAGTTTTTTAGATCCTGCAGATATTTCTGCTCAGACGGGACACGTGCTGCATCGCATTTGCGTTTGCGTTTGCGAGTGAAGTGTTTCTGAGGTTTTATTGGTCGCCTGGATATGTAGGAAGATATCTCGCCCAGCCTCACTATCCGGCATAGGATACTTCTGTGAGGCAAACTTTCTGCGCAAACGATTTGTCTGTGAAAGCGCACCTGGATATCCTCTCGGAGATAGCGAAGTATGCATGCCTTGGAGGATATAGCGCGATAGTTCGGCTGTGATACCGACAAGTGCTTTCGTCAGCTTTCAAGGCAAGGAAGCCAAGAAACTCAACTTCTCGAGACCTTTTATGCGGTTAATTCCTCTGCCTGTATCTTTTTCACGAAATATTAAATCGATTCTAGACTAGATCAAAACTATAAGTAAAAATATATTGCAAACCCAGCGCTACCTATTCATACATTATAGTGATTGAGCTTTTCCTGAAGAAAGATTTCCACTTTGCAGCCCTAACAGCCATTTATCCTTCTAATCCAACCATCATATCACAACACTCAAGATGGCGATAAAACCCGAAGTAACGGAGCCTTTAAACTCTTCCTCTGAACACGAAGTTGCAAACCATGAGGATAACCAAGGGCGCGAATCCGAGTTTACGGAGTCAACAGAATCCCCCTCGACCGGGCCTGCGGAAACTGAAATAACCGCTTCAGACACTTGCGGCGAAGATATTGCCTGCAAGGAGGAATTTCAAACGCCGTGTTTCCAAGAAATAGAGAAATCATCACTGGATGATGGCATTGAGTCTGGCGAGAGCAGTTTGGTTTCTCCCGAGCCTATTGAGAACGCGCAGCTGGATTTACACCTCGACTTTGAAGACAGCGATTCTGATTCAGAGGACGAGGAGGACATCCTCCAACACCTCAGGGATCTCAATCCCACTCATCTCAGAAAATTTGGGAATTGTATAGTAGAGCCTGGTAATTATAAGTCAGCAAATATCAGTGTTCGGAAAAACAAGATCGCTAACCGCTATGTAGACGACATACCTGTCACGGTCGAAGATGTTCATATCACGCCTGACGCATTCGAGGCGCTGGATCCCCTTCTTCTTCAGATACAGTTTCCGGAACAATTTCGGACAGGAATCCTCGCTCAAAATGCGTGCCCTGGGATACTTTTGTATGGACCTCCTGGCACTGGGAAGACATTATTTGTCAAAGTCCTGGCAAAGATGGCCAAAGCAACTATGATCTCTTTGACCAGCGCCGACTTCCAAGACCATCGCGTCGGTGAAAGTGAAAAGAGGATTCAACAAGTATTTTCATGTGCTCGTTCACATAACGGACCTGTTGTGATCTTTATCGATGAGGCGGATGGTCCCTTCCGGAGCCGCACGAAGGAAAATGTCACAGAGTCACAGACAAGAGACGTGGGCCAGTTTTTGGTTGAGATGGACGGTATCAAGTCCAAAGGAGCTTCGAATATCATGGTCATCGCTGCCGCAAACAGGCCATTCGATATAGATGAGGGTATTCTCCGTCGATTCGGCCGTCGAATTTTGATTGATACCCCAACCCGGGAGGGTCGAAAGGCTATTCTCAGAATCCACCTCAGAGACGAAGTAACTGCCCCGGATGTGGATCTCAGAGAGCTATCCCACAAGACCACCGATTTCACTGGTTCTGACATAAAGAATCTCGTGCTCGAGGCTGCCCTCGCAGCGTTGCGTGAAATGTCACGTACCCTGGGAGTTAAACGGTCGAATTCGGTCCACCAGCGTGTCATTCGCCGAGAACATTTTATGCATGCACTGGAAAAGATACAAGCTGCTCCGAAATCAGATACAGTGGACAAAATACACCAGTTCCATATCAAGCATGGAAGCAAAACCGCAAAAAGGCCAAACGAAGAGCCCGAAAAGTATCAAATTCCAACAAAGAGACGGAAAATCGAAGCCGAAAATGAGTAGGAAGCTCGGGAGCATAGTTCATGGTGATTTCGGGACTGCAAGATTAACTCGTAACTGTTTCATTTATTTCATGTTCAGGATATTTTGCGGAGCTTATTACATGCATGTATGGATAATTAGATTGCTTTATACGATAGATGGTGATGGATATATTATTTAATGGTTAAATTTTTCTACCCACATGCACATATCTGTAACCGCGCCAGTCCTATCATGAATGCCTCCACCTTAAATCAAGCCATTCGAAGTGGCCACTAGAAGAAAAAAAAATTGTATAACGACAGGCAGTAGCCCAATCGCTAGGTGTTCCAATCTGGATCTACACCTGTAACATGTACGGGCCAAAGAGTCTTTTGTTGGTTGGTTAGGCCCGGTTCCGCTTATCCGGACTTTCAAGCGGTTAGCTGGAGATATCTCAAAGTAGATGAATAATGCAACGTCAGAGTCTAGTTGCTGCCTTTGGAAATGCGGAACTAGTCCAGCTGCTCGTCGATAGCTGAGGGAATGTAGGACTCGAGGCTGAGTCTTTCTGGCTTGCTCGTTAAGATATCGTATCGCCATCCACTTGATTTAATCCAGATCCTTCGTTGTGTAAAGTATCCTGTGCGGGACGGGCTCGGGTTGAGTTGCATGGGTTTGTCTTTCGGTGGATACATTTATGCATGAACGCGAGCGCTCCGACCGAAGCGGTCTGGCCCAACTCAGCCTGCAGCCCTCCGCGAATTTTGTGGGAGGCCTCGAAGGCTGAGGGGATTCTGGTGAGGGACTGCCTGGCCAGTTGCATTGGCATGTTTTCCAGTCCTAAAAATGACATGGTCAAAAAAACGAAAGCCAATTGATTTCAAGATTTTAGACGTCAGCTCGAGAAGTATCGCATGCAGAATACGTAGGAGTATCGCTGGAAGTCGTACGTATTTCTATGCTCCGGAATGCTTAACCCGGTGCAACGCCACATTCTACCAAGAATCCTACATATATAAATCTTGCAAAGAGCCAGCTACAATTGCAATCAGTCTTCAAGAACCCTTCACCTGAATTTTTGTCAGGAATAGTAGATTGAATTCAGGCGTTTGTCTGCTTAAGCTCTTTTTCGATATACCCATAGTCCTCGTCGTCTTCCTCATTCATTCGTTATTAATATTTGCATTCGGAAAAATGTCTATAACCTATACACTACCTCCAGAGTTCTTAGCTAGCAATGTGAGAAGTCTAGCAAGCCTTAACGCCCAAGAGCCGACATTCGAGGTTGTCGGTTACCACTCCAGAGATGTTCCTTCAATCGGTCGGTCGGCTGGGTCGAACGTCGATGCTACCGGTATAAAGAATTCAGAATGTCACACGGAGACCTCCCCCCAAAACTCCGATACCTTCCAACCGGTGCTGGAAAAATATTCTATGCCACTCAAGGAGTATATCCAAACCCGGGATGAGGTTCTTTGCGGTCTCTCCTCTGAGATCAGTGGCGAGTCGGCCACCGAAAAACCCAATGTCATCTTTCAAACTGAATATCTCACCATGGAATATGTTCAGGGCTTGGTGGAGTTCGTCGCCAGAGACATCCAAGCAAACTTGATCTGGTTCGATGCTCAAGACCTTGAGGGGCTGGGCCTTCACTTCCATCAACAAGACATCGAGCGAAAAGCGCGAGAGAACGAAGCAAAGGCAGCTGAAGCTGCTACCGGGGCCGAGGCAGGAGAAGCCGGTCAAATATCGAACACGGAGAATCCTGATAGTGCAAATGGCACAACAGCTGCAGCCGGTGAAGATGCTGCGAAGGCGGCGATTTCAGGTCTTTCGAGGGTTTTGGACGAAGCATTCGAAAGCATATTTAGTAGGGTCAGGGATAGGCGATCGAACGACGAGCCATCATCATACGACAAAGCCAAGACATACTTCGGCGTCCCCAAACCGACTGGCCCCCGCCATAAGGAGGAGGACTATCCCCGTCATAAAGCCGCCTTAGCCACCCTTCTTGACATTGAACATTTCCCAAGCCGCGCAGAGGGGAACCAACAACCGTTAATCGTCTTCTTCCGCGATCTTAAGCGCATAACGGAACTAAGCAAAGGATTCCGGATTATAGCTCGCATACGCGATGCCATTATGGAGCATCGTCGGCAAGGCGTGCCAGTCATCGGCATTTTCTCATGGGTTGGCGCTAATTTCGGCGGCGCCAGGGCCCCCCTTAAAAGGACGGGTACGTTCGAGTCCTTTAGGCTAACGGAATCCCCAGACGACGGCGAAATGTACAAAAAGAGGCAAGAGTTTGAAAACCAGGAGAAAAATGTTCAACAGATTAAACGAGGTTTGAAGAGACGTTTCTCGGAGCTCGTGGATGAGAGTGTAGTTGGAAGTGAAGCGGATTGGGGATGGAAGAAAGTGCGTAACGTTGATTCGTTCCTACGCAAGGATACCGTGCCTCCAGGTGAAGTGGATCGGATCGTGGGATTGATTGGAGCCCGTGCGTATGGGAAACCCGCGATAGAAACGCAAGATATCATAGCCGTCTTGGATGAGCGGGAGTCACGCCAGATCCGCGAGAGGGGGGGCACTAAGACCGATACTACGGACCCTAGGATGAAGGATCTCAACGAGCTGGAAAAAACTCTCAGTCAATACGCCGTTACACCTGATAAGTCTTCTTCAGCGTTGACCTCTGACGATGTAGTCATGGATCCGAGGTCAAAAGCAACTATTCGACAGCTTCTCCACATGTCGTCGCAGCCTGGATCAAGCGGATCGGCACCCTCGTATAGCAAACCCGCAATGGCTGGTATTTTATTCTTCGGTGCACCTGGGACTGGAAAAACCCAACTCTGCCGCGCCATGGCAAATGACTCCGGTCAGACCTTCATCGCACTCACGGCGGCTGCACTGGAAAACTGCTACGTCGGAGAGACTGAAAAACGTATTCAGGCCGCTTTCAGTCTTGCACGGAAACTTCACCCAAGCATTCTCCTTTTCGATGAAGTTGATTCCTTGTTTTACAGAAGAGCATCGGGTGACAAGTCATGGGAAAGACGAGCGCTTACCCAGTACCTCCAGGAGATGGATGGGATTGCGTCTCAGACAGCGACTGCACCACTAGTGATTGTTGCTACAAACCGCCCTGAAGACTTGGACGAAGCGTTCCTGCGTCGATTGCCACACAAGGTTTACTTCAAATTACCAACTCGCAGGGAGCGCAAGGAAATACTTCGAGGTCTGCTGGAAAAGGATGCACTTGATGAGGCAGGTTTGAGGGAGATCGCGAAGCACACTAAGGGGTTTTCGGGGTCGGATTTGAAGAATCTCTGCCACGAGGCGATACTAACGTCTGCAACGGAGAGTCGGATGGAAGGTATCGAGCATCTCTATTCTGGGAAAGTCGAATTGACGATGGAAAACTTCAGGGAGGCATTGTCCCGTGCCGCACCATCCGCATCGCCTGAGGTACTTGAAGGGCTCCTGAATTTCCGTGACAGACACCGCACCTACTAGTCGCTTAGAAATTTACCTTGCAATTGATTAAGCTATTTCGGAATTTCTTGTTCTTAATGTTTAGATTTACATAGCTAGGGTTAATGTACTATCATGTATTTTTTTATTTTTATTTTTTTTTTCGCTTTTCCAAGTATTTAATTGTATGAAGGAAGTAGTTCTTCCGCTAAAAAATAATACCGTGATTCCAAAGAGCTGTTGACGAATTAAGGCCAATGAACGGTGATGGATCCGTACTGAACGGGGTCTCGATGACTCAGTGTTACACCTGCGACTACTTTAACATTCTGTGTTGTCGATGTGGTATTCTGCCCGCCGGCATTCTCACAACCCCTTGGGTTACAAATATCATAGCAAAGCAAGATTGACCTGGATGTATAGAATGAAAGAATATAACGATGATATCGATTACGCTGGAGGTAAGATAAAACACGGCCTGCTTACGAAAAGAAAAAAAAAAGGAAAAGGAAAAGAAAAAAACAAAGAACGTGAACAACAGAAATTTCAAAAGTAAATGACATGGATGCATCAAGAGTACCAAAGTGTGCATAGAGGTGCAGTTCTCAGTAGGACAGACCAAAACTCAAGCAAGACCCCGAACATGCCAACGAAATTAGGACATATGAAAGTTCCTTCGTGCTTCAATACCGGACCATGTCGTGCTCTTCTAACGAAGCTCTTTCAATAAGCCCTTGAGAACGGAGCCCTTCGCATACTCCTTCCGGTAAAACATCTTGTGGTTGTGGGTGTATCGTCTGAGGTCGGCGACAGTCTTGAACCTCTGAATGTCCTTACAAGGCTGAATGTCCTCAAGAATATCGGTTTCGGTGGCGCGGCGGTAGGCGTGTAGGACGTGGTAGATATTGATGTTTTCCTTACTGATCATCTGTGTTTAAGATTTTTGTTAGAGTAATTCTACAAGGTAAAGCGTCAAGGAAATCTTTAAAAGGAAAGAAAGAAAGAAAGAAAGAAAGTTTGCGTACCTTCTTACACTGCGTAATACTTTGCGGCAAAGGCTCGATCCCGATGACCTTCGCCAACCTCTGCCAATCCAATAGTGCGAACCCGCTGCCGACTCTGGCCGTGAACTCGGCGTCGACGGCGGCCTGAAACTTCCTCTTCTCCTTCTCTCTACGGGTGTCGCTCCAGTTCTCGTTGATGGCTAGACGTTTGAAGGTTTTGAGGACCGAGATTTCGGCCGAGGGGACGTAGTTGAAAGAACGGTGGGCTTGGAAGTAGGTATCTATTGCGCCCGGTCTGAAGAGGGAGATACCGCCTGATGGGCGACAGACAAGAGTTCCGGCGCTCATGATGGATCTTCGAGTGTTCGGAAGATCTTTGATGGCGGGGGTGGGGGAGGGTATTTGTTTATGGAGGAGGAGCTTCGGAAAATAACTTCCTAGTGAGCTTTTCCTCGCCGGGCCGTGGAGGGGTCTAACAAGGCTGTTTTTTTCTCTCTCTAGGTAACTGGGTAGGTCCGAGTCTGAGTATCTTCCTAGTGGTGAAAAGAAAGAAAAAGGAAAAGCCTACTATACCGTAAGCTCCTGCTTGCTTTTATAGTGGTGTGGAAAAGGTGGTGTCTGGAAAGTTGACTGTTTGCTCTTTAAACCGGGTCGAAGCTACTAGCAATCAAACGATGAAGTATCGAAGTTTGACTGCTTTTCGAGTCTATTCACCGAAGTTTGAAATGTTATAGCCTGCTATGGTAGCATATATATAGATATTGACAGAAAGTCTTTGCATCAGATGCCGTAGCTTCTATCTTCCAGCTTCCACAGTTAACCCCTTGCAGGACAGCACATGGGAGAACAAGGACTCTATGCAAATTGTACTCAAAAGAGGCGAAGTCCCTGTGGACTCGTCCGCCCGTCTGGCATCTATTCATGCAGGCTTCCCGGCCTCCATTATGTATCTGTTACACAAATTCGCCAAATCTTTCTGCTGAATGGTCCCAAATGCTGTCACCTTGGAGGCTTTTGGAGGAGGCTCCCACCCAAAAATTTGTGATATCACAGGCATCATATTTTTTGTTGAATGTTTTCCCTTGTGTGATATGATCCTTAATGGTGACAGGCCTATTAGGACCGGGGTATGTTATGGGGTGTAGCGCAAACAATTGGTCGGCCTGCGGGCGTCTGTCGTTACAGTGTGCATGAATTAAGGCTGTCTTTGCAGGCAGAAGGACTCCGATGTCGTGGCTGTGGCGGCGTCAACGGGAATGTGTTGCAAGAGAGGTAGAAGCGCGGCACAGCAGTTGGAGTCAAAGCGAAGCAGGGCGGCTGGGAATCCTTAGCGGAACAGAAAGGACGGGGGCAAAGGGACGAAGCAAAAGTTGATTTGTGGGCTTGCGAATTTACATGATGCATGATGTAAGCTTTTGTGACAAGGGATCAGAATGACATTTCCGTCGGGAAGGTGATAACCAGGTTGCTGGACTTTTTTTTTTTTTTCTTTCTGTCGAATGGTTCTGCTTGAATTGGCTCTTCGGTCCCAATCCGAGTTCCGATATCGATATCGATAGCTCTCCGAGTCCGAAAGCTATCCAAAGACATCCTAGTCTGTTTCTTGCTTTTGGCCATCCTTGCTTTTCCCCTCCCCCTCCCCTTCTTCTTCCCCGCCATCTCCTTCGTCTTCTTCGTTCTCTTCAGATCCTGTCGGCTTCAGTTTTCTGTTTCCACCGACATGCAGGCCCGTGTAGCATCCGACCGTGTCGCCTCTATCGCCGCAGCATGACATATGATACCCCTGCGGATAAGTCGCGAACATCTCCTCGTCGTCCAGCCTCCCGTGAATATCATCGTCGTGGTCTGCGAAAAAGTCATCCCGGTCCGGATCGAACTCTCCAGGATGGTATGAGCATGCTTCGTCGTCGTTTTCCTCGTCGATGAAGCACTCCTTGCAATTGACGCAGTAGAATATTTCCAGCAGGTCCCTTTTCCGTTTCCGATCGGACGAGACGGAGCAGCACGTGGAATCAAGGACGAGAGAGGTAGATGCCGGTTGGAGGGTCTCGATCATGCCGTGGAACTCGGCAGTTCGGGATTTGATGTTATAGTCGCTGTCGCAAAGGAGGCGGAGGAGCGTTCGGACGTGTTGGTCCGACGCGGTCTGGATGACCTCGTAGATGTCAGTCATCTTCCTCGGACGATTGATCACTCTTCTCTCTCTGAGGGAATCGACGGGGGTTCAGGAGGATGATTGATGGAAGTTGGAGGTCGAAGGGGCCCTGTGGCCGGGAAGCCTCGCGGAAGCTGTGCGGTGTCCTGGCCAGCGGGCAATGACGACGCGGCGCGTTGCAATTGGGGTTGGCCCGGGTTGGTTGGGGAAAAGTGTCTATGGCGTTTTGGGTATGTGACACAAGCCCGCATTTCTTGGCAGGCACCGGCAGGGGGTCCTCGACTGATCGGAATGCAACGTCCGTGGGCTTAAAATAAACGGCTATACGAGGGGGTGCCTGTGTCAGTAGGCCGGCGCTAAGGAAGGTGGGTGTGTACACGCATGCAGATGAATCGAGGTTACATGGTATGCCTACACTTGTTGACTATAACTATGGTTGTGTATTTTACGTGGCCCTTCCAGTCCTCGACCGAAGATTGCGTCCTTGAGGATCAGACCAGTCCTCAGAATCTTCAAGGACACGGTCCTGTACCCCCTGCCTGTTTCTCGATCGAGTGGATGTGCTGGACATTCTGGCCGACCTCCTATCATCATCTGGATCCTCTAGAGCAAATATCCCTCGTCCATCCCTCATCGCCTCTCTCATAGCCGTGGACGAGAATCTCAGGGGCCGAATGTTCCAGGTATCAGCCCTCAAAACGTCCAGCTGTTCTTGTCCAGCTCTCACCATGGCTGCTGTGCCAGCCGTATCGAGATTTGGTGATGAAGGGGCCATCAATGCTTGAACTTCCTCCGCCATTATGTCAGGTGGTCCGGGTAACGAGTCACTGCTGGGGATACTAAAATCCGAGGCGGAATATGGGTTGATATCAGAGCTACCCGATTCCGGATCTTGCGATTGATACCCTGATTGTATCTCCTGTGATTCTTCTTTTATTTGCTGGTCGGCATACACCCCGATTCTTTCTTCTGGGGGTTCTTCCTTCATTTGTAGTTTTCCAGGTTCAAGTTCAGAAAACGGATCTAGTCCTTGAACCCAAGGGCCGCTCATCTGACGCGCTAAACTTTCATCAGTCCCTGAGTCTGGCTGGTCCTCAATATTCATTGCCGCCGATTCCTGGTTGTGGACTCTTTGCATTCGGTGTAATGGTCGACCAGAGGGCGGCGTGTCTTCGTTGCTAGCTTGGTCCAGTTGAGAAACTTCGTCCGGCAGATGGACGTAAACCCTATCTGCCAAGCTCCCACTCTGGTCGTCTTCTTCTGCCTCTCCATCATCTTGGTCCGAAGAGTCTTCCTCACTATCGTCTGGGTACACCTCGCTCAGTTCATTCAAATCATAATGCTCCATCCCAGGCGCTACGCCATCTTCCACCCTCTGGTACACCCGAGTCCACCCTTTCTGCTCCCTCCCCTCTTCCAAATTAGCTTTATTCTTTTTCCCCGCCTTCCACGCATGTTGATTCGACTTCCCGGCCATCGTCTTCTTATCAAACAACGGCCCACTTAGTCTCGGCTTCCTCCACATCCCTTCAAATGTATTGTTTACGTCAGCCTGAAGCCACGGTGTAATAGTATCCTCCAAGCCCCTCATCTCAGGCCTAAGATGTCTCTCCATCAAGTCTCGCATGTACATGTACCCTGTTTGTTTCGCATGCATCTGGTACTTCCTCAAAAAATCCCATGGTTCAGTAATTTTTTCAACACCATTGGGTATATACGTCCTCCTTGTCGGGGTCTTATACCCGTCATCCGGCACACCTTCCCAAACGTACAACCCAGTCCCCTCATGCTCAGGAATTCCATAAAGCATACCCTTAGGATCCAACCGTTCAGCGGTCAGATTCAACGGTCGAATATTCCCCCTAAACCACCTGATCCCAAACTTCTTGACATCAACAACATAGAGTCCATCTAAATCTCTTTGATCAAATGACATCACAAACGTCGGTGGGCTCGGAGCGTAAGCCGCGCCCGATGGCCAGGATTTCCCACAACGCAAATCCTTGTTGGAGTACACCGCCAACGCTTCGATAGGCTTTTCGCTGGCCCTATTATACACCCCTAGAGCGGTTAATGCACCTTGTCCTGGTGATAACCCGATATCGTAGCATCCTGTGGGTTTGCGAGCGTAAAGGTTATTCGCCGTTAGGCGGTAGTTGGAGAGGAACCATTCTGGGCCGGTTTCGCGGAGGAAGATGGTGTAGTACGCTGATAGTTGGGGCGTTAGGTAAGAGAGGATAATGAGGGCGGGGAGTGTGAGGGTGAATAGTGGAGGGAAGATGCGGGGCATATGCATCTATGCGGTATCTATACGTTCGCTGCTTTATTCGAAGTTGGAAGGTGGAGGGATGCGTGTAGAAGGGCATCATGAGTTCAATCACGACATCCTCGTGGCCGGTGGATTACCCCCATTTACACAGAACAACGTTAAGTAGAATCTTCTCGTTTCTCCTCCCTGAAGGCTGCTTTCGAACATACAAATACCGCATGGCAGAAAAATCTGCTCGCAGGATGAATGTCGTCCCTTTGAGGTGCATTCAAAATGCAACAAAACAAAGTGTTGCCGACGGATCCATAAGCCATAGCGTGGTCTCGTAACCAGAAAATTAATTTGCCGTCGGGCAGTTATGAAGAATAGATAAGAGCCGTCAAGACTCCGAAGAATGGTTACAAAATGATACTATGGTAATACAAGATCGTGAAGAATAATTATGATACAAGATATAAATTTTCCATCATATAAGCATAACGATACGATGAGCCTCTCATATTAAATGAGTTACCAGTAACTATATAACACAACGTATTAGGTGAATCCAATCAGCTCACGAATTTATGGTTCAACTAGCCTCCTACTAAAATTAGAGGCCTCAGTGAGTCCCTCGCTATCAGCAAGCTCCTCAATCGCGGTGAGAAGTTCCTCAATCCTCCCCCTTCCCATCTCCTCTCCCACAGGACCACTATCTCCCAAATCCTCCACAAGCAGACTCTTCCCGGCTTCGTCGATACCTACTGCCGTGGTATCCAGCACAACCCCAAATGGACCCAAATCAAGCGGTGGTAACTTCAAACTATAATTCATCCCCTTGAACATCAGTTCCTTAATCGATGGCAACAACGTTATCTTGGGTGTCATATACTCTTCGTCATAGTTCCTCTTCGATAACTCCGTTTTTAAAGAATAAAACGTTTGCCACCCGGACTGCCGACACTGTCCTACCGGGTATGGCGGAAACACCTTAGTGAGCGGGGATACGGGTGTCGCAGGTGGTTCAGGCAAATGAGGTTGTAGTTTCGATTCAATCGGTGTTTTTGGTGCTTTCTTTAGCTCTTCATCTGGGCGTCTCAGAGAATCTTGACGTCTCCTGATGCGAGAGGCATTCGACCGTTCCGCGTGTGCGTTTCCCGTATTAATCTTTATGCCCGGTTTATATTTCTTAATCGCCCGCTTTCGAAGATTATATTTATCCACCGTCATATCGTCGTTCTTATCCTTCGGATTTGGATCCATGGCCACTGGCTGTGTATATAGCGGAGGTGGGGATGGTGCTACAGGTGCCTGTCCTTGCCCCGCGATTAAAACTAGGGGACCGACCTGCTTGATTTCGAGGATGGTTTTGTGTATTTTGTCCGCCTTTCTCATGATATCCGGGGAAGAATCGCAAAGGCTGCGAAGGAGCATGCGGATGTGATTGTCAGGGCCCGTTTTTAGGATTTCCTCGACGGAATCGCAGGGTGTGGTTTTTTGGGAGGGGAGTATGGCCGTGGTAGGGGTTATCATGTTGTAGATTTGAAGGCTATCAACTACTAGGTGTAGATAATAATGAAAAGCAAAAGAATGGAACTGAGAATAGATCTAGATCTGTGTCTTAGAATCGAAAAGATGGGAATTTATAATTTAAAAATCGGGATAATAATAGTCTAATATAATATAGCTATCGCGAATCGAACCGGCACGGGTATCTTGCATGAATGCGAAGCAGAAACTCGGGACGAGAAATATTACTCCGTTAACTCCGCGATAACTATTGGACTACTCAATAAAAACCTGCGAAAACGTCCTTTGAAGCATGAGACGAAACTCCCATATATGCACGATACCTCACAGAAGGCTGCGGTAAATTTCCGAGTCCTTACTAGTCATGTAATGCCACTAACGCCCCCATGGCCTGTGCTCCCGCACCGTGCAGAAATATGTTTGCCCAACGCACAGCACTGCAGAATCCCTTAACTTCTTTCTCGCCATCCGATTCATCTACACCGCATCCCACGTTTCAAACGAAGCGCACGCGGGGCCCCAGAAAAAAGGGCAATCAGATACTCTTTCCCATCTCGGATTCGGATATCAAAGTGTACCTTTTTTTAACATCATCGTTTTCATTCCATTGGCTTTTTCATTGCCCTTTACTCGAGGTTGCAAGGGTTAGATCGATCGTGTATACGCCATTGAGAACGCGTCCAAGATGCCACCCTCATCATCTTCCAGCGTACCCGCCGCGCCGCCGCCGCCGCAGCAGCAGCAGCAGCACCTTCCGACAATAGCAAACATCGTGAATGAGTACTACGATTTTAGGCCTCCACCGCTCAATCTGCCAGTACCGCGGGAGGTTGCAGCGGCATCATTGTCAGATTTATCATACGTTGAACCCTCATCGGAAGAGGTCATACGGGCAGCCACACGGGAAGAGCTTCAAAACTATCTATTCGCTCTCGTGGTCGCAGACAGCAAGAACGAAGATCGACTCTTAAAATTCCACCGCGAGAAGACATTGCTTCTGCAGAAGGAGCAGCGGCAGCGGGCCGAAGCTTCAGCGGCATCGGGGCAAGCCAATAATAATGCATCAAATGGTACCTCTAGCTCTGCAGCATCCTCTGGAGCAGGAGCCTCTGCAAGCAACAGCACTGGCCACTCGGCGAATTCCGGGCGCAAACGCAAGGCTGAGACACAGATCTCGGTTTGCATTGTGTGCCTAAAGTCTTTTGATGAGGCAGACAACAATGATACAGCGTGCAGGACGCACCCGGGTTCTTGGGAGGCGGATGACGAGCATGAGATGTGGGATGATATGTACGAGGATGATTACCAGGGACGAGATCGGAATCACGAGGACTTTTTCAATGATTGCCCTGAGGGATTCTTTATGGAATGCTGTGGGGAGAGGGGCGATACTGAGGGGTGCAGTGTGGGCAGGCATGTCGCCCGATTTCAGGTTAATCGAAATCAGTCGGGTAACGGGCAGGCTCTAGCGAGTAGCGATCCAGACTCTGGGGACGATTAATGGGATCCAGATATCCATCCATTTGAGGAGGATGAAAAGGGCAAGGGCGCGTGGCCATTGATATCATTATCGAATCAGATTAAGGCCCGCCAGTTTGCATTAATGTTTAAATGTCTGAGTGGGAGGCCTAGTGTGAGTATGTATCTCTTCAATCGATTTCTTTCCACGTTATCCGCCATCTTGTAATAATATCCATTTCCCCGAAAATAACCCCGACTCCGTCGATAATAATAGCAAGTAGTGTACTTTGTAATTAACCCCGAACTTTCAGCATGCCCAAACATCATACCATACTGATCCCCATTTCTCATTCCAAAAAGGTGACAGCGGCTAACCAGTCCTCCCCTCACAACCCCCTCCAAACCCCACTTCCCCACCACCAGCCTACCCAACCTTTACCCTCTTCTCCCCCCTCTCCATAGCGTGCTCAGCCTCCCCCTCATCCCCCTCCTCTACCCCTCTTCCATGCGCCCCAATGACGCACCCCCTTGACCCTCCATCCCCATCGCAGCAATCCCACCTAAACCCCTCCTCAAACCCCACCACCTTCTCCCCCTCCCAATCAACCATATCCAACACCTCCCCACCAACCATCCCCTCCCAAACCTCGCTTTCAATGTCCAAATGCCTATACCCCGTGTGATGGAAACACCAATCACCAGAACCGGCATTAACCTCCTCGCCACAATTCCCACATTTCTCTGTTTCAGTTTTTTTAATCCTTCCTAACCCCTCCCCAGCCGTTTTACGAGACGACTTCGCAACCTTAATCTTTTCAAATTCCCCAAACACATCTCCAACTCTCTTCATAACCCCCTCTAACCCAACTTCATCAGCCTCTTTAACACATCCAACCACTTCCAACCCCCCAAATGTTTTAATCGCAAGCTCAGCAGCCCCTTTGACCACCCCACAAACCCTCTTCAGGGCCGTCCTAACATGTTCATCTCCTGCTTCATCTATGACACGCATTAAGTCTGCGTATCTGCCACCAACTTTAAAGTCCGTAGTAGTACCCGCTTCAGGCTCTGGAGTGGCCGTGGGAGTTGGGCCCAAATAATTCATAGGGGGGATTTTCTTTGATATATTTTGCTTTGAAAGTCCGTTTGGGAGGATGGATATTGTATATTAGGAGTGACAGGACCAGTTAGATGTGACTATAGCATAAGGAGTCGATGCTGTCAACGTTCGATGTATGATGTACCAAGCAAGTTACTGCTTACCTTGTAATCCAAGCCTACGTAACTACATGTAGACATCCACCCGAATACCCTAGACCTACAAAGAATGTTCAAAGCACACTTCCTCCCCAATAGTTTTCCATTCTCTACCATCTATAAGGGCCAGAAAGCTCTCTATTTCGTTAACGACAGACCGCAAAACTAAACCCAAGTACACCAAGCAAACCAAAAACTCCAAAACCTTTACGACCCAATACCAATTGCAACTGCAATTCAAAACCAAGGGAACCAATTCAAAGCATAACAACCCCCGTAGGCATACTCAAGTAGCCCCAATCTGACTCAACGCCTTATGCGTAGCCCTCCTCTCCAGAGTCTTAGCTCGGCCAATCTAAAGCTCCGCCTGTTTCTCAACCTTCTTATTCTTCCCCAACAACCTCGAAAAGAAATTCTTCTTCGAATTTCCCTCTTCAGTCTGCCCATCCCCCGGCTTTGACAGGTTTTGCTTCTGCTCCGGACGAGGAACGATTCCAAGGCGTTTATTGGCGACGTCGAAGATCTATACCTTCTGTCAGTAACCTGGCTTTAAAATAATCAGAAACGAATAGAACTTACGGCATAAACCCCCTTCAAAAACGTATCGCCCAAAATATCCAACGGCAGGTCACCACGACTCTGTATCCCTCCATAGATATACCCATTCCCCGCATCCGCAAACCCCAAATCCTCCTTCTGAATAACAAAGCTTCTGCCCCCAACATCGACCGAAACGACGGGTAACTGGCTCTCCGTCACCGATGCCGGGAAAATAAACCCTTGGTAACTAGAAGAGTACTTCGCCCCCGGAATCTGCTTATATATCGCATAACACGATGCGTCGTCCAGGAGTGCCAAGGTAGTCCCGGTATCAGCGATTGAAATGTTGGATTTTGATCGTTGGGTGACTTTCCCGTTAACAGTGATCGATTTGGACGAGAATTGCCAGAACCCGTTCCCCGGGTTGATTTTGGTCCAGTATATATTGGAGGCTGAAACACCGCAGTAATCGAGAGTAGGTTGGTGGATGAATCCGAACGTATAAAAACTTTCTCCGTGATCGGGTTCATCGACCCGATCTCGCCAGCTGCCGAGCTTACAGCTGAACAATTCGGCGTCCGTTGGAATATTGGACTGCTGGATTAGCATATCGACCGGGGTCAGGACAGGATCGGGTCGACAGGTGTTGATGGTGCTGAAGGCGAGGCCAAGAAGACCGGATCCTTCGCCGTCTATGAAACTCTGGGATAGATTATTGGCAAGTTCGATGGCTTGAGCTTCGATGGTGAGGCCACCGAGGGTTAAGATGTCCGTGCCTACGGTGCCACCGGCGGTTGATCCGTCGCCGTAGCTGATATTCCAGGTCGACCCATCTTTGGTTTTGAAACTTGACGATTTGGTAGGATCATAGATAGCCTTCGTTGGATGATTCTGAAGAGTTTTCTTCGGCAGGTTAGTTGACCAAACCTTCACACAGATAAAATCCCATTAGCATCTACCATGCACTCAGATGATCATATAGATCGATAACATACCCACAAATCCGCACTCCCAGTATCAAAATCCAACCAAAAAGTCTGCGGCGGCGTCCCCACCGTAACCTCCGCCAAATACAGCGCATCATTCTGCACATCCTCCGCCTCAACTAACCCCACATCATTCTCTCCCGGTCCAATCTTCTTCTTAAGCCTAGTAACCGTCGTGGCTCTACCCCCGACGCTCGGCGCAAATTTCCCTTGCTGAGCGAGCTGCTTGCCTTGGAAGTACTTGCTTTCCAACGTGGGGTTGAACCGCCATTTTCGCATCAGGTGGACGTAGGATTTGGTGCCGTCGTGGACGTATTTTTGGTTTTTGATCACGCGGACGGGGGTGTGCGTGATGTGTGGGTGGGTGGACATTTTGAGTGCTGTTACCTGTGGATTGAAGTGTGGGATCTGGGGATATTGGGCGAAGTGGGCGGTATATTTGGTGTTTTAGGATGGGATTGGGATATGGATATCGATGTTTATGGCTGTGACAGCGTCGAGGCTGTCGTCTTGGGTTTAGTATGTTTAGTTTGGTTGTAGTATACGTAGTATTTGCTGTTAATGAACAGGGGGTTCCTGATGAAGTATCACTACTGTGCATTGACTGTAGCTGCAGGGACTGTTAGAATGATTGTGTGCTTGTGTACTATCCGACGATGTGGAGAAGTATCCGTAGAAGGAGGACGGGAGTATATAAAATACCACATATACGTCAATATTTGGGTATTGTTTATGATCGAATGTCAATCTAGATCGCTGCGAACGGCAGTCGGATGAGACAGTCGTCAAGGGCGTGGGGTGACGTATTCCATTGCTATTCCAACCTTTAATTGATTTGGGTTCCAAGTCGATCTACTACTTAAGTAGATAACTGCTTGATCGGAGTATATATCAGTGCTGGGAATTTTAAGTTCCCTCATGATCAATAGACTTTCGCTGGGTTCCTCATTAGGAACTAACATTCGATGATGTTGGATTTTGAGTCTCCATGCTTTGCAATTGTAGTATACAGTCTCGAGAACGTCCCCAAGCAGGCAGCGTTTAAGTAAGCATACAAGCGGCATACTAATAATAATATCAGTCTAGAGAATCAATTGTTTACAAGTCCTACGGCCGGTGTAGATGTTATATACCACTTCTAAATCTATATATTGCATCAAGCACCATCTCAAAGAGGTTCTACAAACATACGCACCAACTGTAAACTCACCAGACGACGACGAAAGGATACAGAATAGCACCTCGAAATCGTATACCAACATATCGCATGATTCATAAGTATATAAACCAGCAAACGAAAGAAATCATAATCACCACATCTCACATATAAAAGCTCAAAAGCCCACAGCATAAAAAGACGTCACGATCCTCATAAACTGAAATGGAAAAAGAATTTGAAATCGTAAAAAAGGGTCTATCAGTTCTTTTGTAGTAAACAACAGCACATAGTCTAACGTAATTCTGCAGGAAAAAAGTTTTGCACGAAAAGGAAAAACCACTCAGTGTCACAAATCACCCCCAATTCTCCCCCCTCTCAAAGGTCGAAAAGGAGAGTAAGATTCGTAGACAAAGACCCCGCATCCGTCCAAACTAGCCCTTATATCTCCATTCATTCCCCCACTCACTCCACCGATGGATTGTCGAAATGGAAGTGAAATAAGCGGAAGAAACAAATAGATGATAAAAGGGCAGAGAGGTTGGCGGCGTGCAAACCCCGACAGAACTGCGCAGCTCGCGTTCAGAACATCAGGCAGAAGTACACCAGGAGGCTCGTGGTAGTGTTTGTAAATATAACAGTCATAAAAAAAACAAGAATTACGTCAGAACAAGGAAAAAGGTATGTAACGAAAGATGATGTATCGTAATCAAAGGGCCCGGGTAATTATTGAGTCGTAGGTGGGTAAAAGTGAGTGTCGGTGCCCGAGAAATACGCGAATCGTCTAATCATCCTCATCAGAGAAGACCTCCTCACCACTAAAGAGAAATATATATTAGTATCAAGCTTTGAATTAAGAGTTATAGACGGGTGTAAACTTACCGCTTGCGCCTGGCCATACGTTCCTTCTTCTTCTTTCGGAGCTCGCTGGAGGTGAGCTTCTTCTTCTTGGTGACCTCGATCTTGTTACCGAGGGCGTCGAACTGATCACCGGCCTCCTTCTCCTCGAGACGAGGACCGCTACCTTGACCTTGGACCCAGTTGTGGCCGGATGGGGTCATCTTACCGTCAATGACGGACCAGACTTCCTCAGTGAGACCACGGGTGAACTCCTCGGCGTGGGTAATGATGACGACACCACCCTCGAAGGCCTTGAGGGCCTTAGATAAAGCACCGAGAGAGTCACGGTCGAGATAGTTGGTGGGTTCGTCAAGAACGATCAAGTGAGGTCGTTGCCAGGTAGCAGCGGCCAAGCAGACCTTGACACGCTGACCACCAGAGAGACCCTTCATGCGAGAGTGGGAAACCAACTCGGCATCGAGACCGAAGTATCCGCAGTGGATTTCGATTTCCTTTCGGATCAACGGACGGAAGGCACCGGACTCGAGGGCAATCTTTTGATCGATATCGGCAACCATCTTGGTGTGGGAGGCGATAAGCTCGGAACGTTGGATCCAGCCGTTGTCGGAGGTGGACATAGGAATCCACTTCTCACCCTTCATGCCGACGTTCTCACCGAGGAGGAAGGAGCACTCGTACTCATAGGAGTTCTTGAACTTGCGACGACCAGAGATGGAGACGACACGGCGTTGGGAACCCTCGAACTTGAAAATCTTGTTCATGGCCTGCTCATCGTCTTCGGTGATCTGCTTGTTGGCACGGTCCATAGTCTCACGATCCTCACCAGTCTGGAAACGCCATTGGATGTATTCGGAGGGGGTCTTGTCCAAGTGGTTATCGATGTGGGCGAAGGCGTGCTGTTTGATGTAGGCGATACGGATGTTCTCGTGGACATAGATGTTACCCTTGTTGGGGATCAATTCACCGGTCAAGACGTTGATGAGAGTAGACTTGCCAGCACCGTTGGGACCAATGACAGCAATACGAGATCCAAGAGAGACCTGGAAGTTGATATCGGTCAACTGCGGCTTGGGGGTACCTGGGTACTGGAACTCCATCTTGTCGACCTTGACGATGGCCTTGGCCTTGGTCTTGACACCCTCGAGGAAACCTGGCTCTGGGAACTTGAACTCAAGCTCGGAGGCTCCGAGTTCGTAGTAGGACTTGGCGGATGGAACACGGGCGACGAAGGCCTTGAGGTTACCTCGGTAACGCTTAAGCTTGAATCGCTCGTAGTGGATGATGTGCTGGCAGACATTGTCGAGGAAACCGGAGTCGTGGGAAACGATGATGGAAGTGCACTTAGAGTTGGTGAGGTAATCTTCGAGCCACTTGACGTTGACACGATCCAAATGGTTGGTAGGCTCGTCGAGGAGGAGGATGTCGGGGTCTTCGAAGACGGCACGGCAAAGAGCCAACTTCATCTTCCAACCACCAGAGAGGGAGGTGATTGGGTTCTCGAACCAAGTTTGCTGGAAGCCGAAATCGACCATGGTCTTCTCGACTTCATCACGGGGCTTGTCGACACCAGCCTCCTTCAACTTCTTGAGAGTCCAGCCAATGACGGTCTCCTCAGTGTCAGCAGCGTCGAGATCGTGCTCAACGAAGACGGTCTTGACCTCGGACTTGGGTGGGAAACCTTCAACCTGCTCACGGTTGATAGCACGCATGAGAGTAGACTTGCCGGAACCGTTGGGACCGCAGAGACCGTAACGTTGACCACGCTTGAGGCGGAGGTGGGTCTGGTTGAGAAGGATCTTGGCACCGTAGGCAAGGTTGAAGGTACAGTTGCAGAGATCTTCACCTTCCTCATCATCGGCTTCACCCTCCTCAGCTTCTTCGATACCAGGAGCGGAGCGCCTGCGGAAGGTGTCGACGATCGCCTTGGCGTCAGTCTCACCGACGAGGGCAGCGAGAGCTGGAACGATGTGCTCGAACCAGATCAACTGCTCGTTGGACTTTTCATCGTAAAGGGTACCGGCGATGCAGGCGAGGTAGTGGAGAACCGGCTGGTACTTGCTGAGAACCTCATTGTGGTTGCTGGCGGAGACGATCGACTTGAGAGTCTCGAGAAGGACAGCTGGCTCAGAGGCAGTGGAAACCTCTGGGATCTTGCCATCTGGACCGACGTCACCGACACGCTTGAGGGTATCGAGACCACGTTCGGTAACGGAACGGGCTTCGGGATCGGCGATGGTGTCGAAGTTCTTCTGGAGACCGGGCATGAGCTTGGGCAAGAAAGGAGCGACAATCTGAGGATCCTCGACGAGCTTGCACATGTTGTCGACGATGACGGCGGATTTACGCTTGATAGCCGTCTCACGCTCAGCGAGACCACGCTCGAGGAGAGGAACCATGATAGACAGGGTTGGAGCGAGCACATCCTGGACGAATGTGGTGGCACCGAGCAAGTGAACGGTCTCTGGGACGTTCTCGGGAGCAGCGATACAGTTGATCAGCTCAGGAATGAAGCGATCGATATCCTTGTTGAGAATCAAGGTACAGATGTTCTCCATGGTCTTCCTGGCAGCCCTCTTGACCTCTGGCTTGGTTTCCCACATGGCCTCGGAGATCACAGGAATGCTGTCCGGGGTCCTCAGAGCGAGCTGGGAAGGAGCGATGCGAGTGAGCGTATCAATGCACTCGAGAGCGGTGATCTTCTCGGGCCACTTTCCGGCATTTTGGATCGAGTTGAAGATGATCGGAAGAACGGCCTTGATGGCATTGGGATTGACATTTTCAATGATTGTCAGAGCGGTGTCGTGGGCGAGCTTCTTGACAGATGTCATCTTGTCACCGACGGCGACAAGGACGGGTCCGAGAAGCTCGATCACGTAAGGCTCGATGGCGGGAGCCAATGTGTGACCGGCAATTGCCTTGATGGCAGAGAGAGCACGCTCACGGACTGCAGCATCCTTCTTGTTGTTGAGCTTCTTCTTGAGGTCATCGACGAATTTCGAGGGGACCTCGTGCTCTTCAATTGGGCCGTTGACGAAGGAAGCGATATTCTTGGCAGCATATTCGGTCTCCTCTCCTTTGGAAACGGAGAGCTTCTGGAGGAGGTCCTCGAGGACCTTGACCGATTTGGCGTTCTCGGAAGCGGAGGTAGAAGCCGCGGTATCAACAGCTGGAGCCATTGTTGATGTGATGGTGATGATGAGGTGGTGATGTGGGAGAAGGTATTAGGAGGGACGGTGGACGGTGGTGGGTTGCGAAGATAAAAAAAAAAAAGTCTATCCGATAAAAGTCCTGTCTATAAAGCGCAGAGCAAAAACCAAAAATACAAATTCACACCTGCTTGAGAGGATTGCGAATTTTCTGGAAATAAGGGTATTCTGGAAACCTCCGAAAGAAAGAGAGAGAAACTTTCAGAAGGGAGAGAAGTAAAATGGCGAGGCTACAAGTGTACTGATACTAGCTACCGAGCCTGAGAGAGGGTGCTCGATATGTATCCTGGCGTATACTAGGAACCTGACAAAGATACTTCTGTGAGAAGTGTAGTATGAACTGTCTATATCAAGAACGACGACTGACGACGACGAACAAGAAATCTAAGGGGTATAATGTGGTGATGAAGAGAATGATGAGAGGGAAAGAGGGAAAGAGAGGAAAGCAGTGGTGGAGGAGGGTGAGCAAGAAATATATACCAGATGGCCTGTCCTTTTTTGGCAGCCAAAAAGATCCGCCCGGCCAGTCCTCGCCGGTCTGCAGTTCTACGGCGGACAATCTTTTAAAAAAAAAAAAAAATGATAGCTCTATCTCACTAGCTTGAAGCTTCTACTACTTTTTTTTTTTTTTGTTTGGGCTGTCGAGACCGCCATCCCACCTGGTTTTGCTTCTTCAAAGACATGTTCTGTACGTGTGGATGCATGTCGGTGAACACCCCTTGCGACAAACTGAATAATGCCCATGAAAGGATTGGGATTTTTAACAATATGCCCTTGTCCGTCAAGCCCAATAACATCGTCGGTATATGCTGCTTGTCGAACGCTAATAAGGCTTGCAGGCCTTTATGCATCGGACGAGCATGGGTCTGGCAAGAAAAATAGAAACCCCCAAAAGGGCCCCGGACAGGGGAGCTTGCTATCGCATCCCGGTCACTTTCGCGCACTCAAAAAAAAATTTCAGATTTTTTTGTGGTTGAGGAAAGGGATAGAAAGAAAGCCGCCGATTGCGAAAGTCACTGCTCTTCCTCGACGTGGACTATACGGGTCTGTCACTCTAATTAGCATCTTCGTGGGAGAGAATCCGTTTCGTGCACGGGTTGATCACAATTCCTGACGCATTGCCACGCTGTGATAGCTATCAGATCAGGCATATCTTCTTTGTTCATGACCGCCATATGGCCATGATCTGAAATATGCACATGGCATTGCATCGATCTGAGATTAACATTTTCCCTCGTCAACATCTCATAGAAAATCCCACAGTAAAAAAATTTTTTATTTTATCCTCCGGAACTTATTCCACAGATCCGCTTTCAGCGACTATGCCTGGGGCAAGGCTGTCCGGTAAGCTTATTTTGCTTGCTGCTGTGCCAAGAACCAGCAGTTTGTTCGAAGGCGCAAAGAATTTGCCGCTGAAAAAAATCTATCCAGACCCGCCATAGAATCCCGCATTCTAGTTCTATCTCGAAGGATTGCGGAGAAAATGTGAATAATTACGCTTCATCGTGAGATATTTCGTATCAATCTGCTTGCGTAACTTCCTTTATCTACCATTCGATCCCACCGGTCCTTCTGAATCCAGCAAATTATGCGATATCTGTGGTTAACCTTCGATGCTAGTTGAAACCTGAGGCACATAGACCAGAACCCCGGTCGGTGAGCGCGCTCCGAGTGGGATGGCTGCCACACCAGTCCATAGCTTAATTCAGCCATCCCACGCTCTCTTTTGTGTCTACGTAGACTGGTTAATTCACATGTCTTCGGAAAATCATTTTTCTGGTTGGTATTATTTCCTTTTTTCCCCTTACCTTTTCGTTGAACCCGCTAGTATCATTCAACACCATGGGCCCTGCTAAGCTTGAGCTCCCGGGCGACAAATCAGATGTCAAGCTTTCGCAGCATGTTCTTTCACTAGTTTTCGCCTCCCGTAATTTTCTAGCTATTTTTTTTTATCCCTCAATCTACGCCTCATATCTACAGCTCCGTAACAAATGCTCTTTCACAAGATTGAATTGGAGCTCAAGGAATCTATAATTCCCGAACTATACCAATTAACACACCGTACATGCACAAGCCACCATCTCGGATGCACCGTTCTGAAAACGGAAATCTAACTGGCCAATCTACGTTACTCCGTGCAGTAAGCTTGCAGCAAAAACGACGCAAACACATCTAGCTAGGGTCCTGCGTTAGAGCTCCAGCTGGTTGATAGATCCGAGCTCGAGGCGGTGGTACGGTATCTCTTGCATTGCAGCATCTCGAAGATGTGAGGGAAAAGGGGTGCAGCAAGTTATGGCCCACTGGTTTTCACTGCGAAGACGTGGCAGTTGGTCCGTCGGTTATGACAAGTAACACTGCACCAGTAATATACGGGTATTGAGACAGAGGTTTGAAACAAAATAGAATAACTTTTTTGTTCCCTTCTTCGCTTTCTAGCGGCTGTAGAGGGTCTTACTTTTTGGGTTTTACGAGCAGCCTTGCCCGACGCCCGACGTCACAGTTACCGATTTCAAATTCCCTGGAGGTTATCACAGCCGATATCCCTCCACAAAGCCTGGGATAATGCCTCGTTAACCCCAATTGATACCCCGTGGAGAAGCTTAAGAGTTAGGGATAGAGATATCTATCACAGACCGAACAAGGAACCAGCTTCCTTTCGAATCTGACCTGTGAAACGAAGCAGACAATTTTTCCTCGCTTGCGGATGTCTTGGCGGAACGTGTCTTGGCAAGTATGCTTGGCTTTCTTCCTCGTCGAATCAGATCGATTCGGGAAGCAGGACTCGGAAAATATGTTCGGTGAGGATAAAATGCGATCCGGCTGCCGAAACCTGGTCTTTCTGCCCCGTTCAGGGTCCGACGAGGGTATGGTCCGTGGTCGTGGGTTCTTGGGCAACACCGCTGTATTGTTGTATTGTGATATCGTACTTTCGTTCCCCGTTATAACGTACGTTACACAGGATCCTGAATCAATTCACTCCTTGGTGAAACTGCTTTTAGGTATTCGAAATACGTTCCATATCAATATTTATATCGGGGATGTAGTCCGGTTCCCAGAGTGCCCGTCAGGCTACCAAATCGAGGATGGTAAATAAATCCACGCAGTATGAGTGTAAGTAGATACCAGGAGAAAAAATTTAATGTGTACTCCAAAACTGTCAGTATATATTGGAGTTTCGGTTCAGGTATAGTAACTACGCTGGGTATGACAGCCTTTTTGGCTTAACAAAAACCAGCGACTCTTAAACAATCATAGGAAGACAAGTCCGTAATTTGGGGGACCTAATAAATATAAATTCTCTCGAATTTTATCGATGATATCGACGTACAGACTGCCTTCACGCCTTCCAAACGAATTCCTTCCCTCCAAAATTCGTATCAATCACGAATCCTGTCCCCGCAACCATAGGCCACAACCGTTCTCTAACCCCTTCAAACGCCACACCCAGATGATTCCCGTTAAGTGTCCAGAATAGTGTATGATTCTGTTGATCATAGCCGCATCCGACTGTATCCCCAACGCCGAATGTGATAGTACCGTAGCCCGGTTCAACCCCGGAGCTTGGGCGACGTCGGTTTTTTTTTGTTTCTTTCCAGGTTGAAGAGTTGTAGAAAAGTCCATCGTCGCTGTGGAGACCGTAGGAGAGTTTTGAGCATTCGAGCCGGCCGGGCAGGTAACCGAGAGAGGGGAAATCGGCTGTGTAGCCTATGCCAATGGAGCCGTCGCTAGGTTTTGGGTGGGTTAGTGGAGGTATGAGCGGTGGGAGGGGGGTTAACTTAGAGGCATACATGTTGTCAAAAGGCTCGAGTTCTAGGATAGTGATCTCGTAGTAGAATAGTGGGGTGTATGGTGGAACCGGATACTTTGTCACGGTACAGGGTGATTCGTACCAGTCGCTCTCTTTATATTCCGTCCCGAAGTTTCGTTAGGTTCGAAATACACGGTCCAAGGAACACCGTTGACATATTAGGAACAGGGGTCAAGAAGCACCTACCTTCGAATTCATTCCCCCCCTGAAATATAACCTTTAAGCCATCTTCTTCAATATGAAGAGCACAGTGTCCTCTTCCCCACCCTTTAATACATTTCTCATTCTTCTCCCACTCTCGTCTTCTAGAATCGTGGTCCAGATCCTTCGCCATTTCTATCGTTATATCATGGCCGTATGAATAAGCCCAGTCGAACGTATCCCAACCACACTTATCTCTCTCTAAAGGGTCTATTCCGGCGGCTATAATCTCCTGAACCAAACCCATGCGATTTTTCACCGCTAGCGCGTGCAGAGCCCCCGTAGCATACGGAGTCTTAGTAGTCATTGCATCGTACGCCACCCTCGTAAATTCCGTGCTCTTCATGCCCTCCACAAGGAATTCTAACAACCAAAACGTGCGGACGGCGAGGTATCTAGGCAACCATAGTCCATCATCTTCAATACTACTGCCCTTCCGTCTCTTATAGTAATGGTAATAGCAACCGATGAGGTAACACGCTAATTCCAGATCTACGCAAAATGCGTCCTCGAGGGCAACCGTATCCTCCGAATCTCGCTTCTCTAAAAGCTCTATGACTAATTCTTCGTTCATATGTTCGATTATAAACTGTGCGATTTGAGTCCTGCTATTCCGACCGACTCTGCGTCCAAGCCGGTGCAAAGTTACCCCTCCGGCTTGGGTCTTGTCCATACGGTATGGTCGATCTCCTGGCTCAGTTTCGGACTCATGCATCTCAATAATCGCCGTTGCGACCTCCAAATCACCATTCGATAGCGCTACCATAAGCGCCGTTTCGTGTTTTTGATTACGAACGTTGATATCAGCGCCGTACTTCCTAAGTACCTGAAGCGTACCCACCACGCCTTCCATGGAAGACTCCCAGGGACGTAAACTCTTAACGAGTGATATGAACGCTGTATTCCCTTCCCCATCGTAAGCGTTAACGTTGGCACCGTTTTCCAGGAGAATCTCCACAAATTTGGGTTCCCTTTCCAGAGCAGCGGCAGCTAATGGAGCTACGCTGTCGAAATCTTGGGCGTTAGGGTCGGCACCGGCTTCAAGTAGTAATCTTGCGTATTCGAGAGTCGTGTTCTCGGAAATGCAGTCAATTCTCCAAAGCGCATACAGCATGGTGCGACCATACGAGATTGGGTGGTTTACATCCAACAATTGAGGATTATGGGCATACTTCTCCAAGAAGAAAGAGAGGAGTGTTGGATCTGATGAGTTTAGAAGCTTGGTCAGCGGATAGAAACGCCCGTGCGGCAGCATCACTGTGCGATTAAAGCAGAGATCAGGCTCGAGATCAAGCGTTAGCATTAATTTTAAACTGGCCACCAGCTCCAGTTCGTCGATTTCAGGCATCCGCGGGTAAAACAAGCTGAGGCCTTTTAATAATGGAGTACAACCGGGTTCGAGGCTGGCAAAACCCGTCCGGTCTTCGCTGATATCCAAATTCTTGCCCAAGTAAAACCTTGTGATGATTTGCTCGAGGTTTTTTGGTTGATAAAAAATCTGTCTAGCGTGGAGGATCGTGTAGCCGGTCCTTGAAGGTTGCAGGTCCCGGCTGAAGTCGTAGTTTAATTTTTGATCTTTCAAGAGGAAGTTGACGTAAACCTCCAAGCCATGCTCCGCTGCGAGAAGCCCTGGGGTATAAGGCTTCTGGTGGTCTGGTCTGAGAGCTTGTTCCAATGAGTAGCCGAGCGAGAGAATGAAAGCGACCGACCAATGGGCGAAAACTTCTGGGTCAGACAGTCTGCGCAATAGGGAAAAGACCTTGTTCCATTTGGGGCCAGTGCGTTCGCTGTCAGACCAAAGCTCGCTGGCCTTGGCCATGTGGTATTGCAAGTGGCTCAATTCACCACGCTGGAAGGTATCTGGCGATACAAAATCGGTCGAAGGGGGCTCGAGATCTTTGGGTGGGCCATCCGTCGATTCGCCATATTCAAGTGAATAGACTGGGAGATATCTATCCTGGAATTTCGGATTTGCCAAAACCTCCACTAGAAGGTTCCCCAGGTGTAAATATCGGTTCGGCGGTACCGTCAAGTTTTAGTAACGGAGCTTTAGACTTACAGATGTATAGCAAAGTATCCAAATGAATATCTTTTGGGCTCTGAAAGCCCACTGAGGTTGAGTGGCCCTCGACAAGGTGTCCTATGATGTAATTAATATATGTTAGCTTAACAGCTTCGCCATGCAAATGTTCAGGATCCTAGCATAATAAATACTTGGAACAGTAATTTGCACCTCCCCATTCTCACCCAGTCTAAATATATCCGTTATAGGCAGTTGGCGGGAATACAATTTTTCTGCTTTCTCCGACTCCCTCTCAACCCAATCAATGACTGACTTGTGAATCGCAGCAATCGTCCGTCTCCCATTTGAAAATTTGAAGAATTCTCTCCCTGCGACTTCTAAGTGGCGAATCGTATAGATAACTTCAGGTTTTCTCATCTCCCGGTTCATCATCTTAATCGGAGAGATTATCGTAGTTTTATTCTTCTTTTGTAAATTGCCCTCTCCCCGAGATACCAAACCATCACTGTCTTCGTCAGATTCATCAGAAGCAAAAGTATTATCTTCTGCGGCGACATATTCTTGTTTGAACTGGTCTACGATTTACAGCGTATTCGTTTCTCGTGGAGCCCAAACAATTCTCTTTAATGCCAATATGACCAACTTTCTTTGCGCCATCGTGAGGGACTCCAAGTGCTTTGAATAAAGGCTATCCATTTGATCCGGGAGCTCTTTGACTCGTCGTTTGATTGAAAGAGGCGAAGGTTGTCGCAAACTTGCGATGACCATGGCACTGTAAGTAAACATCCCCTCTGCTTTCTTTTGGATCGTCTGTACCATTCCTTGGATGCCTTTCGCTTGCTTGCGATTGAGTCGGACTCTGTGGATGCCGTCATCATCCTCACCGTAGGATTGAGGCTCCGCGACGGAGTATTTTTCATCATGGGAGCCGTAATCAAGGAGTTCGGTGAGAGAATCCTCAAGGTAGGCTCTCATGTCGTCTTGGTTGGTCGACTTATTAACCGTCAAGATCGTAGTATCATCTCTGATTTCGCAGTGGATGTGGTCAGATTCGCCGGGTGCCCCAGTTTCGGGGTCTTCCGTCTCCTGTCTCCCCTGGTGGAATAGCGCTTCCAAACCTAGCTCCTCACGACTAGATAATAGAAGTTTAAAATTGGCTCCCTTAGATCTTCCTAGCTTAATTAATTCCGGAACAAGCCCACAGCTTTCGTAGTCCGTACACTCGTCGATACCGTCTATGACAATGTAAATCGTCTTTCCAATTGCCTTTGCGAGTCTTTTCAGCTTTGAAATATTCAAGGCAACTGAGGAACCTTTATCTCGAGGCCCAGTCCCACCCTTTCCGGACGCTCCGGGATGATCAAAGGTATCATCGTTTCCGCCTTCCGTGCGTAGCAGCTCGGGGTTAGTCTGAGGATCGATTGCATGTCCAGGATCACCATCTTCTTTCTTGTCCGATGTGGCGAGCAAAGCTTGAATTAAAGCTTCTTTTTCTTCCCTCGTTTTCGCGTACTTCGGATGAAATAGCTGCCCTAGTAGGCAAGATACCGCATTTCCCGCCAATTGTGTTTCGTCATCTCCACGTTTGAAGAAGAAGAATATTACGGGACAACCCTTGCCCGCCGGGGACGCGTGGGAGTGCTATCGACTACTGGCCGTGGGTTTAGAGAGTATTTTTCGTACAAATGTTGTCGGCCCTCTGAAACGGTACTCTCTAGCAGTCTCTCGACCGCAACTGCTAGAGTTACGGATTTGCCGAATCCCGCCTGGCCTTTGACATAAAGGAATCTTTGGTCCCCTTTTGCCCAAGACCTATAATGCTCATGGTCGAACAGCCATCGAGATAGATGGGCGGTGCCGAGTCGTCTTCTTAAGGGTTCTAGGATGCGAGTTAATTGGCGGATATGGGTGTCAGATGGTTTGAGGTCCCTATAGAGACTGTCAAATTTTTCGCGGACGGCTTGTTCGAGGTTATGAAGAGCGGTAGTATCGCGAAAGTTAACGACTTCTTGAGAAATTTGTCTGACGTCAACCTTGATGTCGCGGATATCAGTGTGGATGAATTCGAGTTTATCTCGGATCTCTGGGAGGTTTGTTATTATGGCGTTCACTATATCTTGTGAAACATTCAAAACACCTACCATTCAAATCAGGGAGAATGAGGGTTTTCAACGTCTCTTCGTTCTCTTCCTTTAGCCGCTCAGCGAGGTTAAGGTTATCTCGTTTTGCCTCTATCCGTTCATGTATGAACAATCCCAGAGAATCAATTAGCTAGCAGAATAACAAATTTCTCAGTTGATCGATCGATCGGGGATTGAGCTTGACAAACCATGTAACCATCCAATTACGTTGTCTTCGAACTGAATACTCGCCATATCCCTCAGATCCTTATACAGGCTAATAATCTCTTCATACTTTTCGTTTGCCGTCGACTTGATGCTGAATATATCCCCAAATCTCTCTTGGTGGTCAAGTGGCCGTTAGTAAATACCCAGGCTATATATATACATAATTTCGAGAAACTCACTTAGTTTGCTATCCTCTCTAAACTTCCGTTTAGCATGCCAAAAGAACTCGAGTATCACTGCAATGAGCTCCTTAATAGCCTCCATTACCCGTTCGGCAAGGTCAGTGGGTTTTTCCGTGTCTTTTAAAGAATCTTGGCGATTTTCGTAGAGTCGGCAATTCAATATGATGGTGACAATATTCGTGGAGGCCTCTGATATCTGGGCGCAGTTCTCCATATCATTCGTTCCTATCTGCGCGGTGGGTTTCCAAATTAATCTTCTAAATTCGGTTCAATCGAGTCAATTTTCCTTAGAGGCTTTCACACTAACTCCGATCAACAGACTAATAATCCCCCACGCAATACCCACCGTCTCCGGTGCACCTGTCAAAACTGCATCGCCGGTATCCTTCAATAAACTCAATACCCCCAATAATTTCCCGACTTTTCCTTCATACCGCTTGTCGGCTCTACTCTTTAACTTCTCACACTCCAAGATGGTTTTGTTGATGTTCACATTATTTCGGAGAAAGTCATGGAGGTGGTCAGAGTTGGGCGGGTGTTTGGATTTCGAGATTCGTTCGCGGAAACGGGTTTTGGCGGCTAACCAGCATTGGGAATCTTGTTCTTCGCTGGTAACGCGAAGTGTGGCGGTTCGCTTTATAGTGGGATGTCTGTCGAGAGTGAAGTCGATTGTTGTTATCGTCGTGGTGGTTTTTGAGAATGGCGGCATCTCTTTGTTGGATTTTTGATCGAGCGTGAAATTGGCTGGCGCTGGATATTAAATTCGACTTGCGTTCTGCAATACTTAACTATTACTTTCTCGATCCTACACTCTAGTGATGTTTTTAAACTTGGAATTCAATCACACGAAGGATCTGATATCTTGCAGTACCCCGCAATGAGGTTATATACGCATGCACTGCAAACGCGCAAAGCTCTCTTCTACGATCTTTGCGCCTGGGTTTCAAAGCGGGGCTATGCTTGGCTGTGTCGTCGAGCTACCCCTGCAAGCCAACCAGTACAAAACAATGAGCTGCATGCTCAACATGCTTAGGCAATGGGTACGCGGCATACCCAAGGCGCACTAGCTAGTACTCCGGGGCGTCGTTGGTTTTGTGCTCGAAAGACTTCCGTGGCGGCCCTACATGCATGCAATGTATGGCGCTTACGTCGGATTAAGGTAGATTGGAATGAATGGATTGCAATAAATAAGAGCGCTTGAGGTCAATATGCATGAGGGTGTTATATACTCGTAAAGCCATCAAATGCTCCGGCGGCCGGTATTTCGACCTAGAAGCATGCACGACTGGCATGTTAAATATGAACTACAAACAAGAGGTATCCGTCAAAAACTCCAGCTGTCCGAGAGGTATATACAGAGGTATCCTAAACAAAAAGACAATAAATCGAAAAGAGAAAAATAAAAATGAAATCAAGTCATCGGCTTCCTAAAGCTCATATGTCACATGGTAAACGAAGTAGATCATAAAGATTCAAGCATATCATCGTCCACATTATCTGTATGTGTATGTATGCGCATATCAAACGGCGATTTCCTTCTGGAAATGCATTTCCCGTTTCAACTGATGAATTTCTTTCAATTCCATTCTGAGCGCTTGCTCAAGATCAATATCCGCGCTGCCGGTTCCGGCCGGATAATCCACGTGTTCCAACTCCATGATGCTATCCAGGGGCGCATTCTTCAAAATTGGTGTTTTGCTGTGCTTCGAAAATCTTATCGATGCGGGTGATAGGCTGCCGCTTGCGTCGAGGCTGCCGGCGTTGATCTGTGTCGTCCTGTTCGAGTTCCGTCGGAACAAGCGGCCGACGAGGGTTCGAAAGTTGGGGACGCAGGCGATGGCTATTGCAACGGTCCATTCGAGGTGTTGGAGGACCCAGACGGAGCCGCCCCATGTCCAGTCTGGAGCGGCTTTGATGAAGACTCTTTCTTCGTAGACGAGGTAGACGCGGATAGCGCCGATGACGGTGACACTGTTATATAGTTAGCAAAGACGCTCGACTTCTGGAAGATATCACGACTTGAGCCTACAGTAATCCCAAAGAGAAAAGGAACACCACCATCAATCTATCCTTCAAACTCGCCATGCGCATCTTATATGCGATATAAACCGGGATCGGGAACACAAAGAGATCGGTAGACATGTTAAATATGGCTTGGTAGATGTTGATCCTCCCGAGCATTTTTCTAGGGATACAGCTCAGACCGCCAAAGGTTTTGTCGCCAGCAGTATCGTCCGGTCTTTGTGGGCATTGGAAGAGGAGAAGCATCTGAACAATGATACAATTGATGATAGAGAGAACGATGAACACCCATATGGCTTTTCGGAGGTTGTCGAAGACGCTACCGATCTTGAGAAGGAGGAGGAGGATCGAGATTTTGACCAGAGGCATAATAAGCCCTGAAAGGAAGCTGAAGACGAGGGTTAACTGTATAGTGTAAGGTTAGTATGACTACTACATGTGTATGTATTTATGGAGGGACATACATGGTGGTATTCTTCATAGTCTATTCGGACGAGAGCAAGCGGCTCCACCTCCCATAGATGTATGCCATAATGCAACATTTTTATAACTAAAGTAGCTAACAGTTAGCCCTAATCACTTCTAATTTGTTTGTACACTATTAATCACTTACTCCTCCAAGATGGGTATATTATAGCAATTAACAATATCTAAATTCGTACAGTCAGCAACTGATGTATGCCAAGCACAGCTCGCA
This sequence comes from Arthrobotrys sphaeroides, assembly GCA_036971245.1. NCBI lineage: Eukaryota > Fungi > Ascomycota > Orbiliomycetes > Orbiliales > Orbiliaceae > Arthrobotrys > Arthrobotrys sphaeroides. The sequence continues at coordinate 193,293 of JAJTTW010000010.1, read as the reverse complement.
GCCACACTCACGCAGGCAAAGCCAATTAAATAATCATCTATAGGCACCACCAGTCAGTTCCGACCTCAGATATGCATAAAAGTCGCTCAAAGGACACCTACCCCATCCCAAACCCGCCTTATAACGGTCGAAGAACCTCATAACAGTAAACACAAATGCGATCAACGGCCCACCGAGAACTGCGGCCAGGCACAGATCCTGCCTAACGGATCCCGTCGCCCACGGCATTATGCTTTTTGTATAATGGATATGTGCGTATATCAACCGCAAGCTTCCGTCGAACTCCCCCCGAAATCGCTCGCCGTCCGGTCGTACTATCGAAGTTCGGATCGCATATAGGAATTGCAACCAAACACTTGGCGTCGTGACTCGCAAGCGTGCATGAGGTGGCGATGTAAGGGAAAAAAAGAATGATAATGAAAACTGTGAGAGTAAGTTGAAAAGGAAGAAAGGATAAAAGAATGAGAGGGGCAGAGAAAAAAATTAAAACTCCACGAGACGTTTAGATTGCATGTCGGTGGACCGGTCCATGGATGCTCGTCAAGCGAACGAGCTGGCGAGAGATTTTTTTTCTTTCCCTTCCTTCCTATCCTTCTAGAAAGTAAAAAAGAAGGGAAAAAAGAGGGCCGATGTCGACAAAGACGGGACGGTTGGGAGTTTTAAGACGGCTGCAAGGTGGTATGTAATGTACTATGGATGTTATGCAAGTGCGTTTAACCTGCTGACCGTCGATATTAACCACGGGATTTCCAACTTCCTTGCTATGCGGGGAACCTTACGGCAGTAACTTTCGTCAGTGTAGTATGTAAGAGAGACACTGGATGAAGGAGAGATATTGAGTATATTAAGAAGGATGGAATCGCCAGTTCTCCGGTTTCCAGTTGTGTGTAATATTATATTACAATACGCACAACCACGAGGTCTGCGATAATATGCGGGTGCTATCATATCAGGATTTCTTACCCACACACACCTCTCTTTCGAGCATCATGCAGCGCTGCAGCTGTCAGTTTCGATGCTATCAAACAGACTAAAGATCACTTTCAACCAGCGCCACGGCCGGTTACTTCCGCAGACCCCCTCAGCAGCTGCTCTAATCCCTGACCAGGAGCCAGGGGTGCGGCCTGCCAGCGAACCAGAGGCCGGTTCCTGGACAGGGATATGTGACAGATCTCGCAACACCGGCAAAAGAGCTTCGAGTGGAGCCCATTTCATGTTGACGGCTGTAATAAGATGCTCCTCGTATTTCGTTAGCTTGTGCTCTGTGCAGACTGTGAACTGCGGAGAGGGATGCCGACAGGCCTTCAGAATAGCCGGGCGATCCTCAGTGAGGAAGATTGATAGATAGATAGATCGAAAGATTGGCTTCCACTGTCCTTTCCTTTTTCTTTATCCTCCCCATTCCTTTTTGCCAATGCTTCCTTTGCCTCCTGGCGAAGAAGGGAAATAGACGTAAGCCTGTCGCAATTGCTTGTCCCAAGCTTGGTGTTTTTATTTTACCCTTCTTTGATTTCAATATATTGGAATTTCTCGCTTCGCTGCTGCCCACCCTTTTCTTTCTGTTTTAACTTGTCGGATCTCGCGATAAACGTCTGAAAGTTAAGCGTCTACCGAGCGAAATCCAATTTAATTTTCTTCCTGATAATTTAATATTACCTTATCGCGCGCGGTATTGCAATTGTTCTCTTCTCCCTCTTCCACCACGAGATTTTCTCAGGACCACCGTCAGGCCCGTGCTAATGTCTCGAAACCGTTACGGCCGCCATTAACTCGCCCGCCGTGTTTCGGACAAACCACACACACCCAAATCTTAACGGCCGTTGAGTGCTTCTTGAAGGCCCAGAAGCTCCAATAAAATCGTGCCCAGCCCTCCCCACAGCTCCCTCCCCAGGTTTGAAGAGGAATAAGAACGAGGAAATAAGAGGGATCCCCATAAAGCAATAGAGATCGCATTTACCGAACCACGCGATATCGACTCGATCTTTGTTGATTATTTTCGCTTGCGTGGGCCGCGTTCGAAACGATACTCGCTTCAGATATTTATCTATAAGAAATCCGAACTATAACAGCGGCTGCCCGAGATCAGAAACGAGTTTTGACGTATAACAAAGAGCTCTGAACTCACCCCATTAACCTCGATTAAAGGCCCACATTTTGTGCCGTGGATCACAACTGAGGGGACGCCAAAGAGAGGAGGGCGAGAGAGAATCTAGAGACCCTATAATATCTGCCGAAAAGGAGGGGGTGGTAATCCGGATTGGCGATATAGGGCTTTTACGTATAAGCAATAAACAGCTTTAGTTTCTCCGCGTTCCTGAGTGTGGGTGTGGGTGTCAATTTGATTGATATCATCTCGGACGGCGAAAATCGTGGCAAGCACGGGAACAGCTCGAGTCATTGACTCCTTTTTTCTTCCTTTCCCATTTCATTCCGCTTCTCGAAGAAAAGCATAGACCACTTGCGCCCTTTCAACGGGGCAATTTGCAAGGTCAATCCTGATATTCCAGACCATCAGCACTATCAGCAATTCAATTCGCTCCAAACAGCAGCTTCCCGACGATCACTAACCTATCTCGAGGAATATTCTTAAACTTCAAGAAGTTTACCTAAAAGAAGCTTTTTGGATAACAATTATCGCAATGGCGCCAATGTCGACGTTACTATCCACGCTCATACTGAGCACCGCCATATTATCACCCGCCGTCTCCGCACGAGTCTTCTCCGGCCAATCCTTCACATCAATGTACTACGACTGCTGCAAGCCCGCCTGCGCATGGCCCACCTACGGCAGCTTCGTCACCGGTCTCAGAACTTGCGACAAAAATGACCAACTGGTCCTCGACGATACCGCGGGAGGTTACTGCGGTGGCGGACCAGCCAGTTCTTGCACAAACCAAACACCGTGGGCGGTAAACGAAACCTTTTCGTACGGGTACGCGAGTATATTTATTCGTGGCGCGGATAGTACGGAGTGGTGCTGCAGTTGTTATGAGCTGGAGTTCCTTGATAGTGATATCAAGGGTAAGAAGATGGTTGTGCAGGGTATCAATGTGAATTTTAATGAAAACCAGATTAATTGGTTCAGTTTGGCGGTAAGTTAAGATTCATCTTGTTGTGTCTGTCTAACGACGATGCTGATTGAATTCCACAGGTCCCCGGGCAAGCAGACTGGCAAAGCATGTGCCAGAGGCGTTTCGGCGGAACATTTGGGGAATTCTTTGGCAAGGACGCAAAGGGTTATACGAATGCGACCCAATGCGACGACGTGCCGACAGAGCTGCAAGCCGCATGCAGGTGGAGGTATACCTGGTACCAAGACGTCAAGGGGCCAAAGTAAGTTGCATTCGCAGATGCTACTCAAAACAATAATCGTCTATGGACTTGCTAGATTACTAACGAATTCCCAACCACAGCGCCACCTTCAAACGCGTCGAATGTCCGGCCGAGCTCACCAATGTCTCGGGATGCGTACGAACGGACGAAAAGACGTTCAATTCTAGTGCATCAGCGGCTATTCCCGCGCTATCAGTCTTCTCGCCAACCGCACCATTTGCTACAATTATAGCAGTCGCAGCACTTTTCCTCGGGTTCCCGCAGTTTTTCAGTTTGTTTTAGGTATACATATTAGCCAACTTACGGAGCTGGCTTGGTGAATTTCTCAGTACAAATCGCTTTTTAGAGACAAAACAACGGTTTGAAATTTTTGAAAAAATAAAAAAAAGAAAAATCATCGCACTGCACAAAAGCCGGCATTTTGGATAAGGTACTTAAGGATATCGATCGTTCTGGGTTTTTATTCTGTTCGATTTTCACCATGGCATCGAAGCGTATGCTACAGCATCCCGTTTGGAGTTTTTCCTTTCTTTCTCTATCTTCATTTCTTCATTTCTCGGTATATATTAAGGAATCAAAAAGCGCTTGGGTCTTGTGGGTTTTCTTGCATATTTGAATTTACTTCTTGGAAATTTTTGGTTTCTGTCTTCAGCTATTTCATTCACTCCTTCACTTCTTTTACCCTTCTATTTTTACTCTTTTCTTCAATGAATGTATGATATGTAATGATATTATAATGGTATATAGGATTTAAATCAGCTGCGCCGTGGGTACGAGACCAGCTACACCCAAAGTCGGTGACAAGCTCTCACATGTGAATACCACAGAAAGCGGCTAATATCGGAACCAACGGCCGTAAAAGCCCCCATAACCCCCGTAAGTGTCTACCGTTGAATCGGAGGCAATCAGCCCAGATACATGACTAAGTGCCTACTGTCCAGCTTCTCCGCAGATCCAACCCCACTGTACTACCTGGTTATGTACCCGCGTAGTCAATCATCAAAAAAAAAAAAAGATGTTATCAGCCGTATTATCACATTACCCCGCCCGGGAAGATAATTTGCAAGGCAGAAATGCCTTCAACCGTACATACATCAGGACACCAAGAGAATCTTATATTATAAATCATCACATTAAAACATATAAACCCGGAATTTAAAACACCGTTCACGGGTCAGAAACAAAAACGCTACAACCTATAAACGAGCGAAACGGAATACGCCAAAAATACTACTTTAAACGTGAGGCTTATTATAAACATGCTAAACGAACGAAAGAACGGGATCTATCGTCCCGAACAAAGAAACACGAGAAGTGAGGAGGGAAAAACAGCGCATAACTAGGTCATCTGTATGCAAATGTACATACGTATGTAGTTAGCCTATCGGAAGATACAAGGGTCTTAAGTATTGTGGCACTTCTTGGACCGCTAGACATACATGTACATGTACATGTACATACGCAAGCGTGACTCGAGTATGCTGGACCCTCGTAAGGGGATATAAAACTCTAGAATTATATGTTAAGCTAGCGGGGGATGCGGATTGTGAACCGGGATTATCGTGGTGCTTTTGGGGCGGAGGTGTTGGCGGGCTGGTCCGTTACTTGGGTTCGGAGATTCGGTGGATAGGCGGGTTTTTTATTGCTTAGACTTTTACTCTTGGGTTTTTCTCAAGGTGCCTTTGTAAGAAGAAGTTGTCGTTTTTTTGCTGTGGTTTCGAAACTAGAGGTTGGGAATATGGCTTCGGTCTGGGCTTTGTGATGATTTGAATTTGGAGGGATATCCGGCTGGCGCTGGCACGTTTACTACTCAAAAGAAAGACTTTGCGATACTATCTATATTGATGAATTGATAGCGACCGCGCTGGCCGGCCTCTTTAATGTTAAGTGCTCATTTCCAGTTTGAACAAAAACAATGAGGTTCAGACGGCTTAGTAGCAAAAGCCGAACGACAGTTCCAGGCATCATGCTGCCGAAAAACCTATCAATAGCCAGCAACTCCACCATCGAATCCAAAACCCAAGGCAACTTCATCTGGGATACCCAAACCGTCATGCATCACACCCATCAGGCAGGCCATCAACTGTTGACCAAGCGAGCCTCACGGGTTCTAGCCATATCCATATCGGTAAAAAAATATAAATTTAGTTTTAGAAAGTCTTCAAACCACGAAAATAGACCCGAGTATTTCTAAAGATAGCTTACACAGCAATATCATATCGATATCCCAATTCACTCACGAAACAGCTAGTTGGACAGATTAGCTTCCAACGCTCAGGTTGGTTGTTCGCATTAGTATTGCAGCGGACCGGCTGCCAAGCCCGTTGTTTCGGTCGGGTTGATGGGGAGCCTCGTGCAACATCTCCACGCCACATAGGCGTGCAGCTTCCCATCTCGAGTTTCGACCCGAATTCGCGAAAACTTCGAAACGTGTGTTAAGGACAGTAAACACCAGAAATAGGTGACATTCTATACAAAATTTTTTGTAAAAGATATATCAAACTCGGAAGATAAACCCTATAAAAGCTGTGATTAAATCCACCATAAAGGGCACATTCCTCGACAAGAGGAACTGTCTTCCCTTCGTTCTTCATCCTATAGATAAAATTTCATCGATCGCTTCGCTGGCTATAGCATGTTTCTTCGATAGATAACGCTTAATCGATAATCTTAATAATAATCCCCTTCTTATCCCTCTCTCTCGTTTCTTTCTCATTTTAAAGAATCGCTCAGCTAGTCCGGTGCAGGCTGCCCAATCCTTTCTACAACTCCATCCGAATGCTCGAGTAACCTCTGCATTTGCAGGACCGCAGCGCACATATTAATTTCGCCATCTGTACAGCCAGCTGTACGACGTGGTTAGCATTAACTTACTGAAAACTCAAAAAGAGGCCACGAATGATCCCTGATATCAAGAAAAGGACTCATCGGCTATCCCTCTGAAAACTACACCCGCGATCCGAAACTGTGGTGGAATCTCGGGTTCGCTTTCCTTTCGCTGCGCCGTCCAATCCGGATCACCACTTTAGTGTCACACCGAAAAAAACTCCAACATTACCAACGCAAAAGGATCGAGTTTGTAACGCAGAGTTGGTGAGGCACAACACGCAGGCCTCTTCGGGTTTCTTGCGGGCCTGTCAGAATTCCAACGAGCAACTTTGGTCGCGGGCTATGGAATAATCTGTGCATTTTTCATTCCACGAAAAAAAAAAGGAGAGGAGTAAGCAAGGAAAAAACTATTTGGAAGCTGCAGCTTACAGGAGGTCTTTATTCCCTTCGCTCCTTGCTTTCTTTCTTTCTCTTTTCTTTCTTGATAACCTTGCTTTTCACTCCATCGACGCCGTTAACTGCAACCCGCCTCCACCATACCGTTTTCCTTCAAATTTCCTATTCGAGAACGACACCATCTAGAACCTCGCATAACCGCACCGTGTTTATCGACGATATCAGCGACTGAGGGGAATTGTGATATCGCCACGGACGATCATTTCTTATTAATTAAGTATTTTTGGCCAGCTATCGACTGAGGACTTTTTTATTCAATTGATCAATTGAGGAGGTCGTAAGGAACTTCCTGATGGGAATGCATACACATTAGTCGTACATCGGGATCAGATATCGATAGTAGACTGAGTACGAGGGAGGGAGGCGAGTAATAACGGCGGGTTTTATTGGAGAGGAAGTGGCGGGTAATCAGCTATCGGAGTTGATTTGCCGGTCTAAGGGTCGACGCGGTCTTCTTTGGGCTTCGGAACAGATATATCGAAGAGGAGAAGTGGTGGTTTTGAGGATATATATATCCGGACCTGGGGTCCTGGTTTATAGGCACCTTTTTTGGTCTCCCTCCCTTTCTCTCTCTTTTTTCCTCTTCAGCGCTCTAACGCTCGAAGGATTGGTTGTGGAAGTTAGACACACTCTCTTATCATCTACGTTCCTTTATCACCTTACTCTCCTTTTATCTCGTTCTTTACGATACCCTAACACTCATTTCTTTTTGGAGGGTAAATTTCACTTATCGATATTCAAGTAGAAACACTTGAAGGTTATACCAATACATCGATACCCTTCCACTCCGGCCACATCGTCGCCGTCGAGTCCACACTCCCTTCCACATCCACACTCCTTCACACACACATCCAAAATGATCGATACCCTCCCCCCACCCTACCTCTCCTCCAAAGAAGTCTCAGACCCTTACGACCCTCACTCCCCAACCCTCTACACCCCCCAACTCCCCCTCGACTGTCCACGCCGGTACTCCTCACGCCTACGCCGGCTACTCCAACAAAGATCCTCGAGCCGTGGAGTCTACCTAACACTTCACATCCCCCATACGCTGAATAATTGTAAATTGATATCGATCGAAAGCGCTACTTCCACCTCTTCTTCCAGTAGTTCTGGGAGTAGCGTCGGAAGCGGAAGTGATGACGCTGCATCGATAAATACCGCAGACACGGATTACGAGGGTATGAACGAGAATCTTATACACTACCAAACGACGGGTAACTACTCCTACCTCGAAAAGCAACCGTTGTTATCATCGCCTTCTACCGATCGCATACCCATCGAAGATGATAACGGCGTATTGGTTCTAAAACCCTCACGATCGAGTCTAAAACAGTCGATACCACCACACCTAAAGGCACTTACGAAATCAAAGAAGTCTAAACGGGTAAAATTCAAGAAGGATCCGAAGTACCGTCATCGGGATAGATTGGCGTATACATACATCAATAGTATTCAAGATGAAGAGAAGGAGACGAGTTGGTTGACGTTCTTTTTGTTGTTATTGCTGGCTTTTACTATTGTATGCGGTGCCGGGGTGTTCATCGCCTGGGCTTTGGGGTTTGCGGGTGGAAAGGCGGTCGCGGCTGCTGGGGGTGGATTACACGCTGGGATTATTGCGGCTGCGGCGGGTGGTCCCGGTGCCGTTGCTGCGAAACCGGTGGTGTCTAAGCCGGTTATTCATCACGCACCTCCGGTGGCTGATGCGCCGGTGGTACAGGAAGTTGGAGGAACGGTGCCGGTGAAAGGCGGTGTTACGAAGGAGAAGAGGACGAGTAGGGTTTGGAGGGCTGAGGTGAATAAGGAGAAAGTTAGGGTTAAGAGGAATGCTATTCCTGAGGCTGTACCCGAGAATAAAGGGAGTTTTCGGCGGAGTAAGGGTACTGAGGAGTACGTGCAGACGGCGGATGTGGTGTTTTAAACGAGCATGGGGGAGATGGGAGATAAGGGTGAGGAGTGGGGAAGGGGGAGTTTGGTGGAGGATTGGGGAGTGGGGGAAGAGGGTGAGGAGGGTAGTGAATTTTATGGTTTCGGTGGGGGTTTTCGTTATTTGATATACTCCAAGATGGGAGGAGGTTTATGGGAAGTGTCAGATCGGAAAAGATTGAATATTTTCTCTTTCTGCTTTGTGAAGGATGTTTCTGCCTGGGATTGGTTTCGAAGTTTTCTCAATCTCTTCTTTTCTCACGTTTGGAGAATTCGAAGTTTGATATCCCCATTTCCCCCTCTTTTATTATTTCGTTCTGGGAGTTGATATTACACGGAGGACGGAGTTATCTGGATTTTTCTTTCCCATTTTTCTGTTCAACGGGAGAAGGATATATTTCTTTCCAGGGAAGCCTGTGGAGGTATGGAAAAATGTTATAACAGAACAGACACACAAACCCAATGATAGTTTTTGGAATATCCTAGCGATGAATTGGTGGTCCCATCCGATATCTTCGAGTGTGTGAATGGACAAGTGCATCCGTTCCGAGGGTGCTGCCGTCGTAGCCGCGTGCCAGCGAATGAGCCGTCCTGGTAGGGTGTCCCTGAACTGGCACGCGTTCCGACGCAGGGTGCCAACGGCTGACCGATATTGGCAAATATGATTGGATTGAATGGCAAGAGGGTAGACCTCATGTTCCAGTCATACCATCATCGCTGCCAGCAGCCGTCTGTTCCCCAGCGGAAGCCTCCCGATCGTTATTAAAGCTCCTCTTTATTCTTGTCTGATCCTTCATCTCCTTTATTTGATCGCGTCCAACGGCGGGAAACCTCTTGGACCCCCCACAAACCTCACACGTTACAACCACCACATCAGCCCACCTCTTCCTCCCATTCTTAGATGTATTCTCCACTCTGGTAGAGGATGTGATGCCCGGTAGCAATGTGGAAGAGCAGCGCTTGCAGATGGAGTGTTTGATAACAGGGGACAGCCGTTGGACGGACTTCTTGGAGACGGAAAGCAGGTGCGAAGTGTAGAAGCGGGCTGCACCGGGGTTGGAAGATGAGAGGAGGGAGGAGGCCTGGTGGAGGAAGGAGAGACGGGAGAGGATGGCCTGTTGTGGGGGAGGGGGGCGTCGCGGGGCGTCCGGCTTGGATTTGGCCATTTCTTTCTTTCTTGCTCTCTCTACTCCTCTACTCCCTCGATGGTGCCTGCGATGGTGTCTATGGTGGATGTTGATGCCTGTAAGCAGTCCAATAAGGTGTCTGTTGTTGAGAGAAGAGAGTGCTGAGTCAGCATTCAAGACTCGATGCCAAGAGATTAGATTGGACCGATTAGATTAGCAGATTAGATTGAGTGTCAAACAGTCAAACACAACACAGCAACGCATCCAGGTGGTGCTTTCTAGCAGGTTCCAGCTGTCGACGGAAACCTTTCGAATGAATCCTCACAGAAACAAGTTAGCAGCCTTTCAATGCCGTCGATGGCTTCAGATGTCAGGTTATAAAAGGAGGACTGTCTGAATTCCTTCTCAGTTTCTGGGTGAAAGGCCTTCTGAACCCTTTGAGACGTCCAAAAGACCGAGGAGCTCCCAAAGCTCTCCTTCCCATTCCCATCCACTGTACCTATCACATCGTCGATAGCTGTGCTCTAAAGAACTCAGCGAAGAGTTTTCCAGAAGAACAAGCGGAATAAGAAAACATAGAAAATAAAAATTAAAAAAAAAAAAAAAAAGTAGGAGGAAAAAAACCCCACCAGGACAACACTTGTTTATCGGATAGCCAGCAGCAATCCCACTCGACCACTCTCAACCTCAACCTCTCCGTCTGCATCCTCCCCACGCCCTCTGCATCCATCCATCTCCACCGCTTCATCGACCACGTCCTCTCACCGCTCACCGAACGATACCGTCACCTTACCGTCCTCAAGTCCCTCCGGTTGGCGATAGTTACATTAGAAATCAGCAGCCATGTCCGTAGTTGGCGTAGACTTCGGTTGCTTGAACACCGTCATTGCCGTCGCTCGCAATAGAGGTGTCGATGTGGTACGTACCTCCCTCTACCTTCCTTTCTTTCATCATCATTATCATCTATACTATATTAATTTTTATCTTCTCACAGAGGGCTCTCCTATGCTAACTTCTGCCACCTGCTGCCCGCTTAGATCACAAATGAGGTCTCCAACCGTGCCACTCCGTAAGTACCCTTCCCTTTATCTCTCTATCCGGAGTGTACGTATCTATAATTCAGATGGTGTGCTAACGGCTGGTAGGTCGCTCGTCGGCTTCGGACCCAAGTCCCGCTACCTCGGCGAGGCTGCCAAAACTCAGGAAATCAGCAACCTCAAGAACACCGTCGGCTCGTTAAAACGTCTCGCCGGCCGTACCTTCTCCGATCCCGAAATCGACATCGAGAAGCAGTATGTCACTGCTCAGCTCGTCGACCTTAACGGCCAGGTTGGAGCCAAGGTCAACTATCAGGGCGAGCCTCATGTCTTCTCCGCTACCGCCCTCATCGCCATGTACCTCACCAAGGTCAAGGCTACCGCTTCCGCTGAGCTGAAGCTCCCTGTCTCTGACATTGTCATCAGCGTTCCATCTTGGTTCACCGATGCTCAGCGAAGGGCCATCCTCGACGCTTCTGAGGTCGCCGGTCTCAAGACCCTTCGCCTTATGAACGACACCACCGCTGCTGCCCTCGGCTACGGTATCACCAAGATAGACCTCCCCACTGCCGAGGAGGAGCCCCGAAGAGTAGCCTTCGTCGACATCGGTTACTCAAACTACACCGTCTCCATCGTTGCCTTCAGGAAGGGCGAGCTCACTGTCCTCTCCACCGCCTACGACAGACATTTCGGTGGCCGTGACTTCGACAAGGCCATCGCTGAGCACTTCGCCACCGAGTTCAAGGAGAAATTCAAGATCGATGTCAAGTCCAACCCCAAGGCTTACACCCGTCTTATGACCGGTGTCGAGAAGCTCAAGAAGGTCCTCTCCGCTAACGCTCAAGCTCCCCTCAACATCGAGTCCATAATGAACGACATCGATGTCCGAGGTATGCTCAAGCGTGAGGAGCTTGAGGAGCTCGTCAAGCCTCTCCTTGACCGTGTCACCATCCCCTTGAAGCAAGCCCTCGACGATGCCAAGCTTTCGGCCAGCGATATTGACTTCATCGAGCTCATTGGAGGCTGCACCCGTGTCCCATCTCTGAAAGAAGCCATCTCAAACTTCTTCGGAAAGCCCCTATCCTTCACCCTCAACCAAGACGAAGCCGTTGCTCGAGGCTGCGCTTTCGCCTGTGCGATATTATCGCCTGTCTTCCGCGTCCGCGACTTCGCCGTCCACGACATTGTCTCCTACCCCATTGAATTCACCTGGGAGAAATACGCTGAAATCCCGGACGAGGATACCACGCTGACCGTCTTCGGCAGAAACAACACGGTACCGTCGACTAAGATTCTGACGTTCTACCGAAAGGAGCCGTTTGATTTGGAGGCGAGGTATGCGGAGCCCGAGAAGCTACCTGGGAAGGTCACCCCCTGGATCGGAAGGTTCTCCGTCAAAGGTGTCAAGCCGGATCCTAAGAACGACTTCATGATTTGCAAACTTAAGGCGAGGCTTAATCTGCACGGCGTTCTTAACATCGAGAGCGGATACTACGTCGAAGAAGCCGAGGTCGAGGAACCGATCCCAGAGGATAAAGATGTGAGTGATGATGTTGTTAATGATGATGATGACGTTGGCTCTTCGAGACCGGCGAAGAAACCCAGAATCTCGACGCTAACTCCCTCCTTTCCTTCCTCGCAGTCCAAAGACGAGAACGACAAGACCCCACCGAAGACTCGGAAGGTTAAGAAGCAGGTCAAGAAGGGTGACCTGGCCGTCATCAGCGGTACTCATGCGGCCGACCAATCGGCCAAGGATGCTCTCTTCGAGCGTGAAAACGAGATGGCTGTGAAAGATAAACTCGTCGCCGACACCGAGGATCGCAAGAATGCCTTGGAAGAGTACATCTATGAAATGAGGTCCAAGATTGATGAACAATACGCCGAGTTTGCGAGTGAGAGTGAGAAGACTAAGTTGAAGGATATGCTGGAGGCTGCTGAGGTATTTACACCCGTTATCCCTTTTCTAATGATCGTGGTGTGATAATCATGTGCTAACATAATCTTACAACAGAACTGGCTCTACGAAGACGGCGAAGATACGACTAAAGCAGCCTATGTCGCCAAGCACGAGGAACTCCGCTCCGTTGCCGGTCCAATCATTCAACGCTACAACGACAAGGAGGAAGAAAAGCGACAAGCCCAGCGTGCTCAACGCGAGGCCATTGAAGCTGAAAAGCGAGCGCGTGAAGAAGCGGCGAAGAAGGCTGAGGAAGCGAAGAAGGATACAGAGATGAAAGATGCCGGCGGAGATAATGTTCTGGAACCAGAGATCGAGGAGCCGGATAGTGAGATGAAGGATTAGATATTAGAGAATTTTTCCAGTGATGATTGAGATAAAAGTAATATTTTTTCTTAGGTTGTTTTGTGTTATAAGGATTTTTAGTGGAGGAAGCGGATGATGTGGGTACATGTTACCGCGCATTACCTGGTTGCGTGCTTGCCCTGCATACAGCTACAGGGGGCAGGGGGACCTAGATGCTCTCAGCTGGAGTGTTTTTTCTCCTTTGTTTTTTTAATTATGGTTCTTGTGTTTTATTACAACATATAGAAGAGCTGCACGGTTTTTTTTTGTCCCTTGGATCTAGATATCTTTGACCCTTATACCTTTACGGCTTTGGATTGTAGGGAGAATCGAGTTAGTCGTGAGCCTTTCTTGCGAAATCTGCTAGCTGTAAGACGAATTGGTATGGAAGCCTTCGGGAATTTTAGAAGGCTGCTTTGATTGGGTTTGTTGTTGTAAATCGTGTCTTGCTACACAAGGCTTGCCGGTTCTGCAGATCAAAACCGTTAATAGGTGAAAAGCTCAATCAAGCAAATCTTTAGGTGAACACTGTCTACCAGACGTGTTTTTGCTAAATTTGCAAGGTGACTCGAAGTTCTCATAAATAATGATTTGCAATGAGCGGCCAATTACCTAGGTAATTATAACGAAGGTCCATGCCATATATGGACTTGGACACCTCTTGATATCATCTTGGCTGATTCGGAGATATCTCAAAATAAACCGATTGGTACCTGCGTAAGTAGATGTATCTATTGCGCCTGCAGCCTGTCTTAGTACGTAGGTTTGAAAGGTCTCTGGATATGGCTCGCTCCAGCTGCAGGAGGTAACTGTATTTATACCTAGGTAGCGCTATAGCCTGGTACTCGAGTACTCGGGCGTTCGGGGTACTTATGCAAAGGATATACATCGGGATGAGAAATGACGCCAATTATATTGCATATCTGGGCTAGGAACAGCCGGTTATAATCATATCTATGCTTCCTCTTTTAAGTGTGCATGCACCTTGTCCTGTTAATAGATCGCGTGCGCCTTTATATCAAAGATATCTAGATCCAAAGGAATAGATCCCGATGGTTAGAATAAAACGAACGGTAAAATCACAATCGGCAGGCCTGGTTGAAGCATTGGGTATCGGGGGTAAGTTGGCCGATCACAGTGCCTATATACTGGTAGTTCGAAGCGGCTACCCGTGGGTTGTGGCGTGGTATCTTCTTTACGAGAACAAATGGTAAAGTCTGGGAATGGAAATGTCGATTTGTTGGATTGAGAAGGTAAAGTCCTGGTGGATTCTGTAACGCCATTAGGATACGCGATCTTAGGTAACCATGGGAAGCTTGAGGCTGGAACCTTTCGGCGGCATCTTCTGGTAATTCGATCACACCCCAAGATCCATATAGATAACCACCCTCCCCGACACGAAGAATGATTTTCTTCAGCCCGGAGATATATGCTCTGTCCCCAAGACTGAACAACGAGGGTGGACACCAAGACCACGGGCCGCTCTCGGAGATGGGAATTTGATCGTGGAATAACGCGAGGGGACTTATGCAACCAAATCGGATAAGGATATCCTTCGTTATATCGGCTTGTGTTTTTTTTGGGTCGAACCATCTTAGTTTGGAATCACCAAAAGCTTCTCCTGTTAGAAGCGCTGCGATGATGATTCGGTCCCGGCTCCAGCAAGTGTATCTTGGCTTTAGGGTGCGCAGAAGATCATCGGGGGTAGGTATATTCCTATTCATCCTTGGCCATTTGGTAACATGGCGAAACCGATACTCATCATCGCGTAGATACCGCTCGTTTTCGCCAGTCCGAAGCCAGCGTATATATGCCGCAATCGATTTCCACGATGGATAGGCATAAACGTATTTTGAAGGCTCGAGGATCTCAGCGTCCAGATCCTTCAATACCGGTCCGTTGGGGCCCTTGAAAATAACCTTCACGGATCGGGATGACCTGAGCTCGAGAGCGGTCCAACCACGACTGAACCAAGTCGATAATGCAAGCGCCAAACACGGGCGGCCGTCATCCGTCCATTCAAAGTCTGCTAGCTCCAAGTCGTAAACAACAGTGTGTTCGGCCGCTCTGTAGTTGTGGTGCATGACTCGGAGGGCCGCTATTCTCTTCTCTTTGTCAGGCGGGATGCTGATTGTATCCCACCATATGCCGTTACAGTCAAGGTCCTTAGCGATACCCTCGAAGCGGTCAAAGAGACATTGATTGACTGTGCCTGGCGGCTGCTCGCCTACCCCCGTTCCGTTCGCCCAAACGTGAGATATTGCTAGGTATTTTTTCGCTCGCGGTTGGGGATCTTTTTTGTCTAACGTCCAAGCCGTCGCACCGGCTAAAGCAATGTCTTCAACACCTATGACGTTAAGTTTGGCTGGATCAAAAACGACTTTTCCACAAATTTTAGGTTCTTTGCAGACGTGTAGTTGGGGTATGTTCGTAGTATTCTCGTCGTTCAATACACAGACCTGGGCGTTGCAGGTGCCGTGCTTGTTCAAATGGAGACTTGATAGCTTGCAATCTTCAAGCATCTTTAATATGGAGACAATTTCGGCAACCCCCCGTGGCGAACAACTGGCAAGATTCCAAAGCCGGTGCTTGCAGACCCCTGTTTGGGTGTTATGGATAGTTCCGCACGAATATACCGCCAACTCAATGGCGGATGGGCCGAATATATGGTAGCTGGACAGCGGGTCCGGGGGGTGGACTATTTCTATTCTCAGGCCAGCGAAATAAAAAAGATCGCATAGTTGAAATAGTGTCCGGAGGTAGTCGTTGGGTTTCGAAGCATTGGGTGGTTCCCGGGAGTAATACCATAAAAACGCTAGGCAGAAGTGTCCCACAGCTCTCGGCTTCGAAATACCAGAACCATGTGTAGTCACGTGGGCGGTCCAGCATGAGACGGCAGTCAGTATGATGTTTTGTAGCCATGGGAGCCCTGGTGCCTGCGGAATAATGGTGGCGATTCGTTCTTTCGCCTTGGTGCACGCAGTATCTGAGCAATCTAGTTCGATTCCGCAAGCTTGAAGGACGACCTCGGCGAGTTTAACGGGCTCTTCGCGGAGTCGCACCACTTCGGGGGTACTCCCCCTTCCAAAATACACGGCGGAAGAATCGACATATTCGGTCCAGTGGCGATTGATACACTGGGATCGTATCCTGCCCCGTTGGGCGGAACCAGGTGCTTCCGCCGAAGTCGGTATACCTTCATGTCCAGATTTACGGCTCGTTTGTGACGGTGGCGTGCCCTCTAACGACAAGATGTACTTAGTCCGAAGTTTAGAGATTAGATATTCTGGTAACCGGGTTGAGTAGGTTGGCGCATCCATATTTTCAAAACTCGTATACGTAGCAGCCCGGCTATAGCTAGTCGGATTCGGTGGAGTTTTGTCCTATGAAGGCCCAATACGCCTGACCGAAAAGGGCCCGGGGGCCAAAAATATGCTGTTTTGTTTCAGAACCCTCTATTAACTAATTCTATAGTCAGCCCTGCAACCAACAGGCCAAGTGGGTCGGCTGGAGGTTAAGCCGAGTGTTAGGTCTTGTGAGCGGGAGCTACGATGGGCTCTGGAGGCTCGAGGGTCGAGGTAAGAGAGAGGATGGGGGGGCTAAAGCTTCTTCCATACTATATATATACTTACTTGTATACTTCCTGAATTGTTAATCTACCCAATGCAACATATCGTCATAGGTATCACGAGACTGCGGGACTGGAGACTGCATCTCTGATAGAGCGCAGGGCGTTCCGTCGGGCTTCGAAGGAAGGCTTCGACGAAGGAGCGCAGCCATATATATCCAGCCCGACGTTGAAGGATCATGCAAGCTCAGCCTACGCAACGATGCATATGGCGTTCTCGACCTCACAACGCGGGTTCCCGCGTCGAACGTTGCAGCAAACATGCATATTCGGTCAGAGAAACCGAGATTGCCTTGTGTAGTGCCTCGAATCGCGGGCGTGATTGGATCCCGGCTTGGAACTAGGCAAGCTCAAGTCTGTTATATAAGAAAAACTTTGGAACCGTGCTGGCTATTGCTAGGTTAGTAATCTGGACACGGCCTGCCATCGATATAGCGCGATACGTTACGTTTTAACACCAGCGTACGCGTACTTATATAATATTTACACTCCATACAGAATGCCAGCTATCGGGGCGCGCATGCCAGACTTTGGATTGCAGGTCAGAAGGTCGGTTCAGGTCTTCCGTCGGGTTGCAAGTGGTGACCCAACGGGTACGTCCGGTTTCTTGTCGGCTCAGTTGCAGAATCCGAGTGATGTGCTCTCCGTTTTGCTCTTATTAGGCCATGAGGTTGTGCATAAAGCTATCGCGCAGCTGTCCGGAGGACCTTTCACTCCCGTCGCCTTTTCGTATGGTTGGGTGGCATATGCTGCCATTTCCCTTCTCTCTGTCTTTTCAGGTAGGTGCACGCCAGGATCCTAGGAAGCAGGTGAATTGTATGTATTAATACTGACAATGAGAAGACGGGAAGTTAATGCCTTCGACGGATACACCCGAGCCGCTGGTAATCGCGCCGCGTAATGGGCATTATAGAACGACTCGGAATTGGGTCATTGGTCGGCTTTTGAGAGACCTGGAATATAGCATCGACGTGGAGATGACGAACGAGGCCAACCACCCTAATTCCGCCAATAACTATAACCACGATGATATCGATCCTGGGAACAAAGAGGGGAAAGCTAGGCCGCCTGAACAAACACGTTGGGAACCCCTTCGGATTTCCGTATACGAAGTCGATAACAGTCGTGAGGCCGGCGTACCGACTCTGGACTGGATCTGGTTCTGTGGCGTCGGTGTTATCTTGGTGCAACTGGCAATTTCGACCATTCCCTGGATCCGTGACGGCGACTGGGGTCCGTTTATGGTTACTGCGGCGGGGACAACCCTTGCTCTGATCTCGGGCAGCCTGTCGCAATTCAAAAAGGAAAAGTGGGCTTGCCCTCGGGACGGCGGTGACGCCGTCATCTTTACGAGGGGTATCGGAAGCAGACATGCGATCCACATTCTCAGTTCGAGGGTAAAGCCTCCTGGTGTCAGTCGTGGCCTTAGTTTCGGGATCCTCGGGGTGGGCTCGCGTGTGCAATTCAAGAGAAATAAAGACGCTAGCTGGGAAACTATAAGCGCGTCGTGGATTACCCGCGGGGTTGTTGCCATCCTAGCTCTTTGCTGGGTCGTGCTTCTAATCTGCACCTCAGGGTTAAAGGAAAATACATGGTGTAAGCTGTACATGTTCTCCTCTTGCGTATACGATCGGTTTCATGTGCTAAACATTGTCTTTAGATATTTTGGGAATTGGTCTGCTTGGGAGTATCCAAAACGTGGTAGCGGCAAGCGCTATTCGTGAACCAGGTGCTTACGGAGTGCACCTCAATCACAAGGAAGATATTTCGGCCGCCTCGGTGGCCGAAACTTTGAAACTCGCCGAGCAGAAATACGAATTTGCTGGATTGTCTCTTACGAATGTCTTCTTCCCGGGATCGATGAGGGTCAAAACCGATAATGACATCGACTTCTGGCGCACGGTGCAGGAAAAAAGACTCAGCGAAAACGACCTTGGACATCGCATTGACAATCTACCAACCATCTGATCTCATCTGCATACCACCTTTCAAGCACATAAATCAGAGGCTACTAATCGAATTTACTCAATTTCAAACGTTCTTCAAAGCCTCAGATTTATGCTTATAGTATAGGACCTACACGGGTGGGTGCCTAGGTAGCTATTACAAAAAAATTTATACCTAGGAAACTAAAAGCTTTCTATTCAAATATTCAAATCGAATCTTGTGGATACATGTATAAATTAGGTTGGGGGGAGTTTAAGAATACGAGGTTTAGGATGGAAGGCACTATGGCTAAATCGAAGACGCCCTCAGATCGATGACAAGTATATCTAGATACATACCGTAGGGGAAACCAAGTGTCTTTTGGGACGGTAAATCCACTTGGGGGGCGAATTAAGGCAGCTTAGAGGTGATATAACCCGTCTGGGAGACTTGAGGGAGTCCCCAAAAGTCGTCAAAAACGTACCTCGTATATGTATACGGCATATATCGTGCTAGCTAACGTGGCGTCGGATCCCTATCAACTTTAACATAATCAATGCCGTCCACTGTTTTCTCCTTAGGAGCGTCAAAGGCGGATATATAGGATTTATAAGGATTCCCATAAACTCCCGCAATGATACTAGCGCAATTTTTATAGATTCGCGCCCCATCCACGTCCCCGTGATGGGTGCCGTAGGCTATCAGTCTGTTGGTATCTGGGGACTGATAGAGGACTGGGGAGCCGGAGTTGCCTATTTATCAATATTGTCAGTTGTGTGGTTTAATATATATTAAGAATATATTGGAAGGTTGGGGAGCTTACCAATAGCAGAAGATATTTCGTATTCTAACAGCTGATCATCGCGGTTTAACTCCCAAGTTGTTTGTGCGTAATCATAGTGCATTATTCTTCCGCGTTCGAGGTCGGTAGGGTATCCCACCACCCCAAGCATCATCTCAGCCTTAACAGGTGTCCCGGCGTATGATATCAAATTCAGGTTCCCCTCAAACCCGTCTTTTAGTTTAACAACCGCAGCGTCTGCGGGTTTGTATTTATCACTAATCCATGGTTCCGGGGCTACTACTTTTACTCCATAGTCATATTGCTCGCCTGGTATCGATCCACCTCCCGAGGATCTGTGGTAGCCGATATAGGCTCTTAAAGAGATGGCTTTTCCTAGGGTGAGGTCGTAGATATTGTGTGCGGCGGTTATGAGAATTGTGGGGGTAACTAAGTAGCCGGTACAGTCGTACCAGGTTCCTTGGTCATTTTCGAATTTGGTTTGTAGTTTTACGATTGCTGCGGTCGGTCGACTCTGGATTAGAATTGGTAGTTAGAATTTTTGGGATGGGAAGGGAATATACATCTGTATTTTCCGCCGTCCTGTACATCAACGGGTTTTACGGGAAGACGGTTGTCTATTGGCATTGGTTTACCCCCGAGGACGGCTACTAGGGGTGGGCCCGGGGTTGTGGATTGGGATTCTGAGGCGGATTCTGACGGGAGTTCTAGATCTACTCTCACTTCAGCCGGGTCTTGGAGGCGCCATCTTCCGACTGTGATGGTTCCCATGGTCCTTAAATAAGGGTGTATACGCGGAGAAGGATATTATTTTGTTATTTGTTGGTATTCACTTATCCAGGGAGAGGAAATGAATTGGATGTTCAAAAAGGATGTTGGGCTTCCGAGGAGGGGTAGGAGGGGGTATAGATATCGGTTGGAAATGGATTGGAGATAGCACTCTATATTAGCTGTGCACGAGCTCTTCGAGAATAGAGTATGGGACTATTTTACGTTGCGCGTAGGTAGATATATATCTACAAAGTCGTCGAGCCCTAGCCCCCCAATGTTGTTCATTGCAGCTGACCCGAGAGACATCACGAAAATATCCAAATCGTATAACCTACGGCATGGCACCTAAGGACTAGACTTCGATCTGAGAAGAGATAAGCTAATTGATCCAACAGGTGGGGCGAGGAAATATTTTTATCGATGCACCGGCTAGAATCCGAAGTGGATTCAGCATATATGCGTACGCATGCGCATTATCGCAGTCGGAAGCAGACAATGTGGTAGCCGAAGACCAATCACGCTTGTTTTTACTTCCCTTGTAAATGTGCATGTACGTCAGCCGTAGCTAGCTTTAAGCTACGAGGGATAGAGGGTAAGCTAGCTACTCGGTTTGGACGCAAGTTATAACGTTAGCTGGTTAATTGGTTAGGAATGGATTCCTGTGCAGTTGTACGTTACGTATGCCAAACCAGATATCATGATGGAGATATCGATAGCATTGCAGCTGTACCCGTTTTGAAAGTCGGTTAGCTTCGGCACCTTGCTTCCGAACATTGCCTTCCACGTCTAATCATCTAGATGTCGAGCCGTGCGCGCGCCATCATTGGATTGGGAGCACCTAAGTCGGTAGAAGTCGACGCTGGTCGATAGTATATAAACTCATGACTACACGTGTTGGTTTCATGCAGCCACAGGCTTAGGCAAAGCGCCCCAAAAGCGCCCCATTCTGCAAGAACCCCGAAAAGGCTCTCAGCTGCCAATGCAAAAAGAATCCAGACAATGAACAATGAGAGAGATTCCGGGAGGAGTATACCGAGATATGCGCTACTATGTTTCAAGGAGTTCCCGAGTGGCGTATCTAGCTTCGCACTTCACTATAACGGCTCCACTTGCGCCGCCGACCGGCCCAATCGGGATGGTCCGAAGGAGGAGATGCCAATGCCGGCCCGTATGTGAGTAGCATGGAATCTCGACCTTCGATCAATGCGTCTATACTCTGTAGGACGTCATCGCGGGGTTGAGAGCTCGAGACGTGGATAAGGCAATTTTATACTGTTTATTGACTTTGATAGAGCAAATTGGCCAAGCAGTCATTTCTTTCATTGAGTTACTTGCCGGTACTAAAACTTGCAAAGAGAGATCTCGAGCCATTGGTAGTATAAACTACGGTCCTAGGACACTACCCCACACATTGTTGTGGCAAATATATCCACATCAACAGCTGCTGAGAATTCGAAACCGTTACTAGTACTATAGTATGTATGTACGTAAGCGGATTTGCGCGACCCGTCTCTTGGTATTCCCTTTGGGGACCGGCTTCTACGGGTCTATTCCTGTGTGCGTTCCTGTGTGCGCATTCCTATGTGCGCATTTATTCCTGTGTGCGAACCCTGTTCAAAATGCAACATCTCTTTGGATGAAAAGCTCCCTCCGCATTTACAAGCTATCTTGAGTAGATTATCAACTTCAGCCCTGGGTGGCGTACGCAAGTACGCAGGTGACGTGGTGTTATTCAGGTTTCTTGGAGTTATCGGCTTCTTTTATCCGCTAGGTTGCAATTAATTGCCATTTGGGGTATATTGGTCTCGAGCTTCGGTCCGTTCAGTATCAGGGCACAATTGAAAAGAACATAAATAATGGGTAACCCGGTCGTTTTGAACTCTGTAAAAAGCCAGGTCAATCGCATTGTTCACGAGGATAATCAATCAGTTCTGACCCTACCATACACATTCCATAGTATACTTTGACCAAATACCAAACCCACAATGTCAGGCCCGATCGACCCGGACTACGAGCGTCTCCAACATGCCAAAGTCGGCTCCTGGTTCTTAGGCCCACGCGCCGAGAACTCAGCTGTCCTGACCAGACTCTTCAAATTCATCGTCAAAGAGCATAGTAAGATGCGACAGAGGATATACCCCAAAGATGTGGATTTCATCACCGAGGGGATGCGTGAAACCGCAGAATACGACGATGGAATTGAAAGACTGTGGAAGAAGCTTAAAGAACTTAATAGGGGTTTATCTAAGCATTCTGTGCCGTTTTTCTCGCCGAGGTATAATGGGCATATGTGTATGGATACTACTATGGCTAGTATTGTCGGGTGTAAGTACGCCCTTAAATTGAATTGGAACGTCTAGGGATATATAGCTGATTGGGTGGGAAGACACTGCTGCCATGATGTATAACCCGAACAATGTGGCATCTGAGGCTAGTCCCCACACGACGGCTATCGAGAAAGAGGTCGGGCTTCAGTTATGTAGGCTGCTAGGGTATGATACGAATCCGACGAGGGAAGTCAGAGGGTGGGGTCACGTCACCTGTGTAAGCGTAACTCTCGTTTTGGGTCTGGAAACGAATTTTGCTAATATGATATTGATGAATATGTTATAGGACGGATCTGTCGCGAATCTGGAAGCTATATGGGCTGGTTAGTATTAATTAATAGCTCCTCAACGATATTGTTGAGGAAGTGTACGACTGACTTTATCTCCAGCCCGCAGTCTTAAGTTCTACCCTCTGTCCCTAAAATGGGCCATGAAAGAGGGCGGAAAGCTGTCATTTCTCAGGGACGTCGAGCCACCCTTCGAAGTCGAGAACTGTCAGGGGGTGAAAAAGAAGTTCGACGAACTCACCACGCAAGAGCTTCTGAACCTCAAACCGATCACGGTTCTCCGTATTCCCGGAATACTCTCCAAATTATACAGCATCTCCGCGCAGTTTCTCCAAGCGGCCCTCAAGAATTATTTGGTTCAATCGGTGGGTCTCAAGCGTATTGAGGCAGAGTTTGGGATCAAGAACTCTCCCAAGTTCTTTTTGAGCGCTACGAAACATTATTCTTGGCCTAAAGGAGGAGGTAAGGGATCAATTTCTCAAATGGATATCCGGTGTGCTATCTATTCTCTAACTGGCATCGTTACATAAAATACAGCCATCAGCGGAATCGGTTCCGACAACTTCGTCAGCATCAAAGTAGATGAAGACGCTCGCATGAACACCGACGACCTCGAGCAGTACCTCGAAGCATGTCTCGGAACAAACGAAGAAAACTACACCCCAGTATTTGGCGTCGTCGCGATCATGGGATCAACCGAACACGGGGCCTGCGATCCACTTCAAAAGATCGTTGAGATCCGTCAGAAATATGAAGCCAAGGGTCTCTCGTTTGTTATTCATTGTGATGCCGCATGGGGAGGGTACTTCGCCGTCTTGGCGGGGGATGAGGAGAGGGCTCCTCCACTTCCGTTGGTCCCTACGCTCGCTCTGCAGCCGTATACTCTAGATCAGCTGAAGAGTTTGAAGTATGCTGACAGTATAACTATTGATCCGCATAAGTAAGTCTACCCGGAGTCCTAAGATCTCGAAGGATCATGAATATATATATTACGACGACATGCTAATACTAATTATTAGATCCGGTTACATCAATTACCCAGCTGGCGGTCTCTGTTACCGTGATGACCGGATGAGATACCTTATCACCTGGACGAGTCCGATCGTTGACCACCCAGACGATGGAGAGGCTAGTATCGGACTCTACGGCGTCGAAGGAAGTAAGCCTGGAGCATCTCCGGTTGCCGCCTGGATGACTCACGAAACTTTGGGGCTCACGATGGGTGGGTATGGAAGGCTACTCGGTGAAGCGATCTTCACCTGTACAAAGGTCCGGACTCCACGCTCAACCACTTCTGTCGATTAGAATATTATGAGTTTATGAGCTGATATCATGATCGCGAACATTAGTTTTACTGCTACTGGGCAACAATCACGAGGGACGACCCGGATCTTATCGTCGTCCCTCTTAACATGCTTCCGGCGGAAAGGGACGGGACTTCTGTCAAAGATCAGAAGGAATTTATTCATCAGAGGATTCTGGGAGTGCCTAATGAAAAACTGATCAAAGATGATGACGCCTTAAAGCTTCTTAAAACCTTGGGCAGCGACTTAATGATCAATGCATTCGCCTGCAATTTCAGAATTAACGGCGTAGCAAATACTGATGTGGTAAGTCTAACATCCCCCCACGAAATCATGGTTCCGATACAATCCTAACCGTTTCAAATAGAGCGAGGCAAGCTACTTAAACACCAGAATATTCAAACGCTTCGCCACAACTTCAACGAAGGACCCGGAGTCTGCGAAGCCACTGTATCTCACAGGGTCGACCTTTGTTGAATCCGTCTACGGTGACTGCCTTAAAAACTTCAAGGAACGGCTTGAACTCGGCCGGGATTCTCCCGGAGACTTGTCATACCTGGTCAACGTAACCATGAGTCCCTGGCCGACGGATTTCCCGTTCTTGAAAATGATGATTGATGATTTCATGAGAATTGCAAAGGAGGAAGTTCAAGTACGTCACTCTAAATCATCAGGATCTATATCTAATATACTTTGGCATACATATCTAACAAATACTAGCACTGCGTTCTCCGTAACAAAGTAGAACCAAGCATCCACGGCTGCGTCATGCAGGGCCACGAAAAGCTATTCGGGACCCACATCCCCATGTTCAACGAAGCCAGCCATCGCAGACAATTCATCCTCGAGCTTTCAATCCCCGAAGAAGACATGGAGGCCTACCGAGCGCTCCGCAAAAAGGACGAAACAAAGTTTTACACCGTAGCCAACACAGAACCGGAGTTGATCGATGACCTCATAAAGCCAGGTCGAGAGTTTAACGCCCGAATGGATGAGGGGATTCCCGAGCCGGATGCTCCGCCATTAAGAACATTCACCGCCACAGTTGTTAAGGTTCTAGTATCGAAATCACTCGCCTTCAACGATCTAGACTCTGAGTATCCGAAAAAGATGCCGTTCTACCTCTACGGCCACGACTCGGAGTACCACATCGACCACACACTCAAAAAAGCTCCAAACGCCCAATTGAGCGCTGACCAAATTAAAATCTTGTCCATGAAGCCGCCACTACCCCCTGCAGAGGAACTATCCCCAGACGCAACTCTAACCCTCGAAACTGTATTCGAAGAATCCTTACAACCGCTGTAAGTTTCCAGATTATAACCCACTTAACTCCTAATTCAAATATTAACAAATACTCCCAGACGAACGGATAGCGAAGGTCAACTCGACCCGACCGCTGCAGGACTGTCATTCGTAAATGGCACCGAATATAAAGTAAAGGTCGTAAACGGTGATACCGAGCATGTTGGAAAAATCCAGCTAGGACCGGGTATATTCACCGATTGGGCGATGGTTAATATGGACCCAGCTGAGCCGCCAAAACCGAAAAAAGATAGGAAGGATGGCGAGGAAGATCCGCCGGTGCATCACCACCTAAACTAAGTGTTGACCTGGATGGTATTTTGCGTTGGTGTGTGGTATTTTCTCTCACCATATGCCGACTTGGTGCATGGGAGATTATGACAATGTAGGGAGAAGTATATGCCTATACTTAGTACTTTCTAAGTATTTGCCTACCTACTTAAGTACTTAAGTATCTACTTAGTTCCTTACTTAAACCTTTAATTTAGTAGATATTCCATGGTCTGTGTAAAGTTAGTTGTCCTCAATTGGCCCATTGGCTGCGGGCCCTTAAACTCTCAAGTAGTTCGGCCCCATTGTGTATATCGTGCAGAACAAGTGCCCTTCCACATGCCTATTACCTAGAAGCGGAGATATTTGATAGGTATCTAGAATGCACATATAAAGATCCTAAAAAAAAAAAAAGCCTTAGAAAATGACTATCTACAGCTTCTCCACCCCCGTTCAACAGCTAGCTATTACTAGCCAAGTATGTACTTGGTACACACCACACCCGCTCCCCACTTAAGCATCCTTCGGCGGGTTAGCAGCAACAAACTGCACTCCCTTCTCAATATTTTTCTTCAAATCCGTAAGACAAGCCGCAATCAAATCCTTCTCGTAGGAGTTAATATCTCCAATCCCTCTAATCTCCTTAACACCCTCAGGTCCCAACTCCACATTCGAAGCAAAGAAATCAACTCCCTGATCCTTAAACAACGGGCTCTCAACAAAAGTAGGTTCAACGATACCAGTCTCACCAGCCTTCGCCCTCAACAGCGATTCGGCCATTCTGAAACCCGCAAGAGCCATGGATAGAGTAGCAGATCCAGCACCGTCCTTGGCCTTTACGACCTCGTCACCGCCGAATTGGATGCGGTTGACAAGTGCGTCTCTGACTTCGCCGGAGATGTCGGGGTGGTTGGATTGGGATAGTAGTGGGACGATGGTGACTCCGGAGTGACCGCCTACGACTGTGACTTTCTCGTCTTTAGGGTCGGTTCCCTTGAGTTCAGAGATGAAGCGGGAGGCGCGGACGACGTCGAGGGTGGTTACGCCGAAGAGAGTTTTGGGGTTGTAGACTCCGTGGCGTTTGTAGACTTCGGCGCAGATGGGGACGGTGGAGTTGACCTGGGTTTTTGTTTGTTAGATTATGTTGTGGAAGTGGAAGGGTGGGGTGGAACATACGGGGTTGGCGATGATGCAGAGCTTAGCCTTGGGGTTGGCCCTTGCGGTGGCATCGGCGAGGTCACGGACGATGGAGGCATTGGTGTTGAAGAGGTCTGTTTATATCCCCATCTAATTAGCAAAACCATCCTTTTAGAAGGATATATATCGAGAAATGCATCATACCATCTCGTGACATGCCAGGCTTTCGTGGAACACCGGCAGGGATCAGGACAACCTCAGCGCCCTCGAGAGCCTCAGCGAGGTTTGCGGGGGAGGGAGTGTATCCTTTAACCTATACAATCAAATTCAACATTATCAGCCGTCCACTCCCATACCACGTAACCAAGCCAAGATGACAACTTACCACGCTATGGGTATTAACGTGCGAGATATCCGCAGCGACACCTATCCTCCAAACCATCAGCCCTCATCCCCCCAAAACGCGTATAAAAAATCCCACTAATCCCCTTTCAACCCCTCGTCTACCAACCCCACTACCCCACAACCCCGGACAAAAGGAACGAAAAAAAAGGATGCAAGGAGCACTAACCAGGCGCGCCACGAACATCATACAACGCCAACTCCGTAACCTTGGGCGAAAGCTTCAGCAGCAGCGAAAGAGGTTGTCCGATACCGCCGGCGGCTCCGAGGACGGCGACTTTGTAGTACTGTTCGATCCCACCGAAAATTTCAAAGTCAGCACTGTAATTACCCAACAATTGGTCTCCGTCTAGCACTAGAAGGTGAATATAGGGTGTATGAGAGCTTACCTGCGAAGCAGAGGCCGAGAAGGCACGCTTCTGGGCGAGGTTCTGGGTGGTACGGCGGAGAGCGAACATTGTGTATGTCTTCTATTTAATTTTCCTTTCTAGAATCCGGTACAGAGAGTATATCAGTCTACCATAGTTCGAAAGTAGGAGAGAAGCAAGTAGCGTGTAGCTATCCGACTACCGTGGTGGGGTTCTCAGCTTCAGCTGTCCTGCCTGAAGTCCCCCACCAGGTATATACCACGGGTAATCCGATCAATTGGCTAAAGCCTGCCTCCTCATCGGGTTAATAACGTACCTTATAAAAGAAAAAAGGAGCCTCTGAATCGGGGAGAATGATGGTAGGTGGAACCTCTGGACGGGGTGTGTAGGATGAAAGAAAGAAGAGAAGCCGAAGGTCGGGACTTTCCTGCGTGTGGTTTTAATAAGAAGTTTGGCGTGCTATTTTTTTTTTCGGTGCCGTCGGCAAATCCACCGCTTAAAAATTTTCCAACGCACGTTTTGTTGGTGTTATTTATGACAGCTGGAAATACGGAAATCCCGCAGTTTTTTCGGGATCTCGCGCGGGAACATGTGCCTGCGACGTGGGGGCTGCAGGGTTTCTTATTCTTCTATCGATCGGGGGTGTATATTCCCGTGTGATAAGTATAGAAGAGAAGGTTGTTTTTGGAATACATGGCAGTTGACGTCACTTCACGGTGTATTCGCCGGCTTCACCGGAAGATGCCGTCGCTACAATATCATATTAAATATACTACAGTGTGCTATACCGGAAGCTACAATACCCGGTATACTCTGACTATGAAATTGCATCAGGACATTATTTGATATATCCATTGACCTATTAGTTAGTAAATGCGCAGCCGTAAGAGACCCGTATATGAATACCCCACACCGAACGCCAGTAAGATAGTTGTCCTCCAGATACCAGAGCTGCATCAGATATCGCGATACAAATCGGTATAAACTGATAGATAGAAGAATGATGAAGATAGAAATTACCCCTTCATCTCCTCCTCCCTCAGCACCCGATCCCCCTCCAGCATACTCTCCGTCATCGAGTCCCCGCCCACCCCATTCCTTCCATTAAACAGCGCCCAAATCTCATCCCCCTCCTCCATCGTAACACTCCCCTCAAGCACCTCCATCGCCATCTCCACGGTCTCCGGCAATATCCCACACTCACTCAAATACCCGCCTTCCTTCACAAACGCAATCCTCGCGAACACGACGAGGTGTTTGTGTCCATTCCCATTCTGCGTGTTACTCCCCAACAACCTTTCAATTTCATCGTTGCTATCCTGGAACTTCAATACGCGGTAAATAATCCCCACTGCGTTGTTTATGAATTTTACGGAATTCTCGAGCCCGTATCGGTCCTCGTACACCTCTTCTAACTCGTGATGAAGCCGTGCTATTATCCGGCTCAAGGCTTGCCAGTTGGAGTTCGTGACCATACTTTTGATTCCGTGCGCTGTGGACGCGATGCACGAGTAGAATGTTAAGATCGCGGTGCGAATTGAGAGAATTTCAGCGCGACGGTGGCCCGGGTGCACTGTTGGATCCTGTTTGGGTTCCGTCGTTAATAGGAAGGAAGCGTGCATCAAGGTTATTCTTTCATAATCCTTTTGCTCCAGAGGGTCTGGAGAAATCGGTCCGTATGAGGTAGGAAAGACTGAAGATGGGAGGGTATTAAGAATCAACCGGATGTGAGAGAGAGGTTGATTGTAGCTCATAAACGGCGCGATGAAGTCCGGCTGAATCAGCGCCCAGAAGCTGTATTATGGTTAGCAAGATGTGTGTGAACGGAAAAATGAACAACTTGTGGTGAACATACTGCCTGCTCAGCTCCCCATCTATGAGGACGCCCAACGCCACGGTTTCAAATAGCCGTAGACATTTCTCAACATCGATCAGCGGGTTGACTCGGTCATGGTGGCCCTTAAACCGATCCAGCGAGTTCAACATCACTGTCTTCTGAACAATCTCCACGAATTGCTCTACTATTATAGGGAACAACTGTTCCCCAAAATCAGAATCCACAACATGCTGCAGGAAATCTAAAAGCAAAGACAAAGGCTCAAACTAAAATCCTCGTTAGCAGTGTACAAGAAGGAATGGTATATGGTAGGTCACTTACAAACTTTTCCGTGTAACAGCGGTCCCATAAAGCGATAAGAATACAACAGATCCTTGCCGGGAACTCCCCATACACGGCGTCAACATCCGCCTGAGGAACATTCTCCATAAATAAGGCCGCCAACGATGTCCCTGCATCTGAAGGAAAATGATAGTTCTCCCAGATCTCTAAGATGGTAAGTGTCCCCTGATCGGGCTTGTAAGACAAAATAGTCTCGAGGAACTGCACAAACACCGTTAGCGACCACCCAGTTGCACCACGATATCGAAGTATATACCCGCTGTCTACCATCGTTTCCCAACCCCAAATCCTCAAGCGTCATCTTATCAATCATCGCATCGAGATCCTCTTCCTCCTGATCCGGCCCCATATCCAACATCATTGACCTCTGAGAATTACCCCCGGATTGCAGGATAGGCAGCATCAGCGTCTGAGAATGCTTCATCGGCGAATCCGTCGGCTTTCTCTTCCGCTTGCTGCCCTTCGAAGGCGTCTTTCGACCACGACTACCTGGTATTCCGATCGGAGGACTACTCCGGACCATGCCAGCCTCGTCGGCGTCGAATCCGTCGCAGAGCTCTGTAATCCTATTCTTCTTCGGAGTTTGAAGCCCCATCTCTTTTGCGGGTTTTTGGGTTTGCTTATCCTTGTCTTGATACTGCTTCAGCTCCCTGTGCATCTCCAACCGATCGTTCCGGTCGAAATCGAGATCAGCCTGCATTTTAACAACATTCTCTCTGAGCTTCGCTATCTCTTCATCGGCCTTTTCGGATTTCTGCTGTGCGTAGGACCTTATCGCATTGACTTCCGAACGATGTTCGGTGTCCGCTTTTTCAATCTTCTTCCGCAACAGCAGATTCTCGCCCGTCTTGGTCTGAACATCGACGGTCGCCTGCTTGAGCTTCTTCTGCAAATCATCCTTCTCGAGTAAGAGTTGTTGCGTAGCCTTCCTTAACGCCTCAAGCTCCTCCATTTCATGCGCCGTCGGGCCTTTATGACCTTCGTCAACCTCCATAGCCACCATACTTTCAGCTCCAGCAGGTCTCGCCTCAGGAAGTGCATCGTAGTCGACCATATCATTATTAGTGGTCCGGTGCGACGGAGCAGTTTTCCCTAACGTTAAATCATTGCTACTGATCCAAGCGGAGGTCCCGAATGCAGAGGTGCCGAGAGCCGATGCCTCCAGAGCAGCTGTTCCACCAGCTGGCGCCTGAACGACCATCTCGGTCGGCGCAGCGGTGTCCCATAGTTCTTTGGATTCATCGTATGTGGCGTATTCTTCCGGCCTAGCGATATTTGTAACCGCTGCCGGTGGTGCCGGCGGTTGAGGATTTGACTTCGCGGTTTGGTAACGTGCTCCTGTGGTGTTGGTCCCCGTGGCAAAATTCCCAGGAGGAGCCGGTCTTTTCAAACCGCTCTGATTGTTGAGCGTGCCACCATTCTGTAACCGTAACCGATGTTCCAAAGGACTACTAGGTAACGTAGGTTGGGTGATGTACGAAGGCGTGGGCTGGCGGTATGAGTTCCTAGGTTGTAATTGCCGTTGACGGTGGGTGTATGCTTGGGACAGCTGGGTCTGCCGTTGTTCGGCTATGTACGCCTGCTGCTGCTGCACTGCTGTGGTCGGAGCAGGTGGAGCAGGTGGAAGCCCTTGTGCGGGCTTCTGGGACTGTTGTTCAGTCTGTCGCTGTTGAGCGAGGTAGGCATCCTGCTGCTGCTGTCTGAGTCGCTGGCGTTCCTGGTTCCGAGCGAGAAATGCGGCACGGACGGCCTGCTCTTCGGCGGAGAGATTCGAAGGTTGAACCAGCGCTGGCCGTGCAGCCGGTCGTGGAGGTTGATAGGCCGGGTTCGTGTAGGCCGGTCGGTTTGGAGCAGCAGCAGCATTATTTGGTTGAGTGGCACGGTGGTTGGAACTCGTGTATGCCGCCGCTGCAGCCGACGCCGCCTTCGAGGAGATTTGATAAGGGTTCTTGGGAGGCTGACGGGGTTGGATTGGTTGAGGATGGTGCACTGGCTGGGATGGCTGCGGTGGTGGAGGA
Organism: Arthrobotrys sphaeroides; assembly: GCA_036971245.1. Taxonomy (NCBI): domain Eukaryota; kingdom Fungi; phylum Ascomycota; class Orbiliomycetes; order Orbiliales; family Orbiliaceae; genus Arthrobotrys; species Arthrobotrys sphaeroides. Next base: position 161,556 of record JAJTTW010000010.1, on the reverse strand, counting down.
TTGTGGTTGTGGGTGTTTTGCTGCTTCTGCTTCTGCGTCAGGGACGCGAGGAGGACGGCGTTCTCGACCTCCTGCAGCTCGTCGAGGTTGTCCAGGAAATCGTCGTCATCGCCGAAGTAGTCGTCTTCAGCTGCCATTGCCGGGTTTGAAGCATCGCAGCTGGTCGGATCGATTGAACGGGATTGAATTGCGCGGTGAGTGCTGTTTGGAGGAGGATGCGGGTGGCCGGGGTTGAATTGGGCGGGTTGCGGTTTTGGTGTTTTGGCCAGGCGAGCTTGTCAGGCCCCTTCAAATTCAACCACCAACCGCTCTGATATGTATCGACACGGCACTGCTTTGGATTCAACCACGGCTGGCGGACTGATTGGATGGCTAATCTACTCCACTATCAGTCGCTATCGTATCTGGCGATTAGACTTGTCAATTGTGGACCCGGAAGCAGTGGATATCTAACAATCCAAGGATGCATAGCAAGAACACTCACCGCCATATGTGCGTATATGGCCAATTGCAATCACGACATCGAATTCGACTTCAAAGATGAATCTCCAAATCCAGAAATCCACATCTTTCACGCGGCCAATTCTCTGCCACCGCAAGCTGCAGACGAATGGATCCTCGGTAAAATATCAAGGTCGATTCTCCGCTTCCCGGCAATCGACTTTTTCCTTAGCTGCAACCGTGGACTGGGAACAGCTGGGAGCCAATCCAAGGATCCCGGGAGCTCGTTGGACCCGGTGAATCCGAAAACCAAAGAAGCTAGCGGATTCAATTGCAGTCCTCAATCATAGACGTCGAATCTATCGAGGACATGTGCGTCGGTGCGAAAAGGTGATCCATGCGCTAGCCGTCCCACGCAGGTGCATATTCCAGTCCAATCTTTCGCAGGGGATGCGAAAAAGCCAATCGCCCACCTCGATTATCGTGCCATCCGCGAAATAATCCAACAGAAGAATCATTTTCGACTTTTCCATTGGAATCCCCGCTCGTTTGGACCGTTTGAGGCGTTCGAAACTGGCGGGCGTGCAGTTGTCTATAAAGACCGCCAGGCGTAAGCGCCTGAATCACAAAGTCATGGATTAAACACCAATACGGATCACATCTATCCTTTCTCACATTTGCCTTAATCCTTTATAAGATATCAAAACGGAATACAATAGAAAAAATGTCAAAGTACAACTTCAAAGCTTACGACGGCGCCCGCGTTGAAAAGCGTGGGTACCGTCGGAATGAAGCCTGGGACCAGCACAAGGATTTCATCCTGGGCCTTGTCCAGCGTGGTGAGAAGCAACGAGATATTCTTCAAACGCTGAAGGATGAGAGGGGGTTTACTACCAAGTTAGTATCCTTTTTTTTTATTTTCTATCCTCCAAAGAATTTATTTTCTATCAACTTCATTGCATCGACGGTGAACCTTGGCCTTCGACGTTGCATTTTGAACTAACAACGCATATTTCGGAATCATGATCAGTCTGAACCAGCTCAAGAGCAAACTGAGCATATGGGGTGCTTCAAATAAGAATCTCGCGAAAAGACAGCGGAGATGGATCTATCAGATGAACAGGAAGAGGCAGGCCCAGGGGAAACAGACGGTGTTTTACTTCGGAGACACCGGGCAGGAGGTCACGGAATCGCAGATGACCAGCATCATGAAGAGCGGTGATCGAGAAGTGCCATTAAACGGTATGTATTCATCTCTTTCCGTATACCGTAGCTGGATCTTCGTCAGAGTTCTACATAAATTCGCCATATGTCATAATCGAATTCTCTTATCCTACGGGATAAGATCTATATATATTTTGTATATCTCATACATTGGTCCCGATGTATCTAATTCCAATCCGTGTATTGCGTTATAGAGGACTCCCCGGCCAGCCCTGGAGAACTAGAGTTGACTACACCCCCTCCATCCGGACCGGAACCCGAGGACGAAGCTATCACCGAAGACCCCCAGGAGCCGGAGACCAACTGGGCAGAATCAGCAGTAAGTCCGATCGCAGAGGAACCCGGGACGCCCCTTCTAGAGCTAGAAGACATCCCTTCACCCCAGCAAGCTGCACCCAAATCCGCCTCCACTGGCCCAGCCCAAACGGGTTCCCCTGTACTATCACCATCCATAGACCGGTTCCTAATAGAGTCCCCAACCCTCTCAAGTCCCGAAAACCCAGTGAGTTTTGACGATATCTACAAGAAAGTCCTCCAGAAGCTCGACTCTTTCCATCTCGCCACTAATTCCCCCGTAGCGGTGCGCGAAACAGTAACATCAACAGGAGCAACCCCACAAGTGGCGTCACCAGACGTCGAAACCCCGTTGTTCGGCTTAGAAAAAGGAAACTGGCCTGGTCCAAATAGTAACGAGTACACCGAGGACCTTGGGGAGTGGATGGAAGACGAGTTCGACGATGCGGTGGTGCACGTCGAGGCCGTCGAGAAGGCCATGGAGCTCACTGGATTGCCGTTTCATGTGGTTAGGGATAGAGTTGTCGTTGACTGGCTAAATGACTACGACGAAGACCCCTTACCATACCACATTTGCAGTGCGATTGCAGAAGGTCAACCGGTAACTCCGGTGGTCAATGGATGGGAAGGTCCTCCTAATGATCAGGATATGTCCGAGACGGATAGCAGTCCACCGGCCGTCCAACGGAACGTGTGGATACGCATCGTGCGTCATAACATCCTAACAGAAGAAGAATGGGAAAAAATTAGCGACCTCCATACAAAACACTACCCAACCATCCGCAAAAAATGCCGTCGGCTCGAAAAGTCTTACACAGAAGACGACGCGGTACTTGAATTTCGCCGTGCAGGTGCACATTTGCAGTTCCTCCGGTACACCTTCAGCGAATTCAGCTATTTCACCGTCGCAGCACTCGGCGCCTTCGCCTTCATCTGCTACCAGCTCATGATCGATGACGAGAACGAAATATTCCTGCTAGAATCCGCTTTAAAAGCATACCAGGCGATAGGACTCTGTTGGCATGAAAAGGCTCTCACGATATATACACCTCTCGCCCACCTCTTCGAAATCAAAGGTGACACCCGCAGAGCCCTGCAGTACTACAAGGACTCCTATTCCGTCACTGAATTCCGGTACGGCGCCGACTCGGCAGTATGCGCAGCCCACGTCGTCGACCTGGCAGCATCGAACTTCAAACTAGGTCAACTAGAAGAAGGCGACAAAATCCTCAAGGCAGGATTGAAGAATATCCAAACTGCAGCCGCGAAGGCTCCGTTGTATACCCAAACGAGCTACCACACATTCATCACCACCCTTTCAGCGATAGCAGACCTTTACAAACAAGTAAAGGGCCACAAAATCGCTGATATAGTCGCAAGATGGACAATCCAAGAGTTCCAAAAGTACAAAAAAACACAAACCGAACCTAACCCCGAAATGCTCGGGAAAGTCGTCACCTCGGCTGGCAAGGCTTATGCTATGGTAGAAGACCACTCAAACGCGGTGCAGATGCACCAATGGGCGTTCGATATCAACTCCACCTACTACGGCGAGACCGATAAGAGGTCCGTGGAGAGTATAAAGAGCATCTGCAAGGCGATGAAGAAGAGAGGTTTGATCATGTATGTGGTTCCTATACTGGAAAAAACATTGAGGCTGTATCAGAAGTCTGAGGATGAGGCGGAGATGAAGGGTCCGGCATTTGAGATATGGATGGATTACTCAAAGGCGGTTTTGAAGCTAAGTGGACGTGGAGAAGAGTTTAAGGAACTAAGGAAGAGGTTAGCTTACTAAATTGTCCTTGTATCTTGATTTTAGCCAGTCTGTACGTCCTGCTCAGTTTATGAAAGAACTTAAATTATTATATACCATGCACCATTCCTTCCAACAGGTACTCCAACTAGAGATACTCGTAGCGAGATTTTGAACGAAAGGTCCCAAATGTGTGAGTCGTGCTTTTTTGGGGCCGTATGGTTGGGAATCTCCCGTTTCCTTAGATATCGCAACGCCAACCCAAGTTAAGTGAAGACGTTCAGATATATAACGACCGGCTTTACTAAACCGCCAACGTTGCAACTCGACCGATAATCTTGAGTATGCCTTATAAGGTCCCAGGGTGTGACCCAAGTTAAAGAGTTTTGGTTCAGCTGCAACCTTCCAGTACGTGGTGTGTATTGTTGCAAATAATGTCGTTAAGGCGCATCTAGGAGGCGGCTGTAAATTGGGCTCCCCGTCAACCTCCCGCTTAACTTTAAAGCAATCAAACCGCCAGCCCCACAAACCAACGTCACTGGAGAGGCTCCTGGCGAGAGCAGGAGCGTCGAAAGGTAAAAAAATATTTCCTAGAAGGCCCCGTAGTCATTCAGCTTTCCGACTTGTTCCCCAAACCAGCATCTCCAGCTAGCTCTCATCTGGTATCGGATGAGCTTCCATCCACACATGCCATCTGCACCGAAGGCTTTTCCATCAGTACACCTCTTGCTCGGACGCTCCAGACCAAATATAACCACCTAGATGCTAACCTAAAGCTCTTCCCGTGATAGGGATAAGATACCACGGTTCTACGATCTCTAAAAGATGGCCGACGAAGGCATCCCTCCCGGGTTGGACTTCAACGACCCTCGTCCTCCAACACCTACTCCCACGACGGACCCTATCCCTCTTGTCATCAAGCGAAGTGATGTAAGTCGCACCTTGAGGGATACTGCGATATTGCCAAGTAGTCGTCTAATTTGCGGATGAAAATGTTACACAGATTGCTTTTCTTGTGCTAGGTGGTATCGTCTTTCTTGCCATTCTGTTGGAATGGCTCGCCTGGCTTGTAAGTATTACAGTATCACGATCGATATGTGGGATAACTTATTCGCACCGGGGATATCTTGATTCCGAGATCGAATCCTGTTCCTTACACCACCAAACGGCAAGTGTTGCATGTTGGCATACTAATATTGGCTGTCTTGAATACAGTCCGCATTCTTGTACTGCTTTTACCATTGTTGGATCAAGGCTCTCAGAAGCAAGGACTGGATTAAAGTAATCCTCACTACCTTCATGACCCTTTTGTTTGTTGCTCTCCGGTACGTACAAGAGCTCCCCCCTCCTACGGTTGCAGAGCGATAGGGCTAGAAGTGCCATACTCTTGCACGGAACTGCACGCACTGACGACCTTCAAGGTTGTTCTTCATCCCTGTTTTGATCGTGAGCGTCCCACTTCCGGCCGCAATCAGGGCTCGTCTTCCATCCTCCTGGGCTACATTGTTAGAGCTGATCGCGTTCTACGCCTTTGTCGTTCTGCTTCTATTCCCGGCAACAATCATCATCTACAACATATTCAACAAGCATGTGGGTCGAAAAGCGCGATACGCCAATCTTCTCAATGACGAATCTCCAAAGGTGATCATTATAATGCCGTCTTACAATGAATCCGCGGATAACGTCATGAAATGCATCAATTCCGTCGCTGGGCAGGATTACCCGATGGCTTGTATTCACATCTGTCTTTCTTTCGACTCGGATGAAGTTAGTCCGGAGTACCTCGAGGTTCTTACTAGACTCGGTGTCCCCACTCTCCGTAAGAGCAGGTATCCGAGTTCTATCGACGTTCGTTATCAGGGTACCCGCGTTACCGTCAGCAGATACAAGCATGGGGGGAAACGACACACTCAGAAGAAAACGTTTCAGATGATTGATAAGCTTTATGAGAAGTACCTGGAGCGCCGGGACGACGTCTACCTTCTTTTCATCGACTCGGATTGTATTTTGGACCGGTATTGCGTACAGAACTTTATGTACGAGATGGTAAGGTTCCCGCCACTTACCGTTGATTGTCATACAGGCTTGGTGCTGAGCTTGTAAATGTAGGACTTTCTACCCAAGAAGAAGAAGGGTATTCAGGTCATGGCTATGACTGGTGTTATTACTTCCCGGGTCGAGAAACGACAGGGCAGCTTTATCACACTTCTACAGGACATGGAGTATATCCATGGGCAACTTTTCGAAAGGGCCGTCGAATCTAGCTGTGGGGCGGTAACATGTCTACCTGGTGCTTTGACCTGCCTCAAATTCTCCGCCTTCAGGAACATGTCCGTCTTCTACTTCGCCGACATGGCAGATAAGCATGACAACCCTTTCGACTATGGGCAATACCACCTCGGGGAAGATCGCTGGCTGACACATCTCTTTATGATTGGTGCTAAACGCTCTTATCAAATCGGATTCAGCACGAGTGCATTTTGCAAAACAGAGGCTTGCTCTACATGGAACTCTCTAATCAACCAGAGAACGAGATGGTTCAAAGGCTTTGTAACCAACGAAGCCGCCCTTCTGACCGATTGGCAGCTATGGAAACGTTATCCTTTGCTTTGCATCTTCCGTATGATGCAGGACACAGTCCGTACCACGGCTTTGCTACTCGTTCTCTGTAAGCTTTGCCATCAGGTTGTATGGATAAATGGTACTTCTACTGATCTGATTGTGTAGTAATCCTGTCATTGTCTACTGACGTCCGGCTTATCGGGGACCTGCCACTACCACTTATCGCCCTATCACTCGGCGCCAACTGGTTGTTCATGCTCTACTATGGATTTCGACTCAAACGGAAGAAGGCTTTCCTCTATCCGATCCTGTTCCTCGCAAACCCGATCTTCAACTGGTGGTATCTGATCGCCTCCGTCTACAGCTACCAGCGTCGAAGTTGGGGTGGACCTCGTGTTCAAAAGCGAGTCGGACAAGTTCCAGACACAGAGGAAGAGGAGTCTGAATCGGATGGCTTACCGGAGCTTTCGGATCGCGAGCGGGACGCCATACGAGAGGCTGCCCTTCCCTGGCGAACATTGTCCGGTCGTTTTGTCCCCGCTCGAGTCGATGAAGACGGCCTTTACCATCGTTCTGATCTGCATCTACCGTTGTCTGGTCGCTCTAGCGTCGTTCTACCGCAACTTCTTACCAGTGATGCTGCCAGTACGTTTACCAGGAACAGTGAAGCTTTCTACACTGATCCTTTGGCACCACCCGTGCCCAATCGAAACAGCATGTTCTCTACGTTCTCTTTCGATTCAGAAGTTGGAAGATTGTACGCACCAGCGCAGAACTACCTGCACAACCACGGTGACAACCTCCCCGACATCGAATCTCGGCTCAGAACTCCAACTCCTCTAGACTATTACGGCACCAGTGTCCCTGTTCCAGCCAACGCTGTCGAACTAGACGCAAATAACCAGACAATCATCATCCCTCAACATCCTCCTCCATTTCAAGTCCCAAACCACAACGGAGATCTCGGAACAATGACGCTTTCCCAAGTCCACCAGTCTCAATTCGACGACGGCCTCCCGCATGCAATCTCAGACAACGTCGATCCTCGATTCCACATGCGCACCCACTCCACGCAACATAGCATCGACATTCTATACCCCCCACCCATCCTCCCCTCCGGTTCACAACCCCAGGTTCAAACCGAAACCAACGAACGCTCCGGTTCACCCGACTCCTGGACCCGTAACGACGACGCCGCGTTCTCCGCCGCTGTTGTTGTTCCCACCAATGGCACGGGTCAGGCTGCTAAGGATCCGTTCGAGACTCCCCCAAGTCAACCGCAGTCTGGAACGGGAAGTTCCAAGTCAAAGGGCAAGCTGACCAAGAAGAAACCTGCCCCGATGGAAGTTGACGATGGATCAAGCAGAGGGAAGAGAGGTGGTTTCCTTGGCTTTTTCAAGAAACGTTGAAATTATGGAAGCCGGTGTGGTGGTCGTGGAGGAAGGATGTGACCGTTCACAATTGGTTACCGTTTTCCATGCATTATCATACTTGTTTAATAATCATGCGTTCGAACACTCTTTGTTTTTAAACCCAGGCCATTAGCTGCAACAGGGTAGTCTTTCCTTTTTCTACCTCTCGAGATGATGGCGAGATATCATTGATAGGATAGTCGGGGGCAGAAATTATCAATACACATTCAAACCAAAACCAGAACTAGTAGCGTGAAGTCTTTCTACCTACCACTGAAGTAAGTAGTCTCTATAGATGTACAAAAGAAATACAATATGTCGGTAATATTCCAGGATCAGCTAGTGGGTCTGGGTATGAGGTAAACATTATACTACAAAGTACAGGCAGGCAGGTTGGTTCCCGAGACAGCGATATAGTCGATTTTTGGCATGGTATAGTTTGTTACCAAAATCGGTCTATGTACACCCCCCGAGGTGTCCGTAACTAGAAGCTGATAGAATGTTCACCTTCTGTCTACATGAACACCAGTAGTTCCAACGTGAGATTTATCAGCCTCGAATTCAAATACTGGCCCACCGCTAGTAGTATATTTCTTTGTTTGTCGTTTGGGGTGGTTGATAGAACCCATAGTAACGGGGTGAACGACCCACTTGCCAGCGTACTCTACACTCCAATATTTAAATAAATATAAACAATTGTCTAGGTGATATGACGTCAAGGATCTACCGTTTTATTTATGCGGTCTTTCCTAGTCCACGGAGCTACTACCCTGCGCATGAGACATGCAAAACATCACCATAAATAAAATACGATCATAAATAAGAAATATTTACTACTTATATATCGTAGTCCAGAGCGGGATTTTTCCTCCATCAACCATATATCCTTCTACCTACCTCTCCAAACGCGTCTCTTCCTACAGGGTGGTTCCTACATGGCCACATATAACCAGCAACTTTGATAACCGTCTACAACTCCTCACGCACCTCATGCAACAGAGACTGTATCTACTTAAATATATTGAAACGCGTTAGCCAGCCCCATAGCCCCGGCCTCGCTCTCTATGGCTCCTCCGGCTCCAACTTCGCCAGACCGACTTAATGGCGAGCTTGATCGGCCTTAGTCAACGAGATTAGGCTTTGGAACTAGACCTTCCGAGCCAGCTGCCCCGGCCAGCCCTACCGATCGCGACCTCGAATTCGCGACCCCTGTATGGGCTATAAAAAAGATAAGCCACTGGGTAGAACAAAGCCCAACGATCGTCTATACAGACCATAAGGCGCTAGAGAACATCATGAAGATGAATAGTACTATAATTCCAGCCAGACGTCATACCTCCCAGGAAGGGAGGGGAGAGAAAGATATTGGTATCAACGTGTCCTGGGAAAAGGAAATTTTTCCATACGGTGAGTACCTAGCCCTGAGAGGGTAGTTCCATTATGGTCACTTGTATTGGTACCCAGCTAGCGTATGGTTCATTCGCTGGTAGTATAATCGAGGAACAATGAACGTCGTACGAAGCATCAAGCCCCCGGGCTACACTTCGGCTTAGGGATCTCCTTTAAGCGCTCTCTGGCCTTCCTCAACTTAAGCTGATCAGGCGCAGCAATAAGCGTCTTCTTTAGAACGAATTGCAGCTGGGGATCTTGGAAGGGTATTATTTGATACGAATAGTATCATAGGATATCTTGAATGAGGGGCCCATGCACCTCTGGATTGAAGATACGATAAGGATAAATCGCACATCTTGACGTGTCGGCTTGCTGCCTTGGAGTACCTAACGAGCTCCAAAACACCCTAAACGATGAGGTAGTATCAGGCGGATTTGCATTAAAGGGCTATGAAACGTAAGTAGTTTTCATATTTTCAGTCCACCTGTCTCTAAGATCATAGTTACTGGAAGTAAACATAATTCGAGACATACGAAGCTAATTTATCCGTTGACTATACTTGTGTAGGCTGAAAGAAACGGTTTCAGATACACGGATGGCCCCCACTTCCGCCGTGCGAGGGACACCTGAATGGCTACTGAATCTTGAACACTGATTGGTCACTTCTTAAACCTTTCAACATGTTATGGGTCGCGCAAAACTAACGGTTTATTGCGTTAGTTTTCTCCCGATGATGTACAAAAATTCCTTACCCTAAATTGTATATAGTTAGTCAGCGAAATTGAGTTGAGAGAATCAAGGTCATCCTGAGAACCGCTGATAGTTACTTACTTAAGTACTTAAGTACTTACACCCTTTAAATTTTCCTAGGTCGATCGGTATCGCGATCTTGGCAAAGGTTTTTTTCCTACCCCCTGATTGATATTACGTTGGGACTGATGCCCAGCCTAAGTATAGACTTTGAGATAACTAAGATTGCTTCGAACCCACTAGTTATTACAAATCAAGTCACATTTCAGTAGTCTCTGTTCAGGTTATCCTCAGGCTCGTGGGTTCGAACTAGTTCTCGCCTGCGAATAACGCTTAATCTTTATCTTGAACTGTCTATATGGAGCGATGAGAGAGTGCTTGGGAGCCATCACGTTGCGACGTGATATATATAGATTTGTTGTATATGTTATAACAAAACTTCGTTAAGATCTTAAGAGATCTATGTCAGATGTCTGTAACCCCTGATAACAGCCAATTTATATAAACTTGAGAACCTATATAAACTTGAAAGATTTTCCTTGCTAAACAGAATCAGAGGAACAATGACCCCCAAGAACAAAAACAGGAAAGAACCAGATATCCCAACGTGAAAAAAGGAATAAATAAAAGCTAGAACGCCACATGAAAACGAGTCTAATCAGAGTCGGAACTGCTGCTGCTGGAGCTTCCACCGCGGTTCTTGTGTCCGTCCTTCTTCTTGTTCTTCTTATCCTTCTTCTTCTTCTTGTGATGGTTGCTGGCAGTATTTGCGAGGAAACCACCGCCGATGGCTCCGGCAATAGTTCCAAGGGCACCACCGCCCAACTTGTGACCGGCAAAGCCACCTGCTGCACCACCGAGGAGTGCGGATCCTAGACCACGGTCACCGGGCTGTCCGGGTGGGGCATTCGGGTCGTAACCACCTGGAGCGCCAGGCTGGCCACCGAACTGCTGCTGGTATTGATATTGGCCGTCACCGCGGGTTTGGTCATAACCTTGTGGTGGTGGTGATTGATATCCTAGTTGCTGTTGGTCATAGGGTTGTTGACCGTATTGCTGTGGTGGGGGGTAGCCCTGTTGGGGGTATGGAGAGCCACCGTATTGTTGCTGCTGGTTTTGGTCGTAACCGTACTGTCCTTGTGGTGGAGGAGAGCCGTAACCCTGCTGTTGCTGTGGAGGTGGGTAACCGCCGTAACCGCCTTGTTGGCCACCACCGCCGTAGAAGTCTTGAGCTGACATAACTGTATAAGGTTTTTATATGTAGGAAAATTTGCAAATAAGCTTCGTTGTATGGGAGCTTGTAGGTATAGCTTGATCTAAGAATGATGATATTGGGAGAGAAAGGAAAGCTCAAAAAAGCGGGGTTCCGAGCTCTATTTGTACCCGACCCCTCTTCTTCGGATTCGCAATCAGAGCTTAGGTCCCCGGATACTAATCCCAAGACACGGACCTTCTGGAATGTCAGCAGCTCCAATTGTGCAAACGGCCAATAGCCGGGGTGTCCGACGGAATCGAGCTTCTCCCTGAGGCTGAGCTTGGCTGTGCGGGATTTACACACAAGGATAACGCAAGCCAAAAGGGCAATGACCGGACCCCTCTTTCTGCCCTTTTTTTCCCCCGTCTGCAGACGTCGGTCTGCTGTACCCTACATGACAATAGATGTGCCAAAAGTCTATTCGACCAGTAAGAGGTACATGAGCAAACCTCCGGTCCTACTGCGACCAGGGCTAACGTGCTTTAGGAAGCGATGACCTGTGACCTATGAATAGTCGAGTGGTGATAGCGTAGGCCAAGATCTCGTGCCAAGACGTCGAATGGACTTGCCGTGAGACCCGAGCAGCGAAGGTGATTCGTCATGCAGCGGCGGCAAAAGACGCTATGCAGCCCTAAAGGCGAAAACCCAAAGCCTTCGACGTAACGAGCTCCAGAGTATGCCTCGTTGGGGAAAATCTTCCTTGTCAAGCTTTTAGAACCATACCTGGATGGACGGAAGAAAGCCACTCCGAGGAAAGTCAAAGGGCGGTGGTCGGTGGCTTGACCCAGGCCCAAGGCGATATCGTCCAGGCTAAGGCTGTAGCGGACGTCTTGGACCCTGGACGTAGAATGTCCAAGCATTGCCCAGTGATCTGGGATACGTAATCTCGCGACCGGATTTAGAGCCTAGTGTCTGCCGCCACCTGATTTTAGGACGGTCATAAGGTCCGAAGAGCGGTGATAGTCTGGCTGAATGGCATGGCATAATCAGACAATTATCTTCTTCCTTTCTGAGATGTTAATGTGCTCCGCCCGAGGCTGTTTTTCTTGGGTAAGACCTTTCTCGTAGGTTCCTTGTGAAAAATAATGCTCCGTGAAGTACGGCTTGCTTTGATGCCGGCGTACGGCACGTCTCGTACACCTGAGAACTCGGGACTCATCTGTCGCCGTCATATGCCGATGTGGATGCCAAGAATCAACACGTCCCAGGTGCAGCTGCATCCTCGCTTCGAGTCTCTTTTCTCTGAAGTTGTATTTCTTGATGTGAATGCGTACTGTTAGTTAGATTGGCGGTTGCTGATAATAGAAAATAGACCATGTAAGGATCAAAGAGACGTAGTCAGAATGGTCAACGGTCCACGTTCCAACGTTTATGTTCAGCTGGCCGTAACACAAAACGGGCCACGCCAACCACGCCACCGACACAACGCAAAAAAATGCAACGTGCAACAACTTTGCAAGCTGCATCTCCAGAAGACGGCATTGAGCGGGCATCTTGCAACGGACTAGCCCGAAAATAACTTGAGAGGCTTTGGCAATCCGTAGCGATCCCCAGACTCACAATCTGTCTAGAATGGGAGCGATATAACTCTCACAAGGCGGAATCGACGAGGAAGTGGTGACGAGTTTCCCGATGTAAGAGCCGAATCTTACGCTTAGCACCATCCCCATGGTTTATTTTTCGTTTGAAAAACGCGTCCACCCACATAAGGCAAAACAATTGGTGGAGACCTGAATATTCGAGGCTGGTATGCGGGTCGCCCTTGTTGTGAGAACACTGCAGCGCATAGTCTGAAACACAGCCATCCAACTCTTCGGTAAAAAAAACCAGACAACGCCAGATAATCATTGTAACAGCGCTTTGACTTTGGTACACTGAAAATATAGGATAGCTTTTATTAGCAAAAGAAGTTGTTTGACCACTGATTTGCGAAAAACTGCATGCAAGATGTTTTGATGTCGCTATGTCTATTTTCGAGGCTAGTTAGTCTATTTTTGAAGGGAATAGGAAACTCCTTACCTAAACTTCACGAATGAATTGCTGTCGTGTTGATTATCTGTTTTCAACTGTATGGCTAGCTTCCACTGATCAGAACGGCTAGCGATGCGAGATAACCCTTCAAAAGTTACACAATGTTTCTAACGATATACACATCCAATCGATGCAGTAAAAATACTTCAACTGAAGTTCACCAAGTGCAACACTAAACATGCTTCGAAGCTTGGCAGAAAATCCGGATCTATAACAAAGGTTTGGGGATAATACGGTGCGATAGCATGTCATCCTTATCTCGTCGAAAGTGGCCGGGAATTCCAACCACGCGAGAACCATAACGATTTTCAACGATTCAGGGTTATCGGTTGATACAGTCTACGGCTCTAAATACACGAATGAGCACTGCTGAGATCTCTGTCCTTCGGCAATTCAAGACCAAAATCGGGGTAGGGCATCGACACTCTGCTTTGCACAACCAGCACCACTCCCTAGACCCCGTTCGCTTCAGTTGGCATAGGATTTCCTACATGATTGCGAATTAGTCTCAGCAACCTGGGATTTTACGCGACTATGTTGTTGCAACCCACAGGATGCTATAGATTACGCGGAAGATCTCGTGATGCATGAGGCCCAGCTTGCAAAGCAGGACGTGGCTTATGAACAAGACTGGTGTGATATCTTGGCGATAGTTGATATAAATGTAGATGGTACACATGCAAAAAAAAACTACGTATCGTGACTCTCAAAAGCTATCTCAGTAGCCGAAAGTACGGGAACAAAACGTTGGGCTGTCATTAATTTCATGCGCATGGGGAACGGGCAGAGGCTGCGATCAGCAAAAGCTATTTCATGTTTTTGTGCTGTGAAGATTGAAGCTGTGAGGCGAAATGTCCCTCTCGTTCTTATCCAACGGCACAACCATAACACATTTAGATATGCGTTATCTGGCACCAACAATCTTATCTTGTTGGAACCTTTTAACCGATATCCCGACGAATGATGTTCAATCATTGACTTCTCAGGGAGTGAGAGTGCATACTGTTAGTTATATCTTACGGTTGAATATTGTGCAAGTTATACTGTTGATCCCAAAATAGAGTTGGTGGACGAAATCTTCTGCTTCCGATAAAGTCTTATAGTAATCGATATCAATCGCTTGTTACTATACTCTCGTACTTCATTTCATGAGACCCCAAATGTATTTAAGGGGCTTGATTTCCACACCTTAATAGTCGATCACTTACCAGATCAGTCAATATCATCACTATAGCGATTGATTGCTATATTCTGTCTCTAACTCCAGTTCTCTTATCGTGCATGCGCTGAATCAATTTTATATATCCGTTTCGCTCTATCATCTTCAATGCATTTCTCGGTCTTGTTATTATCATCTCTCATGGCCGCAGGCCTCGTGAAGGGACAAGAAATTGCAGGATATGGTACCATTACCCGCGAACATCCAGAAGCCAAGAAGTGGACGAAAACCCGCTTGTGTAAGTTTCTTAATGATCTCTCTATATATATCGATGCACTGCGGTCCATACCGTTTAGTATTTGGCGCAAATAGTTGCTATGCATACCTAGTGACTAATATCGATCATGCATATATCACTAGCCATAAGGTGGAACGCAAGCTAATCACTATAAATGCCAAACCCACAGGCTTAGAGAAAAAAAACAACCCTGGGTACTACGCCGATTCTTGCTTGAGGGTGAACACAGACACTAAAGAGAACCGCCTTGAGATGAAGTGGCGATCCCTTCTTGTGGAGTGGATTCAAAGTGGTGGCAGATCACCCGACGGACTATGAGCGTCCTAGTGGTCAGGAATACTCCGTATGTTTGAAGCCGTGACGGTTTCCAGCCAATATTCAAGTTTGCCCTTTGAAATTATATCGGGCGCGCATTGCTAACTCTTGATCCTTCTCGCCACTAGTTCATGATCATGAGTGAAGGCGCAAGCGCTCCCGGCAAACCCAAATGTTTGACTTGGGACAAGATCGCAAGCGTTGAAGAGCTCGAAAAAACCACAGATGAAATTGGGAAGCAGAAGAAGAAGAAGTCGACTTGGCTCGGTGGAGTGACAGTCCAGGATTGCGTGCTTCCCGCCGACTTGAAAGCTTCGGAAAACTCGATCGCACTTACAGATCTCAGCTACCGTCAATTATTCTACACAAAGATTGAAGGTGATGTTAAGAAGGGTGAAGGTGCTGTGAAACGACGGTACGTGGATCTAAACCTCACAGAATTGATACTTTCATTGATTATATCATGTCTCCGTTATTTCGTCGTGATCCTGTTATTTGATATAGCTATAGCGGAGTCAACGGCGCTAATATTCTTAACCTCTTCAGAATTATCCCTCGAATTTTCTTACCCGGAATGAGACCAACTGATATCTGCGGCGGAACACTCGGTATATTCGACAGAATGGAGGAAGGGAGGGAGCCAGACTATTTGAAGGCTATCGGGGGGGCTTTGGCCGGGAAAACAACTATCGGATGGGGTTGCACGTATCAGAAATGGTCCTTGGTGGCTTAGCTAGCTAGAGCTCCCGATGGCCGATCGATGTCGCACCTGACTCAGAACCTTGCGCGTTTTCCTTTTTCTACTTTCATGTACCTGAATCGATATAAAACTCTTCTGTATGGTTGCGCCCAAAACTTTCTATTTCCAATAAATTACTTTTATGCAAAGGTGACCAACGTGCCGCGTGGTATCTAGGTACTCAAGTATTACCCTCAGCATCCATCATATGATCATATGACAATACAATGCATATGCAGATACCCGATGCGCTCATTTGAGCGCATTTAAGCCCCGCCGTAATCTCCAACAATTTCAACACGATACCCAGTTGGTCACGATAATGGCTTTTCGGCATTGCCCGTACCCGTAGCTCTGGAGGCATACAATAGATAAATATTGGTATTCGGGTTTTTTCTAGACCATGATAGATACAAGATGGAGAGATATTGGTGTCGTTATTACAGACGTATTTAATCTATGGTTCAATTCTGTATGAAGTACAGCCGCAGGGCAGCTAGATCTGATCTAGATACACTACACCGGACGTGGACGGTGGTTTTCGGCGCCGACCAAGCTTTGTGGGGAAGTGTGCTTGGTTCGGCAGTTTTGAAACATCGGAATCAGGCTATTAATTGTACCCTGGTACCTGGAAACTTGTCGTACCTGGCCCAAAACTTTAAGCTACTCGCATCGGGGCCTGGGGATCCCTGGTGTTCAAATACCCCAATATTTCTCAGGCCAATAGAGCTATAAAATCTAGACATCTTCTGCCATTATCGAGTGTAAGATTTCTATTTTGATATATATATCAAACTTGACTAAAAAGCCAGTCCAATGAAGTCATTTGATTACTATATCGCTTTGGCATCGGCCATCGGAGCTTCACTCTCATCTGTATCCGCTTCCACACCCCCAAGCAAGTTTTCAAGCCGCTGTTCGGGCCTTTTGAACAGTTTCCGTCCAGATGCACACACCACCGTACTTGCCGCAGAATTTTTGCGCAAGGGCTCCAATATTACGAGCCCGAGCCTGAGCCCAGAATGCAGCTGGGGATGGATCAATAACTCTATCACTACCTTAGGGGACATCTGCCGTCTAAGGCTCAATGTGACGACAAGCAGTACCTCCGGAATAATTATGGAAGCGTGGTTGCCCCCGAATTGGGAGCAGAAGGGGAAGAGATTTGTTATGACAGGGAATGGAGGATTGGCTGGGTGTAGGTTTCTGCGATATTATATTTTCATTTGTTGCATCCAGCTACAGAAGCGCAGTACTGAGATTGGGATTGATTTTAGGCATCCCATTTGAGGATTTGAATTTCATCAGTTCACTGGGATTCGCGGTTGTCGGTCACAATAATGGACACGAGGGCGATACAGGTCTCCCATTTTTCAACCGTCCTGAAGTTGTCAAGGATTTTTCCTACAGAGCGTATGTATCATGGTGTTATTTTCTCCATCTTTTAAGTTTCCTGGTATCACAAACGACTAAAAAAGAATCGCCCGAAGCTGACCAAGTAACACCATGAGTCTAGGCTTCTGGTAGCAACTAAAATCGGCAAGAAAGCCGTAAAACAGCTTTACTCGCAGAGTTTTAAGAAGTCCTATTTTATAGGCTGCTCATCCGGGGGCCGCCAAGGCCTCAAGGCCGCTCAGGACTTCCCTGAAGAATTCGACGGCATAATAGCTGGAGCAGCCGGTAACAACTGGAACAACCTCATGGCATCTTTCGGCTACTACTGGAAATTCGTCGCAAACGGCAACCCAGCAATTCTCTCGGAAGAACAATGGGTCGCGTGGCGTGATGAAGCTATCAAGCAATGTGACGAAATCGACGGAGTCCGCGATCTGGTGATCGAGGACCCTAGGAAATGCAAGCTGCGTCCGGAGGCGAGACTTTGTGCGCCTGGAAAATCCTGGAAGTCAAGCAAATGCTTCACAAGTGCCCAAGTTTCATTAATAAGGAAGCTATACGAACCCTTGTATGGGAACAATGCCACGTTTCTATTCCCGGCGTTCGGCCCAGGCGATGAAACTGTTTCGTCTATTTCATTTACACCAAATCCACCGGGGTACACCATTGATTGGTTCAGATATGCCATCCTGAACGACGAAACTTGGACTGTTGAAAACGACCTCGACTTCGATGCGATTGACCACGCCAACCGTGTAGATCCTTTCGAAATCTCAACATATAAAGATTTGTCGAAACTCAAAGCATCAGGTCACAAGTTGTTGACCTACCACGGGTTAAGCGATGGATTACTCTCCTACGAGATGTCAGACCAGTACTACGAATCTGTGGTCACGAGAATGGGGCTTCCGTCTCCTCAACTAGACAAATTCTATCGATACTTTCCAATTGCCGGTATGGGACATTGCGCGACCGGGAATGGAGCGTGGTATATCGGTTCCGTGGGCCAATATGCGTCTGTACCCGCCACAACTATCGACTTGGAGGGTAGCGCCCTGATGAGCATGATAAAATGGGTTGAGCAGGGGATTCCACCGGAGAGAATCACTGGTCGGGGTGTCGCGGCGGATGGGCGAGTAACGTCAACGAAGGACCATTGCAAGTGGCCGTTGAAAAACACTTACCTCGGGGGCAACCCAAGCAAGAGGAACAGTTGGGGCTGCGCATAATTTTACCATGCATGCAACCATTTTATTGTAAATTATAAATCGATTGCAATTGGGGTATAAGTACGAAAATAAACACTCAGCAGGTCGAACGCGCGACATAAAATATCAAGTCGATCGGAAGTAACGTAGTATATTGGACCTGTATAGGTTTACTCTTTGGATTTCTTCAGCATCAACAAGTCGATATCGATGCATCGGAACTCATAATATTGCAAAGAGTGGAGTAATAAATCTTGATAAATTATGTGTTAAGTTGGCGTATATATCAAATATTCCAGATTCCAGATTCCAGATGACCGGTGGCTATTCTCTACATGGGGACCCGAAGAATTGTGTGGGTACGAGACTCGCGGGCTCTAAAAAACCTTCAACACATTAGTGTGTAAAATCCAACAATGTTCGATGGCGAAGTTCGAGGTCAAATCGCTCAAAATTCCCGTCGGCTACCGGCGATGGATAAGAATAGTCAAAGTCTCAAGGGGCTGTTTGTGCGTCTGAAGGCCACAGAGCATATTTAGTAGAATGAACGACATAGGTATAGTTTCTATATTTTGCAATGCTATATCTAGACTGTTAGAACCTGGTTGACTAGCCTTATCAACAATTCAGCTGCCCACTTGATTGTAAGATAGCGAGACGCTCACTGCGAGCGGATGCGATGCTGGGTGGTGGCCTGGGGCGAGGCTGGTTGGCGGCGGTGATGCGTAGGATCGATTCATGCTGATATGATGCTGGCTAGGGGTTGTCTTGGGGGCTGGACGCGTATTGGAATCAATTCAATTTAAAAAGCCATTTCAGCTCAGGCTACTGGGAAGCGTAGTCTTGTTGGAAAGCGTGGACTCTATATCATGGGCAGAGAACTCTTTATCTGGCTAGCATTGGGCTCGGCATATACCTAGTTTCTTGTTGTAGATTCAATACAGCGTTTAGTTCTGCCTAGCCAAAAGTGGTCCACCGAGACTACTTCACGTTTACAAAAGATAGATTCAAAATTCCTAAATATAAGTAGAAAGGCGAAAAAAAAAAAGAAGAAGGTGACCAACGTTGTGACTGAGGGTTGAACCCGGGACGTCCTTATAGGCCCTTCACCCCGCTACAACTGGGAGGTCCAGAAGCAGTTGTTGCAACCACTCAGCCACTACTGATCGAGAGTAACATGGCCGAGAGCCCTTATATACCCGAATCCAAAGTTAATGCTTAGTCATCCCGGAAGTGCGAGTCGACGCTGCTATGTATCAGCAAGACACTCCCAGACTAACAAGACACAACACGGTGAGTTTCGATTTGGCCCGGCCGAGACTGGTTTTAAGGTTGGATACCATTTTCGGCTGACACACAACGGTTGCCAATGTAACACTAAGTGTCGTTAGCGAGCCCTTCGTTATCGGCCCGGGTTTGTGTAACCTGCCACGCTCTTGAGCCTAAACCTTAACGTGCGCATGTGTGGTTACCCATTAACTGCTCACTTGTATTTAGTTTATCAATCGAATCGAAGTTTCTAAGTATGAAGCCAGAAGTGTTTTTGGGAACCAGGCAACGTGACTCGGACAGGCTGCCAGTTGGATGTCCAAGGGTCATCCTGTCAAACTGTGTCGCTCGGGCCGAGATTGCCACCCGTTTCAGGCTCAGGCTTGAGAGGTATTCCCGAAACACCATGGTGGCCCCACCATTCTGGGATCCGAATTTCAATTATTCGACTTCTTCAAATCGATAATGTGGAGCTCCTGCGATCCCGGCTGATTTCAAATCCGAAAACTTGATTTTTCTCGCATCCAAAGGGCTTTGGTTCGTGGGATGGCGACACTAATGCATGCAGGCTGGGCGGGGTGAGCCTCAAAACCTCACGACAAGCAGGGGCCTGAACGCGGCTCAAGATGTGCCGAAATTAGAATACATTGGACTTCTATATCAATCGTACGAAACCCCGTTTTTTCGGCAACCGCTTGGCCCTTTATTTCTTCCACTTCATCGCCACTTCGGAGGTCCGAAAGTTCGGTCCTCAAAATGAGTCGGTGGTCGTCTTCCTGGCTCACGGCACTTCTGATCCTCGTTGTACCCCTATTCCCACTCGTTGCCACACAGTTGGTAAATATCGATATCAACCCGGACAGTGTCCCTTTAGCAACACGAAATATATGGTGCCAAGGGAATATACAAGCATGCAGTCTTTTATGTGCTCAGGCAACGGGGACCAATAACTGCGATGTTGATTCGTTGACTTACGAGTGCACCTGCTCCGATGGCACGACTCCAGATTTATCTCAATATGCTCTCACGCTGCCGTACTTCATTTGTCAAGAATCTAGGTCGCAGTGTATCTCGGGTAGGCTTTTCCTTGTTTTCGTCTCGTTCTCCGTTGTTATAATCGGTTTAATCCGAAATACGTGTAGCATGATAACGCGCTGCACCCCTTTCGAACTTGTATAAACACTTTCCGTTCTCCGGCGATTGGGCTAACACGATTCCAGAGAATCCGGGTGATCTCTCCGCCCAGCAACAATGTAATGCAATCAGCTGCGCATCGGAAACACCAAGCGCGAACGCCGGAACGCCATCCCAGACAGACCCAGTTTCCTCCACTCCAACTCCCCAGGTTCTTGATCCAGCGCTTTCAAGTTCTAGCTCGACCTCACTCGTACAAAACGAGCCTGGATTCCCGGCCGGCACGTCAGTGGTAAATCAGATATCATCGAGTAGTACTAGTACTAGTTCACCCGAAACCACGAGCGAGCCAAGTAGGACGGAGCAGAGTTCGAGAGCCAATAGCGGTGGGCCGTCGACTACAACCGGTGGCCCGGGAGCCGAACAGACCAACCCTGGAGATCAAGGTGGTGGTGACGGTGGTCGTAAAGGTTTAAGCACAGGTGCAATAGCCGGCATAGCAGTGGGAATCGGAGTTCCAGTTCTTCTGCTTCTTTTGTTCCTTGCATATAGATGGGGTGGTAGGCGTGCCACGGAGCCACCGAGTCTTCCTCAAGCAGCCTACGAGAAGCACCCGCAATGGCAGGGCGGGAACCAGGTATCTGGAGGTGGAGTGGATCCAGGAATCGGACATGGAAACGAAGTTGGCGGGATCGAAGAAGGTGGTTATAGTGCTTCGAGCAGGTGGAATCAGCCCAGTCTTTCGAACCAGCCGAGACAATACTAATAGTTTCATTTCTGTATGAATAATGAATAATATGTGTTTGAGATACTTTGCGAGATGCCTAGGTAGCTGTAACTCGGTAGCATGGATACTACTTGCGTATACAACCACTTAAGTAATTATCTATCGCCGTGGAAGTCCCACCTCTCCGACCTACTCTTCTATCAACCCCATCTCCTTGACATCATGTCATAGAACATCCTTTACTGTCAAACATTGAATCGCAATTAACATCGACGTCCTCACCATCACTGCCACCCATAATACAATAAGAACCCCTTGCAATAAGAGATCAGCTGGCTACACAATGAAGTATACATTCTCCTTCGAAGCTTCACCCTTAACTCCTACTTCCTTTTTCTCTTTTACGTCTCGCACTCACCTTTCTTAAATACTATTATCAATTGCGACTGTTGAGACTAATATGGACCTGGGTCTAGCGCTTCAGGCAAAGTACCCGGCTACCTGAAGCCGACCGCGGCTTCTATTACCCGCTCCGTTCAGAAGAAGACCGGTACTTGCATCACCGACAAGCCCTCGAAAGGCCAAGGGCCGTCCACAAAGACCAATCAAAAGACCAGTAAGCAGATGGGAAAACCTGCTTCTGCGAAGTTCGCTCAGAAAAAGCAACCCGTCAAGAAGAAGAGAGTTTACACACTCAGAGAATTTCGAGCTATATCGAAAAAGTTTTTGAAGGAAAACCCCGAGTTAGGGGAACCACCAGCTCCCACGAGAGAAGAATTGTTGAACGAAGACGGCTTCTTCGCCGTCTTGTTTCCGCTCCTCGATACCATCGATGAAGAGGAGGAGGGAGAGGAAAGGGAAATCTGATCGCACAGGCACGAAGTATACTAGTAAGTCAAGCATATATCTTTGCACATTCACCGTTACTTTGCCTCTGATAATCGCTATGGTGCTTGAAGGGGCTAACACTCAAACATCAAGGCTCTGCCGGCATCTGTTTAGTCCTTTAAATTTTCTTCAATATGCTCTGCACGCCCCAGCAACAATCACGAATGATGTTTCCTATCACACATTACTTTTTCGCGTTTTATATTTGAAGTTGATTCGCAAAAGACAAGCTTCGCGTCCCGACCTTTGTTCAGTTTCTTTTTTCAATATCCCAAGTTTCTCATCTCAGAGCCCCACAAGCTAACGTATAACCATGAAGTTTGCAGCGATGGAACCAACTTTTCAACAACGTTGAGTTCTAAGCAGCTTCTGATAGCTGGGGGTCAAGGTTCTCCAACTCGTATAGAATCGAATAGGATTCTCATAGGGTGGTCAGGACTTTTATAAATAGATAGCAACACGGGTTTACGTGTTTTCGCCCTGCATGTTGGCTTGTCTCTACCAAGCATTAACCCCAGGCGTGGATCGTACCGCATGCAGAACTAACAATCTAGATATAGAGAGCAAGGTGAGTCGGTGGCTAGGGTTTGCTAACTAGCTTGAGACGAGAGGTATTAGGAATTCACATGCGCAACATTCAGAAGCAATTGGTCTCTCCAACCAAGTACACGAGAAAGTAAAAGGACATAAGGAAGTCAGATCACATTTTTTGAATTAGTCAAACTGTAGGACTGGTATTCCGTCAAATTGGGTAGAAGGCCCTGGCTGGTTCACGAGACAAAGAAGGCCCATATTTAAAGCAACAACTGACAGTGCTAGTGATTAAGGTCAGAAACTTGAAATACCCTACTAAACCCACCAACAAGAACGGTATCCAACGACATTCTTAACCCCTGGGAGACTCTAGATAGCCTTTGATATATCCGTCCACGGCACCTCCTTCTGTATAAACTGCTGAACACTAGCCGCACCACCGTTCGCATTGACCCAATCTGCCAATCTAGCTTGCAAACTCCTCCACAATTTCTTCGCCTCGCTGAAAGCCACACCACTGAGCCAGGACTCAGGGAATCCAGTCGCCCTATCCGCTCCTCGGGTGTAGAAGATACCCCCAGCATCCTCTGTAGCTCGTAATCCAAACTCGCGAGTGCCACTGACCGGGTGACCGCCCGTTTTGCTGAACGGCGTTCGTACAGTCACGAATCGCCAGTAAACAGCACCTGGACCTAACTCGGCGAGGACTACTGCGCCGTTGTCAGGGTGAATAGTAATTCCCATCACGGCACCGAGTGGATCTGGAGAGTTGTATTTGATACCGTCGGGATCCTGGTCCAACGGCCAGAACGACGAAATTGCCGGGTCGATGAAGCTGTTGAGGTTCTTCCTCACATGATCTACGAATGCCGCGCCAGAAAGTAGAGTTCCACCAACGGTTGGCCAGGTTTGGATCCTAACGGGATAGTAATCCAAGTTCGTACCGCTGCTTGCAGCGTCTGCTATTTTCTGCACCGAGATACCACGGGGTGTCATAGCAGCCTCAATAGATCCCGGGGTCTTGAACGTGATTAAATCTAGCCAATCCGCAAATGCAGAGGTAGGAACACCCCCTACTGCCGGGCCACCGCCGCCACCGGTAGGAGAACCACCGGGCTGTGAGGAAGGCGGGATCTCAGCTGTGAAGTGAACTATTTGCAAGAACAGCTGGGTTGTTTGATTCTCCGTAACCATACGCTCGTATGCAAGCAAGAACTCAGCGAACGATTCCGTAACCCGTCTACCAGTAAACGGGTCCAAGAAAGTGAAATCGGTGTGGGCGCCAGAGGGGTCACCGTCGCTAGCGATTTCGATAAGGACCCGAGCGTGCGGCGAGAACTGTGTTCCGGAAGCGGCGTCTGCAACAACCCACAATGGGCCATACCGTTTCATTAGATCGATGTAGGCAGTGATGGTATAACTTGCTGGCGGCTCCGCCGTCATTCCCATCTTCGTGAAGAATGGCTCGATCTCCTCAGCGAATAGACCAGTGTCATTCCGGTACTTAGTAATATATTCCTGGCCAGCTATCGCTAAGACGTCTTCGACGGTAATGCTCTGTTGCTTTTGCCAGTTCACCATAATTGCAGTGGCCACAGCCCAACAGTCCCTCTGGAATTGCTGCTTCAGCGCGGGAATTAAACCTTCAACTTTCGCCACAGACGCCACTTGAGGACTGCCTTTTCCGTATATTTCAAGAGTCTCAGTGCCGCCGCTCCCATCCGTCCTGCTTGCCTTGACACCTTTGCCCTTGGTTTCTGCTGAAGCTGCGACATCTGTCAAAGTTGGGTTTTTCTGGTTTTGTTGACGCTGCTTATCAAGTTCCACTTGCAAAGACTGTCCACCATCGATTTGCTGTTGAAGATGCTCTTTGACAAGCTTCTTGTAATCTTCATCGGGAAGCGCCCCGGAAGCATTGGCAGCCTTCATGGTATCCATAATCTTGCTCGAGTTTCCAGTATTGTGAGCCTGCATGACCATACCAGAAGCCATTTGAGCAAAGGCTTTAGCGTTCTCCTGGTTAGACAGATAAGTCTGCATTGCATTTGCCTGCGTAGCCGCCAGGCCAGTAGCATCGCGGAAAGCATCGCTCTTTCCGAGGAGCTGAGTGACACCTGATGCAGCGAGCCCTGATCCGGCATCTGGAAGATTTGGTGCATTTTGAATATTGATGAGTGGTGGGGCAAAATCTTTGAAAGCAGCTTTCCAATCTGTAACAGTGGGAACTGGAGCCTCGATAGTTCCGATCGGTGTAGGTTCATCGGTTCCGAATTTAGTCCAATCTTGGGAGGTGTCAGCCTGGACCTTCTCGCAAGCATCACAGGAGCCCATAACGGCTTCTGAGAAAACACCCTTGGTCGGGGTGCTGATACGATATGGCGGTGGAGTTATTGTCGGACGGTAATGATCGAGAAGAGAGGGCTCTTCCTCTTCGCCTCCACCTTCTTCTCCAGTAGGCTTTTTAACGACCAGAGATTGACTGATTCGGAATCCTGGTGCCACAGGGAAAACCAAGGAGTTTCCAGTCACCGTTATAAGCTGATTCTTCACGACCGAAGAGAGAGCGCGAAGGCCTTCTGGTACACCGTACTTGTCGTATGTTTCAATATTAAACCCATCGAGGAGCATGAAGCGGCGGTCCGGATCGAGACTAAACCACAGCACACGGTTGTAGTACTCAATATGGTAGTTCAAATGATCGATCAGCTTGTCCGTGAGAAATGTGTCTTCCTTTCGAGGGTCGCGCCTTTCGTCATCACTCTCAGGTGTGTTAATTAATTGGCCGTCCCAGAGGTCACCATTGACGGCTCCACTATACAGAAGGCCGCGGTAGTGCTGGGTCGAATATGCAATTCTTAAGGAAACGATATTGAGGATCATGGGACTAATACCGACGGTATTGAGCGCCTGTAATTTACATGATAGCAGTATGTTATTGATGCTGGCTCTGGTCCTAGACGATGTGCCGCTGAATGTGATGCGCATTCGTCTTTCACCACCGTTGTAGTTGGTGAGAGGGGTGAAGTCAGGGTTTCCCATTATATCGATCGATAGATTGTTGACGATGGCTTTGAAGACCCTCGGTGCTATTTGAGATAGGTAGATGCTATCCCATTCAGCAACTAGCTGGCCTCTGTAATAGTAGGTCAGCATACTGCGTATGGCTTCGTTACCATCTATCTCTGGATATCCCAAAGCTCTTGCCATAAAAAGCCACAGCCTCCTGTCGTCTGGGCCGATGTTGAGAGTGATAGGGTCAAGAGCTATCCCTAGGAAAGGGATAGTATATGTACTGAAGCCCTTGAACCGGATGCAGTCTCGTGGTGCCACCGTTTCGTAGTTAGCGTCAAGCTCGAACCAGAAATCGAAGACCTTTGCGCGGGCTTGAACCTCGGAATACTCGGTGCGTGAACCGTCGTCGCCGGCTAGCAGCGAGAGGCCTCCGGTAAATATTGCAGCGACTACGCTCTTGCTCACACTTCTCACGTCGGTGACCTCTCTGCTTACAGTTTTGGTGATGATAGGTAGCGACAAGATGAAGTCCCACTTGGTTTTCGGGCGCGGGATGCTGGTATTGAGAATTAGCTCTCCTTCGATCCAGCGAATTGGGTCTTGATCGAAGGTAGACACTGGATAATCCACATTTGCCCAGTAGGTTTTGACACGTTCGAGGGCGTCGAAGGCTGGAAGAAGGGGATGCTGAGGCCTCCCACTGAAGAAAGTATATGGCTTCAAATAGGTATTAGAAGGCACCGGACGCAATCTCGGAGCGATAACATCCCTCCATTTCGGAATGTTCTCCATGCTAAACCTCGTCATCAATAGCGGGACGAACATGCACTCCTGCACGTCGACAAGTTCCTGGAAGATGGCGAAATGGCGGAGGACCTCGAAGTACATCATAGTCAGCGAGTGGCAGTGGTTGTGATTTGCGACAACGTCGGTCTCGGCCCGGTATTGTTGGCCCTCGCGCACAGCTGTAACGACAGAGGCGTTCAACTTGCGGTAACTTTCGGCACTTTGCATGATGTTTTGACGCAACATTTCCGAGAAGTATGAGGAAAGATCTCTCTTTCCACTCTGCGACGAAGACGAATTGGATTTGCTGTATCCGCCCGATACGCCAGCGGAGCCACCAATCATGCCCCCGTAGCTAGCAGATACACCTCCACCTGCACTAACACCTTCGTTATAGGCGGAGCTGCGTCCTGCCAATGTTTCTCCGAGACTGCCAGCAATCTCGTCCACGATACCACGCTCGTTAACAAGATTGCTCGCCAATGACTCGGACTGCCTGATAGACTGTGACTCAGTTCCTGTGAGCTGGTGGTCGGCGTCTGTCACGACAATCAACTTCTTTTGACCAGGCGCTAAGGGAAGAGCGTAGAGGAGGTCACCAAGTGAGTACCCGTCAGCTCTGAACTCAGAGCGATAGTATAATACGTGACCGGCAGCTACCGTAACAGCTTGATAGATGGATAAATCCGCACGAGCCTCAGATACATCTTGCCAGAGGATAGGGTTGTCGAGATCAACAGCACTACGTTTAACTTTGCCATTTCCTCGTACAGTGAAAGCGCGGCGGCCATTTCCGTCAGTGCCGGACGAGAGAGTGTAGTTAGCGACATCCGGGTCGGTTATGCGGACTATAGCGGTGTACGAGTACTCGCGAAGGACCCTGTTGGGAGCTGTAAGGTTGAGACAGGTGCCGCCCACATCTTGGGTGTACTGATCAGACTGAATGAGGTCCTCCTGAGATGGAAGGCGCCCGGCCGTATGCTTCGTGCCGCAAGAGCAATTATCGTCCTTCTTACCATCGGTACCTTGATCGATATCTGAGAGCAAGATGAAGATAAAATCCGATGAGACTGCCTCGTCCGATGGTTTGGGATCTTGTACGGTTACTAGAGGCTTGGGGCTGAGAGTGTCAAGGGAGGATACCGCTTGAAATGATATGTATGAACCATAAGGATACGGTAAAGTGAAATTTCCATCTTTGTCCGACTCTCCGCTGGAAACCGTGGACCAAGTATCCGGGGTTGACCTTTTAGCCTGAACAATCACAGTGCCCTTCAGCCCACCGCAGCGCTTAGTTAATGAAACAACCTTCCCGCGAAGCTTCTTGTTTCTCGACGATCCTCCACCTGAAGAAGGGTCGTCGAGGGAGCCTGGGGCCCTTATGTCGACGACAATGTCAAGCTTCTGAAGATTCGGGTCTGTGGCTCGATACTCCGAAGCCCAGAGTTCAACGCCATCCCAACCTTTAAGCTTCACACTTACAAGCCCTCTCACGCGGCTTTGGACAATCTGTGGTTCGGTGAAACTGAACTCTATATAGTCGACCTGCACTTTTTCTGGTTCCCATCTGTAGCGGCGGACGTTCGTCTCTGACTTCTCTCGTCCCCCAGTTACGAACTCAGAACTAAGATGGTAGAGGACGAAGTCGTTGTACGTCAACTTCACACCATCTGGATTCCTGATCCGGAGGGTGCCTGCGACGGTAAGAAGCTTAACACAAGGCATCGTAAGCTGAAAGTCGAAAAGCGTAGGAAAATATTTGGTCATGTAGCTGTAGACATCGCTCGCTGGTTTGACATCAAAAGCGTTCAGGGCATTGGTAATCAGGACACGAACAGATGCTTCGCTATCCTGAGTCAATGTAGGAGATGGCCCGTTCAGATCAACTAGGGCATTGATCACGTAGAGTAGAACTGCTTCATTGTCGGCGCGTAGGGAGGGAAAAATGTCGTTTAGCGTCTTCAAGTATGCCACTTTGTTCACGCAGTAGATGTTGGCGTCGATGATGGCTTCTCTCCCTGTATCCTCTCTCGAGGTCGATACGAGGGGTATTATAGGACCCTCTGCGGGTATCAATGCCGGGGCTTCTGGAGGCTGCTCCTCAATCGACGGACCAATGGACACGATTGGAATTGAAGGGCGCAGGAAGTGGGGGCCCTCAGATTCTGGTGCAAACCGTCGTGTAAAACTGGAAGTGTTAGAGGTATCATCAGTGGCACTGTCAGTGGCCTTGGATTGTCGAGGCGGAACCAGAGGCTTGAAGAAATACAGGGCGTCGAGGGAGCTAGAGGTTTCCGGGGCAAGGTCTCCGCCATAGCTAGCAGAGAAAGTTAAAGTAAGGTCCGAAAGCTTCGGCCGACGATCGTATTTCGTTCCAACCACGTATAGGAGGTGGTTGATAACATCTATACCGTAGTTGAGGCCGAAGACGTTGGCCGTAGGAATCGTAACGCCGTAGCGCTTCTCAGAGAGAAATTGGGGAAAGGTCAAAGAACTGCGGCCAGCCACCACGAGGGGGACTTCGGCAGTCACGCTGACATGAGTGTTCTGGCCGCCTTCTTGAGTCGAAGTCGGGGATGGTTTGAATACCGGATAGGTAATGCCGATGTCGACTGGATCCGATGGTGGCGAGTGCTCGCACTTATACTCGAAAGTTGACTGAAGCGTCAACATCTTTTCTTTTTTTTGGTCTTTTTATTGCAATAGACTTAGGATTGCTTGAATATATGGAAAGGAAGCTATATTTCGTCGCAAGTATATGCGAAACTTCTGTGTCGAAGGGGCAGAGAAATAGTATGGTAAGTACGAGGGAGTGGATGTGTGTATAGATATCTAGATGTATACCGAAAGATATAGATATATCCGTATCCACAGTTTCCCTATACCTTTATGGCCTACAACTAGAAGGCACCGCTGTCAATTTATAATGATCGTCATCTAATCGTCTACGCGCTCATGGTACCGGTGGTCGTTGCCGACGAGGCTGAAGACTATATAAGAAGTCGTGATCATTCGGATATTTCAACCTAAAAGGTTGAGCTGCAGCCATCCTTTGACCCAACCAGAAAGATTCTCCCAGACACAGGGTCGCGGCACTCTACTGATAGCCTCAGGCCGTAGGCTTATGTCAACCATATATGTGTATGAAAATATCGCACGGCACGTCATGGCGCTAAACGTCCCCAAGGCGAAAGGCGGAATTCGGACGCTTAATGGACGGTTACCTGAAAAACGAACTATCAGCTGAACGCGAGAGGTCCATGCGCGCACCTTTGATCGGTCTGGCCAATCGCAGAATTGTAAACTACACTTGGAAAGACAATGAATGTCAGCAGCCGTAGAGAGACGTATTCGCCCAGCTTCATAAAAAATGAATTCGAAGCTCCGCGCATGATAATGATTCCTGCAAGCAGACCAGGATTACCCTGGGAGCGGGAAGAGGCTTGTCAGGAGGCAGCTACCAATCACCGTTGAGATATATATGCATGTCCACGGTATCCGTGATGAACCCTTGCTCCGAACATCTCACGCTCTCCCGATACCCCGCTTGACCCTATGCATGCAACTGATGTCCGAAGTGCAATTTTCAACAAAACCGCACATCCTATGAGCTCATCGCTGCTGCTATTCATCTTTCGAGTTGACAGATGCACCGGTGAAGAGACAGCTTAAATCTAATTGGGTAGCCCTGAATTCTGCATTCTGTTGTCATGGTGTTGGACCCCGCACCTAGAAACTTCAGCCGCAGCACCACATTGCAGATGCTAAATAGTGGGGGTGAAGACCGGTACCAGCGGGATGAGGCCGCGACAACGAGGTCTCTTCAATCGCAGTTTTTGCGAATATCCACGACTTCGGTTTCGCTGGGAAACATTCGAAACCTATATGTTTGACGATATATATGATAGTTCAGGATCCTAGGACCACAGCAAGTTTAAATTTGAGGGGTTTGCATTTAACTTGGAATTATACGTCTTCCAGGTCAACAAAACCTATCGGAGTACCTTCGTGGGTATGACAGGGTGTATTCATATGATATGCAAGATGCACTCGTCGGGCTGAACTTCCAACAATGCAAAGTGTTCAGACAGACCCCGCTTGGTTCCACAGCATTCCGACGTCCTGCTGGGTTGTGATTGTTAGGAGGTGATCCCTGTTTGTGTAACAACGTGAGAAGGATCCAAGCCTCGCTTCTTGGTGTGACCTGATCTTGACGTAACGTGAGACATGGAAACGCAGACCCGGAAGATTGAGGCTTCGTGCCGAGACCTATTTCATTATGTTCAATGGCTCCAACATTCCGGACCCTATACTTGAAGCTTCGAGTCAGCATGGTATGCGCCAAGCTGGAGCTGGGAAGAAACGTTCGTCAGTGAGCGGCCGAACTCTCACGTGGTTCAGTCCGAGCGCCGTGCCGATGTATATTATTACAGGCTTGATCTGGCTTGGGTCAATCGGTTGTCTATACATGTGCCCTTATGGGGCTGGTATGACAATGTGACATGCTGCAGCGTCGTGGAAAGAAAGCTTGTCTACAGGCTGGCAGCTACCGGACTCGCCCACAACCGGAGGCTTACGGCTGCTCCCCATTGGTGAATTTTCATGAAGCGGTACTGACTCCACAATTTTTCCACGCAGTGGTCAAAAATTTAAATCGGTAAGTGCACTCTTCCTACTGTTACAAGCTGCAACGAGGTGGCCAAACTTGCCGCTTTCTACCGCAGACCTCGCTGTCAATTGTGTCTTACACGGTTTCCAAGACCTGAATCCAGCTAAAGTCCTCCTCAAGTTCTCGCGTTGCGGTATCTCGATGACTTGTTCTTAGGACAGCTGGAGTTGTTCCGTCACTTTGCGGGCTTGGATGTTTTCTGACTCAAGCGATGACAGGACCTGAGCCAGCCCCGCACGCGATCGACATCGATTGGATCCCGGAATTCGAACATATATTCACACGCGTATACGCGTTATATATATCGCATGGGCTACGGTCGCGGTCAGTTCCGATAGGTTCTTCATAGATCTCCACGCTCGCCTCTCGGCCGTATTCCAACTCCTTCCGGAATGTCTACGAAGAAAAACTGGTTCTCCTGTCTGCCGACAGAAATCGCCCATGAGATCCTTTCACTCACGAACCCGTGCGATCGAGCAATCTTTGCGGCGTGCTCTAGAGAGTGCTTTATCTTGGCATTTCCTTTCGCGATCAAGTTTGCCAGGGTGTATCCAGGTTCGCGCCTGTGGCGGCGAAAGTACCTTGAAGCGGATTGCAATTGGCGGGCGCTTTTAAGGGATCTTGTTCGGTAACTACAGTTCCATTCACTTTCCATAGTCTTTGTGGATGGATTTCTAACATAGTTTTTGCATGCATAGTTCGATGGAAATATGGGTTCAACTTCCCGAAGAATCTCTATCGGAAGCCCTAAACGATCTTTCAATCTTCCCTAATCTCACCAACCTCAATATTGTGATTAAGGGTCCTGGGAAGTACGAACGAAACTTGTACTTCGCGACTCTCTCTTTCCTTTCCACTCTACCATATTTCGAGAACCTCCAGCACCTCTCTTTCACTTCCTCACAGGATGATATACCCGGAAGCGTCCAGTTCGTACCCGAGGTTGGAGACGAGAGTATGGTTTTGGAGCGAGAACGTGAAAACTATCAAACAGTTTTAAATTTGTTCTCCCCGACCTTCCAAGAATTTCTCGGCTCCTTCATCTCGGATGATATTCTCATTACGCTGCTGCTCAATGATATACGGCTACCGAATAGTCTACGGTCGTTTGGGCTTCAAACGATCGACTACAATCCCACTTATCTGTTACCCTTGATCGGCCGCGAAAAAATCACCGAACTGTATCTCGGGGAAATCACCGGCCCTATCACGGACCCACGTCAGTCTCCTCCTTGTCTTCTGAAACTCCCACAGGTACAGGTACTCAGACTGGATTACAACTTCTATCATTCCGAATATATCCAAGACATACCGCTTCAAATGCCGAACCTTCAGGCCTTGGATATTACTACCATACATTTCCCCGGCAATAGTAAGGATTGGCTTGATAGAATCCCAAACTTCCCGAACCTCGTCGAAATAGCTCTACCGTGGCCGCGCCAGTCCTACAACAATATAGAACTAGATATTGTTGCACGCGATATCGAAAAGCGAGTTTATCAAAACGACTTTATGGCCCTGCAGTGGGTCAGACTGTCAGGGTCAAGACGGAAAGATGGCCAGACAGAAGACAAGACGGTTTCCATCTTTATCCCGCCTGACCCCGCTGCCAGTACCCGAAACGTTCGCGGACTATTTTCGTTCATCATGACCGGCGATATTCAGGACTATCGAGATAGCACCTCGCTCGACGAAGCGGCTATAGCTACGTAGAAGCCTTTACGCCCGGTGTTACAGGTCGCAATATGTTCATTCATTTATGTTCAGTTCCACCCGGCCATACAATGTTAATTATCCGTTTGAGTTGGACAATGAAATGAGGTGGCAGTATATATATCACACCGTAGGGTTTACTTGCGCGCCATTTTAAATTTTGTCAATCGACCTGTATCCAGTTCGGGATCGAGGTGAATGATAGATTGAAAACCGGCTCTAACTAACTAGGCTCACAATCCGCTGCTAAATTCTATCTGTAGTACAATAGTTCCTTTACAAATCACGATTGCAATTGATGAACAATGTGTGAACCTCGTATCTGAATTTTACTACAAAATCGCCCCTCCCTAATGGTCATATGGTGAATGCAATAAACACAAGCTTTTGAACCCCTGTTCGTTTCATCTTGGCGTACCTTGGATAAACAGGCTAGGACCTGATACCCACCCCTGCTACGTCTCGATACTTCGATATTCGAGAGATTTTAGTTCGAAAAGAAAGATAGGATCACGATCATCTGATTATGACGAGAACCCTCCAGATTTCGGCCATATCTGCCATATCCAATTTTAACAATTAAACTATACCGATTCTATACAAAGTTTTACCTCATGATCACAGGACAAGAATGCCACGACGGAATCCGC
Source organism: Arthrobotrys sphaeroides (assembly GCA_036971245.1). Taxonomy (NCBI): domain Eukaryota; kingdom Fungi; phylum Ascomycota; class Orbiliomycetes; order Orbiliales; family Orbiliaceae; genus Arthrobotrys; species Arthrobotrys sphaeroides. The sequence goes on along the minus strand of JAJTTW010000010.1, from coordinate 127,946 downwards.
ACCGGCAATTCACATTGTCCGATTCTCTCAAACATGGGAAACACAATCCCATGGTACGTACTTCGCAGAATACTTCTTTCCTCGGTAAATCTTAATCCTTGCTTTTCGCAAAATAGCCCTTATCAAGCAATTTTTCCAAGCTAGGGTTTACTACCCCGGGGTACGAAAGGGTGTCAGTCTGCTATGAAACGCGAAGCTGCAACAAGGTTGGCGGTGTTGGAAATGCTTTCAACGGTCGACGGCAGTTCAGGTCCACCGGGCCGATGCATCGATAGCAGCTTGACAGCCACATTCTTCCAGACCCTGCAACTTATATTCAATCCAGCACGTGTATAAGAGCGAGTATTATTGCAGATGTCTATATAAACGACGCCATGGCGCCCGGGCCATTAGATGGCATATTCTCGTATACCCCTCGACAATATCATATATCTGTTTAATTTGAAAAATACTGAGTTTTGTATATAGTTAATTCGTAATTTCTGTTTATATATTTCATATCTATCACAATGGCGTTCCGATACGCCCAGAAGGCCTCTCTCGCAACCTTCATTCTTTCCCGTCTTTCCACCGCGCAGATACCAAGCACCGACGTCAATGCACAAGAAAACCACCCCAAGCTCCCAAGCTACAAATGCACGAGGGTAGCAGGCTGCGTCAGGCAGGATACATCCGTGGTCCTCGACTGGAACTACCGTTCAATCCATACACCGGCCGGCCTCCCATGCAAGACCTCTGACGGGTCACCGGACCCCGGTTACTGCCCTAACCAAGCAACCTGTTCCCAAAAATGCGTCGTCGACGGTGTCGATTATTATAACGCCGGTGTCAGTACCTCTGGGGATTACTTAACTTTGCGGCAGTATAACTATTTCGGTGGAACCTACACCAATGTTTCCCCGCGCGTGTATCTTTTGGATCGAGATGGAAACTATGTTATGATGAAGCTTCTGGGACAAGAGCTTTCGTTCGACGTTGATCTTTCCACCTTGCCGTGCGGTGAGAATGGTGCTTTGTATCTTTCTGAGATGACAGCAACCGGTGGACGGAGCACTCTTAATCCTGGGGGCGCGAATTATGGTTCTGGATACTGCGACGCCCAATGTCCCTACCAAAATTGGAAGAACGGCAACCTCGATGCTAAGGGTCCGTACTGTTGCAATGAGATGGATGTAAGTTCATCCTTAAGCCACAGTTATAACATTACCCTACAATACTATTCTTTTCATAGATATTAACTGCATATAATACCACAGATCCTCGAAGCAAACTCCAAAGCCGTCGCCTTTACCCCCCACCCATGTAATACCAACGACTGCGACAAAAGCGGCTGCGGCTTCAACCCCTACGCCGCCGGCTACCGAAACTACTGGGGCCCAGGCCTCACAATCGATACCACAAAGACCATCACAGTCCTAACCCAATTCCTCACCAACGACGGCACAACCACAGGAACCCTCACCACGATCCGCAGAAAATACATCCAAGACGGCCGGGTCGTCGCCAGCGCCTCCTCCAGCGGCGACAACATCTACGCAAACCAATGTTCCTCCGGCGCACCCTTCGGCGGACTCACAACAATGGGTCAAGCCCTCGGCCGCGGTATGGTGCTCGCGTTCAGTATCTGGAACGACGAATACCAAAACATGCACTGGCTGGACAGCGGAAACAATGGACCTTGTAGTGCAACAGAGGGTTCCCCAGCTAACATCTTTGCCAACTATCCGAACACCAAAGTAATCTTCGGCAAGATCCGATGGGGCGAGCTCGACTCTACAACCCAGAATACCAATCCTGTCACCACCACATCTTCGAGCAGTACAAATCGGCAACTTACTACGCAAATAAGTTCCACGACTCCAAGAACAGGCCCTACGACCAGTTCCACGACAGGATTGACGACGAGTAATAGTCGCGTTCTAACTACCCGTGAGTATCATCTTCGCACCTGCAAAATGATATACATCAGACCTATGCACTATAATTATATCTTATCTAACATTACCTCTCAAACTCAACAGAGCTTCCAAACACAATGATTCAGAACCAATGGGGACAGTGTGGAGGTTATGGATACACTGGGCCAACTCGATGCCAGACCCCAGCAACTTGTTCAACATTGAACCCATATTACGCGCAGTGCTTGTAGAGTCACAACCTGTCGGTTGTGGGGCCCCCTATCATACCAGGATCCGTTAGCGACAACGAATGTTGTCTTTTAGAGAAAATCCATTTCATTTTCGGAGAAAGAAGAAGCTGAGTTTGTACATGCACATATCGTCTACATAGTAGTCTATAGCGATAGCCTCGAATCGGAGAGTAAGAGCAGTACCGGTATATCAGAAAAAAAAATTTAAGAAAAAAAGGTCAAAAGATGGCGTACCGAATGCTTTCCACAATATGAAACGTTTATTGCCACGAATATATCAGAATATCCCCCATTTAGGATCTCGACAAAAGATCTACGGCTGCCATACTAGAAATTCTGGTCTTCCATGCCATGATAACTTAGGACGGTAGGACGTTGCAAACCACAGCTTCGGTAAAAAGTATCTCATTGTCATTTTGACTATTCAATCTCAATAAAGTAACATCATTAACGAGTGTGATGTAGAAAAAGCCATAGGAACATATAAAAAACCATCAATTTTTTTATTTCATTTTCCCCACCGTTTTTTATCATCTTGTCATGCATTCTAATCGTGTTGAGAATGAAGAAGCCCTTCAAAATTAATAAACGAAATTATGTTTTCCCCTCAACCGCACAGCTTCGGACTCCGAAATCTTCTTTCGCTTGGAAGGGCTGCCGACCGTGGAAGAAATTTCCGTGGCTCACATTGCTAATCCTTGCGACGACGGATGCGGGGTGCCGAAGGAGGGAATCGAGGCGGTCAGGCGCCAGATTTCTGGAGGTAGCGTCCATGAGGCGGATGGGCCTCGGATGCGTTGAGCTACGTAGTAGGCCTTAGAACACGAGTGTTCGGAGCCGGCTCAGTTCTTCCCTAACTCTGGCCATTGACCGCCAGAAATCGCTGGTGGGGGCGGCGGGGCCGGTTGTGGCGTCAAGGTTTGGCTAGTTGTCGCCTTAACCGTGCGAACACCACCGTCGTCCGGGCTGTCGTCCCCAGTATTCTTCTTTCCGCGAGCGTTCCCGAAGTACGTACGAGGGTGCTGTTGTCGATATGAAAAATGTCCGTTTCCTCGACCTCGGAAGTTTGCGTTACGTCCTGCATTGTTACCAAAAGAGGAGCCGCCACCGCGGCCACGATTAGAAGTCAGCTGAGTGTTACAATGGTTTCCAGCTCTGTTTCCGAAGTTTCCGCGCAAAGTTTGGGAGGGGTTGCGATTCTGTTGGACGAATCCTCTCCCTCGAAAATTTCCGCGCTGTTGGTGCTGAGTATTTCCGTTCTGTGGCCCGCGTTGAGGGGTGGTTGTGGTGGATTGGCACCCGTTGAAGGGATAGAAATCCTCACATTTCTCAGCGATCTGGCTCTTGCTTTTCGGCAATGCAGTGTCACGATTTTGAGGTTTGACTGTAAACTGAATTTGCTCTTTGCTTTCATCCTTCGTCGGTTGAGCAGAAGGTTTAGCGGCTACGAGCGGGGTCTCAGGTTCCTGAGACTTCAGTGTACTTGGTGGCGATGACTTGGGAGAGTTCTCATCGCCGGAAGATGGTCTGGGTATGATTTCGGGCTTCTGTGGACGACGATTTGGGTTTGGACCGTACCAATTAAAATCTCCAAGCTGAAGTCGTTTGCCACGGGACGCACCGCCCTTATCGCCGTACTTGACATTCGCACCGTACTTAACATTGGCGTTGCCAGCGTTATTCAGTCGTTGAGGTTCTATGATATATGTTAGGGCAGCTCACTTCGTTTAATAGATACACAGTGCGTACCAGGTGGAGCGGTATCTTCCTCCATGCGTTCATAGTGAAGCACGCGATCTTTGATACGTTGACGTTCTTCGCGCTCTTGCTCTTGCTTACTCTTCATCGCAACAGCAAAGGTCGAGTCTGACGGCAATTCAATCTCACGGGTCTACGAGTATTATTAATTCTCTATCTAGAGCACTGCAGAAGGTTGTACTTACCTGCTGTTTATTGCCTCTCTTGGTGAGCAAGGAGAAGGTCATGATTCCGGGTCGCTGAGGTGGCAGCGGGGCCTCCTCTTCTTCGTCTTCCAGCATACTCATAGTAATAACACCGGTCGGTGGGGCCGTCGGAACCACAATGCTCTTCTTGATAGGCAATGGAACGTCAAAGACGGTCTTCCTTTCAAATTTGCGACTCTCCAGACTCTCGGCCATGAGCTTCGCAAATTCTCGGTCGAAGTCGGCCTCAGCCTCCGGATCTCTGTATTCTTGAGGTCGCGAATAAACGAGATCCTCATCGTCCATATCCCCAGATTCGGATGAACCGCTTTCACTATCAGATTCCTCATCATCATTGGTACCGATCTCATTACCATTTTCCTTGCCCATTGGATCCGCCTCTTCCATGTCGTCGTCCGAAAGCTTGATGTCATCATCTTCGGCGTCGCTACCAGCCGCGTCCTCTGTTGAACTAGAATCATCGTCGGCGGCTTCAGCGGGGCCGTAGATCTTAGCTGCGGCTTCCTGGAAGGCCTTTCCGGCTTCCTCGAGAGACGTATGAAGAGCCCAGTTCGGGCGGACGTGTTGGAATGTATCTTGGATCATGAACTCGACATCCATTGGAACGCGCTCCTTGAGTTGAATGTAGTACTGGAAGAAGGCTAGGAAGAAATCTAGTTTCTTCTTCGACGAGCCTCTGTCGAAGCACTGTCCACAGGTATCAAGAAGTGTACACACAAGGCGAATTCGGAAATGATTGTCTGGAGGGTCGAGGTGGTTGTACACGCCCGGCCGTGGGCTACCGTCTACTCTGGGGTCAGATCTTGTTCGTCAAAGGGTGTGAGAAAGAACTCACCGTATCCGAAGCTGAGGATAAGGTACAACGTATCGAAAATGACCGGACTATCGATCATCTTGTAGTTGTACAGTTCCCCAAGATACTTGATACTGGCAATTCTCCTCTGATTCATCCTATAATCGTTTTCCTCAAGGCCAACTCTGACGTGTTCGAGTACACCATCCACCACACGAATGCCAAAATCCTGGTGGTATCGGAACAGACCAACGACCACAATAGCAATGGGAGAGACATTGCTATAGCGAACTTTCCAAATCTTGGTGCATACTTTAACCAACACGCGAACGATGTTAGGATCCCCCCAATGCAGTTTCCGCAGTGATTTGATCGTTTTGTTGTAATTCTTCCTGTTAAGATCGAGGTATATCAACTTGCGGATGTATAGTTCGGCAGGGGATCGCTCTTTCGCCACGATAGAAGGCCTTTCTGGTGGGTTTACGTAGTAAAAGGCATTCTCTATAGAAATTCGGTCCTGCGCACTGAGATGGTGCGCATCTTTTTTCCTTTGGAGGGTTTCAAGCTAGAGGTTGTTGTTAAAATTATTGTCCTTAGTCGATATGGAGGGGTGAACCCTTACGAAAGTGATCATGCGTGGCTGGGTGGTCTGATTTCGCAGCAAATATCGCCCGCATCCCTCCAAAAGTATGCAAATAATATCGATGTTCATTTTCGAAAAGTCGTCCAATGCGACTTTGAAGCAGTGGAAGATGACGTGCTCCGGAACCAGCCCGAATTTAGTCATTTCTGAAAAGTATTTCGCATTCTACATTATTAGCGGCAGTCAGGGTGGGTCAAATACCTCAGTATATGGCTTACCTGTGTGCGGATGGTTGTCAACTGTTCTTTGTCCTTGCGTTTTTGCAGACTCCTGAACTCCTTATCCAGATAGGTGACCATAGCGGAAGAGATATCTGTCAGTCCAGCCTTCGCGAGAGAGGCTATGAGACGAGCATAGTATGGCAAAAGGTCCGATCTTCCTCTCGGAATATCCTCCAGGACCTTAATGAGCCTGTTGCGCGATGCTTTTGAGTTTAGAAAGCAGAAGTCATATGCAAAGCTGTCAATCATCTCGCGGTTCGTTAATTCGGGAAGACGGATCAGAAGCGCGTCGACTTGAGCGCCGACTGTTTTGTTCGCAATGGTGGTATCCCTTTCGGCGCTATCGCTGAGATCGAGATCCCCAGCCTTGTTTGCTAAGTCTTCATCGGTTGTGTCGGGAACTTCACCCTTAGATGGCTCTTCGTCCTTCTTGTCGGATCCGGATGCTTTTCGGCCTTCTTCGAGCAGAATAGACGGAACACGAGCACGAAGGTCGATGAGGTCCTCATAGAGTCGGCGTTGGTCATCGTCTTCCCACATCCCATTCCCAGCTATCTCTTCTCCCTTTTTGAACATACTGCCAGATTCACGGATCATGCCCTCGCCAGTCTCTTTGGCCTCATCCTCGTCCGAGAGATCCGGCATCTCCAATCCCAAAACCTCGGACACCACTTGGGCGTTTGCAACCAATTTCTCATGGGTTTTCGTGGCCCTTTCAAATGCCTGTTGTCTATCCTCAAAAACCTCTCCGGAACGAACATATGCCTCTGAGTTCCTTTTCGCTTGCTGTTGGAGTCTCCGGTGTTCCCCGTGAATATGTTTGCTTACACCAGAAAAGTACGTTGACAAGATGTTTCGAAACCGAACCTGGACCGTGGGCTCCGTGAGAGGTTGATCCGTCATGTCGATTGACCCATTGCCATTGATGTGATCTCCCTCCCCGGGCTGGCCATCCTCCCCATTTTTTTCGTCCCCTCCTTTTCGGCCGGTGGTTCTCGCCTTCACACCCAGAACTTCCCAGGAAAAGGTTTTGACGAAGAGAACCACGAGTGGCAAATTGACTCCTTCGCGATCGCGGGACAGTATGTCTTTCAGCGCCTCCAATGGCAACGGCTCGTCATCTCCAGACCTCGTTATGGTCGTAGAGGACTGCTTCTTGGCATTGTCGGCGGACTTCCCTGCTGTCGCCACGGTAGTACTATCGTCCGGGTTTATCGCATCGTCCAGGGTTCGAATGACGCCTACGAGCCAAAGCTCGGTGGCTACACGTAAAAGCACCCTTTGTCGTGTCAATCTAGTCAATTCCTCTTTCTCTCGCTGGTCTGCCGGCAGACTTCGTAGCTGCTCTTTCCCCGGCGTGCTTAGCCCCTTCGCAATATTCCAGACCACAAATGGTGTAAAAGCCTTGCCAAAGCGCTGGTGCAAAGCACTAACAACTTCAACAGCCGTAATTATTTCTCCTGCTAGTTTGACCTTAAGTAGACCCTCCGAGACCGCAGATATGACCTCCGGCAAATACTTTTCCAAGGAAACCGTGGCGATGTCTTTTAGTAACGAAGCGGTGTTGTCCGGCGTGAGGGATGTACGGAACTTCTTGATGACGGCCGTGTTCTTCTTAAATGACGTATCCAATGGTGGTTTGACGGCGAATACGCCTATGGGCCGGTTAGCAGGCGATCATATCGCGAGAGTATGGTACGGTTGGTGGGAGGCGAGCGGTCCCACCTGTTTTCCCCTCCCATATCAGTTGGTTGAGTTTCCTCAATTCGCCTAGTATTCGTCGGTTAGTCACATACACTGTACGACGTGTAGGTTCCGAGGGAGCGTACGTTTCCTAGAACGCGTATCAGTCGTCGACGACGACATGATCGAATCGCTCCTCTTCTTCCTCCTATATCGTAAGTTTCAATTTGTTTTGGTTGTATCGATAATGCCACGATCGTTCGGCGCTAGGTCGGGCGATCGTGTATGATGGAGCTGTGGGAGCCTGTCGTTAGCCACAAGCCACGCTTCGAAGGATAGGTGTACCAGCAGCAGCCAGGGGAAAGGGAGAGCTACCGAATATCGCTTTCAGATCTTGACATTCTTTAGGGCGGGTGAATCTTGAAGGATGAGGCTAAGCGCTCGGTGTCGCACTTAGCTATCAAGCCAGATATGACCTCCCAAGGTTGTGTTTCGAGCGGTTGGAGTTGTGCTATTGTGCTCTCGGCGGAAACAAAGCTTCCTCAATCCTAGCCAGGATAGTGAAACCAACAGAACGGTGATCCAGCGAAGGTTGTAAGTCGCTCATGAGGTCAGTCGCGATGACGGCAGAAGCGGCGGAGAGATGGATTGGTGGTGGTTGAGTTCCGGACAAGGAGGCTTCCCGAAGTGGGATTTCTGCCGGGCCAAAAAACCCCACCAAAACGGCCGCTGATGTGACTAACCACAACCACGCTAAAACCAGGCACAGCACAGGCAATCCCGGTATTCACCCTTCTGGTCACATCTTTCCCATGTCCGTTTGAACCGATGCCAGTACTCTGATCTTTGGTGTTTAGAACCCTAGAACGAATTTATTGCCTAGGCCTTGAGAAGAGAAATCGTCCATCTCGAATGGTCTCTCCAATTGAATGCGATGCATCCTGGCCATGAGGGACCCTTCATGACAGGCACGGAATCCCATGAACAGGCCATACTCGTTGCCATTTACCCTGCGGCAATGTATGGCGTCAGCTCTTCCAAATCCCATCTCGAACGAAAAAGAAGAAGAAATTTCTTTGACCGGATTTAAAGTCAATACAGAAACTTCGAACATTCGACATTTGAACATCTTGATGGAGTTAATCGATAATCCAGGCCGAGATATCAATATGGATATCGACAACCGATTAGCACCACACCCTTTTCCCGCATATGGTCCAAGGTATTCTTCGGAACTTATATTCTGGGCATTTAGGCGTATTGATACAAACTCCCTGAGCAGGCTGCAATGGCTGATACCAGAGAACGACTGGTGATATAATTACTCACTGCAAGAACGGTGTTTTTATCACTTCAGCCGAGCCCACAAACAAAAAAAAAATACATCTTAAATACGATTTCACTGCTTGCCAGGAAAGGTTTACTGATACAGACAGTATCAATACATTACAACGGCCAAAATATGCATCACAACTTTCATACGATTTAAGTTAGAATGGTTCTCAAAACGCCCCTCTTGTGGCGGAGCATGGAAGGCTGGAATACGGGATCGGTCCAGTATTGGCACGGCTTGCTGTAACAATACCGGATCAATATCACACCTCGTTCGGCACACCGATTGACATGTTCCCGAAAATTGACCTTTCTGCCTCCCAACGACCAGTTCCAGAGCACAATAATATAATTAAGGTGTCGATTCTTTGGAACTCCGACGCTGGGGATCGGGATTCTTCCCTCTATGAACGTTGAGGGTCCGCTTTGCCTCGAGCGCCTGGACTCGAGGCTAGAGGTTCTGCGCCAACGAGCACGCACACACATGCATAACCTCCCCACTGCAGCATATCGTTATCACCGTTTGGGCCATGGATTGGAAGCCCATACTCCTGGACGCAGAATCCTATAATCCCACCCATGAGCACCGGCACGGTAACAAACGGGCCGCACTGATTCGATATTTACATCCCACCAACCCACTTATTCGTCTATTCGAGTCTCCCTAAGCTCACGCCTGTCCTGCCGCCGAGCCAATCTGCAACCTTCCCTGCATAGTTTCTAGCATGCAGGGCACTCAGACTCGTAGTTCGTATCGACATCGCGATACATACCTCTCTGGCCAGCCCACAACCCACCAAGACGACCGTTGTGGGCCGCAGACTCGTGATTCGTATCCCACATGCCGCGGCTCTGTGGTCGGTATATCTATACAGCTTTTAGTGCTCTATGAATGTCGATGGGTCGGTCCGTAGATGGTGATATCACATTTTATCCTTATCAGTACTGGGGCTCACGACTAATTGGCAAGTCGCCCCGCATCTGTCAAGTTAACGGTGAGGCCTATCCATTGTTTGAGTCAATTCCTACAGCCATATCACAATATCGAAAAAAGAATTGCGGGTCTTTTGTGTGGATCCGAGTGTTCGCAATATACTCCACCAAGGCCGACGCAACTAGGCCGCACCCTTTCGAATCATACATCGAGGTAGACATCCAGGATCCATTTTCCGCGGTATCCGAGACTGCTCATTCAAGTGCACAGCAAACCGTATGTATAACTGCCGTGAACCTTAATCCCAATCCGCACCAATTAGTATCGTCACTACGGGTCCCACTTCGGGACACCCTTCCCCTCATAGAACGTGCCACGCCCGTCGGAATCCGCGAAACTGCATCACGCCCAATCCGCACATGTACACAATGCGAAAGTCTGCTCGTTAATAGGCTGGTCGTACCGTATCTCATACCTTCCGTGATATTTTCCAATCCAGCCCAGGGCCCACTTTGTTGCATATATCTGCGCGTCGGATCGCGGATGACCAGCCGTTGGCTTTGAACCAAATCAGATCTATCATCTTTCAGGTAGCACAACGGCGGGCTCGGTTGGCTAGTTCGTTCTATTGACATTATTGCTTCCAGGCACTTACTATACCACACCCTCCGTCAAATATATTGAGATCCGGAAATCTAGATCTATGCCACCACCACCACGTACCGGGCGTGCAGGCCGGGTCCTTACATTGATTGCCCGGCCTGGTTTATGCATTCACGATCTCAGATAATACTCGCAAGACCTCAATTTTACTGAACAACATGCAACATCACACGCATGACCTTCCATGCATCCGCTTGATTGAATCAAGAAAAGACGGTCTGGCCCCACGCCCGCCAGAGTACGGAGCTTTCTACGGCCCTTGCTAAAACCAGCCTAGCTGCACCCAATCACCTCCAGCGTCCGTTACACACATTTCACGGCAACAGTCACTTCTAGACTAACTATAGATGTCGACCAAACCCGTGCCGTTCGAAGGCCCGTCGTTAGCTTGCCCCGGACCATATCCACATCTACTCTATTTACATACGAAGGCCGCCCTAACCTCCACTTGTTTCTAGTTCAGATTCTTCAGGAACATTAGCAATTGGAGTGAGTTCCTATTGGTAACAATTGAGATTCTACGTTTCAATTCGACATCATGCAGGATCACAAAAAAACTCTATTCAAAATTAAGCCACCGGCGACTACGCGATGCAATGACCACATACCATGATCCGTCAATATGATATTTGTATACGTGCCTCTTTTCTGATAAAATCACGCCCCGCCTAGAGTCTAGGCTTGGTATTCGTTACGATTGTATTTCTGCCATGGATTTTTTGATGCTCGACCGAAGGTTTCGACGCTTTTCCTTTTTGAATTCAGCATGGTAATCCGAAGTCTGGGTACGAGAACGGTCAGGCAGAAAGCAATGTCCAGCTTTGGCTTCGACAGCAGTCTGCCTACTATCTGCCGTCTATATAAAGGCAATGTTCCAGCATAAGAGGTTCGTATCTTTGTCTACCAGCTCCAGAGCCTCCCTCGAGTAGCACGGTCGAGGATAATTACTTAATCATGTTGTCCTACGTATCCGTTTTAATAGGCTCCAGCCTCATCCTTCAGACACAGGGGTTCGTATTACAGTTTACGAGCCCGCAGACCTGTGTATGTCCCCTTCGACCCATATGAGGGGGAAGTACTTGCTAATAACACTATAACATAGTGCGCATTGCTTGGTACCGAGTTCAGCGGGCAGTCGAAGGTTTTCTCCGTTTCAGACGCAAGTTATGATTCATTGAATACCTACTGGAGTACGTCTACCTCCCATACACCGTCCTCACCCCCCTTGAGCCATAACTAATAGTAGCCCTTAAAAATAGCCCCGGCAGCCAAGCAGACTCCCAAATGTATTTTCACCCCGGCAAATACCGCAGACGTTGCCAAAGTAGTCAAACTCTTCACCAGAAAGAACTGCCAATTCGCCATCCGAAGCGGTGGGCACAGTTACAACCCCGGCTGGGCAGGCATCAACGCCGGTGTCTTGCTCGCCCTGGATAACATCAACCAAATAACATATGACCCCGTCACCAAGCTCGCAAGTGTCGGTGGGGGTACCCGCTGGACCAATATCTACGGCGCTCTCCAAGTACACGGTAGATCCGCCCTGGGCGGTCGAAACTCCAATCTCGGAGTCGGCGGGTACCTCACCGGCGGTGGTATCAGCTACCACGCCAATGCGCGAGGATGGGCCACCGATAACATCCACAGCGTTGAGATCGTTCTCGCGGGTGGAAAAACAATCGTGGCTAGCAGAACACAGCATTCCGATCTGTTCAAATGTATCAAAGGTGGTTCGAGTAACTACGGTATCATTACAAAGTTTGTACTGGAAACCGTGGACGCCACTCAACCCTTCAACGCCATCTCCCTGAGCTTCCCATCTACATCTACGGATGCATACCTAGCCTCTGCATATAACTACTGCACCGGTGGGTCAGACGCAGATACAAAAAGCCATATTATCTTCGCCGCCTCAAAGATTGGAGCCGCAACCTTTAACAACGGTATGCTCATGGCATACGACGGTATTATGAACACGGCGAGTCCTCCAGCGGTCTACTCAGACTTCTTCGATGGCACGGTCCCTGGCACCTTTACGGTTTTTGCGGCCAATTCGACCGTAAAGGCTGCCACGGACTGGCTCAGCGTCAGACAAGCCCCAGGTGTCAGATACGGCATGGGAACGCTATCAATCTACGCTGATCTTCAGCTGTTCAAAACCCTTCGAAACATCTGGATCGAAGAAGCAGATACTGACCCTAACAGCGTCACCGCCAAGTCAGGGTTCATCACCGAATTCGCCTTCCAACCCGTCGGACAAAAGTGGCTTGCCGCTAGCGCTGCCAGGGGTGGAAACTCCCTCGGTATCACGCAGCCATTCGTTGTGGTATGGATACAGTGCCGCTGGAACTCGGATGCCGACGACGATGCAATGATCGCGTACCTGGATAGATCGCGAGGTAGATTTGAGCAGGCTGCCAGAGACGCTGGAAAGCTGGCGAGGCTCAGGTACTTGAACTACGGCGGTAGGAACCAGGAGATGATTTCGTCCTACGGGCCGCAGAGTTTGCTGAGGATGCAGGTTAATAAGATACGATATGATCCTCTTAATGTCTTTGGACGGTTGGTGCCTGGTGGATTCAAGATTCCGGGATTCTAAAATGTTTGAGTACTTGTATACTTGAACAGCCAAGTATCTAGATAGATAAAGGTACTTAGTAGTTAATTTTACAGACCACGATGTATGAATATATAATGTATATGCAATCCCCAGCCCAGAATAGCAGCCGGAATACGATATTTGAGTTTAAATACCTCTGAACTGGATTGCCAATGACAACCGGCAAGACCGATGCCGAATACTACGATTATGCATGGCCTTGTGTCCACGTATACACCGCCGCTAATTAGCCAACTTAGCTGGACGGTAAACTAAAAACCAGTCAAGGGCGAGGCCATGTCGACCGGTCTGTAGTCCGAAAGTCGGATCGAAATCGACACACAGAATGCAACATGAACCGCGCGTTGGAGCCTTTGTTAGTGTCTTCCAGCCCTGCAAAGTTCGGTTCCAAACTATCTGGATATATCCTCAGCAGCGGTATCTTCCAGAGGTACCTGCATACTGGCCATACCAGTGACGTCCTATGTTCTAGCGCTTAGATTCGTGCCTGTGCCTGTACAGCTTGTCCCGAGGTTCATGGCATATACCAGTCCCTTCGCACCTCCCAGCCATTCAGCTGTGATTCCAAGGCACGCATACCGTAGATTCCAGGTGATTCGATAATAGGGGATACGCGTATAGAGATCGCGGCATATCGACTCCCCGCTAGTCCCAAGTATCAAATGTCTGCCTGGAATTAATATTCATCCGTCCGAGGTATCCGTGCTGACCATCAGCAGCATGCATCGTCCCACGGCGTATAACCTCCACGAGCCGCCCCGGAGCCACAGAATAGAAGAGAGCGGCAGTACTTTGCACCCGACTGGCCGGCTGTCGTCTTTAGCCGCATCGAAGTTGCACTTGGCTGTCGTATCAGATGCTGCAGAGGGACGTCACACCTTCGCCGCTGCCCTGCTAAGAAGCTGCCGGGGACCTGCTAAGCAAACACTTGAAACGGTGGAAATTAACAAGCAGTCCGGCTGATTCTCCGGGCTCCAGCCTGTCATCAACATCCACCAACGAGCTGTGCTTTTCGAATCCGTCGTCGTTCTACTTCCTCGTTATCCTTTGGAGACTGTTGTTATCGATATCGCCCGAGATAGTTTTCAGGGTCCGCGTGCGATTACGTCGTCCTCAACACCTTCCCACCGCACACAAAGCCAAAGCCACAACCACCGCCAGCGCTGCACTATCCTTCGTTCCCGCCCTCACGCCGCTGAGACTGCTTCGACGAAACCCCTCCGCCATCTCCGATCGCGTCCTCGAGATCCTAACCCCCGAGAGTTCCCTTCCGTGCGGTTTTCGCACCGTTTAACCATGTCGACGAGGAATCGCAGAGGGGTCAAGTTCACCTCCTTAAAACCTGCCTCCAACGGCTCGGGCACCGTCAACATCCGAAGACAGAGCACACCGTCCGACCCCTCGGATCCGAACTCGCCTCTGATAGACCTCGACGAGAATGATCCTGCCTATAAGGACTGGGTGGATGGCGACAAAGATCCCGGCGTTGTACCGGACACTGTACGTAGAGACACCTACCTCAAAGGCCATCCCTGCTTGCGTCTCCAGAGTTTTCTTTTCCCTGCTACCCCAGGTTCCTGATATCGAGACTTCGAAAACTTCGCTTAGGTCCCTGCGGCTGCCGAATACGAGAAGAAGAAGCAGAACTTCGTAGTACGGACAATATGGACGCTCGTGATGATAGCGTTCTTTTTCATCCTGCTCTTCAGCGGGCATCTGTACCTGGTCGGCGTGGTCACTGCCGTTCAAATCGTCACATTCAAGGAGGTTATCGCGCTGTCGAGTGTCCCGGCAAAGGAGAAGAACATGCACTTCACAAAGGCCCTGAACTGGTACTTCTTGGTGACCACGATATACTACCTTTACGGCGAGAGTGTTATTTATTACTTCAAGCATATTGTCCTGGTCGACGCCTTCCTTCTGCCCATGGCGAGCCACCATAGGTTCATCAGTTTCATGCTTTACATCCTAGGTATGCATGTGATGGCGGTCGTGACCTCACCAGCCACATACCGGCTACCGCTGCTGGCTAGCTAACTAACTTACTGCTTACGACAGGCTTCGTATTCTTTGTCGGCTCCCTCCGTCGCGGGCACTACCGCTTCCAGTTCACCCAGTTTGCGTGGACTCATATGGCCCTGTATCTCGTGGTCGTCCAGGCACATTTCACGATCAATAACATCTTCGAAGGTCTCATCTGGTTCTTCCTGCCGACTTCTATGATCATCACCAACGACATCTGGGCATATATCTGTGGTATATCATTCGGCCGAACTCAACTGATCAAACTTTCGCCCAAGAAGACGGTGGAGGGCTTCGTCGGAGCATGGATCTGTACTATGATATACGGTCTCATCGCCACGAGGCTGCTTGTGCCGTACAAGTACTTCATCTGCCCGGTCAGGGTACGTCATAACGAGACCGCTAGTGGGATAGCTGTCAGATTGCTAACCGTCTCCGATTAGAATCTCGGAGCCAATATCTGGACCGGCCTGGAATGTACCCCGAACCCCGTATTCACCCCGCACACCTACACACTCCCATTACCGCTCCAACCGATCCTCGGTAATACCTTCACCAGCGCCCCGGTCTACTTCCACGTCCTTCTCATGGCTACTTTCGCGTCTCTCATCGCTCCATTCGGTGGTTTCTTCGCCAGTGGTTTGAAGAGAACCTTCAAGATCAAGGATTTCGGCGATACTATTCCCGGACACGGTGGAATCACGGATCGTATGGATTGTCAGTTCATCATGGGATTCTTCAGCAATTTGTACTATCAGAGCTTTATCGCTGCGAACAAGGCCGTCACGGTCGGTGGCGTGCTGCAGAGCGTTATTGGGAACCTAAGTCCCCAAGAACAAATTGAAGTTGTCCTTGGCCTGCAGAAATACCTGGCTGGGCAAGGACTTGTCGGTCAAGAGGTAAGGTTTGCGATCAATGATCATGAACTTATAGTCGCTAACCAACTCTCCCAGGTCGTACAATGTTGGAACGACGCACTGAAGAGCCAGTGAGCTTGCAATTCGCGTTCCACCCTTCCACCGTCCTCAAACGCGAAAGCCTTAGTTTCGCTGGAAAAGGGGACGACTATCATACCATCCTTTTCATGCATTCCTTGCGCACCTTTGGGGCTTTTTTAACGAACCTTTATGAACATTATTGAGTTCTAACGAAAACAACCAATGACCGTTCGGGATTAAACTCGTTTGAATTAATATGGTATTTTGCATTGATCGAGAATTTGTGTAGTTTTGGCAAAACCTGTGCGGCGATGGAGGGGTTAGCTTGGACCCATTGGCCCGGGTGTGAGGATTCTCTTTGTTTAGGACGGATAGGATGGGAAATCATAGAGAGGTGGGCACAGGTAAAGATGCGGTGTCAAGGGTATAGAAAAGTTTGTAGCGGGAATTCGATACTTATGGTGTGTACATTGAACGGGCTTTCCTTTTCTCTTTTCCTTTTCCATTCCCTTCGGCCGATTGTAGCCTTCTTCCCCTTCCCCTTTTATTATTCACTTTTTTATGTTTGTTCTTCTTCCTATGCAAGGGTTTCTTACTTCCTTGAAGTTAAATTTCTGGTAAAGACAGTACCTAATGATCTTGAATCGACGTCTTTGAAGTATATTGATAGATTGAGAGTCGGGTTTATGTGAGACGGTTTGGGGGAATGGGAGGTGATAAGCTACGAAATACAACGTCGTCAACACGGGAACACTCAGTTTTCACTTATATCTGCATGGGTATCCATTCCAGAAGCTGATATTTACATACGACCATTCCCAATATATACAACTCTCCCATCTGGAATGGTAGCTTGAACCCTCCGTGGTATACCCGTACACGACTTAAGAATCAATACCATTCCCACCCATTCCCCACACCCACTAGCTCTATATTACATCTGCTAATATGCATGCTTCCCAACTTCGGTCAATTTAGACCAGTGGTGGGTTAGCATTCTTGATCAACATCTCGAGATACTCCTCATGCCTAAAATTTACCCAAAAAATTAGCCCACACAATCCCTTCACCCATTTAAGCATATACGAGATAGGAAGAAAAAAACTTACCAATCCCCAGCCTCCGGACTCGGCACAAAAGCATCAATCGACCTACAAGTAGCATCAAACCTCGGCGCATCCTCATTGCTAGTCCCATCACTCTCCCCAGGCGGCTTAACCCACACGATAGCATCGACATTGCAATCGTTAGTCTTAATCGTAGGTCTGGTGCCAATCCCGGCGTGGTTGATGTTACACCAGTTACTGCCCCAGCTACGGATGTTGGCGACACCGGCACGACCTTGGTCGACGATGAATTTGGTGGGGAGGTCGTAGTTGGCTAGGTACATGCTGAAGGATTTGAAGAAGCGCCATTCGTTCCAGTTGGAGTTGTCGGGGCCGAGCTAAGAAGGGGGTTAGTCGGGTTTCTGGACTAGTAATCTGTAATGAGGGGGTGCACCTACGCCGTAGATTTTG
This sequence comes from Arthrobotrys sphaeroides, assembly GCA_036971245.1. Classification (NCBI taxonomy): domain Eukaryota; kingdom Fungi; phylum Ascomycota; class Orbiliomycetes; order Orbiliales; family Orbiliaceae; genus Arthrobotrys; species Arthrobotrys sphaeroides. The sequence continues at coordinate 110,467 of JAJTTW010000010.1, read as the reverse complement.
TCGGGGGTGGTGGAGTTATAAGCTACACCGCAATATCCGCATTAATACAATCCCTTATCGTGATCCGGAAGGTATAGAATACTCACCATTATACCCACTAACATTACTAACAAACCCTCTAAACTTATTAGTCCTCTGCCCGGCCCACTTCTTAACCTCCGAAAACAACTGCGCCGCAGGTTGTAAATTCGCCGGCCACCCAAGCCAATTCGAATGTCCGATATCCAAGTACACCGCAAAATTCTTATCCTGCAGCTGACTTATCGCATAAGCCACACCTGCTTTGTAAGTAGCGGCCGCCTGGGCGCACGCGGGAACGTGCATGTTTGTGACCAGATTGGCAAGACTGTCTGGTTCTAACACTATGACGTAGCGGAGGGAGCTGTATTTTCGGAGGAGGGCGACGATGGGGTCTATGTATTCGGTTTTGTAGATTGTGAGGGCGTCCGGGCCGAGGGGGATTTCTCCGGCGGAGGCGAGGGCGGCGCCTTAGATTGGTGTGTATTGTGAGTTTTTGAATTAATGGTATGGGGAGGTAGGGTTGGGTTGCTTACAGTCACGACCGGGTAGATTGTAGATGACGATTGGAACGGTCCTTTGGGACCAGTTCGCATCTTGATCTGCCTTAGCGTCCAAAAGTTGTGGTTCGAGATACGCAATCTTAAGATCAAAGATGATTGATATCAGCGCACATTCTATCATCACAAACCAAACATATCTTCAACTCCAACAGTTGGTTCACGAGACAATCCAACAGTAGAGAAATAACAAGATATAGTTTTATACCTCATAAATCGAACTCAACCAAATAAACGTCGGCGTCTGCTGCAAAATCTTCGCGGCAGCGACACCTTCAGCATCACCCTTTTCCTGAAAAGCAGCAATAGTCTGCCTCAGCTTCGTAGCATAGCGGTAGTTGGCGTAGACAGTGGTATCCTTGAACGGGTTGTCGTGATTACACCTGTCTTGGTTATTACCACCCCTGGCGGAGAGGATTGGACCGGCTAGAGCTGGTGCGGCAAGAAGCGACGCCGCGGCGTAGGTGAGGAGGCCGCGCATGTTTGCGTGTGAAATTGGGCGTTTCGATCAATTGAACCTTTCCCTCAACTCTAGGAGATTTTAGGAGGATTGACTTTTGCTCAATTGTGAGGACGGTAGACTGTGGGTTAAGGTTACTGCGGGGCTATTTATACCTTTAGGATGACGCGATATCGTATCGACAGCATTGGTAATCTAGCTAGTCATCTAACCCTACTATGACTCGAGTTTATCACGATATGATCTCATCCTCCAGCCACCGTCGAGTAGCTTCATGAATCGTAAACGGCATTCGGCACATCGATCCTTCCAAACGTGGGGTTATCCACAAAAGCATTATAAATCTCACGGATCGATAACTAGTCATTACCCATATCGACATCGACGTTCTCGTAAAAGAAAAAGGAAGAAGAAGTCTAAAATACGCGCACGTTGGGCTCGTTCCACCGGTAAATCGTCAATGGAAAATTCCAAGATCCCGGTAAGTGATTAGTTATAGCCTAACATTCCAAGGATTTTCCACACCGACCTCCGACTGTCAAGGCTGCGCCTTGGATATTATATACCCCTGATCCTGGATTTACATGAGGAGGTAGTTATAGTTCGTTTATGCTAAGATCAAATTTACCGAGATATTTTATTATTTATATAAATATAGCTGGGTTTTCGTTGAGATCTGGAATGGTGATGTATATTCCGGAGGCTGAATCTGGAAGATCTGGGGTGCGAGAATGTTTATCCGGTTGGGTGGGCGGGGGGTGGGTGTACGCCGAGGTGATCATGAGATACAGTTCTTTCGAGGAGGCATGGCTTGTGGTGGGCGTATTACGGTAGATTAATGGTATTCGAATGTTCAGCTCCCCGAATTAGTTCTGGGCTCTTGGCATGGGAATTCAAAATGTCGCATGGCCGCAGACATCGACATCCGGACTCACGGGTTCAAAGGTTAGAAGACGACGTTGTCGAGGGGTGAATTGCGTTGGACTGTTGCAATCCATATGCACACGTCGACTTTAGCCAGTCCACATAATACCCAAGCGATGATTGATCGAAGCAAATAGCCTCTCAATAGTCAAGCCGTGAAGCGACCTCACAAGATTCATCAAGCTTTTACTAGAAATGTAAAGTGGGGCGATAATCTTCTCCCAAGAAAACAAAAGCCAAAAATTGCCCGATCGATCTCCCTTACACTTCCACAGATACATACAGCCGCCAACCATGTGCGTCGGAGACTGGATTCAGATTGCCGCGGTGGCTTGCCAAATCGCAGGGGTGCATAGCCATGCCCGACCAGGTTACCAGGGTTGGATATGTCTACTGCTACCGGATCGTGAACCCGACTGACCGTCGGACCCCGCTTTTTCGCGGACGACACTCTTTCTAGAAACATTCCGCGCGTGAGGGAGGTCTATGGGCTGCTGCTGCGTCTGGCTTGGCACGGGGATGGAATAACGAATGAGCGAATATTCTCGCCGGCAAATGGTGTTTGTATCCTTACCTGCTTGTGCAAGGTAAGCGGACATGCCCGCTATACCTATGGCATGATATGGGCCGTGCTGCGGCATCGCACTGTATATTACTACCGAAGAAGAACTCGTGTTAAGGTTTAAACATCTTCATTATAATATATTATCAATGCTCCTTTATATGAGCTAGGTATTCAGCTGAGCCCTAAGTAGTCCCAGTGCATGATCAGGATGCCCCATGTTGGATTGATTGCATTGTCTTGGTCGTGATTGGACGCGTATATGATATGATATGGCATGATATTACTTGGTAAGGCAGATTGCTTGGATTGCTTAGGTGACGGGACTTGACCACCGGTGCACATGCGAATTGGGGGTATAGGACATTTAAATTAATTAGGCGTTTGTACGACAATCTATTTCATAGTATTGATATTGTCTACAATCTTCCACGGCCTCGGAGAAGACGGAGCCATGGCTAATAGACTCCGACAATTGCTGGTGGTGTTATTAATTATTGGCAGAATCGCAAAGATTGTATCAAAGGAATGGGCATTGATATATTATTAATCGGCTGAAGATGGGGAACTGGGCGGTATTCGGTATAAATCGCCGACAAATCTTGGGAAAGGCGTGGTACAGGATTGTTAGAGTCATCCCCTTGGCTGGTATATCATGCACTGTCGATTTCCATAGAACCTGTGGCAATATTGTGGCCATTGAAGCTAGCATGAATTCAAAGAGGCTTCGAATGTGAATGTCCGAGAAAACTGTGTTTCTCTGTTGTATTTCGGAGCTGTCTGAAACGGGTAATAGAAATTGACGCGATGGCCAAGTCTCTCGGCACTTAAAAACTCGGCCGATTGGCTGTCGACGCTGTACCGACTGCGACATGACATCACGTCGTCACTTCTTAGATGAGCTCCGGCAGGAAAAAGGGTCCTGCTGACTGGCTCCGGTGAGAATTTTCTTCTCTCTGTGCTACTGGAAAAGCAAGATTTGATCTGGGGTCTGACAACCGTCCGAAAGCTTAGCCTACATCTCTGGTACTTTCCAGGCCGCGGACCGATGCCGTGGACCGAAAGCAAAAAAAAGTCCGCCGGGTTTCAAAGTTCGCCACATGACAAACCGCCCAGAAGAAAGCAACGAGCTCTTACCTAACTGCATACCATCACATACCATTTCGCCATGCATTAGAAGGAATCTTTTACCAAAGGATTACGAGGCCTCAACTCCCTCGGAGAAATATCAGCCTTATAAAGAGATCTCGGTTTCCAGCTTTTTTTATCTGGTTTTGATGAGAGAAAAGTCAAGTCTTATCCTCTTCGCGGGGTAGCTTCAAGCTTCATCGATGTCGGCTGTTTGTCGACCGATTTGTACCAGTACCTCCACCACATTACCATCCTAAAGGGCTTGGAAGAGCTTGCTTGCGGGGAAGCTCGCTCGTTTGGTTCGATACAAGAGTTCTAGCGCCTTCAGTCGACATGAGCAGGTCCAGTTCAAAGTCCCGGTCGGCTTCGGTGCCGGCCAGTCCTCAAAGCCGGCCAACCTTTCCGCGGGAACCGGATCTGTACACATCTCTCCTCTCCCGGCTTACCGATTCCAATCATCCGGAGCAACAGACGCGAGACAATGGCACGTTCGCTACTGCTTCTTCGGCCGCTGCACCGGCTCTCTCCCGGGCAATATCCTCCTTCGGTGCAATTCCTACGCCCAGGCTTGATGACGACGGGTCATCGATTCTGAGTGACGATGGTTCAGCCTCTGGCCGGAAACGGCAGCAGAAATTCACAACTTCAGAGTTGGCGAGGCAGAGTGGCGTCAGGCATCCACGGCTGATGTATATGAGCTATTATATACCAGCCATCAAGTGGATTCCCCATTACGATTTGAAGTATCTCGCTGGGGACATCGTGGCGGGCAGTAGGTCACAAGTCGCTTTATTTATGAACCGAAATAGGAATACTAATAGACTATAGTAACCATGGCCTCGATTTATATTCCAATGGCTCTTTCGCTGGCCTCCAACTTGGCACACGTTCCTCCGGTCCAGGGCCTATACTCCTTCGCCATTGTGCCCGTCATATACGCACTCCTTGGCTCCTGTCCCCAGATGGTTACCGGTCCGGAGGCCGCGGGTTCCCTTCTTGTAGGCGAAGCTGTTCGCCAAGCGATCAACTCGGGCAAGCAGCACGATGATGACGATACCAAAAACGCCATAGTAGCTGGTATCGTAACCTCGATTACCGGGATAATAGCCCTTATGGCGGGTATCGTGCGTCTGGGGTTCTTAGATAGCGTGTTGAGCAAGGCACTCCTCAGAGGCTTCATCTCCGCCGTCGGTTTCGTCATTACAGTCGACCAGCTGATTTCTGAACTCGGCCTTCTTAACCTCGCGAGGGAGCAGGCTGTAACACACGCCTCGTCCCTCACGAAGCTGGACTTCCTGTTTAGAAACGTGTCGAATATACACGTACCTACTGCGGTTGTTAGTATGGTGGCCTTGGCAATAATCCTCACTGTCAAGAAATTCCGTGCAAAGGTCCAGAGCAGGCACAATTGGGTTGTGTTCATCCCGGATAGGTTCTTGGTTGTTACAATCGCGACTGTGCTAGCCGCCAAACTGGACTGGGACGCTAAAGGGATAGAGATCTTAGGCGATGTGGCCTCCGGTAGCTTTCAACTGAGGTTCCCGTTCAAACAGGAGAACGTCCCCAAGATCCGTGAGGCGCTACCTACTGCGTTCTTGATCAGTGTCTTGGGGTTCTTTGAGAGCGTGGTGGCTGCTAAGAGTTTGGGCAGCCCTGTTGATGCGAACATTAGTTCAAATCGAGAGCTAGTGGCGCTGGGCGTTGGCAATATACTAGCAGGCTTCGGATGCGGGCTTCCAGCCTTTGGAGGTTACGGCAGGAGCAAGCTGAATAAGTCTACTGGTGGCAGAACGGGGATGAGTAGTGTCGTTCTCGCGTCTATCACTCTTATATCTATTTGGTTTGTGCTGCCGTACTTTAAGTATATTCCGGTAAGTCTTTGGTCTCACAGCGGGTGCCTCGAAAAATACTAATGGCTATTGTTCCGCAGAGATGCGTGCTATCTTCGATGATTACGTCCGTCGCCTTCTCGCTTCTAGAGGAAGCACCGGAAGATATCCGCTTCTTCACCAAAATCCGCTCCGCAAACGACCTTCTGATGATGTTCATCGTCTTTACTCTCACCATCGTCTACTCCCTGGAGCTCGGAATCGCAGTCGGTGTCGGTCTCTCTGTTGTCCAGATCCTGCAACACGCCACCCGAGCACGGATCATGATCTTGGGGCGGGTTCCAGATACCACTCCGCCAGTTTTCAAAAGTGCAGAGGATTTCCCGGAGGAGATTGTACAGATTGAAGGCTGCTTGATCGTTAAGATTCCCGAGCCACTCACCTTTGCCAACGCCGGGGACCTTCGAAATCGGCTGAAAAGACTTGAAATCTACGGAAGCACGATTGCTCACCCTTCGTTACCACGACTAAGAAGCGACGAACATAATCGGAACGTAGTATTTGATGTGCATGGCATGACTAGTGTAGACGGGAGCGGCACGCAAGTACTAAAGGAGATTGTGGAAGGATACAAAGAGAGAGACGTGAGAGTTTTCTTCGCTAGGGGTCCTCGGCGAACTGGAGAAGTTTGGGATAGGATGGTAAGGAGTGGGATTGTAGAGTTAGTTGGCGGAGAAAAGGGGTTCTTTGAGCACGTCTCTGATGCTCTTAGGGCCATGGAGGGAGGTGAAGGAGGGCGAAACGGAAATGGGGTAGAAAGACCCGTTAGTGTATGATATTGCAGAGGAGAAGAGGAGGGGTTTAATTGACCAGCTTACATTGCAGTGACTAACATATATCGGACTTCGGGGGTTGGACATAAAGCATTTAGAATAAACCGGGTAGTAATACTGCACGGATGGATTGATGTATTTGTACGCTTCGTCTTTGGTAGTAGGGCGTTTGAACACGTTGGGCTGACTTCTATACAGCGCTATTAAAGAAATTCCGCGTGGCCTTTTCCCTGCGTTAAATTCTATTCTGCGCTTGAAACGCGCTCGATCGCTAGAATGCTGCAGATCGAAATGATCGATCCCGTAGGGTGAGTTACCCAGGAAATATTTCTTCCTTAAATATATCCAGCTTAGTATACTCATTATTCGAAAGACAAGATGTGCCGTTTAAATTTCAATATCCGCTCCCTGCTTCAGAGGATACTCGATTCTATCGTTACAGCAGCAAACTCACGCAGAGCAAAGCTATCAGATGCCAACATGACGCCGTTAGAAATGCTCCCCATGTCAGATGCCAGTATGTCGCCGTTAGAAATGCTCCCCATGGAGCTAAAGCTCAAGATTGCGAGCCACCTCCCCACTGTAGAGGATTTTATGGCACTTAGTCGGACATGCACCAGGATACGCCCGATCGTGGAGTGGGACGCTGTGAAGGCTCAAGTCTTCGAGACTGAGACTGCGAACAGTCTTGGCTCGGGCCTTCTGGCTCTATGGATGGTTAGACGGTTTAGGGTGGAAGGGCCGGATGTCAATGTATGGGGAGTAAGTCTTCTTTTCAATCGGGTGTTAACTGGGTTTTTGACAGTTCAATCTAACGATTCTGAATAATTACCACAGTCTTCAGAGTCGAATTTAAGCCGTGGAACTACGAGTACTACGCCGGCACCACGAAGTTATCTCGATTATCATGGATTCGAGGGCCGCACTCGGGGGGAGATCCGATCGAATCCAATAGCTCTGGCAACAATCTGCGGGCTGAGAAGAACAATCCGATGGTTCACTGTGAGATTTTTCGAGGATCTTAAAAAGACGACAAAGCAGGATGTTCAAGCACCAACTGTCACGGAACTCGAGAGAGTGGATAGAGCTTTCTGCGCACTTTGGTTCTGGATGGAAACGCCGACTCACTCCTCGGATCCCGATTCACTGTTCCACATAGAACGGTTGTGCGACGCTTATATGCAGTTCCATTGTCATCCGTCGGATGCGGCTGTGAGATTGGTTGCGTATAAGTTTCTTCGGTCGAAGTTAGCTGGGTTGAGACAAATTCGAAAAATGGAATTTGATAAGGAAGATATCAAATCTATTATCGATCATACTACCTGCCCGTCCCGCTGTAAGCTTGCCCTAACCCCCCCGCTCCTGAAGTTGATACTTTTTGTCGAGCGTAAGACTAATGAACCAACCTCCAAATTTTTAGACTTCAAGATAGGAGTGCCTAACAAACTACTCATGAACCTTGGACTGGACGGCGTCAAGGAACTATTTCAAAGCCCAGAAAGCCAGCGAATCGCCCAAATCAAACCATCCCTCATCCACCCCATCGTCGAAAACACCTACCCATACGACGAGCCGCGACTCCGGAACTACTTCGTCCTCATGATCGATCAATACACCGAAAGAAGGTATAACACCGAAATATACGAACGGCCGCTGTGGAAGGGCGCTTCCACCTTATGCATCATCACAAACCCGCTATGGAGACACCCGGGACTTGATCTTAAACTAGCCGTCTGGGATGACGAAAGGCTTTTACGTTGGGGATATCATCGTCCGCAAAAGGTGATAAAAAGTGATCCGGATGAGGACTTTGGTTCTGCGAGCAAGATGAAGACGAAGCCACCGTGTACCGAATGTCTCCCAGAATGGGGTTGCTTGAAGGCGTGATCAGTTTAGGGTAGGGTTTGGCCGGTTCGTAGACTAAGCCCTCGGTCCGCTGTAAGTGGGCGCGCAGAAATACAATCGCGGTGATCGAAGGCCGTTTTGGGCAATGTGCTTTATTTATGCAAGATTTTGTGCCAAAGATAGACAGATAGTTTGGAGTGCACCGGCGATCAGTCACAAAATATCCCATTTAAAGCAACTAAATAAACATTTTAAAGGACAGTCTGACGCACAGCCAGGCCGTGTCTACACCAACCGGCTGGGGGGACCCCAGAACCGTCTATTGGTATCGAACTCGAGACCCACTTTTAGCATTCAATCCATAACAGCCATACAATGAGGCACCAACGAAAGAACAAAATGCCGTCGCTAGACACGCTCCCTCTGGAGCTTAGAATCGATATACTGTCGGCGCTCGACTCAGGAGCAGATTTGGAAGCCGCAGTTTCAACCTGCAAATCCATGAACGCGATTGCAAAGTCGGGGTATTGGAACACTATTTGGTGTAAAGTTCATGAGAATGAATGGGAGGCGAACACGATGAGCCCTGAATTAGAGTATCGGTTGGGTATGTTGATTAGGTATAAGAGGTTGCGCTCAGATATGGAGAAGGGGAAATATGTAAGTCTCCCCGAGATTAAATATATATGCGGTAAGACCTACTATATTGGAAGATGCTGAACTTCAAACGGTTAGAGAGTTTCGATGGACGCTCCGTATTCGATGCCGAAAGTTGACTACAGTATACCTATCAAGCCTCTCGAAATCTTGAGACTCCAACGATCAGTCCGCTGGTTTAGTATGTGGTACCTACGGCATCATCTTGTGATGCGGTTCGCATATGGCAAACCAAGCAAGACGGAACTATCAAGAATGGATGTTGCGTTCTGCATGCTTTGGAATTGGATGGTTATGGCACCTAGCCCGTGTCTTCAGGAATATTTTGTGAATAGCCGGGATGTTTACGAAGGCAGACTGCTTCGTCGCTCGGGTGATCTTGTTCCCTGGGCGGATGGTAAAGGCTCGAGGATTAATGTTGGTTTGATATTATCCGCCTATACGTTTCTTCAGGGTCGGCTTCGGTTTCTTGTTCAGAAGTATCTTACGCCAGCGGCGGCGGACCAGCTCCGTCAGCAGAGGGGTGCCTCTGATTGTTTTGACAACTGTGAGTTTTTGACTCCTCTTAACTTCCTATTACCTGGTTTATGAGATTTTATATTTTCTTATTAACGAACTTCTCAGTCGTCAAATTCGGTATTCCGAACGCAATCCTACTGCATCTCGGTCTAGACGGGCTCAAAAGATTTTTCCAATTGCCCTTAGGTGCCCAAATCTACCAAATCAGGGATCTCACCAACAAGCTCCCCGTCTGCTTCTCCCTATGCAACCTAAACTCCTGGTTCGCAGACCTAATAGACGACTACCGCTGTCAAACCCGGGGCCCGCAACCATCGGAAGACCTCGCCAAAAGACCGTTATGGAGAACCCCAAACGGGGCTTGCCACAGCGGCAAACCGCCATGGCGCCAAACGGAGCTTAGCCTTGAGGACATTGCCTGGGATGACGAACGGCTGCTGGGATGGGGGTATCATTTCCCATCTATAACCTTTCCGGCCGACGTGTTTCGGGCGTGGACGCATAGGAGTAGTTATAACCCATCCGCTGTCAAGTTCTTGGGGTTGCAACGGGTGACTTGTGTGCAATGTTTACCTGGGTGGGGGTGGAGGCGCGGGGGGGAGACGTCGACACGTCGCGATAGTCCATTTGCTGATGATTCGGAGGTTAAGGACGTCTATGTCTTTGGATTCTGGATGTCGTATGGGTCGAATTACCGCTGAATAATGTACTTTACTTTCTTTCGCTAGCTCAAATACACCGACAGATGCTATTGGGGGTCCGCCTCTATTGCAATATCGCGACCCCGCATATTCGAAGACTAGAGTTGAGATTTCGGTCTCTGCATGTACAGACGCGGCTACCTACTGGTGTCTTACACTTATTTCGCACCACAAACTTGAGCGAGTTCCGCAAAAAAGACCCCGAATATAGAGTTCCTTGATCTTTCTGCGTTTCTAGATTGATAATAGACTTTCGCTACAATTCACCAAATAGCCGTCCGCCAATGCTTAAGCCTAGTCAGCCCTAGAAAAAATCTGGGTAACCGACCGCTCTGCCTTAGGACTCGCTCACGCCGGCTATAGCTAGTATCACCCTCGCCTAAGCATAGGCAGAAGCTTGAAGCTCTGCTAGCTTTATGAATTCTCGCTTCCAAGAAAAGCTTGCTGGCCTGACTGGGTATCTGCTCGTGTGATAGGTTTTTGCATAACGTAAAGTACCCGTGGCTACCTAGCGCCCCATTGATGCCACAAATTTGGGACACACGCCGACGGGCCCGGGATTCTATACTAAATGGGTTTTCGGACCCACATAGTATGTAAAGCCTGATCTAAATACGAGGTTTGATATAGCTATATGCATGAAAATTCGCATTTAGCGATTCATACTACGAAAAGCATGCACATGGAATTCTGGTGCGATAGGCTTATCATATCATATCGTCAATTGAGTTTCAACGCTATATCGTTATCTATCTATCGAATCGGGCCATGTCTACTCGCTCCACAGGGAATCTAAAGAAATTTGTACAAAAGCACTATTCCACCGTCTATAAGGTGCTATGGTGCCTAATGCCACCTCCAATCTTTTGTCCATAGCCCCACCCAATCTGGTTCGCCGTCCTGACTTCCACGCCAAGTTCTCGTGCCCATGACCAAACCAACGCCGGGTCTTTCAGGAACGGTCGGCCTACGAAGACAGCATCTGCATCTCCATCAACCAAGATGTCGTTCGCCAGGGTCCCGGTGTTAATTAGTCCGACGGTACTAGTTGCAACATCAAGGCCCTCTTCCTTAAGCCCCTGCTTGATAGCCTTAGAAAAGACACGTTGGTAGCCTGGACCAGACTTAATCTGTTGCTTTGGCGAGTTCGCAGCCGAGGAGACGTCGAACAGATCGACTTTCCCGGTCCGCGCTAGGACCTTGGCGAGTTCGACTGCGTCTTCGGTCTTCCAGGATTCGATCGAGGTATCGTATTCAAGCCAATCAGAACCAGTGAATCTGACAAAGATCAAAGTCTCGGGCTTCGCATTCGCCTTGGTGATATCAATGATCTCGAGAAGCAAACGGATACGGTTCTCGAAGCTACCGCCGTACTTGTCGGTTCTGAAGTTAGATGCTGGGGAGTAGAAAGAGTGGAGGAGATAGCCATGAGCGGCGTGGACTTCGACGACATCGACTCCTGCAGCAACAGCACGGCGAGTGGCCGCGCCCCATGCTTCCTTGACTTCTTCAATCTCGTCAAGGGTTAAAGCGTGAGGCTTGGGACCTTCGATATCGTAAGGAACGGTGGAGGGTCCCTTGACTCCGTAAGGCCAACCACCAGCCTTTTGTTTCATATTAGCTTATCATGCTCATTGGGAACGAGATTGCAGGGTCTGATGAATACCTTTTCAGTAGCGACGGCTTTCCTGCTTAACCATGGTGGCGTGGTGCTAGCTTTCCTTCCGGCGTGTGCCAATTGAATACCAATCTTTTGATTCTGCCCATGCGCAAAGTCGACGACTCGCTTCAACGATTCGGTTTGGCTATCCTTCCATAACCCAGAGTCGTCAGGGGAGATCCTGCCCTCGGGTACCACCGCAGTCGCCTCGATCATTGTCAAAGCAGGGCCTCGAGAGAGGATACCGCCAAGATGTGCGATATGCCAGTCCGTTAGATGTCCATCCTCAGCAGAGTACTGACACATGGGCGAGACCCAGATGCGGTTTTGAAAAGTTACATCGCGAATAGTGATCGGTTGGAAGAGTTTGGGAATGTCTTGGCCGTTAGTTATCGCGGTACCGGCGGCTGGGATCTGGGCTGGGGTGAAGTAAGGAATCTGAAAGGATCCGTTAGCCAGGCTGCGAGACACAGGAACCACTGTGAGGTGGATCGATAGTCTAGCCGACAAGGGGTGAACATACTCCTTCAGCTCCAACATTTATGATGTCGGGCCATTCTGGATTGGCGGTGCTAGTGCCATTGACTGTAGCCTGAATTGTCATGATGTTGAGGCAAAATGCGATATCGCGATTTTCTGTGGTTGGTTTCTTTTTGCGGGGTTGCTGTGGAGGCCTTGAGGGCAGGGTTCGGCTCTCGGTTGTGAAGCAGGAACGGGCACAATTGACTAATTGGAACAGACTGTGGCGCCAATGGCTTGACGATGTCGGATGGCGATATTTGATATTCTATTCAATTCCACGGACGAAAGGGATGCGGAATAATTTGATACTGTGAGTATAGTATTAGGTATTGGAATGCTAATTTACTCTGCTGCTTGTCGGGATCGAATGGTAGCCGACGATGTCGCCATGGCCCGAATTTATACTCGAGCCCAACGGCTTCAGAAGGACAATAGGTGGCCGTTATCGATAATACTGATTATGCATCGGATAGAACTCGTGCGGCGGCATCGTCTAAGCTGAGTAACGACTGCTTCATCCGGTATTACTAATGCCATGAGCTCTTCCGAATTACGTGCTTTTGCGTGTTAGCGGTAGACGCACCAAGCAGTTTTTGGTGTTTTGGGGTTTGAAAGAATGGGAAGGCTATTCCTCGTACGACGGTGGATTACTAAGGGTCCGAATCCCTTGGACGGCATGGGCCGAAACACCAAAACTTTCAAGGAAAAAAACACTACAGTTCGGAGTCGTTACGCGGTAAAGTAGCATTTCGGATGTCCAGCGGGCCTTACGCTTCCGTCAGCTTGCTCGTATAGGCCATTTGAGGAACTGGGTACGCAAGCGTCTCTGCATTGTAACGGAGAGAAGTTTCCAAAATACAATCTTGACGTCATTGTCGAATTTTTCAAGCTTCAAGAGAATCGGATATCAGGGTCGGCGCGACGGGTTTTGTTTCCCCATACAGGTTTTGCATTTTACCGCGGGAGAATATTAGAATTTGCATTTGTCAGCGATTTCGCCTGCGCTGAACTAACTTTCGGATGCTTGCTTCGGCTCAAGCGAGCAGATTTGATGGATTCGAACGAGGCAGATGAAAAACCACATTAAACCAATGGTGCCCACAGACATCTTCCTAGAATTTTTCTTCCCTGAAGCTTTCAGCGAACTATAGGCATTCGACTTGAGAGTTATTGAGGTGGTACACGCGTGGGTGTCCCAGGAATCCATCTTGGCCGTCAAACAGGAAACCCACCAAAATCTTTCCCACGATATCTCAAACCAACAGATTGGCATATCTATTTCGGTCAAAACGTTTGAGGATTTGTAAAGGGCCCTTGAAAACCGGCGGATCTTCCATCGCGGCTACCTAACAATTGTCAAGGTCGTGAGATCCAGTCCCGGACCGCAACTAACTATAAGGCATCCTACATTCTTCGAGGTCCAAACGCTGGTGCTATTTACAAATAGCCTCACCGCATCTGCCTACTAGCGCTCGGAGGATTCATAACGTTAAAATGCTTACATGATTCTTAGCTACCCTATCCGACGTCAGGTAGATAGCTTAACCAACGAGGCTTCAAATCCAAGGAATCTTCGCTCAGGCTGGGCAGACACGCAAGCCCGACGGTCTCCGAGTTGCACAGAAAGTGGTCGTGTGCCTCCGAAATTGCGTCTGCCATGCGAATAATGCAAAGACTCGTTAAGACCGGAGCGGGTGTGGCGTTTTATCCACGCTCGACAGGTGCAGCCGATTCATGGCAAGCCCCAAGAGATCCGGAAATTTCTTTGGCCTGGAAAAGAACAAACGAATTTCGTAAGATGGAACATTCTTTGCTTTCTCACGAGGTCATACAAAGATGTAATGAATGATGGCGGTCAGCGCTTGCCGTTACACGTTAAAGACAAGAACTCCTTCCAACCGTTTGATCATGAGCCAAGATGACATCTTCAGTTATGTCCCCGGGCGATTCGCCTTCGTGCTTAGGGACAGAATGGAAATTTTCCGCGATAACTCTGGAGAAAATGCCAAGCCCCATTTCCAGGCTGAGAGAGGTTGGGAAGAAATCGGTGACTTCGACGTTTCGGACTGATAACAAACACGAAATATGCCCACTCGGTTTATTTGTGAGTCTGGTCCGTTGGAAAACCCCTTGGATAACAGGAAAAGTGTCGGCGGGTAGCGAAGATCTGTCGATGTCTATGCGGCTTAGTACGAGAAGCCTTCTCTTGGCCTCATGACAAGAAGAATCTTAAAAATTTTCGTATATCAGGCTGCATCTACCAAGTCTTCCAAGATTGGGCTCCGTTCAGGATATATACCCGTGAGATACCACCGCGGTCTGTTTTCGACGAGGTAGAAAGTTGTATCTGCCAGGTCTCAGATATTGGCCACCGTCGAGAACCAAGATGGGGTGTCATGCATGGCGACGAGAGCCAAGTTTGAGAAAGCATGTTGCCTGAAAAGCCAAGCTGGCCATCCTTCAACAGGGTGCATTTCAAACCTCCAACAATCCATGCCTCCGATTTGTTGAAATCGGTTGACCGCAAACTACCAGAAATGCGCAGTTGTCGGTTGCCTGATTCGATAGAAAAAGGAAATAGCAAAGATATGCGTCGAGACATACCATTTGCATGCGAACTTAGGCACACGATATATGCGCCTTTTGCTTTTTGGGAGGGTTAACATGGCACCTCGAGCGAACAAGAGCACCGGGGTAAGCTTGCATCATCCAGCTTCTTTCTTCATTCAATGCTGTTAACTTTCCCCAGCTTTTTATCAGTCGTTCAAGACAACGTTATTGGTTTTTCCCTGTATTGGCCGTACTGGTCCCTTTCTTGACTCGGTAAAGTTTCACGCATCCAACACCACTAAACTCCAGTACAACCCGTAGGGGAAAATCCTATCGTCCTGCCGCAATTGCGAAAGCAGGAATTGCAGGGCTGCGAAGGACTAATTCCTTTTTCCGTCAACCAGAGGCCCTCTGTGCCTATCTGACGAAACAATGGGCAGGCGGAGGTTACCACCATGCATCTTAACATGTGTGACACCGAAATAAAACCATGCCGTGTGAGTGCACCTTGTCTATCAGTGGCCATACGATGACTGGGGTACGAGGTTCCAGAGATATCGGGTACACACATATCCAGCAACCTGTCGCAGGTTCGCACGCAGGCCCTAGCCCGGGTCCAGAATTTGTTTAAAGAGGCAGCTTTGGAACCCTTTTTCCGGATCTTTCTTTCTTCCCTTCTCAGGCTTCCCCTCATTCTCGAAGATCCCCCTCTTCTTTATTCATATTCATAGCCATTCGGATTCACCTTCGAGGTTGTGATATTTTGATTGTTCTGCGACTGCGTAATTCGCGTTGCTGGCATATCGACTTTCATTCTTCGAGCAGTAAAAGGTTCATTCCATACCATAGTAATATAACTACGGTTGAACTATTTTCGACTATCGAATAAGTTACAACTTTCACCATGGCGGTCCTCGGGCGACAAGATGAGGAGAGCAAAGGCGCCGACATAATGGTCGACCGCAAAGGCTCTACCTCTCCAGGCGGCATGACACCGGAAGAGCAAATCCTATCTGACCCTGAAGATGTCGGCCACTCGTTACATCGTGGCCTGAGATCACGTCAGGTTACTATGATTGCCATCGGTGGTGCTATCGGTACCGGTCTTATCATCGGAACAGGTTCTGCATTGGCTAAAGCTGGGTACGTATAAGTCTTTTGCAATTAAACTTCCTAATATGATATTTGAGTTTTTTCGGCGGCGAGATGCGACGACAAGGCTTATCAACAATCCAAACTACGGACAAGGTTGCTGACTATTTTGGAATTCCTTATCTAGACCGGGCTCTCTTCTTATTGCCTATACTTTCGTTGGTGTAAGTGCGATATCTGCCTCGTGGGTCTGAAGAGATGGGTGAACCGAAGCTAACGCGTTAATTAAATTATAGTTCATTGTTTTCCTCGTTATGGCCGCTTTGGGTGAAATGGCAGCATGGCTCCCAGCCGCTGGTGGTTTCTCTGTCTACGCTACTCGATTCGTTGATCCCGCTCTTGGTTTTTCGCTCGGATACACATAGTAAGCATTACCATTGGCACAATATCGTAGAAATCGATATGCTAACTCTAGAACTCGAACTATAGCTGGTTCAAATACATTATTACAACACCGAATCAATTGACAGCGGCCGCACTTGTAATACAGTTCTGGCTTCCCGCGACAAAAGTGAATCCTGGAGTTTTTATAGCGATATTCCTGGTGGTAATTATCGCAATCAACTACTTCGGTATCAAGTTCTTCGGAGAATTCGAATTCTGGCTGTCGTCTATTAAGGTCCTTGTCATCTGCGGTCTCATCCTGCTTTCTTTGATTCTCGCCCTCGGCGGTGGCCCAGATCATGATAGGAAAGGATTCAGATACTGGAAGAACCCCGGTGCATTCGCTCCTTACCTGACGACCGGATCCCTTGGCCAATTCCTAGGATTTTGGTCCACAATGGTTAACGCCGTATTCGCCTATCTTGGAACCGAACTTGTCGGTGTCACAGTCGGTGAAGCCGAAAACCCAAGGAAGACTATCCCACGCGCCATCAAGCTCACTTTCTACCGTATCCTCTTCTTCTACTGCTTCTCTGTTCTCCTCTTGGGTATGATCATTGCATACGATGATGATGAACTCGTCAAAGCAACCAAACAGGCCTATAACTCCGCCGCCGCCTCTCCATTCGTCGCTGCTATCCGAGTTTCCGGCATCAACGTTCTCCCCGGCTTCCTGAACGCTTGCATTCTCATTTTCGTCTTCTCCGCTTCCAACTCTGATCTTTACATCGCTTCCCGTACCATCCATGGTCTCGCTTTGAAGGGACATGCCCCCTCAATTCTCGCCAAGACCGACGCTCGTGGTGTTCCATACTACTCACTTGGTCTTTCTGCTCTCTTCTGCTGTCTCGCTTTCATGAACGTCAGCAGTGACTCTAAGACCGTTTTCCAATACTTCGTCAATCTCGTCACTATCTTTGGTCTTCTCACTTGGATCTCCATCTTGGTTTCCCACGTCTACTTCGTCCGCGCAAGACAGGCACAGGGAGTCGACCCAGCAACCCTGGCATATAGGGCGCCTTTTGGTATTGCCGGAACATATTTCGCGCTTTTCTTCTGCATCCTCATCGCTCTTACAAAGAACTTCGATGTCTTCGTTGGACAGTTCAAGTACAAGACTTTCATCACTGGATATCTCGGCATCCCACTCTACCTTGGTATGATCTTCGGTTTCAAGTGGATTAAGGGAACGAAGGGCATCAAGCCTGAGGAGGCCGATCTTTGGAGTGGCAAGGACGCTATCGACAGAGACGAGGAGATGTGGAAGCTCAAGGATGCCGAAAAGAAGGCTGCGGGTGTGAAGGATGGTGGCTGGTTCTACAAGACATTCGTCGCATGGCTGTTCTAAAGGAATCGGGCCGGATTTTTCTTCGGGACCGTCTAGATGGATATTTTCTTTATTACTGATATATACCTATATACCTAGATTCCCATGATTTGCATTTTGTTTTATCTTACTACGATCTTTGTAGCATAATGTCTACTAGCGAAATGTCATGAAGGCTTTTTTTCTCTGTTAATGATGAATATTTCGAAATATTGTCTATACCGCTATATGTTAATACGTGTTCTAGAATAGTACCGCGCAGTTTGATACTTCATCCCAGGCTTCGTCCATGGATCCACCTGGTGCCCAAGGTCAGAGGCATCAACACATATGCCATGTGACATTTTGACCACCCTCACATGTTGCGTCTTAACGTATTCCGCGACTCGTCCCCACAAATAACGAAAGAAGCATAAGAATAAGATTTAAGATTTAGGCGGCGGGCTCTTTTCGTTCGTTTCTGCTGGTTTGGGTTGCATCCGAGAAAACCGATGCAATCGTGGCAATTGGAAATGACCCACCTGACAAATTTTCGCTATCGGTCGGTCTTGAATATGATCCCTGTCATGATCCATTCATTGATAGGGAAGGTCGTAGGCAGACATATTCTTATGGTTTGACAACAAGGGTCAGGGAATATTAATTCTGACAACAGCATGGGTGGAAATGGGGTCGATAAGGTAAAATATTCTGTGGAGTTCGAAATAGTCATTGACAGATGGTCTCGAAACCTCGTTCTGCGATTTGGCACCCTTGTCATACCTTCGCCTTCCTCGTATTAACACCGACAAGCCCTTGGAATGCTAACCTGACCTATGGGTCCTTCCTCAGAGCCCTCTACCTTGGGTTATATGTCACTCGTGCTTTGGCAGCTGCCCGCTAGAGTTCTAGGCTTTCGGGTCCTCATGATCCGCGGGACCACGGCCCTTCTAGCTTTGCCCTTCGCCAAGTTCCGAGCGTGCTGTCCCGTCTCTACCCAGGTTTTCGATACCTTCCAGAAAGGTCTTTCGGTGCTTACTTTCCTGGTACGTTTAGTTTTTGATACATGCTACTTGCCTCGTGCACGGCCCAGGAAACCAACGAGCCTTGGTTATAAGGCTGCTAAGGTACCAAGCAATTGAAAAGATATTTGGACATGTCAAAAAAAGAAGCTAGTGCTCCGTGTAGTATTCCTCGTATTCTATTTGTACATTGCCACAGAAATTAAATCCAACAAATCGCTAAGCCGGAATCATAACAAAAGATTGAATGAATATCGATGGACTCATTACCATAGCAGAGATTTACCAATCTAGGCCTGGGCCCCCGCACCCACCAACCATCGCTGGCTCCTGCGTTTTCATTATTGTTCGTTCGCTGGGCTTTTTGCTGGTCCTTCCTTTCAGGTAGCCGTCCATTTTCTCGAAGGGTTCTTTGCCCTCGCCTTTCTTCACGATCCATTTCCCTGTCGCCAGCACTCCATCGAGCTCCTCGACCGGAGGCAATCTCAAGTAGATCCATCCGTCTGCTCTCTCCTCAGCGTCAAATACCGCGATGTTGATCTCATCATCGTTCGCACATTTGCCCGGATCCTCTCCGTTCAGTTCAAAGTTTCGCTTGTGGTTCGGGCACGAGACCCATAGTTTCCCGTTTGCATCGTCACCGATCAGACCATCTGACAGCACAAACGACCGTTTATGCGGGCACATCTGTTGCGATGCGTAGTATTTACCCTTGATCTTAAAGATTGCCAGCTGGGTCTCCCCGCGTTTAATATTGGCACTGTTGTCCGTCTCAAAGTGCTTAGCCTCGATGATAGGCTGCCAGGCCAAGCCGCTCCATTTATGTCCTTTAAAATCATACTTTGTGGACTCTGAAGCCCAGTATGTAGGCCTTTCTTGTTCTCTTTCTTGAACAACCTCCATGGTCTCCTGCCTCTCGGTCGTGTTTGCGAATTGCTGGAACATCTTCCTCTTATCTGGGTTGTTGATAGCTTCTTTCCATTCGCAGAAGAAGCTGTTGACGAGCTCCTGCATTTGTTTTTCGAGCTCGCTACAGATACCGAGTTTGTCATCGATGATTACTTCGCGTAGATACTTCAACCCTCCTGGCAAGTTCTCCAGCCAACGGGCTGTTCGTTGGAGCTTGTCGGCGGTACGGATGTAGAACATGAGATATCGATCAAGGAGCGGTATGACCTCGTCGGGCGGAACGTCCTTGGCAAGGAGTTCGGAGTGTTTAGGTTTTGCGCCACCGTTACCGGCAACGAAGATGTTGAAGCCTTTTTCTGTGGCGATGAGCCCGAAACTAGGTAGTTATGGGGTTAGTGAACGGAACGTAAGGGATTTTGAAGATATGCGTGTTCTTACTCTTTATTCTGGGCTTCGGCACACTCTCGTACGCAGCCTGAGACCCCGGATTTGATCTTGTGGGGAGCACGAATACTCTTGTATCGCTCCTCAAGTCTTACCGCCATGCCCACACTGTCGCCGATACCGAAACGACACCATGTAGTTCCGACGCAGCTCTAGTAACTACATGTTAGCAACAATTTGTATCTCAGGAGTGGTAAGTATATAGTGTACCTTGACAGTTCTTAAGCTTTTCGCGTATGCATGTCCACTCTCCATACCAGCATCCACCAGCTCCTGCCAGATGTTCAACAAGTCTCCCTTCTTCGCTCCAAACATGTCGATTCTTTGTCCTCCAGTGATCTTACAGTACAATCCGTACTTCTTCGCGACCATGCCGATAGTGATTAGCCTATCCGGCGTAATCTCACCGCCCACGACTCTAGGGACCACGCTGAATGTTCCATTTCGCTGGATATTTGCCAAGAACCTGTCATTCGTATCCTGAACGGCGTGCAAATCTTTGTCCATTACGTGTCTGTTGAATAGGGAAGCAAGAATGCTTCCTACGGCGGGTTTACAGGCTTCGCAACCAATGGACTCAGGATCCTTGCCGCATTCTTTCATTACCTCTGCGAAGCTCTTGATCTTCTTGACAGATATGATGTTGTACAAGTCGACGCGTGAGTAGGCGAAGTGAGGACAGAGGTGGTTTGAGATTTCTGCGCCCATGGATTTCATGGTGGCGTTGAAGATGGAGGTTACGAGGGGCATGCAGCCACCGCATCCGGTACCGGCTTTGGTGCAGGATTTGACGTCGCCGATGGATTTGCAGGTTCCGTTTTTTGTTTGAGTGACAACGTCGCCTTTGGTAACGTTGTGGCAGGAACATATTTGAGTATCGTCGTCACTTGGCTATGTCAGCGACCGAAAGTTTCTGCAAAGGGCGGATGCTGGGTAGGCAACTTACATATCATCAAGATTATCTTCTCCTCCCTTTTGGCTTCCAAGGATGAACTCTGCTGGGGGAACTTCAAGTTGTTTCTTTGCTTTCACCATCTGGATAAGTTTGATATAGTCCTTGGTGTCACCGATCATCATGCCCCCGAGAAGATACTTTCCGTCCATTGTGAACAGGTACTTCTTATAGACACCCTGGAACGGGTCCTTGTATGTCAACGCTTTCACAGGTGGCGGTAGTGGTGCGGCCCCATTTCCATTTGCTTGAACAGAGCCTCTCCTTCTCACGGCGGCTTGCCGGCCTGGCATCTCTCTAGGACCATCTCGATCGGCGAAGAAATCGCCGAAAGATGCCACGTCAACCCCGAGAAGCTTTAGCTTTGTGCTTAGATCTGGCCTCCGGAATTTCCGATGGGTATGGGCCTTCGCCTGGGTAAGGTTGAAGGCGAGTATATCGGCCATCTCGATACCCGGCGCGATAAGCCCGAAGGTCTGGTTCTCCCAACTGGCGCATTCACCTATGGCATAGATGTCTGGGTTCGAGGTTTGTAATTTCTCGTTCACGACCACGCCACCGCTTTTTTCGTAGCAGTCGAGACCGGCATCTCTAGCCAGCTCGTCCCTGGATCTGATACCGATCTATAGTAAAATTAGTATTCCTCCTAAGCACGGTGACTTCATGATAGGACGGCACCACTTACAGCGAAACAAACTGTACTAGCCTCGACGAAATCATCGTCTTCAAAAGTGATCCCGCGAACCTTCCCTTCTTCGTTCGTTTCGATTCTCCTCACTCTCTTCTGCAACATGACATCCACCCCCAGCTCTCTAACTTTTTCTACTACCAAACCACCCGCATCACCGTCTAATTGCCTCGAAAGCACCCACTTGTTCCGGTCAATCAGACCAACTTTTCCGTAATTCTCTAAATCTAGTAACGCCTTTGCAGCTTCTAGACCTAGCAAACCGCCCCCGACTACGCACCCGAGCGATCCCTTCACAGTAGCCGAGTACTTTATCATTTCTTCTAGATCCGAAATGTTGCGGTATACGAATACACCGGTTGCATCGTGACCTGGTGTATTTGCAGGCAGTACGGCATCGGAGCCGGTAGCGAGAATAAGGATATCATAAGTGACAGATTCACCCGACGACGTGGTGACATATTTCTCGGCGGGGTTAATGGAGGTTACTTTGGTGTTGATTTGGTAGCCCAAAGATGGACGATGCGAATCGTACTATTTCAGTGTTAGTAACAGGTATTTGGTAAATTTGCTTCTAGCCGTTGAAGTTCATTACCCAAGATATTGGATTCAAGTATAGCTTATCGATCGCTCGGTGTTCAAAGAATGTCGTGAGGCCGACACGGTTGTACGCAACGTGAGGTTCCTCGCCAATTACCACAATTGTGTATTCTTGTCGACGGGCATCAAGCTTTATCAATTTCTCGCTATGATATCAAGAATGTTAGTTCACACTGATCACCTCTCGCGATATCACGCGACCACAGATCAAGCATTTCTAGAACTTACATAAACCCAACGGCCACCATTCCCAGACCAACAATTACAATTTTCTTTTTAGGTACTTCGCTCTCGCCGTTGACGCCATTTTCCGTATCGCCGTTCGAATTGCCGCTAACGTTCTCTTGTCCATCAAGAGGGCGGTCCCCATTTGACGTTTCTATCGTCATAGTTAGGGTTGGTTTGGACCAGTAGGTCCGACTAAATCTTAGAAACTATATATTTTGTACAAATTCGGAATTTCTTGCAATGACGAGATATATAGTGTTCCTTCTTCCTACTGGCTTTTCCGCCGACCGAGATGAACACTCGAGAAGAGCACTTTGATATCGATATAGAAAATGTATGGTATCAATTTGAATGTGTTGATAGGAAATTGGAAGCCAGCGAGGGATACCGGATGGGAAGAAGGTAATCCAAAAGATTCGAGTGAAGGAGGGGAAAGGAGAGCGGGATCGAAGATTACAGACGCAGAGTAATCTCCCCGTTTTGTATGCATATCACAGAAGTCTACCAAACCTTCGGCATTTTTTTCTCCTCAAGAGACCAAGCTTGCAAGGACAGGTTTCCTGTGCAACAATCAGCCCGCGCTTGGTGTTTCCCACGAAATTTGCCCGCAAGAAAACGAAACCGCGGACCCCCACCAAGGCAAACGGATCGGAAACCATGATCGCGATCTGTCCCATTACCCATTGAATGGAGTATATCCGTGGAGCGGTAGTATCAAACCAATTGCCTCGGAAGTACCACATTGCGGAAAAAAAGGCGTTAGAATCCATGGGCTTTCGAACTTTCAAGGTAGTCTTAAGTACTAGCCTTATCAGCAACCTCCAATTCTGACCCGCGGATGAACAACTACTCGTTTGCCATTGGTTCAAACTGCAGCTGCGGAAGGCGAAGCCTGAAAAGAGGGCACTGATAGAAAAAAAAGTGGGATGTCCATGTCTATCCTGATAAGAGCTGCTTGGCTTCGAATCCGGGCTTTGAGAGAAACAAAAACTGTCAAAACAACGACATTTTCGCGTATGTAACTTCGGAGATTCCGTGCATGATAAGGCTAAACGGGAATAATACGATAGCGTTATTGCGGCGGTAGGATTCGATTCAGCATTCGACTTTCGCGCGGAGACATTCTCCTAAGCTAAGCTTTGGGTTTTTGCAAGGACCCCGGTTTGGTGGATGTGTGGTATTTTGGACGCACCAACACAATTGCGAGGCACCGTCACGTCGGCCAGGTCTCACAAAAGGCTAGGCCAATTACTTTCTTGCAAATGCGATTCCCAAGCTATGCCGGTATGTCGCGGTATTATAGAGCACTATTGGTGGGAATCCACGATTCCTTGGGCTAATATTCTCCAAAAATGACAGTTTAAATCCTCGCTATTCAAACGACATTGCCTCTATTCCAAAACAAGTAAAGTATATACAAACGCAGTATTCACAACGAAACCCGTTCTGTTGCGATACTAGATAGAATTTTCAATTAAAAAAATACCATGCTATCCTCACTAAACCCAGAATCCAATAATATTCTCTTTGCGCTTTCCTCCATCGCGGGGGGTCCACAAATTAGTATCAGAAGCCCTTTTCTGTCAGGCATCTCTCTCAGTAGTAGTTCCTTTCCAATCCTTCCCCTCAGTCCCTTCCATGTATCCGAAGGTTTCGACAAGGTGTGTCTATAGGGATACGTTAGTCTAAAACCACTTTGGCAGAGCCACATCAGAACTGTAAAGGGAACTTACAATATTCTACACCGATCTCCACCGATCCTCTCAAACTCATCTAACTCTTCCCGACACAATATATCCCCCTCTTCTCTGTTTCCATCAATAACTACGCATCTTGTCTCATCCTCTTCATCTCTGACCACCTGTCTCAATACCTGAAAGATCGGAGTAATTCCACTACCACCGCAAATCATGTAGAAGTTCTTCACGTTCCTCTCCTTACCGCTAAGAATCACCTTTCCACGTCCAAGGTACTCTAGCTTTCCTATCGGGCCCTTAACATCGATCTCGTCACCCAGTTTCAAGGCGTCAAGAGCTAGTGTCATCTTGCCACCTGCAAAGAGAGGTGCTTCCGTTGCAAAATATACTTTGACCAGAAGCTCGAGTTTGCCCTTCGTATCGCCTTCTGAGATCGGTGTGTAGCTTCGAATAATAACTTCCCCAGTCTTCTGGTCCTTCAGTCGGATCATTAAGTGCTGTCCGACCGGTAGCCCCAAAACTTGGTCTTTGTGTTGTAGCAAAAATGTATATATTCGAGTATCCCACGATATCACCTTCTTCTCGAGGAGCGTAGATTTGATCCACACTTTAGGATTGAGGAAAATCGGAGCTGTAACATCGACTTCTGCTGCTTCGCCTGATGCAAGTTTCTTCGCTGCGGCGGGAGACAGAGTTCCAATATGGTATTTCTCCATCATTGCTTTGGCGGTTTCGCTGTGAATCGCAAGGAATTCTTCCGATGCATCCGTGCCTGCCGCAGCTATAATACTTGTCGCACCACCAGGATGGTCTTGGAGATATGGTGTGCCATTGTAGACCTCATTGTTGACCACGAACCAAGGCTCTTCGGCACCTTCGTGGGATTTGAACTCTTCGTATTCAATGACTCGGGAAATTTTCGGGTTCACCATCGAGATTGTCGAGACTTCTTCTTCGACTTTCGGAAGTGGTGTTTCATTCGGTGCGAGTTCACCCCAGTTTGCCCCCGTCAGATTACCGCCAGATTTCTTTACACGCTCCATCCATCCTCCTGGCATTAATGCGGGCTGGGTCGGATGTTCGAAGTGGAGAATATCGCCGTCTCGTCGGATGGCAACGCGGAACCAGGGGTTGTTCATCATCCCCAATACGGACCAATACATATCCCGTGGCTGGAGATTCATGCTGTCGTCCATGGCTCGGAGCAGCAAGCCATCAGAGCTCGCAAGTTCATCAGTGCTGATATCCAGTGACCAAAAGCACCAACAATGCGAAGTGTCGCGGTAACTTCCATCGAGTTTTCCACCGAACAGTGTAATGTTTTCGTATTCCAGAGCCCGGTAAAGATCTTCTGGGTAGGAAACGTTGGCAAGAGACCATGTTTGTCCGCGATCGAGCGAGAGTTCCACGCGGGAGATTTTGCGACCGCCGCCGGTGTAGGCATAGCCGCGGGTAGTGTAACTTTGTGAGGCTGTTGTAAGATCTAGGGTTTCGCCATGCTGTGGATAAGCAATTGCAGAGTTTGTCGAGAGATCGTATATCGCATAGCGCTCATCTGTCCACCAGGAGGTATCCTGTGAAGACATTTCCGGTGTGACCATAGTTCTACGATATAACTGTCGTTAGCACATTATGATGCAAGCACTCCAGTCTTCAATTAGGAAGTGTAATTTGAGAATACTCACGGCAAAACTCGATTGTCGTAGATGTGGTACCAATTATCACTGGGACCTTCCGTCAAGATTAACCGTTTCAACCACTTTACGCTCCTTCCTCCAATCTGCCCAGGTATCACAACCCGAATCGGCCTTCCGTGGTCTGGTTCTAGTGTCTCTCCATTCATCTTGTGCGCCAACATAATCCCTCTATTGGGGTCATTAACCCAGCTCAACTTCACATTCGTTCCGTAATATCCATTCGGCAGCTTATCTGCTCCCTCCATGCATAAATACTTCGCTCTTCTCGATGGCCTCGCTAGACGGATCACATCTGCGAGCATGGGACCCGTCCATAAGGCAGTCGAGACACCAGCAGCACCCCAACTGAAACCCTTGGTTTTGCGAACCATATTTTGTTCTTTACGACGGTTTCCAGCGCATACCATTGTGACAGGCACGGTGTACTGTTCAAACTCTTCCAGTATCTGTTTGAATGTTATTGTTATGAGATTCTCAACCATCCCTTCGATCGAGATCTCCCAGTCCGGAATTTCTTCGTCCTGGACTTGCGGAACAGCGCCATGATTACGGACGTAAAATAATTCCGTAGGAGTGAGAAAACCAGAGTCGAAAAGATCGGTTAGGGGAGCTTCGACATTGAACGGGTGCACGCCCGTTAGTCGAATCAAACGCGGGTCACGAGGGATCCAGGCGTCCGGTGTGCCCTTGTCGATAGCAAGAGGCGAGACTTTTGCGGATATTGGAGGAAGTGGAAACGCATATTGGAGTTCCGACGACACCGATGCCGGCGGCGAGGGAGGAAATGTAGTAGTATCCTGTAAGGATATACTGGCTTCGAGATGGAGTTTATTTGGGGTTTGTGTTGACGTTGTCGTTCTTGTGACACTCGCCATGGTGAGAATTTGCTAGAGAAAAGTCTCCGGCGGGTCTTAAATGGGTTAGAGGGGAGTCGAGTCGTTCTTAATAGAAACCGTTATTATTTTCTTAGATTTGTTTTCGTGGAATGTCGTCAACTGGACGGGTTATCCCATGTGTACCATGCATCGGTATTTTCGATTGAGTCTGGGAGAATAAAGTCTGGGACTTAAATGGGCTCCAGGTGGAAGAACTTAATAAGACGCCTCAGTTATCAAGCTTCGGCACATCTCAGATCACATCGTGCCCGGCCGAGGACTAGGCATGTTGCACATCTTCAATCCATCCGGTATCTTAAACCGGGGTTCTCCCCGGCCAAATGGGCATACCACACTGATGTGGCATTCTATGGCCCAGATCCTGGCCAGCGGGATCCCCATTTTCAATCTAGACACCTAAATCGAGCTTCCCAACTACCGTGACGTACCACAGAAAGCATATTACTGTGCCATTGCATAGTCAGGGCACAGCATGCTAAGGCCTATCCACTAGCTCTTCGATCGGTCCCTCAGAGGTATTTTTCCTGTCGATTCGCCGAGATCGAACCAATGAATCTCAAATCCGTGGAATTTTGGCCCTCGCCTAGCCACGCGATTCAATTGGCCTGCTCGGGGAGTCTAGAGCTCGTGGAAGCTAGCAAATTTTGGTGGTTTCCGAAGCGTGGCTATGGTGTTCAAGCCAGCTCCGGTCTCGATCTATTCCTTATCTCAAGGGCAGCAGTCTAGATCTAACGTTATAATATAATACACAATTGTAAAGCAGATAGTCCTGCGCTTTCGCCTCGGAAAAGGGTTGCGGATCGTGGGGCACCACGTCCCCCACGCTGACGACATGGTGTGGTTTCCTTATCAGTGGCCTTGACACCTTAGACGCCCGCCACCGCGCACCGTGGAAAACCTCCGGCGGACCAAAAAATTTCATACGAAATGTCAGGGCTATATGTAATCAGGAAGACCGGAAAAAACGAGAATGTGTTGAACGGTTGTTGAAAATCGAAGTTAAAAGAAGGTTTCCGGATTATCAATGAGCTTTGTCGGCCTTAAAGGTGGGTGTGCCTGCATGGTTGGGTAATTAATTGTATCGCGTGCCTTTTGGAATGGAGTTTTACGTAAAATTTTGAAAATTGCCTTCTGCAATTGCAAAGGTTTCGATGGAGAGTTTTTTCCATTCTCGGTTCCTCCCAAACTGTTATTCGGTCACAGAGAGATTTAATTCCCTGAATCTTTGGCACTGAGAAGTCCCTGCATTCAGGTCAATGGCAGCTCAGTATCCTTCGGGCCTTGACGCCGGACAGTTTCTACGCCTAAACTTTTTAATATTGCTACTTAGGTAACGTTTCCCCAAAGACGAGGTTTTGCCGTTTCATGAGACAAGTCATGAACGTGGAGTTCCAGAAATAGAGAGTGTTGCGGTCGCAATCAACACACTTCAATCCTTAAGACTTCGCATGCGGCATTCCTCTCATGAGCTTTTAACACTAATTTTGCTCAAGTTAGCTCATCGATATCCACGTTCGATGATATTGCCTCGTGGAACGCCGGGCGGTACCCGGATCGATGCATGGGTCTTTGGTTTTGAGAGCCTCTCAACTTCATTAATTACTTAATGTCCCATATATTAATATCAACATATTGTGATTTATTGAGACTATTGAGGTGTCGCGATGATAGTACGCTTCTCCTTTTCCGTCCTTACCTTTTTTATTCTCTTCCCCTTCATATACGGTCTGCTACCAGTGGAATGCCCTGATGTGGCGCCCCAACCGCCCCCCGAACCCCTCGTAAGGACCATATTCACCCGCAACCTCAATAACTACATCACTATTGTTGCCGATACGGAGGACTTCCAAAAGCTATATAAATCAATTCGTCCCGTTATGAACCTCCTATATCGAGTGCTTGGGAAGGTTTATGATCCAAGCGGCCCGGGTCTGGTCAACACCTTCCCCATAATCGCCCCAACCGACTTCTACGAATTCGTCGTCGGTCTACAACTTCACTGCTTCGGATCGCCTACTGACCTCGCTAGAATGTTGGTCCAAATCGAAAAAGTAGAACTACAGCTTCCGGTTCCCATGCCGGAATCAGCTTCGACTGCTGATTCCAATCCTCTATCGATTGAAGAGGAGGAACCCGGCAGCCAACGTCTTTTCCTATATTTGAATGACAACATTGCGACGGAATTCATAGGTCAGCTTCAAACAATGATATACCAATACAGCCAAGCGCGATTAGTTGCAGAGGCTGAGTGGCCGAACCAGCAAGTATTAGACCTCAATGTGATTGTTGGGGCATGGAAAGAACTCGGCGCCAGATTGGTTAAAGTCACACGAAAGTTGAGGTACGCCGGTATGAATCTGGATATGCGGCAGCGAGTGTTGACGATTGAAGAGTTGGGGTTAATGGTCAACAGTACAACCTCTGCCTACTGAATTTACTTAACTCAGAGTTATATAATCTGATACGATGCCGGGTGCCGTCGTAACGGGATACCGCATTACTGGTACATTTTCCGAGCCGGAAAATTAAACTAGTGGAAGAATCAAAATTGCATTGAAAACATTGAGGACAAGAGTTGCCAAGATAGATCAGAGTATGGCCATGATCAGTCGATATGAAGGGAGTTCTGGATCGAAGAAACCGATGCGTCCGAGCTGCAGCGGTAAGGTCAGCCGAGAAGGATCTACGGTACTTAGTCGGCCGGTTAACGGTTATAGATGCAGAAGGATAGAGATACTGAGTGGGGAAGAGTACAGATCGAGATGATGCATGCAATAGATAATTAGTAGTGCATCAACTATGGGATTTCTTTCCAGAAAACGTGCGAGCTATCGATATGCTGTCCACCTAGTGTTTACCCGGGAAGTTTCGATTCAGCTGCGTTCATGACTCTGCCGACTCTAGATCTGTTCGTGCTCGTGAGGATGTAGCAGAACCAAACGAGACATCAAGACGCAGAGATGTGGTACAAGACAGACGTGTTGGATCCGCGCCGCCAGCACTTGATTCGGCCGAGTTTCCGTTGTACAGGATTCCCAGAGCGGTAACAGTGGCAGGGCTGTGCGGGCAAACGCTGCCCCTCAACACAGATCTGTGACATCTTCGAAACAGCTTCACCGTCAAATGCGCCTTTGCCGTCTCTTTGCGCCGTTCTGTAGAGCGTTTTGTTTCTGGTAGAGCAGATATCACCAAATTCTCAATTCACTATCAGGCCACTCGGTTTTAAATTTCCTAAGATTCCGGCAGTCACTACGTGTACCTCGAAACAAAAACACGTCCGGCGGGTCTTGCTCGTTAGGGCTTCCCATCTGTTTCTTTGCATCCGGGAGCAGCTCTCCGAAGATGGCCAAGCCAAGGCCTCTGTCAGATCTTTATTCTCGGGTCCACTTTCCTGGCGCCTTTTGTTTCGCCAGGACCAGCCATTACTTCTTGGACATGTCCCTTGGCAGTAGCTTAGCAGCAAGAAACAGTCTGAGACCACTCCTGGCACCACAGGGCGCAAATAGGGTAGTAAGGGCACCTGGGGTCGGATTTTGCGACTGAGGGTATTCATATCCCACCCGGCAGTGCCCAGATGCATAGTATCACGTTTAGTCCATTTTTATAGTTGTCTCTCCCTGTCCCTTTCTGCATCCTTTTCTCTTCTTCCCTCTCTTTTTCCCATTCTCTTAAATACTCGCCTGCTGCTTTTTTTTTTTTTTTTTTTCTTTAAACAATCAGAGAATTTCGACTTGCTGCAAGGTCTTTGATCTTCCAGCTTTCCACTCATTTGACCAATAACCTATCGACTTGGGCTAGACAACACACGGACACTCCTTTCAAATAAGCGCCGGTCGCTGCGACAAAAATAACCTTCCCGACTATCGTTCACGGCTTTGGGTACATCAGACTGGTTCTGGGCAATATAAGACTCGAAGGATACAAAAACCAAGACGATTGGGAACGTGAAGGTCGAGAAGGATAGACGAAAAGGGGAGTTGTACGATTTCGGGTCGGGTCAAAAATATCCAACAAATCGCAACGCCGATTCTACAATTTTCCAATTCCAGGATTCGTCAACATGAGAGGCTATAAAAATGCAGGAGTCCTCTTCTCCCTCGCCGCTACCGCTCTCGCGGACCCCTTCCCATCGGCCGTAGACGCGAACTCCAACCTGTCTCCGTTGAATGCAAGAGGCGAGGAAGGTACAATGATGGGAGCCATGTCCGGTCTTCACAAGCGCGAATCCATCCTTTCTCTAATGAAGCGAGGTTTCTCGGAAATGGATGGAACTTATCTGCCACTTTTGTTCCCGCGCCAGGTTGACGCCATTCCCACCGACCCTAGGACTGGTAACACAGGCAAGAGCAACTTCGACGTAGATTTGTGGGACCAACAAGTGGAAGCCGCTTGTGCGGAATCCATCGGGTTGCTCACCGAAATTGTAACAAAGGTTACAGATCCGGCTGGTGTCGCTGTGTGCTATAACATTCCATTTTACAATAGCACCAGCGGCGCCTTCGCGTCGGATATCCGACTTTACAAGATCGCAAACGGAACCAAGGATTGGGAAGCTGCGGGTACTAAAGTCTCGCTGAGTGTGCAATATGAGGGCGCCACTGTCCGACTAGCTAGCGCTCCTGCCGCAGCAAATGCGGAGAAAGTCGCCACTCCAAGCGAAATAGCTGCCCAGAGTAATAAAATAAAGGCCACCAGCGGGGAATCAGTTCAACAGGCTGGAAAGGCGCTAGAGAAGGGATCGACCTCCAGCTCGACCTCCAGCTCGGCGCCCCAGAAGACCTCTGCTGCTCCAAAAAGCTCTGCTCCCGCTGCATCCTCTAGCGCAAGCGCAGCTGCGAAACCAGCCCAGACGCCATCGACTGCGACGTTAAAGAAGAGGATGAGCATGAACATGGCCCAGATGAACGGTGTTGAAGACGACGATGACACTAAGGGCTTTGAACCGAAACTCTTGCAAGTCATGCGCTTTATCGGTCAGGTTAACCCCAATCTCATGAGGAACCAGACGATGACCAAAGACCCGTAAGTAAATCTGGTGCCAGTGCCAATCTGACATTCGCTAATAATTCTACTACAGAAACCTCATGAAACTGGTCCTCACTCCATCACTCATGCTCATTGGCGTCACCCCTAACGGCAATATGAACGCTTCCGTTGCGGCTGCTCAAGTCCAGTACGCAACCGGCGCTTTCTCCAGCATTACCACCCCGACGCCTGAACCAGCACCATTCGTCCTTCCTGGTGTCTACATCTCGATCTTCCCGCTAGGTCTCTATCTTTGCATCGCTTACACAATCTTGTTCGTCCTCATTGTTGGATGGGGTACCGTAGAAAGATACCTATTCAGGATGTCCTTCAGAAAGAGATCGGCGATGATGAACGGCCAGGACGGAATTGGAAAGATCTAATTGGCCGGTACATAAAGTAAATAAAGAGTCGGATACCTTGGTTGTTATATTTTTCTTGTTTTACCAAAGCAATTTTTTGATTCTTCTTCTCCCACCTATACGTAGGCGTGGAAACCTTCTTGGTGATTTTATTTTTTTCCCTTTTGTCTCTTTTGTTCTTGAAGCAGGTTACCTTTTGTATATTTTTTCCTCCGTGAAAAAAAAGATAGGAGTTATTTTACCAAAGCCATATATCTATGGAACGACGTTACGAATAGACTATGCCAAATACTTATCCTCCATCCGGTAGTCTCGCTCGTACACGTATTGTTATTTTTACTCCAATATAATTGTAATTTTTAATCTTATCTCGCGCAATGAAATTAGCTTTAGTGGGCAACTGACTATACGGTACACTGGAAATCGACGAAATAGCCATTCATGTTATAGGTCTCGTCGGCCAGTGATACAACAATCATGCATATGCGACAAACATACAACCGAACGACGAAGTCGCGAACACAAAACGAGTGTACTAGGCAGTATACTATCAAAGGCCTTGGCTTAGATATCGTGAATCATTACGTAGATGCTTTCTTCTGGAATCTTGGAGCTGTTTCAACTTTACTAATTTGATAAAACTGGATGCCCATGAATGCAAATTTAATCATAACTTAGATACGTACACGACAATATTGAAATAATTTAACAAGTAATCCCTGCCTATCGACACCCAAGATCCCAAGGAGAGAGGTCTTATGATTTGCTTCATATACCAGAACCTAGGTTAAATTCTCCGAGGGTATTCAGGAGCTCTCCTTGTTTTCAATATGCTGCACCATAATCGGATCTTTCTCGACAGCGATCCTAGCACCCTCAGGATCTTTCATAGCATGAGGAACCAACTGATCTCCGAACAACTCATCCATCTGCTCCAAAGTTTTACCTTTAGTCTCGGGGTAGAATAAAATGTAGCAGAGCATCGCAATAATGTTGAAAACGAAGAAAACATAAAAGTACCGGAAACCAATGTGGTCTAGTGCAGTGGGTGAGAATTGCGCAAATATTAGATTCAAAGTCCAGTTTGTGAAAGTGGTAATGGCGTTACCCAGTGCACGAACTTCAACGGGGAAGATTTCGGCAGGGTACACCCAGGAGATGATGCCTAATGGTGTGTAAAAGAGCGAGAACACGAAGTTCATGGCGACCATTGAACGGGCTTGGGCACGGTTACTCGGGTCCAGATGTTGGGCTTGGGCGGCATTGACGACGAGTGCGGCTGCGAGCCCAGCGGCAGAAATTATGAGAGGCTTGATGCGGCCGAAGCGGTCAAGGAGCCAAAGGCCGATAGTACAGTAGACAATCGACAATGCGCCGCTGATGCCGATAATCATTAGGGCGGTTTGGTTCTGGATATCAAGGATTCTGTATATTTGGGGTCCGTCTGTGACATTACGAGTTATTTAAGACCTTTGAAGTCGACTTGAAATCACCAAGGCACTGTTTCAAGGGAGACTTACAGTAGTTTATAACATTGATTCCGGACAAAGGTCCGAAGGCTTGAACTCCGCACCCTAAGATTAACCTCTTGCGCCACGAAGGTTTTATTAAGATCTTCTTCCATGAAGTATTCCCAGCTGCCCTATCCGCGGCAATAACATCTCGGATTTCACGGAACTCGAGGTCAATATCCTCGTCGTTCGTGCCATTACCGCGGAGTTTTTGGAGCACGGCGCGAGCCTCATCGCTGCGATCTTTTTCCATAAGCCACCTGGGACTTTCAGTTAGGAACCAAATTCCCGAGATGAGGACAAGGCCTGGAACAATTTGAAATGCCAAAGGGAAACGCCCTATGAGAGAAGCCCATTACATGTTAGTCAATCTCGCTCGATTTGAACTGAAATTAATTAATTTTTTTTCTCACATTGAAAATGATTGTCCACGAAGGAACAGCCATACCCAAGCCACTGTGCTACAAGGAAACCCCTAGACGGTCATGAGTATAAATTCTACACTCGAAAGCATTGGGCTATTATTTCTGCACTACATACCAACTGAGGAACCATTGAAGTAAACCGGATAACAAGCCGCGGTGCCTTGCCTCCGCGAGTTCAGCAGCATACATAGGAATAGTTGAAGTCAACATTCCAACAGACGCCCCGGCGATAAAGCGACCGATAATAAGCATTGACATCTTGACCGCGCCAGCTTGAAGTGCACACCCAATGCACGATACAATTGATCCCCAGAGGATCGTTTGCTTGCGACCGAGTTTATCGGCGAAAAGCATATTCCAGATGGTGCCAAGGATAGCACCACCCTGGAAGGCCGATACGATGCCCCCGGTCACTGTGCTACTTGGGGTATCAAAGTAGGTCACGAAATGTGGCTGGGCGATGGTAGAAGTGATGATACCGCTATCATAGCCGAAGAGGAAGCCTCCTATGGCCAGGAAAGCAGTGGAGAAGATGGTGTAGCCTTTGCCCATAGCTGCAATGCCGTGGCCACCCTAGATATATAAAGTGCAAACTGAAAGTTCTCAAAGGGACAGCACAAAAGGATATGTGGTAGAACACCCAGCGGAAGGAAGTTTCGCTTTGGCGGTGAGAGAGATAGAAGCTAGAAGCCAGTTGATAATGAGGGTAGACCAAGCTCCTTTTATAAACCTGATCGCTGCAATATTTCGAAGTATACTAGTACGTAGGAGAGCACTGCACTGATATTTTGTAATTGCGCAAGCGCAAGAAACACATGATGGCGAACTGAGGAAAGGTGTAGCTACAGCGAAATCTGGGGCCCCAGTTCCAGTCGTGTTACCCCGGATTCGCATCACGGTATCGAAGTATTAGCTTACCGCTGCCTCGGAATTTCAAAATCCTGGTGATCGGAGAGTCAAGCTTCGAGACGAGGAACGCCACAACGGCTGGAGAAACTACGGCCGGCATTCGGCCAATGGGGGTTCGTCAAAGCCGTGCTGGCGGGGTATTCCGTCTGTGGGCATCTCTGCTCCGGTTTTGGCGCTCTTTAATTGGTTTATTACCGGCGTCGTGCATCAATCCACCACGCTAGCAAGGGTCTACAACAGACCCAGCTGCCGGCCTCAATACCGGTGCACATACCGTGGATTACATTGTCATTGACTTCAAAGTCATCATGATTATTTTGGTATGTCTTAGAGCCATATTATGCCGTAACCGATCCGAAGCTTCCTGCAAGAAATAATATGGAGCGGCTTTACTTTCTCCGTCTCGCCCGAAGGCCTTCTTACATGTATTTAATCTCTTAATCTCTATTTCTAACTTGTGAGCCTACTCCAAGCCGCAGTCGAATGCATACACCTGTACTAGCCATTGTCATATTACATTTTGTTCATCATGGGCCCTTACGTCGCGCCGTCAACCACGAAAATATGCCGCTGTGGTATCCACGGTTTTCATGAAACCCTCGGTATCGACGAGGACGAAGTGAGATTCTTCTGGGTACTATCTAGCGACCACGAGTTTGCGGCTCAAGCGGCTTACAGAATTATTGTCGCAACGGAGCCATTTGCTCTAGAAGATATTTCTAGTTACGGCAGCTCAGTCGCATGGGATTCAGGAAGGATTGAAAGTGACGAGCAGCGGGACATTCTCTGCCGCCCAGATGGTGGCTTCAAATCAACCTGTCTCTATTACTGGAGAGTCTGGATCTGGGATACTCATGGTCTGTCATCATCGAGCGGTTTCAATGAATTCTTTACGGCGTACCCGCGTTCGCATTTGCTACCACCGTACAGCATGAATCAAACATATATGCCGCATACTAGCCTTATTTTTAGAACTTGGTTCGAGGACCAGGAGAATAAATGGCGAGCGGTATGGTTAGGGGACGGCGGAGATAAACCGCTCTACCTTCGGAAATCTTTCAACTTAGAAAGAAAACCTGCGAGGGCTATTGTTCTTGCATCTGGTTTGGGCCACTTTAACCTTCATGCGAATGGCGGTGCGGCTTCCAATCATGCCCTCGACCCGGGCTGGACAAATTATCACAAAACAGTCCAGTTCGTTGGATACGACTTGACGGATCGACTCGTCGTTGGAGAAAACGTCTTAGGTGCTCACGTCGGTAACGGGTTTTATGCTGGAGACCAAGGAGACCGTTTCTTTTGGCCGATGTACGAAGATAATACGTACGTCCGCTACGGGAACGAGCTTTGCTTCTTCGCTGAGCTTCATATATTCTATGAAGATGGGACGCACGATGTCATTATCTCGGACCCAAGTTGGCACGTTAGAAGGAGCGCTACAACTCTTGCCAATATTTATGCATCCGAGAATCATGATAGAAGGCTCTACCCTCACGGGTGGGATGCTTCTGGGTTCGATGACAGTGAGTGGGCGCTCGCAAAGCCGCTCACAGGGCCTAGAGGACGACTAAGATACCAAAGTCAACCACCTGTTACCCTCCACGAAACCTTTAAACCTATCAAGGCACATTCGCCAATGCAAGGGACAGTCTGCTTCGATCTTGGCCAGAATGCATCTACTATGGTCAAGATTGAGGTCGAAGGTAGTGCTGGTTCTGAGGTCATCATTCATTATGGGGAGACAACTTACGAAGACGGACGCATATTAATGCCAGATCCTCTATTTAAGGAGTTTGAAACTGGTGTCTACTCCAAGTTTATTCTTGGGGACACCGAGGGCCCCCAGACTTGGGAGCCTGATTTCTCCTTCACCTGCGCCCGGTATATTCAAGTAGACGGCGTTTCGCTAGAGCCCGGCCAAGGACTTCCTGTCATACACTCAGCTATCGGGCAGCACATCTCAAGTGCATCACGTAGACTCGGGAATATGCAAACCGATAAAGAAGACTGCAATGCCTTAATCAAAGCATGTCACTGGAGCTACGCCAGTAACCTATTTAGTTATCACACCGACTGCCCTCAGATCGAGAAGTTTGGCTGGTTGGAAGTCACGCACCTTCTTGCTCCTGCGACACAATACATCCGCGATGTAGAGGCCCTGTACACTAAAATACTCCAGGATATACTCGACACTCAGGAGTCCAGTGGTCTAGTACCCACGATGGCGCCTGAGATCCGGTACATGTGCGGGCCGCTCCATGATACGATAACCTGGGGCTGCGCCCTATGCTTCCTACCCGAGACCCTCCTCCGATACTACGGCTCCACCCAAATGATCTCTAAGATATATCAACCCGCTATCCGCTATATGGAATATATGCGGACTAAAGAAAGAAAAGGGGGGCTCATCGAACACGGGCTCGGGGACTGGGGCCGCGACGTCGCGTTCGGAAACCACCAAGCGAATATTGAAACCGCTATCTATTATCAATGCCTCCGGAATCTGGAGACGTTCGCTCGCATACAGTCTCTCGACGCTGACGCTCAACGCTTTAGAGAGTGGGCAGAGCGTATCTATGAGGTGTACAACCGACATCTCCTCGTAACCAACGATCCTAGCAGGCCCTACGCGTATTACACATCCCTCGATGAGTACCCAGCGCGTGATAGAACCGCCATCAGCCAGGCCATCGCGCTTCAATTCAATCTCGTCCCAGAACAACATCGCTCAGACGTCATGGAAGCCTTCCTAGACGATACCTCAGACGGACGTATTCGCTCTGGGGAAATCGGTCTCCGGTATCTCTTCAACACTTTGGCAGACGCTAATCGCCCCGACACTGTTCTCCGAATGTGCCGCCAGGAAGAGCACCCTTCGTATATGCGCTTCCTGAGAAGAGGCGAGACAACACTCCTAGAGTTCTGGCAGGACGACTGTCGGTCTAAAAGCCATGATATGCTGGGTACCATCTACGAATGGTTTTATGCGTATGTGCTTGGAATCAAGCCTACTGGAATTGCGTATAAGACCTTCGAGATCAGACCGCCGTACATTTCTGAGTTTGATGAGGTGAAAGGTACCGTAGATTGCCCGTATGGGAGTATCAACGTCGCCTTCGCTCGTGCAGGCAAAGAGCAGGCGATATATTTGCAGATTACCGTGCCCACGAGTACAATCGCGACGTTGATTCTCCCCGGGGATGGCCGACAGGCTGTAATCGAGCGTAGAGAAGATTGGAAGCGTAAGATACGCAGCGACCGCATTGATTTGAGGCAGGGAAACTATAATATTGAAATTTCTGCGCTGTTGTAGGTACTTTGACTCCTTGTGGTCCGTTTTCTTTGTTGTGAGTGTCGCTTGTACAAATTTGTTTCGGGTGTTAGTGGAGAAAGCCCGAAGCGGGCCTTCCACCACTCTATCTTGGTCAATATATATAGTTGGTCATTGCATCGGAGCCGAACGTTGAGATAACCCCTTGCATGGTCAAACCTCTTTGGCTGAATCCATGTTCAAATGAATCAGAATATGATTGCGGAGTTTGAGGATCTTCATCCTTTTCAGCCAATGTCATCGAATACTCCTGTAAAAACTTCACCATCCACTTATCAAAACGATGGGTATTATTCGAGCTGGATCTGAGACAGCTCCTGAGGAAGACGTTGAGTCGGTTGATCTGTATCCTCATGTTAAATAATCCGTGAGTCGGGAAAAGTTGCATCATATTACTAACCATTAGCTCGACACTCGGCCAGTATCTACGCAGTTTGACCATAAATTCCAAGTTAGACTCGAGTCTGGCCTTCGTATCTGCGAGTTCGCTGGCGTCTCCGAACATGTAATTGTGAAGAAGCACCGACGAAGACACAATAGTGATATGCGCGTTTATGTTATGCATTGCTTCGGCCTCCGGTACCTCTCGAGCCGTCCGCAGAATGTCGCAAAATCTCCTGGCATGTAGCGTACATCGGTCGGCGTAGGCTGCGCCATTCCTAGTGGAAGGCCGGCTTTTGTCAAGATACTGATAGAATAAGACCATGCAGTAGTATTGGTATCCAAGATGGAATCCCGTGAATAACCTTCCAGTTCCACGGTGGGCGTGTCTAGCGACGTTTTCGGCATTAAATTCGAGTTCGGGTCCTAGCCTTTCCTCGAACGCAAGCAACCGTACTGCTAGCCCATGGACGGTGCTTTCAATAAAGTCCTCGTCCCATTGAGTTGTCGCCACGAGGTAGCGGAGCAAGTCCTGGATTTCCTTGTAGAGTTCGATCATACCCACCATATGGCTCCATATTCCGGGCCTCCACGAAGCATCTAGGATATCTCTTTCACCGGGTTGTAATTCGAGGAAGGCGATCTCTTCCAATGGTAGCCGCGGCTGATGTTCGCCCACCTGGAGTTGGCGGGACAAGCTGCCACCGCCGCTAGACCAGATATCAACGATAAAACACGTCCACCAGATACGCCTTTTCACCTCTCTAGTGATTCCATCGTCATCGCCACTGCCCGAGGCTAAGTCTAGCATTTGCGCCATTCGGATGGCAAGAGCTGTTATCCAACAGTCAGTTTTGAGTTGGATGGCAAAGCCTAGAAAGCGACCAGCGGTTGGCACCGTAGTACAGTGACTCTGCCCTTGAGTCCCCTTCCGCCAAACAAATATTCGCAATAACTATAGCCGCTTGTATATTTTCGATGCATACTCGTTCGAGATCTGCTTTGAAGCACGCCTTGGCGTCCTGGGCGTACGCGGGACCATGGCTCCTGATCTCCGAATCGTTCGAAAAACTAGCCCAATTGTAAGTAAATTCCTTGCATCTATAATTGGAG
The DNA here is from genome assembly GCA_036971245.1 of Arthrobotrys sphaeroides. Lineage (NCBI taxonomy): Eukaryota > Fungi > Ascomycota > Orbiliomycetes > Orbiliales > Orbiliaceae > Arthrobotrys > Arthrobotrys sphaeroides. The sequence goes on along the minus strand of JAJTTW010000010.1, from coordinate 70,664 downwards.
GAAACGGTATTGTTTACCGAGCAGATATAGCGATTAGGCTTAAGAGTACAGTTCGAGAGATGGAGCCGTCGCGTACGCTGGCTTTCAACGACGGCTCATGGAATAAAGTATGCGGTTTGTCGTGTATATAATCAAAGTAAAGGTCTACGAGGCTGAAGACTTCTACTGAGTATGGATGTTTGACTGCCTCAGCAATAACCTCGGCTGAGGGAGTCGGACGCGTCGCTCGTTGGTGGCGAGTGACCACCTGTGAACACGAGAGCTGTCTTTGATGACATTGTTTGCAAGGGCCGCCGTTTGTACCTTCGGACGTACATTTACGCTTGCCCATTCGACATTGTAAACAAGCCGTACTGACCCTCATGATGAATCGGGGTGTGCAGGGTTGATGGCAGACGATGGGGAGCATCGATGTCCAGATGGTAGTTACGGCGCCCTGGTTTGTATGTAAACACGGCAGGAAAAATACAACAGAAACAACACCCCGAACGACCTCACGAAATAATTGATTGGACCTAAGGAATCTATACTGTCGGACGGCAAGGAGAGGCTACGGCGATGTAATCCATTTCCACGAGGTTTAGGGCATATATAATCGTGTGGTTTATAAAAATAGCAGCCATACAACATACCACGCACTGATGTCGCGACCGGTTGTCTCGCGGGGTGTACGGACCGGATGTGAAGAGTGCGCACAAATATATATAGAAACAGACGTTAATTTGCTCACAAAGCCTCGTTTGGTGCACGTTGATTCTACCTACAGGCGTTTGACACGAGACCAGAACTATTATGGCGGATCGGAAACCAGCTTTCACCCTCTAGACCGTATTCCGTATCCTCGCCGTCGACAGGCTTCAAAGACCTCATGATGATTATTTCTATACTTCTATTCCTCCTACCCACCCTCTCGACTTCTCTTGTTGACTGGGTCCCGTGCCCCTGGAGCATGCACAACATGAACCCAGGTTGGGATGCTTCCCCATCGGATCTCACGCAGAATCTAAATTCCCTTCTCGTTATCCTCTCGGAAAAAAAGTATCTGTCTGAATTCTTCCAACGATTTCAACCTTTCAGGATAGAGATGGATTTTGAAACCATACAAGCATGGGAATTCGGAAACGGCCTTGAACATCCATATCCAATGGATTCACTGAGGAGCCTGTACAGCTTTGTCACTATGCATATGATCCACTGCTACCCGAACCCGCTTGCACTTGGGAAGGCACTTTCACAGATCGTTGAAACTAATTCGGTGGCGTGGAATCCCTTTTCGGATCGATATCAGGGCCCGAGGGAGATGCCTCCGCCGCCCCAAGACGCCGACGGTGACGAAGCTTACGGGGAAGTGTCCTATCTCAGGGACTACCTCCAAATGGCCCAAGATGTTGATAGTGGCGAGGACGACGGAGAAAGTCCAATAAATCAAAGAGATAACGCCCAGGCTCAGCCAGCTCAAGACGGGGGGATTGCAAATGAAAACCAAGGGGAGGGAGAAGCAGAAGAAGAGGATGACGAAGTCCCCCTCAACGTAGATACAGATTCCGTGTTCCAGTACTTCACATACGGTCCGGCGAAACAATTCAGCATCCTGATCCACCTCCACGCCGACGAGCTGGAGCAGTATCTACAATATATAAGCGATTCAGGTGAAGCCAACCGATTGTCGCTGTTATTTTTGGATCTCCGCGGCCAACTGAATGAGTGGACAGCGTTGTATTATAAATTAGATACATTTTTAAACGCCATGAGGGCCTTCAGAGCCAGTTTATGGGATTTGAGAGACAGAATAGCCACACCGGAAGAAATCAAGCAATTGGCATCGGGGAAAGAGTTTAAAAGACCATTGAGCTATCGAGTGGGCAAGTGGTTTGACGGTTTTCTCAATCGCGAGAAGCGGCAGCGTTATACTGACTAAGGGCGATATTTGAACAATGATAGCGCGGGGAGACGAGCTTGCGTGTTACCAATGATCTAGCACGAGACGCCACCCGCCCAAAGCCCACCAGTCTGGCTTGCTGATTTCTCCTGTATATTGACCAATGTCCATACCCTGTGCCAGCCTTCTATTTCGAACCGTCTGTCGCAGCGAGTTCAGTTCTTTCCAATCCTCTGCGTATGGAACAACTAGTCCCGAGCCTGCGAGAAGTCTACGCCACGTATATGGAGTTGTGGGCGCAGTATCCGTCCCTAGCGGCAGGAACAACCCCACATTTGTACTGGGGTGTCCACCCAACGTCGGTTCTCCACCATACATTAGTAGTCTGAATTCGTAAGCTACTAGGTTTGGTAGAACAGTTGAAATGTGTCCAAAGAGGCGGCCCCAGCCTTCCAGTGGTGGGGTATGATTCTGGGCTTGGTGGGAGTCCGTGGGCAAAATTACGTGGTCAAGGATGAGCTCTGTCAAGGTTGGAATCCTCTCGAGAAAGTCTTTAAACTGGCCGTTATCCTGCCACAAGAAGATAGAGCATAGCTTCACGCTGGTGAGGTTTTGGCATGCTGCGGACGTCGGGCTTCTGAAGAGCCCCCTCATTGATTGGCAGTTGAGTTTACCAGATACCCCCAAGGTGAAGGATGTTAGGCCGGTAAGAGTATCAAACAAAACGGCGAATCCGTCGTTGGCAGGTCGTGTCACCCCGTAGCAAGTTTCAAGAACGAAGGATTTGAGGCTGGTATATTTGTTACGGTTAGCATATAGCGAATAAGAGCTAATGTAGAAGTTACGCTGACCTGGAAAAATCTTTGGGCTGATAGAACAGGTCTTCAACACCTTCCGGATAGCCTCTAAGCACAACACTTGCATCATGTTTCGACGGTGCTGATATTTTAAGTCGTTCGATGCCCTTGAAGATGAGCTTGGGCATCAAGTACATCCCAATGATCGTTCCGAACGCCAACATTCTCTCAGTGCCTGTTCCCAGTCCAACAGCTATGTGTAACTCCTCCAGGTTCTCACATCCTTCGATGAACTCACATAGTGCCACGGCGAATCCGTCATGCTGCTCTCTGAATTCTCTTGCCCTGAGTGAGAACTTTTTCCATGGCTTCGGGGGGTACTCGCGAAATGGTACGTGGAACATGAGTGTTTGCTCTGCATGGTTCCGGCGGCCCTTTGCTCCTTTGCGAACGGGTGTTGCTTCGTTATGGCTCTCTCTCACGAGCCAGTGGAGTATCTGGCCACGGGACCAAGGATAATATTCGGCGTCGTTGAATCGAACTATTCAGGTATCCATATCAATATCAGCGGTAAAAAGGTAGTTTTCGGTAGCAAGTTATAGATACCATCTTTTCCCAGTGGGAAGAATGATTCGCTCGGGATGAAGAGAGATTTGATACTTGAGCAGATCCCCGTTGATGTAGCACCTTTCATTTGAGGTACAGAGCGGGAGACTCCGTAATGTAGGCTAAATTTCTTGAAGAGGGTCGGCGTTACAGCTTTGTAGAAGTGCCTGTTGAGGCTCCGGAGAGCGGCCACGGTAGCACGATCATTTTGTGGGCTGTCAGCGTCACAATCCAATTGGTCGAGAATCTAACAGGAGGCTCCAACTAGTAAGCACGTGGGTTTCATCGTTTTGAACCTAGATGGGTTCTTTCGTGTCCAGGAAACGACTTGAGACTCGTCTTGTAGATGGAGACTTACGTTCAAGATGATTTCTGCTGGGATATACGTCGACATCTCGGGTGGTGGTGATGATGGGGTGGTAGGTGTGCTTGTGTCCGTGTGCTAGAGATGCTTTAAAGGGTGGTTGATATTCGAATGGATAGCTGCAAGGAAGTCTCGTTGCCAGACACAGCACTAGAGGAGTTAAGGTGGTTGATTTTTGGTGTTGATTGAATTCTTATAAGTAGTGTGCCATGCTGAGACTGAGTGTGGGTAAAAGACTGCTGAGTGTGCTGGTCGACGTCGACAAGTGGTCTTGCAACGCGAGACTACTCGTTGAAAGTACGATTCAATTGCATACTTCGTATGTAGCCTCGAAACCAGACGGTGTTCCCTTCGTATTTTGCATGGGAACCAAGTCTAATGGGAGCACGTGCACACCGTCTGATCTTGAGATTATAATACATGCATACAAAGGAGACGGATATAACATAACGTTGAGGTAACAATCCCGCCTGACTCTCTACAAATTACCGTATTAACCCCATGAAGCTAGTTCGAATTGCCGGTCTGTTTGACGTATAATGATACCCTTAGTTCGGACACACTTAATATAACACGGGGTATCGATGTAGATCCAGGGATGCCTTTAAATTTTGCTTTCTACAGAAAGACTGTTACGCTGCATGTAGGTGTATGCTTATACATATTATCTACAAATGTACATACGGGTGGATTAAGGCGCGGTTGAATTTCTGGAACCTTCGGATTTTGGGGGCCACCCCGGCGAGTTATCATGTGCGACATCTTTAATTCCGTCTATTCAAAGGACGTCTCTGCTATAGCTGGGTGGGGCTCGGGAGGGACTTCAGGTAGGATACGGTGACTTATAACCGCAAAAAGGCCTGCTACGATACTAGAACACAACTGCTGTCAAGAGTCAACATCGGACCGGCTGTATACAGTTGGTAAGGGTTCTCACTAGTAACTAGTATCGATTTAGATCGATATCGATGCACATCATAGTCGATCCAACTTTTATTTTCTTCTCATTATTGTTTCAAACTTTCGTAGGGCGGTCGTGATTCGTTCGGATGGTATACGAGGAGAGAGGTGAATACTGTCAAGCTGCCTCATCACGGATTTTACGGTCCTTCTCAGGGCGTAGAAGGAAAATATGCTGTGGTTCGCCGTGTTGATTGCCTGGTGTATTACATGCTGGTATCTCGTTCGTTCTCGGGAGTTCTCTCCGAAGACGCATATCATGTGCGGATAATGTTGATTGAGAAGGGTGTTGAATAGCATTCTGCTCATCCGGCCGTTACCATCGAGGAACGGGTGGATATGGACAAACTGAAGCTTCAACTTTGCGACAGCTTCTATAGGATCCTCCGTGGGCGTAGTCTGGTATGCTTGGACATCCTTTACCCACTGTTCCATCATGGGCTTAACGTTCTTCCATGGAACTGGGCTCTCGACGAGCTTCTCGTCGGCGGGTCGGCCGACTTGAACAGTGACTTCACGGTACTGCCCTTGATACCCTTGCTCCCCGTTTGCTGCGGGGATTCCTTCGGTCAAGATTTGGTGTGCTTCGAGCAGAATCTTTTCGGTGAGGATATCAGCAGCGACTGCTTTTTGAAGGTACACGTACGCTTTGACGTGTTGAATTACCTCCTTTCGAGATCTGTTGTTTCCAAGATTTGACGGTTGTGCTAGAGATATCGATTCACCATCGATTCCATCATCTCCTCCGGCCAAAATTTCCTTGACGAGCTTCCACGTTTCCGATTGCTCCAACCCCGCATGCTCGATCGCATTCGAGCAGAAGATGAACTCTGCTAAGTGCTTCTCAAACTCAGGTGTTAGATGCTCTTTGTAAAAGGTTGACAAGAACAGGCTGGTTTCTCGCAAACTCGCAGGAGCCATTTGGACGGCCTCTAATTCTGGGTTGAACCACGGCGGGATTGTATAATTCTTCAAGGACGCTTTGTATTCCGTCTGCGAGGCTTTGAACGTTGGATCTGCCATCGGGAAGACCTCCCAGATTGGTGTCTTGCTCTGATGTTTGACCATGGTGGATTCGGTGGTTAGCTGGGGGATGGGGATACGTCGTAAATATGGATGCTTAAGTGTGTCTGGAATGAGTGGTTGTGGAATCAGCAGGAAATAAAAAATCATAATTTGAAAAAGATTTTGCTGTGTACATTCGGTTTTTGCGTGCGGATTGATTGCCGGATCGACTGCTGGTCCGCGGCTCACGAGCCATGCATGAGGTAGTTAAAATGGATCAAGAGTCATACCTGCGTAACCCACAAAATATTACTGAGCATCTAGCTGTTTTGGTCCCTACGTATTCTACTCCCAAGGAGTCTGCATACTCAAGTGCTAGATATCTGCAGCTGGGTTAGGATACTAGATGTTACATTCGCTCGAGAATGGGGAATGGTTTCGAGATAAGAGATAGATGGTTTTATGGGTTTGTTCCCTAGGTACAAAAAGAGAAGACAGATCTGTCATATCCTCCATATAAATAATACAACAGATCTACGATGGCATATATTTACTTAAGTAAGTACTGAGCCAGAAGGGGGTATTTTTGAATACCATTCCAATCCAAATTAGATGGCAAATTTCGCTCTCGATACCATTGTAATACCGTATTATGGTCCAATACCGTATTAATATCGTATCAATCTACCGCCCTTTTCTGACACAGTAGTTACATCAAAATCTGCCATAACATAAGTATGTACATACACTTTCTACGATAACAGCGATCACCACCACCACCACCCCCACTATTCACACACTGTCTACCATCATCACTCCGCCTACCTACCTACCCGCCTGCCGATTTATATAGTAAAATTATCCATGAAATCTAATGGTTATAAAACTATAAAGTAAATAGTTGTACAGTTATAACAACTCTATGATTGTAATTATAAGGCAATGATCAATGAATTTACATTAATAATCATTTATATATTAAAAACAATGTTACAACAAACCTACCTTATCGGTTACAATACCGCTGCCATATGGAAGTATACGGCAGACCTACCTTAACATGTTGCAGCAAATCTACCGGCCAGAACATCTGTTTTCCCGATACAAATTTATACTCCAGGGTGTTAGGTGGGTGATTCCTCTTAACTTATACTATGTACTGTGTCACAAAAGGGTGGTATATTGATGCGGTATCAGTACGGTATTGGGACATAATATAGTATTATAATGGTATTAAGAACGCGACCGAAAGTTGTCATATAATTTGCATCAGAATGCCTGGTGTTCAAAACCTCCCCTCTTCTGGCTTAGTACGCATGTAAGCTTATGGAGCTAAATGTTTAACCCCCAGATCTTACGTGCATGCCGCTAGCCAGTTCTCGGCAACCAGATTCTCGCTAACTCTCCAGAATCAGACATGTTTTCGTACGGGTCTAAACTATCTGAATCGTAGTTGGCAGAAACTGCTACTGAAGCCTCCACGGTGGGAGCCCCCGCGTCAACATCGTTGAGAGATACATCCTCATATTGTGCCCCTAGAAACCCGTAGCCCCTTTGAAGATTGCCGAGTTCCGCGAATGCGATTTCAAGGTCCTTTGAGATGCTTGTTATAAGCTTGACTAACTGCAGTGGCTCGTTAGCTGGGTCTTTAGCCCAGGTTTCAAAAGCGATGGCTTTATCATCTATATCTGCTGAAGATTGAGGCTTCCGCGGGTTTTCGACGTCGACGATGTTTGCCGCTACGGCTTTGAATGCGATCTTTGATTTCGGAAGCTGCTGAAGGAACTGTTGAATGATGCCGTCGCGAACCTTGATAATTCCCCGAACCGGTTCTTGGTAGTCGAGCAACCATTTGACCATTTCTTGTCTGTCAGGCGACTCCTCCATGATTTCATCGATTTGATCGTACATTGGATAGAAAACAAGCTGTAGAAAGTCGTTGGGGTTGACCGCTCCATCAGTGCTACGGATTTCCTGGTACGCTGCCTCTTCAAGGTCGAAGCCATCACGTGTGATGTTGTAGAGAGCATTGTAGAGTGGTTTAATGGTGATGTCGTTGAAGACTTCATACCAAGCTTCCCATTGATCCACAGTTACGATTTTGCTGTCTCCTTCATCCCACGGCATGTCCCCCTGGTTGTCGTTACGTTTGAATATGGTTTTTTGGGCAGTGTGGCTGATTGCCTCAGTTTCAAGACTCCCTTCTTGAGCTTCGAGGTCCCGTTTCGCCATTGGATTGCCACTAAAAGGTAGAGGGTCTTCGGAATACGCGCTGAGAGGCGGTTCGTCTATATTCCCTAGACCAGTTGACTCTGGATAATTGGAGTAGTCAACATCGTAAATCGATTCAGGACTCTGTGGCCCCTCGTTCTGATTAATGGCTACCCCCTGCGGCTGAGGTATGAGAATATCCGGGGGGCGCGTTCTAGTGAGTACGGTTCGTATGAGGTCATCCAGAGATGGGCTTAAGTCGGAAGAGAAGCTATTTCCACCCTCGGGATTTTCGGGACTATTCGTGACCATTGAAGGATCCAAGAAAGGATCCCAGATTTCGTTTATAGTCTCCATTGTGGGATCGACCACGTTTGGATTCGCAGCCACCTGTATATTCGCATTCGTCGCTGTGTTTGGCAGGTTGGTTTCGTCAACTATTTCCGTGTCTACCCCGGGGCCAAACCGGTACTCCTTCTCAAGGGGCTCGGGGAGTGAGTTTGTGCTCGGCACCGATCGACCTTGAGGAAGGGCTAGGCATGGCGCCAAAAGGATGCAGGGAGCGATGATTGAGATGAACATTGCAACCACATCAACAAGAAATCTTGATAATAGAGAAACTGGGCATCGTTAATGAAAACAATGTAAAATACCACAATCATAGCCTCGTGATAACCAGAAGGCTAGCAGCCCGTTATCAAAAGAAGCTCAAACGTGCTGTATATGCATGGAAGTAACGTGGAAAAATAAACTCGTATCCACGCATGACACGAGAGCATGGCTCAGTAAGCTAAAGCCACAAGAGCGGAGATAATGCCTCCCCAGTCTCTCCTTAATCCGATGACAGAGTCGTCTGGATCCGCCAACCTTGGCCTGGACGGTAAGAGCTTACATTTCCCGCTCCCGTCCGCTGTGACCCCGATGACAAACTCTCCACAGGCGACTTTTGAAACCTTCATTTTCTCTACGAGTATACCCATATGGTGGTAGGCATACAGTGACAATGCCAGCTCAAAGGGCCCTCTTTTACCCGTTCCCTCCTCTCCCTGCCTTTGTATCAACTCTTTCCCTTTGTAAATCATTCCTGGTAAATCGGCTCTCGAAAATGTCATCTGCACCGTTTTCAACGTTTGAAGCTTCCCTTGCTTGTTCAGGCCGCTATCCTCGCTGCTTCTCGAGAGTAAGGGTGGCTCTAGCCATATTTGAAGGTTCTTGTTCGGTTGGATATCGCCCTCTACGTTATCCGTTGGTGCAAAAACATCAAGATGCTTCTCAGTTGCCTCTATCAGAAATCGATCCGGTATCCGTAGGTTCGAAACGTGGCAATCAAAGTTTTCGGAGAGGTATTCAATGAAACGGGATTGTAGGGATGCAGGCAATCGAGTTAGAAGTAGAGGGTATGAGTTCGATGTTTCAGCCCTAGTTGAGGTCCTGCGAGTCGATATTCGCTGCGCCGATTGCCCCTGTTGTGCTGCATCTTGGCGAGGGTTCTGAACGAGAAAAGCGGAATAGGTGATCTTTTCGTAGATGAAAATGACGGCAACGGAGTTTAGCTCATCGTTCTCATCGTTCCCTTGTATCGTGACAGTTGCGAATTCAACTCGTTTTAGGTTCCCTGTTCTTGAAGTAGGGTCTTCAACAGCCGTCGATGCGACGCGAACACCTCGGAGCACATCCCCGCGAAGAAGGTTTGCTAACCGGGTGGAATGCGATTTTAGGTTTGCTTGTGAGGAGAAGGATCCCGAGATGCTTAACGGGGTAACTTTGTGAAGATTGAAAGAGGTATTGTAGAGCAGGGCCAAAGGATCGATTGTGTCGCCAGTCATGATGAGGTTGTGGAGGTTTGTTTGGAGATGAGCCCTGGCATGAGGTCGCGTTCTTCTGGAGGTGATACAGGGGTTTGTGAAACATCGAGGACAACACTTTTTCGCTGCAACATCCAACACGGTTGTGCCGCACCCGCCGCATCATAGTGGCTGTACACTCATCCCACGAATGAATTACAGGAAGAATCATGGCTGTTGGTGTCTGAAATTTCGATAGCATTATCATACAGGTGCGCTGATATATACATCTCATGGTCAGCCTTCCAACTCAAAAACTTCGTGCAAACCCCTTGTCCTAGAAAACCGAACCCAGTTCATTCTAGACGTTCTCTTCCTCGGTACTACGGGAACTAGGTCCCGTATTTCAATACTATTCATAATTCTTGTCTGCGGCTCTGAATCCAAGAGGTCGTTCGTCATTGAATTCCTCTTTGCCTTTCGTTTGCGTCTTACCCGGTAAAAATAAATCGTCAGGAGTGCCGCTCCGCTCAGAAGGGCCGCTACGCTGATGACAGATCCTACGATCGCCCCCATAATCTTATTCTGAGGTTCAGGCTTTGCTGGTTCCGCGTTGATAGTGTCTTCCTCCTCGGTGACCGCGGTTTTGGGAGTCGGAGGCGAGGTTTCTTTGACTTGTGTGGGAGTTCCGTTATCTCGCAACAAGGAAGTCCCGTATCCTTGGGTCACCATAACAGTAACGGTACTTGCCTCCTGCAGCGTAGAGACAGCCTTTCGCCTATGCGAAAGCGTAGTTCGCGGATCATCCGAATCTGTATATGAGTGGGTCATATGCATCGTTACCGTCTTTTCGAGAAATATGACCATCGCTGTTAACCTTGTGGATTCCACTGGAGTGGGCTGGTCGCGCGGACCCTCAGTAGCTAGTGTTTTGGTTGAGGTGAGCGAAGTGGTTATCGATATATTTAGGAATCCGTAGTGTGTCATTTCTATTTGTCGGGTTCTAAGTGGAGCTTGTGAACCAATACTATTGCCCAAGTCTGTATTAATTACTGAGCTACCTGACAGGGTTTCTACCGGTGGCTCCGGGTTCGGTTGTGACTCCAAAAATGGCAGCGTTTGTGGAGAAGCCTCGGTGGGTGGTGATAGAATGTCCGTTAAGGGTTCTGATACCGAAGTCGGAGATGAAATGGCACTTTTTACTCCCCAAGATAAATCTAGATCTGTTTCGGATATCATTGCCTCAGTAGCAATTGACTCGTTTCCCTGTGTTTGTCGTGGCTTGAGGGATCCAAAACTCGGTGGCGAGAAAATCTGTTGGACAAACGGACTGGAAAACCCCGTTTGTGGGGATGGTTGCATCGTAACGTTTGTTAAAAGCTTTGATGGTGCATACGCTTCGGTATTCCTGCGGTAAGTATCTGTCCAACCAAGATTGCGCAGATCTAATATTCGAAAGAATTGCGAATTACAAACCCGTGAGGGTTCCTCCGTACTACCAATCAATAGTATCTGGTTTTCCCCTACGAGATGGCATTGGGTTTTCGACAAGTGAGATGTGTCTGCTCAAGTGACATTAGTGAGATCCAGTTGTATATTTATTTTAGAGTCAACCAATTGGCCAATGCCTATTTGCACTCACTCTGCTTCACCAAAGTCCACCTAAATGCAGGGACAGCAAGCACCCAAATTTCTTCGAAATTTGTTTCATCCGAATATCCGCCAAACATGTAGATATGATAGGTCGGATACAAGGTGTCAGTGACTTTGACGGCGACGGAGCAAGGTCTAAGACGTCCTCGAGGTATTCCGTTTTCATCCACTCCGTGCGTTTCACTCCAAGCTCTTGCGTCTCCAGTCGTTTTCTGTGTGTGCCAACTACGGCTTCCAATATCGTAGATGTAGACGGTGTCAAGGGGTATCTACCGACAGGCGTCAGCGAAATTTGTCTTTCGAAATTTACGCTTGTATAGATGGGGTGCGTACCAATTCGGAGCTGAATTGACCGTTGGCAGAGTATCTCCTTCCTCCAAAATTTAAAAGAATCCCACTCTTACCTTCCCCGAGAAACACAGCGCTTCCGTCAGCTCCGAGGTGAGGGTCCATTTCTTCTGTTTCCCACTCTAGTGAAGTCATATTGAAGCGCAGAAACTGGCCCAGGGGTTGCGTGCGAGGTCCCAAGCTCTCCGGATACGGTGTGCCGCCCATCAGGAATCCTAGCCCTTCCGAAGGTGCAGAAATCCATAATCCATTTTCCGGTGGTATGAAACCAGCCGTCTGATAAGGTTGTGCTGACCAAGAACCCGTTATGATATTAAAAATTAGAAGCTTGCTGATTGCTGCTGTACCGGCTTCAATTTCGGTTGTAGTATTAATGGTTTTCGTGGACGCCTGGGGGCTCCTTCCAAACCAGTAGAGCTTTTCGGGGCCAGCCAAAAGCCCTGTACTTTCTGTCGACAAGAAAGATTTTTGAGTATTCGGTGGGCCTATCGGGTTTAAGATGTAATTGTTTCTTGGAAACGATATTGATAAATCTAGGGAGAATATTTCCCGGTCAAGGTCTGCTTGGGTGAATTATTGGGTTAGCTAACTCCGCTCTCTACACTTGTATTCTAGTTCTGGGTAGTTTCTATACTAATGGAGGGAAACTTCACATACAACGTGACGAAGACACGCTACTACTCCCTTTCTTTGAGCGGGTCCCGAGTATGTAGAGTTTCTCACCCAACAGGGCAGCTATAAAATGATGCTGTCAGTGACTGGCCAGTAGCGCGTCTAAATGGGAGGCCTAGACGTACTCTGAACATTAGATATTTGGCAAAAATCAAAAACTCCAGGTCCTACGTTCTTCTTGCTACTAATTGTCTTTTCTTCTCCGATTTCCCTTATTTCTGCCCGTGTGTTCAGCTCTCCAGCTCTCTGAACTCGCAATTTACCAGTGGATTCCGATGAATGAGAATGAGCAAACACGCCTAAGGCGAGGAATAAAATATAAACCAAGAAAGAAAACATCAAGGGGCCTGGCCTCTTGAGGTACGTTGAAGATGTCATAGAAATCGGGGGTACTGAGTATGTGTTTGCGTTTGTAGATGGTACACCTTAATAGCGCCAGGCCCAATTAAAGGTTTTCTCATGTAATTGAAGGTATACATACTATCAGGGCGCTAGCATCCTCGAAATGAGACCGTGTAACTCTCGCAACTCCACGGGTATATGGTATCTAGATTCTAGCCTCGAATCCAGGCGTCTAGATTCAATCCGAAATCAATGCTAATTGCATGTATTTTTGAGTGGATCCAGAACGGTGGGGGTTTGGCTGGCGTCTGGGTTCGGGGCCGGTTTGCAGCCGCGGGCTCCGCTAACCTTTAAACTTACAAAATATAGGTGTGAGTTCTCCTCAAAATTGGTATAACTAGTGCCAATGTTTCTGAAATATAAAACTGCGTGAGGGGGAAATTGAATTGATCATGACTATGTATACGTGTCAATCGATACATCGCTCGTTGTGCTATATCAGCCTATCATTCGAATTCAAGGATGAAAATTCTAATATTAGCCCGAATAGTAAACCGATTCGCTATCGCTGTGGCTAATATACATACTGTTGGAGCAACAGGTTGGCCGGCTGTGCGACGTTTCAGTAACATAAGAAAGTTGGATAAGATATATACCACACCAACGTGTTCGATTTTCAATAGCCCTTATGACGGCCTCTCGGCTTGGTCACTCTCAGGTACCTGACCCGAAATCTTCCATTTAGAATGCTTTCGAATTCGGGCGCTTAGCTAGATGTTACTTCGATGCAATCATAGTTTGTGCTTTGCGGTTTCAGAATGACAGCCTTGTTCTGCGCCCTTTGTATGAGACTATACTTCTAACTCTCGACGCGCGATGCTTCCAACTGACTTTGGTTTACCTTCGTTCAATCTTCAAATATTAGTTACCCCCAAAACTCACAATAAGCTACGATTTTTCATGAGTGGAGTATCAGGAAATACCCCGGTTTGCAAGTGAGCTCCGTAGCTATGCACGTATAGCCACCCATTTCCGGAGTTAATTGGATCGATGTTAACGTATTGACCTTGAACCCGGCTGGACGTCTATCTCGAGTTTTTTTGGCACCATTGCATTAATTATGCAACGGATTCCAATTTACATAACGTTAGCGCTGACACCAATGCTTCCAGCTTGGCCGGCCTGGTATGGTGGGAGACGGACACATGGATCCAACAACCAACACGACTACGTTGCGACAACTGTCATTGTTCCTTTGCAACTCCCGTGGCCTTAAACTAGCAAACAGATGAAACAAATATGGCGGGCTTGGTTCGTACCCGATACATCGATGGCTGATATACACATATGGAATTCCTACGGTCACCAAATACAAGATGCAGCAATCTGTTTTAGGACGTCGACTCAGGTCGGCAGCAGCTGAGAAACCTCGTTTCAATACGTTAACACGCAATCTATCGATTATCAAGGGACAAGGCCATTGTAGTGGCGCCTCATATTCGTTGGAAATCAATAATTCGTCACTTTATCAGCTTTGAGGCAAAGACAAGTTAATTCTAACTTAGTTCACCTCGGAAGTATCTTTTCTGAATTGTGAGATGTAGGTTGGTTAATGCGGCTTGGCTTCTAGGCCCAGGACTTCTGATGCAAGGTGGCCCCGATCATACTCAAATGCAAGCACAGGTTATGCAGCTGTATAGCCGTGTAGAGAAAGTTCTATAGCTTTTCTCAATTGAATGGTTGTGGTAATAAGAACATGATAATACTCTTTCCTCCAGCACCAAAATGTTTGTAATGCTTGAGAATGATGAGGTAACCAAGATTGATCACATTCCCGACTTCAATCTCCAGCTTCGGATTCAAATGGAAGCCGAAGGTTCATCATTTTGGTCAATCTTGGTCCTGAGCATATAGGAAATTTTCTGAAGTAGGATTCGTGGAAGTCCTGGCAAGATTCCGGAGCCCCAATTGGGTTGAAGCGGAGGTCTCCGAAGCCATCCAACTGCACCGTTTTTAAGCACTCCTCAACGACGAAAACTTTCGTATTGAGAATATGTAGGACATCTAGCTGACCCCAACCCGGAAACCCTCGATATGCGTTATGGAATTTCAACAACCAGCGATTAGAGGTGTCGACGATAGAGGTGTATCTGACCCGGTGAAATGCCGCATCTCTCAAAGCGCTTAGCCATGCGGTATACACATAACCTTCTATTGTCGCAAAATCGAGTTCTAGTGCTTTACCACCTAAGTTCGCTTCCTGCTTCTTTCTGGCGTAGAGTCTTCTGGCCCACACGTTCGCTATAATCTGTATGTAGAAAAAGTTCCTCATCAAGGATTTCAGGTCCATTGACCTTGGGAAGGGTAATACTTGGCATTTCAGAGTGTCTTCGAATGTATAGGTCCCGGATTTGAAGATATCCTGATCATTTCCCCAACCCGGAAATCGCGTGATTCCGTTGGAGGGAAAACACCAGGACGGCATCGCACTACATGTTAGCGATAGTTGCCGCACTCCCGTATTCTCATGTCTTCCCGATCTTTTGGAAATCTGGTATTGCTCCAGCTTTTGGAAGTTGTAGAAACGCTGGATGGGGAACAACTCCTTGGTCCTCCCGTTTTCCATGACGACCAAGAGTTTTATATCGGTGAGTCCGATATGCCATGCCGCGGAATAGAATCGGGTGCAGGTGGACGCCAAACAGATAAAGGATGGTAAATCGCAAGCTTCGAGGATCTGTAGCTTTAGTTCTATTACTAGACTGGACAGATTTGCGGGCTGGCGGAGGGTGGTTGTGCTGGCAGAAGAGTCTCCTTGTGAGTTATCTCCCTTAGATACTCTAGATCTCTTATCGGGGTGCAGTCCGGAGTTTTGTGACGCTGTAGGCAGTTGGGCTGGTGATGGCATCTTGATCTATCTTTAGACGCGTGCAAGTCCCTCGGCTTTATTTCGATGTCATTTGGTCCGGTGCGCGGTGCAGATATGTGGCGATTAGTCGGTGCCTGTGTATCGAAGAGCCCTGGGCCAATTGCAATCCGCCGCCCTGATGCTTGTATATCCCGTTGGCGATAGGATGTATGTTGCAATGGGGAGGTATGCGGGTGCGTAAACGGCTTAACATGGTAGGCCTCTTGTAGCTGGACAGCTGGGTACATCCGTCATGAAGTACTTCGATATATAATATAGAATTTAATTTATATATTATTTTGGTTCACGTACACTGTTGACTTACTCTACGGAATAACTTACAATTGACAGTCGATCTACTGAAACCTAAAACGCCAATATAATCGCGATCAAACTGAGCATTTCACTAGCTGTGGTTCCTAGCCCAGGTAGAATACCGGACTAAGCCACTGCCCCAAGTGATCATGCGCCATATTTGAATCCCCTCGATAATCTCTATCCACCTGTAGAAAGATTGGAACTCTAGACTTGCTGTGCACTTTATCATTTATAGACGAATTTTGCTGGGCTCAGATCGATTACGACTCGATCTCTATAGTAGGTCTCTAGATCGGTTGTCTTCCCACGGAAGCTAAACGCTGACTCCACATAGGTTCTATAGAAATGTATAGGGTGAGTAGGAAGAGGTACCTCTGGCTCCAGAAACAGTCGATATTAAAAACCCCTGTACTGTCTATGATGCCGTCGGTCGGCTAAATATGGTCGCAGAAGTATCTTGTGGTACCATGGTGCCACCCCGTACCAGGTAAACCAACGCAAACCCGTTCAAAATACCACGCTTATTCCGTCTCGCAGCGGCCACATGTACACACATGGCTCCATGACCAGAGTTCACGAGCTACCAACGAAATTTCTACCAAAATTTTGTGAAATATTGACAAAATTTCCTCACGCGAGTGTTAGACAACAAGATCGAGTACTCGAAAATGGTCTTCGAGCGAAAGATTTGGACCCAGATATTAGCAATACCACACGACATAATACATACCGACCTCTACGGCTATGGCGTCTTCCGAAAGCCGAATTCCTTGCCTGCCGAGATGGAGGGATTAGCACTAAATAGCCCTCTGTGGGATTATAACCCTCAAAGAAAGCAGTATCGAGGTGGGTCTTTCCATCTGAGTTTGAAAATACCGATATTAGTCCCGAAAGTTAACGGCCGAACTCTTTTGCAATAACATAGTGTGCTGGCGCGGCGCCGAAGACGAGAGGGAAGACTGGGACCACCCGTTAGTTTGTGATTCTAAGCTTCAAGAGGGCTCGTATCTGCGGCCTGGAATGGTCTGGATACCGGAACGCCATTGGCAATGGGCCGGTGACGATTTTGTTACCCCGACTGTTCTCGATCGTGACGGGATGCCGGTTCATAGACGAATTAGTACGAGGACTTTGGAGGATAATACTGTTATGTTGGACTTTGAGGACCTGGGCGACGGGTCTGGGTCGCCGTTGTAAGTATATCTCATAAGTGGCAGGATGTACGGTTCCTCTGACTTGTAATTGGAGTCAGTACTAATATTACCTGTAACTGGTCATCGGTATTATGTGGTGTAGGTTCCACTTCGAAGATATTAGCACAGACAAACTCCCCGGGGTTAAAACTGTGTCACTTTCCGGGTTTCAGGCCTATTTACACTGGGGCATGCTTACGTCGGATCCGGGGAGATCGAACTTTTACGGTAACTATTGCCATATAAATTTCCATATAGTGGTCTTATATCCAGTTACAAGGCTAAGGCAGAGTCTAGTTTGCGACCATCCTGACTACGGCCGCGCGATTTTCATCGCAAATCCCTATGCACGCACGACAAATACAACTCTCTGGGGCAAAATTCCCTGTCAAATATGCGACCTTGAGACACGGTACTGGTACGACGACAGGAGGCAGCGTGAAGTCCGTCCGCTTGAAGAACGGCTGGGTAACCTTGATAACCGTGACGATGAAGACCCAGAGAAGATACCCCAAAATTCCTATAGGGCTGTCCTTGAGAATGTTCACCACAAGATAACTTTCCTGGACGAGTTTCGAGAACTGGAACCTCCATGGACGGAGGAAGAGTTGCTTGCCAGGCGGCAGTCGGAGGCACAGGGAAATGAATACATTAGGCCCTACGTTCCACGGAGAAGAGCTGAGATTATGTATGGCAATCTTTTGAACAACTTTTTGAACAACTTTTTGAACGGCGGGAACAACCCTGCGAACGACGATGCGAACAACAATGCGGATGATTCCTGGGATCTAATCGCCAGCGAACCAACGATGGATACACTTCCAGATGCTGATGGCCTCGAGGCAGGGGATCTTGATGACCAACAGGCCAACGTAGCCGATAACCAACCCGCCGGTGAAGCCAGCGAACGTGACGTGGCGTTCGAACAGCTGCTGGCGACAATCGAGGAACAGGATAGAATGGACGAACGGTACATGAGGCGAGTGCCCCTCGACAGCGACAACGCCGACAACCATGAAGCCCTTGACGTCGCGGCGCAGCGGGTGATGGAAGATGCTATCGACGCCGATCTACGAGTAAGAAACCGGCTCGCTTTCATGCAATTAGTTAGGGGTGACCGAGTGGTGGAGTTATCAGATATCGATGACGGGATGGTAAGAGACATGAGGGCGCAGTTAAACCAAGAGGATCTTGAGAGACTGGAGGAGCTCAGGCGATTAGGAGGGGGCCGGGTTCAAGAGGTCAGGGAGGAAGAAGATTCGCAGGATGCAGGGGAGAATACCAACCCTGATGTCAGTGCTAGCGGGAGCGGCAGTGGCCAAGAAGGCCAGGCGGCATCTGCGGGCTCGGAAGCAAATTCAAATGTGCCTTTGCAACAGCGTCCGGGGATAAAGGGCGGGTACTGCGGCAGATTCTTCGGAAGGGTTTGTTCTTCGCTTGGTAGGGGTGTTAGTAACCTTCTTGGTTTGTCACAGGGACCGGCACAGGACAGCGCGCCCGAACGTCGAGATCCTGGGGAGCCTGTTGAACTCAACGTCCGCGGCACTTGATAACGATCAAGAAAACGCTCATGTAGAAAGTACGAAATCCATACCACACGCTATGGGAGAAGAAATGCAAATATTTACAGCAAAAAGAGCAATAACCCGTAACACCATCCCCAAACCAAGTATGGCCGTAGTCTAGAAACCCGTGATTTTCGCTAAGCTTCGGACAATGTTAACAGCAAACCAAGAAAACCCGCCTCCGTAAAAACAAGCCAACGACTAACTAAACCAGCCCTTTAAACTCAGCCTTTAAACTTCTTCTCCTTTCCGCTTCTCGTCGTGTGAGTGTCCCTGGCTTACTGAGGGCTTTCAAAATAGCTTCGTCCTTTTCCAACCCCCTTGTTCTCCTTCGTTCTAGAGTTCCGATAATGGTTGGGCTTGCAGTTTTCCTTCGAGATTTGTTCCCAGGATTTGGTGTTAATGAAAGTTCGTTTAGCGGCTCCGGGATATTGGGGTCAGAACAGTGATCCGTCTTAAGGGGTGCGGGCGGGAAATTCTGCAAAGCACTTTCGACGGGTTCCGCCTGCGTAGCGGATCGTCCCGAGGGAACCAAACCCACGTCTTCAATCTCATTCTCTTCGTCGAAGCTAGCTTCGTCCGGTTGTGCAACAAAGATTGTAGTGTCGTCAAAAGCGCTCCTTGCCATCCCCGCCTCCCTCTCTAACTGTTCATCAACCTCAGTGGTCTCACTTTCAAGTCCTCCGAGCCCTTTCCCCACGTCATCCGTAAATACTCGTCTTTTCAGACCTCGGCTTCTTGGCCGGTACTTCACGTTATCGTCATCATTGCTAGTCGCGATACTTTGGATACTCGAGCTACCCTGGTCTAAATCCGACGGAGTTTGTGAGTCAGGCGGTGTAGGCAGGTGTTCTTGGGCGCTGGGAAGATTGTATTCGCTGAGTGCACTTTTAGATTTATGGAGTCTCTGATGAGTGGATGTCGGGGTGGGACTAGGTGTTCCATCTGTATGTAATGGGTCGGTGTGGGTTCCGTGGTGGCCGCCACTCTTACTATTGTTCGTTCTTGCGCTGTTTGTTAGAATTGAGATTTCGCTCGGGGCCGGGCGGCGAGGCGTTAGCGGCTCGCTGTAAGCATCGAGTATATCTTCTTGTAGTTTTTGAGGAGGCGACGATGGAGGAATATCTGACAAGGATGGCACGGCGATATAGTCAAGGAAGAATCTACTTCCGCCCCGGCTTGGAGTTTTAAGTTCAAAGTCATTCTCCGTAAGAAGCGGAGAATCCGGAACCGGACGGTCTGGTGTATTGAAGTCCAAATGATTGTGCTGGGTCGGGGTAGAAAAGGAGTCAAGGGAGGATTGGTCGGACATTGTGACCCAACTACGGCCTCCGGGTGAGCCTCGTTGGGGAGTTCGAAGATCTTGGATGCGGTGGTGATGGCGCGGGGTTGTTGCATTCATCGGGGGTAGAGGGGCGCTCGAAAATCGAATTCGTTTACTGGGTGTATTAAGATATGAGCAGGCTGGAGTCGTCCCAAGGCAGGTTAGTGGCGAAGTAGCCGGCGGGAATGCGGCACTGTGGGCTCTTTTTGATGTCGAAGTAACCGGAGTATTCGGAGCAGATTTTGGTTTCGGTTTTCGGGGTGTGTTCGTCGGTGTCGGTAACTGTTTCTCCTTTCCGTTTCCACCCTTCTTCTTTGAAGGGAGAGAAGAGAGGGACTTCCGTCGGACAAGAGGCTGGCCCCTCAATTTTCCAGAGTTTTCCTTATCCGACTCATAGCATGTTGTAGTTTTACTCTTCGTCAGCGAGGGAGGCTTCGTCTTCCTCCATTCTCTATCCAAAAGGGACTGGTGCAGCCAGATCTCGGATCGACGGAGCTTGAGATCTTTAATCCAAGCGTCACAATCCATCTGAATATGGTAGTCGATGACATCCCCCCAAATACTGTCTGCGGCGGGCGTGGCATTGATATACAAGACCTTCCCTCCTCGACTTTTAACTTTGGATGCAAAAGCCTTGACGATTCTCTTTAATCCGATGACTTTCAAAGATGTCCCAAAGATCAGTAAGAGATCGGGCGTCATTCTTGTTGCATCATAGTGGGTGATTTGGCCGATTGCTTCTCCTTGAGGGTGTAGTTCGTCGTATAGAACGATATTCGGTCTAAGGGTCCCGACGTTGATAGATCTTTTCCCGGCCGCAAGCCTGTCATCCGCTTTCCTCGAGCAGTCTGGACACTCGGGCGCCTCCCCACCAAGCAATGTCTCCACCCTCTCATCATCGTAGTCGTGCAATTTGGTGCATTGTGTGCATCTAAGCATTTCCAGATCACCGTGGAGTTGCACAACTTCGCACCCAGTCTCGCGCCCAACTTTCTCTTTCCCTTTCCCACGTTTCCCCGCGCCCCTCGAAATATCCATGCACAAGCCATCTAGCGCTTCCAGGCCATCGATGTTTTGTGTGTAGCATCTAAGCAATCGGCCTGTTTCTGACAAGGTCTTGATGAATTTGTGTGTTGGGGTACTATCCGTTATCCCTTTCACGTTTTGTCGGAGTTCGGCCAAAAAGCTGTAGAGAATCGCAGTTGTAATCGGATTTGTAAAGGAAATGGCATCGAATAAATCTTTTCCCTTCAGAAGAGCAGTTTGTTCGGGATACCGCCGTTTTACGAGATTGTAAAGTCCGTTGGCAGAACGGAAATCCTGGAGCCAGGGGAACATTGTTATTAGCGAGTACGCGCCTTCGACGGAATCGGGCAAAAGGAGCAAAACATACGGGAATCCCGCTGTTGGTGCTGATACCAGCACCGGTGACCATCAAGACCTGACACGAACGACATATTGAATCGGCAATCTCCTGCAGTTCCTGAGCATGCTGGGGGCCGATTGTTTGTGTCGGCATCGTGATGTTTGTTGTGAAGGAGTCGGTCGGTGGTGGCTGATGATGTAGGAGTCGAACGAGAAAAGGAGGAGTTTATGACTAAGTTCTAGAACCCAATGACAGCAAGTGCCAGAGGACAAAGCAAGCGTTATATCCGGGCTGTGGGGTTGGTCATTGGTATTCTACGGCAGTACAGAAGCGTCGATAGAACCAGCTCGGTCGAGTCTCGGGCAGCAGAACCTGGATGACGAAAGTATAACAACAAAGAGTGAGGCTGAGAAGATGAAAGTCGGACGATTGATTATTGTCTATGAAGTCGGCAAAGTTCCGATTACCCCTGCTAGAAATATAGATCCTACGAAGTGCTACCTATCCTAACGGGCAGTTGAAGTTGAAGCTGAGGGGAATTTTAGGAGAGCAGATTGAGAAGCGCGTGTTCGCAGGAGGTTGGTTTTGGGGCAACACAACGGAAAAGAATTATTCGCGTCAAAAACCCCAGTCCAAATCGGGTTGTCCCACAGGCTCAGTCCTAATCGGGCGAGTGCCTCCGCCGCAACGCAAAATCTACCACACGTCTCGTCAGCGGTGTGGAGAAACCTCGAGTTATTGGGGGCAAGTCTGCAATTGGGGCTGAGTCATAGGGGTCCTACTGCTCCACTTTGTACAGAGAATTCCGTAGGGCTACTTACTATTCTTCCCCACGGTTTGGCTCTTCATGAGCAGCGATACCCTTCATACAGCGACATACTATGCTTTAGCATAAAATACAAACGGACTGTTCCTACGAAAGAGTGTTTTTTTGAATCCCGTAATGAGGAACTGTCACCATAGTAGCTCAGCAAGGACCTGCTGTTATGCCTGGCCTGCGTAGTGCGTTTGTTGAGAGCCGAATGTTTTCTTCCAATTCCTAAAGCTTACGTTGACAAAGGTCTGATCCGTCTTTCCTTCAGGAAATACCTTGGGGGCCCTCAGCATCAACATTCCATCGCTCTTTAAGTTTCCAAAACACTGATCCACGAACGGACCGGCTTGCATCAAGCCATCATCACTGGAGTCTAGCCCCTTGTTGGATTTTGTAGCCCTGTGTGTTGCCAAACCTGAGTCTTGGCGTTTGTGATCCTGATGATTTATTGATGCGACTAGCTGACTTTTGCTGTGCAGAGAAAACTCCCGATACTTTGCCCACTCTCGTTGTTACTGAAAGTAGGGCTCCCATACGCACGAGATCAATCCCGAGAGCACGTCACTCACACATACAAAGCAGCGGGCTCGGGGATTCGATACCAAGCACGTTCACAATCGGATCGACTTCGAATTGCGCTGCTATCCCGCGATTTCCTATTTCGGCCGAGGAACGGTTTCCAACAAGGACAACGCAGGATCAGCCATGGCGGCGGACAACATCGACGGAGCCCCCAAGACGGCAGCCGACTCAGTTCTCCCCGTAGAACTAGAAATCGAAATCATATCCCACATTCCTTTCGCTCACTACGCTACTCTACGCCAAGTTTGTAAACGTTGGCGTGATATTACCCTGCTCCCGAACCTCCTCTACCTGCCCATCACAACACAACGGCAAATCAAACCCCCTCCCTCTTACAAAGAGGTCAATTTCAAGATCCACAGAGCCATCTATGAGATTGCGAATTACTGGGGCGATACTGCCGACGTATCAGGTTTCACGCCCCCAAGGCGGACGACTCGTCGTCTACTATCACCCTATCTAGGACACCAACTCACCATTCCCCCACTCCCTCATACACTCCAAGATATCAAGATCCACATTGCAATGCCGCCTAACCCGACTCGTCCAAATAGACCTGGCCACGTATTCAAAGTAATACCCATCCCTTCCAAAGCACTCAGAAAACTAACCTGGGCGCCGGATCTATCGGATTCGAACAAAATCGAAATCAGAAACCTAAATGGAGAAAAGGAGGTTACGGGTATCACCGTCGGAGAGTTCTTCGGTAGCTTGGAAGAAAGAGGAAGGATTAGACAGGGTGATACTTTTCATGCGATAGATCTGAGGTGGAGAGTTAGGGATTTGGGGACCGAATGGTGGTGGAAGGACTGGGACATCGGTGTTGGTAGATACGAATTGATCCTGGTAATGGGAGGCATAGCCTTTCAGCAAGCTCAAGCTTGGTACCAAAACGGTTAAAGCTTGATTAACTTATCAATAAAACTGCTCAATATTACCACAAACTTCTCAATCCTAACGAGGCAAATGGTTTTCGTGGAATGCGAGCATTTTGAGCCAATAACGACCCACGATTCTCTCCTCGATTATTGACAGTCTCGTGGTTCTTGTGTATATATGCACTAAAGCACCAATTTTTAACCTTAATATTGCTGCTTGAACAAATTCTTAGATGGGAACTCGTCTCGTAAACCAGACTGTAATTCTACGATAAATCTGTGGAACAATCGGCCATATGAAAAATTAGGTCCCCCACAATCTCCCTCGTTTTCAGCACTAGTTCTCGATTCGCTGGTAATCCATCATGAAGTTCCATCTGCACCTAGTCGCCGTTATTCTCAGCATCCCTTTATCAGCTTCTGCTCCGTCCTCACCTGCTTGTCCGGCAAATCTCCAGAATCCTATCTGGAACGAAGATGGCAATGACGACACCCTCTTCGCCTCCAAGTTCGGTTCGTTTATAGGCGCACTCGGCAGGATCACCTGGGTGAAAAAGCTCGCCCTAGCTCTTCCCCCAGCTGTCAACGATGCATACAAGATTCTAAAAGATGCAGAATGGAACGAGGACACCGGTAGTACTTCAGTTATACCTTTACCAGACGGAAGTCTCTCCGAGCTATATGAATTCATCATCGAGCACCAAATACACTGTCACGCTGCCACCAATGCAACGAATATGCTATTTTCTTTGGTTCACATTGACGGATCGACTGGCACTGGTGGCATGTCAGATTTTTATTCGAGCGAAGAGGAGCCTCTTTCTCCTTCTGATCAGCAAACACAAGCGAACTCCGCCGGTTCTGGTCAGGGTTCTCCGGGGTCCCCGGGCGATACTGACCTCGACCCTCGTACTTTCTTCCAATATTCGAATGTGGACCTTCTGAAAGTGTTCGGCGCATTGGTTGATTCGTATAATTTTCAACTAGGCCAGCTGCAGTTGGCTTCCGAAGGAATCTATAGTACTCATGAGAAGGAGGTACTAAAGGCACAGATAGACTTTTGGGGTAAAACAGCTGCAGCTGGGTTGGGCAGGCTATGGGAATTCATGGAAAGTGGCCAGCCGTATCTAAGAACAGCTGATCCGTGGGAAATCGAGGATTTCAAAACTTGGGTGGCCTACATCCAAATGAGCGCAGGCAAACAATATCCAGATGAATACGTTGAACCAGTGTGAGACCGATTAATCTACTAGTCGGGGTTCCCAGCTACAGGACTTGATATCGATGCTATAGTGCACTAGTGTCGCCTTGATAATAATTATATTACATCTATTCAGCCTCTATAGGGCTGACTGGCCTGACCTATCTCCAAAACCTGATGTTCTATGCATATATGTACGCGAAGTTATATCCTGATAGTTTTATATATGAGGCTACCGGAGCCCATGCAGATCTAGGATCCGCTTCCGACTAATAATTATAAACGTTTCTTCTGGAATTATGGACCCACCGTTTGCGTCAGTTTGAAAGTAGAGCTCGAATGAGAGATTATATGACCATTATTAATGGATTCGTGGAATATGGAGTTTACCGCTCCATACACAACCTTGTGAAAACGTGAAGAGATAACTTCCTACAGATATAGCTCTTGTTCACCAGACTACCGCACATGCAACTTGATCCAGCCGCCCACCCGAAATTTATCGAGTATAACAAACAAAAGTGGTAGTGCTGTATTAGGAATAAATAAGATGAAACTACAGAGTCTGGGTGCCATTCTTGCTCTGGGGTCTTACCATGCCATCACCGCCAACGCCAACTTCATGCCGATGGACGAATGTCTAGGGGATCCCCCTGTATCGCGCCAGCGTGTTACGGGCAGCACTTTTATAACTAACCTCGACAGCTACTTGATAATGATAGGCCAGACACGACGGATGAGGAAGCTCTGGAATATCATGAAACTCGACGTACCCCATCAGTACCAGATATTACGGAATTGGTCCCAAAGACGGTCGCTTGAGCAACGATATTTTCCTCTTGATGAGATGAATGTCCTTTATTTGTATGCTAATCGACAGAGATTGCACTGTTTTGATTCTCCAGTCAAACTGCTGACGGCACTTGTGAGGGTCAGAGAACTGGAGCCAGACGGTAGTTGGCCGAGGTATCGGCCCAACCAACCGCCAAACCAGGGTCAGAATCCCCCAGGTGGAGGCCAGGGGGGCCCAGGGAATAATGGCCCAGGGGGTGGTAGAGGAGGTCCTGGACAGGGAGGTTCCGGACAGGGTGGGTCACAGCTTGGGAGACCTGGCGGAGGGCAAAATCAGGGGGGTCCAAGTCAAGGTGGCCAGGTTGGAGGGCCAGATGGTGGAAGGCCAGGCGGTGGACAAGGAGGCGGTGGAAGACCGGGCGGTGGGCAAGGCGGCGGTGGACAAGGAGGGCAAAATGCGATACCCATTCCACAATACCGATCCTATATAGACACTCTAAACGTGTTTCAGGCCCAGACGTTGGTCACGAGACTTCTTCGGGGCATGGATTGGACACCATCTCGGGCCCGAAACCAGGAACAGCGACTCCCGGGAGGACAACAAACAGGGTCGATACCAGGAGCCGTTCAAATTCCCACCGCCCAGACTGCAGGTCAAAGCCAGGGTCGACCACAGCTTCCAGGTAGACAACTGTATAGGGTGACAAACCCTCGAAGCCCGGAAAGCAACGAGAATGCGCGGAGGCTGGCAGAGACTCTAGGGCGAGTACCAGTACAAGGAGCACAGGGCCAGGCAATGGCAGGGCAGCCAGTCCAACAAACGAACCCGACGGGTCAAATTATCGGGCAGCCACAGGTTAATCAAAATCGACAAGCCCCAACCATTCAACAGCTAAGAGCCCAATATGGGCTCCCCCAGACCATCCCAATCGATCAGGAACGCTCTGAACCGGACATAATTGACTACTACTCAGATGACGACGAAATCGAGACGGTCGGCTCTCCTCGAGTCCAGAAGAAACAACATCGAGAGCCGTTGTCACCCCTTCAGGAAGGAGAGGAGATTGGATCTCCCCTGCTTTCAACTGCACCGCCGTTGGACTTCAAAACTTACGAAGATATGTCTGTGCAGCGGCCAAACCCATTGTTAGGTGACCCTGATGATTTGAGTGGAAACTCTCCTGGCGACTTGGGTGAAAACCCTCCGGTATTTGCAGCGTCCCCGATAAGGTCTTCCCGTCTAAGAGAAGCGCGGCAGGGGACTGCACCTGGTGGTGCTCAAGAACCCGATGGATTGCTACCGGGCTCCGACCAAAATCTAGATGCTGAGCTGCAAGAGCCTGGAACCTCCCAGGCAGGCCTGATGGAGATCGAACCCTCAAGCAAAATAGAGCTTGAAGACGACCTTGAAACGGATCCGGATCCCCAGCCCAACCTTCAGAAGAGAGCCGATGAACCCACAGAGCAATCGATACCCAATGACCAGCCGCAACCAGCACCGCCCTCGAATCCTGAACAAGTAAACAATGCCCAGCTTCCACTAAATACTGCACCACAAAATAATGCATATATTCCTGGAGCTCAGCGGATTAATATACAGATCCCGCCCCCGATAACACAACCAGTTCCGCTCTTTCAGTATATGGAAACATCCCCAGCAGACCAACTTCGTACCTTTATGAACTCGATGCTTAAGGCTACCCACCAGCTCTTAAACACTCTCGATTGGCTATGGGTGCCTGATAAAGTAGCATCAAAGAAAAGGATTACTGATTTCAACAACTATTATATGGGTACATTACGCAATTGGGATATAGTTATTCGGGCGATTAACGCTTGCGCTACCACGAAGTCATTCCGCATACACCTATATACAACAGAGCAGTTTCAGCAGATATGCAATCTCGGGAATGTACTCGAGCTACCACTAAATCAGGGAGGGGGTGGACAGACCTTAGCCTCGAATGAACAGGTCTAGGGGTCCTCTAAAGATCCAGTGGTATGACTTGCTGAAAAATAGCGGGATAATTTTAAAGAAAAGATCCGTTGGAACACCAGGGAACATGCTAGGGATTGCGTAAACGGTTAAAATATCTAACCAGTTTGGTAGTCCGAAGTCAGACCGAGTATTCATGAGCTGTGAACGCTCGGCCAACGATCTTCAGGGACCAGCTACCGAAATAACCTAGTACTAGATTACAGTTTAATCAGTTAATATTGGATTCTTGGCCCGACTTTGAAAGTTTTGTCCGGCTATCTATATACGAGCATCTAGACCTTGTCTCGTGCTCCCAGGCTGGCGGGGAATCTACGGAGTTAACTAGTACAGTTATTCAGAATGTTCACTTCGCTACCACACATCTACGGCTAGACCCTATCATTTCAAAATCGCGACTGTGGAGCCGTAAGATTTGATTAGATCCAATTGAATCACAGTATTTGAATCAAGATTAAAACATGGTCTTTGGTTTATACATATGCATACCTAGGGATCTAGTACGTCTCTCGGGCCGACGGCATCTTTTTCGTCCAAAAGTTATGGCAAGCAACGCCATGAAAATGAATACCATCGAATATTAATCTGATGCATGCACTCGATTAACAAGCATAAGCGAACGGACTCACATGCCGGTTTACAACCGTTCGGGAAATAGGCATGCACATGTGTTCGTTTGCATAGCACCTTACCAACCAGAACCAAGCTTTCGGATTTGTGTTGTGAGGACGTCGGGGCCTTCCTATTTGGTGACGCTAGAATCCCAACGTGGGACGAGAAGGCAGGTGCGAGGCCTTCAACGAAAAGAGCGGAAGCTGCCGGTCCATTACGGAATATTGTGTGCTTGCCGGCTACGAATCGCTACCCCGGCTTCGAAACATAGTTCGGCCTACGGAAGCTCCAAGGTTTGTATCATGTCGAACGTTTAATTTAAATTCCTGCATTGCATAGCATTGCATTCTACCTTGGCGAAGGTGTCCAGATACACAAATGCCACCCTGCTTCCTCGGCCCGGATCCAAATACTGCAAGAAAGCCGCGAAATGCTGAGACTTGGAGGGTCGCAATTACTTCCCACGGCCGGAAAAATCGCCTACCTACCGAGATAAGACATGTAGGCGAGGGGCGGTAGGTGAGCTTTGCCTCACACCTGCAGCGGTCTAGTGATCGATCGCGACGTTAGAGAGTCTAGGCAGAGCTCTAGAGGCGAAGAACCTTTCGGAATTCTACTAGAGGCTGAACCTAAAGCCATGGCAGCCTGATGAGATTCCAAAAGTTCGATTCATGAGTTTAGTAGTTTCCATCCCACCGCTTCGAGTCTCACACTCCAACCATAATACAGTACCTCTAAGAGACCCCGTGGGCTGCCAATGCGGAATACAGGTATCGTACCTACTTACCTTAAGGGTCAACTTAAACTACCCATCAATCAATTGAGACAATGTTTATTCGATTGCACCATCGGAACACAAACATACCCACTCGGACCATCAGGAACTGAATCAAAGCTGCATGTTCCAGAGCTTAATGAGCAGACCCAAGTCTCGCCCGCTACATCGATAGCTCAACCTTCCTGCATAACCTAATCGATTGCCTCACGGTCATAATCAGACAGGGATCAACGGTCTACGGCCGTTTTGCAGCTTCCCGTCGCTATAGCCAAGATACCGGATTACCCAAACTGGATGGTGTGTTATCGCTTTGCCCAGTTATATTACGAACCAAGAAACGCGCATACGCATAACAGCAACCGATAGTAGAACAGGGACATGGATTCCATTCTTTGCATTCCTACGACCATACCCCGGGTAAATGCACCCAAGACCCGGGCGTGCCTTGTTGATCGCTGAAAACAGATGGTAATTTCGGTGTAACTTTGCGGCTTGATAGTAACAGGCCAAAGGGTAGCATGAGGGAGGGGTAGGACTGATATGATATAAACATCGCGGATCGTCGCATTTTTCTGAGTTTCTGGAAGTCAAGGTCAGTCTCTTACAATACACGAACTTTCAAAAACAGTCACCGAAATCAAAGATATAGAATAACTATCCTATATCTCGAAACCTTTGGAATTCGTGTATAACCTTCATAATTACTATCGAGATATCTCGTATTCTCCGTCGCAAACGATAAAAATGAAGTACTCGATTGTTCTAGCCGCTCTCACAGCAGCCGTTAGCGCCCTCCCTACTCCCCAGATTCCCGGCTTCATAAACGCAGGCCCCTTCTCTCTCCAGCTGGATGCCCCGAACACTGAGTGAGTAACCAAGAATTCGAACCAACATTCCTCAAGGAACACCACTAATTTAACTTCAACGATAGGCTTGATGGAAAATACCTCACCATCCGCACAACCTCGGTGAACCCTGAGAATGGAAAAACTCTCGCCATCACTTCAACCTCGACGGAGCCCAACCCTCGTTTCGAAATCACCTACAACGACCCGAACGTCGATCCTAGACTTCCTCCTCATGGCAGATTGATCTATACCCCCGGTGCATCGGCAGAGGAGTGCAAATTCTTCCTCTGTCCAAAGGGAGCCGTTTCCGCGGGCTACGACGAAGCTTTCGGGCCTAAAGAATATGTCAGGAACAACATGAAGGCCCTATTCTTCCCCCAGGCTCCGGCTGCTGCGGCTCCCAGCGCCCCTGCACCACCTACTGAAGGAGCCAACGGCGAACCATTGAAAACATGGAAGGATTTCCAATTGGACTTCCTGGGATACTTGACTCTCGACGGCGTGAGCAACTGGTGGGCTTGCCCGACAAACTACCCGCTCGGACACGAGAATGTCTACACTAGCGTCTGGTGGGCCGACGGAAGCGTCAGCGACGAAAGGTGCACAAAAGTGAGGGTTAAGAGGGCCTAGAGTCCCATACGGTGGCGGGCACCAATCTAAGATGTCGCAAAAGCCACGTCCTGCGATGAGCGGTCGGGTCAGGTTCATTTCTTTGTACATATTATATATGATATCCCTTTGAATCTATGATATATAAATAATTATGCTTATTCGATGATTGTAAGACTGTGATTCAATCTGTTGTACCAACAAGGTCTATTATAAGCTATCCTATCGCGCAGTTTCAGGAATAATCGCGGACGAGATCTAGATATATTCTCGCATCTTTCCACCTCGCAGCATTTTAGACGCTAGGAGAACCAGTTGAAAACTAACCACTGATTTAAGGGCACGAATTAAACAATGCTTCACCAATGCCAAATCAGGATGGACGTCTTCATCCTCACTCATCCGATATGGTGTAGTGGTTAACATCGTCCGCTTTCAAAAGGATCTCAACATTGAGATCTAAGATGGTCCGGACAGCCCCGGGTTCGATTCCCGGTATCGGAAACAGTGTTTCCCATAAGATGAGTCTTTCTTTTTTGCTACCTTTTAGGTAGGTCTCCCAATGCGGAGCTCCTAGTCTTTTGGAAAACTCTTTTGCTGTTGCATGTTGGAAAATATGTGTTGTACAGAAAGACGATTCGATTAGTGACTCGTGAGAGATCGAACCGTGGTACCCTGATTCATGGATTCAATACTCATCGCATATTGGTGTATATATGCAAGGCTGAATTCAACCAGATCCGCCGACTGCGGGCGTAGCTTCGCTTAATTCGCCCCGTTCAGAAAAGTCACTGATACGCCTCGTGGCGCTCTTTTGCGACTTTTCCGCAAGTTTACGGGCAATGGGCGCAGGCTTGAGGTCGTTAGTTAGTCCATGATTAATTATTGTGGCCCGGCATGTCTATGATTTCCGTTCAAACTATCGATCGGCTAGCGACTGCTTAGATCTAGTCTTTGGGAATTTGGGATACGTCTTTTTCTTCACATGACGAGGGCCTTCGGACGGCAGGGGTAGGTTTGTTAGAATAGAATGCACGTTCATGGTTACCGGTTACCACCCTCGGAGTTTTTCTGTATATAAATGAACCAAGTACCCCAAAATAAGACCTTTAAAATTCAAGTTAGATTCTGTTGGGTTTTCGAGATTTTTATATTCTGGTATATCGTGTTTTCGAGATCAAGACAGAACTATGTTGTTTAGTTCCATTTGATACATGAACCCAAGAATATGCCTAGCGGTTTCGAATCAAAAGTAGAAAGTTGGCCAAGCCTGCCTTGTGGGAGTTACCGTAGTACATAAGTACATTCGACATTTTCCGTGACCCGGGTTATCGCGTCTTTGGCGTCGTCCTAGGCTGAACGGCGTTTTCGAGACCCACAAATCAATCCACCCGTCCCATCTGTTGCGTGCGATCCCGGATGCGTTGTTCGTTACACAAGACCAGGCAGCCCCATCCCGAAACCTTTGACGGTGCTATGCGCCTCGTCTCCGTGTAGACGTATATCTATATCCCATCTCGGAGGGCGCTCAGCCAGGCGTACTGCACCGGACATATCGTACCGCGACACCAATACAAGAGATCCAGTCTCTCAACCCGATGGCGCCCGAGCCGTGCGCACGGGTGGACCTACCTTTTATAGGGGGGGGACCAACCAGCAACTCTTTGATATGTGCCAAGACGCGATAGTGTCTTAGTTTGTCCAGTGGCAGACGTTTAAATATAAACAGACGCACACCAAACGGGTGGGTCTCTCCCCATCTATCTCGTGAACTTCCTCCTTTTCCGTTGAAATACTCCCTCTCCC
Source organism: Arthrobotrys sphaeroides (assembly GCA_036971245.1). Lineage (NCBI taxonomy): Eukaryota > Fungi > Ascomycota > Orbiliomycetes > Orbiliales > Orbiliaceae > Arthrobotrys > Arthrobotrys sphaeroides. The sequence continues at coordinate 38,453 of JAJTTW010000010.1, read as the reverse complement.
GCGTCCTTCCATCTCCATATTCTCCTCCGAAAGCATCGCCAGAGCCTAAATACCGTTAGAAGGGACCCTGTAAACTTTTACCGATAGTTCTTACCCCCGGTTTACCGTATTTTCGCACCCATGGTCAAGGTAAGGATTAAAAACCCGACCTGTTCAAGCGCATTTCCCGTATTCGATTACGCGTTACTTTCGGCGCCCGCAGGGGTCGGTACATTGTAGCAAAAACTTATCGTATATATGCAATAGGCAACGGGAATAAATCGGGAGTACCACGTCGTCGTGGTCGGCGACGGTGGTGTCGGTAAATCTTGCCTGACTATTCAGCTCGTTCAATCGCAATTTCCCGAGGAATATGATCCAACCATCGAAGGTACCTCTACCGCCGATTATTCTACCACTTTATCAGGCAACTCATAACATTTTGCGTACAGACTCCTATCGGAAACAATGCGTTATCGATGATGAGGTAGCGTATCTGGATATCTTAGATACTGCCGGCCAGGAGGAATATATCGCGATGCGCGAGGAATATATGCGGACAGGAGAAGGCTTTCTTTTAGTTTATTCGATTACCTCGAGGTCATCTTTCGAACAGGTGATGCAGATCAAAGATCAGATCTTAAGAATCAAGGATAAAGAGCAGTTTCCTTTAATTCTTGTGGGGAACAAATGTGATTTGGAAAGCGGCCGGGAGGTTTCTACACACGGTAAGTATTCTTCCAAAAGGAGCATTTAAATGTTTCGCTTCGCTAACAGATGTTTAAAAAACTAGAGGGTCGAAGCCTGGCCGAATCCATCGGTTGCCCGTTCAAAGAAGCCTCCGCCAAGGCTCGCATCAACGTCGACGAATCTTTCTTCGAACTAGTCCGCGAGATCCGGAGATATAACAACCCGGAGACCAGGCCTAAGGAGCCTAACCCAGATCCAGGGGACGGACCCAGCCCGGGTTGCTCATGTATATTGCTTTGAAGATACACCAGCTTTCCTTAATGACATTCTATCAGTCGGGCACTTCACCTATATCTTCTTCTAATTGAGATTGTCGCTGTTTCTGGGATATATATAACGCCGACAGGGAATCGGGACTGGCTGCTATCGAAATGGTTCATTTTTTTTGGGCGACCTGGCGGCGCGACGTTTATCTATTTTTTCGAGCTTGTTATCTGAAGTACCCTTTATGCGACGAGATTGGCTATTTGGTTCTCCGTTTTAATTAAGCTGGGATAGAGTTTTCCGGGATTTTCAAGAACTTTCTTATTAAATTTCCTCAGTATTAATTTTGTTTTGGGCCACCGTTATATCGGCGTAGAAAACCTCAATATGTTGATAAGGCCAGCTCCAGAAATGCGCGTCGAGGCCAAGAGCCGACCCAACTTTCGGCGCGACGGTCCCCTGTACGATCCGGCAGGCTAAGTATCCTTGCGACCAATATCGAGACGAACTTCGTTCCGGTCGAGCTTACTCCATCTACTTTAATATAAATGTTTAAACCCGGTGCGACTTGCGCAATTTCGCAGGTACGAAACACCCGAGTTTCGTGCGTCCCGTCAGCCCTGCGCACGAGGTAGGGGGAAATGCGTTCGATCTTTCAGGAAGCCAGCCGAACCGACCTGCGAACGCTGCTAAGGTCTCCGATTGGAACACAAAATTCCCTGAAAAGCCAGTTATATATATAGTCGCTGTTTAACAAAATAAAGTAAAATAAAATGATATCGCGATCATGATCCTGGCTAGGATAGTAGGCCTAGTATGAAAATGAAAGTGACGTACCCAGTCCTCTGATTCGATTGGAGTGGTACTGCCCAAGCTGAGTCGACATATCCTCTTCTGGATACCCATCATGCATGTTTGATCAAGCAAGGACGCCACTCCAATCCTGCAGCCGATGCGTTGGACCGGCCCGCATCATGATATATTATCAACAAGTGCATCAGTGCATTGCTTCTGCAAGGCTTGTAAAATGTACCAGACTGCAGACTCGAAGGACCTGTGCCGGATACGTGGAGTTTTCTGAATGGTAAAAACGAATTACAGCTATGCCGTGACCTTCCCAGCTGAATTGAAGGTCTGCTTGAGGCCCTGTAATATAATCTTCGGCTGCTCGCTCAAGATCTTATATGGTGCCATGGTCGCTCCAGAACCCGCTATCGATATCGACAGACAAAATATCAATCCGGCCGAAAATGGCGATCGCATTCGTCTTAGTCTTAGTTCTTGCGTTCCTCCCATATAGTATGGCTTTCGAATGGGATGATTTCACGAATAATCTTGCGACCGATCTCGTATGTTATCCCCATGCATCCCAGCCGCAGAACTATTTCCCATAACTTTAGAAGATAAACAATATCCTGGCATGATCGGTCTAATAAGTACAGGCCCCTCTCATCGCCTTATTCAGCGAACAAGTCACAAAGCAGTTTCTCAGCGAGTCATTGAGTATATGGGATAACATCATCTTCGCCATAACACCAATAGGTGTTCTTACCGCAGTAATATCTGCAATTCGAATCTGCAACAACACTTCCTTACGTACTTTTATTGGAAGAGCCCAAGAAAGCCCGGGAACAGCAGAAGTCGAACTTTTATCTTACATGTCAGATACAACCTCTGAGTTATGGCACGAAGGAGGTATCGCGCGCGTCTTCGGCGCACCACAGATCCTTGAGGTTGTCAAGTTGGAGAGTGAGGAGAAGCATTATCAGGACTCAGACAACACGGCTGGGATCGTGTTGTTCGCAGAGGCTTGTAAGGGTTCTCCTTGGTGGGTCGCGAAGGGCCAATACAGTTCGGTTGTGGATCCAGAGACCACAATATCACAGGCCGAATCTATCTCTCAACATTGGGATAAAACGACAGTCCAAGAAGTTTACCTACCTGGCTGCGGCAGCTGGATTGACCCTACAAACTGGTAAGCATAGCATGCTTAAATGTTCATTGCATTATTGGTCATGAACTCTGCGCACTGACATCTCCCTAGGTGTCTTGATCTTCGCAGGCCTTACAGCATACCGATTCCCTACACAATTTCAGGATGAAGGAAAGCCAGTCGAAAAATACGCTTTTCCGATGACCCTTGCCGGCACTATATTGTTGTGCTTCGGAATGTTTTCTTTGTGCCTACATTATCGAGCAGACCACGCAAGAGGTTCACTACAAGCAATCACACCGAGTCGATGGCAAGGGTTCGAGTAAAATTTATTGGGTGCAGCCTGGTGGTCAAAAGATCGGTGACCAGGTCTTTGCGTCATTCATCGGCTTCAGCGACGATTACAGATATATAAAGTCGTCGAGATCTCAGAGGAAGTTTGACGGAATTCTATGGGTTACGTTAATAGCCACGATACTAGGCTTTATCACGCAATTTGTCGGCTTGAGGGCGATGCATTCGTCCGTTATTATCGCACAACTGACCGCGACCATTCTGATGGCGATCATAAGAGCCGGCCTTCGAACTCAACGTATGGATGGGGAAAGAGATCTGATCGCTTCTCTCTGGAAATCGAAACGGAACGATTACCGGGATTTTCTGCAGGGCCATGAACTAGATTTCCTCGCTACGGAGTTGGAGGATATCAAGGCGGTGTATGTCAGCGTGGACCAAAGAGGGCCACCTGCATCAGGTATATTTTGAAACAATCAACGACCTAACGAATATATAGCTGACGGTCTTGAAGCATTACAGACACCCGGAACTCCTGGAAAAGGTGTAAGGGCGCTGAAAGCAAGGGCTCGGCTTGCTCGGCTGACGGGAGAAGAACAGTACGGTCTCAACTGGAAAGACCTCCGGGTTCGAGAAGTAGCAATACAATTGCAATCGACTATCGAGGGTATCATGGAAACATTGTCCGTGAAATTGAAAGATTTAGATACGCTTCATTGGCCGATATATATCCAATACTCATTGGGTTTGCTAACCGCGGAGGCCACGGAACAGTTCTCTCTCCAGCTGTATAAGGAAGGTTTAGCATGGAAAATCGATCGCTCAGGACTTGAAGCAATTTTGGGAATGTGGGCATGGTCAATTCTCCGCTATCAGGCCAGTAAATTCATCAGACCGGGCAGGAGAACTTTCCGACTAATTGCGGCAGCCCCCGATTCCGACCTAGACGAAGCTAGAACGTGGTTTCAACTGTGGATCCAAAGAAGGTCACAGCCAGTCGTCGAGCAAGAGCACATATATCGATATGCCGATGACACAGTGTGGACCATTAAAGGCCACCCGACTTTTGGCGGACAGGTACTGCGGAGTATGGCCGCTACCGCACTACTTCGGCCTCTATACGTCGTCACCCAAAATTGAATCTTAACGATGTGTGCCCAAGACATCTTGATATCACTCCTAGGGACTATTCTTCAACAGATTGATGCGATTGGCGGGAAAACAGAAACCCGCGCACCGTCTGGATCGAACCTTTTCCTCCTGCAGAAGAGTCAGATAGAGCTGATGGCGGACCATTTCGAGAATACCGGACTTGGATCACGAGAAGACGCTTACATGTGCATCGTTCCGATGCTAATACGGGAATCAAAATTGCCTGGGACGGAGGACGTTCTGACAGCGGCACAAAACCAGTTTGAAGTCTATAAAAGCAATGGTAAATGGGACGACGCTGGGAAATTGCTCGAGTGTATATGTTACAGCGCGAGTATGACGAGCTTTGTTGGAATAGAACAGCGTACTACGGAACCGAGAACGAATGGGACGGAAACGCCTTACGTTATGCTTGGAGGGTTATACCGCGCGGCAATGCGACACGATAACCAAAGTGTTCAGGCTGTTGGATTCGATGGGGTGTGCAAGATGCTGGAATGGGCCTTGCAGCCTCAAAACCGAGAATCGGATATGGCCACTGTAGCCCACCAATACGGATGGATTGGGTTACGCATAGCGACGGACATACAAAACGGCGAGCATGCAGATAAGTTAAAGGGGAACGGGGCGGTGAATGATTTGGTACCTGACTTCACGGATCACGAAGTTGTATGAGTGGTCCCAAAAGATAACATCATGGCAATAAGATATCTCATCGGGAAAAAAGAATGTGATGTGAACGGGAAAGGTGACGATGATGGTCGGACTTCACTTTCCTGGGCCGCGCAAAATGGCAATGCTGGTATTGCAAGATTACTTCTCCAAAATGGCGCCGACAGAAATCTATTAGATTCAGATGACCGGACACCTTTATCATACGGCGCCGAACACGGACACGACTCACTTGTTCATATGTTACTGGATGGGGATACGGCGTCCATCAACGTTAGGGCCCGGAGCAGCGGGAAAACGTCGTTGATATTTGCAGCGCAGAACGGGCACGAAACGACCGTGAGGACGCTTCTGAAGATACCATATATCGGCGTGGACATTGGCGATAGTTCTGGGATACTCCGTTAGCGCACGCAGCTAGTGCGGGGCACCAGAAAATCGTCAAGGTGTTGGTCGAAAAGGGGGCGGATGTTAACATGGGAGGCGGAAACGCGCTCGCGGGGGCGGCAGAGGGGGGACACCTCGAAACAGTGAAGCTGTTATTGGAGAGTGGAGCAGATGTTAGACTTATGGGTACAGCGCCATTTGGTAATAAAGCGCTTAGGGCGGCAGCAAAAGGAGGTTACCTAGGGATCGTTGAGCTACTGGTGGAGGGAGGCGTCGATGTTAACGATGGAGCGGCGCTCAAAGAAGCGATACAGGGAGGGTCCCTGGAAATAGTGAAGCTATTAGTGGAGAGAACAGCGGGTGTTACGGCGAGTACGGAACTAGCGCTTGAAACGGCGGCAAAGCTAGGGCATCTGGAAATGGTGAAGGTAACATTAGAGAAGGGGGTGGGTCCTCGGACCAACAGGATCGCGTTGTATCGAGCAGCGGAGGAAGGACATTTGGAGGTTGCGAAGCTGCTAGTGGAAAAGGGAGCGGAGGTTGACGAGGACTGTGGCCCAGAGCTGAGGGCGCTTCGGCAGGAATACCCGCAGTTTCAACTGATATGAAGAGATGCAGGTAAACATTAACATATGTTAACATTGCATATTGAGGACGCTTAAGTGAGTAAACAGGAGTTCTTCCCGGCGAAGACACGGCTGGATTAAGGAAGCAGTCCTACATGTATATATGCATATCACTGAGGAAAGATTGTGGATAAATGCGGGAGAGCAGAGTAAGAGGGCCCAGAAACTTAAGCAGCCTAGATATAAAAGGAACCCGTGAAGCCATCAGGGTAACAGGAGATTTGTAAAGGGAGGGTAACGCGTGAGAATGCGGTCTCTATACCTAGGTATATACTCGATTAAGTATATAAAATTATTAACTTTGGCAGAGTAGGTAGCTGAATATAAACTCTGGCGCTGAGAATATCCCAGAGCTCTGTAAGCGGAGTGGTGGATAGCCTGACACTAGTACTCCTCCATCAGACAAAGCTGACAGGTATCGAGAGAAAGCAGATTTGGCGAGTGTGCTATTTGTTGGGCTGCCGGTCATAGGAGAGCGACATGGCAGCGGAGTTAATTGTTACATCTGCAGTCGCTGCGCTGCGGTACGTTCGCGAGACAAGAAGAGGCCTTCAGTTGTATGGGGTTAACATGATAACGTTGTATTAATCTGTGGCCCGGACAAGGGCCCAGGGTAGCCTTGTATTGCACTGCTCGCAGGCCTACGGATGGTCTCCAAAATCGAAGGAAGTGTATCTAGCGCTGGCTGGATAGAACTCGAAGCGTTTTAACACAAGGCTAGCTGGGGCTGATATTACATCCGGACTTTTAGCTAGACAGAATCGAAGTGATGTGAACTGCGCGTGTCGTAAATATTAAAATATGCCAGACTATGAGATCCTGCGAGATCGATCTACCTTACCGGTGATGGCTGTTAATTGAAAACCCACTACGGACCAAAACCTACTTCCCGAGCACCAGATTATTCTACGACCTCGTAGTTATATGATGTCGTTGTTACTCCGGTGGACTTATCTATGTCCGGTATGCTCCTTCTCACTGAGAGACAAGTGGCTATTTCGACTCGTGCGAACCTCAAGACCGCTTCAATGGTCCGCATATCTAATCGATCTGCAGAGCAGGGCTGGAGTGACTGCCATCTTTCTTTTTCTTCTTTCCTTCCCTTTCATTTTGTTTTCCTCTGTTTCGTTTTCGCCATCCTTTCAGGTCGCTAGATTCTTGTTCAGAAGCCGCCAGAACTGGTCTCGTTGATTGTGCTGTGAGAATTTAATATTCGTCATAGTAGTGTTGATTCATAAGAGGGCCCTCTGTAACCGGACTCAATGAACAGACAGCCCAAAAATGTAGGCACCGAGTGCTAGATAGTAGCTCAATCGTCGAAAATTCATGTCGATTGGGGCTGTGCGCCGTCGCGTCGTAGCAGCCTCGAGGCTGGTGTGGCCGTTGAGATAATGCCCGCCCGCCAAATCGAATTGCGTCCAACTTTTTGTAGATACCGCTTCAGTAAGGTTTTAGCCCACCTGCTGTACATTGAAATTAAATTCTCGTGACGGCTGCCACTTCCCGTAAATTGCCACGAGGTAGTCTCGTTCCCAGGCCATGAGCCCGTCGAGTTTGTTACCCTTGCAACTGACTCATACCTCCACCCAAGGGATCGACAGCCTGTACTCTAACAGAGTTTGTAGACCCGAAACTAGCCGAATTTAGGTAGCTTCCCGCCAGTTGAACATTTTCCTGCTTCCGGCCATCTGTACGATATCACTGTGGGCCGTCGCGTAGAACAACGGTGAATTACCTTACGTAAAACGATGCCTAGTCAGCCCGGGGTGGATAACCCGGCCGTTTGTAATTAGTTAGAAGACTTTTAGATAGCATCGCAAATATACATCATCGCTGTAGCTATTGGGCTGTTTCGTAGGGGAGTCTCAACTGTAGGTCGAACTGGGATTAGGCGGTGATATCAAAGCTGTTTTTTACCTTATTTATCGGGAAAATAATTAAATTGGGACTATCGGGTCATCTACAGTAGCTATTGGGCTTAATTCGGACCATTGAGTCAAGCCAAAACTGTATGCAATATTGGGTGATGTGTTGATGCGTTGAATTGCGTCATTAGATGTCGTAATTATGTCATCGGACGAAAAAGGACACATAATCATGTTACCAAATGTGGAAAGTGTTGTTTGAGAAGAATATTTTCCCCAGCACAGCCACCGACTAACCGGATCCATCTCATCGCATCGAAACTGCACGCACCGAAAACCGCACGCTCCAGAAGAACGCCACCATCATCGGATCCTAATTGGGCCTGATCAGGGAAGTAAACGTTACACAGATATCAACGTTACACAGATATCAGTCGATGAATCTGGTGCATACAGACGACGAGAGATCACGACTGCTAGGTATGTCAAAAAAGACGTTCAAGCGAAATCGACAACTGACGACAACGACAACATCCAGGTCAGATATCGAAGAATCAGCATCCAATCGAACCGAAAAGACCTTCGACTTTTATAGTTTCTTAGACGAAGAAGCTTGCCCTGATCCGTTCGGTGAAGAATCCTCGATCAAAAGTAATTTGGCCGGCGACTCCCCATCCGGGTCGGATTCACCGCTTCGTCCGTCTTCGGGGTCTTCGACTCCCGAGAGGTATAATCCAACGACTAAAAGATCTAAGTTACCACCATCACCCACCAACCATCTATCACCACTTGCTCTGCGGCCACTTGAACAGCATCGAAGTCGCGGACCCCAAGCTTAGACGGGGTAGACGACGACGACGTAGTAACGTGAAGCGTGCCTTCGACAACAGTGAAAGAGATTATCGCAGAATAATCGTCAGTGTATTTGTTCTCGATCGAAAGCTCGCCGACGAGGGTATCTATATTCGTGTTTGGGAAGTAAGTCTTTCATAGCCCTGCACAGATTCTTTAGTCCGGGTATTCAGACGGTGCAGTTATTTTTCGTTTCTGCGCTTTTATTTCTGCAGTTCCTTGAAGCCGAGGACTTCGTATTTTCGCAAAAAGTGCGGAAACCACATATCATCTCGTCTCGAGCAGATTTCTGCGATTTTGAAAACTGCGACTGATGCGCCTGAGAAAACCTACATGTCTGAATACCCCAAGTCTTACCAATTTGCTGATTGTCGCCGTTTCTGTTTAGTTGGGCTAGGCTTGAAGCACCGCAAAACCGAGCCATCGACCAAAGTGCCGTAACCGGTTTCAGCCTTGCAACATGTCTATCAGCCCGGCAACCTCAGCGGGATGGATAGGCCCGAAGTTCACAGAAGTAGTAAAACCGGAATTGTCCCGCTACTTCGAGGAGGTCGGACTCTTTCTGCCGCCCGTAGATAACACACGCAAAATATCCACCTCTACGATTTCCCTGAGTACCGACTCCTCCGATTCCTCCCAGCGGGAATCCTTTCTCGACGGCACAGGAAATTTCCAATCCGCAAATGTTTCAGAGATCTCGGAGTACATTGATATTCCCGTAATCCTTGAATCCGTTGAGACCTTGGAGCTGATCGGGTTGCATTCGGATTTTGCGAAGTTGATCATGGACCGTTGGCTCACGGTTCTAGATGACGAAGAAGACCCCCTCTCCTTTTTTGATTTCGTATTATCACACGTACGAGACCCAGAGTACGGATATGTGGATTCGTACCGTGAAAATGACGATTGGGAAGCCTCCCTCGACCAGCTCCATGTATCCCAAAAGCTCAAACAGGCTATCCTCATGCCCGAGTTTGCGGACATCCGCTGTACTGCGAGCTGCCTGTTTTGGGTAATAGAGGCTGTCGAAGACGGCTTCGAAGCCCTGTCGAGCTTGAACAAACGGCTACAAGAAAATGCTGATCTTTTAAAAGCAATGGAGTTCAAACGGCCGGGGATGCGCAGCCAACCACCTTCTCTTCCCTTCCCGACCAGCCGGAAACAACGGAATGCCCCTCAGACCAGCCCCAGTAACGTCGATGCTCCCACGTACCCGCAATACGACGGACCAGGATCACCACGGAGAACCCCCCCACTACCCAACGAACCCACGGAACCAAAACCCTCCATCGTTTTCAAGCCGTCGACCACGACAACCCTCTTTCGCGCCAGTGCACGATGGAGAGCCGTGCTGTATTACAACCAGAAAACTGGTCGGGCGTATGATGAGAGGTTTGGCAGCTTCCCAGGGGATCTCTGCGGGGTAGCCCCTCTGACTTATTGGACGCCCCAGAAAGAAGTTGCAGAAAGATTCGCCACGTGGGGGAAGCATAAAATTCCTATGAGCGAACTCGTGATGACTGTTGTCGAAGTTTCAGAAACCTTTGTTCAGAGCCTGGAACCCGTATACTTGTGGGGGATCGAAAATGGGAAGATGAACCCTGTTTTCCAACAGTTCACGTTCATGTGCCGCCGAGGGTCGCATCACACCGAGTTCCCAAGGACCATGCGATACATCCACGAAGCTAATCTCATAATCGCTCATGTACTGACGGGTCCAAACTTGAGATACAGTAGAATGCCGGAAGACGGTTGGCTGGAAGTTGACACCTCACGTCTTCTAAAGGTCGAGATGGGTGACGAAACAAAGCTGGCCATCCAATGGGCTTTCAAGAGCCAAGAGGCCAGGGACAAATTCGACGTCCATGTCCGCGGGAAGGTTCGCCAGTACACCCTCCATCGGCTGCGCGCTGGGGAGTATAGATTTGGAAATTCGATACATGAAGAGCTCGAACCGGCCCCAGCTGCCGAACCAGTCCCCCAGGAACGAGAGGGCGCGGGGCGCGGGGACGGAGAGGACGAGGGACGCAAGAGGCAAGCATAGACGTCCAAATGGGAACGTTCTTAATTCCTCTAGAGCGTCCCCCTTTCTTTTTCCTCCTTGCCCTGTAATGATGATGTCGATGTCTATGAGCGGATGAGGTAAGGTCGGGCTGTTGGAAATCTAACTTGATCAGCTGAAGGGTTTAACGGACATATCACTTTCAACAGCCTAAGATTGATAAGTGCGTTAGATCGGTGAATTATAAAGCGGGGTACGAGATGTTCTAGGGGAATAAGGCGAAAAAGGTTTTTATTAAAAAAAAAGAAGAGAAGGGGTTCAGGTCCTGTATACGCTTAAGAGATGTGGTATCACAAATGATTTTGGCTGCCTAACGGGGAAACGTCTTCATTGTCAGGAGGACCTGCAGCAGAGGTATGCCCAACCCCGTAACCAGACGGTTTTTAGGTGTGCCCTAGAGATCCTGTAGTTAGCCGATCCGTTAGTCCGACTGTTTGCCCCTTCGCCAATATTCTCTCCGTGGTACCCGCACTTTTTCCATAATTGTTTTCGTGCTATCGAAGTTCCAATAGAAAAGTAGCGAAGAGATTCTAGCAACGCGAGGTCCGATCATTCACTGATCGATCTATAGATTTGTTGCGTTCCGTAGCTAGCACAAGGTGTCGGTTCGGCCAAAGCGCGATATGTGATACACTTAGCCGTTGCGCCAAGATCTTTCTTTCCTTGCACAGTCAGGATTGGTGATATCCTTTTGTCGTTTTTCAATTCCAGGGATTCAATGCCCATCAAGAAAATACTAACAAAGATCGATATGGTGTTCGTGCTGGTGGGGTGGGGCTGTAGGGCGTCGACGTTGACTCTGGCGACGGGGATAGAAAAAGACTATATCACACCGGAGGCTATATTCACTATTTATCTTTGTAGTTTCACTGTTCTGCCACAGGGCCGCCTGTATAAAGCTGTATCCGGGTGTGGTGCTATTGCGAGTTATGAACAATCAGTTATTATTTCTATTAAAAGATAGCTTGCGAACGCCCTTGAAAGCACCCATTGGATTTGAACCAATGTTCTCGTGCTCTTAGAGCCCACGAAGATTCAGAATCCCCTCTACCGTTGAGCCAGGTGAAACGAGCAAAAATACTCCCTCCCCAATAACCTCATAGAGGGAAAAAAAAACACCGACAAAACGCCCCAACATTGATACATTTGAAAAAGATGACACACCGAGATAAAATCACCCAAGACAGAGTTTTCGGGCGTGTTTCATGCTGTTTCTTGCGGATAAGGAACCTTTGATATAGCGCATAAGGGGCTATGAATATAATCGGAATATCAGCTGAAGTCTAAGGTCAAATCGGTCGTATGACGCCATGACCTCTTACTATACGGCAACACCACTAACGGTAGATAGTCCCCATGCCGGCCTCGAAAAAGTCGAATTCAACACTCACCGCAGCCAGTGTCTATTTAAAAATTATATTAATAGCTATTGTATTCTTTAATTTGAATATCACCTTATTAAGTTAAGTGGCTTTTTAGTACGAGCAACTCGATGTTGGTTTGAATGGAGCCTAGGGATGATCAAGTCCCAAGAACTTACTGTTGCGGGGATAGCTGCTGGGGTGCTCGGAAGCTGGGAGGGATTGGAGAAAGGGAGACGACAGATAAGGGGAGGGCGACAGAGGGGACGGAGAGAAGGGGACGACCGACGACGTTCATGACGATGGTTGTGATGGTGGTAGCGGATGCAATGAGGCAGATTTGGTTGGCTGGAAGGAACAAACGAGGAGAATTAGCAGTTAAGGTTTTATTTTGGAGGCCAAATACTAATATATTTATATTTCACAGCACATTGCCACCGCAGCAGACTCTGAGTTCATCGGCACAGAACATCAAGACTTATCTCGCAAGCCAGATGCAGAGTAACATCAACGCTGGAAATATACCGTGATTGCATCCCAAAGCAGAATTCGCCAGCCTAACCATATCAGGACGATAAATCAAATCCTAACCAAACACGCCTATAGAGGTAAGCTAGAAGACCGTGGGAAACGTTCCATATACAGATGTTACATCCCTCGAAAGCTAACTGCCACGAAGCAGAAAGGCCAATACAGTGCAAATATTTCTCCATATCCACCAACTAGTACTATAGTCCCGGGGTGCCAACGTCGCAAAAGTCTGTCAACTGCGGAACCAGTCTCCAGGGGTTACACAAATACCCCGTTCAGCAAAGGATCTTCCGAGCGCCGGCAATCGGCCGCCCCCAGCAAGCAGTACTGTGCATATATGGTCCAACAGGATTCATATCTACACTCCACGATTAACACAGCAATCGCAGAACAGAAAGTTTGGAGGCCGGCTTCAGATGTTGTCTTAGTATAGCGAAAGACGGGACCACGGGCGGCTATTAATGTAATGGGGTCTAGACTGTAGGTTGGAGTAGCTAGTGGGACCAGAACGGCTTGTACTAAGTATTGCGGTCCGCCGAAACGACTGCATTAACCTATTTTTAATCGCTGAACACGAACGCGGTCAACGCATGCACAAGCTCGCTCATCGGTATTGATAGTGTCATGCCTGACTGCAAAGGGCAGCATCGAGTTCGAATTTCATGCTGGGAGCAAAGTGTTCTATGAAAAACGAGAGAACAAGGCTTCAATGACAAAGTGGGAGATTGAACAGTATCGTATCACAGACCCTGTAAGGTCCAGGGAATCCGGATGCGACTCTAGACCCGAGGAAAACTCTGAATATTCACGTTGAGTCATCCACTTGATTTCAGGTTGTTGTTATGTATACTTTTTAGGTAAGGGATCGTGATCTAGAATATTCATTAGCGACTCGGTTATTAAGTATTCGTTGGTGGTTACACTGTTGCCCTTTTGTACAAATTCTATCGATATATCAATATACATCAGAATATATTGTTTAAATAATAAATTTTGATGAAAACTTTGAATATTATGGCCTGAATTGGTCTCGTACCCAGGTCTAAATGTATTTTTTGAGTGTTAGCAGTTGTTTTGTATTTAAAAACTAAGACGATTTTGGACTTATTAGAAACCTAATTCAATCTTTTTTATTGTAATTATAAGCGTAGGGAATACCTTTTTTCGTGTATACTTGGTAGTTGATTACTACGCCCAAATTTTCTTGTCTCGTGCCCAGAAACCTTCTTTGCTATGGGAAGGTGTTATGATATATCTAAAGCAGTTCTTGCGCAAAAATCTCCGAGAAATTAGGACAATACTGTTGAGCTTTTCTATAACATGACAATTATTCCGTGGTGGTAACTGCATTTGGTTAAATAGTCTGCAGAAGACCAACAATGGAAGATTATGGAGATGTATTGATACCATGCTGAGGAGAACTATGGTTTGAGTATCCGCGGATGAATAGAGATAGACGGACGGGCGATGTGGACAAAGAGCGCGAAGGTGCATATGCAAGAACCCAGAATGCCTCACCAAGGAAAACGCAGAACAGGGGGCACTCTACAGCTCAGGGAATGAGACTAAGGGTTGACCACAAATCAAGTTAAGTAATTACCTAGGTACACAGAGGTAGGAACAGGGGCGGCGACGCCGGCGACACTGGTGACACTGGTGACAGCTGATGCTAAGAACGACCACCCTTACGCTGATTTGGTCGTCGAACACGATTTTTTTTTTCTGATGAGCAAGAAATACCAGTATAAAAGCATAAATTAGCCTTTAAAATTCGCAATCTTCCCATTCTAAAATCTTTTAATAGCTTAACTAATCAACGTTAAGTTTGTAATATTTTCATCATCGAAATCAAATTGCAGCGATAGCTGGACGACGAGTTCCTAATTGGTCGATCGATGGGAAGTCAGTAGACTGGAGCGAGGCAGGGAGCCACGTAGCGAGCATGTTAGTGTGGCCACTGATAGCCGCTCCCATTTGAAATTATTGATTGTATTGATTGATTGGACGGTTGTTTGCGGAATCCCGAGCTCCGTTCGTAAATTAGTTATACTTGTTTTCATAGACAGCTTTATACAATCTGCATATGCCAACTCTTCGACCATTCATAAGACCAAATGAGTGGAAAGTGAGGGGGTTGGGTCAGAGGGTGTCAGCACAGGGTTTCCCTCTCATAACCCAGACAAGACCTCGACCGCAGTTGCGAACGCCAATTGGGAGTCTTCTGCGGAAGTGGCATCCATGTTAGACCCCGACATGGCTGGATAACGAGGGTGCAGCTGCGATGTTCCGGCGCTTGGTGAGTTTGGAGCTGTAGAGTACCTTGTCGAGGAATCTCTCGTGCACGTCTTATCGTGGGGTCTACGTGTTATTGTGTTGTAGACCTTCGGACAGGAGTTTCAGGCCCTTTGAACGAGACTGCCCTTTGAACAGTATCAGTGGGAGACCCACCGAGAACATGCACGCTTGAAAATCATCCCAACCTAGGCTAACCGTGGTGAATCCTCGCCACTATTTTGAGGTCGTGGCGCCGGTACCCAATTATATTCGAAAAGTCCAAACTACTGTGTCAGAAAAGGGTGGTAGATTGGTACAATATCAATACGGTATTGGGCCATAATACGGTATTATAATGGTATTGAGAGCGAAAATTGTCATATAATTTGGATTGGAATGGTATTCAGAAATACCCCCCTTTGGTTCAGTATCCAGGTATATTGATGAGTTTGTTCCCTAATATATATACACACCATCTCCCGACGTTTAACAATGTTTAGGCCCTTCGACTGGGAAAATATCTATTACGAATCCCTGCATATCTTCCAAGCGCCCTATGCTCGATAGTTATATATAACAAGTAATGCTAAGCAGAGGAACTAGTCACCCTAGACTTGGTGCTTTTTTTGACGGAGGGAGATGTTTGAATATGGTTGTAGATTTTAATGCAGCTTCTCTATTCTGGTGCTTCTTTGGTATGATAAATTCCAAAAACTGGTTTTAAAGAAGTGTATTAAAAAATTCGTTTTTGTATTGCTTCAGAATGATTTTGGAAAGGAAAGATTTTATTATAGATAAAGTAGTGGTAGCTTGAATTTTATAGTGGTTTGGAGAATATCCATAGCAGCTCTATTGTGGGTATGATAGTTGTTTTTTTTAAGAAGTTTGGACTGAATGGATAGAGTTGCATTTTGTATTTGTATTTCAAGATTATCTTGCTTTGGGGGTTTTTTTGAAAAGCTGTAATAAGATGATTGCGAAGCTTCTAATATAAGAAACAGTTTACCATGTTAATGCATCTGTATATCCTGGTAAAGATATAATCAACCGCTCAGCGAAGTGCTTCTGTTTATCTTAATCACACCCCCATCTAATACATACTACTAGCAGATATCTACGAGTCATCTGCTTCAGTAGAGATAGATGATAAAGGTCTGCATAAAATATATTATAGGACTGGATAGGATGTATGAAATACTGGGAGATCAGGGGGAAGAGAGCGTCAACAGGTCTCCCTGGATGGGTAACAAACATCGCAATCTGACTAAAAAATCAAGCTTCCTTTACACTTCATAAACATCACAGATTTAATTATACCCCCCAATTATACAATCGCTACAATTCAAAAACTCCCTTAACTATTGAACTATAGAAATTATAATGAGCCAAAACCAAAAAACTCTCATGACACTATATACCAGAAAAATTCACAAACACAACAATGGAATATATCAAGCAGTTTGTAAATTAGAAGGAGCACCCAAGAAATAAAGAAGAGCCCAAACTAGATTATATCGAGTCCTCATGTATTTATTATCCTAGGAATTTCCTCCCACCCCTGTGCCTTCTGGCTCGGGGATCGTATCTCTCATTCAATTCTAGATAGATCTTGTGTGACGGGAAGATGTTGGAATTTGGCAACATCTTGTGTTGAGCCAATCTCCCTATTGTCATCTCTCGACAAACCAAATTCTTTGGGAGAGGGGAAGACAGGCCCCAAAAGAGACCCCAAGAGGGAGCTCGGGAGAGTAACGACTCAGTGATATAGCATCTATGAATTCTCAGTCGATAGAGTGATTTATTCTTAGTTTTTCAACGCGAGAATATTATACTCTGATTAGAATTTATACGTCTATTCCCAATATTAATATATATTCGGTACGCTCGGAGTACACAAGGAAAGAAAGAGGAAGAATAAAAGCCGTACAGAACAGCGAATCCTTTGATATAAAACTCGATCGCACGATTAATTGGAATATAGATAAACTTGATTATGGCCTAAGCAAGTCCCTCGTTCGTTCATCATACGTGTGGGGGGTGCAGAGTAGATTATAGATGAATGGAGTCGGCCGGAGGCCGGGGGTTTGCGGTCGGAAGCCATGGGAGTGACATTTGTTCCCCTCACCCTCCAGATTGGGTAATTTTCCATAATACGATTTTTCTTAATAGTCGAATCCTACTGACCCGATAAAGGGAACCGATAAGGGCTTTGCAGAATGTGAGTCGCTGTTTGTCTTGCCAAGACCATACTCAGCCCCTCGGAAAATGGGAGTATATAAACAGGCTTCACCCCCTCTCTCTTACATTCCTCTTTCTTTCCACCAGGCTTCACTTACTCAGCCACATTGTAACGTAGATTTATATAGGCAAAATGTATCTGTAATCTTTTCCTCTACGAAAAGTACTTCTGTTCTTTCCAGTTTCATGTACGTTCTTCCCCCGGCTTGTTCTCAAGTACAACTCAGCCACGATGATCCACTCCAAAAAGATACTCTGATTGAGCGCTGTTACTAGTTCTTGTCAATAGATCTGAAATATTGTTTACGCAACAATATCAGTTATTAATATTATTTTTGTATTCAGAAAAGATTCTCTTAGCTTGCTAAAAGTCTCTTCACCATATTTTTAGTATTGCACTATCTCTAGATGATGTGAACATTCATTCTTCCCAGGCCTTGACATGGGCCGGTCTGGGCTGGGCCCGGTGCAGTTTGAAACGGGCCCGATCCGGACTTTACCCAAACTGAGCCCGGCCCATGTCAAGGCCTGTCCGACGTTTGCAGGCCTGCGTCCCAGACCGTTTTTTTTCCCCTGATGTACTGAACTGGTAGATATGAATAACACAGCTAGTGGGGGCAATAATAAACCTTGGATTACTTAATTTAGTAGCCATGATTAAAGTTGTAGGTGAGTATATGGTATGGCTTGGTGGTTCGAATGTTACGAAGTAATAGGGTCTACATTCTTTATCAATTAAAAATGATTTCTGTTATGTGTACTGTTAGTTGAGATATATAGGATAGTATTCTTAGGAGGCCCTGGAGAGGGCGTCTATCTTTACGGTCGGGCCCGATAGGCGGGCCCAAGGCTCGGGTACATCCAAACGTAACAGTTTCTATTGAGAGGGCTGCGGTGAGCTGTCTACCTAAGGCCCCGGCTGCCGGGTCAAGCCGAGGTACGTACAGGTAGGCGTAACAAATCTCTATAGAAGAACCCCTGGAAAAGAACCCCGAAGAAAGACGCTCAGGCTGGTCGGACTCGAACCGACATTCTCATGTGCAGTTTCACATGCGTTCTACCAATTAAGCCACAGTCTAGTCGTCGTTCTTTCTGTTCTCACCCAGATCCAAACTCCCTTTGATATACCAGACTAATAACTGTAAGTAGAATCGAAATATCAGTTTAAGTTTAAGGTCGTATTATATAAAATCTACTTACCCCTAAACCGCGGAGACACAATGCGACCACCACCCTCGTAACAACATGTAGCTCGGCAGCCATCTTTATGATTCTTCGGTCCATGGCGGTTACGTTCTATTCAAATTTATATTTAGCATTCATGATGATTACGCTCTTAGACGATGAATATTCCCATGTTGTATTACCCCTTATCCTCTTCACGACGTAAAAGCAGCAGCGTATTGAGGAATTCCGCTCCGTAGAGGGGCTGAGAGTAGTTTTACGCCTTGCTCAGGGCGGCTTGTTCTCATTCAGGCGTCTTCTTCCTCACCGCGAGGTTTTTCCTATTTTCTATGATCAGACCTTCTAAATTCAACTTACCCATATATGCTGCAAATACTTACCCTGCAACGCTCCACCCTAGATGTCATGTTAATATTAGCCCATAAGGAAGAAAGTCATAGGATTATATCCTCCTACCATCTTCCCCAGACATATCGGGCCAGAGAGAATGCCCCGATGGCTAGTATAGGCTGCCACCGTCGAGTTCTTTCGTCAAATCATTTTAGGATATGTCTCATGTAATTCCAGCCTTGTTCTCAGATGTAGCTCCACATGTTGATTTCTTTTAGATTGGACGTTGTAGGATGGATTGAGAGGAAGGCTGTCCACTTGGTTTTGGTAAGCCCTGATCGATGAGGGAAAGAAGGAGAGAAAGGAAACAGGAGAA
The DNA here is from genome assembly GCA_036971245.1 of Arthrobotrys sphaeroides. NCBI lineage: Eukaryota > Fungi > Ascomycota > Orbiliomycetes > Orbiliales > Orbiliaceae > Arthrobotrys > Arthrobotrys sphaeroides. The sequence goes on along the minus strand of JAJTTW010000010.1, from coordinate 19,382 downwards.
CAGGACGGTTTTTGAGTCTTATATAGCTTATTTTATTTATAAAAACAATATTAAATATAACTAAAATTTCACTTCGACTATCAATTACACCTCTGCGCAGATCACAAATTTCTATTCGGAATTAATTATCAGTTTTTTTTGGGGGCATAGGTACTTTTTGTGTTTGTTCTACGCCCAGGTATCATGCCACCAGGCGGGTGGCAACTGTTTGGTTAAGTTTCTTCAAGCGGTCTTGAGTATTGGATAGGGTTTGGAAGGTATTTGGAGTCTCCTTTATGTCGTTAAACGCTTTATATCAGCCTTATGCCATCTAAATTAGGTCTAAAGAGTTTCCCCTCCGCTAAAACGGTATGTAGATACGGGGTAGGCATTCTATTGATACTGATCAACTGCTCGGTTGAAAGCAAGTATGTATTACCGACCTTAGATGCTATGCCGTATGGCAGGAACTAAGCTAATACCACTGAATCCTGTCTCCTATATATAGTTTGGACGGTGAACCCTGTCTAACGACGCAGCCTCCGCGATCCTTTCGTGTGTCTCCTAGCATTTTGTTTACTCATTTTTAACATCTTGGAATTCGACCTTAATTAAGATCTTCGCCGATGTTTCTGAAGTACATGATATTTCTCGTGAATGCACTGAAGCTCTGAAATTACCTTGGTAGCCGGTGGGTGTGTGTTTCTATTGTCGCACTCATGTCGCGCCAGAAGTGACCAGAAGCGACGATGCAAAACACCGCTCCAAGGGATATAGTCTTTAAAATAGTAATTCGGAATACGGCATTTCTTTAACCTTCTTAATCATCTTTATACACTCTCAATCTACTAGTAAATTTACTTTTTAAATTGTAATGAAGCATGCATGCATATGTGTGTGATTAACTTAATTTATTTCATAACATCGAAGCTGGTATAGCACGCAAAGACAATATAACCGGTAACTTAGTACCCCAGGGTTTCCAGACAGACTCCCATGTTTTCCCTGACCAATCGCACGTCCCTGTGCCCTGCATACAAATACATTCTACTACTTCCACTTATGTATCAAATACATCCACTTACTACTAGCCTGATACAAAACGCTGTGTCAAAGGGCCCGAATATACCCCTTCTAATACCAGCTCATTTTGCCTTGCAACCTTAGTCTTGTATTGTTGCAACCTATCTTATGCAAGATACTATATCTCATAACACTTCGATCAACATTTTAGTTTTTTAACTGTCGTCCCCAGGCCACTTTTCCCCATGTTCCTTGTTTCGTTTTGGGCAAAAACCCTAGTTTCAATCTCAGGGCCGTACTTGCCGAGCTAGAAGATTCCGGTACTTATCGCATACGGTTTAGTTGCTGAGATGGTTTTTTCATCCAACCGGATCCCTCCTGTTGGCATGCCGCGAGCTCACGCATCTTGTTAGTTCACTCATTAAGAGCATATCTACTAACGTATACGTAGTCGGCATAATTATATATATATATATATAAGAAGCACTGTACGCGTAATTGCTGTCTGCGGGTTCGGTTACATTGCGACCCTTGGTCATTGCTTGCTTCTACTATGCATGAAACTAGCTGGGAAAAGAGCGAGGGACAAAACAATAAGAATAAATTTCAAAGAAGAAATGAGAAGCGGGAGAAAAGACAAGTGAAATGATGAGAAAAGGAAGAAAAGAAAAAGAGAAAGACAAAGGAAAAGACAAAGAATGAAAAAAAGAAGGAGGAACTTCAAGCAAAAAAGAAGACTCGCCCCAAATTTCTTCCTTGATGGATCTTGGATATATTGAAACTTTCTAGGAGACCTCCTCGTAGTTGAGACCATACCAAAAGAGCGAAAAACCCCGTAATAAAAGTGGAGATAGAGCTCCATCCCTCGAAAAATTGGCCTAGGCCAGCGGCTGCGAACGCTGCTTTACTCGCAGGGTCTATTATGCTGATTATGCCCTTGAACAGTGGCCGTAGCTTTAAGGACACTTCGATGTCCACCTTATGACCCGGGAGGAGGTTACTCTCGATATTGTAAGACCTCGTGCAGAAGCGGAAATCAAGCGATTTACGCTCGCAAGCCGCCAGAAAAATGACGTGTATCCAAGGAGCCAGATAGATATGTACTCACAGCAATATGGGCCTTGAGGCACATAGGATAGAATTTGCATGGGCCTCCAGGTGGCATGTGTCGTTCGATCCACTCTGCCCATACCTGGTCGTTGTCCCGGTCTCGAATGGTACCCGACCCCCACTAACCACAAGCTGTGTTCTGGGGGTCGTATTCCAACTGTATCTGGGCCGTAGCCACAGATATATGATGTTCGGCGCAAGGCTTGGTGGTCCTCTGGGCTCATCGTCTACAAGAGCACCTTGCTCCAGGTCGGCCATCAAGAGGCTTTCTCCGTCGTCGGCCGACGCCGTGGCTGGAGTGTTCTGGATATTCCACACGTCTGAACGTGGGAGACTAGTTGTCTTGTTGTTTTGTTAGCTCGGGCTTTATCGGAAGTTTCCCGGGAGGGTCTTACCTGGTATTCTTTTCTCCTACCTTAATTTGATGTTTTTTGCTTTATTTGTTTGCCCCATGAGCGCTTAGAAACAGCATCAGCACCATATCACAGGGCAAATCCCATGTATCGACGCGCTTGAATTATCACTCGACTTTTGACCTGGATGACCTGGATGACCTGGATGACCTCCCCGTTGTCCTACCGGCTGAGGCACTGTTCAACTCTTCATTTCACTCTGCTGCTTTGCTTCGATTGCTTGCCTTCGTTTGGTTTCACGACTGGGGATTTGATACCGGTGGGCCGACGGTAACTGGTCTAGTTGGATGGTTAATCCAACATCATTTCACTAGTGACAGGTTTGTTCATCGTCGAAGCCACGCTTTGTGATATCTATACCAGTCTCGTAACTTTTTTCTATACCTCGTGGATTGCCCATGAAGAGCAAATATTTTGAACCATGCGTATAACCGGCTCTGAGATCAACCGCCCTACAACCGCAAATAGAGCGAGCCTGATATCCAAAAACCGAGCCATATTTACTGTTGGATATCTACTAGCGAATAGTATAAAGGTCCCCAAATGGCTCTCAGGAAATCTGTAAGGGTTTGATATCCTCCTCTTAAAAATCACACACCGAGCGAACTACAATTCCAGATTTCGATACTTTATCAATTCAGAATGGCTCAACGGGCGCGGGTCCTATTTTTGGTGTCCGCGGCCGCGCCGTAAGACTCTACTGTAACATCCGCGAAGCAGCATTGATCAAACTCGTAGGCGATTGCGCTATCAAAGTTTACAGCCACGTGTACACCCCTTGGTGCGAAATTGTTCAGGGACCTCGACTTATGGGTATGGTGATGGAAAAAGCCCAGGAGCTTGGTATCGGAGAGAAGCAGTTCACGATGGAAGAAAGAAGGCGATGAAGAATGAGATGATCGAGCTTTTGGAACGGTTACATACGAAGTATCGGATGATTCATGGGGATGTTACGACGACGAGTATTGTGAGATGTCAGGATAGAAAATTACGTTTGTGGGTTTTGAATCCGGGGGGCCGATGGAGGAGGATCCTCAGCTGTCTAGACCTGATAGGGATGAGGCTTATTGGACTCCTAATAAGTATTATCACAATAAGTTGACTGGTTGTGAGGCGGCGATTGATCCCATCGAGGATTGGTATGCATTGGCACTCGTGGTATTTCAGTAATACACTGGTGAAATGCCTCTTACGATGAAGGAGGAGAATGTGGAGTTTTGTCAGGAGGGTCGAGTGGGACCTGACTTGACATTGATAGGTGGCCAGGAAACGAGAGGCTGGATGGCTGATATTTGCCGAAGAGGAGGGGCTATGGTGTAGTAATTCGATGTTATCAAGCTTACTTGACCTGTTTCTACCGTTTTCGTACTTTATTTATAATTTCAGAATTCGGGAGTCGGAGGTCGGGGGTCGGAAGTCGGAAGTCGGAGGTACCTCACTCCTATTCCTTGGCGAAAAAGATGCTAGCTGCATGTATACTAGTCTCGGTGCTCATGTCTCAAAGCTTCGAACATCCTACTAGCACCGAATTTAATCAATAAACACTCGACATGTCCACCGCCTGCATTCGACCCGAATATATCGAGTTCATGATACTTAAGTAAGTAAGATACACGATATATTCGGCGGTAGTGGTGGGCAAGGATTCAGTAGGACCCACATCTGAACGGCGACGACAAACATCTGTAGACTTTCCCTCGCCTTGGCACTATGAGGGGCCGGACGCATAAAAAGGACCGCTCGCCCCGGTCCTCGCCTTAAAGCTAGGACCAAACAGGTGGATTTGTGTAGCCACATTCTCTTCAACCTGTGGCTCAACGCCCTTAGCCACATTTGCCCTACTCGAGTTCTCGTCAACGCCGACGTCGGTGGACCCTCAAGGTTGGCATCTGATTAGGAGGCGGGTTAATATTTGAGTATATACCGGGTATCCTTATGTATAAAATGTAAAGAAATGGAGCATATATGAGTCAAGAATAAGGGGACCATTGGTATACGGACCGAAGCGTTCAACACCAGACCAGTAAGAACCACTCGTATACGATCGTAGAGAGCGGTGTCTCGAACCGCAATAAGGCCGCAAGTTCCACGGGAGGCCTAAACGTATGGATACACCCTTTGAGCCGCTTGAGTTAGGAACCAACCACCCGCGAGTTTGACCGTTTCCGACAGCGACCGTATAATTAATCAACTTTAAGATCGGCTACCCCTTCTTGATTTGTTGACAATTTTGATATCGGCCTTCGAACCAAGCATCGGGATACCGATACGGACCCATGAGGAGCCATTGATAGGCGCCAAGCCTGCCACAACGAGGAGGCACATGTGCAAGACCAGTCTCGGCCGAGACTACGGAGACGACAAGAGCAAACGCCATCCAACACACCGCGTTGCGGTATGACTCAGCCCTAGCCCTCTCAGTCCCAATCCGGAAAGACAGACAAACCGCGCAGATTTTCCCTCGCCGAGAACCGGCACACTATAAAAGGACCTCCGCCCCATCACCCTCTTTCTTCATCAGCTCTCTTCGCCAATTGGCTTAGATCAAGTGTAGTATCTGTTCTTTTCAGTTTAATGTATGTATTTTCTCCCACCTCTTTGCACAGCCATACTATTTCTTGGCACCCCTATGCCACAGCTTGGTTAAGCGCCGTTACTAATTACCATGAATAGATCTGAAATATCGTCCACGCGACGATATCGGTTATTAATATTATTTTTGTTATTGGGATGAGATCCTCTTGGCTTGCTAATGTTCTCTCCACCGTGTCTCCAGTATTGCACTGTCTCTGGATGATGCGAATCTTTTCCACGGTTGCCTTCGTGCTATTGAAGCTTCCGTAGAAAAAAAAGATGATAAATCATGTCACAAAGGCCCCAGTTAGCGTCGGCGTTGACAAGCTTGTAGGTTAGCCTACCAGTGTATGAACCTTGATACAACGCCAAGTTATGTAGTGTGTTCTCTAAACATTCTAATGCAACACTACCTTGCTTTGTAAGTATATTGAGGAAATGTACAGCTGCTGCTTTTACTAATATGGTATTATAACTAGGCGCCCTCCCGAAGTCTGACACTCCCGGTCTCGAGGCACTGGGCCGCCTCCCGGTATATTGATCGGGACTTTTCCCTCATACCTTATCTCTTTCTCTCCCTCGGGCAGAGCTTGTACCTCTACCCTCCGTCATTCGAGATGCCATTTCAACCAGCCAATCATCAACCCAATCTTGACATTGTCGCCGTCCTTGGTACTAGGCAGCAATTTCGGAATCTGGTTTCCTGCACCTTCCCGTCTTTATCATTATTCCCTCATCACGGGTTTAACGTCGGGATAACCACGATTGGCTCTCCATCCCTGCCGGAATGGTGATTACGTCGACATCCAACAGGTGCAATGTTTCGTGCGTCTAGGAGAGTGGCCTGATCTCCTTTGTTGGATCTTTGTCATGCTTAGAAATCTGTCATGCTTCTGAGACGAAAAATAACCGGGAAATGTCCAGCCTTGATACGAGGGATCACCTCCCCTCGCGTTCTTTGTCAGATCTTTGTCAGTATTAGAAATCTGTCTTACGTCCGAGACGAAAAATACCCGGAAATGTTCGGCCTGGATACGACGAATTCTCGTTCTTGATAACACTTCTCTCACTCGGGTTTTATGCGAGCTACGGGCTGGGGCCGCTTATCTCTGGTTTTATGCGGGCGGGCTAACTTTCAAATAGAACGGACTGAGGCCGTGTATTCCATTATAATGTTATTTTCAAGATATCTGACCAAGCCACTTTTGTCGAAACACGAGACAAGCATAAAATCAGAGCATTTCTCTCTTTTTCATCACTGCATCACCACCACACCATACACCCAAACCGACTCAGAACTAATCGAAACCTCACAGAACGAGCGACTTGCTCAAATATCCCGAAAATAACATTATAATGGAATGCGCCGCGTTAGCTCCCTTCTCGCTGTTCAAACCTTTCTAGCTATACTTACATTTTAACAGACCTTCACAACTCAGCCGATTTATGGATCTTCTCTTGAACGATGTATCCTCATTTCCGGAAGAAAACGTGCCAAAATCTCAAATGCTTCAGATTCTTTATCGAGCACACTTCGATATAGAAGGCATTCATCCATTAAGTTCAGATGCTTTAAAAATCAAAACAGAGAATCCGAACCCTCATCCTCCAACCATCCCAACAGCAGATATTCCGGCATACTATAATCTCTTATCCCCAGTCCCAGGCACACCATACAATTACTCAGATCAGGAAACCATCTATCGAGACGAGCGGTATCGTGATGAGCCAGCTCAAGCTCTAGACTACCCGGACCGGTTCGCAACCCCAACGTCGCCGCCAATAGACTATCCTAGAACCCCAACGTCAGATGATACCAGAGCTCCAACACCAGACTATCCCAGAACTCCGACACCAGATCCCAGAACTCCGGTGCCAGACTGTTCTAGAGCCCCGATACCACGCTTCAATTTACGCAATATTATTACTGGCACTGGCACACAAAAGCTATCAACAAAACCACGAAAGGGTAAATTCAATGCTAGTAAGTATCCAGTAGGACAGGTTTCGAAAATCATACAGAAGAAGAAGGGGAAGAAAGGGACGAAAGGGACGAAAGAGAAGAAAGAGAAGAAAGAGAAGAGGCAAAACAAAGGTAAAGAAAATGGGATAGGGAGGATTGCTCAGAAACACGCTGTCTGTATATCCTGTAAAACTGTGTGGTTACTAGTATGGGATTGAGCTTGTCAGGTTTTTCCTTTTTTTCTTTCCTGGTTTCACTTTGCCTTTGGTGATGATGATGATGAGGAGGAGGAGGAGGGGATGCACTGAGACTCGAATACAGAATGCAAGCCTGTTTGAAACCCACCGAACTCAGGGAATTGATGTTGTAATGTTACGAATAGACAAATACATTGTCATCTAGTACTACCGCTACGCTGCCTCAACTATTATGTGACCTTGATGTCCTCAAAGTGCTCGAATGCAAGGCTCCTTACTACGAATCCGGCAGAGAAGGTATGTGGAGACTCTTAAGTGGACAGCGACAATCTAAGATTGGAATCGGGCCGATGCTCTGGGTGTTACGGTGAACTGAAAATAGACACATCCCATTCACACACTGTTCTAAAAACACGTAATAACGTCGATCGGTCTTGTTGGCTAAGCTGACTTAATGGTAGCTCCAGCGTTTCCCAAGATCCTCCCATCCCTCGATACGGAATAATTTTGGAATTCGGTAATACAGTGAATATATATTCCCGGTCAAGTGCTTAGTATTACTATATTAATGACCCACTTGTGACATTAACAATATTGTGATAGGAGAGGGTTATATGCCTTTGTTCCGCAAACAATACACTAGGCTTACTAGATATAATTACCTAATCTGGTGGGCTTGCCACTCCAGCTAGCTGCTATCTTCGCTCAGAGTCGTTTTCGACCGGAGAGAAGCTACTTAGTATATACTGCCCTGTTACACTGATCATTTCCCATAGGGAGCCCGTCTCAATAAAGCATTCAAAGCCAAAAACAGCATAACACACACCATTCTTTTTTTTCTATTTATTCTATTAAGTTGTATATATTAAGGCACAGGAAGGGGATTCTAGTGCGCCCATTTCCGGTTATATCTCCATGTCATTCTTAGACGGTTGGCTCACGATGCGAACGATCCCTCTGATGTTGCCGACGGGGTCAACTGTCCCGGCTTGTGTTGAGCTCGTTGTATTTGAGGGGATCAAACGTTCTAACATATTTTTTGGTTTGGCAAATGTTAAGGATATATATGTTCAGACCAGTATTGTCTGGCCACGCGAGACCAGTTCAGACTCGTTGACAAAGATATTGTCGAATATTGACAAATTAGTTGTGTTGTATTTAACATTTGTGTGTTGCTGACAAACAGGCTATGTAAAATGCAACATATGGCGACGCGGAATCCGTAACACAATCTCGATACCGTGATTTAGATAAGATATCGAGAACATAGTGTTAGCATTGTATGGTTTTTGTTTAATTTTATATTTATATTAGTTTATAAATATAAAAAAATTTAACAATAATAGTGATAATAGCCCTTAGTTGTAAACAATATTTAGAGCGTCAGCAGGCCTAGGAGTGATCAAGCCATCGACGCCGACGATGCCGCCGCCGAGATCGTCCTATCTGGAAACACTCGTAGTGCAGGCTGGTACCGATACATATTGATTAAACCTCCCTGTTTCTAATGCACGACGAGGCTACTGACACCAGTCTATCAAACGGACTAATATCCGCGTTACGGTTGGCCGCTCGTACTCGGGGACGGAAGCGCGATGACACACGGCCCCTAACCTCACTAAGCTCTTTGTTCCTACCCTAGCCGGCAGCCTCAAGGAAGCGCGGGGGAACCGTGATATATTCTTATGAATTACATCAAAGATTTTTTTAGACCTGCAAGGACGCAAGTATGTCGAGTTGAGGTTGATCTCAAACAGATACAGATACTTCAAAGTCTTAGTATGTAGGGGGTTAAGCCCAATTGACGTATTGGAGACTGTTCGATGTGCTACTCATTGCTGACCGGAGCTAGAATATGCCGAGGATGATAGGATAGGAAGAGATAAGAGGAGGGCGAGGAGGACAAGAGGGATATAGGAGGAGGGGTGGGTGGCATTATCCATGCATGCATCTACCCGGATGCGAGAACGCGAAATGCTAATGCGAGCGCGAATAATACGACGGGATATCGATTTAGGCTACGCCTCGTTCATGAACGGGCAGTCCCGCAGCTGGTACCCGCTCGCATTGCCGCTCTGAAAACTGCGCGGTGATATCGCGATGGAATGCAGGGGTATATTTGGGACCAACGGTCATTTGGATTCTCACAAGCCCATCTGCAAGCAGGTGGCTATTCAGTGGTTCGCTTTGGAAACCGCAATTTTGTATTGATAGTCCCACGAAATATTGTATTGATAATTACACAAGCGAAGTCACAACTGTCTGAGGTTTCTTCTGCAATCACCCGCAAACATATCATCAGTATGATACGGACAATCCGCTTTTACTATATTTACAACAGGATATATGTAAGCGGGAAACCGGGTGCTAACCATTAGATCGCAGTGTTAGGATATCGTATAAGTCGAAATCGCAGCATTCGCTGACAGTTTGCGCCGTGGGACTCTCTTGCTGTACGGTACCGGCAGCAGTATGACTGATCCTTAATCGTTTCAAACCGAGATCGCTTCGACTATCTATCGTACGTTTTCGGTTTCGTATCATTTTCGGGACTCCCGTATTCTCGCCTTCGGCACTTCGGGGGTTTTTCGGTGCGCTACTCATATTCCGGGCCACAAAAGAGGATAGAAGGAGAGGAAACCCGGCAAGTAGGGAGTAGTTTTGGCTGGCAGCTTACCGACTTATATACCACAGCTCCAACGCGAGAACGCGAGACGTATCTCGATCTCGGCACATTTACATATTAGTGCGAACGCGAAACCAAGTATTCGGAACAACGACGTCTTCTCCAAGGACGTGCGGGCCTGGGGTAACTCCCTTGTCAACTCGAAAAATGAGCCTGTGGCAACCTGCGCGGCAATGCATCTCTGAGCTGGCTTTACGTGAAGTAAGATATCGGCGGGATACGGCAGACGGGGCGCTTCAGTCTTGCAACAGCAGCCGACCCTTCGATATGATTCATCCTGAGGCGGCGAGGTCGTTCCATTGGCCAACCACACTAAGTATTCCGTGCTCAACTTTGGGCCGGGTATTCCAATTCACTATACCACTCTCTTCGCTTCTTCAGGAGATCAAAGGACAAGGGGATCCTCCTAAATAAAAGTTGGGATTATGTTGTCGGATGGAGCTATGGAAGCCGGGGAGGATCGATATCTCGCTTCCCCTTCTCAGAATAACATAGGCCCATCTCAACTTCGAAATCTTCAGATACAAAAAACAATAGTTTAAACTTAGAAACTTCCCTTTCCCACCGACAATTTCCGCTCGACAGAGATAACCTTTGGAAGTGATAACGGTATGGGCCCTGTAGAAAATCAATCTTAAACTTTTTGACAAGAAATTTTGTTTGATAATTGACGCGCTCAACCAATTCTTTGTGGGGTTCGGCGCAGCCATCTTGGTAGAAAACCGCCTGTTTCAAGTTCGGAGCCTTCAACGCTGAGTGTATGTTCCAGCTGTATAGTAGATCGTGGGAAATCGTCATCTCCAAGCTTCGTAGATTCTGTGCGGAGTCCATCATAGCGAGGTTGGTCTTGCAGCTCAGGCTCCCATTTTGTTCGCAATGGCCTCGAAGTCGAATAGATTCAATTTGCGGTGAGTGTTTGGCTAACATCGCGAGGGCGCAGATCAAACAAAATTCAGGATCTAGTGTGTGCCCCACAGAAAGACCGTGGTAGTCGAAGCTTTTGAGATGATGGCCTTGAGGAGTCCCCATAAGCTTTCGGAATGCTGTGTGCAAGAGCACACCGGTAACTGCTATATTTTCGGAAATATTGAGGAAAAGGATTGATCTTTGAGAGGACAGAAATGTGCTAGCTTCGATGGCTGCGGTAATATAAGGAATATAAGGAATAAATATTTGTTGGTGCCCATGAGGGAGTATCGAGAGTAGGCTTAGGGTCTTTTCGTTAGGTCGGAATCCTATAATCCGGACCCGCCCTATTCTAAGAAGAGCACTGAATGTGTGCTGTGCGCAACGCAGTCTCTGTTCCAAAAGTCCGGTTAAACGTACCTTAGGGGGAGGGTATGGAATGTTAAGGGGCTCTGGATCCGGTGGAAGGTCCTTCGAGAAGTTCGGGAGGTCCTTATACTCCGGATCCCATATTAAATCTATCCGATCAAGTTTGGGGAAAGATTTCGCCTCCAACTCTCTGGCACGGGCTAGGAAAGCGCGTATTTCGGATACCTTAATAGTGAAGACTTGTATGTGAAGAGCATCATGGATGTCTGTTGACGTTGCTTTGCTGATTGTCAATGATTCCCAAATCGGTCGGTAGTCTTTAGGGTTGTGGTCTGGATCCATATTGAAGTAGTCGATAAAATATTCGCGCCAGACCTTGCTGCGGAGTTCAAACGGTAAACTCAGTCCTGGTGCGCCAGCCTGACCTGTTGTATCGTTATTTGGCATATCGTATCGTGGAAATATATTATCCAAATGTTAAGGTGGAAAAGAGACGTAAAGATGTTTCTGCAAAATATGCGATCTCAAGTGTTTGCGAGTGGGTGCAATATGGGAGCGGCCGGTGGCCATGAGGTGGCGGGCGCAATATATAAATGTTTGGACTTAGCGGACTCTTTCATTTGATGGGCGAACAAAACCCCGATTTGTGACTGGGTACAAGATCGAGACCAGACAAGTCCATCTGCATCTGCATTAACCTTGACACGAACTTGGGCCACCCCTAGCCTACAGTTTCTCCAAAGCGAAGGGTCAATAGATTTGCACTCCTCACATGGGTGTTTTTTGTTCATAACGCAGAAGCTTAGAACCACACACTGCCATGGCCTGGCCTCCATCACTGCCTGGATTCGGGGCTAACCATGGAGTGCCATTGAGGCAATCCATTGCATTGATGCAGTCGCGACACAGCTGGCGACGCGCTGAAGGGAATAGCAATGCTCTGACCGCTTCGTCGAACCATATCGGGTGTGCTTGCATGAACTATGTAGACCTGCGCACCTGCAGCGCTGGCGCATGTGCAGGCTGAAGAGCTATTGGTGTCCCCATATGTAGCTCGCCGTTTTCTGAAAAGAAGGGGTAAGCTTTCATCTGGGTAATAGTTTCCGCGGAAGTCTTTGGGACTTTGTGGTGAATCATCCAAGTGTAGAGTACCAGGATGCAGGGGACTATCACAAAACTTGCAGGAAACAGGATATGCGACTGCTCCTCTTGGCCATCTCACCAAAATCTTGGTTTTCAAGGCTGACCAAAGCTAGCCCGGCTGGGTTTCATAGAGCGCTTGCTTTATTTGCAAGAAGCAATGGGTGGGGAGGGGGGGGTCAGTGCTTGAAAAAAGCGGTTGGTGATGCGTTTCGGCAGCTATCCCGGCCTTGCCCACGTCCTGTTGCTGAGATCTAACCTGTGCTGTATAAAAGGGCGTGCTGCTCGGGTTCATAGTTATAGTGAACATGAACATCGGTCCACCAGCAAATCCGTCAAGCCTTTAAAGCGCTCTCTTAGAACTCACCATTCGGCCTGGCCCCCTTTAAATCAGATCTCGGGATCCCTCGGTAACCAATCTCAGCGCGACATGAGCTCTAGCGAGAAAATCCAGTACTTCAAAAGATTTGTTTCTGCGTCATCGGTCTTGATTCGAAATGGAAACCCCGCAGAGGCGCTGCGCGAGGTCTCAAGAGGGTACTCTAGTCCTACTGGAGTAGTTGAACGATGCTGCGCTGTATTCAAAATTCGGGCCTATATGTCGGCTGGTTACGAGACTGATATGTCGGGGCATTCTTCTGAAACTCAACGATTGCCAACACTTCAGCCAATAGATGAAACAATATATAAGCATCTTGAAGGCGAGTTCAACAATTCATCCAAGGAGCTCCAGAAAGCGGTTTGGCGGGTATTGAAATGCCATCCCAAAGCCTCGAGAGCAGATCTAAGCTCTCTCACCAATTTGGCTCGTATAGCCCTCCAGCTCAGCCTTTCAGATACATCCGAAGGCCTTTTGGATTGGACACGAGGATATCTTCGACTTTGCTGCAACTTATCCGAACTAGCATTGAACGACCCAAATCGGATTATCCCGACCACTTCCGATTTTATCAGTGTACCTAAGCCGAGGCACCCCCCATCTTATGACCTTTATCACCGCCTAGGGAGACATTCAGCACACTTTACCGGCCGTAAACATTGCGAATCCTTCGCATGCGTGCTTTGTGGGGAAAGTTCCAAATCCCAATATTCTTTACAGAAACATTGGAAAAAGACACATCCCAACGAACCCGATTTCTCTTGGTACTGGCAAGATCAATGTGCTACCTGTCATAGCTATATACCATATGGCCTCGATCGAGTACAACACTCCGATATATGTTTTGGGCTATACGGACTGGGTACTATCGGTGGAACGGTTTTCTCTACCTATCAGTGGCTATTTTACGAAGCCTTGACCGGTAATTTGGACTTAGTTTGGAGCCAGACTGATTTACTCGGCGAGCGTTTCGATCGTTTGGCGGCAAGCGCAGGTTTTCAACGAAACTATGATAAGCGGGATATTTTTCAAGCTCACGATTTGTGCCGCCGGATGTCCATCCTCGGTCAGCCAAAACATATTCCCACTGTCAGCAACATTCATGAACTCATTGGAGAGTTAATGGATCAGGAATTTGGTCCCGAGCCGCCGCGGAATCCGGTTCATAAACCAAAAGAACCGTTCCTTCTATGGGGTGCCCTCCCTCAGATAGTTCGACGCTTGGTATCTTCAGGAGGAATATCGGCCCTCGAAGGAAGAGTTTGGTTCACAGAATACGTTGTCACTTGCTATCAGCTACTCTGTGAAATAAGGGAAAGCCAATTCCTGGAAGAAAGCCAATTCCTGGGAGAAAGCCAATCCCTGGGAGAAAGCCAATCCCTGGGAGAAAGCCAATTCCTGGGAGAAAGCCAAAACCCACGCACGGGAGACAACCCTCAAGCTGTTACGATAGTATCTCGAGATCCGGCCTTACACACATGCGCACTATGTTTCCGCTCATTCGGGACACGGCACTATGTCGTCAAGCATGCTAAACAGGTTCATGAGATGGCGCCGGATCGACTGGTAACAAATCCTAAGGGCCGCGCGACGCTAGATGCAGCCATCAATTCTGGAGTATGTCAGTACTGTGGTGAGGGAATTTTTGATGAACCTGTGCCACCGAGCGGGATGGAATCGGCTGTCATCACAGTATTTGCACATATTAATAAATGCCCGGAGATACTATTTCGGCGCCCAGCGATGTTCGGGTTTTTGTCTTGCGGAAAATGCAAAAAAGTATTCGAGACCAACCAATCGTTGGCTTCTCACCCATGTTGCAAGCAAATAACTATTAACTAGTGTATTATGAAAATCGCAATCTTGTATTCATAGCTATACAAATAGAGTTACGAATAATATGAGTACGTAGCAAACCGTTAAAAAAGGCTATCCCATATACAATCTTTCTAGGAAGGCAGTAAAATTCGATGACGGTTATCGATTGAAGTGCGAGTTGAACGCCTACGATGGCCATGGGGCCCAACAAAAGCAACAATGGCAGCTGTGAAACCACAAGTGCGCTCATTTGCATTCGCGTTCGCGCTGGGCCGCAGAGCGAAGTCTTAAGCCTCCAACTTAACTTGTGGTAGTGGTCAAAAAGCAGAGAGATCAGAACCATGTAGGGAGTATTCAAGTACGTATCAGGCTTGTGGCATAAATTAATGCGACGGGGGGGCGGGTATATCTCAGAGGTTTTCATTTCGCCGACTAGTACCATGTCCCCCATTTAATAGGCTTGTCCCTTCAACTAGCTGCAGTCGGACCGGCCGTCAATCCGAGGCGACAATCCGGCCGCCTGGAATGTGTAACGAAACATTCTAACTGCGCGATTTAACCAAAAACAGACGATTCAAATTTGGGTGTCCTATATACAAGGATCATAATAGAATCTCGGGGCAGGAAGATGAGAGTTTGAGGATGTATATTATGTTCTTACGTATGTATATGGACAGGGCGAGAGACAGAGAAGAGCGTTGGGTGTGCGAGAGCTACATCGCAATCACCTTCCTAACCTTCTCGAATTTTGGTGATTTGTCCCCAGTGGAAAAGATAACTTTGTGATCGAGAAATTGTCCTTCCATGGAACCGATATCCCAACCGCCGATACCTGCCCCCATACTAGTCCCTTGGGAATTTATGTTATCGGCTTGTGCTTGCTCATGCTCAGCCTCGGCTCCCTGCGGGTCGAGGTTTCCTTCTGGAGGCAAGACGATGTTTTGACCCAAGTACACATTAAGAACAAGAATGTGAAGTTGATGGTCCCATGACAAGATTGTTTTAGTTAGAGCGTCTTTGTTGATGGTTGCTGGTCGATAGCGGGGATGATTATTTTCAAGATGTGAACGACAATATGCGTTAACGGAGCTGATTTCCAAGAACTTGAGCCCCGTTGGTAGAAACAGTGCCTCAAGTGCGTCCTCCGCAATTCCATCTCTTTCGAGGTCAAGAGATTCGCAATTGCGCCAGTGAAACGCTTCAAGCAGTGGAAATGTCGCGAAAACAGTGTTTAGAGTCCTCACGTTGTTCTCAAGCCGCTCCGCTGAGATGAACAAACGCGTGATGTTCCAGGTCGGAAACTGTTGCCCAATCTTGATGATGGATTCGTCGAAACCACCTAAAAGGGCGCCCCCGGCCGAGAGATGCAATGACTTTATCTTCAACGATTTTAACAGCTCAACTGCCCGTGGTATCTCATTAACACTGTGTTGGCTGTCTTGCGCGAGCAGTGGTATATCATCCACAAAATAATCCTCCATTGAAAGCATAGTTTTGGTGCCGGAATGGTTTTTGAGATCCTGTTCAATTTCGTGATGGCTCATCTGTAGCCAGCTACGAATGTTGACGCAGCTGGGATCATCATATCGAGGCTGGAGCGAGTAACGCTGAAAATTGTGTAGAATATGACGACGCAGAGTTGGGAGTGCTGATTCGAGAGGAGAGGGTTCCACGGAGTTGAGAAAGATCAACGATCTGAAGAAATCGATAACTTGATAAATATTATTGAAAGAAGAGAGATGATCGAGAGTGATCAGGGCTATTGTAAGCCAGATCTGAAGAGGAAGAGGTTTAAGCGGAGGCATGACTAGAGTTAAAAAAGCTTGAATTTTGCAAGACTGGTGGATTATAGCGGTTCTTTGTGAAGAAATTTGGCCTCCATTTATAGTTTTCTAGGAAGATGCGGGACAGGGTACGGCAGATACAGGTAGCGGTGTTCTCGTTAGGTGGTGCGGCTGCATGCGAATGCGAACGAGAACCATGAAGGTGGGGTCCCTCTCGATCTCGGCTTATAAATTGGCAGTCCATCTGTAGCGGCAGAGAGGCGAGCCTACCATCTTGCAAGAAAACGAATGGGCTCGCATGCTAACTGATAAAGTTTATGTACAAAATTGGCTCCACCTCAACAGGGCACATAGACTTCTCGCGATATTAATCGGAATATAAGGAAAGGAAATCATACACGTAGTGGAAATACAACAGTCCGAGGCCTTCCCGAGTGGCCATCTTCACGGATTCCATCCCAGTTCAACGAACATAAATTCGTGCTTAAGTTTATGGCATCAGTGGTTTGAGGTGAACACAGGGATTTATCTGGCTGTTCTATATCCTCAGGGCTTGCAACCACATGTTCTTGCAAGGTGTTCGCGCGAGTGAGCTCCACGGTGCGATAGTTAGAAATAAATTTCGGTAGCTGATCCGGTGGAATAGTAGCGGATTCCGGTCTGCTCGGCTCCATACTCCTGATAGCTAGGGGTTTGGTAACCGTTAGATTTACACCATTGTAAGGTATAGAAGACGTTGGTTACACATACGGCCTTGGTTTGGTGGTCTCCGTCTGCTAGATCCCGTGCGCTGACGATTCTTTACTTCCATGCTTAGGGTTCGCTGTGTTGAGATGCTGCTGAAGGCCGGCTGCCATATCTCGCTTTCCATGGCTACCATCACGTCGCTGGCTACACCACAGACTTCAAGATGCGGGGTGTGTTTGACCACTGCTTGCGGGGGCGGTATTGGTTGTACGATGACTTTGTTTTGGAGCTGCAGTTGGATATCGTTTGGAATACTTGGTGCAATCGGCGGCTGGGGATTCAAAGGCAAATATCCGCTTTTCTTGCTCCCCTCAGGCAGAGTGTTCGCTGGTAGGGTTGGCGGTGGGTTTGGTAGCTGTTGCTTTGATGGGGAGGGGTCCGCGGACGAGGATGGCAAGAGCGAGGCTTCAGGTTTATTCCCGTGCACACGCGCTGAGTTTAGCGCTTGCTTTCCTTTCGCGGACGTCTTGGGTACCGAGAGTTTGAGGATGGCGCATAACTCTTTGACAAGGCTTCGGAGCCAGAGTGTTAGACGTAGGGGATCTCGAGCCATGATTCCTTTGAAAGAGAGAGATACTTTGAACAAAACGGAAGGTAACACAAGCGCTAGGTGGAAGCTGAACCTATTCCCAGATTATAATCATGGCCGCTCGCCCGTTATATATCTAGGAACGTTATACATTGCGGATCAGTCGCCGAGGAGAAGTCGGTGTTTGTGCTTATTCTCCTTGCGTTGTGTGTGTTGGGAACAGTGGAAATTTAGCTTATCTGGTGGTACAACAGGCGTCGAGACTGGTGGTACAAGACTATCATCTGGTTACGAGACTGTCTCAGACGGAGCAAGTCCGTCCTAGCCTGAGGGTAAATCCTCCCTTCGAAAAAGTGCGGATGGTCTGGTATATCGAGAAAACCGTGTTAGCACGCAGGAAGCACCGGGCTTTGCTAATCACAAGAAAAAGAACCGGCGTCTAGTCTCCCCTCCGAAGGGCGAGCGAGGAGCACATGCTGTCGCACTTGCTTTTTCCCCTCTATATGAGTGTTTGTGAAAGTTAAAAAAATAATAAACTTCTTACCAAAATATTTAATATTTTTTAAAATAAGATATATTATATTATTAAAAGTTTAAAATAATAAAAATTTTATCTTAATTATATTATTTTAAATTTTTAATTAAAATTTTTGGATTTAGAATTATTTTATAAATTTAGTATTACTGTGTTGCAGGTTATGAATAATTGCAGCTCGTGAACAACAACTCTCGACCTGACTTTCTATCTGAAATATTAAAATCTAGCACTGTGCTGAGATTTGAATAAAAAAAAAAGGGGTTAATATTCCTGAATAATTATTCAGTTTTTAAATAAACCCCTTATGGATTATAAATATTAATTGAAAAGTTTTTTAGATTTTATTGTTTATTATTTATTTTGATATTTATTTTATTAAATAAAAGTTATTATATTTTTACAACCAATAATTGTATAATGGATAATAATATTATAATAAAAAATATTTTAAACATTTTTATTCATATTGGCAAGAAAAATTGTAATATATTAAAAATTATACAAAAACATGGTATTAATCATCAGTATCTTTGATATTATTTAAATAATATTAGTGTTACACCTGTCCCAGGTTGCCAAGGCTTTAGCTCCCTAAAACAACTAGCTCCACTTAACTAGTCTCTTTCCAGTCTTTTACTCCATTTATCATTTTAAAAAAAAAAACATTCATAAATTAAATTAAAAAACTGGATTAAAAGTATAATTTTTTTTATAAAATAAAAAATTCAAAAATAAAAATTATAAAATAATATTATTATAATAATAAGTTTAAAAAATAAATTAACTAATAAGATTCAAAAATAAATCAGAATATTATCATTTAAGAACATTTTTAAATATATAAAGTCTAAATATATGAAAAGAATATATATTATATAAAATATAATATATATGTTTATACTTCTTATATTAATCTTAATATAATATAAATTATTCTAAGTATTATAAGAATTATATTTATTTATATTAGTTTTGGTATAATGCTGTTATATTAAATATATTATAAATAAATAGTTAAAAATTCTTAATATTAAACTATTTAATTAAAAAAAACAAATATATTAAGTAAATATAATAAATCAAAAAATATAAACTAATATTTAAAATAAACAATAATTTAAAATATTATAAAAAAAATAATTTTATAAAATAATAAAAATATAAAACAAATAATAAAAAAAATAAAAATATTTATTATATATTTATCTCTTATATTTAATATATAAA